>CM067841.1:244765754-246145754 GCA_034509565.1 Triticum monococcum | reverse complement strand
TGAAGGAATGAGCATTGAAAACGGACTTAATGTTTGTCTCTGTATCTTCTACTGACAAGGACGCAGAGAAGACATTTGACAGTTTCAATAGAATGCATATGATTTGGAGAGATAGAGTTTGAGATAGAAAGCATAGAGAGGTTAGGGTCCAATCACATTCACTTAGTTCAAAAGATTCAACAAGAAGACATAGCTATAAGTGAATGCTGTAGAGGACAAAACACTAGTATATATATATATATATATATATATAATCAACATAGTGAAGATAATCATGAAGACATGTTGAGATTGAAGCCAAACCAAATGTGAAGACATAGCAAATGTAACGCCATGAGTGAAACACTTCAAACAGAACATTTGGTGGTGGCGTTACCCACCGTATAGGAAGTATTAGACCCAGACACGGCGCACAATTATCGTGGCGCTCCGAAGTCAAATTCCACATTAATGTATTCACACTTAGAATGTATGTCTTCATTTATGGAAGATATACTTTACTTCGTGTGTTGCACATCTAAGTCATCAATATGCATAAGTGTTAGGATGTGTGCCTGATCACAGGACATTTGAGGATTCCAAGATATTTAGCTCACACCGTAACTTGCAAAATCTCTTCTCATCCAAGGGCTTGGTGAAGATATCTGCCAATTGCTCTTCAGTGCTGACGTGTATGATATCAATATCTTCCTTCACAACATGATCTTTGAGAAAGTGATGACGAATTTCAATGTGATTTGTCTTCGAGTGCTGAACTGGGTTGTTGGCAATCTTGATGGCGCATTCGTTGCCGCAGTAGAGTGGCACTTGCTTCAGATGAATGCCATAGTCCTTGAGTGTTTGCTTCATCCACAGAAGCTGAGCGTAGCAAGATCCAGCAGCAATGTATTCCGAATCAGCAGTGGAGAGAGATACACAGTTATGTTTCTTTGAAGACCAACATACAGGTGATCGTCCCAAAAAATGACATGTGCCTGATGTAGACTTGCGGTCCACTTTGTCACCAGCATAATCAGCATCCGAGAATCCAACCAGATCAAACTTTGAGCCCTTTGGATACCATAATCCTAGAGTTGGGGTGTGAGCCAAATATCGAAGAATTCGCTTCACAGCTAAGTGATGCGACTCCTTTGGTGCCGCTTGAAATCGAGCACACATGCAAACACTAAGCATAATATCTGGCCTAGATGCACATAGATAAAGCAAAGAACCAATCATGGAGCGGTATACCTTTTGATCGAACTCTTTACCATTGTCATCAGGACCCAGATGATGCTTGGCTGGCATTGGCGTCGTGAAGCCTTTGCAGTCTTGCATACCGAACTTCTTCAGGCAATCCTTGAGATACTTCTCTTGAGATATGAAGATGCCGTTGCGTTGCTGTCGTATTTGAAGACCGAGGAAGAACTTCAGCTCTCCCATCATGGACATCTGATATTTCTCTTGCATCATATATCCAAACTCTTCACTGTACTTTTGATTGGTGCAGCCGAAGATAATGTCATCCACATATATTTGGCACACAAACAGTTCACCATCATATGTCTTCGTGAAGAGAGTGGGGTCGAGGGAACCAGGTATGAAGCCTTTGCTCTTCAGGAAGTATTTGAGTGTGTCGTACCAGGCCCGAGGGGCTTGTTTGAGGCCATACAATGCCTTGTTAAGCTTGTATACCATGTCAGGATGTTTTGGATCTTCAAAGCCAGGCGGTTGTGCAACATACACTTCTTCTTCAATCTTGCCATTGAGAAAGGCACTCTTCACATCCATTTGATATAGAAGTATGTTATGATGATTTGCATAGGCCAGCAGTATGCGTATGGCTTCAAGTCTAGCCACAGGAGCAAATGTTTCATCGAAGTCAATGCCTTCCACTTGAGTATATCCTTGAGCAACGAGACGAGCTTTGTTTCTGACAACTTGGCCATGCTCATCTTGCTTGTTGCGGTCTATCCATTTGGTGCCTATTATGTTGTGCTTTCGAGGATCAGGACGCTTAACCAGTTCCCATACATTATTCAGCTCAAACTGTTGAAGCTCTTCTTGCATAGCTTGACTCCATTCAGGTTCCATGAAGGCTTCTTCAACTTTCTTGGGTTCTGTTATTGAGACGAATGCGAAGTGCCCACAGAAATTTGCTAGCTGAGTTGCCCTTGAACGAGTGAGCGGACCGGTTGCATTGATGCTATCGATTATTCTTTCAATCTGCAATTCATTGGCAACACGAGGATGTACAGGGCGAAGATTTTGCTCTTGCTGATCATTGTCGTTGTTAGAGGGAATGTCTTCATGCTGAGCATTGTCTTCAGGTTGAACAGGTGCGGAGATGATAAGTTCTTCTTCATGTTGAGCTTCAGAAGGTATGATTTCTCCAGTTCCCATTAGCTTGATTGATTCACTGGATGGAACTTCATCTAGCACATTTGGCGGGTGCTCTCTTTGTGAACTGTTAGTCTCATCGAACCGCACATCCACTGTTTCAACCACTTTATAATGAAAGAGATTGAAGACTCTGTAGGAGTGCGAATCCTTTCCATATCCAAGCATAAAACCCTCATGTGCTTTTGGTGCAAATTTTGAAGTGTGATGTGGATCCTTGATCCAGCACCTGGCGCCAAATACTCTGAAGTAACTGACATTTGGCTTCTTGCCAGTAAGGAGCTCATAAGATGTCTTGTTCAGAAGCATGTGAAGATAAACACGATTGATTGTATGGCATGCAGTATCAATGGCTTCAGGCCAAAATTTTCTTGGAGTCTTGTATTCATCAAGCATCGTTCGGGCCATCTCAATGAGTGTTCTGTTCTTGCGTTCGACTACGCCATTCTGTTGTGGCGTGTACGGGGCTGAGAATTCATGTGTGATGCCCAAGGTATCAAGATATGTATCAAGGCCAGCGTTCTTGAATTCAGTGCCATTGTCACTTCTGATGCGCTTTATCTTGGCGCCATAGTTGTTCATTGCTCGATTGGCGAAGCATCTAAAGACATCCTGCACCTCAGTCTTGTAGAGGATTATGTGCACCCAAGTATATCTAGAATAATCATCAACAATGACAAAGCCATAGAGACAACCAGTAGTAGTAAGAGTTGAGTAATGAGTGGGACCGAAAAGATCCATGTGGAGCAGTTCGAAGGGTCGAGTAGTAGTCATGATTGTCTTCAAGGGATGTTTGGCCCTCGTCATCTTTCCTGCTTCACAGGCACCGCATAAGTGATCTTTCTTGAACTTGACGCCCTCGATGCCTATGACATGCTTCTTCTTTGCAAGGGTGTGGAGGTTCCTCATGCCAGCATGCCCTAGCCTTCGATGCCAGAGCCAACATTCTGAAGCTTTTGCTAGAAGACATATGGCAAGCTATGGTCCAGCTGAGAAATCTACCACATACAAATCATCTTTCCGATACCCTTCAAACACTAGAGACTTGTCAGATTCCATTAGAACAAGGCAACGATATTTTCCAAATATTACGATCATGTTCAAATCGCAAAGCATTGAGACAGACATTAAGTTGAAGCCATGGGATTCAACAAACATGACTTTATCCATGTGTTGATCCTTTGAGATTGCAACTCTACCTAGACCCAATACCTTACTTTTACCAGTGTCAGCAAATGTGATGTGACTCTTGTCGGATGGATGTAAGGTTGAGTCCATAAGAAGGCTTCTTTTGCCAGACATGTGGTTGGTACACCCACTATCAATAATCCATTCTGAAGACGCTGGTGTCGTACCCTATAGTGCAGTTAGGGGGATAGGCTTCACCAAGGGAATTGTGAAGCAAAAACATTTGACGAACCAGTGGGTTATGAAAGCGTAGATCCAGATTAGGACTGATAGGGAGAGTAGCAAGTGATTCAGGAACGGAGTACATAGTAAGACCATTCGGGCATTTGATCTTGCGCCCTACAAGCTGTTTAAGGTCCCCAGCAACAGCGTTAGAAGATTTTGGTTTTCTGCTGGAGACCTTTCCCTGCAAAAGGGAGTTAAGCCTTCTTAGCCACCCACATCTTCAAGGGTAGCTTAGAAGCGATAAGTCTAAGTGCAGCGTCTGAGAACTTTGGCTTTGGATCCCTAGCAAAAAGTCTTGCAGACGGACAATAATACTCATAAGAATAAGCAGAATAGTTTTTGGCCTTATGAACATGGCGGTTCGATGAACCACGCTCATATTCATAGGCCTGAGTATGGTTTCCCTGCAAAACATTTGCGTTAGTGCGACTCAGGTGAGTCCTCTGTCTGTATGAAGCCTTTGGACCATATGAAGCTTGTGGTCTGGGGTTTGTCTTCTTCAATTGTGGTGTCATGATGACATTCACAGGAAGATTTTCCAAACACCTTTTCTGCACCCATATCTTCTTCATAGGCGGCCCATTCCTGAAGTTAGTACCAATATACCTGGCAAACACTTCACCATTCTGATTCTTAAACAGTTTATAGTTTGCATCAAAGGATTCATCAATGACAATGGGGTTAGCACAAGTGAAGCCAAATAGATTGGATGGATCTACTGAAGGTTCCTTTGCAGCAACCCATGTGGTTTTGGGATACTGCTCAGGTTTCCTGTAAGAGCCATCAGCATTCATTTTCCTTACGAACCCAACACCCTCTTTCCTCGGGTTTCGGTTCAGAATCTGCCTTCTGAGGACATCACATAGTGTCTGATGCCCTTTAAGACTTTTGCACATCCCTGTTTCAAGCAATGTCTTCAACCTAGCATTATCATCAGCAATAGCAGTGGTATCCTCAGCAGAGGGGTTAGTTACCACATCAACAATTGAAGATATTACAACAGTAGCAGCAGTAGAACATTCAGCAACAGAAGTAGCATTATCACGCTCAATGCATTTAAGACATGGTGGTTCAAATCCTTCCTCAGCGGAACTGATCTGTTCGGCGTGAAGTGACTCATTTTCCTTTTGAAGATCTTCATAAGCCGCTCTCAATTTCTCAAGATCTTGCTTCCTTTGAAGATAATCATAGGAAAGCTTTTCATGAGTTGTTGAGAGCGTTTCATGACGACTTTCAAGTTCCTCATACTTAACATGAAGATTTTTTATGTCTTCAATTAAGGACTCAGATCGAGTCATTTCAGCGCCTAACAGATCATCGCTTTTGTCTAACAGTTTTTGAATATGTTCCATAGCTTTCTGTTGTTCAGTTGCAATTTTAGCAAGTGTTTTGTAGCTGGGCCTTGAACCACAATCAGAGTCATCTTCACTAGATGTTTGATAGTGAGTAGTGCATGTGTTTACCTTGGCACCGCGTGCCATGAAGCAGTAGGTAGGAGCGGAGTAGTTCTTGTCATTTGCATCGGTGTCAGTGATGAAGTCATTGTCTTCAGTGTTGAAGATGGACTTGGCAACGTATGCTGTAGCCAGACTTGCAACGCCAGAATCGGACTCCTCCTCAGACTCCACCTCCACCTCCTCAGAAGCGGACTCCTCCTCTGAATCCATTTCCTTGCCAACAAACGCACGTGCCTTGCCAGATGAGCTCTTCTTGTGTGACGAAGACTTTGAGGAAGACTTGGAAGAAGACTTTGAGTATCTCTTCTTCTTCTTCTTGTCGTTAGAGTCATATTCCTTGCTCTTCTTCTTCTTTTTGTTCTCATTGTCCCACTGCGGACACTCAGAGATGAAGTGGCCAGTTTTCTTGCACTTGTGGCATGTTTTCTTCTTGTAGTCATGAGCAGAAGCTTCATCATTCCTTGAGCTTGATCGTGAAGATTTCCTGAAGCCTTTCTTCTTGGTGAATTTTTGGAACTTCTTCACAAGCATACCAAGTTCCTTTCCAATGTCTTCAGGGTCATCAGAACTGCTATCAGATTCTTCTTCAGATGAGGAGACAGCTTTTGCCTTCAAGGCACGAGTTCGACCATAGTTTGGATCGTAGATATCTCTTTTCTCAGAAAGCTTAAACTCATGTGTCTTGAGCCTCTCAAGTATGTCAGACGGATCGATTGTCTTGAAATCAGGATGTTCTTGAATCATCAGGGCTAGGGTGTCAAACTTGCTGTCAAGTGATCTTAGTAGTGTCTTGACGACTTCATGCTTGGTGATCTCAGTGGCGCTGAGGGCTTGAAGCTCATTTGTGATGTCAGTGAGTCGATCAAACGTGAGCTGAACATTCTCATTGTCATTTCGCTTGAAGCAGTTGAAGAGGTTGCGAAGGACACTGATTCTCTGATCTCTCTGGGTTGAGACGCCTTCGTTGACCTTGGAGAGCCAGTCCCAGACTAGCTTAGATGTTTCGAAAGCACTCACACAGCCATACTGTCCTTTGGTCAGATGACCACAGATGATATTCTTGGCAGTAGAGTCTAGTTGAACGAACTTCCTGACATCAGCAGCAGTGACACCTTCTCCAGCCTTGGGAACGCCGTTCTTGACAACATACCATAGGTCGACGTCAATGGCTTCATGATGCATGCGCATCTTATTCTTCCAGTAGGGATATTCAGTTCCATCGAAGACGGGGCACGCAGCGGAGACTTTGATTATCCCTGCAGTCGACATAGCTAAAACTCTAGGCAGTTAAACCGAATCACACAGAACAAGGGAGTACCTTGCTCTAATACCAATTGAAAGTGTGTTATATCGACTAGAGGGGGGTGAATAGGTGATTTTTATGAACTTCAAAACATGGAAGTTTCGAAGACAAACGATAGAATTAAACCTATTACCATGCAGCGGAAGGTAGACTACACTAGGTAAACCATAGTCATGTATTCATTGAAGTGAAAGCACAATGACTAATAGCAGCTAGGTAGTAAGGATCAGGTAGGAAGATATTAAGAAGCCAAACAGATCACACAGTTACTCAGTGAAGACAAAAGATAGTGCAAACATACAATGACTTCACAAGGAGTAACAGTAAGTAAAGAGAAGGGAAGGAAGAAACCAGTGACTCGTTGAAGACAATGATTTGTTGGACCAATTCCAGTTGCTATGACAACTGTACGTCTGGTTAGGGCGGCTAGGTATTTAAACCTGACGACACACAGTCCCGGACACCCAGTCCTGAACACGCAGCTCGGGACACCCAGTCCTCACCGTATTCCCCTTGAGCTAAGGTCACACAGACCTTGCCCAATCACTCTAGTAAGTCTTCAAGGTAGACTCCCAAACCTTCACAGACTTCGTTCACCGGCGATCCACAATGTCTCTTGGATGCTCAGAACGCGACGCCTAACCGGCTGGAGGATTCACAGTCCTCAAGTGTAGTAAGTCTTCAGATCACACAGACAAGAAGACTTAAGTGATGCCTAATTCTCTTTGGCTCTGGGTGGTTAGGGCTTTATCCTCGCAAGGAATTCTCTCTTAATGGCTTCGAGGTGGGTTGCTCTCAAACGACAAAAGTCGTACTCTATATCTGAGCAGCCAACCGTTTATGGTTGTAGGGGGTGGGCTATTTATAGCCACTAGGCAACCCGGCCTGATTTGTCCGAAATGACCCTGGGTCACTAAGGAACTGACACGTGTTCCAACGGTCATATTTCAAACTCACACGGCAACTTTACTTGGGCTACAAGCAAAGCTGACACGTCCGACTCTGGACAAGATTCGCTCTCATAGTCTTCACTCGAAGACATAGGTTTTGTTTAAGAATCACTTCAGTCATTCTGACTGGTTCTCTTGGACCCCACTTAACAGTGCGGTGGTTCCTATGACTCAACAAAGAAGAAAAAGAACTACGAAAGACCTAAGTCTTCGAGCTCAATAGGCTTCATGCGATGTCTTCTCTTGTCATAGTCTTCAATGTGAATATCTTCATATACCACCTTTGACATCAATGTCTTCATACATTTTTAGGGGTCATCTCTGGTAAGAAAACTAAATCAATGAGGGACTTCTACCTGTGTTATCCTGCAATTCTCACAAACACATTAGTCCCTCAACTAGGTTTGTCGTCAATACTCCAAAACCAACTAGGGGTGGCACTAGATGCACTTACAGCTTGCGGTATTGATAGCTCGAAGGGGTACTTGGAGGGTCCGAGGTCTCCGGCTGTAGTGGTTCTTGATGATACGGGTAGTCGAACTTGATGAAAACGGGTCTCCTCGGGGACTTGATGCATCCGAATTCTTCGGGTTTGTAGTGGTACTTGGCGTTCGGTGTCCGGGTCTTGCAGGTGGTGTTGGTCGGTGGTGAGCAATAGCTCGGGCAGGGGGGCCGTGATGGTGCTGCTCCACACAAAGGAGGACGGACCAAGAGGAGTAACGACGCTGGTCGGAGGCGAGCATCCACGCGACAGCGCGCTACAGGAAGAGAGATGGGTGGTGGAGCTCCATGGCGAGGCAGAGCCGCGAGGGGCGCAGACGGGGGCGACGGGAGCTGACGGGGCTCCTGCTGGGCGCAGAGGAACGATGGCTGCAGGCGCGGGCGCTCGAGGAGCTCCTATCCTCGAGTGCTCGGCGACGGGGAGTTCTCGAGGAGGAGGCGCGCAGGAGGCAGGAGGTGAGGCATGCAGGAGGCAGCTTGCGAGGGGCCATGGCGAGGAGGCGGACGGCAGCGGCCTGCTAGCCGGCCACGGCTGGAAGCGGAGGACACCGGGTGCAGGCGGCTTGAGGGAGAACGAGAGCAGGGGAACGAAGGAGAGGGAGGTTGCTCGAGCGCTGCTCCAGGGAAAGAGATCGAGGGAGAGAAGGAGGAGCGCGAGGGGATCGAGCGAATGGTCCTGGCAGCGCGAGGGGAGACGAGGGAGATGGGATCGAGGCCTAGGGTTCAGGAGGGAGTGGGTGTAGGAGAGGCATATGGGCCTGGGAGGCCGGTCGACCTGGCTGGGCTGCCGACCCTGGCTGGGCCTGGTGCTCTCTCTCTCTCACCTACACTCCTTAGAAGAAAGAGGGAGATAAGAAAGAAAGAAAAAAATAGAGAGAAGAAAAAGAAGAAGAGGGATTATTTACACGGACTCGTAAAAGTGTGCATGGTCCACAAAAAAATAGGAGAGGCAAGATTGGAAGATGTCATTCAAACTCATTTGAATTTAATTCAAATGGGTTTGAACTAGGGCTTGGTTATAGAAGTATCCAAAAATGTTGAGGTTTTTGGTGGAACTCCGGAAAGTGAAGGAAGAATTTAGGCAAAGTTTGGAGACGAGGAATATAGTAAGAAAAGCATGGAATATTTTGCAAGTGTGTTGCGGTAATTTCCAAGGGATGGAATATTTATTATAGCCCCCTAATATTGGTAGGATATGTTATAAAGAGCAATCACCACATGAGTTCCCTCGGTTTAAATGGATCAAAGATCCATGCCATTTATTTAGTTGAGTTAAGAAAAGAAATGACATGATGGCCTGATGACATCATGCAATGCACATGATGCAAAGATGAAATGCAACGGACCAAACAAATCAGACGACGAAACCCGGAAACCCTGGAAGGCATCTGAAGCTTCGGTCTTGGGGCATTACAAGTAAGAGGAATAGGAGTGGCTAGGGTTGGGGATGGTCTTATCCACCATGGGCGCCGGCGGATACGCGACGCATGGAGGATCCACCCCATGGACGCACGCGCTGCCTCCAGAGCGCCTCAGATGAGCAGTAGCTTGAAGACAAGAGCGTTGGTGGGCTGGGCCGTTCTGTACACGCATAGAGCCCGGCAGTGTAGTGGTTCTTTTCCTTTATCCCTTTTCTTTTCTATTTCTATTTTTCTCTTTGTTTTGCCTTTTATTTTAATTAGCAAAAATATTTTTACTAAATATAAAACTGGCTCGTTCAAAATAACTCTCTTCCACAAAAAGTTTGACACAAAATAAAATATTTCGAAATTTAATAATTTAAAAGGCATTCAAATATTTGTTTTAGCCACTGTTTTATTGATTTTTGGGCATTTCGAAACTTTATAAAGTATGGGCTTCAACATGATAATATCCAGGGATTATCTGCCACGCTTTGAACATTTTAGTTTTGACATTTCAAAATTTTATTTGTCTTAATTGATTTTGAATTCTGAATTCAAACAGGACTGAATCATCACGAGATTAACTACAATAATAGCGATGACGTGGCATCATTAGCAGGGAATTACTGTAGCTTAATTATCCGGGCGTCACAGTTGTGATCCCCTTTCTCTTGGGGACCATGGTGATAATGAAGTCAGTGTGCTAACCTTCAAACCGGATTTTCAGACCTTGCGCCCCCTACCTGGCGCGCCAAAGATTTCGGGCGAAACGACATCTACGGATCACGAGGAATCCCTTTTTGCTATGGTTGGCGGGCGCGGGGCTGTGGAAAGAGCGGGATTGAGAGATCAACACGGGGGGGGGGGGATTATCCAGGTTCGGGCCGCAAGTGATGCATAATACCCTACTCCTGCTAGTTTCTGTTTATCTGGTGTTCTTGGACTAGCTACAAGGCGTGCAGGGTCCAAAAAATCCGAATCCTCTCTCAGTACGCCGCGGGCCTCCTTTTATAGTCAAAGGGACTTCCACATTGGCACACAGGAGGTGGAAAGCTATACCGTAATCGAGTCTATCTCCTGGCACCATAGGACAAACACATTTAATGCGCTACCGATGTGCCCTTCTTGCTTTATTGGGGAAGGCAAGGAAGCTCGTCCTAGTTGTTGCCGCCTGGCCTAGCTTTGACGCGCGTCCGAAGTGACGAGGCGTGTAGTGCCACGCTGCCTCGCTGCTGGGTTGGTGTGGTGGCTAAATCTTCACGAATATCTGCATGCCACCATGCAGGTGCTTGCCGAGTCGGCCTAGAGGCCGCATGTAGCCACGCAGGCGTCTGCCTAGCTAGTGGGCTGGCAGCTGCATGGGAACGATGGTAGAGTCTTGGCAGATGTGGGCCTGGCTACGGCCCCACGGATGTTTTCGTCAAGAGTCTTGCTGGGGCCCCGGCAAGTGTCTTGCTGTGGCATCGTGGTCGTCCCCGGCAAGGGTCTTGTCGGGGGTCTCGTGGGTATCCTTGGCAAGGATCATGTCGAGGATCGTCGTCTTCTAGTTGTCATCTAGTCTTGTGTGCTTCTGGTCTCCACAAAGATCTGCATGCCACCATGGAGGTACCTCCTGAGCCTTGGTTCTGAAGTGGTCGATGGTGTTGGAACCCTTGGGCTCAAGGGTGGCGGCTCTGTTGGTGTTGGGCAAATTGCCCTGGCAAAGTTCTTCCCGGGGCCGTGGAGGCCGCCCCGGCAAGGGCCTTGCCGGGGGGCTCACCTCGCCCTTCTGCTCTTCGTGTTTCTGGCTTGGCGTTGCTCTGGTTGTCTTGTGGCTTTTCTTCATTCCTCTGCCCCGCTAGGTGTGGACGCAGGCGCGGCTCCAACTGCCCGCGCACAAGTAAAGGGGTACAAAATAGGACCCCCTCCTTTTGTGCACCGACAAGATGCAAATTTGTCATGTGTATGATATGTCCATCGAGCATGACATGTGTGAGCACAATCAACAAATAAGGAGGTGTTGGTGTAACAATGCTCGATGTCGTGGCATGAGTGGAGGTTCGAAGGTGGTTCCAATAAGTCTGAGCGCTCCTCAATTTGAAGGTCCACATAGCCAATCTCCAATGTCGCCCCTCCGTTCGCGAGATGTATCATGTAGACAACAAGAAGGAGACAACAATGAAAGAGTGACCCATCCAATATGAGTATTTGAGGATGGCTCAAAGGGAAGGAGCTCACCTTCATGAGAATGTCGAAAATGTTGGTGCCGTGCATCATGTACGCCTTCACATGACCAAACACTCGGAAAAACAAATGAGGTTTGCGGAAGTGCAAAACCTATCATTCGTGTGGTAAGATACCCAAGAAGTGTATGCATCATGCTCATCATAAGAAAGGACAAGGGAGTATTTCACATTATGGAGGCATATGATGCGAGAACAACCAAATACATTAGGCTCAATCAAACAAGCATGCATCACAAGTAATATGTCCAAGTCTCCATGATTAATAAGCATAGCAAGTTGGCACTCTATACAAGGGAATATGAGAGATGCCGCTAATGGAGACGAGAGACAATGATCAAGACAAATCAAGTGAGAGGCAAGAGCATATATGTCATCAACCCAACGAAGCGAGTAAGAATGGAACATGGGTGATGCGACAAAGCAACCAATCATACTGATCAAGTCAAGCAAGCTAGTAGTGTGAAGATACAATGTACTAGAAGGAATCATGGCAAGCATGTCAGGCGTGCAAATAGTGTGCATGGATAATTCACATGACATAGCACAAGCATGAAAGGAAGATATGAGCATAGTAGATTCATGGTGTTGGCAAGAAGTCCTATGTAAATAGCAATGGAACATCATGACTCTCCCAACACAACAAGTATTAATAGCATGAGGCACATGATAAACATGGCAATAGCAACAAGGATCTACACCAAGCATGCAAATCCACATATGAGTAGTAAAATGGTGAATCATGGGTAGATGAAGCAAGGGTCACAATTGCATGGCAAAGGCAGAGAAGCAAGCATAACATGCAAAGTGAACATGGTAGAATGGGCATAATGTGACAAGTGGTAAATAACCCAATGCCGTGTGAGGGCCAAGTACAAGAGATGCGCGAAGTCGTTGTGCGAAGAGAATGTTGGTAAGAATAGTCCACGGAATCCCAAATCGTCATTGCTCTCAAGAGCTTGTTTCGTCAACTCTTGGGATTGAGAGGTTGACGCATATACGTGAGTACCTACACAAAACAAAGGCAAAAAGGAAAATTGTGTGTGCGTGGTATATGTACACATCATCCATCATGATGCGCACGTGCATGTGTTGGTTAGCACAAAGTATCCAATGCTCAAATAGATGAGATGCGTGATATAAAAACATGTTATCCACCATGATGGGTTTGTTAGTATGTATAGCATAATGGAGACTCAAATTGTGTAATGCATCATGAGAAATATGTAGAGCATTGTTATTCATGGAATGCATATGGTGCACACAATTATGGGAATCATGCAAAGTATGGAATGCATCAAAATCTCCTATTATGTATGAGGAAACTATGGGGGTCTCCTCATGAGCATTAATGGAAACATCACATGGAGAATAGTGACAACATCCAAAACAAAGCATATTTGGAACAATGTGATTATGGCATGGTATAGTAGATGAATTGCGCAAATCATGTAAAGGAAGCGTAGCAATATCATCACAAGAAAAACAAAAGCCAATGACCATCATTTCCTCATCTATAACATAAGTGCAAATGGGATTTATTTTAATGGGGCATGCATAGTTACTATGTTTACATTGAAATGATGCAATATGGGAGATCTCAGTCATAGCATATGACACGTTTAAAGGTTTGTCAAACATGATGTGACCAATAGATTTTTCACAAGATATCCTATGGAGAATAGCATCACAACTAGGCAACTCAACATGCTCATCATTATATTCATCATAAATAGGTGCCATATCTAAGCATGTAACAGACATAGTATGTGGTGAATCCATAAGGCGATGATCATCATGCAAGAAATCATTGGTAAGATAGTCCACTAGTTTGACAAGAGAGGCACCATCACCTAGGTTACCTTTGGAGCATCGCTCATGTGTTGTAGGTGAGGAGTCGAAGATCCACTTGTTGTCATCTTCATCTTGATGGAACCATGTGGGGGGTGCATCATCGTCCACCATGTCCATCGCCGTCTCCATTGGAGGTATAGACTCGTCAAGGATAGGCGTGTCGTCATGTAGGAGACCTAGCACCAAAGAAGAAAACACACTCGGAGTAGAGTTTAGGTCGTTAGAAATCATAGTGGCCTCACATGCTGTGTCAACTACCTCACTCACTACATGTTGTCGCTCACTCACTTCCTCTTGGATGCACTTACTCATATGATTGGTGGAGTCACTCAAATGGCTCTCAACCTCACATAGGATGTGTGGCATGCTCTCAAGTGTGGGGCTAGTGGTGGTCACACTCATCTTCTCATAGGAAATGCACTCAATTTCACATATGGTGGAGTCACTCATATCACTCGTGGGGTGGTGGCTCTCCTCACATGGCAATTGGGGCATCTCGTCACATGTCGGTGTCGGAGAGATGTTGGTGCAAATGTCTCCATGCTCAATCATGTCGTAGTCGTAGCCGTGGATGAAGGCCAAAGATGGCACATCATCACTCTCCTCTAAGACCAAAGATAAGGTCTCATGTGTGGTCTCATAGCTTGACTCGGAGTATGAGTCCAATATGGGTGCCGTATTCATGTTGTTGAAGAGTTTGTGCTCGTCATCGTGGTCGAAGGGGATGGCCCTTGGTCGACCTTCTTGTCACCATCTTATTGTTGGAGGCCCATATGATGTGGCACCTCGTAGCTCATCTCCATGACCGAACGTAATTTCCCGTGCTCGGCCATCTTTCTTGAGAGGCTTCCGAAGATGGAAGTGTCGCCCTCACTCGTAGGTGGTCGCCTTGTTGTTGAAGATGTCGAAGTAGTCGAACTCATGGGAAGTAGGCAAACATGCCATACGTCCAAAGGCGAAGATGCCTTGATAGCACTTGGCGAAGATGCCAAAGTGGTGGTGGTAGTATCCGTAGCGTCCTCTTGGTGGTGCTTGTCTCGCGGTCTTCTCTTGTGCTCATGAAGTTTGGTCGTAGCTTGATGTAGAGCTCGTTGGGACTTGTAGGTAGGCGCATCTCTAGCATCTTCATGTTGATGGTGTCATTGTCGTACTTGAGCTCGATGGTGTTCATCGTCTCGCACATGTTTCTTGGAGGTGACTTGCTCTTCATGACGATGTGGATCACGAACGTGATTATGGTCGCCATGTAGATGTGGACATGGACGACTTGCGCTTGCATCGCATGGGTGCTCCGAAGATGATCGACATGCTCGTCGTCGCCTTGAGGATGATGAAGGGGAAGAACGGTTGATCAACAAGGTCTGAATCTCCTCCATCCTTGCATCTTGCTCCTCCTTTTGTGCGGAAAACTTGTTGTCGAAGTACTCCCTTCTCCTTGCTTCGGAATGTCGTGAGTCGGTGGTGATGTTGTCAATGACTTGCATTGCTCGTTGTAGTCCAAGTGGGGAGTGTTGGAGTTGTTCACGCCATCATTGTTGTAGAAGACCGGAGATGAAATGCCTTTCCTATCCATCACAAGACTCGAGCAAATATGAGAGGGAGAAAGAGAAGAACTGTACCAAATGTACCTTGGCCGATGTTGAAGATGGATCAATGATCACTCAATGATGTAACAAGGAAATAGCACAATTGGTACCGATCTCGTCAATTCTCACACCTACACAAGTAAAGCTTATGGTGTAGCTCGGTGAGGATAGTGGCACAAAAATTTCATGCAAAATATTAGCAAGAGTCAATAATGTTGGAAGAGATTCACAAGATCGCAAGTGAAACAAGTAGACCAATAGCAATATGGGTGGCACGCGGAAACGCACACACGGATAGATAAACGGGGTCGTGCAACCAAGGAATGAGCTCAAAATGTGGAATCCATGGAAAATGCTCTTGTTACACAACTCTAGAGAGATGCTAGCATGATCTCTCAATAGGCGGATACGACACTTGTGCACAACCTATAGGAGACAAAAAAATGCAACGAATTCTATCCCAAGTATGATATGTATGTATGGTTCCCGGTGTTTCTCTCAAGATGATCCAAGATGATCGGATATGATAATCTTATGTGCAATGTGGTATGATGCTATGGCTATTGCTTACAAGCACTTTACTCTTTCTCTTTTGCTTAAAAGCTTATTCATTTTTTTGTATATGGCCACAATGCGAAATGCACAAACCAAGATAGCAATTGGGTATATACGGGAACAATCTTGTGACACAAGGGATGATATGATACCAATATGATATGGTATGTATGCAATGTATGGTGTAGATCATTAATGTGCACAAGTAACATTGCCGGCAATACTCAAATGGCTAGTCTCGATAGGAAAGTGACGCAAAATGGGCTAGGGTTATCAATGCAATGGCAAGGGAATATACAATGAAGAGATACCACAATACCAAGATAATATGGAGGTTATCGTCTGTGGCGATGATGAATGGAAGTGTTCTTGATGTAGATACCAAGATGATGTAGACTCGTCCCTAAGTAGCCGAAACACTTTAGGAAACGGAAAAACCACGAACTCAAAATCTCAAATGTCAAATGGTGGTAGCGGGAATGCGGTGATGGTTACGGAAGCTCAACGAGATTGCGGAAATACAATGATGGGTTTTGAGATGCAATACGGAAGTGGAGGGTAAGGTGGTGGACTATACACGGTGTCGGGGTTGGAAGCACAGTCCCTAAGTAGCCTAAACACCTTAGGAGACACAACTCACAACACAAACAAAATTGGGTTAAGTTGCGGTGGTGGAAGTGTATGGTGGGCAAGCCTATGCGGAAGTTATGGTGGTGATTGATGAAGAAGCAATCATCCCTAAGTAGACTAAACACCTTAGGAGACTCAAATCACAACTCAAACAACCACTATTGCTATGGGAATTAATCTGGGTTAGGTTGCGGAAGTCGGTGGTGGTTATGCGGATGATATGGTGGAAGACCTAGGCAAAGATGCCAAAGTTTCAACTTTTTGATGGAGTGAAATGGTGATGGTAGTATTTTGTGGGATGGGTGATGTCAAGAGCTTCAAAACGAGCTAAAGAACGTCAAAATCGGACTCCGGATGAATTAGTTATGGACAAAACGGTGAAACGGGACAGGCTGAATTCCCAGGGGCCGAACATACGGCGCTCGGGGCCGGAAATTCGGGACCTGATGTCCAGAACTGCGCACGAATTGCTCTCTAGGAGCCGGATGTCCGTGCCTACGGGCCGGATGTCCGCGGTTATGGGCCGGATGTCTGGGCTCCAAATCCGAGGATGAACTCGAGGAACTCGATTTTGGGGGTGGAAAATGATGATTTTGGGGGCAAAATTTGATGGATTTCGTGGATGGAAAGTGGGATAACTTGGGGAAAAGAAAGATCCACTAGTAACACAATGAATCCATGGATCAAAATCAACAAAACATCATCACATCAACAAATCACAAAAAAATGGGACAATTTTTGTGGGGAATTTTCGAATTTGGGACAAAATCAACAAAATTAGGCTAGAAAACAAAGGGGTAGGGGCTCCAAATCCGTGATCAACATTGCTCTGATCCAAGATGATGTAGGGTAGAACCCTAGATGCCCGATCTTTCACGATTGGTGGATCCTATGAAGAACACGAAGAACACAAGGGGAAAAGCGAGGGAAATCACGAGGGGAAACGAGAGGAAACACTCAACTAGACAACAAGCGATCACACCTGTGCTAGATCCTCGAAATACAAAGAGATACACGATCTAAATACAACAAAGGACGATACATAAGGTAACTAGTTCATCTCCATGAGGAGCTCTTGAATCCACGAGGGGATCTTCTCGAGGGGGGTCTTGAATCCAAGGTGGATCTTCTCCGTAGAGGCCGCAGTCTCTCTCGTGGAGTTGATACGTATGGATGAGCAAAGCTCTATCTCTAAATGAGCTAATCCTTTGCTGACCCTAAAACATAGGTGGAGGGGAAGTATATATAGTCTAAGGGGCGAAGGTGTACATGGGCCTCAGCCCAGAAGCACTGCATGTAGGCAGGGAGGGTCGGATGTCCGGGCGTCGGGCCGGATGTCTGGGCTTCACGGTGATGAGGACATCAATACCATTGTTACACCCACAACCCTTGCTGCTACACATACTGGACCAATTACTAGAGCTCGCGCATGCCAATTAAATTATCAGGTACTTTCATTTCTTGGTAATGATTCTAATGTTCATGAGAATATGATGCTGCCTAAATTGGATACATTTGTTTTGCTTACAAATGAAGGGCCTGGCATGGATAAGAGGGATGAACACTGGAGCAAGACCAAGCATGGAGATGATGACATGCACAAGGAGATCAAGAACGGAGTTACAAGTGATGATTTCAGGACTTTGAAGCCACCATAAGGAGTGCATGAAGCCTTGGACGAAATAGACAAGATGCCACTTCATAAATTTTGTCCAGAGGCTATTCTAGGTGCTGCGTCACCTTATTATTGGGCCAGGCCCATGTATTTTCGAAATACTTAAGTTAGGCTGTTTTTAGAGTCCGTATGTGTGGGGAAACAAGAGTTAGGGTTGGTTTCGGACCCCTCCTCCAAGGGCCACGAAATCCCTCCCCTCTTCCTCCGTATATACAGCCCTTAGGGTGTCATTTAGACTTTGGGTTTTGTTTATATTAAAGTTCGCCATAGCTGCGACTTCGCGTACTTCGTTTGTGTTCAACGACCAGACAAAGGCGTCACATAACCCCACCTTGATCAATAAAGCTTTCCTCTTATATTCACAATATCCAGATTGCAACCTTAGTTTCTTGCTTGTCCTTCGTTTGCCTGTAGTAAAACAGACCTTCGTGGTCACGTTGATCGTGCTCCGGTGTGGACAATAACCTCTTGGAGTTGGTTTAATGATTGCTAAGGCGTGACGTCCTGGCACGATCGTAGTCGGATCGTCAAAGTCGACTTCCTCCAAAACAATAGCCACCATCTCATCGAAAGACGGGACACCTTTGCCTCTATCAAGTGGTATCAGATATCCAGGTTGCTCGGTGAGATTTTACAGTTTTTCGTAGTTTCGATCGAGTCTTTTCTTCATACCCATAGTCCAGGAAAAATACAAAAAAATAGGGTTAGTTCATCCTATCCGAACCAATCTAAGCCTTTGCATAATCTTTTATATATTTGCTTTGTTGAATTTGTGGTTGCATCGTCGTGTGAATTTGCTGGTCTTAGCGTCTAGTCCTTTAGAGTTTCGAGTTCTGTTCACAAGTTGTCACGCCGCCCCTGCTTCATAATCGTCACCGGTGCCATATACCACCATCATCGTCACTGCTGCCATATACCACCATCGTCATCACTGCTGCCATATATCACCATCATCATCACCGCTGCCATATACCACATATCCACCGCCATCACGATAATCCGAGTCCACCTCCATCACATATTCGCCACCAGTCCGTGTCCCACCTCCCTACATATATTCACCACCAGTCCGAGTTTCCACCAGATTCATCTCCGCCACCAGTCCGAGTTTCCACCAAATTCATCTCCGCCACCAGTCGAGTCCTAGTCTGCAAAATTCTGGCTAGGTTATTTTTAGACCATATGTAGACTTTTTCGAAAAAAATTTGTTGTGGAGCAAAAAAAGAGGAAAAAAGTGCAAAAAAAGAAAAAAAAATCAGAGCATGCTCCTCCCTTGTTTACGTGCAGCATCATGATTTTGTTAGTGTTCTAGGCTCGTGTCTCTAGCACGGTCTAGCCTAGGACCAGCACAGTACCGTCATTGAGCGTTTATTCAACTTTGCATCTCTGAATTGATTATTGCCGACCCTTTTTGCTACCATATTATAAGCCTTCCCAGCTCCACATACATCTACGTCGTGCGTTTGACTCTCCCTGGTAATCGCTCTATCCAAGCTTTGAGAGTTTTGACTACGATGGTTGCCGATCACTGGCTGCTGCTGGGTAAGAACTGGTAAGAATTTGAGATTTTCTTGACGGATTTGTGACACCCACCACCACCTCTTGTTAGTAGTCTGTAGGATCATATTCTTGTGTGTTTCTATTGCTGCTAACCATGGCAGGATCACAAGCCGACGAGACTGACTGGGAGAGCATTACGAATAAGGAGTTGCATGATAAATTTCAGCAAATGATGAGTGAACAGGTGCAAGATGTGCTAAACAGATTTGAAGAGGCCATGGAGAAGGTAGATGGCACGGAGAAGACATTCGAAACAAAGCTCGATAACAAGTTTAATGAATTGCTCGCGCATCTTCCACCACCACCACCGGATGCACCTAACGCACCTCTACAACAACAACAACAACAACAACAACAACAACAACAACAACAACAACAACTACCTCTACATCGCGAAACATCCCTCTGCCGAGCGAGTCGTGTCCCTCTTGCACCTGGCAAAATTGTTGGTGCTGCTGTTGGTACTTCTGTGGCTCCTGCTGCTGATGACGAGGAGGATGATTATGCAAGAGATTACGAGGATGAGGTTGATCAAAATCAAAACTACATGCAACCACCAGCACCACAACCACCAGGTCGTCCACATGCAAATAATCACAATGGTAGGGCTCCCCCTCAGGTATGAGATCATGACCATCTCCCTAAACTGAAATTGAATATTCCACCATTTGAGGGTAGACACGTTCCTGATATATATCTTACATGGGATTAGAAACCAAACAACGTTTTACATGTTTAGAATATCCCAAGGAGAGAAGTGTTGTTGCTGCACTTTGTGCTTTCACTAGTTTTTCTTGTGTGTGGTGGTCTGAACATCGTAGATTATATCCAAATAATATTCCAACTACTTGGACTACTTTGAAAACTGCTATGCGTACTCGTTGGGTTCCACCATATTATCAACGTGAATTACTTCAAAAATTGCAGCGTTTAAGACAAGGAAAAAATTCTGTAGAGTAATATTATCAGGAATTACAAACTGGCATGATTAGATGTGGTATTGTTGAGGATAATGAAGCTATTCTTGCATGTTTTATGGGTGGATTAAATAGAGAGATTCAGACCATTCTAGAGTACAAGTAGTATAATAATATCACTTGTTTATTCCATCTTGCTTGTAAAGCTGAACGTGAAGTGCAGGATCGACAGGCCTTGGCACGGACTAACTATTCTGCAGGTCGACCTTCCACATGGACACCGCGTGCATCCTCTACATCCACACATTCTAATGCATCGGCACCTCCATCAGCTGCCACCTCTAGCCGCGATACAAGAAAGTAGGCACAACCACCCCTATCTACCAAGAGCACACCCGTCGGGCCTATACAGAGGTCTTCTTCTTCCATGGCATCAATAGGGCACACAAGTGATATTATTTGTCGTCGTTGTAAAGGAAAAGGTCATTATGTGCGAGAATGAAAATCTTAGTGTGTGATGATTCCTACTGAGGATGGGGGGTATGAGTCTTCTAGTGACTATGATGAGGAGACTTTGGCTCTTATTACATGTGAAGAACACGGTGGAGATGATTCTGATCATAAGACGCAATACATGGCTCCTAAAGGCGCTGACATGTATGATTTCTTATTTGCTCAACGTGTTTTGAGTGTGCAGGTCACACAAGGTGAGCAAAATCAGAGGCATAATTTGTTCCATACAAAGGGAGTTGTGAATGAACGTTCTGTCCGCGTCATCATAGATGGTGGGAGCTGCAGAAACTTGGCTAGCATGGAGATAGTGGAGAAGCTATCTCTCACCACAAGACCACATGCACATCCTTACTACATCCAATGGTTCAACAACAGCGGCAAGGTTAAGGTAACACGTACTATTCGTGTGCATTTTAGTATCTCCACATATGATGATTATGTTGATTGTGATGTGGTACCTCTGCAAGCATGTTCCTTATTACTTGGTAGACCATGGCAATTTGATAAAAATTCTGTACACCATGGTAGAAACAATCAGTATACTCTTGTTCATAAGGATAAAAAAATTACTTTGCTTCCGATGACTCCTGATTCTATTTTCAAAAGATGAAATTAATAGAGCTAATAAAGCAAAACAGGACAAAAACAAGAGTGAAAATCAGATTGTGGCAAAAGAATTTGAGCAACACATGAAGCCTAACAATAAACCATCTAATGTTGCTTCTGAAATTAAATTGAAAAGTGCATGTTTACATGCCACCAAATCTGATATTGATGATCTAGATTTCAGCAAATCTGTTTGCTATGCTTTTGTGTGCAAAGAGGCATTATTTTCATTCGAGGACGTGCCTTCCTCTTTGCCTCCTGTTGTTACTAACATTTTGTAGGAGTTCGCTGACGTCTTTCCACAAGACGTGCCAGCGGGATTACCACCTATTCAAGGGATTGAGCATCATATTGACTTAATTCACGGTGCTTCGCTACCCAACCATGCACCATACCGTACCAATCCAGAGGAGACGAAGGAGATCATGCGTCAAGTCCAGGAGCTGCTTGACAAAGGTTATATTCACGAATCCCTTAGTCCTTGTGTTATTCCTATTATTCTAGTGCCGAAAAAGGATGGTACATCGCGTATGTGTGTTGATTGTAGAGGCATTAATAATATTACTATTCGTTATCGTCATCCTATTCCTAGGCTAGATGATATGCTTGATGAATTGAGTGGCTCTACAATATTCTCCCAAGTTGATTTGCGTAGTGGATACCATCAAATTCGTATAAAATTGGGAGATGAATGGAAAACAGCATTGAAAACTAAGTTTGGTTTATATGAGTGGTTAGTCATGCCTTTTGGGTTAACTAATGCACCTAGTACTTTCATGAGATTAAAACGAAGTTTTACATGCTTTCATTGGATGGTTTGTGGTACTCTATATGCATGATATACAGATTTATAGTAAATCTTTGGAGGAACATTTGGAACATTTACGTGTTGTTTTTATTGCTCTACGTGATGCACGTTTGTTTGGTTGTAACGCCTCGGACACACCCGCCGGTGGTCGTTACTCCTGGCGGGATCTACACTAGCCCCACAGATCAATACTAGTCTTTTCTACACACTTTGCCCTCACTCGTGCGCACCCGGGAGCAACTTCCCGGTCGGTCAGCCATCCTGACACTACTCCAAGCTGAGCACGCTTAACTTTGGAGTTCTATCTGAATGGGCTCCCGGAAAAGAAGGAATTACTTATTGATATGAGTAGTCTATCATCCCTAATAAGCCAGGCTATCACATAAACCCCCACTCAGAGGAACCGACGTCCTCGTCGGGCCACATGAACGTTCCCTCTTGGCTCATACATCTGTGCATCCAGTCTGGTACATGTACCATGCCGTGTGCCACGACGGGTCACAAACGTCATGAACAACATGACCGAGCGCCTATCCGCAAACATCCGTGTAACCGCGAGGGTCGGCTCTGATACCAACTTGTAATGCCCCGACTCACCCGTCAGTGGTCATTACTCCTGGCGGGATCTAGACTGGCCTCACAGATCAATACTAGTCTTTTCTGTGCACTTTTTCCTCACTCGTGCGCACCCGGGAGAAACTTCCCGGTTGGTCACCCATCCTGACACTACTCCAAGCTAAGCACACTAACTTTGGAGTTCTGTCTGAATGGGCTCCCGAAAAAGAAGGAATTCCTTATTGATATGGGTAGTCTATCATCCCTAATAAGCCAGGCTATCACATTGGTAACCTTGGAAAGTGCACCTTTTGCACCACCGAGTATCTTTTCTTGGCTATGTCGTTACTCCACAGGGCATTGAAGTTGATAAAGCCAAGATTGAAGCTGTTGAGAGTTTGCCGCAGCCCAAAACGGTCACTCAAGTGAGGAATTTCCTTGGCCTCGCTGGTTTCTATAGGCATTTTATGAGGGATTTCAGTACCATTGTTGCACCTCTCAATGAGCTTACAAAGAAGGATGTGCCTTTTGTTTGGGGTACCGCACAGGAAGAAGCCTTCACGGTATTGAAAGATAAGTTGACACATGCTCCTTTACTCCAACTTCCTGATTTTAATAAGACTTTTGAGCTTGAATGTGATGCTAGTGGAATTGGATTAGGAGGTGTGTTATTACAGGATGGCAATTCTGTTGCATACTTTTCTGAAAAATTGAGTGGGCCTAGTCTGAACTATTCTACTTATGATAAAGAATTATATGCTCTTGTTCGGACCTTAGAAACGTGGCAACATTATTTATGGCCCAAGGAATTTGTTATACATTCTGATCATGAATCTTTGAAACACATTAAAAGTCAAGCAAAACTTAATTGTAGACATGCTAAATGGGTTGAATTCATTGAGACTTTACGTTATGTAATTAAACACAAGAAGGGTAAAGAAAATGTTATTGCTGATGCATTGTCTCATCGTTATACTATGCTTTCACAAGTTGACTTTAAAATATTTGGTTTGGAGATCATCAAAGATAAGTATGTGCATGATGCTGAATTTAAAGATGTGTTGTAGAATTGCAAGGAAGGGAGAACTTGGAACAAGTTCGTTGTTAATGATGGATTTGTGTTTCGTGCTAACAAGCTATGCATTCCAGCTAGCTCCGTTCGTCTTTTTTTGTTGCAGGAGGTGCATGGAGGAGGATTAATGGGACACTTTGGTGTGAAGAAGACGGAGGATATACTTGCTGCACATTTCTTTTGGCCAAAGATGAGACGGGATGTTGAGCGTTTTGTTGCTCGCAGCACTACATATCAAAAAGCTAAGTCACGACTCAATCCTCATGGTTTATATATGCCTTTGCCTGAACCTAATGTTCCTTGGGAAGATATATCTATGGACTTTGTTTTAGGTTTACCTTGAACAAAGAAGGGGAGGGATAACATATTTGTTGTCGTGGTTAGATTTTTGAAAATGGCACACTTTATACCATGTGATAAAAGCAATGATGCTGTTAATGTTGCTGATTTGTTCTTTCATGAAATTATTTGCTCGCTTGGTGTGCCAAATACTATTGTTTCATATCGTGATACTAAATTTCTTAGGCACTTTTGGAGATGTTTATGGGCTAAGTTGGGGACTAAACTGCTTTTTAGTACTACTTTTGACCCCCAAACTGATGGACAAACTGAAGTAGTCAATAGAACATTGTCTACTATGCTTAGGGCTGTTTTGAAGAATAATAAGAAAATGTGGGAAGAATGCTTGCCTCATATTGAATTTGCTTATAATCGTTCATTTCCTTCTACTACTAAGATGTGCCCTTTTGAAATTGTATATGGTTTCCTACCTCGTGCACCTATTGATTTGTTGCCTCTTCCATCTTCGGAGAAGGTTAATTTTGATGCTAAAGAACGTGCTGAATTGATTTTAAAAATGCATGAGTTAACTAAGGAAAACATTGAGCGTATGAATGCTAAATGTTAACATGCTGGAGATAAGGGTAGAAAACATGTTGTGCTTGCACCTGGAGATCTTGTTTGGTTACATTTGCGTAAGGATAGATTTCCTAATTTGCGCAAATCAAAGCTAATGCCACGTGCTGATGGTCCTTTTAATGTGTTAGAGAAAATAAATGATAATGCATATGAACTTGAGCTTCTTGCAGATTTTGGGCTTCGTCCCACTTTTAACATTGCAGATTTGAAGCCTTATTTGGGTGAGGAAGATGAGCTTTCGTCGAGGACAACTTCATTTCAAGAAGGGGAGGATGATGAGGACATCAATACCATTGTTACACCCACAGCCCCTGCTGCTATACATACTGGGCCAATTACTAGAGCTCGCGCACGGCAATTAAACTATCAGGTACTTTGGTTTCTTGGTAATGATTCTAATGTTCATGAGAATATGATGCTGCCTAAATTGGATACATTATTTTGCTTACAAATGAAGGACCTGGCATGGATAAGAGGGATGAACACTGGAGCAAGACCAAGCATGGAGATGAGGACATGCACAACGGGATCAAGAACGGAGTTACAAGTGATGATTTCAGGACTTTGAAGCCACCATAAGGAGTGCATGAAGCCTTGGACGAAATATACAAGATGCCACTTCATAAATTTCGTCCACATGCTATTCTAGGTGCTGCGTCACCTTATTATTGGGCCAGGCCCATGTATTTTCAATATACTTAAGTATAGGCTTTTTAAGAGTCCGTATGTGTGGGGAAACAAGAGTTAGGATTGGTTTCGGACCCCTCCTCCAAGGGCCATGAAATCCCCCCCTCTTCCTTCATATATACAGCCCTTAGGCTTCATTTAGACTTTGGGTTTTATTTAGATTAAAGTTCGCCATAGCTGCAACTTCGCGTACTTTGTTTGTGTTCAACAACCAGACAAAGGCGTCACAGTACCCCACCTTGATCAATAAAGCTTTCCTCTTATATTCACAATATCCAAATTGCAATCTTAGTTTCTTGCTTGTTCTTCATTTGCCTGCAGGAAAACAGACTTGCGTGGTCAGGTTGATCGTGCTCTGGCGTGGTCAATAACCTCTTGGAGTTGGTTTAGAGATTGCTAAGGCGCGACGTCCTCGCATGACCGTAGTCGGATCGTCAACGTCGACTTCCTCCAAAACGATAGCCACCATCTCATCGAAAGACAGGACACCTTTGCCTCTATCGCACGGGGAGCCAGATGTCCGGGCTGACGGGGCTGGTCATAGTGCTCTCTGGATTGACTTGTCTGGATTTCCGGGGGCGAGGCCGGATGTCCGGGTGTTGGCAAGGCGCCGGGTGTTCAGGGCTGACGCCGGATGTCCGGGGCCTGTAGCACTTCGGCTGCAGGGCTGCTGCTGTTGTTGACATCTTCATGGGCCGGATGGCCGGGCCAGGGCCGGATGTCCGGATCCTGGGAGATGTCTTCGTCTTCTTCTGTCGTCGCTTCCGCGCACACTTGGCCTTGGTCCTTGGGTTCTCCATGGTCTCCTCGGGTGTACCTGAGTATGCACAAGGTCTGCACTTGAAGTAGCATCCAGAAGATTAGGAAAGGAGCGAGTTCACCTTAGGTCCAATGGCCTATGCTTGAGGTCTCAACATGTGGGGCTTGGGGAGTTGTCGTAGTGTACATGGGGATGATCGAAGGATGCTATCCATCATTTTTGCTACCATATTATAAACCTTCCCAGCTCTACATACATCTACGTCGTGCGTTTGACTCTCCCTGGTAATCGCTCTATCCAAGCTTAGAGAGTTTTGACTACAACGGTTGCCTATCACCACCTGCCGCTTGGTAAGAACTAGTAAGAAATTGATATTTGCTTGACGGATTTCTGACACACCGCCACTTTCTAGTCTGTAGGATCATATTCTTGTGTGTTTTTATTTCTGCCAACCATGGCAGGACCACAAGCTGATGAGATTTACTTGGAGAACATGACGAAGCAGGAGCTCCATGATAAATTTCAGCAAATGTTGAGTCAACAGGTGGAAGACGTCATGGCCACCTTCGGAAAGGCACTAGAGAGGATTGATGATGTTGAGAAGACAATAGACACCAAGTTGGACACAAAGTTCGATGAAGTACTCGTGCATCTTCCACAACCACCGCCCGCTGCACCTGTCGCACCTCTATAGTAGCAACAGCAACATCGCCTTCCAAATCAAGTGGGACGAGCACTGCGCGTTCCCCTTGAGCCTGGTCAAAATTCTGGTGCCATTGTACCTACTATTGATGCTTCTGTAGCTCCTACTGCTACTACAGAGGTGGAGTACCATTACAAGGATGAGGTTGATCAAAATCAGAACTACGTGCAACCACCAGCACCACCACCACCAGGTCATCCTCATGCATATCATCACAACGGCAGGGCTGCACCACCACGTGAGGTATGAGATCATGACCATCTTCCTAAACTAAATTTCAATATTCCACCATTTGAGGGTAGATATGTTCCTGATATATATCTTACTTGGGAGTTAGAAACTGAACAACGTTTTACATGTTTACAATATCCTGAGGAGAGATGTGCTCCTGCTGTTGTTTGTGCTTTCACTAGTTTTGCATGTGTTTGGTGGTCTGAACATTCTAGATTATATCCTATTCCAGATACTTGGGCTGCTTTGAAATATGCTATGCGTACTCGCTGGGTTCCACCATATTATCAACGTGAATTGCTTAAAAAATTGCAGCGTTTGAGCCAAAGAAAAAATTATGTAGAAGGATATTATCAGGAATTACAAACTGGTATGATTAGGTGTGGTATTGTTGAGGATAAAGAAGCTATGCTTGCACGTTTTATGGGTGGATTAAATAAAGAGATTCAGACCATTCTAGAGTATAAGGAATATAATAATATCACTCGTTTATCCCATCTTGCTTGCAAAGCTGAACGTGAAGTGCAGGATCGACACGCATTGGCGTGGACTAACTTTTCTGCAGATCGACCTTCATCATGGACACCGTGTGCATCCTCTACTTCCACACGTTCTGCTGCACCGACGCCTCCATCTGCTGCCACCTCCAACTGCGACACAAGAAAGAAGCCACAACCACCACTATCTGCCAAGAGCACACCTTCTGGGCCTGCACAAAGCTCTTCTTCATCCATGGCATCAACATGGCAAACACATGATATTATTTGTCGTCATTGCAAGGGTGGAGATCATTATGTGAGAGAATGCCGGTCTAAATGTGTGATGATTGTTACTGAGGTTGGTGGGTATGACTCCGCTAGTGACTACGATGAGGAGATTTTTGCTCTTATTACAAGTGAAGAACACGGTGGAGATGATTCTGATCATAAGACGCAATACATGGCAGTTGAAGATGCTGACAGGTATGAATGTTTAGTTTCTCAACATGTTTTGAGTGTGCAGGTTACACAAGCTAAGAAAAATCAAAGGCATAATTTGTTCCTTACAAAGGGAGTTGTGAAGGAACATTTTGTTCGCGTCATCATAGATGGATGGAGCTGCAACAACTTGACTAGCATGGAGATGGTGGAGAAGCTATCTCTCACCACAAGACCACATCCACATCCTTACTACATCCAATGGTTCAACAACATCGGCAAGGTTAAGGTAACACGTATTGTTCGTGTGCATTTTAGTATCTCTACATATGCTGATTATGTTGATTGTGATGTGGTACCTATGCAAGCATGTTGTAAGGACCCGAACCTGATAAGATTCGATGTCTTTGTGCTTATTGTGCTAGTCCCTGGATCGACTCACTACCACACACAGTACATATGAATATCAAATAATAAGTGCATCATTTAATATAGTGTATGATCCAGAAGTTATAAAGTATTACAAACTGAGTAGCACATAGCTAACTTATTCAATAGTAACAGCGGGAATGTAGCATAAGGAAACGATGAGTCCCATCAATGCCCACTGGAGAAAATGATGAGTGAAGACTCACGACCCTACTTTATCTCACTGGTCATCTGAAAATCCTGCAACATGATAAGTTGCAGCCACAAGGGTCAATACATCATGTTGCAGGCTTTTCAGAAGACTAGTGAGATATAGTAGGGTTGCGAGACTTCACTCAACATGTTCTCCAGTGGGCATTGATGGACTCATCGCTTGCTTATGCTACATTTCCGCTGTTATTATTGAATAAATTTAGTTGTGTGCTATGAGATTGTAATACTTTATGAATTCTGGATCACACGTTATAGTAAATGATGCACTTTTTCTTTGATATTCATATGTACTATGTGTGCTAGCGAGTCGATCCAGGGACTAGCACAGTGAGCATAGAGACATCGAATCTTATCAGGTTATGGTCGTTACAGATGGTATCAGAGCAGTGTGTTGACTGTAGGTCGTGACCCTAGCAAATGGATTAGAAAAGCCACAGGAGTGAAAAAACTTACTTTACAACTTGTTAGTTCATACTCTTGTACTCATATCTTTTCTTTTCAAGTATAGATGCCCCTATAGTTATAGTAGTCTCATCTGTAGAGTTTTAGTTGGAAGACCACCACTATTAAGTTGAGTTCGATAAACAATTTGTGGTAGTATGATGAGATCATATCTTTTGTGGATATGACCTTACATGTAGGTTTTGCATGTGTGGTGTGACTTGTGTGATTTATTTGATTTGGATTTTGTTGCTAGCATATGGGTAGTGTTTTCCCCTTAGACCTATTTCTGTCTATATCTCACCCCTGCTTACCGATCAGATGCCACCGAGGCATAACTCTAGAGGCAGTGGTTCAGGAGACAGCAACAACAATGACATACCGCCATACATGTAGCAGCTGCTTCAGGGGCAGACTCAGTTGATCCAGTTACTTGTTCAGAACCAGAAAAACAACAACAATAATCCACCACCACCCCCAGTTAATGCACTTACTCGTTTCTTGAGGTTGAATCCTTAGAGGTTTTCTAGTACCCCTGAACCTATTGTGGCTGATGATTGGCTTCGCTTAGTTAATAGGAATTTGGAGACAGTTGGTTGCACTGATGCAGAGAGAGTGCGGCTTGCCTCGCATTTGTTAGGAGGACCAGCCGCAACATGGTGGGACAATTACTTGGTCACTTATCCTATTGCTACTATTACTTGGGCATAGTTTCAGGCATGTTTTCGCGTCGCACATGTGTCTGTTGGTGCCATGAGTCTGAAGAAGGAGTTCCGCAGCTTGCGTCAAGAAGGTCGCCTCCAACGCCGCCGCTCCAGCCGGTCACCACCGTCGCAGGAGAAAGCCCCTGTCATCCCTCTCGTTCATTGTTTCTCACCTCCACCTCCTTATAAGCAATCCCCACCTCCTCCTCGTCCTATTTTTTGCAAATTTATGATCTCACATGCCCTATCTCACCCGCACCAGGGATCCTGATCTCGCCGGAGCCGCCATCACAGAAGCCCTGCCATCGTCGTTTCCGTCGTCGACAGAGGGTCTCTAAACTTCCCCTCCCCTCTGTTCTCTTTGCCTTGGTCTCCTCCATCCCCCTCATATCTTGTTTTGCATAGGGGAGTACAAGGACACCGCCCACGAGCCCAACCCGAAGTATATCGCCGCCGCACCATAGTTCGAGCACTGCCGCCAACAGAGGCAGCCCCCTTCGCCGTTTTCGCCACCATCATCGTCTCCGTCACACGCCGCACCCGCTCGTCACCTCTCCTTCTCCGGAGGACCACTGCAGACATCGCCGTCGATGAGTCCCGACCCGCGCGTCTTCTTCCCCAAGTCCGGTGCCACCCTACTCTTCTGTTCTTTTCCAGTGAGCGTCCCTTGACCGTCCGGTCATAGTTCGATGGCTAGGATTAGTTTATCTTTGTTTTTCTTTCTTCGAACCGTTTTCGCTTATAGCTCAATCGTCCGCTGCTTTAGTTCGGCAACGAACAGTCTCCGGCCTCTAGCAGCACGACACATGGCACATCCACAGCTGCCGCAACAGTTCTTCCAGGAAAGCTGTTTTGGCACAATTTTTTTAGATTTCATATCAAATGTTCATTTAGGTATATCTTGGGATCAATATGTCCAAATTCATGGATTCTTTTTCCGACACACTCATATTGACCAGGAGCATCTAGCAAAACCAAAGTTTCGAACTGTTGCACTGTTCAAATTTGAATTTGTTTAAATTTGAATTCAAACTTCCGGAGGCCATATCTTTTAAATCGTTGATCCAAATTAGTTGATTCTTTTTGCATTGTGATCCTACTAGCATGTAGATAATATACCTACTGATATGTTCTGTTAATTAAGTTTTTATTTGGATTCATTGCTGTTTACTTTATTGTGGTGTTATGTGAGTACGGTTTATTTATCGGTGCCTTCGTTAATCATATAGATTGTCCGGAGTGTGAAGGGGATCGGAATTAAGCGTTAGAGTACTTCAACAACGTTCAAGGCAAGTTTGAACTTTTGATTTTGCTCATCCTATATTCTGCTATGCATGTGTGGTTTTATGCTATGATATATGTTTGGCCTGATATGTGTATCCCATGTTGTCATGTTTTGGTATTGATTGTGTTATGTGATGGTGTGATCAACTTGCTATGGTAGACATGGGCATGTGTCGAGTGATCCATGAAAGTGGTGAGTGTTCATAGCCGTAGGCTCGGAATTATTAACCAGGTGAATGCATCACTGGCAGAGCGCTCTATTGTCCCTAGAGAATGCGCCATTGATAGAGCGAACTTAAGGCGAGGTCTACTTTTCGGAACTTAAATCAGGTGATTGTGTAACATCCCAAAATTCTAAATTTTGGAATGTTATAATAAATAGATAGATTTGGTTGCTTGTTTGTTTGATTGTTGTGTGATTGATAGAGTGAATTTCGAAACCTTTTTGAAAGTTAAATGAGAGGGAATAAAAGGACTTTCCCAAACTTTCATTTTTCATTCGTGATCTCCGTGAATTCAAATTCTTTTCACCACGAAACCCCGGAGAGAAGATGACATGACTTCTTCCATTTATTTAAATGACAAGGGGTGTTGAAAATATTTGAATTTCATTTGGAAAATATTCTCAATTCTAAAACTTTATGCAACTCAATGATTTTCACGAGAGGAGATAAAATGACTTCTTCAAATTATATGAAATATGAGTTGGGAGTTTCAAAGGATCAAATTCAAAGTCTTTTGGAATTATTTTTTCAATTTGGAGGTATTTGGGTTTTAATCAAATTATTTTTCTCCAAAAACAAAATACATGGAAAATAGGGTAACATGATTCCCTACAATAGAAAATTGGAGAAAAATTTATTTGAAATCATTTTGGTATTTTTAAAATGATTTTTATTGGATTTCATTAGACCAGTAGCACTCTTTGATTTATTAGAATTTGTGCGTATTTTATTTAATGCTATAAAAATGTTCAGGTTGTAGAAAATAATTTTCTGAAAATTTTGATATATTATATGCCTATATAATATTTTATTTGCTTTGTCACTTTTTATTTTGCCTGTGTGAGAAAATGTTTAAAAAAAATCTCTCCGTCACCGACTGGGCCGGCCCAGCGCCCGAGCCAGGCCGCGGCCCAACGGCCCATGCCGCTCGTCCCCGAGCTCCGCTCGGTTTCCAGCCGCGCTACGGCGCGCCACCGCGCCGACCTCGGCGTCCGTGCCGAGGCCGGACCCTCCATGCCCCCTCGCGCAAGGCGCCGCACCCGAGGCCCTTTAAAAAGGGAGTCAGACCCCCTCTCTCTCTCTCCCCGCACCTGCCCCGCCGCCTCTCTGCTCGCGCCACCACCGCATCTCGCGCCCCGCCGCCGCCACAGCCGCCCTTGCCGCGCCGCCGCTCGCTAGTACCGCTGCCTGCAGCGCCGCGGCGCCCTCCTGTCACCGCGCCGCACCTCGCCGTCTGCCGCCGCCTGCTACCGCGCCGGAGCCGCCGACAGCCGTGGCCGGACTCGCCGGAGAAGCCCGCCCCGTCGCCGGAGTTGACCGAACCGGTAATAACCGCCCCGGTTTGCCGGTTTTATTTACGGTTTTTTTGGTTTTCCGTTTAAAAACCGGTCTTTCTTTTAAAACTAGTTACTTAGTAAACGTTCGCTGGTTAAGAATAGAAACCGAACGTTCACATTTTAGTTTTTTTTTCTTTTTCTGTAATTTCGGCCAGGGACCTAGATATGAATACTTTATTTACAGAATAGTCCCTGTACTTCAAACAATCATTACTTTTACTCGTTAGTCCAAATCCAACGAAACCAACGCTCACGTCTTCATTATGATCTCCTCTATCCAGTAATCCAACTCAAACATGTTTTTGAAAATTTTAAAATTTGAATTAGATCAGATTTGAATTCAAACTTCATTTGATCATAACTTGAGTGTCGTAGCTCCATTTTAGTTGATTCTTTTTGCAAATCGAAGCTCTTGACCTAAACTTTCTGATACGGCCAAATTCACATAATTTTGGTACTGTTATAAATTGTTTTATGTTGCAAGAGTTATTTTCTTGGTTTTGAAGTTTTCCGAATCGCCTTCTTCGTTCTTTCTGATCTTTTGAGTGATTGCTTATTTGTGGTTACTATTGCTTGCCTACGATAGATTGACCGGAGTGTGACGAGTAGAACTATCAAGAGTTATGAGTGCGAATCATCTTCATCAACATTGCAGGCAAGTTCACACTTTGATCATATTCCTTTAACACCCAGTTTTTATGCATTAGTTCCAATCCCCAAACATTGCATTGATGAGGTACGAACCTATTACCTGCTTATTAACAAACCCTTGGGAGTTACTTTTACGTTATGCTTACATTGCCATGCTATGCTCGTAGACGTGGATTGGGTTTTTGAGAGTATTCATGACAGATGCGAGATTGTTACTTAATGGTTTACTTAAGGTGGCAACTTAAACACACATCTAGGTGGATTGAGGTACCTGGTTATTCCAGGATTGCCTATCTAGGCACCTGGGTAGACCAGGATTGCCTGTTTTCTTTTGGACCGCCACCCAGGCTCAAAGGAATGATGAGATTTTTCATACTAGAAACTTCCGTGTGCACCCACAAGCTATTATGGGCTCTAGCATAGTTGATTAAGTCGTGTGAACTCTTACAGTGGTAGACTAGCAGATGTAGGGGTTGTAGGTGGTATGGTCTACCCATCATAAGGTGCAAACGCTTCTAAAAGACTATGTCTCGGTCATCCGTCTTCTCAAACACCATGTAGTGCGAGAAACCAAACGGAGGCGATCGAGTCTTGTGGGGAAAAGTGCGCAAACCACAGCAGAGTGTATAAACTAATCATGATTAGTCGTGTCCCCGGTTATGGACATCTTGAGTATCTAGTACCTGGATTATCATGTGAATCTCATCACGTTACTTTAAATGAATATTGTTGGGTTTTATTGATGTTACTTAACTGGGATTGAGAATGCTGTCAACCATTCTCAATGTTCAACAACCACCATGATAGTTAAGTAAATCATATTCCTTTATAGTAGGGAAAAATTGGCTTTATGCAAAACTATAACTATAGAGCTTTTCCACCAGCCAAATATGCATGTAGTGATAGCCTTTATTCATCATTCTCTATGGTGTGAATTTGCAGTACATTCAATGTACTGACCCTTTGTGGATGCAACGTCTCATGTTGCAGGATTATCTTACGACGAGTAAGTGATACATTAGGGTTACGATTTCTACACTCAACTTTGCCGTTGGTGTTGATGGGAATTCACAACCTTGTTACTTCCGCTATTTGGATTGAGGTAATAGTATTTATGTTACTTTTACATGTGATTTACCTCTGTTATAAATCCTCGAGTACTGTGTGTGTCAGCATACCGATCCAGGGATGACGCTTAAGCACAGAGACTTGATCCATTCGGGTCGGGTCGCTACAGATTGTGTCCTTGGCAGAGCGCTCCATGGTTCCTAGAGAATGTGCCACTAACAGAGCGCACTTGAGAGACTTCTGAAGTTCTTGTCATGTTTTCTTAGAATCTTTGGGTTATCTTGGGCGAGTAAATTAGATACGGTTGTGAGTTTAGGTAGTGGAGGTAGGTGAACACATTATTTTCCAAACTAATTTGTGGGCTTTGTTTTTCATACATTGCTTTGTGGATGTAGGTTTGCTATATCATATTGTGTGATTTGCCAATACATTCAATCTATTAACCCTTGTGGCTGCAACTTATCATGTTGCAGGATTTCCAGATGACCAGTGAGATACAGTAGGGTTGCGAGACTTCACTCAACATGTTCTCCAGTGGGCATTGATGGACTCATCGCATGCTTATGCTACATTTCTGCTGTTATTATTGAATAAAGTTAGTTGTGTGCTATGAGATTGTAATACTTTATAAATTATGGATCATACGTCATAGTAAATGATGCACTTTTTTGTTTGATATTCATATGTACTGTGTGTGCTAGCGAGTCGATCCAGGGACTAGCACAGTGAGCACAGAGACATGGAATCTTATCAGGTTCAGGTCGTTACACATGTTCCTTATTACTTGGTAGACTATGGAAATTTAATAAAAATTCTATACACAATGGTACAAACAATCAGTATACTCTTGTTCATAAGGATAAAAATATTACTTTGCTTCCTATGACTCATGATTAAATTTTGAAAGATGATATTAATAGAGCTAATAAAGCAAAACAGGAGAAAAATAAGAGTGAAAATCAGATTGTGGCAAAAGAATTTGAGCAACAAATGAAGCCTAATAATAAACCATCTAGTGTTGCTTCTGAAATTAAATTGAAAAGTGCATGTTTACTAGCCACCAAATCTGATATTGATGATCTAGATTTTAGCAAATCTATTTGCTATGCTTTTGTGTGCAAAGAGGCATTATTTTCTTTCAAGGATGTACCTTCCTCTTTGCCTCCTAGTGTCACTAACATTTTGCAGGAGTTAGCTGACGTCTTTCCACAAGACATGCCACTGGGATTACCACCTATTCGAGGGATTGAGCATTAGATTGAATTAATTCCAAGTGCATCGCTACATAACCATGCACCATACCGTATCAATCTAGAGGAGACGAAGGAGATTATGCGTCAAGTCCAGGAGCTGCTCGACAAACGTTATATACGTGAATCCCTTAGTCCTTGTGGTGTTCCTATTATTTTAGTGCCGAAAAAGGATGGTACATCGTGTATGTGCGTTGATTGTAGAGGCATTAATAATATTACTATTCGTTATCGTCATCCTATTCCTAGGCTAGATGATATGCTTGATGAATTGAGCGGCTCTACAATATTCTCCAAAGTTGATTTTTGTAGTGGATACCATCAAATTCGTACGAAATTGGGGGATGAATGGAAAACAACATTTAAAACTAAGTTTGGATTATATGGGTGGTTAGTCATGCCTTTGGGGTTAACTAACACACCTAGTACTTTCATGATATTAATGAACGATGTTTGACGTGCTTTCATTGGACGATCTTTGGTAGTCTATTTTGATGATATACTGATTTATAGCAGATCTTTGGAGGAACATTTAAGTGTTGTTTTTATTGCTCTACGCGATGCACGTTTGTTTGGTAACCTTGGGAAGTGCACCTTCTGCACCGACCGAGTATCTTTTCTTGGCTATGTTGTTACTCCACAGGGAATTGTAGTTGATAAAGCCAAGATTGAAGCTATTGAGAGTTGGCTGCAGCCCAAAACAGTCACACAAGAGAGGAGTTTTCTTGGCCTCGCTGGATTCTATAGGCGCTTTGTGAGAGATTTCAGCACCATTGCTGCACCTGTCAATGAGCTTACAAAGAAGGGTGTGCCTTTTGTTTGGGGTACCGCAGAGAAAGAAGCCTTCACGGTATTTAAAAATAAGTTTACAGACACACCTTTACTCCAACTTCCTAATTTTAATAAGACTTTTGAGCTTGAATGTGATGCTAGTGGAATTGGATTAGTAGGTGTGTTATTACAAGATGGCAAACCTTTTGCATACTTTTCTGATAAAATGAGTGGGCCTAGTCTGAATTATTCTACTTATGATAAAGAATTATATGCTCTTGTTCGGGCTTTAGAAACATGGCAACATTATTTATGGCCCAAAGAATTTGTTATACATTTTGATCATGAATCTTTGAAACATATTAAAACTTAAAAGTCAAGCTAAACTGAATCGTAGACATGCTAAATGGGTTGAATTCATTGAGACTTTCCCTTATGTCATTCAACACAACAAGGGTAAAGAAAATGTTATTGCTGATGCATTGTCTCGTCGCTGTACTATGCTTTCACAACTTGACTTCAAAATATTTGGTTTGGAGACCATCAAAGATCAATATGTGCATGATGCTGATTTTAAAGATGTAGTGCAGAATTGTAAAGAAGGAAGAATGTGGAACAAGTTCGTCATTAATGATGGATTTGTGTTTCATGCTAACAAGTTATGCATTCCAGCTAGCTCCTTTCATCTTTTGTTGTTGCAGGAGGCACATGGAGGAGGATTAATGGGACACTTTGGCATGAAGAAGGCGGAGGATATACTTGCTACACATTTCTTTTGGCCAAAGATGAGATGGGATGTTGAGCGTTTTGTTGCTCGCTGCACTACATGTCAAAAAGCTAAGTCATGACTAAATCCTCATGGTTTATATATGCCTTTGCCTGTACCTAGTGTTCCTTGGGAGGATATATCTATGGACTTTGTTTTAGGTTTACCTCGAACAAAGAAGCGGAGGGTTAGCATATTTCTTGTCATGGATAGGTTATGGAAAGTGGCACACTTTAAACCATGTCATAAAAGCGATGATGATGGTGTGCCAAATACTATTGTTTCATATCGTGATACTAAATTTCTTAGCCACTTTTGGAGATATTTATGGGCATAGTTGGTGACTAAACTGCTTTTTAGTACTACCTGTCACCCCCAAACTGATGGACAAACTGAAGTTGTCAATAGAACATTGTCTACTATGCTTAGGGTTGTTTTGAAGAGTAATAAGAAAATGTGGGAAGGATGTTTGCCTCATATTGAATTTGCTTATAATCGTTCATTGCATTCTACTACTAAGATGTGCCCTTTTGAAATTGTGTATGGTTTCCTACCTCGTGCACCTATTGATTTGTTGCCTCTTCCATCTTTGGAGAAGGTTAGTTTTGATGCTAAACAACGTGCTAAATTGATTTTAAAAATGCATGAGTTAACTAAGAAAAACATTGAACGTATGAATGCTAAATATAAACTTCCGGGAGATTAGGGTAGAAAGCATGTTGTGTTTGCAGTTGGAGATCTTGTTTGGTTACATTTGCGTAAGGATAGATTTCCTAATTTGCGCAAATCAAAGCTAATGCCACGTGCTGATGGTCCTCTTAAGGTGTTAGAGAAAATAAATGATAATGCATATAAAGTCGAGCTGCCTGCATATTTTAGGGTTAGTCCCACTTTTAACATTGCAGCTTTGAAGCCTTATTTTGGCGAGGAGGCTGAGCTTCTGTCGAGGACGGCTTCATTTCAAGAAGGGGAGGATGATGAGGACATCAGTACCATTGTTACACCCACAGCCCCTACTGCTACATATACTGGACCAATTACTAGAGCTCGCGCACGCCAATTAAATTATCAGGTACTTCCGTTTCTTGGTAATGATTCTAATGTTCATGAGAATATGATGCTGCCTAAATTGGATGCATTTGTTTTTCTTACAAATGAAGGGCCTCGCATGGATAAGAGGGATGAACACTGGAGCAAGACCAAGCATGGAGATGATGGCATGTGCAAGGGGAACAAGAATGGAGTTGCAAGTAATGATTTCAGGACTTTGAAGCTACCATAAGGAGTGCATGAAGCCTTGGACAAAATATACAAGATGCCACTTCATAAATTTCGTCCAGTGGCTATTCTAGGTGCCGCGTTACCTTATTATTGGGCCAGGCCCATGTAATTTCGAAATAGTTAAGTATAGGCTGTTCTTAGAATCTGTATTTGTGGGGAAACAAGAGTTAGGGTTGGTTTCGGACCCCTCCTCCAAGGGCCACATAATTCCGCCCTCTTCCTCCATATATACAGCCCTTAGGGCGACTTTTAGAGTTTCGGTTTTGTTTAGATTAAAAGTTCTCGATAGTTGCAACTTCGCGTACTTCGTTTGTGTTCAACGACTAGACCAAGACGTCACAGAACTCCACCTTGATCAATAAAGCTTTCCTCTTATATTCGCAATATCCAAATTGCAATCTTAGTTTCTTGCTTGTTCTTCATTTGCCTGCAGGAAAATAGACCTGCGTGGTCAGGTTGATCGTGCTCCAGCATGGTCAATAACCCTCAGAAGTTGCTTTAGCGATTGCTAAGGTGCGACGTCTTCGCACGTTCGTAGTCGGATCGTCAAACTCGACTTCCTCCAAAATGATAGCCACCATCTCATCGAAAGACGGGACACCTTTGCCTCTATCACACGGGGAGCCGGATGTCCGGGCTGGCAGGCCGGATGTCCGGGCTGAAGGGGCTGTTCACGGTGCTCTTTGGATTGACTTGTCTGGATTTCCGGGGGCGAGGCCGGATGTCCAGGTGTTGGTGAGGTGCCGGGTGTCCAGGGCTAACGCCGGATGTCCGAGGCCTGTAGCACTTCGGCTGCAGGGCTGCTACTGTTGTTGACATCTTCAGGGGCCGGATGTCCGGGTCCTAGGAGTTATCTCCGTCTTCTTCCGTCGTCGCTTCCATGCACACTTGGCCTTGGTCCTTGGGTTCTCCATGGTCTCCTCGGGTGTACCTGAGTATGCACAAGGTCCGCGCTTGAAGTAGCATCCATGTCTTACATGCGGAAAGGGAAGATTTGGAAAGGAGCGAGTTCACCTTAGGTCCAATGGCGTATGCTTGAGGTCTCAACATGTGGGGACTTCGGGCTTGGGGAGTTGTCGTAGTGTACATGGGGATGATCGAAGGATGCTCCGCATCATTTTTGCTACCATATTGTAAGCCTTCCCAACTCCACATACATCTACGTCGTGCGTTTGACTGCAACGGTTGCCAATGACCACCTGTCGCTTGGTAAGAACTGGTAAGAATTTGAGATTTGCTTCATAGATGTGTGACACACTGCCACTATCTAGTAGTCTGTAGGATCATATTCTTGTGTGTTTCTATTGCTGCTAACCATGGCAGGACCACAAGCCGACGAGATTGACTAGGAGAACATGACGAAGAAGGAGCTCCACGATAAATTTCAGCAAATGTTGAGTCAACAAGTGGAAGACGTCATGGCCACCTTCGGAAAGGCACTAGAGAGGATTGATGACGTTGAGAAGACAATTGACACCAAGTTGGACGCAAAGTTCGATGAAGTACTCGCGCATCTTCCACAACCACCGCCCGCTGCACCTGTCGCATCTCTACGATAGCAACAACAACATCGCCTTCGAAATCAAGTGGGACGAGCACTGCGCGCTCCCCTTGAGCCTGGTCAAAATTCTGGTGCCGCTGTACCTTCTATTGATGCTTCTGTAGATCCTGCTGCTACTTCAGAGGTGGAGGACCATTACGAGGATGAGGTTGATCAAAATCAGAACTACGTGCAACCACCAGCACCACCACCACTAGGTCGTCCTCATGCATATCATCGCAACGGTAGGGCTGCACCACCATCTGAGGTACAAGATCATGACCATCTTCCTAAACTAAATTTCAATATTCACTATTTGAGGGTAGATATGTTCCTGATATATATCTTACTTGGGAGTTAGAAACTGAACAACGTTTTACATGTTTACAATATCCTGAGGAGAGACGTGTTCCTTCTGCTGTTTGTGCTTTCACTAGTTTTGCATGTGTTTGGCGGTCTGAACATTGTATATTATATCCTATTCTAGGTGCTTGGGCTGCTTTGAAAAATGCTATGCGTACTCACTGGGTTCCACCATATTATCAACATGAATTGCTTCAAAAATTGCAGCGTTTGAGACAAGGAAAAAATTATGTAGAAGAATTTTAACAGGAATTACAAACTAGTATGATTAGATGTGGTATTGTTGAGGATAATGAAGCTATGCTTGCATATTTTATGGGTGGATTAATTAAAGAGATTCAGACCATTCTAGAGTATAAGGAATATAATAATATCACTCGTTTATTCCATCTTGCTTGCAAAGCTGAACGTGAAGTGCAGGATCGACAGGCATCGGCGCGGACTAACTTTTCTGCAGGTCGACCTTCATAATGGACACCGTGTGCGTCCTCCACTTCCACATGTTCTGCTGCACCGGCGCCTCCATTTGCTGCCACCTCCAACTGTGATACAAGAAAGCAGGCACAACCACCACTATCTGCCAAGAGCACACCTTCTAGGCATGCACAGAGCTCTTCTTCATCCATGGCATCAACATGGCAAACACATGATATTATTTGTCATCATTGCAAGGGTGGAGATCATTATGCGAGAGGATACCCATCTAAGCGTGTGATGATTCTTACTGAGAATGGTGGGTATGAGTCCGCTAGTGACTATGATGAGGAGATTTTGGCTCTTATTACAAGTGAAGAACACGGTGGAGATGATTCTGATCATGAGATGCAATACATGGCTACTGAAGATGCTGACATGTATGAATGTTTAGTTGCTCAACGTGTTTTGAGTGTGCAGGTTACACAAGCTGAGCAAAATCAGAGGCATAATTTGTTCCTTACAAGGGGAGTTGTGAAGGAACATTTTATTCACGTCATCATAGATGGAGGGAGCTGCAACAACTTGGCAAGCATGGACATGGTGGACAAGCTATCTCTCACCATAAGACCACATCCACATCCTTACTACATCCAATGATTCAACAACAGCAGCAAGGTTAAGGTAACACGTATTGTTCGTGTGCATTTTAGTATCTCTACATATGCTGATTATGTTGATTGTGATGTGGTACCTATGCAAGCATGTTCCTTATTACTTTGTAGACTATGGGAACTCGATAAAATTCTATACACAATGGTAGAAACAATCAATATACTCTTGTTCATAACGATAAAAATATTACTTTGCTTCCTATTGTAACATCCCAAAATTCTAAATTTTGAAATGTTATAATAAATAGATAGATTTGTTTGATTGTTTGTTTGATTGACTGAAAGTGAGTGAATTTGAAACTTTTTGAAAGTTAAATGAGAGGGAATAAAAGGACTTTCCCAAACATTCATTTTGCATTTAGATCTCAGTGGATTCAAATTCTTTTCACCACAAAACCCCCGAGAGAAGATGACATGACTTCTTCCATTTATTCAAAATGACAAGGGTTTTTGAAAACATTTGAATTTCATTTGGAAAATATTTCCAATCCAGAAACTTTATGCAACTCAATGATTTTCAAGAGCGAAGATAACATGACTTCTTCAAAATATATGAAATATGAGTTGGAAGTTTTAAAAGAATTAAATTCAAAGTTCTTTTGAATTTATTTTCAATTTGGAGTTATTTGATTTTTATTCAAATTATTTTTCTCCAAAAATAAAATATATGGAAAATAGGGTAATATGATTCCCTACATTAGAAAATTGGAGAAAAATTAATTTGTAATCATTTTGGTATTTTTTTTAAAATGATTTTTGTTGGATTCTAATAGACCAGTAGCACTCTTTGATTTATCTGAATTTGTGTGGATTTTATTTGAAGTTATAAAAATGTTCAGCTCGTAGGAAATCTTTTTCTGAAAATCTTGATATATTATATGCCTATAGTTTATTTTATCTTATTTGTGGTTATTCGTATTTTGCTGTTAGTTAAAAAAAGTTTTTTTAAAAAAAGTTTTCTTGCTCGCCGACTAGGCCGGCCCAACACCCAATCGGGCCAGGCCAAGCCCAGCCCAGCCGCGCCGTCAACGACCTCACGCAGGAGGCCGGATCCCGCACGCCACCGCCGCCGCCTCGGCGTCCGAGCCGTCCCCGCTGCGGACTCCTCCTCGCGCGCCTCTCCTCTTGACCCCTCCTCCACGCCACCCGACGCCCCCGCCTATTTAAGCCGCCGCCCGACCCCGCCTCTCTCTGCTCCGCCGCGCGGCTCCTCGCTTTTCGCTGTCGCCGCAGCTCTAGTTCGCCGCCGTCGTCGCATACTGCTGCTGCTGTTGCCGCCGCCACCGCCGCTGCACGCGCGCCGCCGTTCCGCCTCGCCTCGCCGCTGCTGCCGCCCACCGCCGCATCCCGGCGCGAACGCCGGAGCTCGCCGGACTTGCCGGAGTCCGCAGCCTCGCCGGAGAGCTGTCGGTTTTCCGCCGAAGACCGCCGAACCGCCAAGGACCGGTATAAAAACCGAACCCTAGATTAGTTATTTTTGGGTTTCTCGGTTTTTCTTTAAAACACGGTTTTTCTTTTAGTCTAATTATTTGACGAACGTTCGTTAGTTAGAGTTTGCACCGAACGATTTTTCATTCGTTAGCGTTCGTTAGGGAACGTTCGTTTATTAGCCTTTTCGTTTTATTTTATTTCTGCCAGGGACCCGTCTGTGATTAAAGTTTTTATAGACTAGTCCCTAATCTTCAAACGACCACATCTTTTTACCCGTTTATCCAAATTCAACGAAACCAACACTCACGTCTTTGTTACGATCTCCTCTATCCAGTAAAACAACTTAAACATGTTTTTGAAAAGTTTAAAATTTGAATTAGAACATATTTGAATTCAAACTTCTTTTGAGCATAACTTGAGTTTCGTAGCTCCGTTTGAGTTGATTCTTTTTGCAAATCGAAGCTCTTGACCTAAAATTTCTGATAAGGCCAAATTCACATAATTTTGGTACTGTTAGAAATTGTTTTATGTTGCAAGAGTTATTTGCTTGGTTTTGACATTTTCCGAATTGTTTTCTTTGTTCTCTCCGATCTTTGAGTGATTGCTTATGTGTGGTTACTATTGCTTGCTTACGATAGATTGACCGGAGTGTGATGAGTAGAACTATCAAGAGTTTTGAGTGCGAATCATCTTCATCAACATTGCAGGCAAGTTCACACTTTGATCATATCCCTTTCATACCCAGTTTTTATGCATTAGTTCCACCCTCAAACATTGCATGAGTAGGATTGATAAATTGTGGGTATTGGGAAGTAGTTGATGAGGTAGGAACCTATTGCCCTGCATTCAAACCTTGGGAGTTACTATTACGTTATGCTTATATTGCCATGCTATGCTCGTAGACATGGATTGGGTTTGAGAGTATTTCATGACAGATGTGAGATTGTTAATTAATGGTTTACTTAAGGTGGCAACTTTAACACAGTTGATTGAGGCACCTGGGTATTCCAGGATTGCCTGTCTAGGCAGCTGGGTAGATCAGGATCGCCTGTTTTCTTTGGACCGCCACCTAGGCCCAAAGGGATCATGAGATTTTTCATACTAGAAACTTCCGTGTGCAGCCACAAGCTATTATGGGCTCTAGCATAGTTGATTAAGTTGTGCGAACTCTTACAGGGTAGACTAGCAGATGTAGGGGAAAGTAGGTGTAACGGTGTATCCATCGTAAGGTGCTAGCGCTTCTGAAAGACTATGTCTCGGTCATCCGTCTTCTCAAACACCATGTAGTGCGGGAAACCAAACGGAGGCGATCGAGTCTTATGGGGAAAAGTCCGCAAACCTCTGCAGAGTGTATAAACTAATCATGATAGCCGTGTCCCCGGTTATGGACATCTTGAGTATCTAGTACCTAGATTATCATGTGAATCTCATCATGTTACTTTAAATTAAGTTTGTTGGGTTTAATGATTTTACTTAATTTGGATTGAGAATGCTGTCAACCATTCTCAATGTTCAACAACCACCATGATAGTTAAATAAAAATTTATTCCTTGCAGTAGGGAAAAATTGGCTTTTTGCAAAAACCTTATAACCGTAGAGCTTTTCCACCAGCCAAATATGCATGTAGTGATAGCCATTGTTCATCATTCTCTATGGTGTGAATTTGCCAGTACATTCAATGTGCTGACCCTTTGTGGCTGCAATGTCTCATGTTGCAGGATTATCTTACGACGAGTAAGTGATACGTTAGGGTTATGATTTCTACGCTCAACTTTGCCGTTGGTGTTGATGGGAATCCACAACCTTGTTACTTCCGCTATTTTGGATTGAGGTAATAGTATTTACGTTACTTTTACATGTGATTTACCTCTGTTATAAATCCTCGAGTACTGTGTGTGTCAGCATACCGATCTAGGGATGACACTTAAGCACAGAGACTTGATCCATTCGGGTCAGGTCGCTACAAGATGGTATCAGAGGACATGTTAACTGCAGGACGTGACCCTAGAAACTGGCAAGCCCATAGCAAAGATTTTTCTCTACAACTTTCCCTTTCAAAAAGACCTTTTACCTCTCTTCTCTTCTAAGATTATTCAAAAATTAATAATTTCCCTTTAGTGAGACCATACCCCTTTTTCCTCTTTTGACCACACGAATATTCGACTGATGAGACCACTCCAAGAAGTACAAGGTATCGGACAACTAAGACCACTTCAGAATGAAGAGTATTTTCCGTGCATCTGAATAATGGAAACTACAACGGTTGAAGACCGAAGACAAGTAGAATTTGAAGGCTCTGAAGAATTCCCAGATTTGTATGACCTAGGAAGGCTACCCTTATGGAACTTGGCAGACTATGGAAGTTGTCAATACCCGAGATCGAGGTGTATCAGAGAAAGACTGAAACAAGGAGCATGAGAACTCGAAGTTTTGTCAAAGAAAACCCTAAGGCAGGAGATATCAACTATGGAATGATAGCTCATGGAAATGACAAGAGCAGAAACACAGCTATCCATGAAGTTATCTCCCGCTTATGCTATTGTCACCGTGCTGAGTTAAGCATGTATATTGTATGGAAGGATTGGATGGTAGAAGGCTGATGAAGCACCCATCAGCAATACGAAGTTTTAACTTTAGCTGGTGTATCACCAGGATTTGGAGAATTACATCAAGAAGTTTAAGATGGACTACAGGAAGCTATATTTTGACAAAGAAGCGTTTCGTGAAGAACTCAGGACCCAAAAGTTGAAAGTAGCCAAGCTAGAGGAGCAAAACCTCGAGATACCGAAGATTCATCAGGAACTGAAGGACAGTAGGACCATGGTTCACTCCAAGGATGTTGAAACCCAGAAGTTTGGAATGCAACTCCCGAAATATTAAAGGACGTCATGATAGACCTTGCACCAATAGAGATGATCTGGCAAAAGAACTTGAGAAGGACAAGCATGATCGGAAGAAGCCGTTGGAGGCATGAACAAGACTTGAAGAGTTTGATGACTTCGAAGATTTATTAACCTTTAGAAGACCCAACCCATGTTATCTACCTACGTTAGATGCGACGTTTGTGAGCTGTCATTTGTTTGATGTTTTTTCCTGGCAGCCACAAATAAAATCTGCCTTTTCAAAACTTTTTGTTTGTATTGTGTGCATCCCTCTCTATCTCTCTTATCTCACCCCAAACCCATGGACCCAATAGAGGATGAATGAAGATGAGCTTGTATTTTCTGGACCGATGAGTCAGTTGGAGACGGACCGATGGATTCAGAACATGGAGGATCACATGAAGAATAACCCTCTAGTCGGAAATGATATGACCCAGCATGCTCTTCAGTGCTTTGAAAGAGGTGCTGCAACTTGGTGGAGAATGTACCAAACCATCAATGGATGGCAAGGAGTAACCACTTGGAAAGAATTTAAGTTGACTTTGCCAAAGTCTCGGTTTGTGTCCCAGAAGTTGAAGCCTTATGGAAATGGATATGAAGAAACCTTGTGCATGCAAGATTTGTGGAGAAATAGGACACACCCGTAAAGAACACAAGGATGAATACCCTAATTGTGAAGGAAGTCACCCAGTTGAAGAATGCCCAATTAGGTAGATTACTTGTTTCTTGTGTGAAGGGACTACCCACTATCCTGCTCAGTGTCAGATTTACCCCATGGTACGAAGAACCGCACGGCAGAAGAAAGAAGTAAAGAAAGGAGCCCTTATGGAATTTTTAGAAGAAACCGTGATGAAGGAAGAGATGGAGGACACACCTAAAGAAGACCCGAGTAAACCCTGCACTAAGACTTGCTATTCGTGTGGAGAAGAAGGACACATCTCGCAAAATTGTTTGAATGGGGATCTAGTAGAATTCCCGACAGAGGAAGTAGAGTACGACCCACAAGAAATAGAATCCATGATTGGAACGGAAAGGTCCAGGAAGAGATGTAGATTGGATACCAGGAAGGACATGAGTCATATCACCTGTTACAGGTGCAAGGAGTCAGGGCACTACCTCAACAGTTGCCCAAAAAGGAAACCTCGAGACTTGTCAGAAGTAATATGTTTTCGTTGTAATGAAGCAGGGCACTTTGCCAGAGATTGTCCCAAAGAGAAGGAAACTTGTGCTAGAAAGTTGAGTTTGCAACAAAAGAAATGGAGTAGTAGAAGTGAGAACATTTTCTTTTATATTGAGGTGTTGAGTTGAGACATGTAATGGAAAAGCGAGAGATTGTAATCACTTGAGAATGAATAAAGTTAGCATCGTTGGTACTGATATGTATTTTATGAGTTGTTACTCTATGAAGAAGAATTTTGGCCATTCTGAGGATATGAGAAATATGGTCTATGGAAGATTTGTGCATTTTAAGGGTGGTAGTACCCTGTAAGAACCGTTGACCCCTGGAAAAGATAAGGATACTACGCTGAGTGGATTTCAGACAAAATGAATACGAGTTTTGTCTCGATATGTGTGATACCCCAAGAGTATTTGGGATGAAGTTGGAGACCGTCAGTTGTTTGGACCAAATGTGATCAAAGGAGTTAGAAGAGAATGTTAAGTTGATTCGAGATAGACTGAAGGTAGCTCAGTCCAGGCAGAAGAGTTATAAAGACTAAAAAATGCAAGGAGGTAGTCTATGAAATTGGAGACAGAGCATGTCTTCGTGTGCCCCCTCTGCGAGGAGTTAAATGATTTGGAGTTAAGGGACAGTTGGCCCCGAGATTTGTAGGACCTTACCGAGTTTTGGAGCGTATGAGAGAAGTGGTCAACAAGTTGGAGTCACCCGAAGGACTGTCAGGAGTTCATGATGTGTTTCACGTTTCCCAATTGAAGAAGTGTCATGCAGAGATGGCCAATATTCCCCTGTAAGGACGCTTGACCCTGGAAAGGATAATGATGTTCCACGAAGTGGAATATGGACTTCATAAGTATAAGTTTTTATCTCGGTATGTGGGATAACCCACGAGGATGAAGAGATGAATTACTATTGGATATAAAGGAGGTATGATGTTGGTATTATGGAACGATTATAACTCCATGACGAGTTTGAGTAATCACGTCTTAGTCTTGTACAAATAGAATGAAGGGAGACAATACAATTGGATGGATTTTAAGTATGCTAGGAAGCTGGAAGTTGGATGTTGGAATAACGATAAGTTGCCCAGAGGATAAGTTCAAGGTTTACAAGTGATGAGATGGGCCATAACCCACATGCCCAGGACCTGCCAAGAAGCAAGCACATTCTTGCCGAAGGAAAAACCCTGGAGGAAGATACGATGTTTATCGGCAGACAATTTTATAGGAGTAACGCAAAACCTGAGAGTTGTGAAGGAATGATAGATGTTTGTTTAGCTTGTAGAATCAATGGATTATTCCGAACGTAGTTCATCGACAAGAGAAATTCTGCCATGCTTGTGAGGATGACCGAGTGTTAAAATGCGAGATTCGCTAAACCATATACAAAGTAATGATTTGGGTGCGGGATGGATTGATCACCATACCGACTTACTCTTATTGTTTGCCTTGCTATATGGGATGGTAAATCTGAGTGACTTGCCTATAGTAGAGAGAAGACGATATTAAGCCTTGTTTGAACCTTAGAATGGTATATGAAATTTTTCCCTTGTACAAGGCAGCTTTTGCCAACCGTAGGTTATACGGTGAGGATCAACCCAGACCCATTTCCTGCAGGACAAACCATAAATGGTTGACCACCATGAGATATCGATAGTTGTTTAGTATTGGCGCCAGACCCGTCAGCTAAGAAGACCTAGTCTCGGAAGAACCTTACCTAGATGAAAGACAGAAGAATTGAGGAAAAGGTTATGCCACTACCAGAAGAGCTCGGAGAAGGAATTTTCTCGAGGATCTGAGAAGACTGACACTGTCAAGAATAAGGATGGAGTATATGAGTTTTGATGGAACAGTAACCATGCTTCTAAGGGTGGTAGCACCCCAGACCCCTGTGATGATCGATGGATTTTGAGAAGACCCCAAACCCTAACCTTTTCTTGCTAGCTTCTCCGAATCTCGAGGACGAGATTCATTTTAAGGGTGGTAGGTTTATAACATCCCAAAATTGTAAATATTGGAATGTTATAATAAATAGATAGATTTGTTTGATTGACTGAAAGTGAGTGAATTTGAAACTTTTTGAAAGTTAAATGAGAGGGAATAAAAGGACTTTCCCAAACATTCATTTTGCATTTAGATCTCCGTGGATTCAAATTCTTTTCACAACAAAACCCCCGAGAGAAGATGACATGACTTCTTCCATTTATTTAAAATGACAAGGGTTTTTGAAAACATTTGAATTTCATTTGGAAAATATTTCCAATCCAGAAACTTTATGCAACTAAATGATTTTCAAGAGCGAAGATAAAATGACTTCTTCAAAATATATGAAATATGAGTTGGAAGTTTTAAAAGAATTAAATTCAAAGTTCTTTTGAATTTATTTTCAATTTGGAGTTATTTGAGTTTTATTCAAATTATTTTTCTCCAAAAATAAAATATATGGAAAATAGGGTAACATGATTCCTAGATTAGAAAATTGGAGAAAAATTAATTTGAAATCATTTTGGTATTTTTTTAAAAAATGATTTTTGTTGGATTTTAATAGACTAGTAGCACTCTTTGATTTATCTGAATTTGTGTGGATTTTATTTGAAGTTATAAAAATGTTCAGCTCGTAGGAAATTTTTTTCTGAAAATTTTGATATATTATATGCCTATAGTTTATTTTATCTTATTTGTGGTTATTCGTATTTTGCTGTCAGTAAAAAAAGTTTTTTAAAAAAAAACTTTTCTTGCTCGCCGACTAGGGCGTCCCAACACCCAATCGGGCCAGGCCAAGCCCAGCCCAGCCCAGCCGCGCCGTCCCCGACCTCACGCAGGAGGCCGGATCTCGCACACCACCGCCGCCGCCTCGGCGTCCGAGCCGTCCCCGCCGCGGACTCCTCCTCGCCGCCTCTCCTCTTGACCCCTCCTCCACGCCACCCGACGCCCCCCCCGCCTATTTAAGCCGCCGACCCCGCCTCTCTCTGCTCCGTCGCGCGGCTCCTCGCTTTCCGCCGCCGCCGCAGCTCTAGTTCGCCGCCGTCGCCACATACTGCTGCTGCTGTTGCCGCCGCCACCGCCGCTGCACGCGCGCCGCCGTTCCGCCTCGCCTCACCGCTGCTGCCGCCCACCGCCGCGTCCCGCCGCGAACGCCGGAGCTCGCCGGACTCGCCGGAGTCCGCAGCCTCGCTGGAGAGCTGCCGGTTTTCTGCCGAAGACCGCCGAACCGCCAAGGACCGGTATAAAAACCGAACCCTAGATCGGTTATTTTTGGGTTTCTCGGTTTTTCTTTAAAACACGGTTTTTCTTTTAGTCTAATTATTTGACGAACGTTCGTTAGTTAGGGTTTGCACCGAACGATTTTTCGTTCGTTTGCGTTCGTTAGGGAACGTTCGTTTAGTAGCCTTTTCGTTTTATTTTATTTCTGCCAGGGACCCGTCTGTGATTAAAGTTTTTACAGACTAGTCCCTAATCTTCAAACGACCACATCTTTTTACCTGTTTTTCCAAATTCAATGAAACCAACGCCCACGTCTTCTTTACGATCTCCTCTATCCAGTAAAACAACTTAAACATGTTTTTGAAAAGTTTAAAATTTGAATTAGAACAGATTTGAATTTAAACTTCTTTTGAGCATAACTTGAGTTTCGTAGCTCCGTTTGAGTTGATTCTTTTTGCAAATCGAAGCTCTTGACCTAAACTTTCTGATAAGGCCCAATTCACATAATTTTGGTACTGTTAGAAATTGTTTTATGTTGGAAGAGTTATTTGCTTGGTTTTGACATTTTCTGAATTGTTTTCTTTGTTCTCTCCGATCTTTGAGTGATTGCTTATGTGTGGTTACTATTACTTGGTTACGATAGATTGACCGGAGTGTGACGAGTAGAACTATCAAGAGTTTTGAGTACGAATCATCTTCATCAACATTGCAGGCAAGTTCACACTTTGATCATATCCCTTTCATACCCAGTTTTTATGCATTAGTTTCACCCTCAAACATTGCATGAGTAGGATTGATAACATGTGGGTATTGGGAAGTAGTTGATGAGGTAGGAACCTATTGCCCTGCATTCAAACCTTGGGAGTTACTATTATGTTATGCTTATATTTCCATGCTATGCTCGTAGACATGGATTGGGTTTGAGAGTATTTCATGACAGATGTGAGATTGTTAATTAATGGTTTACTTAAGGTGGCAACTTTAACACACATCTGGGTGGATTGAGGCACCTGGGTATTCTAGGATTACCTGTCTAGGCACCTGGGTAGACCAGGATCGCCTGTTTTTTTGGACCGCCACCCAGGCCCAAAGGGATCATGAGATTTTTCATACTAGAAACTTCTGTGTGCAGCCACAAGTTATTATGGGCTCTAGCATAGTTGATTAAGTCGTGCGAACTCTTACAGGGTAGACTAGCAGATGCAGGGGAAAGTAGGTGTAACGGTCTATCCATCGTAAGGTGCTAGCGCTTCTGAAATACTATGTCTCGGTCATCCGTCTTCTCAAACACCATGTAGTGCGGGAAACCAAACAGAGGTGATCGAGTCTTGTGGGGAAAAGTGAGCAAACCTCTACAGAGTGTATAAACTAATCATGATTAGCCGTGTCCCCGGTTATGGACATCTTGAGTATCTAGTACCTGGATTATCATGTGAATCTCATCATGTTACTTTAAATTAAGTTTGTTGGGTTTAATGATTTTACTTAATTGGGATTGAGAATGCTGTCAACCATTCTCAATGTTCAACAACCACCATGATAGTTAAATAACAATTTATTCCTTGCAGTAGGGAAAAATTGGCTTTTCACAAAAACCTTATAACCGTAGAGCTTTTCCACCGGCCAAATATGCATGTAGTGATAGCCATTGTTCATCATTCTCTATGGTGTGAATTTGCCAGTACATTCAATGTGCTGACCCTTTGTGGCTGCAACGTCTCATGTTGCAGGATTATCTTACGACGAGTAAGTGATACGTTAGGGTTATGATTTCTACACTCAACTTTGTCGTTGGTATTGATGGGAATCCACAACCTTGTTACTTCCGCTATTTTGGATTGAGGTAATAGTATTTACGTTACTTTTACATGTGATTTACCTCTGTTATAAATCCTCGAGTACTGTGTGTGTCAGCATACCGCACCAGGGATGACACTTAAGCACAGAGACTTGATACATTCGGGTCGGGTCGCTACACCTATGACTCCTGATTCCATTTTGAAAGATGATATTAATAGAGCTAATAAAGCAAAAAAGGAGAAAAATAAGAGTGAAAATAAGGTTGTGGCAAAAGAATTTAAGCAACAAATGAAGCCTAATAATAAACCATCTAGTGTTGCTTCTGAAATTAAATTGAAAGGTGCATGTTTACTAGCCACGAAATCTGATATTGACGGTCTAGATTTCAGCAAATCTATTTGCTATGCTTTTGTGTGCAAAGAGGCGTTTTTTTCTTTCAAGGATGTACCTTCCTCTTTGCCTCCTACTGTCACTAACATTTTGCAGGAGTTCGTTGACATCTTTCCACAAGACGTGCCACCGGGATTACCACCTATTCGAGGGATTGGGCATCAGATTGACTTAATTCCCAGTGCATCGCTACACAACCGTGCACCATACCGTACCAATCCAGAGGAGACGAAGGAGATTATGCGTCAAGTCCAGGAGCTGCTTGACAAAGGTTATATACGTGAATCCCTTAGTCCTTGTGATATTCCTATTATTCTAGTGCCCAAAAAGGATGGTACATCGCGTATGTGTGTTGATTGTAGAGGCATTAATAATATTACTATTCGTTATCGTCATTCTATTCCTAGGCTGGATGATATGCTTGATGAATTGAGTGGCTCTACAATATTCTCCAAAGTTGATCTGCGTAGTGGATAGCATCAAATTCGTATGAAATTGGGGGATGAATGGAAAACAATATTTAAAACTAAGTTTGGATTATATGAGTGGTTAGTCATGCCTTTTGGGTTAACTAATGCACCTAGTACTTTCATGAGATTAATGAGCGATGTTTGACATGCTTTCATTGGACGATTTTTGGAAGTCTATTTTGATGATATACTGATTTATAGCTGATCTTTGGAGGAACATTTGGAACATTTATGTGATGTTTTTATTGCTCTACATGATGCATGTTCGTTTGGTAACCTTGAGAAGTGCACCTTCTGCACCGACCAAGTATCTTTTCTTGGCTATGTTGTTACTCCACAAGGAATTGAAGTTGATAAAGCCAAGATTGAAGCTATTGAGAGTTGGCCACAGCCCAAAACAGTCACACAAGAGAGTTGTTTTCTTGGCCTCGCTGGATTCTATAGGCGTTTTGTGAGAGATTTCAGCACCATTGCTGCACCTCTCAATGAGCTTACAAAGAAGGATGTGCCTTTTGTTTGGGGTACCGCACAGGAAGAAGCCTTCACGGTATTGAAAGATAAGTTGACACACTCTCCTTTACTCCAACTTCCTAATTTTAATAAGACTTTTGAGCTTGAATGTGATGCTAGTGGAATTGGATTAGTAGGTGTGTTATTACAAGATGGCAAACCTGTTGCACACTTTTCTGAAAAATTGAGTGGGCCTAGTCTGAATTATTCTACTTATGATAAAGAATTAAATGCTCTTGTTCGGACTTTAGAAACATTGCAACATTATTTATGGCCCAAATAATTTGTTATACATTCTGATCATGAATCTTTGAAACATATTAAAAGTCAACCTAAACTAAATCGTAGACATGCTAAATGGGTTGAATCCTGTGAGACTTTCCCTTATGTTATTCAACACAAGAAGGGTAAAGAAAATGTTATTGCTAATGCATTGCCTCGTCATTGTACTATGCTTTCACAACTTGACATCAAAATATTTGTTTGGAGACCATCAAAGATCAATATGTGCATGATGCTGATTTTAAAGATGTAATGCAGAATTGTAAAGACGGAAGAATGTGGAACAAGTTCATCATTAACGATGGATTTGTGTTTCGTGCTAACAAGCTATGCATTCCAGCTAGCTCCTTTCATCTTTTGTTGTTGCAGGAGGCGCATGGAGGAGGATTAATGGGACACTTTGGCGTGAAGAAGACGGAGGATATACTTGCTACACATTTCTTTTGGCCGAAGATGAGACGGGATGTTGAGTGTTTTGTTGCTCGCTGTACTACATGTCAAAAAGCAAAGTCACGACTAAATCCTCATGGTTTATATATGCCTTTGCCTGTACCTAGTGTTCCTTGGGAGGATATATCTATGGACTTTGTTTTAGGTTTACCTCGAACAAAGAAGCGGAGGGATAGCATATTTGTTGTCGTGGATAGGTTCTCGAAAGTGCCACAGTTTATACCATGTCATAAAAGCGATGATGATGGTGTGCCAAATACTATTGTTTCATATCATGATACTAAATTTCTTAGCTACTTTTGGAGTTGTTTATGGGCTAAGTTGGGGACTAAACTGCTTTTTAGTACTACTTGTCACCCCCAAACTGATGGACAAACTGATGTAGTCAATAGAACATTGTCTACTATGCTTAGGGCTGTTTTGAAGAATAACAAGAAAATGTGGGAAGAATGTTTGCATCATATTGAATTTGCTTATAATCGTTCATTGCATTCTACCACTAAGATGTGCCCTTTTGAAATTGTGTATGGTCTCCTACCTCGTGCACCTATTGATTTGTTGCCTCTTCCATCTTTGGAGAAGGTTAATTTTGATGCTAAAGAACTGCTGAATTGATTTTAAAAATGCATGAGTTAACTAAGGAAAACATTGAGCGTATGAATGCTAAATATAAACTTGCTGGAGATAAGGGTAGAAAACATGTTGTGTTTGCACTTGGAGATCTTGTTTGGTTACATTTGCGTAAGGATAGATTTCCTAATGCCACGTGTTGATGGTCCTCTTAAGGTGTTAGAGAAAATAAATGATAATGCATATAAACTCGATCTGCCTGCATATTTTAGGGTTAGTCCCACTTTTAACATTGCAGATTTGAAGCCTTATTTGGGCGAGGAGGCAGAGCTTCCGTCGAGGACGGCTTCATTTCAAGAAGGGGAGGATGATGAGGACATCAATACCATTGTTACACCCACAGCCCCTACTGCTACATATACTGGACCAATTACTAGAGCTCGCGCACGCCAATTAAATTATTAGGTACTTTCGTTTCTTGGTAATAATTCTAATGTTCATGAGAATATGATGCTGCCTAAATTGGATACATTTGTTTTTCTTACAAATGAAGGGCCTGGCATGGATAAGAGGGATGAACACTGGAGCAAGTTCAAGCATGGAGATGATGGCATGCGCAAGGGGAACAAGAACAGAGTTGCAAGTGATGATTTCAGGACTTTGAAGCCACCATAAGGAGTGCATGAAGCCTTGGACGAAATATACAAGATGCCACTTCATAAATTTCGTCCAGAGGTTTTCTAGGTGCTGCGCCACCTTATTATTGGGCCAGGCCCATGTAATTTCGAAATACTTAAGTTGAAAGTGCGTTATATCGACAAGAGGGTGGGTGAAAAGGCGATTTTTATGAAATCTTCACCGAGGAATTTCAGGGTGAGGAAATTCGTGAGTGAAGAACTAGTTGCAGTGGAATAAGTACTTATAAGTAAACATAATAGAACATGAGCATGGTCTTCATGATGAAATGAAAAACAAGCACAGAGTACAGAAAGTGTAAACACAGGATAACACAGGATGAAGACAAACAGACTGAAGAAATCAAACTGAGGAAATTGAGAAAGTCTTCAGTCAAAGTCTTCAAACAGAAATGAATAAGCTCACAACACATAAATGAGGAAATGAAAGGGGTGAGGAAATGGAACCGTGTAGCTTGGTGAAGATAATGATTTGGTAGACCGGTTCCAACTGCTGTGACAGTTGTACGTCTGGTTAGGGCGGCTAGGTATTTAAACCTGAGGACACACAGTCCCGGACACCCAGTTCAGAACACTCAGTCCTCATCGTATTCCCCTTGAGCTAAGGTCACATAGACCTCGCCCAATCACTCGTGGTAAGTCTTCAGGTGACTTCCAAACCTTCACAGACTCGGTCACTCGGCGATCCACAATTTCCTCTTGGATGCTCTAGACCATGACGCCTAACCGTCTGGAAGATGCACAGTCTTCAAAGGTAACAAGCATCGAATCCACGCAAGATCAATCTCTTCAGTGGTGCTCAATCACTTGGGGTTTGTAGGTGTTTGGGTTTGGGTTTTCCTCACTTGATGATTTTCACTCAAAGTCCTCGGAGGATGGGATGCTCTCAAATGACAAGTGTCAGTTTCTCTTGGAGCAGCCAACCAGCTAGTGGTTGTAGGGGGCGGCTATTTATATCTTAGGGAGCAGCCCAACATGATAAGACATAAATGCCCTTCAATGGTATGACCATTAGGTGGGTAGATATTTTGGGACAGCTAGCGCATAGCACAGCAACGGTCGGAATATTGAGTATCAAATTCCTCAGGGCTATCATGATCCTCATTGTGTAGGCAATCCGCACTCGTGAATTCCTAACTCATCAGTCAGAACAAATTCCTCAGAAACTAGAAGAACTTCGTCTCTGTCACTGAAGAAATTGACTGAACTATATGAGATTTCCAATGGCTTCACTCAAAGGGAATGGTAGGTGTAGAATTTGAGTTGAGCATCACTTGGAAATTTTTCCTTAGTATTTCCTCGACCCCCTTTAACAGTATGGTGTTTCCTATGACTCAAGAAATAGAAAATGAAACTACAGAAACAAAAGTCTTCACGCTTCATGTTCCTTGAACGAATACCAAGTCTTCAGGATTACACCAATTTCTTCACTTTCAAAGTCTTCATAAAGTCTTTAGAATTACAAAGTCTTCAGTCGAAGAACTTCATTTTTAGGGGTCAACTTTCTCTGTAAATATTAAACTCCTCATCGACTTATAGACCTGTGTACACTCACAAACGCATTAGTCCCTTAACCTATTAGTCTTCAATACACCAAAATCACTAAGGGGCACTAGATGCACTTACAATCTCCCCCCTTTTTGGTGATTGATGACAATATAGGTTAAGTTTTAAACGGGGATAAACATATGAAGTGTAAATACTGATATTGAGGAATTTGATTGCAAGATATAGAAGAACTCCCTCTGAAGATGTGCATAGTGAGCAATTTGCTTTTGAAGCAATGCACACTTGAATAGTAGAATCATGGAGATCTCCCCCTATATCTTGTAATTCATACACGCATTTAACATATAATATGAAGAATTTGAAATGCATGATGAAATATGGTGACTGATGTAATTCAACATGCGTGCATTAACATTAATGAGGAATAAGCATGTAGAAAAACTCAGCAAAAGTATCAGACCACCATAGAGTTTAAGTTTAAAACTCGATCGAATAAAGTTTCAGAAGAACGAGAGTTGTAACTTAGAAAAAAGGCCCATATAAGTAGACCCGCTTGAAGACTAACTCAAATTTCTCCGCCTTTGTCATCGAATGACCAAAAGGATCAAAAATGAGGACAAACGCCCCTGAAGAATATCAAGTTGATGGAGGAGTGCCAGCGTTGTTGGGGTCATTTGTCGTTGTAGGGCCTGCCGCAGTGTCGTCCAAGTCTTCATACTTGTCGGTGTCGCGGGATGAATAATAGGACCTGGCCACCAAGGTAGGAACTTTGACCTTCTTGAATTTCTTCGGAGGAGGTGCAGACTAGTCAAAGTTCTCCTTGAGACCCATTTGCTTCAGATCTTCCTCGCCATACAGATGTGATAAGACAGACCAGGTGCGACCAAAAACTTCATAGAGGTAGTAATGGTTTTTCTTCACTGCATTATGTGTAGCAGTCATGTTGTGAAGAATTGAACCAAACTGACGCTTAACCCATTTATGGTTGCGATCCACCTTCTGGTGAGAACTAAGAAGCAGCTCATGGTCAGTCATCACTCTTGGACATGTGGCTTGAGGAGTAGACTTGGGTGCATTTGCAGCAGAGTCATGAGTGGCAGAGTCATCATTGGTGGAATAAGATGCAGCTTTGCGAAACTGACCATCAAATGGACGAATGCCTTCATCAATGACGACAGGTGCCTTCCCTTTTTCATCAGTTGAGGTAAAGGTCTGCTTGAGGACTTCAATCCGGGGTAGGTAGCTAAGGTGATTCTGAAAATCAGCCTTGTAGTTGAGTGAAGACCTTGTTCTGAGGAATCTCATAATCCAAGGAGCATAAGGCTTCAACTCAAACGGAGAGAGTGCAACATTTGCCAGAGTCCTCACGAAGAAATCATAGTAATTGACAGGAATGCTTTGAATGATGTTGAATAGCAGATTCTTCATGATGCCAACAATTTCCTCATCAGATGAGTCGTGGCCTTTGATAGGACTCATTGTCCTCGTCAGAATGCGATAGACTGTTCTGGGCACATAGAGTAAGTCCTTCACAAGGAATTTTGTCCTTGAGGCTTGACCAGGCTTCAGAGGCTTCATTAGAACTTGCATGTAATGAGCAGTGAGTTCAGGTTCTTGGTACAGGCAGCGAGCTCCTTCACTGGGTGGACTGATGGGCAGGGCGTGAAGTAATTCAGAGGCTGGTGAGGAATATGCTCATGGTAGAAGATTTTGTCCTTGTTGAAAATCAGTGAAGAATAGAAGTTGGCATGTCTTGCTGTCCAGAAATGCTTCCTCCTTAGACGAGCAAAGTCATAAGGATTGTAGTCAGTGAAGAATACATGCTTGCCAAAGAAGTCATCGGCCTTGAATTTTTGCTTCTTCGAGAAGGGGTCCTTTGGCTTGGGGTGAGGAGTGTCAGTCAATTGCATCACAACCTCAGGGATCTCGATCTCAGGTTCCGTAGGCTGGGGAATTTCAGGTTCTTCTTCTGTGGCAGCCTGGCACTTCAATTCTTCATTTAAATTTTCTTCAGCACTAGTAGCTGGAATTTCTTCATGAACAGATGGGGTTGCATGTGGTTCATCATATCCCATTTGTACTTCAGTAGCTACAGGGGACTGAGGAATTTGTTGAAGCGGTGTGAACAGAGGAGAATTAGGGTGCTGACTTTCCCAAAAGTCATCATTCATCACTGGTGTAGTGCTTCCAATGTCCACATCTTCTTCTTCATCCATTTCTTCAACATCGGCCTCTTCAGCAGTGAACTGAGGCATGGGCGATAAGATAAGTGGGGTTGAAGGGATTTCATCCACTTCAATTTCTTCATCCAACTGCTTTGACGAAGCAGCAAAAGGAATGTCATCATCTGATCCGCTTGGGATCACGTATTCTTCATCAAAAGGAACAAGGTCCTTTGATGGCATGGATGAGACAGGAACAACATCAATTGGATTGTCATAGGAACTTGTCAGCGGCTTCATTTTCTTTGGAGCTGAAGAATCTCATGCAGTTGATGCCTTCCTTTTATTCATAGCTGCACACTCTGCAGCCTCGGTCTTCTTCGCATCTGATGCAGATGGAAGGATCGGAGTTGGTGTAGACACAGGAGGACGAGAGGAATTTGGTTGAATTTCTTCAGGCGCAACTGATGCAGTTGCCCTGACTTCTTCATTTTCTTTAGGCACAACACTAGTGGTTTCCCTGGCAATTTCTTCAATGGCTGGAACGCAGTCATCAGCCCTGCAATTAGCATTTTCTTCAGCAGCCTGAGAGTCATCAGCGGTGCTGGCATTTTCTTCAGTAGGCTGAGCAGATGGAGCAGCCTGAGGAATTTCTTGTTGCATTTGGGCAGCAACATTGGAGGTGAACTTGTCAACGAGTCTCACAAAACGAACCTTGGCTCCCAGCCAATCAGCATAGTATGCGTCAAATTCATCACTGCGTTTCTTGATCTCAGACTGCATATTGACGAGTTCTTTAGTTGTCATACAGACAACGTTTTTCTTCAGGAAGTGCTCCTTTTTGTATTGTGCTTTCTTGATTTGCCTGGCCTTTTCAAATTTCCATTTCTCTTCTTGAATGAAGTGAGTCAACATATGACTTTGGCCAGGAGTCAACTTGAAATCAGGCATGGGAGTGTTGGGGTCCTTGTGCCAGAGATCAATGTAATCAAGGATCAACTTTGGATCCAAAAGCAGAGGCACACTTGTGCCTTTGGCTCCAGCGGCCCTGACTTGTCTATCCTTGATGATTTCAGCAAGTTCTTCATCATCAGTTTCGTCGTCATTAGACGGTACTTGAAAAGCGACCTGCTTCTTTTGAGGACTTGGTCGAGAGCCTTATCCAGCAGTTGCCTTGGTCTTCAACAGAGTGGGACCAGTTGAAGAATGCAGTGGTGCTGAGGAACTTGCAGATGCTCCTAAGGCAATAGAGACGCATGCTGTCCTTTGGCATGTGGCGACATGCACAGGTGCTGAGGATTTTGTTGGAGCAGCTGAGGACTTTGGAGGAGCAGGTGAGGGTAGAGGAATTTGCCATGAGGGCTTGGAAGAAACTGGCCGTGAGGGCATAGCTGAGGAACTTGGCCGAGAGGGCATTTGAGTAGAAGCACTTGGCTTATGAGCCGGCTACTTTGGCATAGCCTTCTTGGGCTTACTTGCAGAGGCCTCAGAAGTGGTAGCAGCAGCAGAGTCTTCATTGAATTTCCTCACTGCGTCCTTAGCAACTCTGGCAAGCTTGGCCTGGCGCTTGGCCCATTCATCAGGATAATCCTCACCATGCTTTAGGCTGGAGGGATTGGCTTCTTGGCCTGGTGCCAATGGAGGTCTTGGGCATGGAGGATGAAGAGCGAATTTCTTCATATACTTGGGAGTGACATATCTGTATTCCCTCCATTCCCGTGCCCATCTCCTCTCTATTCTTTGGATGTGCACTTTGTGCTCATTCTTGGTTTCCTTTCCATGAGTGGCCTCATCAGGAGTGCAATAATCCTTGTATATGTCCTCAGGGATTTCAAACGCAGTTTTGACTTCCAACCTCTTTCCTCCCTTCTGAGGTTTCTTGCCATCTGTCATTTTCTTCAGCTGTGGTTTTTTAACAATTGAGTTCTCTGAAGAGGTATGCAACTTTTCTTCGAGGAACGCTGCAAATGATTTAAGTTGATGAGAACCTAGTGATTCAGCAACGGACATGAGTACCTGTGAACAGAGTATAGGTGCGAAGAATTTGGAGAGGTCATATGCGTTCTCAGAAGTTTTTGCAAAAAGAAAAAGTTTGAGGAAATTGACCAGACGAGTCTTGAAGAATTTCACTAAGCATTCTTTGACTTTGGTTCCAGAGTTGTACAGATTTGAAAATCCACACAATTAAGGAATCTTAAAGAAAAATGTTTCTTAGAGAAACAGATCAAGAACAGATGATATGTGAGGTGTTTAGAGTGTGAAGAGTTGAGGAATAAACACCTTTTGAAGATTTGAAGAAAACATCAGAATCAACGAGGGCAGTAAAAGTAACTTTTAATTACCCTTGACGAAGAACACGACGAACTAGGAAGTGTAGATTTGAAGCTCGTCGGTTCAGATCTTCCACGCCCTAACTTGGCTGAAGATGACAGCTACGGCGGCGGCGGAGTGAAGAAATCCGCCTCCGACGTGAGTATGGCGGCGACGAGGTCGAGGCAGTGAAGCTCTTCCTCACCGGCGACGATGGTGGTACACTACACCACAACATTGATGCAATGACACATAATCTGCCGGGAGAAGGCCATTAAGGTGGCAGAAAAACTGCCGGGACAGTGTTTCTCCCGGCAGATAGAACTGCCACAAGAACGGCTGCCGGGGATTACTTCTCCCGACAGATAAACTATTCCCGGTAGTTTCTCTGCCCTGGCGCTTCCATTTCCTGGCAGTTTGTTTTCTCCTGGCAGATTGGTGGTGACACGTGAACTATTGTTTCCGGCTGTGAAACTGCCGGCACAAACATGTCTACCCAGCAGTTAATATGCCATCAGGTTGATTTCACTTGCAAACTGTTCAACATATCTCTAATTTAATATCCATTATCTATGTTAGCTAATTTTGACAAATGTCACAACTTATATATACACTTCAATCAAAGTTACATATAGACTCATCCAAAACCTTAAAGTTTAGAAACATTCATAGACTGATAATTCTGTACTTCCACATCCATACATGTGTTCATTACCATTCAACTACAATGGTACATAAAATTTACATAAGAAAACAATATTTTGTATCTTCAAACTGAGCTACACAAATGGTTATGCACAGCGCATGTGAAACGCCCTCGATGCGGCTATATCTCCCACGTGTCGAAGCACGACTTAGAGGCATAACCGCATTGAAAGCAATGTCGCAAGTGAGGTAATCTTCACACAACACATGTAATACATAAGGGAAAGAGATACATAGTTGGCTTACACTCGCCAAGTCACACAAAGTACATAAATATCATTACATCAACCAGTTACAATCAAGGCCCGACTACGGAGCCAAAATAAAAGAAGAACCCCAAATGCGACAAGGTCCCCCTATCGACCCCAACTGGGCTCCACTGCTGATCAACTAGAACGAAACAACACAAAGGACAAGATCTTCATCGAGCTCCTCCTTGAGCTTGGTTGCGTCAACTGCACGGTTCAACGGCACCTGCAAGCTGGTTTTGGAAGTATCTGTGAGTCACGGGGACTCAGCAATCTCGCACCCTCGCGGTCAAGACTATTTAAGCTTATGGGTAAGGTAAAGGTATGAGGTGGAGCTGCAGCAAGCGACTAGCATATATAGTGGCTAACATACGCAAATGAGAGCGAGAAGAGAAGGCAAAGCACGATCGAGAAACTATGATCAAGAAGTGATCCTAGAACAACCTACGTCAAGCATAACTCCAACACCGTGTTCACTTCCCGGACTCCGCCAGAAAGAGACCATCACGGTTACACACGCGGTTGATGCATTTTAATTAAGATCAACTTCAGGTTTTCTACAACTGGACGTTAACAAATTCCCATCTACCCATAACCGCGGGCACGACTTTCGAAAGTTCAATCCCTGCAGGGGTGTCCCAACTTAACCCATGACAAGCTCTCACGGTCAACGAAGGATATTCCTTCTAGCGGGAAGACCCGATCAGACTCGGAATCCCGGTTACAAGACATTTCGACAAGGTAAAACTAAACCAGCAACACCGCCCGAATGTGTCGACAAATCCCGATAGGAGCTGCACATATCTCTTTCTCACGGCACACTCAGATTGTCTTAGGTACGGGTAGGCCAGCCCAGAGTTGCCCCTGGTGGCCACCGGCAGCTGACAGGTTGGACCAACACTCAAAGGAGCACTGGCCCGGGGGGGGGGTAAAATAATGATGACCCTCAGGAGCGCGACTCCCAAGGGAAAAGAAAAGGCTAGATGGCAAATAGTAAAACCAATGTTGGGCATTGCTGGAAGAGTTTTATTCACGGCAAACTACCAAGGGGTTCCCATTATAGCCCAATCGCGTGAGGAACGCAAAATCCGGGAACATAACACCGATATGACAGAAATTAGGGCGGCAAGAGTGGAACAAAACACCAGGCATAAGGCCGAGCCTTCCACCCTTTACCAAGTGTATATATGCATTCATTAAATAAGATATATTGTGATATCCCAACGAGTAAACATGTTCCAACAAGGAACAACATCTCTATGTTCCAATAAGGAACAAACTTCAATCTTCACCTGCAACTAACAACGCTATAAGAGGGGCTGAGCAAAGCGGTAACATAGCCAATCAACGGTTTGCTAGGACCATGTGGGTTAGAGGCTTGGTTCAAGAATATAGGAGGCATGATAAGCAAGTGGTAGGTATCGCAGCATAGGCATAGCAAAAGAGCGAGCATCTAGCAAGCAAAGATAGAAGTGATTTCGAGGGTATGGTCATCTTGCGTGAGATCCCGCAAGGAAGAAGAACGAGTCCATGAAGAAGACAAACGGACGTAGATGAACGGATCCTCACAACACGACGTTACCAGAACCAACCCAAAGAAGCAACACCGGAAAGAAGCGCACAACATAGTAAACAAACCAACACATGAACATGGCATGATGCACAACCAAGTATGATGCATGTCCGGTTTAATGAGGCATGGCATGGCAAAGTGCACAAACAATCCTACAAATTAAGTGGAGCTCATTATGCAACGGAGTTGCATATTGACGAAACACCACGTTCCATTGTTTAGTTTGATCTCGTTATGTACCCAACAATATTAAATGTTCTTAACATGGTAATGGGTGAAACACAACAAAACTACCTATCTAGGAAAGTTTAAATGAGGCCGGAAACAACGAGCAACAATTCTAGAAACTCCTCATGAGCATATTATAGATTTGTTACTGTTCTGCCCTAAACCAGATTTTAGAGTTGTTAAACATGCAAAGTAAGGCCACCATGTTAAACTAGGCAAAATTCTACCCCATTTACATGTAAAGTTTGTTACAAACCGAGTTACGGTTAAATAGTTATGAATTAAATCATTTTAACAAGTAATTTGAGCAAACTTAAACAAACATCAGTTTAAACATTTTAAACATAGATGAAAGTTGCAAATTATTAATCTACACAAGATTCTAAGCATTTTACATATATAATTTGTTTTAATATGAGGCACCGTTTGTGAGTTATTAAATGTCTAAACAACAGGGGGTTTTCTGTAAAATAGGTCTCTCTGAAAAAAGAACGAAATTCACAGATCTGTAAAAAACAGTAAAAGGGCTGCAACTCGGGCGGACTGGGCTTCTCACCAGAGGGCCAAGCCCAGTCAGCGAGGGAAGCTGGCGGCGGCCTAGCGGGCAGGCCGGCTTAGGCGCGCTGGGTGTAACGCCCCAGATATTGCTTTCCCAATTTGTACTCCAACTCTTGCCGTTTCTGGCATTAAGTCATATTTATTCCTCGGGTTCAGGTCTTTGTCTCAGTGTGTTGTTTTTTGTTTTCACGCATCTCATATCATGTCATCACGTGCATTGCATTTGCATACATGTTCATCTCCTGCATTCGAGCATTTTCCCCGTTGTCCGTTTTGCATTCCGGCGCTTCGTTCTCCTCCGGTGGCCATTTCTAGCTTTCTTTCGTGTGTGGGGATTAAACATTTCCGGATTGGACCGAGACTTGCCATGCGGCCTTGGTTTACTACCGGTAGACCGCCTGTCAAGTTTCGGGTCATTTGGACTTCGTTTGATACTCCAACGGTTAACCGAGGGACCGAAAAGGCCTCGTGTGTGTTGCAGCCCAACAACCCTCCAATTTGGCCCAAAACCCACCAAACTATGCTCCATCGTCTCGGTCGTTCGATCACGATCGCGTGGGCGAAAACCACACCTCATTTGGACTCTCCTAGCTCCCTCTATGCCTATAAATACCCCCTCCATTTCGGATCTCGTCTTCCACCTCGAAACCCTAAAAAAAACATCTCCGCGACCGGCCGGACATTGTCCGACTCGGCCAGACGCTTCGCCGCCGCCACCCGCACCCATTGGCGTCGCGCCACGTGGCCACGCCCGCCGCCCCCGACAGCCGGCCCGGGAGGCCCGCGCCCGGCCCCCAGGGACCACGCCGCCGCCCGAGCGTCCCCGCTCGTCTCCGCCGCGCGCGCCGCCGCCCCTTCCGGCTCCGGTGGCCGGAGCAGCCCCACGCCACCGCGGCTCCACGCCGGAGCCCGCGCCCCGACGACGGCCGGCGCCGCTCCCCGCCGCCCGACGCGCCTCCGCCGTCGTTCCTCCACTCCGGCGCCGCCCAAGTCCACTCCGGCGAGTTCCCTCGCGCCGGCGAGCTTCCTCCAGTCCGGCCACCACCGCGCGGCTCCGGCGAACAGTGAACTCCGGCGCCGCCTCGGGAAGCGTGCGCCAGATCCAGATCTGAAACACCCCCCCTCGGTTGACTTTTATTCCCGGAACCCTAATTTTCGTGCTATGTTTGACTGCTCATATCTCCGCATCCGTACCTCCGTTTTGGACATGTGATATATAAAAATCTTCGTATCGACGAGTACATCATTTCATGCCATTGCATCATTTGCATTTGAGTTCATCTTGATGCCCAAAATGCTGATAGAAGGAGGCATCGTGAGTTAAATTGCAGATCCGTTAGCTCAACATTGACTTTTGTCATTTTTGCCATGATTATTGTGTGCATGATATGCCTGTGCCCCTTTGGGATGAATTGTTAAGCATTTTGTCTTCTTTCCAGAGGTGCCACCCATGCATTTTTAGGATGTGTGTGGTGTCTTGTGCAAGCTTGGAAAGAGGGGTACCTGAGATTGCTGATTTCAGGGACTTAGTGATTTTCACTAAGTCTGGGATGTTTTAGTTCATGATGCTATATGTCCAGCTTGTTTCCTAGTGATCCGTGCCTCTTTTGAGGATGATCAGTAAGAGTGGTTTTTTATTTATGTTGTGCTCTATCTATCCATGTCTTTACTTGTTATGTTGGGGCACCCTAGGTTGACTCAATCGAGCTCAACTTTTGTATCGTTGTTAATTTGGGCAGATCGTGAACTCTTTTGCGATTTTGCCGGTGCTATTGTTAGTGACTCGTGCATGCTATGCCATTGTTCTCGCCATTTCTAGCTAGAATTTTGTGCCTTCTTTATGGATATATGCTTGCCTTGCCATGTCTTTCACCGTAGTGAGTGCATCGAGCTCGTTTACATGCCTCCGTGGGTTATAATTTCAGCATGTCTCAGTTTTCACTAAGTCTGAAAACTGATTGTGTTTCATCTATGTTCGTGTGCTCGTTAGAGTATTTTGTGAACCCTTTTGGCCCCAGGTCACTTTGGGTGTTTTGTTAAGATTGTTGAGTAGCACCATGCCATGCTCTTACTTGTCATGTTCAGGTTATTTTTCATGTTGTTTTGATGCTCCGAATAGAGCATCGTGGTCTGAAATTCCAGACTAGCGTTAATTTCGCTAAGTCTGAAATCTGTTTTGCTTATTCAGTTTTGCCATGCTTGTTTGAACCCCTTAATGGATGAATTTGCCTATGGCTCAGTCCTGGTGATTTGTTAAGCATCTTGTGTACATCCCTGCCATGCATTTTTGTTTTCATGATTGGTGGCTGTAGCATGTTCATTTCGTTGCATTTAGGTGCCTACTTGCTGCAAATCGCAGATTGGTTCGTTTCGTAAAACGCTCGCCATTTCCAAACCGTAGCTCCGATTCCTATGTTCTTTATATCGTTTTCAGGGGATTTCTTCCCCTCTATCCAGTGGCACACTTGGTTTTCCAAGTTGAGGCCAGGTTCATGCATTTCCTGTCACGTCTTGCATTTTGCATCCCGCATCGCATCCCGCATAGCATACCATCTTTGCATCTTATTGGTTGCCCTTGCACGTGGTTGATTGTATCCTTGTTGCTTGTTTGTGTTGTTGGGTAGAGCCGGGAGACGAGTTCGCTAATGAGGAGCCCGTTGAGTTTGCTTTTGAGGATCCAGTCATCTCTAACAACTGTGCAGGCAAGATGATCATACCCTCGAAATCACTACTATCTTTGCTATGCTAGTTTGCTCGCTCTTTCGCTTTGCCAATGCTACGATGCCTACCACTTGCTTGTCAGCCTCCCAATTGCCATGATTGAGCCTCTAACCCACCTTTGTCCTAGCAAACCGTTGATTGGCTACGTTACCGCTTTGCTCAGCCCCTTCTTATAGTGTTGCTAGTTGCAGGTGAAGATTGGAGTCGTTCCTTGTTGGAACATTCATTTACTTGTTGGGATATCATTATATTGCTATGTTATCTTAATTCATCTATATACTTGGTAAAGGGTGGAAGGCTCGGCCTCTCGCCTAGTGTTTTGTTCCACTCTTGCCGCCCTAGTTTCCGTCATATCGGTGTTATGTTCCCGGATTGTTGCGTCCCTTACGCGGTTGGGCTATAATGGGAACCCCTTGATAGTTCGCCTTGATTAAAGCTTTTCCAGCAATGCCCAACATTGGTTTTACCATTTGCCACCTAGCCTCTTTTCCCTTGGGTTTCTGGAGCCCGAGGGTCATCTTATTTTAAACCCCCCCGGGCCAGTGCTCCTCTGAGTATTGGTCCAAACCGTCAGCCGCCGGTGGCTACCAGGGGCAACTCTGGGCTAGCCTACCGGAAGTTTAGACAATCTGAGTGTGCCCTGAGAAAGAGATATGTGTAGCTCCTATCGGGATTTGTCGGCACATTCGGGCGGTGTTGCTGGACTTGTTTTGACCTGTCGAATCATCTTGTTGTACCGGGATACCGAGTCTGATCGGTGTGTCTTGGGTGGAGGTCTATTCCTTCGTTGACCATGAGAGCTTGTTATGGGCTAAGTTGGGACCCCCCTGCAGGGATTGATCTTTCGAAAGCCGTGCCCGCGGTTATGGGCAGATGAGAATTTGTTAATGTCCAGTTGTAGATAACTTGAACCTTAATTAATTAAAATGAATCAACTGAGTGTGTTGCCGTGATGGCCTCTTCTCGGCGGAGTTCGGGAAGTGGACACGGCGTTGGAGTCATGTTTGCGCAGGTTGCTCTCTAGTTCCTCGCTCGTGCTTTGCCTCCTCTTCTCGCTCTCTTTTGCGAATAAGTTAGCCACCATATATGCTAGTCGCTTGCTGCAGCTCCACTTATACATTACCCCTTTCCTACCTATTAAGCTTAAATAGTCTTGATCGCGAGGGTGCGAGATTGCTGAGTCCCTATGGCTCACAGATTACTATTACACCAGATGCAGGGACAGATGATACAGCTCCAGATGGCGCGCTGAGCTCAAGTGGGAGTACGACGAGGACTCTCAGCGTCACTATGTGTATTTTCCTGATGATCTCTAGTGGTGCCTATTCGGGGTTAGATTCAGGGCCTTGTCGCATGTTGGGGGGTCTTTTCTATTTAGGCGCCGTAGTCGGGCCATGAGTGAATTGTATGATGGATGTTATTTATGTACATTGATGTGATGTGGCGAGTGTAAACCAACTATGTTATTCCCCTTTATATTATTTATGTACATGGGATGTGTAATGATTTCCCGACTTGCAACATATGCCTTCAATGCGATTATGCCTCTAAGTCGTGCCTCGACACGTGGGAGATATAGTCGCATCGAGGGTGTTACACTGGGCCTGCGGTTGGGGCTTGATGCTGCGCTCCGCTGCTCACCTAGCTGGGCTCAGCCCAGGTCAGTGGAGGCGGCCCATGGGGCGTGGTCGAGTAGGCCGGTGGAGAGGGGTGGTGCTGGGCCTGGGCGTCTGGTCAACGAAGGAGCGAGCGGGAAGCAGAGGAGGAACGACACGGCGGCGACCGACGGATTCCGGCAAGGGGACGGCAGCAGGCGGCGGAGATGGGCCTGGCTGACGACGAGAATGGGTGGATCCGGCCCCTGGGCACCGGATCTGAGCGGATGTGGGCAAGGACGGCGAGGGCGGCACAAATCTGGGTGAAGAACGGCGGGGGTCGCGAGCTCCGGCGAACTCCATGCGGCTGCGCGACGAAACACAAGGATATGCACGACACGAGGAGAGAGAGCTCTATGAGAGAGAGATGAAGAAGAAGCGGCAGGGGAGGGAGAGAGAGACAGGGTGCTCGGGTCCTCAACTCCGGCAAGAGGTCAGTCGGTAGCGCAGGGAGCTCGGGATCGAGCTCTCCCGATCTAGCTCAAGCGAGGCGACGAGGCACAACTGTCGGGCTTGGGACGGCCTAGGATGGGCTCCCCGTGGGCCTGCAGGGCCGCGCGGTGGAGGGGAGACCCAGGGGCGACGTGGGCTCATCTGGTTGGGCGGGGCGGCAACGCTGCCCACTACGGTGGCGCCAAGTGGCAGGGACGAGGTGGCCGTCGGCGGAAATTGAGGAGGAGGTGGTGGATCTGGTTAGTTGGAGTGGGTTTCGAGGTTGATGCGGCGCCTGGAGGTTTGGGAAGGGGCTAGGCTAGGTTTGGACCCAATTTGTAAGGAGAAGTGGTCTATTTATAGTAGGTGGGCTAGGATTAGGGTTTGGAGAGGGGTTTGCTCCATTTTGGACCCTCGGATCGCGACCGTGCGGTCCGCAACGGAGGGGGAACTAGGTGGTCTGAGAGGAGAGAAGAGAAGAAGAGGCCCGGCGGCTGTTTCCGGAGACCGAAAACGTCCGACGTTAGACCGACTATATTGCCGCTATAGTTATCCGTTGGGCTATCAAACGAACTCCGAATGCGATGAAACTTAGCAGGCGGCCTACCCACAACATAACAACACCACCTGCCAACTTTCAACCCATTCCAAGAACATTTTCCGGCCACTTATAAAATACTATTTCAGACATGCCGCGGGCGCGTGCAAGTGTGGTTGGGCTCAGAACGGACAACGGAGAAAACTCGAAGAACCCGGACAAAGGCATGTTTTAAAACATGATGATGCAATGCACATGATGACATGATAAGATGCAACACGCAAGGAAATGACATGACAACGACAGCGAATAACTGGAAGACACCTGGCACCTCGGCCTCGGGGCGTTACAACACTCCACCACTACGAGAGGATCTCGTCCCGAGATCTAGAATGGCACCGGAGGGCAAACGGAAGAGAAAGAGAAGAGGTAAAATTAAGTTGCTTCTCTGACAAACAAGTGAAACCACGAACCTTGAAAAGGTTAAGCCATTTCGAGAAAAGAATACAACGGAGATGAACGAAGTTGAAACCACTCCGTTAGAAAAGAGGGACAAGGAAGAACAACTTCGAGCAGCACTCCGGTTGAGAAGTTATGCAAGACTTGATACGGTGAAAAGAACTTGAGCGGAGGACACGACACTCTGGTTAAACAAGATAGAGAAGGAATAAGACTGATATAATTTGGACAGCACTTCGACTGTAAATGGAAGAAATTGAACATAATCTTGACAAACCGAGATGAGGAGTGAAAAGAGCAACATCACTAGACCTCCGGGTGAAAGAATAGAATAAAGATAATTGAGACAAAAGAATGTAGAAGAAAATGCCAACTTCTGCTACAAAAGAGCTTGAAAAGGTATCCTTAGGAGAAGGGTCGAACGGAGTTGTTGGAAAAACCAACAACGAAAAGAATAAGCTTGATATGGTCTTATAGAATACATCTCAAATTATGAGGTGACAACCTGCCACTCACGGGAAAAAGAATTGGATTGGTATGAGCAAGGAGACAAGAAACTTATTTCACCGGAAGGATGAGATAAGAACTTTGGTCATTTATGAGCACCATAGGTAGCAACAATCCTTAGGGAACACTCTAGGTGAAATATAACCCAAGATAAGTCCAACGAATAGGTTGATGGATTTAAAATACCTCATTCTTAACAATATGTGAATCATGAAACATGAGCTCAAATTATCAAAAATGACAAAATAGCACCTCCAATAATATGGTAGAAAGAATTGCACTCCGGATTGCACGAAAAAGAATACTTGTGCTCCTTAGAAAAGAATGTTGATGAACACTTCGAGAAGGAAATTAAATCATTGATGAAACCATCATGTAGAACCTTCATGAAGAACTCCGGTAACAAAAGGATAACGAGAAGAAAGAGAAGTTGAAAACACAAGGTGAATGCTTGCAATGATTAGATGGATCTTCGTGATGAAATAAATTGAGAGAGCTTGGAACTCCGGAAAAGAAAAGATGAAACAATTGAAACCAAGATTTTTGATGAGGCTCCGGAATAAGGAATTAATCACTTGGATGAAACAAGAACAAGAATTACATTATGCTTATCCTTCACCAATTAAATTGAACGAAGCACCGGTAAGATAGGAGAATGATAACTGACAGCTGAGAATGAATAAACCTGAATTGATGGACTCCGGATAACAAACTGAGAAGACTCTTGAATTGCTCCGGATAGGTGAAAATAATTTTTCACGATCAAAACAATTACGAGAGGATGGCAACAAGCTAGAATCACGAATCTTGAAGAGAATGGAGCAAGATTAAAGAGAAACTCTTCTTCGGTCTTCAAAATCCGAGAATGACGACGAGAAACACCACCATGAATTATTTAGACACTCCGGAATGAAGAATGGAAAGGTTGAGACAACGATGAAAAGAATTTAACTGATCTTGGAGAAAGACATTTGACTGATGACAATTCATTCTTACGTCAAACTTCGAAAAGAAATTTGAGGATAGCTCCGGGAAAATAAGAAGAGTCAGGTAAGATCCTGGGAAAAGACCTGTGGGTTAGGGCCCACTCAAAAGAAACACCGTTGAATGATTTGAAAGAGAGGTTGAAACGGTTGAATTAAATGACTTGAATGAGATAACAACCTCGAAAGATCTTGAATGAATGCAGAGTGGAAAACACGAATCTTCGAGATATCTTGAGCACTCCGAAACAATTAAATAGCGAGAAGTGAATGAATATGAGGTGCACCGGCATGAGAAGGTATTTGAAACAAGGAAAAACGATATGATCAACACCAAAGCTTGATTTGAATCCACCGGAGAAGAAAAGAATGACGAATGACGAACTTGAGGCTCCGTTAGTATCTTCATGAGAATCACCAGATAAGAACATTGAAGGAAAAGGATGGAGAGACTTCACATCAATAAGATGGATACTTGATCAAGAAATCTGAATCCTTCAAGAAAACAAGGGTGGGTGGGTGGGAAAACACTATTGAGAATGAAACGAACACTGTTGAGAAGAAATGATAATTGATCTTGCTGATGTTGAAATGATCAGATCCACTTGAAGAGAAAACACGCCGGTGAAAAGGATTGACAAGACAATCTTGATGATCAAGAAGGATTGGTATCCACATCGGAGTATGAGAACACCATTTGGGGAAGGTATGGAATCAACACTTTGAAGCAACTCGAATACCACAACTCAAAACAAAACAAAGGATTCGCTTGCAGAATAAGCCGGAACAAACATATGATAGAGATTTCGTCCGAAGTTTTCGTGGTGGGGCCTACACGGGCTCGATCGTACAGCACCATCATGTACAAGGCAGTGCACATGACATACGAAGCGTCCCCGAGTCGGCATAGCCAAGGACTCTTTAAGACACAATGAGACCACTGTAAAACCGACCGTGAATAGGCGGATGACTAGACGTCGAACCCCAATTTCATATCATACATATGTCGGAAAGATATCCTAAGAGCTACTTGATTTCCCACTTATAAACTCCCGAAACTTTCCGGTTATGCAATCAGGTGTTGGGGATACAGGGGAAGCATAATATCTCACCCAAAACTAACAAATCCTACATCCAGCTGTATCCATCCTTCAACACATAACCAAGAAACCTTCGGAAATCATCTACCTCAACCTTCGAAAAGCATCCGTTATACGAGTTATGGCAATACTCCCGAACTCCCGCCTCAGTACTGGGTGGCGTCGAGGTTATCTCACCAACAACTGCATAAAAGAGATTTTCGATGTCGGCGAACTAAACTCAGGTATTCCAGAACTGCAATGATAAAATTGTGACGACAACACCTAGGAGCTCAACTCCCCGGGACACAGCCACAACCCCTAAATGAAAGGAGGCACCAAGAACAATGTTCTCGTCACAGAACCATCGGAATGATTCCAAGATACCCGCGTGATCCTAAATTTTTTTAGTGAAATTTGAGAAGAGAAGAGTCAAAACTCTACGTCAGGATGCCTTACCAGAGCGATGAAGGGACTGGGGAGTAAAAAGAATTCCTAACTCTCCGATATATAATTCCTAAATGACTCAAAACATTTTTCTAGACTCAACAACGCCAGCTAATTCGATCAAGCAGGGGGGCTCCTAAGGTCGGGGAAGGCTCTGATACCAACTTGAAACGCCCTCGATGCGGCTATATCTCCCACGTGTCGAAGCACGACTTAGAGGCATAACCACATTGAAAGCAATGTCGCAAGTGAGGTAATCTTCACACAACCCATGTAATACATAAGGGAAAGAGATACGTAGTTGGCTTACACTCGCCACGTCACACAAAGTACATAAATAGCATTACATCAACCAGTTACATTCAAGGCCCGACTACGGAGCCAAAATAAAAGAAGAACCCCAAATGCGACAAGGTCCCCCGATCGACCCCAACTGGGCTCCACTACTGATCAACTAGAACGAAACAACACAAAGGACAAGATCTTCATCGAGCTCCTCCTTGAGCTTGGTTGCGTCAACTACACGGTTCAACGGCACCTGCTAGCTGGTTTTGGAAGTATCTGTGAGTCACGGGGACTCAGCAATCTCGCACCCTCACGATCAAGACTATTTAAGCTTATGGGTAAGGTAAAGGTATGAGGTGGAGCTGCAGCAAGCGACTAGCATATATGGTGGCTAAAATACGCAAATGAGAGCGAGAAGAGAAGGCAAAGCGTGATCGAGAAACTATGATCAAGAAGTGATCCTAGAACAACCTACGTCAAGCATAACTCCAACACCGTGTTCACTTCCTGGACTTCGCCGGAAAGAGACCATCACGGTTACACACGCGGTTGATGCATTTTAATTAAGATCAACTTTAGGTTTTCTACAACCGAACGTTAACAAATTCCCATCTGCCCATAACCGCGGGCACGGCTTTCGAAAGTTCAATCCCTGCAGGGGTGTCCCAACTTAGCCCATGACAAGCTCTCACGGTCAACGAAGGATATTCCTTCTAGCGGGAAGACCCGATCAGACTCGGAATCCCGGTTACAAGACATTTCGACAAGGTAAAACTAAACCAGCAACACTGCCCGAATGTGCCGACAAATCCCGATAGGAGCTGCACAAATCTCTTTCTCAGGGCACACTCAGATTGTCTTAGGTACGGGTAGGCCAGCCCAGAGTTGCCCCTGGTGGCCACCGGCAGCTGACAGGTTGGACCAACACTCAAAGGAGCACTAGCCCGGGGGTAAAATAATGATGAACCTCAGGAGTGCGACTCCCAAGGGAAATGAAAAGGCTAGGTGGCGAATAGTAAAACCAATGTTGGGCATTGCTGGAAGAGTTTTATTCAAGGCAAACTGTCAAGGGGTTCCCATTATAGCCCAACCGCATGAGGAACGCAAAATCTGGGAACATAACACCGATATGACGGAAACTAGGGCGGCAAGAGTGGAACAAAACACCAGGCATAAGACCGAGCCTTCCACCCTTTACCAAGTGTATAGATGCATTAATTAAATAAGATATATTGTGATATCCCAACAAGTAAACATGTTCCAACAAGGAACAACATCTCCATGTTCCAATAAGAAACAAACTTCAATCTTCACCTGCAACTAACAACGCTATAAGAGGGGCTGAGCAAAGCGGTAAGATAGACAATCAACGGTTTGCTAGGACCAGGTGGGTTAGAGGCTTGGTTCAAAAGAGCGAGTGGTAGGTATCGCAGCATAGGCATAGCAAAAGAGCGAGCATCTAGCAAGCAAAGATAGAAGTGATTTCGAGGGTATGGTCATCTTGCCTGAGATCCCGCAAGGAAGAAGAACGAGTCCATGAAGAAGACAAACGGACGTAGATGAACGGATCCTCACAACACGACGTTACCGGAACCAACCCGAAGAAGCAACACCGGAAAGAAGCACACAACATAGTAAACAAACCAACAGATGAACATGGCATGATGCACAACCAAGTATGATGCATGTCCGGTTTAATGAGGCATCGCATGGCAAAGTGCGCAAACAATCCAACAAATTGAGTGGAGCTCATTATGCAACGGAGTTGCATATTGACGAAACACCACGTTCCATTATTTAGTTCGATCTCGTTATGTACCCAACAATATTAAATGTTCTTATCATGGCAAGGGGTGAAACACAACAAAACTACCTATCTAGGCAAGTTTAAATGAGGCCGGAAACAACGAGCAACAATTCTGGAAACTCCTCATGAGCATATTATAGATTTGGTACTGTTCTGCCCTAAACCAGATTTTAGAGTTGTTAAACATGCAAAGTAAGGCCACCACGTTAAACTAGGCAAAATTCTACCCCATTTACATGTAAAGTTTGTTACAAACCGAGTTACGGTTAAATAGTTATGAAATAAATCATTTTAACAAGTTATTTGAGCAAATTTAAACAAACATCAGTTTAAACATTTTAAACATAGATGAAAGTTGAAAATTATTAATCTACACAAGATTCTAAGCATTTTACATATATAATTTGTTTTAATATGAGGCACCGTTTGTGAGTTATTAAATGTCTAAACTACAGGGGGTTTTCTGTAAAACAGGTCTCTCTGAAAAAAAAACTAAATTCGCAGATCTGTAAAAAAACAGTAAAAGGGCTGCAACTCAGGCGGACTGGGCTTCTCACTAGAGGGCCAAGCCCAGGCAGTGAGGGAAGCTGGCGGCGGCCTAGCGGGCAGGCCGGCTTAGGCGCGCTGGGCCTGCGGTTGGGGCTTGATGCTGCGCTGCGCTGCTCACCTAGCTGGGCTTAGCCCAGGTCGGTGGATGCGGCCCAGGGGGCGTGGTCGAGCAAGCCAGTGGAGAGAGTTGGTGCTGGGCCTGGGCGTCCGGTCAACAAAGGAGCGAGCGGGAAGCAAAGGAGGAACGACACGGCGGCGACCGACGGATTTCGGCGAGGGGACGGCGGCAGGCGGTGGAGATGGGCCCGACTGACGACGGGAATGGGTGGATCCAGCCCCTGGGCACCGGATCTGACCGAATGTGGGCAAGGACGGCGAGGGCGGCACAGATCCGGGCAAACAACGGCGAGGGTCGCGAGCTCCAGCGAACTCCATGCGGTTGCATGACGAAACACTAGGATCTGCGCGACACGGGGAGAGAGAGCTCTGTGAGAGAGAGATGAAGAAGGAGCGGTAGGGGAGGGAGAGAGAGACAGGGTGCTCGGGTCCTCAACTCCGGCGAGAGGTCAGTCGGTGGCGCAGGGAGCTCGGGATCGAGCTCTCCCGATCTAGCTCAAGCGAGGCGACGGGGCACAACGGTCGGGCTTGGGACGGCCCAGGATGGGCTCCCCGTGGGCCTGCAGGGCCGCGCGATGGAGGGGAGACCCAGGGGCGACGTGGCGTCATCTGGTTGGGCGGGGCAGCGACGCTTCCCATTGGGGTGGCGCCAAGTGGCAGGGACGAGGTGGCCGGCGGCGGAAATTGAGGAGGAGGTGGTGGATCTGGTTAGTCGGCACGGGTTTCGAGGTTGATGCGGCGACTGGAGGTTTGGGAAGGGGCTAGGCTAGGTTTGGCCCCGATTTGGAAGGGGAAGTGGTCTATTTATAGTAGGTGGGCTAGGATTAGGGTTTCGAGAGGGGTTTGCTCCGTTTTAGACCCTCGGATCGCGATCGTGCGGTCCACAGCAGAGGGGGAACTAGGTGGTCTGAGAGCAGAGAAGAGAAGAAGAGGCCCGGCGGCTGTTTCCGGAGACCGAAAACGTCCGACGTTAGACCGACTATATTGCCGCTATAGTTATCCGTTGGGCTATCAAACGAACTCCGAATGCGATGAAACTTGGCAGGCGGCTACGTACAACATAACAACACCACCTGCCAACTTTCAACCCATTCCGAGAACATTTTCCGGCCACTTATAAAATACTATTTCGGACATGCCGCGGGCGCGTGCAAGTGTGGTTGGGCTCAGAACGGACAACGGAGAAAACTCGAAGAACCCGGACGAATGCAAGTTTTAAAACATGATGATGCAATGCACATGATGACATGATAAGATGCAACACGCAAGCAAATGACATGACAACGACAGCGAATAACTGGAAGACACCTGGCACCTCGGCCTCGGGGCGTTACAGCATGGCTGCAGCCATGTCCAGGAAGACAAATTACATGTTCACTCTTTTGTACACTAGATTCCACCCATTGCGCCGCTGGTGGAAGAGTGAAACGAAGGCCAAGTGGAACAGAAGCAGTGTGGAGTTCAATTATCATTGGCGCATAATAACTGCGTGCCAGGTACTTGAAGGCCTATAAAAGGAGTTGAAGGTGCACAATCACAAGACTTATCATGCGCAAATAAACTTTATATTTACAGAAAGATAACACATGTTAAATTAGTCTAAAGATAAATAAAAATGGTATAAAGGGGTACATTAGCACGTGATCCACAAGGAAGCAATCACTTTTTAGTATACACACAAAATACTGCAATATTCATGAGAATAAAAATAAATTTTTATAATGTAAAAACAGATCCACAAGGAAGCAATCACTTTTTATCACTCTGCCTATTTACACACTAGTACCCAACCTCATTTTTCATAGCAGGCAAACATGAGAATAAAAACAGATCTAATTAGATTCAATAGTTATAGGAGTAATGGAAATGTTAGCATTATATAGTTATTCCCCTTATCTTAACAATAAAGAGAGTTCGGCAAATCAGAAATCATTCACCTAAGCTATATGCACAATTGTACGTACGAAGCCCACTTTTTCTGTAGACGTGCTAAGCAGTGATGCTCCATTCCTGTCAACCCTTTTCAATAATGTGATTCCCTTCTAAATTTCTGGTTGTACAATACCTAACAACATTTGCAGGAAGCCCTGAAAAACATTTTTTCAATTGCAAATAGCCAAACCTAGATTAAATTTAAAATAAACCAGAGAAGCAAAAGGAGAAAACAAATAAAGTTTTCATGTCTAACCATCGAGCCTTTCTCAAGGATGGCTAAACAGATTAGTGGTGTAGAACAAATAAGAAGAATGTTTCCTTTTTAGTTCCAATAATGATGAAGACAAAATGCTAACTTGTATTACTGGACTGAGTTTACAATAGGTCTGGTGTTTTCACCGAAGCATCAGAAATGTCTCCAATCCTATTAAACAAAGCGTATTTCATCAGCCATAAACACACTAGAGTACCTAAAAGTATTATTGAGTAAGCTGATGATTTAGTTAATAAATGAACGTGTATCACAAAATTTATCAAGCTCTCATAATCATATAACCTTGTCGATGATGGGGCAAGGAGATTACACTAATCAAAGTACACCTAGAGCAAGTATGAAGCAGTTTCTAACCAGTATATAGGAAATGAACCTAAATGAGGTGTGCGCTGATGGGCAAGAAAAGCTTCAATATTGGACAATGGAGAAAAGAAGATCATCTGCCTTGCCTTATAGCACATCATGCAACACTGTAAAAAAACATAGACATGTCACTGGTCAGGTTGAAACTTTGAAACAATGAAAAAAGAACTAAAATTCATACATTTTTTTACTTTAGGCATCAGGCATATGGATTTCTCACCAGTAAGTGTGCCATAACAAGTGTTTTGAGTGACAAGCAAATCATGTACACCCAAAGGAGGGAGTAACTAATTGCAGGAATCACTTGCCCATAAAAGGCATAAAGACTGATGTCATATTGTTTAGTTAACAAAAAACTACCAATCCATCTTCATAGGTCATAGTGGCTAGCACGCGAAACTTAAATCCTCTTACTCTAACAACACATTCTGCAACACATATAGAAATCAACTCTTGCGAAACAACATTACAAACTCGAGTTATTATGGAGGATAACCCAAGGCATATCCGATTTACACACACAATCTACACATTTGCTCATCACACAAATTAGGAGGCATCAATAATGATACACCCAACAAGTTAACTGTGATCTTTTTATTGTACCTGAGAGAGATGTGAACTGCAGGTCGACTGTGGGCTTCAAGGTTGCTAGACGCCAGTACTGAAACAATAGCAGGCAATTATGAGTGCTATTAACAAGAAAACAATGTTTTGGCACTGACGAATAGTTCTATCTAATACAAAGATGACAACAGTACCTTAACTGCTAGTACTGTTGTCTACGAAGAGCGAGGCATAGGCTAACGAAAATGCCGCAAAAGATATTACATGTTTAATCCTACATTGGAAAAAATACTATGGAAGTATTTTGTTAGCAACTACCAATAGGTAAAAAATATGTTACCTCAGTATTGAACTGCTATGAAACATTTAGCTAGATGATAAATGAGAGTAGAAATATTAGCTACTTGTGTAGAGCAAATTTGAATATCAAATCGACATTCATGTCCATAAATTTAGCTCTTCTAGATGCAGGCACCAAAAAATTTATAGAGCGCTGCATTTATACAGTATTCAGTTCTGCAATGTCTGAACCTGAATAAATAAAGACTGATCCATGTACCTAAAAAGGGTGTATACAAGCAAATGAAATTTTACAAATCATAGCACATATACCTGCATATTAAGATAACAAAATTAAATATGAGATTACAAGTACACTAACCTGGCTGAACCATTTGCAAATCATGAGCACTAGAAAATCCTCGAACAAACCAACCACTACTAGAACCAGTCTCCAATCCTTTCCCTAATAGCACCTGCATCAATTTGGTAGCAAAAGAAAAAAAAACAATAAGGGAGACTTGGAGCCTAGTAGTAACTCGGTGGAGGTGGAAATCTGGCTTCGTACAGACAACTGGACAACTCCCGCCGTGAGTTCTCATCGAGCAGAGAAGGAGAGGTTCACAGATCTTACCTCATCGAGTTTCCACCAGGACAGATCTAAGGAGCGTGTTGTACGTGCATAGTGGAGAGGAGGCACCGCTTCGCCGTTCACGGGGAGGAAGCCATGAGGGGAATCCACCCATGCTCATCGCCGTGTAGAAGAGAGGGAGGCGACCGGCGGCGTCGAGCAGTTCTGGTGGTGGTGTCGAAGGGAGGGAGGCGACTTTGATCTCGCACACTAGATGCGTCTGGAGGGAGGTGATGCCGAGATCCAAGAACTGTCGCCATAGATCCTGATGGGGTTGCACAGATCAGCCAAGAGGGAGGGTGTGGTCAATGGCAGAGGGGTGGGGGTGGCGACGGTGGCGGTCGAGGAGGAGCGAGGGTTCGATTTGGTGGAAGGGTTCGATCTAGGGCAGAACAAGTCGGGTGGCGGCCCTCGGGCCACGGCTGTAAATCTTTTTCTTTTGGGTGATGGGTGAAAGAATTTGGTCTGTCGCGCGCTCTCCCGCGCCAATGCGCGCGTTTGGGCCAAATTACCTAGGCCTGGCGCCACGGACAGGCCCGGCAGATAGCGGGCCGTAGTTCAGTTCTCCCGGAAGATTTTATGACCTAAGATGTGGACATCATTGCTGGCAGTGTGTGCGCCCATGTTGCTTAACTTCTACTGGCAAAATTTCCGCCCTTATGCATTCCTACCGGCAGTAACAAGATTCCCGGCAGATGATTTGCCCTTATTCTCGTATTTCTCCCGGCAGTTAATTGCCCCCAATTCAGTGTTGTGGTGTAGTGGTAGCAGCGGCGCTAGGGTTGGGAAGCTCGCGCGAGGGAGTGAGATCGAGCGGAGTAAAAGTGAAGTGAGGAAGGGAGAGGGGTATTTATAGCCGAAGTGAAAAAACCGCTCGCCCGAGGAAATAGGACGAACGTGCCCCTGAACTTTCTCATTCGCTTGACATGTGTCACCCACGTATAGAGAGGTGACGATCGTGTGCGATCGTGGGTGAATAGATAAACATCGCATAGAATGCGGAATGGTTTGAGCGGCAAAGCCAAAAATTTAGATAAGATAGGTTTTAATGTTCCGTTCGCAACTTCTTCAGCTGACAAGAACACAGTGAAGATTTTGAACGAGATTCAAATAGAACGCACATGAAGAATTTGTGAGTAGACTGGGTTGAGTTTAGCATAGAGGGGGAAGGGTCCGATCACATTCACTTAGCAGAACAAGCAACTTGAAGAAATAGCAATAAGTGAATGTTGTAGAGGACATAAACTCACACACACACACGCACACACACACACACACACACACACACACACACACACATATATATATATAGCCAATGAAGAAAAAACGACGGAAATGGTGAAAAAATGCAAGTTGAAAAACAACTAAGGAATTTCAAAGAACTGAGGAAAAACTCAATTAAAGATTTTCAACATTTTGTGGTGGCGTGACCCACCGTATAATAATGATGATTTCAGACACCGCGTACAATTCTCGTTGGGTTCTGAGAATCAAATTCTTCGTTAATTTCTTCACACTTAGAGTGTTATTCTTCACTGATTGAAGAAAAATGTTTCTTCATGTGTTGCACATCTAAGTCATCAATTTTGCATAAGTGTTAGGATGAGTGTCCTTTTCAAAGAACATTCGATGATTCTAGGATATTTAGCTCACACCACAACTTGCTAAATCTCTTCTCATCCAAGGGCTTAGTGAAGATATCGGCTAGATGTTCTTCAGTCTTCACATGCTCAATAGAGATGTCGCCCTTCAACACATGATCGCGAAGAAAATGATGACGAATCTGAATGTGCTTTGTCTTCGAGTGCTGAACTGGGTTATGAGCAATCTTGATGGCACTCTCATTGTCACAGTAGAGTGGCACATTCTTCCCGTTGACGCCATAGTCCTTGAGTGTTTGCTTCATCCATAGTAGTTGAGCATAGCAAGAACCAGCAGCAATGTACTCAGCTTCAGCAGTAGACAGTGATACGCAATTCTGTTTCTTCGAGGACCAATAGACCAAAGATCGTCCGAGGAAATGGCATGTGACAGATGTTGACTTGCGGTCCACACGATCACTAGCATAGTCAGAGTCTAAAAATCCAATGAGATCAAAAGCTGAGCCCTTGGGGTACCACAATCCAAGTGTTGGTGTGTGAGCTAGATATCGAATAATATGCTTCACAGCCTTATGGTGTGATTCCTTTGGTGTAGCTTGAAATCGGGTACACATGCAAACACTAAGCATAATATCTGGCCTAGATGCACATAAGTACAATAAAGAACCAATCATGGAGCGGTATACCTTTTGATCGAAGTCAATACCATTTTCATCAGTGCATAGATGACCATTTGTGGGCATAGGGATTTTGACTCCTTTGCAATCTTGCATGCCGAATTTCCTCAATACGTCCTTGAGGTATTTCTCCTGAGATATGAATATGCCATTGCACTATTGACAAATCTGAAGACCTAAGAAGAATTTCAATTCTCCCATCATAGACATGCTATATTCTTCAATCATCATATAGCAAATTTATCACGGTAACGTTGGTCAGTACAGCCAAAAATGATATCATCAACATATATTTGGCACACAAACAATTCACCATCATAAGATTTAGTGAAAAGAGTTGGGTCAAGTGAACCGGGTTTGAAGCCTTTCTTCATGAGGAATTCCTTCAAAGTATCATACCACGCCCGTGGGGCCTGATTGAGGCCATAGAGGGTCTTATTGAGTCTGAAGACTTTGTAAGGATGCTTTGGATCTTCAAAACCTGGGGGTTGAGCAACATATACTTCTTCCTCAAGCTTACCATTGAGGAATGCACTTTTCACATCCATTTGATATAAGATGATATCATGATGGTTAGCATAAGCAAGTAATATGCAAATAGTCTCAAGTCTAGCAATAGGTGCAAAAGTTTGATCCAAATCAATTCCTTCAACCTGTGTGTAGCCTTGAGCTACAAGCCGTGCCTTATTCCTCACCACAAGGACATTTTCATCTTGCTTGTTGCGGTAGATCTACTTTGTGCTGATGATATTGTGCTTGCGAGGATCTGGATGTTTGACCAGTTCCCAGACGTTGTTGAGCTTGAATTGATGTAATTCCTCTTGCATAGCTTGAATCCACTCAGGCTCCAGAAATGCTTCATCTACCTTAGTGGGCTCTGTGATAGAGACGAAAGCAAAGTGCCCACAAAAGTTAGATAAATGTGAAGCTCTTGAGCTTGTGAGAGGACCTAGAATGTTGATGTCACTGATGATTTTCTCAATTTGCACTTCATTTACAATGCGAGGATGAGCGGGTTGACGTTGAGGAATTTGATCAGTATTTTCTTCAGCACCATTTTCCTCAGGTGCATCAACATGACGTTCCTCGTGTTCTCAAATGACTTCTTCAGCAGATTCTTCAGTAGGAATGACATCCTCAGTAGCCTTGAACTTAATAGATTCCTTAGGAGGTATTTCATCTGTCACATGAGGTAGGTGCTCTCTTTGCGAGCCATTAGTTTCATCGAACCGCACATCTACAGTTTCAACAACCTTGTGCTGACAGATGTTGAAGACTCTGTAGGTGTGCGAGTCCTTACCATAACCGAGCATAAAACCTTCAGGTGCTTTCGGTGCAAATTTAGAACTGTGATGAGGGTCTCTAATCCAACATTTAGCACCGAAGACTTTGAAATAACTCACATTGGGTTTCTTGTCAGCAAGGAGTTCATATGTGGTCTTCTTGAATAATTTGTGAAGATACACCCTGTTGATGATGTGGCACGCAGTATCGATTGCCTCAGGCCAAAAGCGAGGAGGCATCTTGTACTCATCAAGCATAGTGCAGGCCATCTCAACAAGAGTCATGTTCTTGCGCTCCATGACGCCATTTTGGTGAGGAGTATAAGGAGCATATAACTCATGAGTAATACCTAGTTCATCAAGATAGTCATCAAGACCGGAGTTCTTGAACTCAGTTCCATTATCACTTCTGATGTGCTTGATCTTCACACCAAAGTTGGTTGAAGCCCTCAATGAAAATTGTTTCACAACTTCCAGCAATTCAGTTTTGTAAGTGATGATATGGACCCATGTATATCGAGAATAATCATCAACAATAACAAATCCATATAAGGATGCAGCATTAGTAAATGTGGCATAGTGAGTAGGGCCAAAGAGATATATGTGAAGTAATTCAATGATCGAGAAGTAGTCATGATAGTCTTCGCTAGATGCTTGGCCTTGGTCATCTTTCCAGCTTCACAGGCTCCGCACAAGTGATCCTTGAGGAATTTGACATTTTCAATGCCAATGACATGCTTCTTCTTCGCGAGCGTGTGCAAATTCATCATGCCAGCATGACCAAGTTGACGATGCCATATCCAGCCTTCTCAAGCTTTTGCAAGTAGATATGTAGCAGGTTGTGGTCCTGTAGAGAAATCAACAATATACAAATCTCCTCTCCTAAAGCCCTCGAAGACTTTGGAATTGTCAGCTTCCATGATCACAACACAACGATACTTGCCAAAGACAACAACCATATCAACATCACAAAGCATTGAGACACACATGAGGTTGAACCCGCAGGACTCGACAAGCATGACTTTGTCCATGTGTCGATCCTTTGAGATTGCAACCTTACCTAGACCCAATACCTTGTTTTTTCCTTTGTCAGCGTAGGTGATATGCTTCAGATGTGATGGAGATAAAGCAGAGTCCATCAATAAGCTCCTGTCACCAGTCATGTGATTTGTACATCCACTATCGAGGACCCACTCAATGGCTTTGGGTTTATCATCTTGCAGATGAATTAGTGCAACTTACAGACTCATATACTTCAGCAGTGAAGAATATGATATCAATTTCATCAGATCAATTTCATCAAGCAATAGAACAGATAAAGCACTATGAGGACGTGACAAAGGAAAATTCATTTCTTCATGATTACCTTGCATCCTTTCAAGCACATTCAGGTCTCCAGCAAATTCTTCAGATGATTAAGTTCGTCTGGAGACCTGATCCTGCATAAGAGATTAGTTCCTTTTCTTCACCACCCACATCTGAAGGGGTGGCAAAGAGTTCATCATTCTAAGGGCTCCATAAGAGAAAGGTGGCATAGATGCCAATCAACTTCGTTTCACATAAGAGGGGTTAGGGTAAGCATAAGAGTAAGCAGACAAATTCTTGGAGGACTTATGAAAATAATGATTTGAAGAATAATGCACATATCCATAATCCTTAGATCTTCCCCGCGAAACAGACGGGTTAGCATGGTTGTGTTCATATGAGGACTTTGATCCTTTTGAGGAATTTGATCCATGTGAGGAGTTTGGTCCATATGAGGACTTGGATCCATATGAAGAATTTGGTCCATATGAAGAATTTGATCTGGGGTTCCTATTCTTCACACGTGGTGTCATGATGACATTCACCTGAAGATTTTCAAGGCACCTTTTGGGAACCCAGATTTTCTTCATAGGAGGATCATTCCTATAGTTAGTGCCAACATATCTAGCAAATACTTCACCATTCTGTGTTTTGAACAGTTTATAATTGGAGTCAAATAACTCATCAGAAGAATATGAAGATTCACATGTAAAGCCAGATAGAGTAGATGGATCCACTGAAGGTCCCTTTGCAGCAACCCATGAGGTTTTGGGATACTGCTCAGGTTTCCACTAGGTCCCATCAGCATTGAGTTTCCTCTCAAAGGCAATACCCTCTTTCCTAGGGTTCTTGTTGAGGATTTGCTTTTTAAGCACGTCACAAAGAGCCTGATGCCCTTTGAGGCTTTTGTACATGCCTGTCATATACAATTCCTTCAGCCCTGCATCATCAGATACTAGCAATGTCCTCAGATGAGGAATTAGTGATAGCAGAGGCATTTGAAGAATTTGCAGCAATGGAAGTATTTGAGCATTCAGGTGAAGAATTAGCAGTTTCACGTTCAATGCACTTCAAGCATGGAGGAACAAATTCATCCTGGGTAGCGTTGATCTATTGAGCAACTAATGAATCACGCTGCTTCTGAAGATCTTCATAACTCACTCTTAACTGCTCAAGATCTTGCTTTCTTTGAAGAAATTCATAAGAAAGCTTCTCATGATCAGATAGGAGAGTGTTATGATGGCCTTGAAGATTGTCAAACTTGGACTGAAGTCTCTGAAGATTTTTAGTCAAGATTTTAGTGTGATCCATTTCCTCGCCCAACATATCATCACTTTTATCTAGCATGTTTTGAACCTTTTCAAGAGCCTTTCGTAGTTTCACAGCAATCTTAGCAAGTTTAGAATAGATGGGTTTGAGGTTTTCATCAAATTCATCCTCACTAGATTCAGAGGAGGGATATTTGAGTACCTTTGAGCCTTTTGCCATGAAGCAATAGGTGGGAGCATAGTCCTCATCGCCATCATCAGTAGTGTTGGGGAGGTCCTTTTCTTCAGAGTTGAAGATGGACTTGCTGACGAACGCAGTAGCGAGGGCTAGGCTCGCCACACCAGAGTCTGACTCCTCAGATTCCTCCTCTTCCTCATTTTCCTCAGATTCAGCCTCAGAGTACATTTCCTTGCCAATGAACGCCCGAGCCTTCTTGGAGCTGCTCTTCTTGTGAGATGAGGGCCTTGAAGGTTTTGATGACGAGGACTTTGAAGATTTCTTCTTCTTCTTTGAATCATCAGAACTGTAATCCTTGTACTTCTTCTTTTTTGATCCCTTTTCCCACTGAGGACAATCTTGAATGTAGTGTCCAGGCTTCTTGCATTTGTGGCAGAGTCTCTTCTTGTATGGGAAGAGGAATATGTTCTCAAGTCACCACTTCTTGAGGATTTACCAAAGCGACCACATCTTGAGAACTTTTGGAACTTCCTAATGAGCATAGCTAGCTCCTGGCTCAGTTCTTTAGGGTCACCAAGGCTGCTGTCAGAATCTTCACCATCAGATTCAGACACTGCCTTGGCCTTCAGAGCCCGTGATCTACCATAGCTTGGTCCATAGAGATCTCTGTTCTCAGCAAGCTGGAACTCATGAGTGTTTAGTCTCTCGAGCATATCGGCAGGATCAAGTGACTTGTAGTCTCCACGTTCTTGTATCATCAATGCCAAGGTATCAAATGAGGAATCAAGCGATCTCAGCAATTTCTTCACCACCTGATGTTCAGTGATATCAGCAGCACCAAGTGCTTGAAGCTCATTTGAGATGTTAGTGAGGCGATCAAAGGTCTGCTGAACATTATCATTGTCGATTCTTTTGAAGAGGTTGAAGAGATTTCGAAGAACGTCAACTCGAGAGTCACGCTGTGTTGAGACTCCCTCATTGACCTTGGACAACCTGTCCCAGATAATCTTAGGTGTCTACAAAGCACTCACTCTGCCATACTGCCCTTTGCTCAGATGGCCACATATGATATTCTTCGCTTGAGAGTTGAGTTGCCTGAATCTCTTCACATCAGGAGTGTTTATGGTGGGAGTGACAGAGGGAACACCATTCTCCACAACGTACCAGAGATCGTTATCAATTGCCTCAAGATGCATGTGCATATTATTCTTCGAGTAGGGGTAGTTCGTCCCATCGAAGGTAGGACACTCAGTAGAAACCTAGATCATTCCTACGGTCGACATAACTAAAACTCCAGGAGGTTAAACCAAAATCACATAGAACAAGTGAGTACCTTGCTCTGATACCAATTGAAAGTGCGTTATATCGACTAGAGGGGGGGTGAGTAGGCGATTTTTATGAAATCTTCACTGAGGAATTTCAGGGTGAGGATGATAGAGGCAAAGGTGTCCCGATGTTTCGATGAGATGGTGGCTATCGTTTTCTGTGGGAGTCGACCTTGACGATCCGACTACGAACGTGCGAGACGTCGCGCCTTAGCAATCGCTAAACCAACTTCCGAGGGTTATTGACCACCCCGGAGCACGATCAACCTGACCACGAGGGCCTGTTTCCTGCAAGCAAACGAAGAACAAGCAAGAAACTGAGATTGCAATCTGGATATTGCGAATATAAGATGAAAGCTTTATTGATCAAGGTGGGGTTCTGTGACGTCTTGGTCTGGTCATTGGACACAAACGAAGTACGAGAAGTTGCAGCTATGGCGAACTTTTAATCTAAACAAAACCCAAAGTCTAAACGACGCCCTAAGGGCTGTATATATGGAGGAAGAGGGGGGAATTTCGTGGCCCTTGAGGGTGGGGTACGAAACCAACCCTAACTCTTGTTTCCCCACGCATACGGACTCTAAAAATAGCCTATACTTAAGTATTTCGAAATTACATGGGCCTGGCCCATTAATAAGGTGACGCAGCACCTAGAATAGCCTATGGACAAGTATTATGAAGTGGCATCTCGTATATTTCGTCCAAGGCTTCATGCACTCCTTATGGCGGCTTCAAAGTCCTGAAATCATCACTTGTAAATCCGTTCTTGATCCCCTTGCGCATGCCATCAACTCCATGCGTGTTCTTGCTCCAATGTTCATCCTTCTCCAAGCTAGGCCCTTCATTTGTAAGCAAAACAAATGTATCCAATTTAGGCAGCATCATAATCTCATGAACATTAGAATCATTACTAAGAAACGAAAGTACCTGGTAATTTAATTAGCATGCGCGAGCTCTAGTAATTGGTCCAGTATATGTAACAGTAGGGGCTGTGGGTGTAACAATGGTATTGATGTCCTCATCATCCTCCCCTTCTTGAAATGAAGTCGTCCTCGACGGAAGCTCATCTTCCTCACCCAAATAAGGCTTCAAATCTGCAATGTTGAAAGTGGGACTAACCCCAAAATCTGCAGGTAGCTCAAGTTTATATGCATTATCATTTATTTTCTCTAACACCTTAAAAGGACCATCAGCACGTGGCATTAGCTTTGATTTGCGCAAATTAGGAAATCTATCCTTACGCAAATGCAACCAAAATTAGTGCATTTTTAAAATCAATTTAGAACGTTCTTTAGCATCAAAATTAACCTTCTCCGAAGATGGAAGCGGCAACAAATCAATAGGTGCACGAGGTAGGAAACCATACACAATTTCAAAAGGGCACATCTTAGTAGTAGAATGCAATGAACGATTATAAGCAAATTCAATATGAGGCAAGCATTCTTCCCACATTTTCTTGTTATTCTTCAAAACAGCCCTAAGCATAGTAGACAATGTTCTATTGACTACTTCAGTTTGTCCATCAGTTTGGGGCTGACAAGTAGTACTAAAAAGCAGCTTAGTCCCCAACTTAGCCCATAAACATCTCCAAAAGTGGCTAAGAAATTTAGTATCACGATCTGAAACAATAGTATTTGGCACACCATGCAAGCGAATAATTTCACGAAAGAACAAATCAGCAACATTAACAGCATCATCGATTTTATGACATGGTATAAAGTGTGCCATTTTCGAAAACCTATCCACGACAACAAATATGCTATCCCTCCCCTTCTTTGTTCGAGGTAAACCTAAAACAAAGTCCATAGATATATCCTCCCAAGGAACACTAGGTACAGGCAAAGGCATATATAAACCATGAGGATTGAGTCGTGACTTAGCTCTTTGACATGTAGTGCAGCGAGCAACAAAACGCTCAACATCCCGTCTCATCTTTGGCCAAAAGAAATGTGTAGCAAGTATATCCTCCGTTTTCTTGACGCCAAAGTGTCCCATTAATCCTCCTCCATGCGCCTCCTGCAACAACAAAAGACGAATGGAGCTAGCTGGAATGCATAGCTTGTTAGCACGAAACACAAATCCATTGTTAAGAATGAACTTGTTCCAAGTTCTCCCTTCCTTACAATTCTGCAATACATCTTTAAATTCAGCATCATGAACATATTGATCTTTGATGGTCTCCAAACCAAATATTTTAAAGTCAAGTTGTGAAAGCATAGTATAACGACGAGACAAGGCATCGGCAATAACATTTTCTTTACCCTTCTTGTGTTTAATGACATAAGGGAAAGTCTCAATGAATTCAACCCATTTAGCATGTCTACGGTTCAGTTTTGCTTGACTTTTAATGTGTTTCAAAGATTCATGATCAGAATGTATAACAAATTCCTTGGGCCATAAATAATGTTGCCATGTTTCTAAGGTCCGAACAAGAGCATATAATTCTTTATCATAAGTAGAATAGTTCAGACTAGGCCCACTCAATTTTTCAGAAAAGTATGCAACAGGTTTTCCATCTTGTAATAACACACCTCCTAATCCAATTCCACTAGCATCACATTCAAGCTCAAAAGTCTTATTGAAATTAGGAAGTTGGAGTAAAGGAGCATGTGTCAACTTATCTTTCAATACCGTGAAGGCTTCTTCTTGTGCGGTACCCCAAACAAAAGGCACATCCTTCTTTGTAAGCTCGTTGAGAGGTGCAGCAATGTTGCTGAAATCTCTCACAAAACGCCTATAGAAACCAGCGAGGCCAAGGAAACTCCGCACTTGTGTGACCGTTTTGGGAAGCGGCCAACTCTCAATAGCTTCAATCTTGGCTTTATTAACTTCAATTCCCTATGGAGTAACAACATAGCCTAGAAAAGATACTCGGTCGGTGCAAAAGGTGCACTTTCCAAGGTTACCACACAAACGTGCATCACGTAGAGCAATAAAAACAGCACGTAAATGTTCCAAATGTTCCTCCAAAGATTTGCTATAAATCAATATGTCATCAAAGTAAACTACCACAAATCGTCCAATGAAAGCACGTAAAACTTCGTTCATTAACCTCATGAAAGTACTAGGTGCATTAGTTAACCCAAAAGGCATGACTAACCACTCATATAATCCAAACTTAGTTTTAAATGTTGTTTTCCATTCATCTCCCAATTTCATATGAATTTGATGGTATCCACTACGCAAATCAACTTTGGAGAATATTGTAGAGCCACTCAATTCATCAAGCATATCATCTAGCCTAGGAATAGGATGACGATAACGAATAGTAATATTATTAATGCCTCTACAATCAACGCACATACGCGACGTACCATCCTTTTTCGGCACTAAAATGATAGGAACAGCACAAGGACTAAGGGATTCGCGTATATAACCTTTGTCGAGTAGTTCTTGTACTTGACGCATAATCTCCTTCGTCTCCTCTGGATTGGTACGGTATGGTGCACGGTTGGGTAATGATGCACCGGGAATTAAGTCAATTTGATGCTCAATCCCTCGAATAGGTGGTAATCCCGGTGGCACGTCTTGTGGAAAGACGTCAGCGAACTCCTGCAAAATGTTAGTGACAGCAGGAGGCAAAGAGGAAGGCACGTCCTCGAATGAAAATAATGCCTCTTTGCACACAAAAGCATAGCAAACAGATTTGATAAAATCTAGATCATCAATATCAGATTTGGTGGCAAGTAAACATGCACTTTTCAATTTAATTTCAGAAGCAACACTAGATTGTTTATTATTATTAGGCTGCATTTGTTGCTCAAATTCTTTTGCCACAATCTGATTTTCACTCTTATTTTTCTCCTGTTTTGCTTTATTAGCTCTATTAATATCATCTTTCAAAATGGAATCAGGAGTCATAGGAAGCAAAGTAATATTCTTATCCTTATGAACAAGAGTATACTGATTGTTTCTACCATGGTGAACAGAATTTTTATCAAATTTCCATGGTCTACCAAGTAATAAGGAACATGCTTGCATAGGTACCACATCACAATCAACATAATCAGCATATGTAGAGATACTAAAATGCACACAAACAGTACGTGTTACCTTAACCTTGCCGCTGTTGTTGAACCATTGGATGTAGTAAGGATGTGGATGTGGTCTTGTGGTGAGAGAGAGCTTCTCCACCATCTCCATGCTAGCCAAGTTGTTGCAACTCCCTCCATCTATGATCACGCGAACAGAACGTTCCTTCACAAGTCCCTTTGTATGGAACAAATTATGCCTCTGATTTTGCTCAGCTTGTGTAACCTGCACACTCAAAACACGTTAAGCAACTAAACATTCATACCTGTCAGCATCTTCAGGAGCCATGTATTGCGTCTCATGATCAGAATCGTCTCCACCATGTTCGTCACGTGTAATAAGAGCCAAAGTCTCCTCATCATAGTCACTAGCGGACTCATACCCACCATCCTCACTAACAATCATCACACGTTTAGATGGGCATTCTCTCGCATAATGACCTCCACCCTTGCAACGTCGACAAATAATATCATGTGTTAGCCCTGTGGATGCCATGGATGAAGAAGAGCTCTTTGCAGGCCCAGAAGGTGTGCTCTTGGCAGATAGTGGTGATTGTGCCTGCTTTATTGTATCACAGTTGGAGGTGGCAGCCGACGAAGGCGCCGGTGTAGCAGAACGTGTGGAAGTAGATGATGCACGTGGTGTCCATGATGAAGGTCGACCTGCAGAAAAGTTAGTCCGCGCCAATGCCTATCGATCCTGCACTTCACTTTCTGCTTTACAAGCAAGATGGAATAAACGAGTGATATTAGTATAGTCCTTATACTCTAGAATCATCTGAATCTCTCTATTTAATCCACCCACAAAACGTGCAAGCATAGCTTCATTCTCCTCAACAATACCACATCTAATCATGCCAGTTCGCAATTCCTGATAATATTCTTCTACAGAATTTTATTCCCTGTCTTAAGCGCTGCAATTTTTGAAGTAATTCACGTTGATAATATGGTGGAACCCAACGAGTACGCATACCAGTTTTCAAAGCAGCCCAAGTAGCAGGAATGGGATATAATCTACAATGCTCAGACCACCAAACACATGCAAAACTAGTGAATGCACAAACAGCAGCAGGAACACATCTCTCCTCGGGATATTGTAAACATGTAAATCGTTGTTCAGTTTCTAACTCCCAAGTAAGATATATATCAGGAACATATCTACCCTCAAATGGTGGAATATTCAATTTTAGTTTAGGGAGATGGTCATGATCTCGTACCTGAGGGTGAGCCCTACCATTGCCATTATTTGCATGTGGACGACCTGGTGGTTGCTGTGTTGGTGGTCGCACGTAGTTCTGATGTTGATCAACCTCATCCTCGTAATCGCCAGCAAAATCATCCTCCTCCGCATCAGCAGCAGGAGCCACAGAAGTAGCAACAGCAGCACCAACAGTTTGGCCAGGTGCAAGAGGGAGACGGCTCGCTCGGCGGAGGATTGTTTCACGATGTGTAGGTAGGCGTTGTTGTTGTTGTTGTTGTAGAGGTGCATTAGGTGCAGCCGGTGGTGGTGGTGGCAGACGTGCAAGCAATTCATTAAACCTGTTATCGAGCTTTGTTTCGAACGTCTTTTCCATGCCATCTATCTTCTCCATGGCCTCTTCACATCTGTTTAGCACATCCTGCACCTGTCCATTCATCATTTGCTGAAATTTATCATGCAACTCCTGATTCGTCATGTTCTCCCAGTCAGTCTCGTCGGCTTGTGATCCTGCCATGGTTAGCAACAATAGAAACACACAAGAATATGATCCTACAGAATACTAACAAGAGGTGGTGGTGGTGTCACAAATCCGTCAAGCCAATCTCAAATTCTTACCAGTTCTTACCCAGCAGCAGGCGGTGATCAGCAACCGTCGTAGTTAAAACTCTCAACGCTTGGATAGAGCAATTATCAGGGAGAGTCAAACGCACGACGTAGATGTATGTGGAGCTGGGAAGGCTTATAATATGGTAGTACAAAGGGTCAGCAATAATCAATTTAGAGATGCAAAGTTGAATAAACGCTCAATGATGGTACTGTGCTGGTCCTAGGCTAGACCGTGCTAGAGACGCGAGCCTAGAACACTAACAAAATCACGGTGCTGCACGTAAATAAGGGAAAAGCACACTCTGGAACTTATTTTTTTTCGCTCTTTTTTTTGCGCTCCTCTTTTTTTTTGCGAAAAATCACTATAATGGCGAGTGTCTCAAAACTCTTCCCTCGTCAAACTGGTAGGATGGCACGAAATTTTTGTTTTCACTTTTTTTTCGGAAATCAGGGCAGCGACGACGAAAAAGTGCGACAAAAAATCACTATGATGGCACGTGGCTCAAAAGACTCAGAAAAACCTAAAAATAGGATAAGGAAAAAAAAATTGCCCGTGAAAATTTTGGCCTAAAAACTGCCCGGGGGTCTCCAGACTCTTTTTTTTCGAGACCTACGCAGGCAAGGAAACACGAATCGGAATTGAGATTGATCTCAAGAACAAACCTAATATGAGAAGAACTCGGATTGGTGGTGGATATATGGTTGTGGTATATGGTAGCGGTGGTGGTATATGGTAGCGGTGGTGGTATATGGATACGGATTGGTGGTGGTATATGGATATGGATTCAGAGCAGTGGCGGATAAGCAAAAGTGGTAGATGGGCGATGGTGCGGCGGCGGCGTGACAACTTATGACCAGAACTCAAAACTCTAAAAGACTAGACTCTAAGACCAGCAACTTGACACGACGATGCAACCGCAAATTCAACAAAGCAAAAACCCTAAAAAGATTATGCAAAGGCTCAGATTGGTTCGGATATGATGAACTAACCCTAATTTTTTTGTGGCTTTTTCATGGACTGTAGGTATGAAGAACAGACTCGATCTAATCTACAAAAAACTGTAAAATCTCACCGAGCAACCTGGAAATCTGATACCACTTGATAGAGGCAAAGGTGTCCCGATGTTTCGATGAGATGGTGGCTATCGTTTTCTGTGGGAGTCGACCTTGACGATCCGACTACGAACGTGCGAGACGTCGCGCCTTAGCAATCGCTAAACCAACTTCCAAGGGTTATTGACCACGCCGGAGCACGATCAACCTGACCACGAGGGCCTGTTTCCTGCAAGCAAACGAAGAACAAGCAAGAAACTGAGATTGCAATCTGGATATTGCGAATATAAGATGAAAGCTTTATTGATCAAGGTGGGGTTCTGTGACGTCTTGGTCTGGTCGTTGGACGCAAACGAAGTACGAGAAGTTGCAGCTATGGCGAACTTTTAATCTAAACAATACCCAAAGTCTAAACGACGCCCTAAGGGCTGTATATATGGAGGAAGAGGGGGGAATTTCGTGGCCCTTGAGGGTGGGGTCCGAAACCAACCCTAACTCTTGTTTCCCCACACATACGGACTCTAAAAATAGCCTATACTTAAGTATTTCGAAATTACATGGGCCTGGCCCATTAATAAGGTGACGCAGCACCTAGAATAGCCTATGAACGAATATTATGAAGTGGCATCTCGTATATTTCGTCCAAGGCTTCATGCACTCCTTATGGCGGCTTCAAAGTCCTGAAATCATCACTTGTAAATCCGTTCTTGATCCCCTTGCACATGCCATCAACTCCATGCGTGTTCTTGCTCCAATGTTCATCCTTCTCCAAGCTAGGCCCTTCATTTATAAGCAAAACAAACGTATCCAATTTAGGCAGCATCATAATCTCATGAACATTAGAATCATTACCAAGAAAAAACGAAAGTACCTGGTAATTTAATTGGCGTGCACGAGCTCTAGTAATTGGTCCAGTATATGTAATAGTAGGGGCTGTGGGTGTAACAATGGTATTGATGTCCTCATCAGAGGAAATTCCTGAGTGAAGAACTACTTGCAGCGGAATAAGTACTCAGAAGTAAAAATAACAGAACATCAGCATGGTCTTCATGATGAAATGAAAAACAAGCATAGAGTACATAAAGCGTAAACACGGGATAACACAGGATGAAGACAAACAGACTGAAGAAATCGAACTGAGGAAATTGAGAAAGTCTTTAGTCAAAGTCTTCACACAGATATGAACAAGCTCACAACACAGAAATGAGGAAATGAAAGGGGTGGGGAAATGGAACCAGGTAGCTTGGTGAAGACAATGATTTGGTAGACCAGTTCCAACTATTGTGATAGTTGTACCTCTGGTTAGGGCGGCTAGGTATTTAAAACCTGAGGACACACAGTCTCGGACACCCAGTCCTGAACACGCAGCTCAAGACACTTAGTCCTCACTGTATTCCCCTTGAGCTAAGGTCACACAGACCTCGCCTAATTACTCGTGGTAAGTCTTTAGGTGACTTCCAAACCTTCACAGACTCGGTCACTCGGCGATCCACAATTTCCTCTTGGATGCTCTAGACCATGATGCCTAACCGTCTAGAAGATGCACAGTCTTTAAAGGTAACAAGCGTCGGATCCACGTAGGATCAATCTCTTCAGTGATGCTCAATCACTTAGGGTTTGTAGGTGTTTGGGTTTAGGTTTTCCTCACTTGATGATTTTCACTCAAAGTCCTCAAAGGATGGGATGCTCTCAAATGACAAGTGTCGGTTTCTCTTGGAGCAGGCAACCAGCTAGTGGTTGTACGGGGCGGCTATTTATAGCCTAGGGAGCAGCCTGACATGATAAGACATAAATGCCCTTCAATGATATGACCGTTAGGTGGGTAGATATTTTGGGACAGCTGGCGCATAGCGCAGCAACGGTTGGAATTTTGAGTATCAAATTCCTCAGGCCTATCATGATCCTCACTATGTAGGCAATCCACACTGGCGAATTCCTAACTCCTTAGTCAGAACAAATTCCTCAGAGACCAGAAGAACTTTGTCTCTGTCACTGAAGAAATTGACTGGACTATATGAGATTTCCAATGGCTTCACTTGGAAATTTTTCCTTAGTATTTCCTCGACCCCCTTTAACAGTACGGTGTTTCCTATGACTCAAGAAAGAGAAAATTAAACTACGAAAACAAAAGTCTTCATGCTTCATGTTCCTTGAACGAATACCAAGTCTTCAGGATTACACCAATTTCTTCACTTTCAATGTCTTCAAAAAGTCTTCAGAATTACAAAGTCTTCAGTCGAAGAACTTCATTTTTAGGGGTCGACTTTCTCTATAAATATCAAACTCCTCATCGACTTATAGACCTATGTACACTCACAAATGCATTAGTCCCTTAACCTATAAGTCTTCAATACACCAAAATCACTAAGGGGCACTAGATGCACTTACATAAGTATAAGCTGTTTTTAGATTCCGTTTCTGTGTGGAAACAAGAGTTAGGGTTGGTTTCGGACCTGTCCTCCAAGGGCCACAAAATTCCCCCCTCTTCCTCCATATATACAGCCCTTAGGGCGTCATTTAGACTTTGGGTTTTGTTTAGATTAAAAGTTCGCCTAGCGGAAACTTCGCGTACTTGGTTTGTGTTCAACGACCAAACCAAGACGTCACAGAACCCCACCTTGATCAATAAAGCTTTCATCTTATATTCGCAATATCCAGATTGCAATCTTAGTTTCTTGATTGTTCTTCATTTTTGCTCGCAGGAAATAGACCCTCATGGTCAGGTTGATCGTGCTCTGGCGTGGTCAATAACCCTCGGAAGTTGCTTTGGCGATTGCTAAGGCGCGACGTCTTCGCACGTTCGTAGTCGGATCGTCAAAGTTGACTACCACAGAAAACGATAGCTATCTCATCGAAACATCAGCACACCTTCGCCTTTGCGTAAGGATAGATTTCCTGATTTGCACAAATCAAAGCTAATGCCACGTGCTGATGGTCCATTTAAGGTATTAGAGAAAATAAATGATATTGCATATAAACTTGAGCTGCCTGCAGACTTTTGGGGTTAGTCCCACTTTTAACATTGCAGATTTGAAGCCTTATTTGGGTGAGGAAGATCAGCTTCCGTTGAGGAAGACATCATTTCAAGAAGGATAGGTTGATGAGGACATTAATACCATTGTTACCCCCACAGCCCCTATGGCTAAATATACAGGACCAATTACTAGACCTCGTGCACGCCAATGAAATTATCAGGTACTTTCGTTTCTTGGTAATGATTCTAATGTTCATGAGAATATGATGCTTCCTAAATTGGATACATTTGTTTTGCTTACAAATGATGGGCCTGGCATGGATAAGAGGGATGAACACTGGAGCAAGACCAAGCATGGAGATGATGGCATGTGCAAGGGGAACAAGAACGGATTTGCAAGTGATGATTCCAGGACTTTGAAGCCACCATAAGGAGCCCATGAAGCCTTGGCCGAAATATACAAGATGCCACTTCATAAATTTCATTCAGAGGCAATTTCAGGTGCCGCATCACCTTATTATTGGGCCAGGCCCATGTAATTTCGAAATACTTATGTATAGGCTGTTTTTAGAGTCCGTGTGTGTGGCGAAGCAAGACTTAGGTTTGGTTTCAGAACCCTCCTCGAAGGGCCACGAAATTCCCCCTCTTACTTCATATATAGTACCCTTAGGGCGTCATTTAGAATTTGGGTTTTGTTTAGATTAAAAGTTCGCCATAGCTGCAACTTCGTGTACCACATTTGTGTTCAATCACCAGAACAAGACGTCACAGAACCCCACATTCATCAATACAGCTTTCCTCTTATATTGGCAATATCCAGATTGCAATTTCATTTTCTTGCTTGTTCTTCGTTTGCTTGCAGGAAATAGACCTTCGTGGTCAGGTTGATCGTGCTCCGGCGTGGTCAATAACCCCTTAGAGTTGGTTTAGCGATTTCTAAGGCGCGACGTCCTCGCACGATCCAGATCGTCAAAGTCTACTCCACCAAAAACGATAGCCACCATCTCATCGAAAGACGAGACACCTTTGCCTCTATCAGTTTGGATATGATGAACTAACCCTAATTTTTTTGGCTTTTTCCTGGACTATAGGTATGAAGAACAGACTCGATCTAAACTATGAAAAACTGGAAAATCTCACCGAGCAACCTGGAAATATGATACCACTTGGTAGAGGCTAAGGTGTCCCATCTTTCGATGAGATGGTGGCTATCGTTTTCAGTGGAGTACACTTTCACGACCCGACTATGAACGTGCGAAGACGTCGTGCCTTACCGATTGCAAAACCAATTCTGAGAGGTTATTGACCACGACGGAGCACAATCAACCTGACCACGAGGGTTTGCTTCCTGTACGCAAACGAAGAACAAGCAAAAAACTGAAATTGCAATCTAGATATTGCGAATATAAGAGGAAAGCTTTATTGATGAAGGTGGGGTTCTCTACTACTTTGTCTGGTCATAGAACACAAATGAAGTACGCAAAGTTGCAGCTATGGTGATCTATAATCTAAACAAAACCCAAAGTCTAAACGTTGCCTTAATGATGAGGACATCAATACCATTGTTACACCCACAGCCCCTGCTGCTATACATACTAGACCAATTACTAGAGCTCGCGCATGCCAATTAAATTACCAGGTACTTTCGTTTCTTGGTAACGATTGTAATGTTCATGAGAATACGATGCTGCCTAAATTGGATACATTTGTTTTGCTGACAAATGAAGGGCCTAGCTTGGACAAGAAAAATGAACCTTGGAGCAAGTTCAAGCACGGAGATGATGGCGTGCGCAAGAGGAACAAGAACGGAGTTACAAGTGATGATTCCAAGACTTTGAAGCCACCATAATGAGTGCATGAAGCCTTGGACCAAATATACAAGATGTCACTTCATAAATTTCATCCAGAGGCTATTCTAGGTGCCGCGTTACCTTATTTTTGGGCCAGGCCCATCTAATTTCGAAATACTTGATTATAGGTTGTTTTTAGAGTCCGTATGTGTGGGGAAACAAGAGTTAGGGTTGGTTTTGGACCCCTCCTCCAAGGGCCATGAAATTCCCCCTCTCTCGTCCATATATACATCCCTTAGGGCATCGTTTAGACTTTGGGTTTTGTTTAGATTAAAGTTCGCCATAGCTGCAACTTTTCGTACTTCGTTTGTGTTCAACGACCAGACAAAGGCGTCACAGAACCCCACCTTTGATCAATAAAGCTTTCCTCTTATATTCGCAATATCCAGATTGCAATCTTAGTTTCTTGCTTGTTATTTGTTTGCCTGCAGGAAACAGACCTTCGTGGTTAGGTTGATCGTGCTCCGGCGTGGTCAATAACTTCTTAGAGTTGGTGTAGCGATTGCTAAGGCGCGATATCCTCGCACATTCGTAGTCCCATTTTCCAATGAGATGGTGATTATCGTTTCGGAGGAGTAGACTTTGACGATCTGACTACGAATGTGCGAGGACGTCACGCCTTAGCAATCGCTAATCTAACTCCGAGAGGTTATTCACCATGCCGGAGCATGATCAACCTAACCACAAAGGTCTATTTCTTGCAAGCAAACAAAGAAGAAGCAAGAAACTAAGATTGCAATCTGGATATTGTGAATATAAGATTAAATCTTTATTGATGAAGGTGGGGTTCTGTAATGTCTTGGTCTGGTCATTAAAGACAAACGAAATACGTGAAGTTGCAGCTATGGAGAACTTTTAATATAAACAAAACCCAAAGTATAAACGATGCCCTAAGGGATGTATATATGGAGGAAGCGGGGGAATTTCATGGCCCTTGGAGGAGGGGTACGAAACCAGCCCTAACTCTTGTTTCCACTCACATACGGACTCTAAAACAGCCTATACTCAAGCATTTCGAAATTACATGGGCCTGGCCCAATAATAAGGTGATGCAGCACCTAGAGTAGCCTTTGGCCGAAATTTATGAAGTGGTATCTTGTATATTTCATCCACGGCTTCATGCACTCATTATGGTGGCTTCAAAGTCCTGAAATCATCACTTGTAACTCGGTTCTTGTTCCCCTTGCGCATGCCATCACCTCCATGCTTGAACTTGCTCCAAGGTTCATCTTTCTTGTCCAAGCTAGGCCCTTCACTTGTAAGCCAAACAAATGTGTCCAATTTAGGCAGCATCATATTCTCATGAAGATTAGAATCATTACCAAGAAACAAAAGTACCTCGTAAATCAATTCGCGTGCGCCAACTCTAGTAATTGGTCCAATATTTATAGCAGCACGGGCTGTGGGTGTAACAATGGTATTGATGTTCTGATTGTCCTCCCCTTCTTCAAATGAAGTCGTCCTCGACGGAATCTCATCTTCCTCACCCAAATAAGGCTTCAAATCTGCAATGTTAAAAGTGGGACTAACTCCAAAATCTGTAGGCAGCTCAACATTATATGAAGTATCATTTATTTTCTCTAACACCTTAAAAGGACCATCAGCACGTCACATTAGCTTTGATTTGCGCAAATTAGGAAATCTATCCTTATGAAAATGTAACCAAACAAGATCTCCAGGTGCAAACATAACATGTTTTCTACCTTTATCTCCAACAAGTTTATATTTAGCATTCATATGCTCAATGTTTTCCTTAGTTAACTCATGCATTTTTAAGATCAATTCAACACGTTGTTTATCATCAAAATTAACCTTCTCCGAAGATGGAAGAGGCAACAATTTAATAGGTGCACGAGGTAGGAAATCATACACAATTTCAAAAGGGCACATCTTAGTAGTAGAATGCAGCAAACGATTGTCAGAAAATTCAATATGCGACAGACATTCTTCCCACATTCTCTTGTTATTCTTCAGAACATCAGCATAGTAGACATTGTTCTATTGACTACTTCAGTTTGTCCATCAGTTTGGGGGTGACATGTAGTACTAAAAAGCAGTTTAAATCCCAACTTAGCCCATAAACATCTTCAAAAGTGGCTAAGAAATTTAGTATCACAATCTGAAACAATAGTATTTGGCACACCATGCAAATGAATAATTTCATGAAAGAACAAATCAGCAACATTAGCAGCATCATTGCTTTTATGACATGGTACAAAGTGTGCCATTTTCGAGAATCTACCTCGACAACAAATATGCTATCCCTCCCCTTCTTTGCTCGAGGTAAACCAAAACAAAGTCCATAGATATATCCTCCCATGGAACACTAGGTACAGGCAAAGGCATATATAAACCATGAGGATTGAGTCATGACTTAACTTTTTGACATGTAGTGCAGCGAGAAACAAAGCGCTCAAAGGTGTCCCGTCTCATCTTTGGCAAAAAGAAATGTGTAGCAAGTTGATAGAGGCAAAGGTGTCCCATCTTTCGATGAGATGATGGACATCGCTTTGCAGGAAGTCGACTTTGACGATCCGACTACGAACGTGTGAGGACGTCGTGCCTTAGCAATCGCTAGACCAACTCCGAGAGGTTATTGATATCGCCAGAGCACGATCAACTTGACCATGAAGGTCTATTTCCTGCAAGCAAACGAAGAACATGCAAGAAACTAAGATTGCAATCTGGCTATTGCGAATATAAGATGAAAGCTTTATTGATCAAGGTAGGGTTCTGTGACGTCTTGGTCTGGTCGTTGAACACAAACGAAGTACGCGAAGTTGCAGCTATGACGAACTTTTAATATAAACAAAGCCCCAAGTCTAAAAGATGCCTTAAGGGCTGTATTTATAGGGGAAAAGAGAGGGGGTTTGTCCACCCTTGGCAAGGTGGGACTAAAACACCTCCTGAGTCGTTTTCCCTATAATACGGACTCTAAAAATAGCCTATGGAGTAGTGATATGGGGCTAACCCGGTGTAGGCCGATCTTTCACGATTGGAGTGGATTCCCTCAAAGAACACAAAGAACACGGGGAAGACCGGGGAGAAATCACAAGGTGAAACACTCAAGAACAAGTCCAATCACACATCCACTAGACAATAAAACACACAAGATCCACAAGGTACATGAATAACAAAGGGAAAGATACAAGGTAGAGTTCATCCCAAATCCAAAGGAGATGGGGGCTTGATGATCTAGATAGATCCTTCCCTGAAGGGGTCGTGATATCCCTCGAGATCTTCTTCGGGGAGGTCTTGGTCTCCAATGGAGTATTCTCTCTCTCTATATATCTCTCTCTCTCTCAAGAGGAGAAGGTAGGAGCAAAGCTCACATACAAATGAGCTATCACTTTGCTGACCCTAGCTAGGAGGAGGTAGGGGGTATTTGTAGTCTAAGTGGGCGAAAGGGTAAGTGGGAAGGGATACAAGGCCAAAGGCCCGCGGCTGCGCATAGGCAGTTACCGAACGACCGGTGGGGGTCGGACGTCCGGTGGCTCGGGATGGTCTGGACGTCCGGCGTGGGTCGAAAGTGCGCTGATTCTTCTCGAGTGTAGCGGCACCGGATTTTCGGAGGTTGTCGGGCGTCCGGGCGCTGGGACTTGTCGGGCGTCTGGGCGCTGGGACTTGTCGGACGTCCGGTGGGCGTCGGTCGTTCGGCCGCTGTAGCACACGTCTGTTGTAGTTCTTCTGGCCGTCTGGGATGCGTCAGGTACCGGATGTCTGGTGGCGTCCAGACGTCTGGTGGCTGTAGCTTGTAGCAGCTCCGTTTCTTCCGTCTTCTCTTCCATGCTTCCCTCGCGGATGGTGTAGTTGTTCCTTGGCTCTTGTACTCCTCCTCGTCATCTGTGAAGCTCCGGTAATACCTATGCATGCACACGAGAGGAATGTCAAGTAGTATACCATCCTCGAAGGGGTCAAGTGAACACGTGTAAAGGAGATGATTCACCTTTATGTGTGTGAAGTAGACGTCGCACGTGTCACTTGCCAAACGGACTCTTTACATGGTGATGTCCGTAGGATGCTCCGCGTCATCCCCCCCCCCCTTGGGAAAGATCCGACCTTGGATCGAAAACCAAATCACCATGGGAAAGAGATGGCTTCGCCATGTAGAAGTGAACGTCTAGTGATTCCTTCAAAATTAGCAAGGACAACAAACACTTGGAAAAACAAATGTGGTTAGCGTTAGCGCAAAACCAAGCATTCAAGAGGTGATTCACCAAACAAGTGTCATCATCATGCAAAGCATATGGTTTGACAAAGGATTGTGACATGGCATGTAAGCACATAAATTGAGCACAAGCAAATATATCATGGGGACAAGCATGTAAATGTGAGGTAGTGATGTAAATATATGTGATACGACAATAAGCATCTACCTCAAGTTCATAGAAAGCATTCATAAATTGCTCAATGAAAGGTCAATGGTAGGCATAAGAATCATTCACAACACCAAATAAAATGTCTAAACACATGGATCAAGTGCAAGACAATCCAAGCATAACGTGCATAGGGTGTAGTGAAAATCGTGTGGCACTCAACACAATAGAAAGAGCAATTGTTCATCATGTGTGAGGCAATCAAGTCAATCATGTGACAAGCAATGGGACATGGCATATGTGAAGAAATGACATTGTTGCAACCAAGCATATGATAGAAGCAAGTAATCCAAGAATTGGATGCAACACACAAGGCATATGTATCATGAAGCATGGAAATGTGTAAATGGCAAGTCGAAGCCAGATCTCTAACATGTGCGCAATCAAGGGGTCCAAGTCTCACGGTGCAAACAACACAAGTAGTATGATCCACACTATTCATGCTCATGGATGTGCCCAAACTGCAGAGCCGCATCCGGGATCTCTTCGAGGGAGATTTTAGTTTGGTCATGGTAGTGCAAGTCATGCTGGTTCGTCAAGTCCAACCTTGCAAACGTCGGCCCCTTCATTTGTGGGAATTCAACCCAGAAGGACCGCGCGCTATTCAGAATTTCCTCGGCCTGACGCATGAGGAGATGTACAAATCATTCTTCGGACCCCAAGAAGAGTGTCCGGATACTACCGAGGATGTGGGCTTGAGCAGCAACCGCACCGCCGACCAAGTAAGTAATCCTCTAGCCAAACACACCATCTTTTGTTTATCATGGTGTCATTCTGAGAAATCGCTCTCTGACTAGGACTGGCTAACAAAGGCGAAGATGATTTGGTGTTCGGCCCCCCTTCCTGAGGGTTTGGACAATCCGGTACTGGAAAATATGCTCGAGCTAGCACCTTGCCCGGAGCCCTCAAAGGAAGATAAAGGGGGGAATAATGAGGGCAAAAGTGGGCCCCCATCGCTACCAATTCCAACCGAGGGAATGAGCGCCTCCGTGAGGGAGGATAACCAAGGGGACGAATCTGACCTTCTCTCGCTCCGGGGAAGGAAAAGGACTGCCTCTGGAGATCTGGAAACCAAGGCTTCCAAACGGGAGAAGAAGTCTCTAGCAGAGGGTCCTGCCCTGGAAGGTGCTCTTTCCACACAAAGCCCGCGCAGGGATCAGCCCTCTAATGAGTCATGAGTGATCAAAATCTACTTAATAGTAGAGATATTCTACCTTACTTCCGAGGAAAATAACCGAAGCATTTATCTTGCAGTTCGGATCTTAGCCCTTCTCAACAGAGCTCGTCTTCAGGGGACCTTCTTCCGGAGATGATGGAGAGCGAAACGCCTCCCCCGGACTCCTCCGCTCAAGAAGTGGGCGACCTTGAAGTATCGTCACGGAGGGCCTCTCCGGATCCGGTGAGGCCAGAAGATAATCCTATAATCACCCGAAGTCCCCAGCATCCGGCTCTTGAAGAGGGCAAACAAAAGAGTCCGGCGCCATCTGGTATGCGGTCAGACGCACTGAGGGATCTGCTGAAGCGAGCGACCATCTCGGAAGAACACCATACGTTGATGGGTACGGTGATGGAAAGGATTTCGTTCGCCGAAAGCGGGTTGCATGATGCCTTTATGAGTCTACTAACGGGCGTAATATGATATACCTTTGTGATAGTACCGCACATTGTTAGGTGTGCCCTATGTAGATAGTAGCCCCTGAGACTCTGGTTGTCACCGAGAACGGCGGCAAACAGAGGATCGTAGTCCCAGGTAATAACCATACTGCCTTTATGTGCAGGTAGTGGAAGCTCCGGTGGCTAGCCGGACTCATGAGTTTGCCGAACTAAAGCGGCAACTGGATGCGGCGGATGCCGACATCGAGCTTGTTAACAAGCGGCTTGACGAGGCACAGGGTAAGTGATATTTTCTTGTGAATGTCACGTAGTAAGAGCAGCGTGATGCCAGTATCTTTAATATGTTGTGACTGCAGATGGAGCTGCCACAGTGGAGACCCTTCGGGCGGAACTTGCCCGGGCCAAAGAACATGCACGGAGTAGTAATGCGGCTGCTTTGAAGGCGGCCGAAGAGTTAAGAGCCGAGAAGGCCGCGCATTGCGAGAGCAAAGAGAAAATGGAAAAGATGGTTGTAAAGTTGAAAGACACTGCCGACCGTTGCCAGTTCCTCGAGGAAGAAAACTGAGCGAAGGCGTCGGACCTTGAAAAGGCCATGATGGCGACTAAAGACACCCGTTCTGCCATGAGAGCGAAGAAGGAGGAGCTGCATGAAGTGTGTGACCTTGTGGCTGGGAAGCCCTTTTTGCTGCGGAGGAAGTTCGGAGATCCGCGGTATACCCCTCTGGATCGGCTCTGGAGTTCAGCAGACGCATATCTAGACTTGGCGGCGAGCGCTGTCGATGCGGTCGAATACTTCTGAGATCAAACAGATCATGAAGTGGACAAGCTGTTCTGGTCGTAGTTTAACATTCTAGAGCATCCGCTTCCATTGACCGCTCAGCTAGCCGAATGGGGCAAACTCAATAGGTTGTCCGGACTCGCCATGAGGTCTGTCGTGGATCAGCTGTGGCCGGAAAGGCCAAAGCTGAACAGTTATTTTAGCCTGGTGCAGCAGTTCCTTGGTGCGGTGCCGCGCATCAATGCGATGAAGAGGTCGGCATGCATAGAAGGCTCGCAGATGGCCCTTGCCCGTGTCAAAGCATACTGGGCGGAGATGGATGCTACCACTGTCGCGGTGCAGGGTTCGGCCATAGGCCAAGTGGCTGCCGAGCACTATTTTGAAGAAGTTCTTGATGGTGCTCATTTGATAGAGGCCCAGTGCTCGAAGAATATTATGTTTGAGTGACATGTATTCCCATTGTAGAAACAATGTTTTATTAAATCTATCAAGGCTGTGTTTATGCTTTTGCCCGAAAGTATTGTGACGCCTCTTGTGCGGCCGTTTATGTATATATGTATATAACCTGAACGATTGCAGTCGTCGGCTTCAGCCCCCACGCATACAATGCGGGGGTGTTCGCAGAAGACGCGTATTCACACTTAATCCAACGTCTTCGTCCTAGTAAGGTGGTGATAGCGCAGTGAACTAGGCAACCGGACTATAATGCTTTAACACTTTCACTTAGCCATAGGAGTTTGACAGTGGGGCTACTATATAGCCCCTGGTGGCTCCGCACTCGCCCGGATTCGGGGTGTGTACATGCCTGGCCGGGAAACGGCCCTTCGTTAATGCGGAGGAATCCCAAAGATTCTGATAGGTCATCGAGTGGTTGACCAGTCTCACGCTATACCATGACAGTCAGTTTTCGGCTTTCTCTACTGAGGTGCTCGTCCGGATGAACCGGGGTACAATCGCAGTAGTTCTCCTCGTGCCGCCCTAGCCGATGGAGCGGAACGTAAGGCAGCAAAACATAGGAGCCGGGCAAACCCAACATTTGACCAAAGACATGATTCGGAGCTGATGCATATAAGGCCAAAGTCGCGACGCCGAACTCTCCCTAAGGTATTCGGTCTTTATGGTGTAAACCGGGTCTAAACAGTACCCTTTGTAATAAGCCCCTGGTGTCCAGGTACATGCATTATTCTGGCGTGGCCACATGCCAAGACGTTAGCATCCTTCTCGGTTGTACTGAGAATCCGAGGGATGTAAATCAACAGGAGACAGTAAAAAAGGTTTACGCAGGGTCTTAATCTACAAAGAATCCTTGGAACGGGTCCCTGCTGCACGTCTGAGCCTTCGTCTCCTTTGTGCCGTATTCTGGACGGGTGTAGCACGATGGTCATCTGAAAAAGAGAGGAACTTAATTGAAAAGTTGCCGTGCAAAAGTTGAGCCATACTAAATAAACAATATACAATTGAAAATGAGTGAAGGTGAGCCTTATTGCCAGTTTTGCGCGCGCGTTGAGCCCCTTGTATTGTAATAGGGGTATAGCCATCAAACCTGTATTAATTACATATAGCTGAGCCGAACTCGTCTAGCCATGTCCGTGGTCTTAACAACCTGTCAAATGCTTGAGTTGGTGAGGCCATTTAGTGTGCAGCGGCCAAGGCGGCCGCACCTTCTTCCATTTACTGTAATGATGCCACGTGGACCTGGCATCTTGAGCTTGAGGGAAGCGTAATGCATTATTGCGTTAAAGCGAGCGAAAGCTTCATGTCCGAGTAGTGCTTGATAGCCACTTTGGAACGGAGCGATGTGGAAGGTTAAATTTTCGCTGCGGAAGTTGTAGGGGGACCCGAATATAACCTCTAGAAGCAGGGAGCCCCTGCAGTGAGCCTCCGGGCCTGGCGTTACTCCTTTAAAGGTAGCATTGCTGCGGAAAATATTTGTTGGGTCTATCCCCACTTTGCGGACCGTGTCCTGATAAATCAGATTTAAACTCCTGCCGTCGTCCATCAGGACTCGTGTGAAGTGGTATCCGTCAATTATTGGATCTAATACCAAGGCAGCCCATCCTGCATGCCAGATACTTGCCGACTAATCCCGATGGTCGAAGGTGATCAGTTGGGACGACCAGTGGCGGAGCTCCGCGGTGATAGGCCCTGGGGCATGTTCCTTTAAGGGTGCCGCTTTGTTTCTTCCTTTTATCACGTGTAACACGTTGACTACTTTGACTTCTGGTGGGAATTTCTTCTGTTCCCCTGTGCTTTGATTGCGAGGCTCATCCTCGTCTCCACTTGGTTTATCCTGCCCCTTGTGTTCGGCGTTGAGCTTGTCGGACTGTTTGAAGACCCAACATTCTCTGTGGGTGTGATTTGCAGGTTTATCCGGGGTGCTATGGATCTGACATATTTGATCCAGAATTTTGATTAGGCTGGACAGTTCGTCTCTGTTGCCTTTGGAGGGCGGCTTCTGCTGGCCTGGCCGAGAGCTTCTAAATCCGGCGTTTACCGCCGTGCTCTTCGGGCTGTCTTCCTTATTTCAGCGCTTGTTCTTGCTGCGTTGAGATTTCCCGTTTCCATCCCTGACTTCGGATGTACTTGGGTCGCTGGTGCTGCATTTGGCTAACCAGCTGTCCTCGCCCGCGCAAAAACGGGTCATGAGGCTTGTTAATGCTACCATTGTTCTCGGCTTTTTTTGCCCGAGGTGTCTGGCAAGCCATTCATCTCGGACGCTATGTTTAAAACCCGCTAAGGTTTCGGCGTCCGGATAGTCGACTATTTGGTTCTTTTTAGTGAGGAACCTATTCGAAAGCTTTCGGGCTGACTCACCGGGCTGTTCAGTTATATGACTTAAATCGTCTGCATCCGGTGGTCGGACATATGTCCCTTGAAAATTTGCCCGAAAGGCGTCTTCGAGCTCTTCCTAGCTTCCGATGGAGTTTTCGGGGAGGCTTTTAAGCCAGTGCCGAGCTGGCCCTTTGAGCTTGAGGGGTAAGTACTTGATGGCGTGGAGATCATCTCCTCGAGCCATATGGATATGGAGGATGTAATCTTCAATCTAGACCCCCAGGGTCTGTTGTTCCATCATACACCTCTATGTTTACGGGTTTGAATCCCTTTAGAAATTCATGATCCAGCACCTCATCGGTGAAACATAGAGTGTGTGCGGCACCCCTGTATTTGGGTGTACTATGGTATTCAGATGTTTGTTGTGTCGCATTGTATGTTGGAGCGCACCTGCGTGGTCCATAGATGGATCTGGTTGCGCCGTCCTTTTGATGCGAGCCCTTACGTGGATCGCATACTGGTTTATGTGCCGCGTCGATTGCCGCTTTATGTTGGCTATGAGGTCGTCTATCTGACCGGATGGCCATTTTATTTTTTAATTGTGGAGGATCTAGGGCCTTCTCATCGAATTCAGGTAGCAACTTTCGCTTCAGATAGCTCTTGGTGTGGCGATTACTGCCGTACTTCGCTGCTGTGTTGAGTACTTCACTCCATTTGATTTTGAGTGTGTCTTGTGCAGCCTTGAGCCTTTGCTTCTGTTTTTCAGACTCCTCGCCATGGCAACAAGCCTTTGGTGGGCATTATGTTGCTTCTGGCGCCTGTCCGGTGTGATGTCGTCCGGACTGTTATCTTCGACGGGGTTGGGTTGTTCGGCTTGATTTTCCGTGTTGCCGTGGTCGGGCAATGGTTCACCCTGCTCTAACACTGGGTCTATGTGATCGTTATTTCTGCCGAGGCGGGATTTGGAGCGGCGTTTACGCCGCCGCTTTGACTGCTGCTCGAGGGAACCACCCTTCCTGCGTCCTTCCGTTCCTCGTCGTTATTTTCTTTGGGTGTGTCCACAATGTATACGTCATGTGATGAAATGGGCATCCAGTGCCCTGTGGGCAGTGGTTCCTCTTCGCTTCCCGCATCGTCGTCCATACCGTCCATGCCTTCGGAGTCAAAGTCGAGCATGTCGGTTAAGTCATCGACAGTGGCTACTAAGTGGGTTGTGGATGGGCGGTGAAGTTCTTCGTCATCCAAATCCCAATCCCGTCGAACGTAGTTCGGCCAGGCTTCTCCTGACAAGGAGAGAGACCTTAATGAGTTCAGTATGTCACCAAAGGGCGAGTGCTGAAAAATATCCGCGGAGGTAAACTCCATGATCGGCGCCCAATCGGATTCGACCGGAACGGACACAGGCGGTTCGGAGTCTGTGGCCGGAGAAGGATCCGACAATTTGGCAACACGGCTCTCATGAAGGGTAAGGTCGATATTCGGCTCGATCGCCGCAGAGGGTACGGCTTCCGTGACGGGGTCTATCCACCCGTCCACGGATGGCAAAACTGGCTTCGAATTGAGGGTCGGAGCGGCTGCCGGTGCGATCTCCTGAATATGGTCCGATGGTAGAGCTAAATCGTACTCATCATGACCGCGTGGCGCACAAGGCAGGGGCTCGAATCCGTCGAAGATCAAGTCTCCGCGGATATCGGCCGTGTAGTTTAAGATTCCAAACTTGACCTGATGGCCAGGGGCGTAACTTTCAATCTGCTCCACATGGCCAAGCGAGTTGGCCCGCAGTGCGAAGCCGCCGAACACAAAGATCTGTCTGGGTAGAAAAGTCTCACCCTGGACTGCATCGCTATCGATGATCGTAGGAGCCATCAAGCCTAACGGCGACGACACAGAGGAACTCTCATTGAAAGCACCAATGTCGGTGTCAAAACCGGCGGATCTCGGGTAGGGGGTCTCAAACTGTGCGTCTAAGGCAGATGGTAACAGGAGGTAGGGGACACAATGTTTTACCCAGGTTCGGGCCCTCTTGATGGAGGTAAAACCCTACGTCCTGCTTGATTTATTCTTGATGATATGAGTATTACAAGAGTTGATCTACCACGAGATCGAAGAGGCTAAACCCTAGAAGCTAGCTTATGGTATGATTGTATCTTTTCCTACGGACTAAGACCCTCCGTTTTATATAGACACTGGAAAGGGCTAGGGTTACACAAGGTCGGTTACAAAGGAGGAGATATACATATCCGTATTTCCTAGCTTGCCTTCCACGCCAAGTAGAGTCCTATCCGAACACGAGACGAAGCCTTCAATCTTGTATCTTCATAGTCCAACAGTCCGGCCAAAGGATATAGTCCGGCTGTCCGGAGACCCCCCTAATCCTGGACTCCCTCAAAGCCCAGCATCGGAATATACAAGCCAAGTTCTATAATGAAAATTCCCACTAGTATATGAAAGTGATAACTCAAGAGACTCTCATTATGAAGAGCATGGTACTACTTTGAAGCACAAGTGTGGTAAAAGGATAATAACATTGCCCCCTTTTTCTCTTTTTTTTGCGGGCTTCTTTGGCCCCCTTTTTTATTTAGGCTTCTTTGGCCTCTCTTTTTTTTGGCGGGCAATGCTCTAATAATGATGATCATCACACTTTTATTTACTTACAACTCAATATTACAACTTGATAGTAGAACAAAGATATGACTCTATATGAATGCCTCCGGCGATGTGCCGGGATATGCAATGATCTAGTGATAGAGGCAAAGGTGTCCCGATGTTTCGATGAGATGGTGGCTATCGTTTCTATGGGAGTCGACCTTGACGATCCGACTACGAACGTGCGAGATGTCGCGCCTTAGCAATCGCTGAACAAACTTCCGAGGGGTTATTGACCACGCCGGAGCATGATCAACCTGACCACGAGGGTCTGTTTCCTGCAAGCAAACGAAGAACAAGCAAAAACTGAGATTGCAATCTGGATATTGTGAATATAAGAGGAAAGCTTTATTGATCAAAGTGGGGTTCTGTGATGTCTTGGTCTGGTCGTTGGACACAAACGAAGTATGAGAAGTTGCAGCTATGGCGAACTTTTAATCTAAACAAAACCCAAAGTCTAAACGATGCCCTAAGGGCTGTATATATGGAGGAGAAAGGGGGAATTTCGTGGCCCTTGGTGGAGGGGTCCGAAACCAACCCTAACTCTTGTTTCCCCACAAATACGGACTCTAAAAACAGCCTATACTTAAGTACTTCGAAAACACATGGGCCTGGCCCAATAATAAGGTGACGCAGCACTTAGAATAGCTTCTGGACGAAATTTATGAAGTGGCATCTTGTATATTTCGTCCCATGCTTCATGCACTCATTATGGTGGCTTCAGAGTCCTGGAATCATCACTTGTAACTCCGTTCTTGTTCCCCTTGCGCATGCCATCATCTCCATGCTTGAACTTGTTCCAAGGTTCATCTTTCTTGTCCAAGCTAGGCCCTTCATTTGTAAGCAAAACAAATGTATCCAATTTAGGCAGCATCATATTCTCATGAACATTAGAATCGTTACCAAGAAACGAAAGTACCTGATAATTAAATTGGCGTGCGCGAGCTCTAGTAATTGGTCCAGTATGTATAGCAGCAGGGGCTGTGGGTGTAACAATGGTATTGATGTCCTCATCATCCTCCCCTTCTTGAAATGAAGTCGTCCTCGACAAAAGTTCATCGTCCTCACCCAAATAAGGCTTCAAATCTGCAATGTTAAAAGTGGGACTAACCCCAAAATCTGCAGGCAGCTCAAGTTTATATGCATTATCATTTATTTTCTCTAACACCTTAAAAGGACCATCAGCACGTGGCATTAGCTTTGATTTGCGCAAATTAGGAAATCTATCCTTACGCAAATGCAACCAAACAAGATCTCTAGGTGCAGACACAACATGTTTTCTACCCTTATCTCCAGCAAGTTTATATTTAGCATTCATACGCTCAATGTTTTCCTTAGTTAACTCATGCATTTTTAAAATCAATTCAGCAGTTCTTTAGCATCAAAATTAACCTTCTCCGAAGATGGAAGAGGCAACAAATCAATAGGTGCATGAGGTAGGAAACCATACACAATTTCAAAAGGGCACTTCTTAGTAGTAGAATGCAATGAACGATTATAAGCAAATTCAGTATGAGGCAAGCATTCTTCCCACATTTTCTTGTTATTCTTCAAAACAGCCCTAAGCATAGTAGACAATGTTCTATTGACTACTTTAGTTTGTCCATCAGTTTGGGGGTGACAAGTAGTACTAAAAAGCAGTTTAGTCCCCAACTTAGCCCATGAACATCTCCAAAAGTGGCTAAGAAATTTAGTATCATGATCTGAAACAATAGTATTTGGCACACCATGCAAGCGAATAATTTCACGAAAGAACAAATCAGCAACATTAATAGCATCATCGGTTTTATGACATGGTATAAAGTGTGCCATTTTGGAGAACCTATCCACAACAACAAATATGCTATCGCTCCCCTTCTTTGTTCGAGGTATACCTAAAACAAAGTCCATAGATATATCCTTCCAAGGAACACTAGGTACAGGCAAAGGCATATATAAACCATGAGGATTGAGTCGTGACTTAACTTTTGGACATGTAGTGCAGCGAGCAACAAAACGCTCAACATCCCGTCTCATCTTTGGCCAAAAGAAATGTGCAGCAAGTACGTCCTCCGTCTTCTTCACACCAAAGTGTCCCATTAGTCCTCCTCCATGCGCCTCCTGCAGCAATAAAAGATGAATGGAGCTAGCTGGAATGCATAGCTTGTTAGCACGAAACACAAATCCATCGTTAAGAACAAACTTATTCCAAGTTCTCCCTTCCTTACAATTCTGCAATACATCTTTAAATTCAGCATCATGCACATATTGATCTTTGAAGGTCTCCAAACCAAATATTTCAAAGTCAAGTTCTGAAAGCATAGTATAACGACGAGACAATGCATCAGCAATAACATTTTCTTTACCCTTCTTGTGTTTAATGACATAAGGGAAACTCTCAATGAATTCAACCCATTTAGCATGTCTACGGTTCAGTTTTGCTTGACTTTTAATGTGTTTCAAAGATTCATGATCAGAATGTATAACAAATTCCTTTGGCCATAAATAATGTTGCCGTGTTTCTCATGTCCAAACAAGAGCATATAATTCTTTATCATAAGTAGAATAGTTCAGACTAGGCCCACTCAATTTTTCAGAAAAGTATGCAACAGGTTTGCCATCTTGTAATAACGCACCTCCTAATCCAATTCCACTAGCATCACATTCAAGCTCAAAAGTCTTATTGAAATCAGGAAGTTGGAGTAAAGGAGCATGTGTCAACTTATCTTTCAATACCGTGAAGGCTTCTTCCTATGCGGTACCCCAAACAAAAGGCACATCCTTCTTTGTAAGCTCGTTGAGAGGTGCAACAATGGTGCTGAAATCTCTCACAAAATGCCTATAGAAACCAGCGAGGCCAAGGAAAATCCTCAGTTGTGTGACCGTTTTGGGCTGCGGCCAACTCTCAATAGCTTCAATCTTGGCTTTATCAACTTCAATTCCCTGTGGAGTAACAACATAGCCAAGAAAAGATACTCGGTCGGTGCAAAAGGTGCACTTTCCAAGGTTACCAAACAAACGTGCATCACGTAGAGCAATAAAAACAACACGTAAATGTTCCAAATGTTCCTCCAAAGATTTGCTATAAATTAGTATATCATCAAAATAGACTACCACAAATCGTCCAATGAAAGCACGTAAAACTTCGTTCATTAGTCTCATGAAAGTACTAGGTGCATTAGTTAACCCATAAGGCATGACTAACCACTCATATAAACCAAACTTAGTTTTAAATGTCGTTTTCCATTCATCTCCCAATTTAATACGAATTTGATGGTATCCACTACGCAAATCAACTTTGGAGAATATTGTAGAGCCACTCAATTCATCAAGCATGTCGTCTAGCCTCGGAATAGGATGACGATAACGAATAGTAATATTATTAATGCCTCTACAATCAACAAACATACGCGACGTACCATCCTTTTTCGGCACTAAAATGATAGGAACAACAGAAGGACTAAGGGATTCACGTATATAACCTTTGTCGAGCAGTTCTTGTACTTGACGCATAATCTCCTTCATCTCCTCTGGATTGGTACGATATGGTGCATGGTTGGGTAATGATGCACCGGGAATTAAGTCAACTTGATGCTCAATCCCTCGAATAGGTGGTAATCCCGGTGGCACGTCTTGTGGAAAGACGTCAGGGAACTCCTGCAAAATGTTAGTGACAGCAGGAGGCAAAGAGGAAGGCATGTCCTCGAATGAAAATAATGCCTCTTTGCACACAAAAGCATAGCAAACAGATTTGCTAAAATCTAAATCATCAATATCAGATTTGGTGGCAAGTAAACATGCACTTTTCAATTTAATTTCAGAAACAACACTAGATGGTTTATTATTAGGCTGCATTTGTTGCTCAAATTATTTTGCCACAATCTGATTTTCACTTTTATTTTTCTCCTCTCTTTTTTCCTCACACTTCTTTTCTTTTGCTTTCTTTTTTCTCTGATTTTTTTTACTTTTGTTTCTCTCACTTTTTTCTGTCCTTTTTTCTCTCTCCCTCTTTCCAAAACAAACTAGATAAAATGTAGATTGGATCAAGCGAAGATGGGAACGATCTCAACTATGATTATGACAATGAACGGTGGGTAGCACGTGGAGGAGATCGATGGATGGGTGGTGGACAGCGGAAGGGATAACGATGCAGCGGCGGCGTGACTAATGTGAACAGAACTCAAAACTCCAAACGACCTAGACACTAAGACCAGCAACTCAACACGACGATGCAACCGATAATTCAACTATGCAAGCAATGAAAAGAAAATTGCAAAGGCTCAGACTGGCTTGGACAAAGAATGAATAGATCTAACTTATTGTTGTGGCTTTTTCTTGGACAATAGGTAAGAAAATAAATCTAATCTAGGAAAAACTGGAAATTCTCACCGTGCAACCTGAAAACTGATACCACTTGATAGAGGCAAAGGTGTCCCGATGTTTCGATGAGATGGTGGCTATCGTTTCTGTGGGAGTCGACCTTGACGATCCGACTACGAACGTGCGAGACGTCGCGCCTTAGCAATCACTAAACCAACTTGAATATTCTTGAACTATGCCATCATCTCCATGCTTGAACTTGTTCCAAGGTTCATCTTTCTTGTCCAAGCTAGGCCCTTCATTTGTAAGCAAAACAAATGTATCCAATTTAGGCAGCATCATATTCTCATGAACATTAGAATCATTACCATGAAACCAAAGTACCTGATAATTCAATTGGCGTGCGCGAGCTCTAGTAATTGGTCCAGTATATATAGCAGCAGGGGCTGTGGGTGTAACAATGGTATTGATGTCCTCATCATCTAGCATAGAAAACATATCAAAAAATGGACAAGCCATGAAAATATCATGCTAGCTATCTTACGATCATGCAAATCAATATGACAATAAATGCTCAAGTCATGTATATGATGATGATGGAAGTTGCATGGCAATATATCTTGGAATGGCTATGGAAATACCATAATAGGTAGGTTTGCTGGCTGTTTTGAGGAAGGTATATGGTGGGTTTATCGTACCGGCGAAAGTTGCGCGATACTAGAGAGGCTAGCAATGATGCAAGGGTGAGAGTGCGTATAATCCATGGACTCAACATTAGTCATAAAGAACCCACATACTTATTGCAAAAGTCTATTAGCTACCGAAACAAAGTACTACACGCATGCTCCTAGCGGGATATATTGGTAGGGAAAGACCATCGCTCGTCCCCGACCGCCACTCATAAGGAAGACAATCAGTAAATAAATCATGCTCCGACTTCATCACATAACGGTTCACCATACGTGCATGCTACGGGAATCACAAACCTCAACACAAGTATTTCTACTAATCCACAACTACCCACTAGCATGACTCTAATATAACCATCTTTATATCGCAAAACTATTGCAAGGAATCAAACATATCATATTCAGTGATCTACAAGTTTTATGTAGGATTTTATGACTAACCATGTGAATGACCAATTCCTGTCATCTCTCTAAATAGATATAAGTGAAGCAAGAGAGTTTAATTGTTTCTACAAAAGATAAGCACACACTCTAACAAATATAAGTGAAGCAAAAGAGCATTCTACAAATGGCGGTTTTCTATGTAAAGAGAAACAGGCAATCCAAACTTCAAATGATATAAGTGAAGCACATGAAGCATTCTAGAAAGCCATACTCAAAAGATATAAGTGAACTGCATAGAGAATTCCATAAATCAACCAAGGACTATCTCATACCAGCATGGTGCATAAAATAAAAATGAAAACTAAATGCAAAAGACGCTCCAAGATTGCACATATCGCATGAACGAAACGAATCCAAAAACATACTGATACTTGTTGAAGAAAGAGGGGATGCCTTCCAGGGCATCCCCAAGCTTAGACGCTTGAGTCTCCTTGAATATTTACTTCGGGTGCCTCGGGCATCCCCAAGCTTGAGCTCTTGCCTCTCTTCCTTCTTCTCATATCGAGACCTTCTCGATCATCGAACACTTCATCCACACAAAACTTCAACAGAAAACTCGGTAAGATCTGTTAGTATAATAAAGCAAATCAATACTCTAAGTACTGTTTTAAACCAATTATTTTTTTGTTTTTGCAATTTAGCTACTGTAATATAACTTTTCCATGGCTTAATCCACTAATATAAATCGATAGTTTCATCAAAACAAGCAAACTATGCATCAAAAACAGAATCTGTCTAAAACAGAACAGTCTGTAATAATATGAACATTCACCATACCTATGATACTAAAACAATTCTACCAAAATTAGGAAAAATATAAAATTTGTATATAAAGACAGTGCAAAAAGAATCAGAACCATTTGACGTTCCAGTAATAAAGGTAAAATCGCACACTACAGCCAAAGTTTCTGTCCAGCACCGTACAAACCAACAAGCAAAGTAAACATCCTAAAGGCAAATCTTGGCACATTATTTTTATTTTTAAACCTTATAAAAGCACACAACAGAAATAAATGACTCTCCAAAACTTCCGGGTTGTCTCCTTGGCAACGCTTTCTTTAAAGCCATTAAGCTAGGCATATAGTGCTCAAGTAATGGATCCACCCGGATCCCACGGTATATCAAAGCCAATTTTAGTTAACAATGATTTGTGCTTTAGTAGTGAGCACAAGGTAACATAAATCAAGCAATTACTATGTCTAACTCTCTTCCTATGCATCGGCATGTCATAAAAGAACAATTCATGCACACACAGTAAAGGCCAATGCATAGTATAATCAGTTTCTTGCAATTTTACCATGTTGGAAATATAGAGAGGTGGAGATATAGTTCCTCTCTCATAATAATTGCAAGTAGGAGCAGCAAGCACATGAATATTATATCTATCAAAGTTATCATGTGTAACGGTAAAAGGCAACCCATCAATATAATCCTTAATAAGTGCAAACTTCTCCGATATAGTGTAGTTGGGAGAATTCAAAAAGATAATAGGACTATCATGTGTGGGTGCAATAGCAGCAATTTCATGTTTAACATAAGTAACTATAGCAAGTTCATCTCCATAACCATAATTCATATTGGCATCTTGGCCACAAGCATAGCAAGCATCATGAAAAAGGGATATTTTAAGAGAATCAATGGGATCATGACAATCATCCTTCGGTATGCATGAAGGGAAATTAAACAATGTGTGAGTTGAAGAGTTACTATCATTAGAAGGTGGGCATGGGTAGCTAATCCGCTCTTCTTCCTTTTGTTCTTCGCTCTCCTCATCATCTTTTTCATCCAATGAGCTCACAGTTTCATCAATTTCTTCTTCCATAGACTCCTGCAAAATATTAGTCTCTTCTTGGACAGCGGAGGAGTCCTCAATATATGGTTTAACATAGGCATTAGAAGCATAATTATCATAACAATATTCAAGTATGGCAATATTTTCAGACTTGTAAAGAGTAGCATCATACTTTTCAATCAAAGAAGCAATTTCATAAGCACCCTTAGAAAGCAACAAATTCTTCAATTTATTGAACATCATAGTAATTATAAACACCCTTATCATAAGAAGATACGATTCCATTATCACTAAATAAACATTGGTAGGGAAGGTGTTTCTTAGGGTCTTCAGAACAACAATTGTAATCATATATTTCGCATAAATTCCAAGCATAGCATTGCAAACGATAATTTGATCCAGTAAAAGTTTCCCCTTTTCAGATATACAGTGTCACACATAACAAGCATGCTCATCTAAAGATTTTTCCTAAACTAAGCTAGTTGGGGTTTCAGCACGAGCACATAGGGATCGAAGATGATCCAAGTAATAAGCTTCAGGAGTGTGATAGATTTTGAGTGGTTCTTCAACCATTGGTTCAGTAGGTACAACTAATTTTTTTGGTATTTTTCGTTTCCTACCCATAACTAAAGATAGAAAACAACTAAGAATAGCAAATAAAAATTAGTTAGTGATAAAGCAAACAAGCACACACGAGAATATTCACCCACGCTATGACTCCCCGGCAACGGCGCCAAAAAAGGTCTTGATAACCCTCAAGTATAGGGGATCGCAACAGTTTTAGATAAGTAAGAGTGTCGAACCCAACGAGGAGCTAAAGGTAGAACAAATATTCCCTCAAGTTCTATCGACCACCGATACAACTCTACGCACTCTTAACGTTCGCTTTACCTAGAACAAGTATGAAACTAGAAGTATGTTGTATGTGTTGTTGGATAGGTTTGCAAGGTAATAAAGAGCACGTAAATAAAAGCTAGGGGCTGTTTAGATAAATACACAACTAAGTTAGTTTTAGTAAAGAGATTTTTGTTACGAGAAAGTTATTTGTCCCTAGGCAATCGGTAACTAGTCCGGTAATCATTATTGAAATTTTATTTGAGGGAGAGGAATAAGCTAACATACTTTCTCTACTTGGATCATATGCACTTATGATTGGAACTCTAGCAAGCATCCGCAACTACTAAAGATCATTAAGGTAAAACCCAACCATAGCATTAAAGTATCAAGTACTCTTTATCCCATACGCAAACAACCTACTTACTCGGGTATGTGCTTCTGTCACTCACGCCACCCACCATAAGCAAATCATGAACATATTGCAAACCCTACATCGGGAATCCCTCACGCTTGCGCGACTTGGAGAGCACCATAGGACAGCACCAATAATAAAACATGCAACTCAAACCAATCACGATCATCAAATAACCCATAGGACAAAACGGATCTACTCAAACATCATAGGATAGCCATACATCATTGGGAAATAATATATAGCGTTGAGCACCATGTTTAAGTAGAGATTACAGCGGGTAAGAGAGGGGTTACACTGCTGCATAGAGGGGGGAAGAATTGGTGATGATGGTGGTGAAGTTGTTGGTGAAGATTGTGGTGATGATAATGGCCCCCGGTGGCACTCCGGTGCCACCGGAAGCGAGGGGGAGAGAGCCCCCTCCTTCTTCTTCATCCTTGACCTCCTCCCTAGATGGGTAAAGGGTTTCCTCTCTGGTACTTGGTCTCCATGGCATGGGAGGGGCGAGAGCCCCTCCGAGATTGGATATGTCTCTCTGTCTCTCTCTGTTTCTGCGTTCTTTGATTCTGCCCTTTCACTGTTTCTTATATTCCCGGAGATCTGTAACTCCGATTGGGCTGAAATTTTAACACGATCTCTATCTGGATATTAGCTTTCTTGCGGCGAAAGAAGTGGATCAACCGCCTTACGGGGTGGCCACGATGGTCAGGGGGGCGCCCGCTGCCTCGTGGCCCCCTCGGGCATCGTCTCGCGTGGATTTTTCTTCCCAAAAATCACATATATTCCAAAAAAATCTCCTTCAGTTTTATCCCGTTTGGACTCCGTTTAATACGGATATTCTGCGAAACAAAAAACATGCAACAAATAGGAACTGGCACTGGGCACTAGATCAATATGTTAGTCCCAAAAATATTATAAAAAGTTGCCAAAAGTATATGAAAGTTGTAGAATATTGGCATGAAACAATCAAAAATTATAGATACGACGGAGACGTATCGAGCACTGCGTTGGTTTTCCCTTGAAGAGGAAAGGGTGATGCAGTAAAGTAGCATAAGTATTTCCCTTAGTTTTTGAGAACCTAGGTATCAATCAAGTAGGAGATCATGCTCAAGTCCCACGCACCTACATAAACAAATAAGAACCTCGCAACCAACGCGATAAAGGGGTTGTGAATCCCTTCACTGTCACTTACGAGAGTGAGATCTGGTATATATGATAAGATAATATTTTTGGTACTTTTATGATAAAGATAAATAAAGATGAAAAGTAAAATAAACGACAATAGAAATAACTAAGTATTGGAAGATTAATAGGATAGAAGATAGACCTGGGGGCCATAGGTTTCACTAGTGGCTTCTCTCAAGAGCATAAGTATTACGGTGGGTGAACGAATTATTGTCGAGCAATTGATAGAATTTAGCATAGTTATGAGAATATCTAGGTATGATCATGTATATAGGCATCATGTCCGCGACAAGTAGACCGAAACGATTCTGCATCTACTACTATTACTCCACACATCGACCGCTATCCAGCATGCATCTAGAGTATTAAGTTCATAAGAACAGAGTAATGCTTTAAGTAAGATGACATGATGTAGAGGGATAAACTCATGCAATATGATGCAAACCCCATATTTTTATCCTCGATGGCAACAATACAATACGTGTCGGTTCCCTTTTTGTCACTGGGATCGATCACCGCAAGATTGAACCCAAAGCTAAGCACTTCTCCCATTGCAAGAAAGACCAATCTAGTAGGCCAAACCAAACTGATAATTCAAAGAGACTTGCAAAGATAAACCAATCATACGTAAAAGAATTCATAGGAGAATCAAATATTGTTCATAGATAATCTGGATCATAAACCCACAATTCATCGGATCTCGACAAACACACCGCAAAAGAAGATTACGTCGAATAGATCTCCAAGAAGATCGAGGAGAACTTTGTATGGAGATCCAAAGAGAGAGAAGAAGCGATCTAGCTAATAACTATGGAGCCGAAGGTCTGATGTAAACTACTCACACATCACCAGAGAGGCCACGGAGTTGATGTAGAGGCCCTCCGTGATCGATGCCCCCTCCAGCGGAGCTCCGGAAAAGGCCCCAAGATGGGATCTCTCGGGTACATAAGATGGCGGTGGTGGAATTAGGTTTTCGTGGTGCTCCTGGATGTTTGGGGGGTACGTGCATATATATAGGAGGAGGAAGTACGTCGGTGGAGCAACGGAGGGCCCACGAGGGTGGAGGGCGCGCCCCCTGGGTCGTGGCTGCCTCGTTTGTTTCTTGACGCACACTCCAAGTCACCTGGATCACATTCGTTGAGAAAATCACATTCCCGAAGGTTGTCAGGACCCCGATTCCAAGTCACATCCATCTAGCCGGTAACACCTCATATCACTTTGCGGCCTCACGCACGGTATTCCCACGGGTGTCGCCTTACCATGGCCCGGGACCATTTGCGCCTTTTGGCTCATGTATATGATAGTGTCGCTAGCATCCATATGACAGAGAACTCGGGGCGACATGGCTAGTCCTGAATCCAAAGCGGCACTAACCTATGGGGACAGGCATACATGAATCACATCGAGCATATCGGTCAACAGCGTGTGAATCCGGGCTGTAGCACTAGGCTAACAGGACTCCGGTGAACCTTGGCTGTAGCAGGCTAGGCAGGACTCCGGATGTCACCGTGTGACATTTCCCCGAAGGGATAGACACAAGAACAAAGTGAAACACATGACGGCCAGTCAAGTGTCCTGAGCAGTAGTGCTGGGCTAACAGGACTCCGGTGAACCGGGCTGTAGCGGACTACTGTGGCTCATGGAAGCACTAGACTACATTTCCACATAAGAGAGGCTGCCAAGGATAAACAACTAGATTGTCGGATCCCACACATACCAAGCATTTCAATCATACACACAATATGCTCGATATGTGTAAATACAACATGGCATCACAACATAACTCTACAACTCAAGTATTTATTCATTAGGCTCTGAGGAGCGAGATATTACAAACATGGGTCTCATGACCCAACAATCATAGCATACAATTAAAGAACATGCGGAAGCTTAACATGTCTGAGTACAGACATCTACAAATGGAAAAGGCTAAGAAGCCTGACTATCTACCAGATCCTGCCGAGGGCACAAGATCGTAGCTGAGGTATCAAGATAACATCGAAGTCCACGCGAAACTACTAGTGAGACTAGAGTCTCTCTGCCAAACGTAAATTAAGCAAATGTAAGTACAAAAGTACTCAGCAAGACTTACATCAGAACTAGCTACATATGCATCGGTATCAACAAAGGGGGGTGGAGTTTAACTGCAGCAGGCCAGCTTTGACTCGGTGGCTATCTTAAACTACGACTGCAAGTAACTCTTTTGAGGTGGCGCACACGAGTCCACATATTCACCATATCAATCCACCACTATGGATCCGCTCCCGTCTCCCTACGAGAACGCCATCCATAGCACTCACGCTTATCTTGCGCATTTTAGAGTATCCACTTTCACTTGTCTATGAACTGTTATAGGCAACCAGAAGTCCTTTACCGCGGACGCGGCTATTCGAATAGTTTTATACCCTGCAGGGGTGTACTTCGTCACACATGTTTCCACCACTTAGCGTCTGCACACGACATGTGCTCGGCAGACTTCAAGCGAAAGCCGACGTGGGTGTAGACCACGACCTGACTAATCGCACAAGTCTATATTACAGGTTTATCGCCTATTCGGGTTCCATCCGCAAGGAAATCCGGCCCGGGTGTCCTCAACGGCCCCAAACGATGTGTACAGGGTCCCGAGACGCCAAACGGGCGCCCGACATACCCGGCCACGGTGTATCTACCGCATCATAACCCACCCCTAGGGTCAGCGCTATGCACGGCCGCTAGCACATAACCTATAAACACCAGAAACTAGTTGCAACTCTTGGACAGAGGGCGAGAGGGGTCAGTAAGTCGAGCGGGGTCATATTTCAGGGCCCAATGCATGGTAGTAAATGTTTCATGGATCACAAACACTGAACTCAGTTCCTGAGGACGGCTTCAATGAGACAACCCACCATGTACTCCTACATGGCCTCTCACCGCTACCTTTACGAAATCGTGTTCACACACTTAGCTCTCAACAATAGGACATGTTTACACACCTCCGATTCATCCCCGATGAATCAGGCCTGACTCAACTCTAAGCAGTAGCAGGCATGACAAACAAACATGAATGAGTAGGCCAATCAGGGCTCAAACAACTCCTACCCATGCTAGTGGGTTTCATCTATTTACTGTGGCACTGACAGGTCATGCAGAGGAAAGGGGTTCAACTACCGCAGCATGTAACAGTTGAATCGTTGTTGTCCTAATGCAGTAAAAGAGAGCAGGAGCGAGAGAGTGGGATTGTATCAGAATGAACAAGGGGGTTGTGCTTGCCTGGCACTTCTGAAGATAATATAGTTCTTCATCGGTGTCATCGAACAATCGTCGGAGCGTCGTCTACTGAGAGGGGACAGTCACCGGCAAACAAAGGAGAAACACAATCAATGCCATGCAACAATATGATGCATGAATGTGACATGGCAATATGATGTTGATTGAGCTAATGCAAATAGCAACCAGATTAAATGAAGTTGGTTTGAACCAAAGGTTCAAATTCAAACTCCATATGTGGAAATTCAAATGCCATTACCATGTTTTCAGTTATACAGTAGGTATAACTTAGTTTGTCATGCATGAAAATTGTACAGCTGAATAGATTGCATTTTTGTGATAATTTTTCATATATAATTTGTTTGATTGGAGTTACGGTTGAATTACTATGAATTTTAGAAGTTTGCATTAATTTCTGGAACTTCCTGAATAAGAATAATTCCAGAAAAAGAGTTATTGCGTTAGCATGACATCACCCTGATGTCAGCAGTTCAACTGGGCGCCTCCAGGTCAAACCTGACCAGTGGGGTCCACTGGTCAGTGACTGGGGCTGGTTAGTGACACTGTCAGGTGGGTCCGGTCAACGCCCACGTCAGCAAAGTCAACATGACATGTGGGGAGAGTCAACGTGTGATGTGGCTAGGTCAACCCGACCTGCGGGGCCCCTGTGGTTAGTTAAACATAACTGGAAATAAACTAAGTTTACTTATGGGCGTGGGGCCCATCCGCCAGTGAGCTATGGGGTTAGTTAGTGGCGTCATTAGTGGCTAATGACAGGCCATGTCCACCGCGCCGGAGTTCGCTCGGCGACGACCAAAACGATGGCGGAGCGTTTCGGAAAAATGCTACGGGGCTCCGTTTTGTACGCGGTTTGTTGCTACGGCTTTCTGACGCTCTTGCGCATCTAGTCGTGGCAGCGGCTGCAGCTGGGATGGCATGAGTCGACAGCGGCAGTGGCTAGGCGGCTGCCGGAATTCTGGCACAACGGTGTGGGCGGTGCGGGGCACGGGAGGAACCGTGGACGGTCGTGTTCGACTCGCGGTAGTGCGGTGAGTGCAACGGTGAGCTCGAACGGGAGCTTGCGCGGCCGTAGCTACGATGGCGACATGGATGGCGGCGGGGAGCTTCAGCTCAGGTGAGAACGAGGGCTACCAGGCGCAATCGAGGCGGGGAAGAGAGGGGTTCGAAGCGGTAGCTCACATAGAGTTGAACGGAGGCCTCGGCGAGCTCGGGGAGGGGCTGGTGGTGACGAGAGGTTGCCGGCGATCTCGGTGGCCGAACAAAGAGGGCGGTGGCGGTGTTGCAGCGCGTCCGGGGCCTCGTGGCTCATCGAGGAGGTAGAGGACGAAGTGGCGGAGCTTCTGGGCGCGTCGGTGAGGCGTGGAGTGGCCGGTGGCCGCGGGAATGGCGAGCAGCGAGACGAGCTCCACTCGGGTGTGCTCGGGAGAGGGAGCAGAGGGCGAGGGAGAGAGAAGAGAGTGAGGGAGAGGAGCGAGGGGGCTGCGGGGCGTCTCCAGACGCGTCGGGGTGCCTCGGTGGCAAGCAGGAGGTGGCCAGGGGCGGCGCACGGGCGACAGGCAGCAGCCTGCCTACTCTAGCGGGAGGTTGTTGATGACTGGCACTGTGGGCCAGTGGGCCGCACAGTGCTGGGCCAGCTGGGGCACCAGATGGGCTGCACGTAAATTTGGTAGGTTTCTGTCCTTTCTGTTTTTGTTTCTGTTTTGTAATTGCAGTTTGTTTTTGATCCAGTTTTAAAAAACCAAATCAATTTTGTAAATCCTGAAAATATTCATGAGCACTTTCTGAATTATTCCAGTGGCCCACAAATAGTTCCAACATTATTTGAGCATTTAAATTATTTATAGTGTTTAACTGCCCAAAGTCAAATAGTTTAAGATTTAATTCAAAAATCCAGGAATGACCTATAAATATGTTCATCATTTTTGGAAGAGGTTTTCACCTTTATCAGAAATCATGAACATTTCCTAAGGCATTCTGGGTCATTGAAAAATATTTTATTTGAACCTATTTGAATTTCATTTGGTGCTAGGGTTTACCAATCCCCATTTCAGGTTTCATGAAATTTAAGCATGATGCATGGATGCAATGCCACTAGTTACAAGCAAACTCTAGGGCTGTGACAACTCACCCCCACTAAACAAGAATCTCGTCCTGAGATTCAAGACGTGAGGTAAGAAGACAGAGGGGACACTGGCTAACACGATCTTGTCGATCCAATTGCCCTTCCCGAAGATGTTGGTTCATTGCTCTAATTGATCTTGACGTCCTTGCTTTCGAGATCTTCATCCAACACGATAAAGGGAAGAAAAGAAACTCTCGAAGAATCGATCTTCTTGAAGATTGAGCAACCGACGATCAACTCTCAGAACGAGACATAGCGACATCTATCAAGATGAGACACGATACACACATCAAGAATGATGGAAAAGAGCATATAACAAGGTTTAAATAAGTAGCGGGATTCCCACACCTAGGAGGGTGGTGAACGGTGTCAACGTAGCGAGGAGTTGGGTTGCCATGATACCACAATGAGACACCTTAAGAAAGGTGATTCGCAAAAATATTCCCTTAAGTGGAAAAAAGAATTACTTTTGATTCAGAGATCAACGACACTCTTTATACCAGCCTAAGGCAAACCTCAACAATCGTTTGGTGGAGTACGAGGGATGGCATACCCGGACTTGAATGGATGATGTGGACTACCTTGTTGAAAACAACGCAAGGAATGATTTTGCTTGCGCGTGCTCTGAAGAACTTGAGCATTCCCATATTCATCAAGGTTTTACCAACATCCGTGTCAATGATCCTGGCAACACAACATACTACCATGATGAATAGTGATAGATGAGCAGATGTAAAGGAAGATAACACCTTCTCAGATTTCACCTTAGCGAGGCCAAGGAAACAAAATCTAGATGATCGACCGAGAGACATTTAGCACTCCGCTTCTAATGTTCTCCTTGATGTGCTAGCGCAACCCATTTATAGATATGGTTTGATAATTAGAACATCAAGTAAAAGGTCGGACTTCGGAAGCCCAAGAATCCATAAGGAATAACTACGGAGGCAGATCCTGCGAGATCCTTATGGGGAGGTGACCAACTTCTTCAACCAAGGTATTACAATAATAGGCCTTCCGGCTAGGTGTGTTGGCCACGACATCCACGTTACCGGGTTACCGAGAGACCAATATTATAATTCTTGGACACGTTCCAACCATCATATCTGCCTGAGATTCAGATCTGGTTGGTGTCAAGATATTCCAGACTCATCGAATCTAGAAAGAGAAGTGAAAGTTTTGCAACACAAATCGACGAGATGGCGTTGCGAGATTCTTGAGGAATGAACGAAGATAGAAAGCTCCAAAACATGAGCTGGTTCTGCTAAACACAGGTGAACACGATGTCCCAGACAAGCATGACCACATAGTAGTCTTATGATAAAACACTACCAAATTTAGGTGGGGAACCATCATTGAGGATGTCGGAGTCTTGTGCATGAACTAATATTCGCACAACAACTTCTTTTCCTCGAGCAAATCAATCAGTGGCTTGGTGTGCTAGGAACACATACATAATGGAGGTAGCGAGCCTGTCAAACCATAGCATACTTCGCACATGCATGACTAACTTGGGATGGTACCAGAGGAAACAAAAACAATCTTTCTCGAACTCACAACGGCAACTTGCACAAAATGCACATGAATCAGAAAAAGTCGCTTCTTTCATCCAAACATATGCTTCATGAACAAAACACGAAGAAATGCTTACACAAGTTTCCAACACTAAGTTGATGTTCAACATGAGTCATGGGGGAAGACAGAATGCTGCTAATGGGCTCCACAGCAACTCATCCAAATTTCCATATCACTGGACTTCCACCATCATGTGAACACGGTGATGGTATTGGTCAGACCAAAAGATGTAATGATGTATGCTCGAGGGATCAACCATGAGTAAGACAACATTACGAACATCGTTGGCTCTGGTTTGACTTGATGATAGCCCATACTCAAGTCAAAGTTTTGTCAAGGCAATAGATCCAACAACTGATCTCGAGGACCAATCGATGGAGATATCTGTTGGGGAACGCAGTAATTTCGAAAATTTTCCTACGCACACGCAAGATCATGGTGATGCACAGCAACGAGAGGGGAGAGTGTTGTCTACGTACCAACGCAGACCGACTGCGGAAGCGATCACAAAACATAGAGGAAGTAGTCGTACGTCTTCTTCCCGATCCGACCGATCCAAGCACCGTTACTCCGGCACCTCCGAGTTCTTAGCACACGTTCAGCTCGATGACGTTCCTCGGGCTCCGATCCAGCAAAGCGTCGAGGAAGAGTTCCGTCAGCACGACGGCGTGGTGACGATCTTGATGTACTACCGACGCAGGGCTTCGCCTAAGCACTATAACGGTATGATCGAGGTGGAATTTGGTGGCAGGGGGCACCGCACACGGCTAAGGAACGATCTCAAGGATCAAGTTGTGTGTCTTGGGGTGCCCCCTGCCCCCGTATATAAAGGCCAGGGGCAGGGGGTTCGGCCGGCTAGGAGGGAGGCGCAGGGAGGAGTCCTACTCCCACCGGGAGTAGGACTCCTCCCCTCCAATCCTATTCCAACTAGGACTCTTGGGGGGGAAGGAGAAAGAGGGGGCCGGCCCACCTATCCTAGTCCTATTAGGACTTGGGAAAGGGGGGGCACCGGCTAGGCTTGTGGGCTGCCTCTTCTCTCTTTTCCACTAAGGCCCAATAGGCCCATTTGCCTCCCGGGGGGTTCCGGTAACCCTCCCGGTAATCCGGAAAAATCCCGATTTTACCCGGAACGCTTCCGGTGCCCAAACATAGGCTTCCAATATATCAATCTTTACGTCTCGACCATTTCGAGACTCCTCGTCATGTCCGTGATCTCATCCGGGACTCCGAACAACCTTCGGTACATCAAAATGCATAAACTCATAATAACTGTCATCGTAACGTTAAGCGTGCGGACCCTACGGTTCGAGAACAATGTAGACATGACCGAGACACGTCTCCGGTCAATAACCAATAGCGGGACCTGGATGCCCATATTGGCTCCTACATATTCTACGAAGATCTTTATCGGTCAGACCGCATAACAACATACGTTGTTCCCTTTGTCATCGGTATGTTACTTGCCCGAGATTCGATCGTCGGTATCCAATACCTAGTTCAATCTCGTTACCGGCAAGTCTCTTTACTCGTTCTGTAATACATCATCTCACAACTAACATATTAGTTGCAGTGCTTGCAAGGCTTATGTGATGTGTATTACACCGAGGGCCCAGAGATACCTCTCCGACAATCGGAGTGACAAACCCTAATCTCGAAATACGCCAACCCAACATCTACCATTGGAGACACCTGTAGTACTCCTTTATAATCACCCAGTTACGTTGTGACATTTGGTAGTACCCAAAGTGTTCCTCCGGTAAACGGGAGTTGCATAATCTCATAGTTATAGGAACATGTATAAGTCATGAAGAAAGCAATAGCAACATACTAAACGATCGGGTGCTAAGCTAATGGAATGGGTCATGTCAATCAGATCATTCAACTAATGATGTGACCTCATTAATCAAATAACAACTCTTTGTTCATGGTTAGGAAACATAACCATCTTTGATTAACGAGCTAGTCTAGTAGAGGCATACTAGTGACACTCTATTGGTCTATGTATTCACACATGTATTATGTTTCCGGTTAATACAATTCTAGCATGAATAATAAACATTTATCATGATATAAGGAAATAAATAATAACTTTATTATTGCCTCTAGGGCATATTTCCTTCAATATCATCTTTCTTCAACACACACACAAGGATATCCCTTAGTGATGAACTAAGTCAGACAAGCTTCTATCTCCCAGCTCTCCAAGTTGTTGTCTAGCTCAACCAATTAGCTCAGGGATATCCAACATAGATTCTTGGAGAAGGGGTGATTTATAAGAAAACCAACTTGATCACGAACTCAACATCGCGGTCAGGTGACAGCCTGGTAATACTTCCGAGAAGATATTCGAAACATCACGAACCACCAATATGCTACTAAGCTCAAGATCAATCTTGCTTTTCAGGGCAAGACGATATGATCAATAGAGCAATGGTTTGGCAAAATCCTAACTCGTTGATCGAAGAGTGCACCAGGAAATAAGGACTAGGTAGCACAATCTATCTTAGAATGATGATTCAATAACCAACATTCTAAGAATGAGAATATTGTCCATTAACTACCAAGCAACGGAGTTGCTAGGAGTATTGATTTCACACATCACGACTCACTTGCCGGCATTCCTGTACAATAACACGGGAACCGAGGAATGAACAATGATGGCAAGAAGTATCACTGCGTCAAGAATTCATAAGAGAAGGTGCAATTCTCATGACGGTCCTGACATAAGGTGGGTAATACTTTAGGGTAGAACAGAACCAAAAGCTGGGTTGCATTTTGATCTGCGGAATACAACTACTTTGACCCAATCCTGGATATGGATGAGGTACTGGAGTTTGTTTCTCCTAGTCATCCTAAAATAGAATGGCTTAATGGACCACAAGAATAATAGGCATCATTGGACAAATGCACGCATACCCTTGACTATCAATTGATACCCGAAGGTCAGGAAACAACTAGAGAGGGACAACTCAAAGGAACATATAACTTTCTGAGTTGTGGATGCATAGATTAATATGTCGAACCAAGTTCAACAGGTTTCTTCTAGATAACCCATGCAGAAAGGTAGAGCTGGCAGAATCACAATTATGAATGGAGAACTCCTCAAGAGTATTCTGGTTGTGATATTTTGGTTCAAAGGAACTCCTGCCAAGGATGGTTCATGGTATTTGGAAGAAGGAAATACCACGAACCTCGAGAACTAATGCAAAGGTTACTAATATCCTAAAGGAACTAGCAAACACTATCAACAGGAGGTAAGCAGAGTGAATCTCGGGTTCAAGAACCCAGGAATAGAAACCTACTACTAAGTAGCATCACGGGATGCTTTCGAGAGTAATGGCCAGAATCATCACACTGGGGATGCAAAGAATTGCTAGATTACTAGGTGACTCCATAAAACACCTAGGGTCACAATAGTAGCTCCAACATATATGTCGAGGCAATAGAGTACCTCAACTCATCGATTAGTGTGCTTAATCTAGCCCAAAGACATGGGGATAGGAAGAAGGATTTGCAAATGCATCAGACTAATTAGAAACCTGGGATGACTCGGACAGCATAACGACTGTAACTGCTCAGAAAAAGATTTGAGACATTCACAAGGATTTGCATAGTCACTCAACAACATCATATCAAGGTTCTGGTTCAGCTGACAACATACTAAAAGTAGCAGAGACTGAACTAAGGCTTGAATTCAACAATCCTATAAGTCTCTACCATACTAACTCGTCATCCTGATAGATAGATGCGAAGCCTAGTTCTTAATCCCCGTAGAAAGGAAGAGGTTGACTCAGATCAGAGGGCATGAGGTATAATGAGTAAAAAGAGCCTTATGTTCCCTCCCACAATCAATTCCCTTACATAACTAAAGCATTTCCAGACACGACTTTGACCAGCTTGGCTTGGTAATCCTACAGGCAGTCAGGCTCTGATACCAACGCTGTCAGGACCCCGATTCCAAGTCACATCGATCTAGCCGGTAACACCTCATATCACTTTGCGGCCTCACGCATGGTATTCCCACGGGTGTCGCCTTACCATGGCCCGGGACCGTTTGCGCCTTTTGGCTCACGTATATGATAGTGTCGCTAGCATCCATATGACAGAGAACCCGGGCCGACATGGCTAGTCGTGAATCATGAGCGGCACTAACCTATGGGGACAGGCATACATGAATCACATCGAGCATGTCGATCAGCAGCGTGTGAATCCGGGGTGTAGCATTGGGCTAACAGGACTCCAGTGAACCCGTGCTGTAGCAGGCTAGGCAGGACTCCGGATGTCACCGCGTGACATTTCCCCGAAGGGACAGACACGGGAACGAAGTGAAACACATGACGGCCAGTCAAGTGTCCTGAGCAGTAGTGCTGGGCTAACAGGACTCCGGTGAACCGGGCTGTAGCGGACTACTGTGGCACATGGAAGCACTAGACTACATTTCCCCATAAGAGAGGCTGCCAAGGATAAACAACTAGATTGTCGGATCCCACACATACCAAGCATTTCAATCATACACACAATATGCTCGATATGTGTAAATACAACATGGCATCACAACATAACTCTACAACTCAAGTATTTATTCATTAGGCTCCGAGGAGCGAGATATTACAAACATGGGTCTCATGACCCAAAAATCATAGCATACAATTAAAGCACATGCGGAAGCTTAACATGTCTGAGGACAGACATCTACAAATGGAAAAGGCTAAGAAGCCTGACTATCTACCAGATCCTGCCGAGGGCACAAGATCGTAGCTGAGGTATCAAGCTAACATCGAAGTCCACGTGAAACTACTAGCGAGACTGGAGTCTCTCTGCAAAACAAAAATTAAGCAAACGTGAGTACAAAAGTACTCAGCAAGACTTACATCAGAACTAGCTACATATGCATCGGTATCAACAAAGGGGGGGTGGTGGAGTTTAACTGCAGCAAGCCAGCTTTGACTTGGTGGCTATCTTAAACTACGACTGCAAGTAACTCTTTTGAGGTGGCGCACACGAGTCCACATATTCACCATATCAATACACCACTATGGATCCGCTCCCGTCTCCCTACGAGAACGCCATCCATAGCACTCATGCTTATCTTGCGCATTTTAGAGTATCCACTTTCACTTGTCTATGAACTGTTATAGGCAACCCAGAAGTCCTTTACCGCGGACGCGGCTATTTGAATAGTTTTATACCCTGCAGGGGTGTACTTCGTCACACATGTTTCCACCACTTAGCATCTGCACACGACATGTGCTCGGCAGACTTCAAACGAAAGCCGACGTGGGTGTAGACCACGACCTGACTAACCACACAAGTCTCTAGTCCAAGTTTATCGCCTATTCAGGTTCTATCCGCAAGGAAATCCGGCCGGGGTGTCCTCAACGGCCCCAAACAATGTGTACAGGGTCCCGAGACGCCAAACGGGCGCCCGACATACCTGGCCACGGTGTATCTACCGCATCATAGCCCACCCCTAGGGTCAGCGCTATGCACGACCGCTAGCACATAACCTATAAACACCAGAAACTAGTTGCAACTCTTGGACAGAGGACGAGAGGGGTCAGTAAGTCGAGCGGGGTCATATTTCAGGGCCCAATGCGTGGTAGTAAATGTTTCATGGATCACAAACAAAGAACTCAGTTCCTGAGGACGGCTTCAATGAGACAACCCACCATGTACTCCTACATGGCCTCTCACCGCTACCTTTACCAAATCGTGTTCACACACTTAGCTCTCAACAGTAGGACATGTTTACACACCTCCGATTCATCCCCGATGAATCAGGCCTGACTCAACTCTAAGCAGTAGCAGGCATGACAAACAAACATGAATGAGTAGGCCCATCAGGGCTCAAACAACTCCTACCCATGCTAGTGGGTTTCATCTATTTACTGTGGCACTGACAGGTCATGCAGAGGAAAGGGGTTCAACTACCGCAGCATGTAACAGTTGAATCGTTGTTGTCCTAATGCAGTAAAAGAGAGCAGGAGCGAGAGAGTGGGATTGTATCGAAATGAACAAGGGGGTTGTGCTTTCCTGTCACTTCTGAAGATAATATAGTTCTTCATCGGTGTCATCGAACAATCGTCGGAGCGTCGTCTACTAAGAGGGGACAGTCACCGGCAAACAAAGGAGAAACACAATCAATGCCATTCAACAATATGATGCATAAATGTGACATGGCAATATGCTGTTGATTGAGCTAATGAAACTAGCAACCAGATTAAATGAAGTTGGTTTGAACCAAAGATTCAAATTCAAACTCCATATGTGGAAATTCAAATCCCATTACCATGTTTTTAGTTATACAATAGGTATAACTTAGTTTGTCATGCATGAAAATGGTACAGCTGAATAGATTACATTTTTCTGATAATTTTTCATATATAATTTGTTTGATTTGGAGTTACGGTTGAATTACTATGAATTTTAGAAGTTTGCATTAATTTCTGGAACTTCCTGAATAAGAATAATTCCAGAAAAAGAGTTATTGCATCAGCATGACATCACCCTGATGTCAGCAGGTCAACTACGCGCCTCCAGGTCAAACCTGACCAGTGGGGTCCACTCGTCAGTGACTAGGGCTGGTTAGTGAGACTGTCAGGTGGGTTTGGTCAACGCCCACGTCAGCAAAGTCAACATGACATGTGGGGACAGTCAACATGTGACGTGGCCAGGTCAACCCGACCTGTGGGGCCCTTGTGGTTGGTTAAACATAACAGGAAATAAACTAAGTTTACTTATGGGCGTGGGGCCCATCCGTCAGTGAGCTATGGGGTTAGTTAGTGGCGTCATTAGTGGCTAATGACAGGCCATGTCCACCTCGCCGGAGTTCGGCCGGCGACGACCAAAACGACAGCGGAGCGTTTCGGAAAAATGCTACGGGGCTCCGTTTTGTACGCGGTTTGTTGCTACGACTTTCTGACGCTCTTGCGCATCTAGTGGTGGCAGCGGCTGCAGGTGGGATGGCCTGAGTCGACGGCGGCAGCAGCTAGGCGGCGGTCGGAGTTCGGGCACAACGGTGTGGGCGGTGCGGGGCACGGGAGGAACCGTGGACGGTCATGTTCGACTCGCGGTAGTGCGGTGAGTGCAATGGTGAGCTCGAACGGGAGCTTGCGCGACCGTAGCTACGTTGGCGACATGGCCGGCGGTGGGGAGCTTCAGCTCCGGTGAGAACGAGGGCTACCAGGCGCAATCGAGGCGGGGAAGAGAGGGGTTCGAAGCGGTAGCTCACATAGAGTTGAATGGAGGCCTCGGCGAGCTCGGGGAGGGGCTGGTGGTGACGAGAGGTCGCCGGCGATCTCGGTGGCCGAACGAAGAGGGCGGCGGCGGTGGCAGTGTTGCAGCGTGTCCGGGGCCTCGTGGCTCGTCGAGGAGGTAGAGGACAAAGTGGCGGAGCTTCTGGGCGCGTCGGTGAGGCGTGGGGTGGCCGGTGGCCCCGGGAACGGCAAGCGGCGCGACGAGCTCCACTCGGGTGTGCTCGGGAGAGGGAGCAGAGGGCGAGGGAGATAGCAGAGAGTGAGGGAGAGGAGCGAGGGGGCTGCGGGGCATCTCCAGACGCGTCGGGGCGCCTCGGTGGCAAACAGGAGGTGGCCAGGGGCGGCGCACGGGCGACAGGCAGCAGCCTACCTACTCTGGCGGGAGGTTGGTGATGACTGGCACTGTGGGCCCGTGGGCCGCACAGTGCTAGGCCAGCTGGGGTGCCAGATGGGTTGCAGGTAAGTTAGGTAGGTTTCTGTCCTTTCTATTTTTGTTTCTGTTTTCTAATTTGCAGTTTGTTTTTGATCCAGTTTTTAAAAACCAAATCAATTTTATAAATCCTGAAAATATTCATGAGCACTTTCTGAATTATTCCAGTGGCCCACAAATAGTTCCAACATTATTTGAGCATTTAAATTATTTATAGTGTTTAACTGCCCAAAGTCAAATAGTTTAAGATTTAATTCAAAAATCCAGGAATGACATTTAAATATGTTCATCATTTTTGGAAGAGGTTCTCACCTTTATCAGAAATCATGAACATTCCCTAAGGCATTCTGGGTCATTGAAAAATATTTTATTTGAATTTCATTTGGTGCTAGGGTTTACCAATCCCCATTTCAGGTTTCATGAAATTTAAGCATGATGCATGGATGCAATGCCACTAGTTACAAGCAAACTCTAGGGCTGTGACAAAGGTTTCATTCTGTTTGGACTCCGTTTGATATTCCTTTTCTTCGAAACCCTAAAATAGGCAAAAAAACAACAATTTGGGTTGGGCCTCCGATTAGTAGGTTAGTCCCAAAAATGATATAAAAGTGTAAAATAGAGCCCATTAACATCCAAAATAGATAATATAATAGCATGGAGCAATCAAAAGTTATAGATACGTTGGAGACGTATCAAAGCACAAGTGCACGAATAATATGATGCAACAATGGCGATATTCATGGCGCTAGGTATATGGTGCAAAGAGGTAAGACAAGCATGCTTCACAAGAAATATGTCAAAATCTCCAAATATATGCGAGAATGCTATGGGGGCAATCTCATTAGCAAGACTAAAACTATTGTTGCACTCAATACATGTCAAATCATCTAGCATGAGAGAGGCAATACATGGAGATATATAACAAGAAGAAATAACAATCATGTGCAAAGCATGGTAATGGTTGTCATCAACCGCATGAAATAAGCAAGTATGAATCATCGGTGATGCAACAAAGCAAGCAATCGTAGTAATCAAGTCGTGCACGCTAGTACTGCGAAGATGCAACATACTAGAGGAAATCATTGCAATCATGCCATGTGAGCAAATAATAGGCATAGACAATTCACATGACATATCGCAAGCACGAACACAAAGCAAGATCTTAGTATCATCATAGGAATGGGTCACAAAAGGAACATGGCAATAACAAGAGATATCTCCAGCAAGCTTGCAAATACACATAAAAGTATGAGAATCAATCATCATGTGTAATGCAAAGCATGGGTCACAAATGCATGGCAAAGCCATAGTAATGAGCATATCATTCAAGGTGAACATGGTAATATGGGAAAATGATATATAATGGACAATAACCCATAACCAAGTGAGGGCCATGTAGAAAAAATGTGCGAAGTCTTTGCGCAAAGAGAGCGGTGGGAAAGACAATCCATGGGATCCCAAACCATCATTGCTCTCTAGAGCTCAGTTTGTCAACTCATGGGATTGTGAGGTTGACAAGTATTCATGGGTACTTACACAAAAGAGACACAAACGAAAGAAATTGTTTGTGTGGTAAATGTACACATCATCCATCATGATGTGTATGTGCACATGAGAGTTAGCATAAGCATCGCTCAAAGAACTTTGATGCATAGTATAAGAACATGTCATCCATCATGAAAGAATAGTTATTGTGTATAACACGATGGGGATGCAAATTGAGCATACAAGTATAAGGCACAACAATAGCATTTGTATTCATGGGGAGCATATGGTGCACACAAGTATTGGGATCATGCAATGGATGGGAGTGATCAAAATCTCCTAAAATGTATGAGCAAACTACGGGGGTCTCCTCATGTGCAATATTTGAAACATCATACAGAGAATATGGAAAACATCCAAAACAATGGATATCCGAAGCTAGGTGGTCATGGCATGGCATATGAGATAAATGATGCAAAGGGAGCATATCAATATCATCACAAGAAAAACAGATGCCAATAACCATGGGCTTGTCATCTATGCCATAAGTGCAAATTGGGTTTATTTTAATGGCATATGCATAGTCACTATGAAGAGATTGCAAATATGACATATTGTTGATCTCATGCATAGCATATGACAAGTCAAGCGGATTGTCAAACATGATGTGACCTAGAGAATTGTCACAAGAAATCCTATGTAACATAGCATCACAACTAATAGACTCCACATGGCAATTGTCATACTCATCATAAATGGGCAATAAATCATTACATGAGGAAGTCGCACTAGCATGAAGCATGGTAATACATGGATCAACATGATGCATGCAATCAATGTCAAGATTGTCCACTAGTGGGACTAGAGCATCACCTTCACCTTTGTTACCTATGTCATTCCACTCAAGTGGTGTAGGTGAGGTGGGAAAGACCAAATGGTGGTCATCATCATCAACTTGATGGAACCATGTGGGGGTGCATCATATTCCACCATGGCCATCATCTTATCCAAAGGAAGGACGAAGTCGTCAAGCATCGACACGTCATCATATATGGGACCTAGCACCAAATTAGAAGACACAATAGAGGTAGAGGTTAAGTCATTAGAAATTGAAGTGGCCTGATGCTACCTCTTGAGCACTGCGTTGGTTTTCCCCAAAGAGGAAGGGATGATGCAGCAAAGTAGCGTAAGTATTTCCCTCAGTTTTTGAGGAACAAGGTATCAATCCAGTAGGAGGCTACGCGCTAGTCCCTCGTACCTGCACAAAACAAATAAATCCTCGCAACCAACGCGATAAGCGGTTGTCAATCCCTACACGGCCACTTACGAGAGTGAGATCTGATAGATATGATAAGATAATATTTTTTGTATTTTTATGATAAAGATGCAAAGTAAAATAAAAGCAAAGTAAAAGCAAAGGAAATAACTAAGTATTGGGAGATTAATATGATGAAGATAGACCCGGGGGCCATAGGTTTCACTAGTGGCTTCTCTCGAGAGCATAAGTATTCTACGGTGGGTGAACAAATTACTGTTGAGTAATTGGCAGAATTGAGCATAGTTATGAGAATATCTAGGTATGATCATGTATATAGGCATCATGTCCGAGACAAGTAGACCGACTCCTGCCTGCATCTACTACTATTAATCCACTCATCGATCGATCCAGCATGCATCTAGAGTATTAAGTTAATGAAAACAGAGTAACGCCTTAAGCAAGATGACATGATGTACAGGGATAAACTCATGCAATATGATGAAAACCCCATCTTGTTAACCTCGATGGCAACAATACAATACGTGCCTTCCTGCCCCTACTTTCACTGGGAAAGGACACCACAAGATGGAACCCAAAGCTAAGCACTTCTCCCATTGCAAGAAAGATCAATCTAGTAGGCCAAACCAAACTGATAATTCGAAGAGACTTGCAAAGATAACTAATCATACATAAAAGAATTCAGAGAAGATTCAAATATTGTTCATAGATAGACTTGATCATAAACCCACAATTCATCGGTCTCAACAAACACACCGCAAAAAGAAGATTACATCGAATAGTCCTCCACAAGAGAGGGGGAGAACATTGTATTGAGATCCAAAAAGAGAGAAGAAGCCATCTAGCTACTAACTATGGACCCGTAGGTCTGAGGTGAACTACTCACACTTCATCGGAGGGGCTATGGTGTTGATGTAGAAGCCCTACGTGATCGATGCCCCCTCTGGCGGAGCTCCGGAACAGGCCCCAAGATGGGATCTCGTGGATATAGAAAGTTACGGTGGTGGAATTAGGGTTTTGGCTCCGTATCTGATCATTTGGGGGGTACATAGGTATATATAGGAGGAAGGAGTACGTCGGTGGAGCAACAGGGGGCCCACGAGGGTGGAGGGCGTGCCTGGGGGGGGGGGGGGGGGGGGGTAGGCGCGCCCCCTACGTCGTGGCCTCCTCTTTTGTGTCTTGACGTAGGATCCAAGTCACCTGGGTCTTGTCCGTTGAGAAAATCACGTTCCTGAAGGTTTCATTCTGTTTGGACTTCGTTTGATATTCCTTTTCTTCGAAACCCTAAAACATGCAAAAAACAGCAATTCTGGGCTGGGCCTCCGGTTAATAGGTTAGTCCCAAAAATAATATAAAAGTGGATAATAAAGCCCAATAATGTCCAAAACAGTAGATAATATAGCATGGAGCAATAAAAAATTATAGATATGTTGGAGACGTATCAAGCATCCCCAAGCTTTATTCCTGCTCGTCCTCGAGTAGGTAAATGATAAAAATAGAATTCTTGATGCGGATTGCTACTTGGCATAATTTTAACGTAATTCTTCTTAATTGTGGTATGAATATTCAGATCCGAAAGATTCAAGATAAAAGTTTAATATTGACATAAAAATAAACATACTTCAAGCATACTAACAAAGCAATCATGTCTTCTCAAAATAACATGGCCAAAGAAAGTTATCCCTACAAAATCATATAGTCTGGCTATGCTCTATCTTCATCACACAAAGTATTTAAATCATGCACAACCCCGATGACAAGCCAAGCAATTGTTTCATACTTTGGACATTCTCAAACTTTTTCAATCTTCACGCAATACATGAGCGTGAGCCATGGATATAGCACTATAAGTGGAATAGAATGGTGGTTGTGGAGAAGACAAAAAGGGAGAAAATAGTCTCACATCAACTAGGCGTATCAATGGGCTATGGAGATGCCCATCAATAGATATCAATGTGAGTGAGTAGGGATTTCCATGCAACGGATGCACTAGAGCTATAAGTATATAAAAGCTCAACAAAAGAAACTATTGCTTGCTCATGAAGACCTAGGGCATTTTGAGGAAGCCCGTCATTGGAATATACAAGCGAAGTTCTATAATGAAAAATTCCCACAAGTATATGGAAGTGATAACATAGGAGACTCTCTATCATGAATATCATGGTGCTACTTTGAAGCACAAGTGTGGTAAAAGGATAGTAACATTGTACCTTCTCTCTTTTTCTCTCATTTTTTGGGCCTTTTCTCTTTTTTATGGCCTCTTTTCTTTCTTCTTGTTTTTTATTTTTCGTCCGGAGTCTCATCCCGACTTGTGGGGGAATCATAGTCTCCATCATCCTTTCCTCATTGGGACAATGCTCTAATAATGATGATCATCACACTTTTATTTTCTTACAACTCAACAATTACAACTCGACACTTAGAACAAATTATGACTCTATATGAATGCCTCTGGCGGTGTACCGGGATTTGCAATGAATCAAGAGTGACATGTATGAAAGAATTATGAATGGTGGCTTTGCCACAAATATGATGTCAACTACATGATCATGCTAAGCAATATGACAATGATGGAGTGTGTCATAATAAATGGAACGGTGGAAAGTTGCATGGCAATATATCTCGGCATGGCTATGGAAATGCCATAATAGGTAGGTATGGTGGCTGTTTTGAGGAAGGTATATGGTGGGTGTATGATACCGGTGAAAGGTGCGCGGTATTAGAGAGGCTAGCAAAGGTGGAAGGGTGAGAAAAGTGCGTATAAACCATGGACTCAACATTAGTCATAAAGAACTCATATACTTGTTGCAAAAATCTACAAGTCATCAAAGCAAAGTATTACATGCATGCTCCTAGGGGGATAGATTGGTAGAAAAAGACCATCGCTCGTCCCCGACCGCCACTCAAAAGGAAGACAATCAAAAAATAAATCATGCTTCGACTTTATCACATAAGGTTCACCATACATGCATGCTACGGGAATCACAAACCTTAACACAAGTATTTCTCAAATTCACAACTACTCAACTAGCATAACTTTAATATCACCATCTTCATATCTCAAAACAATTATCAAGCATCAAACTTCTCATAGCATTCAACACACTCATAAGGAAGTTCTTTTGCTATTCTTGAATTCCAAGTATATTAGGATTATTTAAGAAAATTACCATGCTATTTAAGACTCTCAAAATAATCTAAGTGAAGCATGAGAGACCAGTAGTTTCTATAAAACAAATCCACCACCGTGGTCTAAAAGATATAAGTGAAGTACTAGAGCAAAACTATATAACTAAGTGAAGCACATAGAGTATTCTAACAAATTACAAATCATGTATGGTTCTCTCAAAAGGTGTGTACAGCAAGTATGATTGTGGTAAACTAAAAAGTAAACACTGAAATCATACAAGACGCTCCAAGCAAAACACATATTATGTGGCGAATAAAAATATAGCTCCAAGTAAAGTTACCGATAGAAGTAGGACGAAAAGAGGGGATGCCTTCCGGGGCATCCCCAAGATTTGGCTTTTAGGTGTCCTTAGATTATCTTGGGGGTGCCATGGGCATCCCCAAGATTAGGCTCTTGCCACTCCTTGTTCCATAATCCATCAAATCTTTACCCAAAACAAAAAAACTTCACAACACAAAACTCAAAGTAGAAAATCTCGTGAGCTCCGTTAGCGAAAGAAAACAGAAGACCACTTCAAAGTACTGTAATGAACTCATTCTTTATTTATATTGGTGTTAAACCTACTGTATTCCAACTTCTCTATGGTTTATAAACTATTTTACTAGCCATAGATTCATCAAAATAAGCAAACAACACACGAAAAAAACAGAATCTGTCAAAAACAGAACAGTCTATAGTAATCTGTAGCTAGTGCAAGATCTGGAACCCCAAATATTCTAAAATAAATTTCTGGACGTGAGTAATTTATCTATTAATAATCTGCAAAAAATAATTACCTAAATAGCACTTTCCAAATACAAATGGCAGCAGTTCTCGTGAGCGCTAAAGTTTCTGTTTTTTACAGCAAGTGTAACAAGACTTTCCCCAAGTCTTCCCAACGGTTCTACTTGGCACAAACACTAATTAAACACAAAAAACACAACCAAAAAAGAGGCTAGATAAATTATTTATTACTAAACAATAGCAAAAAGCAAGGAATAAAAATAAAATTGGGTTGCCTCCCAACAAGCGCTATCGTTTAAGGCCCCTAGCTAGGCATAACAAACAAGGATAGATCTAGGTATTGCCATCTTTGGTAGGCAATCCATAATTGGCTCTCATAATATATCCATAATTGCTGATCTCACGGGAGGAGGAGGAGGAGGGACACGCCTCTGATTGAAGTATTTGTTGGCACAGTGACCCTTCTGTTGGCACTTGTTGCACGTGACCTCCGAGAGCGGACGGTGATACGGAGCAATTGATCTTGGAGCTTGAGACGAAGTCTTGTTCTGAAAGCCAGGGTTGGGTGGGTGGGAAGATCCACTGCCACCTTTCCCTTCTACTGATAAGGCTGACAAAATGGAGGAAGAGGAAGCCAATACTTTTGCTGCTTAGCCACTTGAGTTGAGGAAGAAGGAGTTGCATCTCTGACTCGCTTCTTGGAAGCATCGCACTTGAGTTGAGCAGTCTCTTGCTTCATTGCCATATTGTAAAACTCATCGTACCTCTTGGGCTCAAAGAGGACGAGAGCTAGCTGGATTTCTTCTCTGGGACCACCCCTGAACTGGTATATCATGCTCTTCTCGACAGGGACGTCTTGCTTAGCAAAACGGGCGAGCTTCTGAAACATTTTGTTGTACTCGTAAACAGACATAGTGCCTTGCTTCAGGTTGCGGAATTCTTCACGCTTGCTTTCAACCACACTCTTAGGATTATGATCAGCTTTGAAGTCTTGACGGAATTCATCCCAGGTAATCACACGGCCTCCTCTGGAATCTTTGTACTGCTGAAACCATTCTGCAGCTTGGTCTTTGAGTTGGAAGGAGGCGAACTTGACAAAGTCCTCATGCCTGACGTTACTGCGCTCGAAATGCTTGCATATGTCCACGAGCCAATCATCAGCGTCTGTTGCCTCAACACAATTGCTGATGGTCTTTGGCTGGTTAGCAAGGAACTGGTTGAGTGTAGCAAACTGATTCTGATTGTTGCCATGACCCTGGTTCCCTTGGTTGCGCTCTTGAAGAAGTTGCATGATCAACTGCGTGTTTGCATTGGTAGCGGCCATCACAGCTTGCCATGCCTCCGGAGGTGGAGGTGGTGGTGGCGGACCAGGATTCGGAGTCGTGCACGTTGGAGGAGCCATCCGGAAGAGGTTGACATCCGTTAGCACATTGACAGACAAATATTGAAGCTGAATCAAACGGGTTGAAATTGCAACATATAGTCTTCACATCCGAACAAAATGAACGAATGCATTCCAATTGAAATGGTCACATTTCCATAAATTGAGAAGCCACTTAGAATTGAGGTATAAGAAAAACAACAAGGTGCGGAACAAGAACAAATACTTGGTGAGGATTACCCAATCCAAACCAAATATCCGCGCTAGAGCTACAAGAATTCCCACCTATGAAACTCCCGAACCTTTCCGGTTATGCAATCAGGTGTTCGGGATACATGGAAAGCATAATATCTCACCCAAATCTAGCAAATCCTACATGCAGTTGTATCCATGCTTCAACACATAACCGAGAAACCTTCAGAAATCATTTACCTCAACCTTCAAAAAGCATCCGTTATACGAGTTATGGCAATACTCCCGAACTCCCGCCCCAGTATTGGGTAGCGTCGAGGTTATCTCACCAACAACTGCATAAAAGAGATTTTTGATGTCGGCGAAACTCAGGTATTCCAGAATCTCAACGATAAAAATGTGACGACAACACCTCGGAGCTCGACTCCCCGGGACACCTCCACAACCCCTAAATGACAGGTGGCACCAAGAACAATGTTCTCATCACAAATCGACCGGAACGATTCCAAGATACCCGCGTGGTCCTAAATTTTTTTAGTGAAATTTGAGAAGAGAAGAGTCAAAACTCTACGTCAGGATGCCTTACCAGAGTGATGAAGGGACTGGGGAGTAAAAAGAATTCCTAAACTCTCCGATATATAATTCCTAAATGACTCAAAACATTTTTTAGACTCAACAACACCAACGATTCGATCAAGCAGGGGGCTCCTAAGGTCGGGGAAGGCTCTGATTACCAACTTGTAACGCCCTCGATGCGGCTATATCTCCTACGTGTCGAAGCACGACTTAGAGGCATAACCGCATTGAAAGCAATGTCGCAAGTAAGGTAATCTTCACAACAACCCATGTAAATAGATAAAAGCGTAAAAGGTACATAGTTGGCTTACACTCGCCACGTCACACAAATACATGAATAACATTACAATCATCCAATACACTCATGGTCCGACTACGGTACCAAAATAAAGATCAACACCCACATGCGACAAAGTCCCCGATCGCCCCAACTGGGCACCACTACTGATCATCTGGGAAAGACACATAGTAACGGTGAAAGTCTTCATCGAACTCCCACTTGAGCTCAAGCGCATCGTATGGAGCGGTATCATCGGTCCTTGCATCTGGTTTTGGAAGTAATCTGTGAGTCACGGGGACTCAGCAATCTCACACCCTCGCGATCAAGATTATTTAAGCTTATAGGTAAGACAAGGTATGATGTGGAGCTGCAGCAAGCTACTAGCATATATGGTGACTAACCTATTCGTAAAAGAGAGCAAGAAGAGAAGGAAAAAGCACGGTCGAACAACTATGATCAAGAAGTGATCCTAGAACAACCTACGTCAAGCATTACTCCAACACCGTGTTCACTTCCCGGACTCCGCCGAGAAGAGACCATCACGGTTACACACGCAGTTGATTATTTTAATTACATTAAGTTTCATGTTATCTACAACCAGGCATTAACAAATTCCCATCTGCCCATAACCGCGGGCACGACTTTCGAAAGTTCAAATCCCTGCAGGGGAGTCCCAACGTAGCCCATCACAAGGTCTCACGGTCAGCGAAGGATATTCCTTCTCCCGAGACATTCCGATCAGACTCGGCATCCCGGTTTTACAAGACATCCTCGACAATGGTAAAACAAGTCCACCAACACCGCCCGAATGTGCCGACAAATCCCGATAGGAGCTGCACATATCTCATTCTTAGGGCACACTCAGATAGGTCAAGCTACGAGTAAAACCAACCCTCGAGTTTCCCCGAGGTGGCCCCGCAGGCTGCCCAGTTCGGACCAACACTCAGAGGAGCACTGGCCCAGGGGGGTTTAAATAAGATGACCCTTGGGCTCCGGAAACCCAAGGGAAAAAGAGGCTAGGTGGCAAATGGTAAAACCAAAGTTGGGCATTGCTGGAGGAGTTTTATTCAAGGCGAACTGTCAAGGGGTTCCCATTATAACCCAACCGCATATGGAACACAAAATCCGGGAACATAGCACCGATATCACGGAAACTAGGGCGGCAAGAGTGGAAAAAAACACAAGGCAGAAGGCCGAGCCTTCCAGCCTTTACCAAGTATATAGGTGCATTAATATAAACAAGATAATATGGTGATATCCCAACAAGAAACAATGTTCCAACAAGGAACGATCTCCAACCTTCACCTGCAACTAGCAACGCTATAAGAGGGGCTGAGCAAAGCGGTAACATAGCCAATCAACGGTTTGCTAGGACATGGTGGGTTAGAGGTGTGACATGGCAATTTGGGCGGCATGATAAGCAAGTGGTAGGTATCGTAGCATAGACATAGCAAAAGAGCGAGCATCTAGCAAGCAAAGATAGAAGTGATTTCGAGGGTATGGTCATCTTGCCTGCAAAGTTCTCAGACTTGACTTGATCCTCGTAAGCGAACTCAATGGGCTCCTAGTTCACGAACTCGTCTCCTAGCTCTACCCAAACAAAAACAAAAAGCAAACGGGATACAATCAACCATGTGCAATGCTCAAACAACATGGTATCATATGCGGGGTGCGGTATGCGATGCATATGCAAGATTTGACAAGGAATGATTGAACCTGGCCTCAACATGGAAATCCAAGAGTGCCACTGGAAAGGTGAGGTGATTTCGGTTGAAATCTACATAAAGATCACTCGAATCGGATGCACGGTTTGGAAATGGCAAGCAAAACAAATATGGCACTGGTCTGCGATAATCAGCAATTAGTCATCTAAATGCATCAAGATAAATAAGCTACAATACTCAAACATGACAAAAAAATACATGTTAGGGATCCACTTATGAAGCTTGACAAAAGATGAACACTGAGCTACGGCTAATTCATCTATTAACAGGTTCAAACAAGCATGGCAAAGATGCAAATGATAATAGGTTTCAGACTTATGAAATTAACACAAGTCTGGAATTTATCCTCAGGAAGCACACTTTAGAGCATGAAAACTACATGCTACAGGAATTTAACGTGGCATAGCAAGGCATGGCATAAAGCTACTCAAAGCACTTAACAAAAGTCCCTTAGTGACCTTGAGCCAAAAGGGATCAGAAAATACAATTGCAAGCATGCGAACATGGCAAAAACATAAACATATTTCAGACTTGGTGAAAAATTGGAGCATGCAAATCAGTTCACGAGTAGGCATGTTTACGAGCTAGATGCACTCACTACAGAGCATGGCATGACAAACTAAGCATACATCCATCAAGAATACATAACATAGAAGCTAGACATGGCAAGAACAACAACATAGCATGGATGGATCAATAGCAACATCCTCGGCAAAATCGCTAAACATGTCAACAATCTGCCAGGATTCACGATATAGCAGAAGTAGAGCTCGATTGACTCAACATAGGGTGCTCCATAAATGCAAACAAAGACATTGATGGATAGAGAACCACAATGTTAACAAATCATCCTTACTGATCATCCTCAAAAGAGGCACGGATCACTAGGAAACAACATGAACATATGGCATAACGACAAAATCAGGACAAGGACTTGGAGAAATTCTAAGTCCCTGAAATCAGCATTACCGATTACACTACTTTGCAAGCTTGTGCTAGTCACCACAGATATCAAAAAATACATTGAAAGCACCTCCGTAAAGATGGCAAAAATGACAAATAGCTATTTGCTGAAACAGATCTGACAAATTCATCACATAGCCCTCTTCCAACAGCATTTCGGTCATCAAGATGAGCTCAAATTAAAATGATACAATGAGATGAAATGATGTACTCATCGAGGTGAACATTTTGATATGCTACACACACAAATCGGAGCTACGGATGCAGAGATACGACATGATGAAGATTGCAAAAAATTAAATGAGAGAGGGGAAAGTCAACCCTAGAATTAGGGTTTACTGTAGCGCGGATCGGATCTGGGCGTGCACGGACTTCGAGGTGGTGGCGGACCTCGCCGGAATCAGCGCCGGAGTGGACGGAGGTGGTCGGAGAGGACGGGACCGGCCGGATCTGGAGCCGGCGCGGCGAGGCGGCGAGGAAGGGGGCCGCTAGCGCGGCGGAGCGTCTCGGCGGCGGCGGCGTTGCGCGGTGTCGGCGGAGCAAGGTGCGGCGGCGGAGGAGCAAGGCGCGGCGGCGGAGAAGCAGCAGCGCGGCGGCAAAGACCCGGTGGCGGCGCGCTCCGGTGAAGGGCGGTGCGGGCGCGTGGGATCGGGCGACGGCGGCTCCCAGGAGCGCGGGGCGGCGAACAGGCCTCGGGAGCCCGGTTTGGGCCTCTCGGGCCAGCGGCGGAGAGAGGTCCGGCCGGACACATGTCACCGTGTGGTTGGACGTGGGGCAGCGGCAGAAGTTGTCCGGCCGGAGCGGACACGTCCGACACGGCACGATGAGATCTCTAGGGTTAAGGGGGAAGAAGACCCATGATTTTTGTGAGGGGATCTATTTATAGGCATAGAGGGAGCTAGGAAGCTCCAAATGAGGTGCGGTTTGCGGCCACGCGATCGTGATCGAATGCTCTGGATGATGGAGAGGGTTTAGGTGGGTTTTGGGCCAAATTGTAAGGGTGTTGGGCTGCAACACAAACGAGGCTTTCTCGGTCCTTCGGTTAACCGTTAGAGTATCAAACGAAGTCCAAATGGCACGAAACTTGACAGGCGGTCTATCGGTAGTAAACCAAGGCCGCTTGGCAAGTCTCGGTCCAATCCGGAAATGTTTAACCCCCCACACATGAAAAGAGATAGAAAGGGGCACCGGAGGAGATTGGAGCGCCGGAATGCAAAACGGACAACGGGGAAAATGCTCGGATGCATGAGACGAACACGTATGCAAATGCAATGCACATGCTGACAGGATATGAGATGCATGACAAAGGCGACAACACACAGAGACAAAAACCCGAACCCGAGGAAAATAAAATAACTTAGGCCGGAAACGGCAAGAGTTGGAGTATAGATAAGGTAAATTACATCCGGGGTGTTACAACACTCCACCACTACGAAAGGATCTCGTCCCGAGATCTAGGATTGGAAAAACACCGGGTACTCAGAACGGAGGTGATCCTCGCGTTCCCAGGTGGCTTCACGATCGGAATGGTGTGACCACTTGACTTTGAGGAATTTTATTGACTTATTGCGAGTCTTGCGCTCAGTTTCTTCAAGAATAGCAACTGGGTGCTCACGATAAGAAAGGTCTTCTTGGAGATCAATGTCTTCGAAGTTGATGGTGCAGTCAGGGGTCTTGAATCACTTGCGGAGCTGACAGACATGTAACATGTCGTGCACATTTGCAAAATTGGAAGGAAGCTCGAGTTGATAGGCGAGATCACCTCTCTTGCTGACGATCTTGAAAGGACCCACGTATCTAGGGGCAAGCTTCCCTTTGATACCGAAGCGACGAGTACCTTTCATTGGAGAGACGCAGAGGTAAACATGGTCTCCGATCTTGAAAGCCAAATCATGATGTTTACTATCATAGTAGCTCTTCTGGCGCGATTGCGCTGCTTTGAGGTTATCATGAATGACTTTGCACATCTCTTCTGCCTCTGTGATCAAGTCATTTCCAAGAAGTTGACGTTCACCCATCTCTGACCAGTTAAGAGGAGTACGACACTTCCTGCCATAGAGAATTTCAAATGGGGCCTTGCCCGAACTTGCTTGGAAGCTGTTGTTGTAGGAGAACTTGGCATCTGTAAGACAACCTTCCCACTTCATACCGAAAGAGATAATGCAAGCCCTGAGCATATCTTTGAGAATCTGATTGACACGCTCGACTTGGCCGCTAGTTTGAGGATGAAAAGTTGTGCTAAAACGGATGTTGGTGCCCATGGCCTTCTGAAAAGAATCCCAAAACTTCGAGGTGAAGATGCTGCCACGATCTGAAGAAATCAACTGTGGAATTACATGCAGAGAGACAATCCGAGAGGTATAAAGCTCCGCCAATTGAGCTGCGGTGATAGACTCTTTGATAGGCAGAAAGTGAGCCACTTTAGTGAGTTTGTCGATGACAACGAATATAGCATCATTGCCATGCTTAGACTTTGGAAAACCCGTCCCGAAGTCCATCTCAATGTGGTCAAACTTGCATTCTGGAATGGCAAGAGGTTGGAGGAGACCAGCTGGTCGTTGTTGTTCTGCCTTCACTCTTCTGTAGACATCACATTCATTCACGAACTGAGCAATCTCACGCTTCATTTGAGTGCACCAATACGCCTGCTTGAGGTCCTGGTACATCTTTGTACTTTCGGGGTGGATAGAGAGGAGTGAATTGTGAGCCTCGTTCATAATGACTTTACGAAGGTCACCTTTAGGCACAACAATGCGATCCTCGAAGAAGAGAGTATCCTTGTCATCAAGGCGATAGCACTTGTACTTGGATTGACTCTTGGCAATCCCAATCTTCACCTTCACCATAGCATCAAGAAGTTGAGCCTCGCGAATCTGATCTTCCAAAGTAGGAGAAACTTGGAGGTTGGCGAGGAAACCTTGAGGAACAACTTGCAGATTGAGTTTGCGAAAAGCTTCACAAAGCTCGGGTTGGTAAGGCTTGAGAATCAGACTGTTGCAGTAAGCCTTTCTGCTCAATGCGTCAGCAATTACATTGGCCTTGCCTGGAGTACATTCGATGCTCGAATTATACTCTTGGATCATTTCGACCCAACGAGTCTGCCTGAGGTTGAGATTAGGCTGAGTGAAGATGTACTCGAGACTCTTGTGGTCAGTGAAGATGTCCACTTTTCTTCCCAATAAGAGATGTCTCCAAGTCAAAAGAGCATGCACAACTGCCGCCAACTCGAGGTCATGAGTGGGGTAGTTCTTCTCGTTGGGCTTCAACTGATGAGAGGTATAAGCCACAACTTTCTTCTCTTGCATCAACACTGCACCAAGACCTTGAAGAGAGGCATCACAGAAGACCTCGAACGGTTTGGATTCATCAGGAGGAGTCAGAATTGGAGCAGTGACTAATTTCTCTTTCAGGGTGTTGAAAGCGATGTCACATTCAGGAGACCAAACGTACTTCACGTGCTTCTGGAGAAGGTTGGACGATCTTTGAAAAGTTCTCAATGAACCTTCGATAGTAGCTTGCGAGACCAAGGAAGCTGCAGAGTTGCTTCACGTTCTAAGGTGGTTCCCAATTCAGAATTGCAGACACATTCTCAGGATTCACCGCTATGCCCTTGGCAGAGATGATATGCCCAAGATAGAGAACCTCATCAAGCCAAAACTCGCACTTTGAAAACTTGGCGTAGAAGTGACGTTCTCTGAGCTTATTGAGCACCAAACACAAGTGCTTGGCATGATCTTCCTTGTTCTTGGAAAAGACCAAAATGTCATCGAGGTAGACCAAGACGAAGTCATTTGTGTAGAGGTTGAAGATGAAGTTCATCATGCGAGAGAATGTCGGAGGAGCGTTGACGAGGCCAAAAGACATGACAGTGTATTCATATGAACCATAGCTTGTTCTGAACGCCGTCTTGGGAATATCTTGCTCACGAATTCGAATATGGTGATAGCCCATACGGAGATCAATCTTGGAGAATACTTGAGCACCTTTGAGTTGTTCAAACAGCTCGTTGATGTTGGGAAGTGGGTACTTGTTCTTTATAGTCTTCTTGTTCAATGGACGGTAGTCAACACAAAGTCGGTCCATTCCATCCATCTTCTTCACAAAAAGAACTCCACAACCCCACGGAGAAGAACTAGGTCGGATGAGACCCATACACTCTTGAATATCGAGTTGCTTCTTCAGCTCCTTCAACTCTTTAGGTCCCAACTTGTAAGGACGTTTGCAAACAGGTTCTGTGCCAAGCTCAAGATCGATGACGAATTCAACTGGCCGGTGCGGAGGCATTCCTAGAAGCTCCTCTGGAAAGACGTCTTGATATTCGCAAACGACTAGAATTTGAGAGATGGCATCCCGTTCACCCTTCTCATTGAGAGAAAACAGATGGATGGTATCGTCATTAGCGGCAAAGACAATTACATCCTCAGAGGAATGAGTCAATTGAATCTGCGTGGCAGCACAATCAAGCTAATCCTTGTGCTTAGAAAGCCAATCCATTCCAAGAATAAGATCAATATCCGAGTTACCAAGGACCATTGGAGAAGAAAGAAACTTGTAATCACCCAACTTGATAGTAACATCTGGAACCTCCAAACTTGCACTCAAACGTTTGCCGGGAGAAACGATATCCATTTGTTTGCCCAAAAGAGAAGAAACGAATTCATTCTTGCCCAATTGCTGAAGGTCTTTGCCTGGTTAGCAAGGAACTGGTTGAGTGTAGCAAACTGATTCTGATTGTTGCCATGACCCTGGTTCCCTTGGTTGCGCTCTTGAAGAAGTTGCATGATCAGCTGCGTGTTTGCATTGGTAGCGCCCATCACAGCTTGCCATGCCTCCGGAGGTGGAGGTGGTGGTGGCGGATCAGGATTCGGAGTCGTGCGCGTTGGAGGAGCCATCCTGAAGAGGTTGACATCCGTTAGCACATTGACAGACAAATATTGAAGCTGAATCAAACGGGTTGAAATTGCAACATATAGTCTTCACATCCGAACAAAATGAACGAATGCATTCCAATTGAAACGGTCACGTTTCCATAAATTGAGAAGCCACTTAGAATTGAGGTAGAAGAAAAACAACAAGGTACGGAACAAGAACAAATACTTGGTGAGGATTACCCAATCCAAACCAAATATCCGCAGAAGAAGAACTAGAGCTACAAGAATACCCACCTATGAAACTCCCGAACCTTTCTGGTTATGCAATCAGGTGTTGGGGATACAGGGGAAGCATAATATCTCACCCAAATCTAGCAAATCCTACATCCAGCTGTATCCATCCTTCAACACATAACCGAGAAACCTTCAGAAATCATTTACCTCAACCTTCAAAAAGCATCCGTTATACGAGTTATGGCAATACTCCCGAACTCCCACCCCAGTACTGGGTGGCGTCGAGGTTATCTCACCAACAACTGCATAAAAGAGATTTTCGATGTCGGCGAAACTCAGGTATTCCAGATTCTCAACGATAAAATTGTGACGACAACACCTCGGAGCTCAACTCCCCAGGACACTGCCACAACCCCTAAATGACAGGAGGCACCAAGAACAATGTTCTCGTCACAAATCAATCGGAACGATTCCAAGATACCCGCATGATCCTAATTTTTTTAGTGAAATTTGAGAAGAGAAGAGTCAAAACTCTACGTCAGGATGCCTTACCAGAGCGATGAAGGGACTAGGGAGTAAAAAGAATTCCTAAACTCTCCGATATATAATTCCTAAATGACTCAAAACATTTTTCTAGACTCAACAATGCCAACGATTCAATCAAGCAGGGGGCTCCTAAGGTCTGGGAAGGCTCTGATTACCAACTTGTAACGCCCTCGATGCGGCCATATCTCCTACGTGTCGAAGCACGACTTAGAGGCATAACCGCATTGAAAGCAATGTCGCAAGTAAGGTAATCTTCACAACAACCCATGTAAATAGATAAAAGGGGAAAAGGTACATAGTTGGCTTACACTCGCCACGTCACACAAATACATGAATAACATTACAATCATTCAATACACTCATGGTCCGACTACGGTACCAAAATAAAGATCAACCCCCACATGCGACAAAGTCCCCGATCGCCCCAACTGGGCACCACTACTGATCATCTGCGAAAGACACATAGTAATAGCGAGAGTCTTCATCGAACTCCCACTTGAGCTCAAGCGCATCGTCTAGAGCGGTATCATCGGTCCCTGCATCTGGTTTTGGAAGAAATCTGTGTCACGGGGACTCAGCAATCTCGGACCCTCGCGATCAAGACTATTTAAGCTTATAGGTAAGACAAGGTATGATGTGGAGCTGCAGCAAGCAACTAGCATATATGGTGGCTAACCTATTCGCAAAAGAGAGCGAGAAGAGAAGGCAAAAGCACGGTCGAACAACTATGATCAAGAAGTAATCCTAGAACAACCTACGTCAAGCATTACTCCAACACCGTGTTCACTTCCCGGACTCCGCCGAGAAGAGACCATCACGGTTACACACGCGGTTGATTCATTTTAATTACGTTAAGTTTCATGTTATCTACAACTGGACATTAACAAATTCCCATCTGCCCATAACCGCGGGCACGACTTTTGAAAGTTCAAATCCCTGCAGGGGAGTCCCAACTTAGCCCATCACAAGCTCTCACGGTCAGCGAAGGATATTCCTTCTCCCGAGAAATTCCGATCAGACTCGGCATCCCGGTTTTACAAGACATCCTCGACAATGGTAAAACAAGTCCAGCAACACCGCCCGAATGTGCCGACAAATCCCGATAGGAGCTGCACATATCTCGTTCTCAGGGCACACTCAGATAGGTCAAGCTATGAGTAAAACCAACCCTCGAGTTTCCCCGAGGTGGCCCCGCAGGCTGCCCAGTTGGGACCAACACTCAGAGGAGCACTGGCCCAGGGCGGTTTAAATAAGATGAACCTTGGGCTCCAGAAACCCAAGGGAAAAAGAGGCTAGGTGGCAAATGGTAAAACCAAGGTTGGGCATTGCTGGACGAGTTTTATTCAAGGCGAACTATCAAGCTGTTCCCATTATAACCCAACCGCGTAAGGAACGCAAAATCCGGGAACATAACACCGATATGACGGAAACTAGGGCGGCAAGAGTGGAACAAAACACTAGGCAAAAGGCCAAGCCTTCCACCCTTTACCAAGTATAAAGGTGCATTAAGATAAACAAGATAATATGGTGATATCCCAACAAGAAACAATGTTCCAACAAGGAACGATCTCAATTCTTCACCTGCAACTAGCAACGCTATAAGAGGGGCTGAGCAAAGCGGTAACATAGCCAATCAATGGTTTGCTAGAACATGGTGGGTTAGAGGTTTGACATGGCAATTTGGGAGGCATGATAAGCAAGTGGTAGGTATCATAGCATAGGCATAGCAAAAGAGCGAGCATCTAGCAAGAAAAGATACAAGTGATTTCGAGGGTATGGTCATCTTGCCTGCAAAGTTCTCAGAGTTGACTTGATCCTTGTAAGCGAACTCAACGGGCTCCTTGTTCACGAACACGTCTCTCGGCTCTACCCAAACAAGAACAACCAGAAAACGGGACACAATCAACCACATGCAATGATCAAACAACATGATGCAAACATGGTATGATATGCGGGATGCGGTATGCGATGCATATGCAAGATTTGACAAGGAATGTTTGAATCTGGCCTCATCTTGGAAATTCGAGAGTGCCACTGGAAAGGTGAGGTGATTTCGGTTGAAATCGATATAAAGATCACCGGAATCGGATGCACGGTTTGGAAATGGCAAGCAAAACAAATATGGCACCGGTCTGCGATAATCAGCAAGTAGTCATCTAAATGCATCAAGATAAATAAGCTACAACACTCAAACATGACAACAAAATACATGTCAGGGACCCACTCATGAAGCTTGACAAAAGATGAACACTGAGCTACGGCTAAGTCATCCATTAACAGGTTCAAACAAGCATGGCAAAAATGCAAATGATAATAGGTTTCAGACTTATGAAATTAACACAAGTCTGGAATTTATCCTTAGGAAGCACACTTTAGAGCATGAAAACTACATGCTACAGGAACTTAACATGGCAAAGCAAGGCATGGCATGAAGCTACTCAAAGCACTTAACAAAAGTCCCTTAGTGATCTTGAGCCAAAAGGGATCAGAAAATACAATTGCAAGCATGTGAACATGGAAAAAAAATAAACAGATTTCAGACTAAGTGAAAAACTGGAGCATGCAAATCAGTTAACGAGTAGGCATGTTTACGAGCTCGATGCACTCACTATAGAGCATGGCATGACAAACTAAGCATACATACATCAAGAATACATAACATAGAAGCTAGACATGGCAAGAACAACAACATAGCATGCACGGATCAATGGCAACATGCTCGGCAAAATCGCTAAACATGTCAACAATCTGCCAGGATTCACGATATAGCAAACGTAGAGCTCGATTGACTCAAGCTAGGGTGCTCCATAAATGCAAACAAAGACATTGATGGATAGATCGCCACAATGTTGACAAATCATGCTTACAGATCATCCTCAAAAGAGGCACGGATCACTAGGAAACAACATGAACATATGGCATAACGACAAAATCAGGAAAAGGACTTGGAGAAATTATAAGTCCCTGAAATCAGCATTACCGATTACGCTACTTTGCAAGCTTGTGCTAGTCACCACAAATATCAAAAAATACATGGAAAGCACCTCTGTAAAGATGACATGACATATAACAAAACATATGTAGAGCTCAAGAGCATAGCATGCACACATTAATCATGGCAAAAATGACAAATAGCTATTTGCTGAAACAGATCTAACAAATTCATCACATAGCCCTCTTCCAACAGCATTTCGGGCATCAAGATGAGCTCAAATGAAAATGATGCAATGAGATGAAATGATGTACTCGTCGAGGCGGACATTTTGATAGGCTACGCGCACAAATCGGAGCTACGGATGCAGCGATACGACATGATGAAGATTGCAAAAAAATAAATGAGAGAGGGGAAAGTCAACCCTAGAATTAGGGTTTACTGTAGCGTGGATCGGATCTGGGCACACACAGACTTCGAGGCGGCAACGGACCTCGCCGGAATCGGCGCCGGAGTGGACGGAGGTGGTCGGAGAGGACGGGACCGGCCGGATCTGGAGCCGGCGCGGCGAGGCGGCGAGGAAGGGGGCCGCGGGCGCGGCGGAGCGTCTCGGCGGCGGCGGCGTTGCGCGGTGGCGGCGGAGCAAGGCGCGGCGGCGGAGGAGCAGCGGCGCGGAGGCGGAGACCCGATGGCGACGCGCTCCGGTGAAGGGCGGCGCGGGCGCCTGGGATCGGGCGGCGGCGCCTCCCAGGCGCGCGGGGCGGCGAACGGGCCTCGGGGGCCCAGTTTGGGTCTCCCGGGCCGGCGGAGGAGAGAAGTCCGGAGGAACACGTGTCACCGTGTGGTTGGACGCGGGGCGGCGGCGGACGTTGTCCGGCCAGAGCGGACACGTCCGGCATGGCGCGATGAGATTTCTAGGGTTAGGGGGGGAGAAGACCCGTGAATTTTGTGAGGGGATTTATTTATAGGCATAGAGGGAGCTAGGAAGCTCCAAATGAGGTGCGGTTTGCGGCCACGCGACCGTGATCGAATGCTCTAGATGATGGAGAGGGTTTAGGTGGGTTTTGGGCCAAATTGGAAGGGTGTTGGGCTGCAACACAAACGAGGCTTTCTCGGTCCTTCGGTTAACCGTTGGAGTATCAAACGAAGTCCAAATGGCACGAAACTTGACAGGCGGTCTACCAGTAGTAAACCAAGGCTGCTTGGCAAGTCTCGGTCCAATCTGGAAATGTTTAACCCCCCACACACGAAAAGAGATAGAAAGGGGCACCGGAGGAGATAGGAGCGCTGGAATGCAAAATGGACAACGGGGAAAATGCTCGTATGCATGAGACGAACACGTATGCAAATGCAATGCACATGCTGACATGATATGAGATGCATGACAAAGGCAACAACACACGGAGAAAAAAACCCGAACCCGAGGAAAATAAAATAACTTAGGCCGGAAACGGCAAGAGTTGGAGTACAGATAAGGTAAATTACATCCGGGGTGTTACAGGAGAATTTAGCACGGATTGCAACAAGGAAATACAATCAATCAAAGAGCAATTTTCATAGTTAGATTCCTGAAATCCATAATAGTGGGTTTAGCAACATCTAGGGTTTTAATTTCTTCAATCCCACTTTTATCAATTTTAGCATCAAGATCAAAAAAATCTGAATTCTTGGAATGCCTTCTAGGTAAAGGTGGATCATATTCAGTCCCATCATTATCAAGATTCATATTGAAAAACAAAGATTTAATAGGGGACACATCAATAACTTTTAGATCTTCATCTTTATTTTCATAGGAACTAGAAGAACACGCTGTTATAAAGGCATCTTTCCTAGCACGCATCCTAGCGGTTCTTTCTTTGCACTCATCAATGGAAATTCTCATGTCTTTGAGAGACTCATTGATATCATGCTTAGGTGGAATAGATCTAAGTTTCAAAGAATCAACATCAAGAGAAATTCTATCAACGTTCCTAGCTAACTCATCAATCTTAAGTATTTTTTCTTCAATCAAAGCATTGAAATTCTTTTGCGAAGTAATAAATTATTTAATATTATATTCAAAATCAGAGGGCATATTATTATAATTTCCATAAGAATTGTTGTATGAATTACCATAATTATTTGAGAGATTACTAGGATAAGGCCTAGGATTAAAATTTCAACTATACGCGTTGTTACCAAAATTGTTCCTACCAACAAAATTCACATCCATAGACTCATTATTATTCTCAATCAAAGTAGACAAGGGCATATCATTAGGATCACAAGAAACACTCTTACTAGCAAATAATTTCATAAGTTCATCCATCTTTCCACTCAAAACATTAATTTCTTCTATCGCACGCACCTTTTTATTAGTAGATCTTTTAGTATGCCATTGAGAATAATTAACCATAATATTATCTAGGAGTTTAGTAGCTTCTCCTAAAGTGATTTCCATAAAAGTGCCTCCCGCGGCCGAATCTAAAAGATTTCTAGAAGCAAAATTCAATCCGGCATAAATTTTTGTATAATCATCCATAAATTTAAACCATGAGTAGAGCAATTACGTATCATTAGTTTCATTCTCTCCCAAGCTTGTGCAACATGTTCATGATCAAGTTGCTTAAAATTCATAACATCGTTTCTAAGAGAGATGATCTTAGCGGGAGGAAAATACTTAGAGATAAAAGAATATTTGCACTTGTTCCATGAATCAATATAATTTTTAGGCAAAGACGAAAACCAAGCTTTAGCATGATCTCTAAGAGAAAAAGGGAATAGCTTCAATTTGACAATATCATTATCCACATCTTTCTTCTTTTGCATATCACACAAATCAATGGAGCTATTTAGATGGGTAGCCGCATCTTCACTAGGAAGGCCGAAAAACGGATCTTTCATGACAAGATTCAACAAAGCAGTATTAATTTCACAAGATTCAGCATCGGTAAGAGGACCAATCAGAGTGCTAATAAAATCATTATTGTTGGTATTGGTGAAGTCACACAATTTAGTGTTATCTTGAGCCATTGTGACAAACAAGCAAACTAACACACAAGCAAACAAAAAGCTAGCGGGTAAAAAGAGGCAAATAGAGAAAGAGAGGGAGGATAAAGAGAGAGGGCGAATAAAACGGCAAGGGTGAAGTGGGGGAGAGGAAAACGAGAGGCAAATGGCAAATAATGTAATGCGGGAGATAAGGGTATGTGACGGGTACTTGGTATATTAACTTTTGCGTAGACCTCCCCGGAAACGGCGCCAGAAATCCTTCTTGCTACCTCTTGAGCACTGCGTTGGTTTTCCCCGAAGAGAAGGGATGATGCAACAAAGTAGCATAAGTATTTCCCTCAGTTTTTGAGAACCAAGGTATCACTCCAGTAGGCAGCTACGCGCGAGTCCCTCGTACCTGCACAAAACAAATAAATTGTAACATCCCAAATTTTCAATTTGGAATGTTATACATAGATCACCCATGCATATCATGATTTATTGCATTCCAGTTCCGCAATCCTCGAAATCCTAAGCAACTCAAGGACCCACGGAGAGAGTTGGGGATTTTCCTGTTTTCATATTTGATAATGAAACGAGGATTTTGATTTTAATAATTTTTCTCTCCGAAATATTTCATATTAAATCAAATGAGTGGAGATAATATGACTTCTCTGAAATAATTGAAATATTGGAGGAAAAGTATTAAAATCATTTGTTGGATTTTATTTGGTTTTATTCGGATTTTATTTGCATTAGAAAAATTGCACGTTTTCAAAATTGCATTTTAGGGCCAAGAAAATGTTCAACTCGTCCTCAATATTTTATTTAGACGGTGAAAATTTGTTTTGGCATTTTTAGATTTTTATTTATTTTTCTGGGATTTTTATTCTGTCGGTGGAATTATTTAAAAAAATATCTCGCACCCGACTGGGCCTAAGGCCCAGCCGAGCCAGGCCGGCCCGAGCCACCACAGCCTCGCGCGCGCGCGCCGCCGCCGCCGACCCGGACTCCAAGTCCGAGCCGGACTCCACACAGCCGCCGCTGCCTTGCCCCCTTCCCCAAGCAGCCGCCGCCCCCCTCCCCTTTAAATACCACCGCCGCCACCCCTGGAGCCCAAGTCGCCGCCGCCGTCGCAGCCCCGCCACCCCACGCCGCCCCGTCGCCGCACCGGAGCCCCGTCGGAGTCGAGCCCAGGTAGCCGCCGCACCACCCCGATTTTCTAAAGAAAAACCGTTCGGTTTTTTTAGAAACCCTAGTTTTCGTTTTATTATTATTATTTTTAAATAGATCAGTTTTTCTCCAGTTTATTTATTTAGCGAGCATTCGCTCGTTCGTTCGTTTTAACGAACGCGTTCTTCGTTTAGATCCAGAGAACGAACGTTCATTCGTTAATCTGTTCGTCATTTTTCTTTTTCTTGGTTTTATTCCGCGATTTTTCTGATCGCGATTTCGGATCCGATCTTAATTTCTGTTTTTCTTCTCGCTCGTTTATCGGAATCAGGCAATTCAAGCGCCTGGAGTTTCGTCTCTAAACCCTCTTTCCATTTAATCAACTCAAACAAGTTTTTGTTACTGTAAAATTTGGCCTAGTTTTAGATTAGTAAACGAAGCTTCTTTCTTTCGCCGTTTGACTTTCGTTGCTCCGTTTGATTTGATTCTTTTTGCATACCAGAGTTCTTAAGTTGAACTTTCTGGTCAACCTCTATTATTTGAGTTTTGTTTGTGCATCGTTGCTTGTTACTTATGTATGTTATTGTTTGCTTGCGATAGAATTCCCGGAGTGCGAAGCGTGTAACTACGAGTCTCTAGGATTCGAGGATCGTCAGCAAGGCAAGTAACACTTTGATCATATCCCATTATTACCCAGTTTTTATGCATTAGTTCCAATCCTCAAACATTGCATGATTAGGATATCATTAACTTGTGGGTTGGGAAGTAGTTGCTGAGGTAGAACCTATTGCCCTGTTATATTCAAACCCTTAGGAGTTACTTCTACGTATTGCTTATATTGCTATGCTATGCTCGTAGACGTGGTTTGGGTTTGAGTGAAATTCATGTCAGATGTGAGATTGTCAATTAATGGTTCAACTTAAGGTGGCAACTTAATCAAAAAACTAGGTGGACTGAGGCACCTGGGGAACCCAGTGTTGTCTGTTTTTTTTGGAAATCCCGGGGTACTTGTGTGATCTTCCTATGGACCGCCACCCAGGCTCAAAGGGAACTGAGATGATCCATGCTAGAAACTTCCGTGTGCAGCCACAAGCTATTATGGGCTCTAGTTACGTGAAGCTCTTGAAGAGGTAGTTCAGCAGGTAGTGGGATTTTGTAGGTTCGGTATGGTCTACCCGGAGTAGAGAGTTAACGTTCCCGAAAGACTGTGTCTCGGTCATCCGTTTCTCAAATACCATGAAGTGCGAGAAATCCAATGGAGGCGATCGAGTCTTGTGGGGAAAAGTGCGCAAACCTCTACAAAGTGTACAATCTAATCATGGTTAGCCGTGTCCCCGGTTATGGACAATTCTTGAGTATCTAGTACTTGGGTTATCACATGTATCTCACCATGTTTAATTAATACTGTTGGGTTGTTAATCACTTTAATTGGGATTGAGTTGGGGTTACCTTCTCAATGATGTTTCAACCACCATGATAGTTAAATTAAAATCTATTCCTTTGTTGTAGGAAAAAATTGGCTTTTCGCAAAACTATAACCATAGAGTTTTCCACCAGCCAAATATGCATGTAGTTATAGCATTATTCCGTTTCTGCTCTACTATGTTATATTGCCAGCATATTCCATGTGCAGACCCATTTTCGGACTGCAACGTATTATCTTGCAGACTTTTCAGACGAGGAGTAAGGTTCGTTAGGTCATTGCCATGCAGCTCAGCTATGCCGTTGGAGTTGATGGACTCACCTTATCTTCCGAGCCTTCCGCTGTTATCGCATTAGATGGCCTTAAGCCATATTCGTGTAATAAGTTCTCTTCGGAGACATTGGATGTAATAAGTGTGTGATTGCTACTCTGTTATAAATCCTTTGAGTACTGTGTGTGTTGGCATTACTGATCCAGGGATGACACTGAAGCACAGAGACTTGACCATCTGAGGTCGGGTCGCTACAAGATGGTATCAGAGCACACGCTGAGTGTAGGACATGACCACTAAGATAAACCCTAGGTCACACTTCTCTTCTCATTTCTGACTCCTCTCCATTTTCTACTCTTTAGGATGGCGGAGATGAAAAACAAGTTTTCACAGCCGGATGAAGACACACCTTTTGGACGCCACTTGAAGGAAGTCACTAGGTACCTGAACATTGGAATACCAAGCGTCACCAGGACGTACAACGCCACTTTACCAGAAGAAGAGCGCTGGATGATTCAAGTACAAGTTCCAGGAAGGACGTTCTCGCCAACCTCTAAACCCATAGAATTTTCCTTCGATGCACCATGTCACATCCCTGCTTTTAGTCATGCATTAGGATTGGATGAACTTGTGCATCATGTCTAAATTTCTTTTAAACTTGAAATGGGGCCTAACCAACCCCAACACTTCCCTGAAAATGCTAATTTCCAACAATTGGAATTTCAATGAACCCAAAATGCCCTTCATAAAAGCCCACCATTTTTGGTCTTGACTAAAACCTCTGCCAAAAATGGTCTTGCAATTTATGGAGCCATTCTAGATTTTTGAACAAGCCATATGTATTTGAATTTGGGCATTTTAAATGCTATAAATATTTTAAAGTGCTCAAATAATCTTGGAAACATTTTTAGGCAGTTGAGAATATTCCCATATGTGCCTCTACATATTTCTAGAGTTTTTGGAAATGAAATAGTATTTATTCTATTTCAATACACATAGCAGGAAATAAATAAAGCAAACAGAAAGAGAGAGAGTTAGAGCTTACCTGTCGCCCTGGCCTGGCCCAGCTCGGCCCAGCCCACTGGCTACCGCCAGTCATCCTCCTCCTCTCGCCAGGAGGACGAGAGGCGCGTGGCCGGCGCCCGCAGCCACACGCCGGCCACCTCCTGCTTCTGCCGACACCCAGGACATTGTCTACGAGTGCCACGCACTCTCCCTCGCCCCCTCTCACTTTCCCCAATCTTCCCGTGCCCCTCTCCCTCCTGTGGCTCTCTCCCCATCCCCTGCCGAGCGCACCCGTCGCCGCCACTCGTCGTTGCTGCGACCACCGCCTCCCCCTCTCCCCTCTGACGTGCCCGAGAGCTCCGCCGTGACGACCTCTTCCTCTTCACCAAGTCACATGGCGCCGGACGGCCAGGAACGTCGCCATCGAGCTCATCATTGTCCTCTGCCCCGACGATCGCCGCCCATTGATACATCGCCGTCCGTGCCTCCCCAAGCTAAACGGCTGCACTAGAAGACTCGCCGTGAGCCCCGCCATCTTTTCCCCCATCTCCCATGTTCATTTGCGTGCTATATGCGTGCTAGCCACCGGACCCGAGAGCTCACCGCCGCCGCGCTTGTCATCGCCGGCGAATAGGCTAGCAACCTTCGCGTCCGAGCACTGCTACGTGCTCAGCATGTTCCCAGAAACCCAACACCACCATCAGCTAGTCCTCCCGTGCACCACAGCGTCGTTGTCGAGCTTGTCCGAGCTCCGGCCGCCGCTGCACTGCTCGCCGTCGTCGTTTCCGGCTGCCCCAGGCCCGGCGACCACCTCCGTTGGATGCGAACGAGCGCCAGCTTCACGCCAAGCCAAACCGCCGCTCGTTTCATCGCCTATGCTGCGTTTCCGAGCCGCGCCGCCGTCTCGGGCCTCGCCGGCGTCATGTCGCCGGTGGGTTTGACCCATTTGACCATGTGGGCCTCGCCCCTGGTCAAACCTAGATTAGGAGTTAAACTAACACTAATTTAGTTAGGTTAGCCGCTGACATGTGGGCCCGGGCCCCACTGACATTTTAGTTAGGCTTAATTTAAGGTTAATTAACCATATTATTTAGCTGAGTCAATGACATATGGGTCCCACTGTCAGGTTTGACTCCGACTAGGCGCTGTTGACCAGGTGACGTCACAGTGATGCAGTGCTGACGCAATTATTCATTTTCTGGATTTATTTTTATATAGGAAATTCCAGAAAATAGCCAAAACTTCTAAATATCATAGAAAATCAACCATAGCTCCAAATCAAACAAATTATATATGAAAAATGATCAGAAAAATTCAATCTATCCATCTGTAATGGTATCATGCATGACAAACCACTTTAACCTTGCTGTTTAGGTGAAACAAGCTAATACACTTTTTATGCATAAGAACTTTAACCTTCATTTGAATCTTTGATTCAAATGGACCCATTTCAACTTGTTTCACATTGCATTAGGCAGGACACATCATTTTGCCATGTCATAGCATGCATCATATTGTTGCATATTGTCATGTGTTGATTATGTGTTGTGTGTCCTTCGTGGTAGGTTCTGCCTCCGAGGATATCTCCGAGTATCCAACTGAAGGGCAGTACCCTACTACCACTCCATCAGGCAAGCAACCCATTGATCATTTCGATACAAACCCATGTTCTCGCTTCTGCTCTTGTTTACTGCATTAAGACGCCGTGATTCAAACTGCTGTGTGCTACGGTAGTTGAACCCTTATCCTCTGCATGACCTGTCATTGCCACAGTAACTAGATGAAACCCACTAGCATGTGTAGGAGTTGATTGAGCCATGTATGTGTTTCCTACCTTTCTATGCCTGCTATGCTTAGAGTTGTGTCAGGTCTGGTTCATCTGGGTGATAGGCTAGAGTGAAATGATTATGTTGGTAATGTGGGGGATGTGTTGAACATGTTTTGGTAAAGGTATTGATGAGAGGCCATGTAGGAGTACATGGTGGGTTGTTTCATTGAGGCCGTCCATAAGAACCGAGATCTGTATGCGTGATTTAAGATTCAGCTACTACCACACATTGGGCCCCGAAATATGACCCTGCTCGACTTACTGTTCCATCTCGTCCTCTGTCCAGGAGTTGCAACTAGTTTCTGCTGTTTGTAGGCTATGTGTTGGTGGCCGTGCGTAGCGCTGACCCTAGGGGTGGGCTATTATGCGGTAGATACACCGTGGCACGGTGTACCGAGTTGCCCGTTTGGTGTCTCGGGAACCCTGCACACATCGTTTGGGGCCGTTGAGGACACTCTGGCCGGATTTCCTTGCGGATGGAACCTGAATAGGTGATAAACCTGGACTAGAGACTTGTGCGGTTAGTCAGGTCGTGGTCTAAATCCACGTGGTTTTCACTTGAAGTCTGCCGAGCACATGTCGTGTGCAGACGCTAAGTGGTGGAAACATGTGTGATGAAGTACACCCCTGCAGGGTATAAAACTATTCGAATAGCCGCGTCCGCGGTAAAGGACTACTTGGTTGCCTATAAAGTTCATAGACAAGTTAATGGATACTACTAAAAGACTATAGATAAGTGTGAGTACCGAGGATGGCCCTCTCGTAGGATGACGAGGGAGGATCCCCAGTGGAGTATTGTGTTGGTGAGTAGTGGACTCGTGTGCGAAAACTATTTTATTAGTGGTGTTCCGTAGGATAGCTTAGCCAAGAGTCAAAGATGGCTTGCTGCAATAACCCCACCACCTTCTTGAGAATGAGCATGTATAGTAGGTTCTGATGTAAGACTTGCTAAGTACCTTTGTACTCATGTTTGCTTAATTACTGTTTTCAGACGACAACACTGCCCCCTCCGATGGGTTTTATGTAGATCTCGACGTCGATGAGTGACTTGCCACCCAGGTGGTGATCCTGGCCATGGAGGGCCCTATGTAGATAGACAGGCCTCGAGAAGCCTTCTTTCTTTCTAGTGTTTGTACTCAGACTATTTGCTTCCGCATGTGCTTGTATGCTTGTATGACTTGAGTGTCGGGTCATGTGACCCCTACGTGTATGAACATGTTATGTATGGCTCTCTAGAGCCTTTAAATAAAGTACTTGAGTTGTAGAGTTTTGTTGTGTTGCCATGTTGTATTTACACATATCGAGCATATTGTGTGTATGATTGAAATGCTTGGTATGTGTGGGATCCGACAATCTAGTTGTTTATCCTTGGCAGCCTTTCTTATGGGGAAATGTAGTCTAGTGTTCCTCGAGCCATAGTAGTCCGCTACAGCCCGGTTCACCGGAGTCCTGCTAGCCCAGCACTATTGCTCAGGACACTTGACTGGCCGGCATGTGTTTCACTTCGTTCCTATGTATGTCCCTTCGGGGAAATGTCACGCGATGACTTCCGGAGTCCTGCCTAGCCTACTACAGCCTGGGTTCCCCGGAGTCCTGTTAGCCCTGTGCTACAGCCTGGATTCACACGCTGATGACCGGCATGCTCGATATGATTCACGTATGCCTGTCTCCATAGGTCTGTGCCGCTTTGGGTTCACGACTAGCCATGTCGGCCCGGGTTCTCTGTCATATGGATGCTAGCGACACTATCATATACGTGAGCCAAAAGGTGCAAACGGTCCTGGGCCATGGTAAGGCGACACCCGTGGGGATACCGTGCGTGAGGCCGCAATGTGATATGAGATGTTACCGGCTAGATCGATGTGACTTGGAATCGAGGTCCTGACAGCATTGGCATCAGAGCCGGACTGCCTGTAGGTTTGTTGAGCCAAACTGGTCCATGTCGAGTCTAGAAATGCTTTAGTTATATGTAGGGGAATTGATTGTGGGAGGGAACGTAAGGCTCTTTTACTCCTTTACCTTATGCCCTCTGATCTGAGTCATTCTCTTCTCATTCAACGTGGGTTAAGGACTAGACTCTCTTCTTCTATCAGGTTCACGTGTTACTAATTCGTAGTAGCTTATAGGGTTGTTGTTACAAGCCTCAGTACAGTTTCTACTACTTTTAGTATGTTGACAGTTGAATCAGAACCTTGATATGATGTTGTTGAGTGGTATTGCAAACTGTTGTGGATGTCTCAAATCTTTTTCTGAGCATTTACAGCTGTTAAGCTGTCCAATTTTCCCTAGAAATTCTAATGTCTTTGCATTGTGGTTGTGCTTTCAGATGGCCACTCGTTCTCAAAACCAAGTGGTTCTCCTGACCCGGTGCCTCGATGTACCCGGTCATACTGCTATGTTAGTCCGGGTAATGATCGAGATGGGTTACCGTTGGTATCCCGAATACACTGTTGAAGAGCAGTTTAGAGACTTCAACCAGAGCGAGTACCTCTGTACCGTCAGGATATATCCCTCTTATCCTGGAGCCACTGAGCCCCTTCACTGTTCCTATGGACTTGGGGTTACTGTTGAGATGATTGTGTAGGATGCTGCCTATTCCATGATGACCATCATGCGAGTCCGAACTGGCCTGCTTCGGAACACCGACTTCCGTTATATGCCAGCTTCACTTCCAGGAGCGCAAGGGTATCTCCAGGCAATCTATGCTGACTCCACACATGAGGGGTCACTACTCCGCACCACTGCCGAGGTGCTCAAGGATAAGGACCGCAAAAATCGGGCCTTGCGTATGGAGCTTTTCAACTCTCATGCTGATCACTTGGCCACTTTGACTCGGTTTGCACCGGCGGTACAGGCAGGATACATGGATCTGAGGGACCTGTACCCTGTACGGTCTGGATTGCCAGATTGTATGGAGTGGCGCGATGTAGGAGGCATCACCCCTCCTCGTGGTCCCCGTCTGCCACCACCTGTGGGACCAAGGCCACATCCGAGTCCCTATGGCCCGCAGGCTCCGCAGGACTGTCTATTCCCGGATGATCATGTTCCACTTCCAGGCTTTGGTGGCGACTTTTATGAGGATTACTACGGAGCCGTCTAAGCCAGTAGTAGTTTCACTAGTATTGTAATAGTTGTATTCTCCACAGTCCTGCGTGAACCGTGGGATACAACTTGGTGTGTATCACGCACCAGAGGTGTAGAAAAATAATGTATAGGAGCTTGGAATGCCTCCGATGAGATGTAATGTCTTTCACCGTAGTTGTACTCTAGCCTGGGCTTGTACTAAACTATGTACGGTGTGTATGACCAATGGTATATATATGGCAGTTTCTATATTACCATGTCGTGCAATGAACATCTTAGCATTCCATGTTATGCATTACATTCTGCACTTCCTTGCTAAGTTTGTGCCATCCTTATCTAAACCGTTGTCTTGTTTTCTCCTAGGATGGTCAACACCCGCAGCAACCCTGCTGCCCCGGAGAAGGGGGAAGCCAGTGCAGCTAGGGGTGAAAATCTGCCTCACCCGCCTTCTCTGGCCGAAGTGATGCTGGAGGCGGAAAGAAACAAGCGTGAGACTAACCGCTTGCTGAAGCAGATTGAGCAGAACACTGCACGCCACCAGCAAAATGACTTGGTGTCAATCAATGACTTTATCAAGCTGTACCCACCAAAGTTTAACCATTCCGTCGAGCCCATCGACGCGGATGACTGGCTTCGCAGCATCACCCACAAGCTACGTTCTGCCAACGTAGCCGAAGCTGATAAGGTTACTTATGCTGCCTATCACCTCGAAGGCCCTGCTAGCCTTCGGTAGGAAAACTTTGAAGCTATGCGCCCGGTCAGCCAAATCACTACTTGGGCTGAATTCAGTGAGGCTTTCCGTGAGCATCACATTCCGGAAGGTCTCATAGATCGCAAGAGGGAAGAGTTCTGCAATTTCACCCAAGGAAGACTGACTGTGGATGCATATAGTCGTGAATTTGGGAATCTGGCACGATATGCTCCTGAAGAGGTATCCACCGATGCTAAGAAGCAGGCAAGGTTCCGCAAGGGACTTAGCCCTGAACTTCGCCGCGATCTTCGTCTGCACGAGTGCACCTCCTTTCAGTAGTTGGTCAATAAAGCCATCAGTGCTGAGACAGGCCAGTCTGACTATGACGCTTCACGCAAGCACTCTCATGATTTTGGCTCTTCATCCGGCTCTGGATATCAGAAGCGCCGAGTGTGGATTCCAAGCACGGCACTACCATCCAGGTTCATTCCGAGGCCATCCTTTGAGGCGCCTCGTCCCAACCAGCAGTTTGCACTGCCCAAGCCCTATGGTGGCCCCGCTGCTAATGCTGCTCCACGCCCCAATGTTGTGACATGTTTCAAGTGTGGAGAGCCGGGTAACTATAGTCGAGAGTGTCCCCAAAACAACAACCCCAATCAGTTTGGAAAGTCCGTTGGTCGTGGTAAGCCAGCGGGAAAGACATTCTACGCCAAGCCGGTCACCACCGCACGTGGCCATGTCAACTATGTCTCAGCCGAGGAGGCTCATGAGGATCCTAACGTCGTCTTTGGTACGCTCCTTGTTAATTGCCATCCCGCATCCGTTCTCTTCAATACTGGAACATCTCATTCATTCATATCCGATAACTATGCTTGATTGCATAACACGATATTCTGTGACATGCCCACTTCCATGGTAATTCAAACTCCAGGTTCCAAATGGCAAACTTCTAGAGTAAGCCATGGGAACGAAATTCTTGTTGATAGACTTGTCTTCCTTGCATCCTTAATAGCTCTCAATTCCTCGGACATTAACATCATCTTGGGTATGGACTGGTTGTCAGCTCATTATGCTAAGATTGATTGTGCCACTAGAACCGTTCAACTTACTCACCCATCGGGCAAGACAGTCAATGTCTTAACTCGAGTGGCCAAGCGCCAGCTTTACTCCCTAAATGCCAACCCCCTTCCAGACCTTGAAGATATTCCGGTAGTCCGGGACTTTCCGGATGTCTTTCCAGAAGAACTGCCAGGTGTTCCACCTGACAGGGATGTCGAGTTTGTGATAGACCTTGTTCCAGGAACTGTTCCAATTTCTAGAAGACCCTATAAGATGGCACCCTTAGAACTAGCCGAGCTTAAGAACCAACTCGATGAGTCCTTGAAAAAGGGTTTCATCCGTCCTAGTTCCTCTCCTTGGGCTTGCCCCGTCCTCTTTGTCAAGAAGAAGGATGGAACGGATCAGATGGTTGTAGATTACCGACCTATCAACTTGGTCACTATCAAGAACAAGTATCCGCTTCCCAGGATCAACGATCTGTATGATCAGCTCGCTGGATCATCAGTCTTTTCCAAGATGGATTTGAGGTTGGGCTACCATCAAATCAAAATCAGAAACGGGGACATCCCCAAAACGGCCTTTGTTACTCGTTATGGCCAATATGAGTACACCGTTATGTCCTTTGGTTTAACCAATGCCCCAGCCACCTTCTCTCGGTTAATGAACTCGGTCTTCATGGAGTATTTGGATAAATTCGTCGTAGTTTACCTTGATGACATACTCATATACTCCAAGAATGAAGAGGAACATGCCAAACATCTAAGGCTAGTGTTGACGAATCTTCGAGAGCATCGCCTTTATGCCAAATTCACCAAGTGTGAATTTTGGTTGCCAGAAGTGACCTATTTAGGCCATGTAATCTCTGGTAAGGGTATTGCTGTCAATCTCGAGCGAGTTCAAGCCGTCCTTGATTGGACTCCACCTGAGACGGTCAAGCAAGTTCAGAGCTTCCTTGGCTTAGCGAGCTATTACCACCGCTTCATCGAGAATTTCTCCAAGGTTGCTAAACCTCTAACTGAACTCCTCAAGAAAGATAAAAAGTTTGAGTGGACCCCACAGTGTGAGTTCAGCTTTCAGGAACTGAAAAGACGCCTGACATCTGCTCCCGTACTGGTACCACCAGATTTCTCCAAGGACTTTATTATCTATTGCGACGCCTCGCGACAAGGACTAGGTTGGATACTCATGCAAGATCATCAGGTAATTGCCTATCCTTCACGGCAGTTACACCCACATGAAGAAAATTATCCCACACATGATCTAGAGCTTGCAGCTGTAGTCCATGCACTTAAAACTTGGCGACATTACCTCCTCGGTAATCATTGCGAGATCTTCACCGATCACCAAAGATTGAAATATATCTTCACCCAACCGGATTTGAATCACAGGCAAAGACGTTGGGTCGAGTTGATCTCGGATTACGACTTAGGAATAACTTACACCCCGGGCAAAACCAATGTCATGGCTGATGCACTAAGTCGTAAGTCCTATTGTAACAACTTGATGTTACAACAAAGTCAACCACTTCTCCATGAGGAATTTCGTAAGCTTAATCTTCGCATTGTTCCTCGAGGATTTCTATCCACCCTGGTGGCGAAGCCTAACCTTACGGATCAAATCATAGCTGCCTAGAAATGTGATAAGGGCATATCCCCGATTAAGGAAAACATCGCTAGCAGTGTTGCTAAATGTTTTCCATGGATGAGCGAGGTGTTGTCTTCTTCGAGAACTGCTTGGTGGTTCCCAAGAAACAACATTTACGTCAGTTGATTCTTAAGGAAGCTCATGACTCCCCTCTCACCATTCATCCCGGTAGTACCAAGATGTATCAAGACCTACGCCAGAGGTTTTGGTGGACTAGGATGAAGAGAGAAATTGCTCAATACATTGCTAGCTGCGACGTCTGTCATCGTGTTAAAGCAGAGCATCAACGGCCTGCTGGCACCCTTCAACCTTTGGCTATTCCTGAGTGGAAATGGGATAAAATCAGTATGGATTTCATTACTGGGTTTCCCAGGACCAACAGAGGGAATAATGTCATCTTCGTCATGATCGACCGTCTTTCCAAAGTAGCCCATTTCCTACCTGTTTGTGAGAGTATCACCGCTAGCCAGCTAGCTGATTTATACATCTCCCGAATAGTGTCGCTTCATGGTGTCCCACTGGAAATTAACTCAGACCATGGGAGTCTCTTCACCTCTCGATTTTGGGAAAGTTTCCAAAATTCTATGGGAACTCGTCTCTCTTTTAGCACCGCCTTCCATCCTCAATCAAGTGGTCAAGTAGAGCGAGTCAATCAAATTTTGGAAGATATGCTCCGAGCTTCTGTCATCACATTCGGAATGGGTTGGGAGAAATGCCTTCCATTCGCGGAGTTTGCTTATAACAATAGTTATCAAGCTAGTTTGGGCAAAGCTCCTTTCGAAGTTCTCTATGGACGAAAATGTCGAATGCCTCTTAACTGGTCAGAAACCGGGGAAAGACAACTCTTTGGCCCAGATATGATTCAGGAAGCAGAAGAGCAGGTTCGCGTAATTCTGAGAAATTGAAAACAGCCCAATCTCGTCAAAAGAGCCAATATGATCGTAAACATAAGCTCATGACTTATGAAGTCGGCGAGAAGGCTTACCTTCGGGTTACTCTGTTAAAGGGAACCCATCATTTCGGTGTCAAAGGCAAATTGGCTCCTCGTTACATTGGACCCTTTCACATTCTTGCCAAACGAGGAGAAGTTGCCTACCAATTGGAACTACCTTCGCATCTTTCTAGAGTTCACGATGTCTTCCACGTTTCTCAACTCAGGCGTTGCTTCGCGGATCCTATCCATGGAGTGGACCACGAAACGCTTGATCTACAAGATAACCTTTCATATTGGGAATATCCCGTTCGTATCCTTGATCAAGCCGAGCGTACCACTCGACGCCATAATATCAAGTTTCTCAAGGTTCAATGGTCACACCATTCCGAGAAAGAAGTCACTTGGGAAAGGGAGGATCGTCTTCGACTCGAGTACCCCACCTTCTTCCCGGAGGATCCTAAATCTCGGGACGAGATTCTTTTGAGTGGGGGTGAGTTGTCACATCCCTGCTTTTAGTCATGCATTAGGATTGGATGAACTTGCGCATCGTGTTTAAATTTCTTTTAAACTTGAAATGGGGCCTAACCAACCACAACACCCCCCCTGAAAATGCTAATTTCCAACAATTGGAATTTCAATGAACCCAAAATGCCCTTCATAAAAGCCCACCATTTTTGGTCTTGACTAAAACCTCTGCCAAAAATGGTCTTGCAATTTATGGAGCCATTCTGGATTTTTGAACAAGCCATATGTATTTGAATTTGGGCATTTTAAATGCTATAAATATTTTAAAGTGCTCAAATAATCTTGGAAGCATTTTTAGGCAGTTGAGAATATTCCCAAATGTGCCTCTGAATATTTCCAGAGTTTTTGGAAATGAAATAGTATTTATTCTATTTCAATACACATAGCAGGAAATAAATAAAGCAAACAGAAAGAGAGAGAGAGAGAGAGTTAGAGCTTACCTGTCGCCCTGGCCTGGCCTAGGTCGGCCCAGCCCACTAGCTACCGCCAGTCATCCTCCTCCTCTCGCCAGGAGGACGAGAGGCGCGTGGCCAGCGCCCGCAGCCACACGCCGGCCACCTCCTGCTTCTGCCGACACCCAGGACGTCGTCTACGAGTGCCACGCACTCTCCCTCGTCCCCCTCTCACTATCCCCACTCTTCCCGTGCCCCTCTCCCTCCTCTGGCTCTCTCCCCATCCCCTGCCGAGCGTAGCCGTTGCCGCCACTCGTCGTTGCCGCAACCACCGCCTCCCCCTCGCCCCTCTGACGTGCCCGAGAGCCCCGCCGTGACGACCTCTTCCTCTTCACCAAGTCACACGGCGCCAGACGGCCAAGAACGTCGCCGTCGAGCTCATCATCGTCCTCTGCCCCGACGATCGCCACTCGTCGATACATCACCGTCCGTGCCTCCCCGAGCTCAACAGCTGCACCAGAAGACTTGCCGTGAGCCCCGCCATCTTTTCCCCCATCTCCCATGTTCATTTGCGTGCTATATGCGTGCTAGCCACCGGACCCGAGAGCTCACCGCCGCCGCGCTCGTCGTCGCCGGTGAATAGGCTAGCAACCTTCGCGCCCGAGCACTGCTACGTGCTCAGCATGTTCCCAGAAACCCAACACCACCATTAGCTAGTCCTCCCGTGCACCACATCGTCGTTGCCGAGCTTGTCCGAGCTCCGGCCACCACTGCACTGCTCGCCGTCGTCGTTTGCGGCTGCCCCAGGCCCGGCGACCACCTCCGTTGGATGCGGACGAGCGCCATCTTCACGCCAAGCCAAACCGCCGCTCGTTTCATCGCCTGTGCTGCGTTTCCGAGCCGGGCCGCCGTCTCGGGCCTTGCCGGAGTCATGTCGCCGGTGGGTTTGACCCATTTGACCATGTGGGCCCCGCCCCTGGTCAAACCTAGATTAGGAGTTAAACTAACACTAATTTAGTTAGGTTAGCCGCTGACATGTGGGCCCCGGCCCCATTGACATTTTAGTTAGGCTTAATTTAAGGTTAATTAACCATAATATTTAGCTGAGTCAATGACATATGGGTCCCACTGTCAGGTTTGACTCTGACTAGGCGCTGTTGACCAGCTGACATCACAGTGACGCAGTGCTGACGCAATTATTCATTTTCTGGATTTATTTTTATATAGGAAATTCCAGAAAATAGCCAAAACTTCTAAAAATCATAGAAAATCAACCATAGCTCCAAATCAAACAAATTATATATGAAAAATGATCAGAAAAATTCAATCTATCCATCTGTAATGGTTTCATGCATGACAAACCACTTTAACCTTGTTGTTTAGGTGAAACAAGCTAATACACTTTTTATGCATAAGAACTTTAACCTTCATTTGAATCTTTGATTCAAATGGACCCATTTCAACTTGTTTCACATTGCATTAGGCAGGACACATCATTTTGCCATGTCATAGCATGCATCATATTGTTGCATATTGTCCTGTGTTGATTATGTGTTGTGTGTCCTTCGTGGTAGGTTCTGCCTCCGAGGATATCTCTGAGTATCCAACTGAAGGGCAGTACCATACTACCACTCTATCAGGCAAGCAACCCAATGATCATTCTGATACAAACCCATGTTCTCAATTCTGCTCTTGTTTACTGCATTAAGACAACGTGATTCAAACTGCTGTGTGCTACGATAGTTGAACCCTTATCCTCTGCATGACCTGTCATTGCCACAGTAACTACATGAAACCCACTAGCATGTGTAGGAGTTGATTGAGCCATGTATGTGTTTCCTACCTTGCTATGCCTGCTATGCTTAGAGTTGTGTCAGGTCTGGTTCATCTAGGTGATGGGCTAGAGTGAAATGATTATGTCGGTAATGTGAGGGATGTGTTGAACATGTTTTGGTAAAGGTATCGATGAGAGGCCATGTAGGAGTATATGGTGGGTTGTTTCATTGAGGCCGTCCATAAGAACTGAGATCTGTATGCGTGATTTAAGATTCAGCTACTACCACACATTGGGCCCTGAAATATGACCCTTCTCGACTTAATGACCCATCTCGTCCTCTGTCCAGGAGTTGCAACTAGTTTCTGGTGTTTGTAGGCTATGTGTTGGCGGCCGTGCGTAGCGCTGACCCTAGGGGTGGGCAATGATGCAGTAGATACACCCTGGCATGGTGTACCGACTCGCCCGTTTAGTGTCTCGGGAACCCTGCACACATCGTTTGGGGCTGTTGAGGACACCTCGGCTGGATTTCCTTGCGGATGGAACCTGAATAGGCGATAAACCTGGACTAGAGACTTGTGCAGTTAGTCAGGTCGTGGTCTACACCCACGTGGGTTTTCTCTTGAAGTCTGCCGAGCACATGTCGTGTGCAGACGCTAAGTGGTGGAAACATGTGTGATGAAGTACACCCCTGCAGGGTATAAAACTATTCGAATAGCCGCGTCCGCAGTAAAGGACTACTTGGTTGCCTATACAGTTCATAGACAAGTTAATGGAAACTACTAAAAGACTCAAGATAAGTGTGAGTACCGAGGATGGCCGTCTCGTAGGATGACGAGGGAGGATCCCCGGTGGAGTATTGTGTTGGTGAGTAGTGGACTCGTGTGTGAAAACTATTTTATTAGTGGTGTTCCGTAGGATAGCTTAGCCAAGAGTCAAAGATGGCTTGCTGCAATAACCCCACCACCTTCTTGAGAATGAGCATGTATAGTAGGTTCTGATGTAAGACTTGCTGAGTACCTTTGTACTCATGTTTGCTTAATTACTGTTTTCAGATGACAACACCGCCCCCTCCGATGGGTTTTATGTAGATCTCGACGTCGATGAGTGACTTGCCACCCAGGTGGTGATCCTGGCCATGGAGGGCCCTATGTAGATAGACAGGCTTCGAGAAGCCTTCTTTCTTTCTAGTGTCTGTACTCAGACTATTTGCTTCCGCATGTGCTTGTATGCTTGTATGACTTGAGTGTCGGGTCATGTGACCCCTACCTGTATGAACATGTTATGTATGGCTCTCTGGAGCCTTCAAATAAAGTACTTGAGTTGTAGAGTTTTGTTCTGATGCCATGTTGTATTTACACATATCGAGCATATTGTGTGTATGATTGAAATGCTTGGTATGTGTGGGATCCGACAATCTAGTTTTTTATCCTTGGCAGCCTTTCTTATGGGGAAATGTAGTCTAGTGTTCCTCGAGCCATAGTAGTCCGCTACAGCCCGGTTCACCGGAGTCCTGCTAGCCCAGCACTACTGCTCAGGACACTTGACTGACCGGCATGTGTTTCACTTCGTTCCTATGTCTGTCCCTTCGGGGAAATGCCACGCGATGACTTCCGGAGTCCTGCCTAGCCTGCTACAGCCCGGGTACCCCGAAGTCCTGTTAGCCCAGTGCTACAGCCCGGATTCACACGCTGATGACCGACATGCTTGATATGATTCACGTATGCCTGTCTCCATAGGTCTGTGCCGCTTTGGTTTCACGACTAGCCATGTCGGCCCGGGTTCTCTGTCATATGGATGCTAGCGACACTATCATATACGTGAGCCAAAAGGCGCAAACGGTCCCGGGCCATGGTAAGGCGACACCCGTGGGGATACCGTGCGTGAGGACGCAATGTGATATGAGGTGTTACCGGCTAGATTGATGTGACTTGGAATCGGGGTCCTGACACATCAACCTGGAGTTTAGGAAAGAGTATGGCCGCCCACATCACCATGGGACGCATTGGAGAAGTTTACAACAGGGAGCTTAAGGACACTATCTACCTAATATGTGGGCGCCGAGGCGAGCAATGGGAAGTGATCAGCACCAAGAAGGATAAATCCATTGCAGCTTTCATCCAGGAGTTAAACCAGCACATTCGATGTCAGGAGAACCAGATGTGCGCTGACATGATGGACTTGAAGAAGGCGAAGAATAGGATCATCGAGCTGGCGGAAGAACTCAAGTTTACCCGCGATGGATATGAGGAGGAAATCAAGATCCTACTTGAGAAGAATGACGACCTAGTCAAGAACATCGGAGTATTCATGGGAGGACCAGCACCAATAGAAGAAGAAGAACCCAAGGAAATACGCCTCGAGGACTACATCATCATCGACGACACCGATTTCGATCCTAGTGATGATGACTTTGAAGACGAAGCTGGGGCAGACATCATGGAGTCTTCCACCGATCAAAATTTCTAGATGACCACCAACTATTAGTAGTATATCCCCCATGTATATAGTTGTAGTGAGCACTTTTGTGATAGGTTCTAGACCGTTTGTATGCCCTTGCTTGATTGACTGAGTGAAATGATTGTGTTTGTCTCATGTGCATATGGGTAGTGCCTTCTCATTAGACCCCTTTTCTATTCTAAATCTCTTCCATCTAAACCCATCAGATGCCTCCGAGACGTGACACCGGTTTTGCCTTCCCGCCGGAGCTCACCCAGTTGATCCAGCAGCAGAATCCCTTGATGCAATTGCTAGTTCAGAACCAGGGCAACAACAACAACAACAATAATAACCCACCGCCAGTGGACAACCTAGCCCGTTTTCTAAGGTTACAGCCGCCGGTATTTTCCAGTAGTACCGAGCCTATAGTTGCTGATGATTGGCTACACCGTATTGGAAGGGAGTTGACCACCGCAGGTTGCACAGATGCTGAGAGGGTGCACTTTGCCGCACATCAATTGGATGGACCAGCAGCCTCATGGTGGGAGAATTACACAGCCACTTTTGCTGTAGCCAACGTCACTTGGGACCAGTTTTAGCAAGCTTTCCGCACTGCCCATGTCTCGACTGGAGCTATGCAGATGAAGAAGTGGGAGTTCCGCAACCTACGCCAGGGGAACCGTACTATGGCTCAGTACGTGGATGAGTTTAGCAAGTTATCACGCTATGCCCCTGATCATGTGGCCACCGATGCCGCGAAGCAGGAGAAGTTTATGGAAGGGCTGAATGATGAGATGAGCATGCAGTTGATGGTAGCAACTTTCAACAACTACCAGGAGTTGGTAGATAAGGATCTTATGATTGAAGGGAAACAGCAGCAGATTGAGAGCCGCAAGAGAAAATATGGACAAGGGAAGTATAACTCAGGAGCTCACCAGAAGCCCTGCCTAACCCCGAACTCGGGAGGACTTGTTCACAACCACACTGGAGGAGGATCACATAACCACAATGGTGCTAAGAATGGGAATGGGAACGGAGCTAACAACAATCAGAACCGCCCCAACCCGTCCACTCCCGCCAAAAAGAGACTTAAGTCAGGTTACCTATTTTAAGTGCGGGAAGACAGGGCATTATGCCAATGATTGCCCCGAAGGAAGGAATGGAAACGGAAATGGAAGCGCTGGGAACAAGCCCAATCCATTCAACAAAGGACAAGTGAACCACGTTAACATGGGGGAGGTTGAAGAGCAGCCGGACGCAGTAATAGGTAAGTTTTTGGTTAAGTGATTTACCGCTCTTGTTCTTTTCGATACTGGTGCATCGCATTCATACATATCAAGGGGATTCGTGGATAAGTTTAAACTACCAACCCAAACCCTTAGGACCCCTCTTTTAGTGAGTTCACCCAGAGCAGAATATATGGCTAGCCGATGGTGTGACCAGATACCCTTAACCATTGGCACGCATGTGTTCCCGTCCGACCTAATTTTGGAGTCACAAGGATTGGATGTGATATTGGGTATGGACTGGATGTCAAAGTATGGAGGAAGCATTGACTATGCGAGTAAGTCGATTTATCTCACCACCCCCGGAGGGAAAATGGATTAAGTATGTGTCTAGGCATGTGCCTAAAAGGAGCCAAGTGAATGCCCTTACGGGAGTTGTTCAGGAGGAAGTGCCGGTAGTAAAGGATTACCCGGATGTTTTCCCAGAGGAGTTACCAGGCATGCCGCCAGACAGAGACATTGAGTTTTTGATAGAGTTGTTGCCAGGTACGGGACCAATATCCAAGAGACCCTATCGGATGCCCGCAAATGATCTGGAAGAAATTAAGAAACAGATCAAGGAGTTATATTGGCGAAAGGATACATCCGAAGAAGTTCATCACCTTGGGGAGCCCCAGTACTCTTGGTTGAGAAGAAGGATAAATCCCTAAGGATGGTTGCTGATTATCGAGCCTTGAATGAAGTGACGATAAAGAACAAGTACCCACTACCAATGATCAACGATCTGTTTGATCAGTTGCAAGGAGCTAAAGTATTCTCAAAGATCGATTTACGATCAGGGTATCATCAGTTGAAGATACGAGACAAGGACATACCAAAGACGGCGTTCACAACGCGATATGGATTATACGAGTACACGGTCATGTCGTTTGGACTGACTAATGCCCCTGCCTATTTCATGAGCTTGATGAACAAGGTGTTCATGGAGTATTTGGACAAGTTTGTTGTGGTGTTTATTGAAGATATCATGGTATACTCGAAGAACGAGGAGGAGCACAAGGAGCATTTGCGTTTAGTTCTCGAGAAGCTCAGGGAACACCAGTTGTATGCTAAGTTTAGCAAATGCGAGTTTTGGCTGAAGGAAGTCGGATTCCTTGGACATGACATATCAGGAGAAGGTATAGCAGTAGACCCCAGCAAGGTTCAGTCGGTCACTGAATGGTTGGCACCCACCTCAGTTAGTGAGATCCGTAGTTTTCTTGGACTCGCAAGATACTACCGGAGATTCATTGAGAATTTTTCCAAGATTGCAAAACCAATGACTTAACTATTGAAGAAGGATAGCGAGTTTAAATGGACAGAAGATTGTGAAGCAAGTTTCCAGGAGTTGAAGAAATGTTTGACTACAGCCCCAGTGCTAGTACTACCAGATATACATAAGGAGTTCCAAGTGTATTGCGACGCCTCTCGCTTAGGACTTGGATGTGTGCTTATGCAGGAAGGAAGAGTTGTTTCGTATGCGTCACGACAACTAAAACCTCATGAGTTGAATTATGCTACGCACGATTTGGAGCTAGCAGCCGTAGTGCATGCGTTGAAGACTTGGAGACATTACCTTATTGGAAACCGTTGTGATGTGTACACGAATCACAAGAGTTTGAAGTACATCTTCACCCAGAAGGAGCTGAACCTTAGGCAGAGGAGATGGTTGGAGCTTATAAAGGATTATGACATGAAGCTACACTATCATCCAGGAAAGGCCAATGTTGTAGCAGACGCATTGAGTCGGAAGAGTTATGCTAATATCATTGAAAGTAAAGGACTGCCGAAGGAATTAGCAAAGGACATCATGGAACTTCGATTAGAGATTGTACCTAGAAGGTTCATTGCCACAATGGAGGTTCAGTCGACATTGCTGGGCAAGATCCGGGAAGCTCAGAAAGATGATAAAGAGATTGTCGAGATAAAGGAGAAGATGGGCAAAGGAAAGGCCAAAGGTTTTCGTGAAGATGAGCACGATACCCTATGGTTTGGGGACCGAGTTTATGTGCCCAACAACCAGAAGATCAGGAAGTTAATACTTCAAGAGGCCCATGACTCACCACACTCGATACACCCCGGAAACACCAAGATGTATTTGGATCTGAAGGAATGTTTCTGGTGGACTGGTATGAAGAAGGATATTGCCGAGTATGTAGCCGTATGTGATGTATGTCAGAGAGTTAAGGCAGAACATCAGAAGCCAGCAGGACTGTTACAGCCTATGCCGATACACGAATGGAAGTGGGATAAACTTGGCATGGACTTTATTACCGGATTACCCAGGACTAAAGCAGGATATGATTCCATATGGGTAGTAGTTGATCGTTTGACCAAAGTAGCTCACTTCATCCCAGTGAAAACCACCTATACAAGTGCAAAGTTGGCCAAGATCTACATGTCCAGGATCGTATGTCTGCATGGAGTTCCGAGGACCATCGCATTGGATCGAGGAACACAGTTTACTTCAAAGTTTTGGCATCAGTTACACCAGACTCTGGGAACGAGATTGGAGTTCAGTACAGCGTTTCACCCACAGATAGACGGACAAACTGAGAGAGTCAATCAAATTTTGGAGGACATGTTGAGAGCCTGTGCGCTAGATTATGGATCTAGTTGGGATGACAATTTTCCGTATGCAGAGTTCTCATACAACAATAGCTACCAAGCCAGTTTGAAGATGGCACCGTTTGAAGCCCTGTATGGAAGCAGGTGCAGAACATCGTTGATGTGGGATGAGGTAGGAGACCGACAGTTGTTTGGACCAGACCTGATTAAAGAATCTGAGGAGAAGGTAAAATTGATCCGAGACCGACTGAAGATTGCTCAGTCCAGGTAGAAGAGTTATGCAGACTCAAAACGCAAGGAGGTAACCTACGAAATTGGAGATAGAGCATATCTATGAGTATCGCCCTTGCGAGGAGTGAAACGTTTTGGAGTTAAAGGAAAGTTAGCCCCGAGATTTGTAGGACCGTATCACATTTTGGAGTGGATGGGAGAAGTTGCCTACAAGTTGGAGTTACCTGAGGGATTGTCAGGAGTCCACGATGTGTTCCACATTTCACAGCTGAAGAAGTGCCATGCTGAGATGGCTGATATACCATTAAGAGATACAGTACCCCTGGAGGCGATTCAGTTGGACAGTGATTTGACTTATGAGGAGAAGCAAGTTAAGATTCTTGAGTTTGCTAGCAGAGTCACCCGCAGTAAGGTTATCAAGTTTTGCAAGGTTCAGTGGAGCCACCATACCGAGGATGAAGCCACCTGGGAACGAGAGGATGATTTCCACAAGGACCACCCATACCTATTTTCTAGCCAACCCGAATCTCGAGGGCGAGATTCATCTTAAGGGGGGTAGGTTTGTAACATACCAAATTTTCAATTTGGAATGTTATACATAGATCACCCATGCATATCATGATTTATTGCATTCCAGTTCCGCAATCCTCGAAATCCTAAGCAACTCAAGGACCCACGGAGAGAGTTGGGGATTTTCCTGTTTTCATATTTGATAATGAAACGAGGATTTTGATTTTAATAATTTTTCTCTCCGAAATATTTCATATTAAATCAAATGAGTGAAGATAATATGACTTCTCCAAAATAATTGAAATATTGGAGGAAAAATATTAAAATCATTTGTTGGATTTTATTTGGTTTTATTCGGATTTTATTTGCATTAGAAAAATTACGTTTTCAAAATTGCATTTTAAGGCCAAGAAAATGTTCAACTCGTCCTAAATATTTTATTTAGACGGTGAAAATTTGTTTTGGCATTTTTAGATTTTTATTTATTTTTCTGGGTTTTTTTCTTTTGTCGGCGGAATTATTTAAAAAAAATATCTCGCGCCCGACAGGGCCTAAGACCCAGCCGAGCCAGGCCGGCCCGAGCCGCCACCGCCTCATGCACGCGCGCCGCCGCCGTCGACCCGGAATCCAAGTCCGAGCCGGACTCCCCGCCGCCGCCGCTGCCTTGCCCCCTTCCCCAAGCAGCCGTCGCCCCCCTCCCCTTTAAAAAAAGGTTTGGGTTTGACTTTCGCTGCTCCGTTTGATTTGATTCTTTTTGTGTACCGGAGTTCTTCAGTAGAACTTTCTGGTCAACCTCTCCTATTTCAGTTTTGTTTGTGCATCGTTGCTTGTTACTTATGTATGTTATTGTTTGCTTGCGATAGAATTCCCGGAGTGCGAAGCGTGTTACTACGAGTCTCTAGGATTCGCGGATCGTCAGCAAGGCAAGTAACACTTTGATCATATCCCATTATTACCCAGTTTTTATGCATTGGTTCCAATCCTCAAACATTGCATGATTAGGATATCATTAACTTGTGGGTTGGGAAGTAGTTGCTGAGGTAGAACCTATTGCCCTGTTATATTCAAACCCTTGGGAGTTACTTCTACGTATTGCTTATATTGCTATGCTATGCTCGTAGACGTGGTTTGGGTTTGAGCGAAATTCATGTCAGATGTGAGATTGTTAATTAATGGTTCAACTTAAGGTGGCAACTTAATCAAACAACTGGGTGGACTGAGGCACCTGGGGAACCCAGTGTTGTCTGTTTTTTTGGAAATCCCGGGGTACCCGCGTGATCTTCCTATGGACCGCCAGCCAGGCTCAAAGGGAACTAAGATGATCCATGCTAGAAACTTCCGTGTGCAGCCACAAGCTATTATGGGCTCTAGCATAGTTGAGTAAGTTACGTGAAGCTCTTGAAGAGGTAGATCAGCAGGTAGTGGGTTTTTGTAGGTTCGGTATGGTCTACCCGGAGTAGAGAGTTAACGTTCCCAAAAGACTGTGTCTCGGTCATCCATTTCTCAAACACCATGTAGTGCAAGAAATCCAACGGAGGCGATCGTGTCTTGTGGGGAAAAGTGCGCAAACCTCTGCAGAGTGTACAATCTAATCATGGTTAGCCGTGTCCCCGGTTATGGACAATTCTTGAATATCTAGTACTTGGGTTATCACATGTATCTCACCATGTTTAATTAATACTGTTGGGTTGTTAATCACTTTAATTGGGATTGAGTTGGGGTTACCTTCTCAATGACGTTTCAACCACCATGATAGTTAAATTAAAATCTATTCCTTTGTTGTAAGAAAAAATTGGCTTTTCGCAAAACTATAACCATAGAGCTTTCCACCAGCCAAATATGCATGTAGTGATAGCATTATTCCGTTTCTGCTCTACTGTGTTATATTGCCAGCATATTCCATGTGTTGACCCGTTTTCGGGCTGCAACCTATTATGTTGCAGACTTTTCAGGCGAGGAGTAAGGTTCGTTAGGTCGTTGCCGTGCAGCTCAGCTATGTCGTTGGAGTTGATGGACTCACCTTATCTTCCGAGCCTTCCACTGTTATCGCATTAGATGACCTTAAGCCATATTCGTGTAATAAGTTCTCTTCGGAGACATTCGATGTAATAAGTGTGTGATTGCTACTCTGTTATAAATCCTTCGAGTACTGTGTGTGTCAGCATTACCGATCCAGGGATGACACTAAAGCACAGAGACTTGACCATATGAGGTCGGGTCGCTACATAGATCCTCGCAACCAACGTGATAAGGGGTTGTCAATCCCTACACGGCCACTTACGAGAGTGAGATCTGATAGATATGATAAGATAATATTTTTTGTATTTTTATGATAAAGATGCCAAGTAAAATAAAAGCAAAGTAAAAGCAAAGGAAATAACTAAGTATTGGGAGATTAATATGATGAAGATAGACCCGGGGGCCATAGGTTTCACTAGTGGCTTCTCTCGAGAGCATAAGTATTCTATGGTGGATGAACAAATTACTGTTGAGTAGTTGACAGAACTGAGCATAGTTATGAGAATATCTAGGTATGATCATGTATATAGGCATCACGTCGAGACAAGTAGACCGACTCCTGCCTGCATCTACTACTAGTACTCCACTCATCGACCGCTATCCAGCATGCATCTAGAGTATTAAGTTAATGAAAACAGAGTAACGCCTTAAGCAAGATGACATGATGTAGAGGGATAAAATCATGCAATATGATGAAAACCCCCATCTTGTTATCCTCGATAGCAACAATGCAATACGTGTCTTGCTGCCCCTACTATCACTGGGAAAGGACACCGCAAGGTTGAACCCAAAGCTAAGCACTTCTCCCATTGCAAGAAAGATCAATCTAGTAGGCCAAACCAAACTGATAATTCAAAGAGACTTGCAAAGATAACCAATCATACATAAAAGAATTCAGAGGGGGGGTAGGCGCGCCCCCGACCTCGTGGCCTCCTCTTTTGTGTCTTGACATAGGATCCATGTCTCCTGGGTCTTGTTCATTGAGAAAATCACGTTCCCGAAGGTTTCATTCCGTTTGGACTCCGTTTGATATTCCTTTTCTTCGAAACCCTAAAACAGGCAAAAAACAGCAATTCTGGGCTGGGCCTCCAGTTAATAGGTTAGTCCCAAAAATAATATAAAAGTGGATAATAAAGCCCAATAATGTCCAAAACAGTAGATAATATAGCATGGAGCAATTAAAAATTATAGATATGTTGGAGACGTATCACCTGACATGCCCTATCAACTATCACACTCTCTCTATGTGGTGCTTCATTCACTCCCTCAAAGGAGGTGCACTCAAACTCACATATGGTGGAGTCACTCATCTCACTCAAGTGGTGGGCGTTGTGGCTCTGCTCACATGAGAATTGGGGAAACACGTCATATATGGGGCTAGTGGTGAAGTCACTCTCATTCTCAATATGGTGGCAAAAGTCACTCAAGTCATCATACGTCACCGTGGTCGAAGGGAAAATCCCATTCTAAACCATCTTGTCATCGTCGTAGATGAAGGCCGAAGATGTCACATCACCGCTCTCCTCCATGACCGAAGGGAGAATCTCATGCTCGATCATCTCGTCACCGTCGCCGTGGATGAAGGCCGAAGATGGCACATCATCATTCTCGCCTCCTAATATGGAAGTACCATCCTTGCTCGTCACCATGTCACTGGACTCCAAAGCATGTTCCTTGATTGGCTCCGTAGTCGTAGTCATCGCCGCACCATCTTGAAAAAGAGTCGTGGTAGACTCGTCATCATCAATGCCACAAAGAGGGATGTCGGTGAAGTCGAACTTGGGAGCATCGTCTTGGAGCTCGTTGGGCTTGGACATCATGGTGGTACTAGCCTCATGCTCACCGTCTTGGAGCTTGGTCTTCGAGAAGTGTGCTTGGGGTCGAGAAGCCTTGGCCTTCATGAGTTCTTGTTCCGCCTTGAGAGCACCAACGCAGTTGTCGTCGAGGGACCTGTAATTCTTGAGGAAGATAGTCTTGGTGATGTCGTTGTGTAATCCCATCATGAAGAGGAACTTCATTGAAATGGGGTCATGCACGCTGGCTCGTCGCAAGGCATTCTTCATCTCCTTGAAGTATGCGTCGATGGACTTGGATCCTTGGATGGTGTTCTCCAATTGGCGTAGAAGTTGTTTCGTGTAGGTTGGAGGCACAAAATCTCACCGCAAAGCTCTCTTTGTCTTGGGCCAACTCATGTCATAGCTCTCCAAATGTGTGTGAAGCCACCATGTCGATGCGTAGTTGTGGATGTTTCTTGTGGCACACTTCACTGGTTCTTCAGAAGGGACTTGATGTAGCTTGAGGTAGTCGTCCATCAAGCGCTCCCACTCGAGATACTCCTCGGGTTCTAGTGTCCCATAGAAAGGAATCTCGTGGTCGGTGTCGAGGTCGTAGTAGCTCGTGGAAGTCGCGGACTTGAGCTTGGGGAGCTTCTCTTGAGCGTAGTCTTGGGGTGCTTGTTGGCAAAGATGTCGTATGTACGTAGGTGAAGATGCCTTGAAGTCGCTTGGCAAAGATGCCAAGGGAGATGGTGAAGTCATTGAGCGGTAGTTGGTGTTGAGCTCTTGGCCTTCACGTTCTTGTCGGTGGTGGTGTCGATGCCGATGTGATCTTGCCGGAGATTGTAGCTCGAAAGCATGTGCGCTTGAGCGTCTTCTCGAAGATGAGGAAGACCGATTGTAGGCCTTGATGAGGGCTTTGATTTCCTCCATTTGAGCATCCATTTTGGCGTTCAAGTTGTTCATGGCATCGAACTCGTCGTTGTTGTTGTAGAGCGAAGGTGAAATGCCTTGCCTATCCATCACAAGACTCGAGTAGACGTGAGTAGGAAATGAGATAAACAATACCATGTTACCTTTTCCCAAAGTTGAGGATGTATCCCATTTCACTCAATGTGAAATGAAAGAATAGTGGAATTGGTACCGGACTTGTTCACTCACACCTATCAAGTAAAGCTTATGGAGTAGCTCGGTGAGGATAGTTGCACAAAAATTTGATGTAAAATGTTAGCAAGAGTCAATAATGTTGAAAGAGATTCACAAATTAGCATGTGAAACAAGTAGGCCAATAGCAATGAATGGCACACGGAAACACACACATGGATAGATAAATGGGGTCGTGCAACCAAGGAATGAGCACAAAATGTGGAATCCACGGAAAACGCTCATGTTGCACAACTCAAGAGAGACGCTAGCATGATTGCTCAACATGAAGTGCAGGATCAATAGGCATTGGCATGAACTAACTATTCTGCAGGTCGACCTTCCTCATGGACACCGTGTGCATCCTCTACTTCCACACATTCTACTGTATCGGCACATCCATCAGCTGCCACCTCCAGCCATGATACAAGAAAGCAGGCACAACCACACCTATCTACCAAGAGCACACCTGTCGGGCCTGTACAGAGCTCTTCTTCTTCCATGGCATCAACAGGGCACACAAGTGATATTATTTGTCGTCCTTGTAAGGGAAGAGGTCATTATGCAAGAGAATGCAAATCTCAACGTATGATGATTGCTACTGAGGATTGTGGGTATGAGTCCGCTAGTGACTATGATGAGGAGACTTTGGCTCTTATTACACGTGAAGAACACGGTGGAGATGATTCTGATCATGAGATGCAATGCATGGCTCCTGAAGACGCTGACAGGTATGAATGTTTAGTTGCTCAACGTGTTTTGAGTGTGCAGGTCACACAAGCTGAGCAAAATCAGAGGCATAATTTGTTCCATAGAAAGGGAGTTGTGAACGAACGTTCTGTTCGCGTCATCATAGATGGAGGGATCTGCAATAACTTGGCTAGCATGGAGAGGGTGGAGAAGCTATCTCTCACCACAAGACCACATCCACATCCTTACTACATCCAATGGTTCAACAATAGCGGAAAGGTTAAGGTAACACATACTGTTCATGTGTATTTTAGTATCTCTACATATGCTGATTATGTTGATTGTGATGTGGTACCTATGCAAGTATGTTCCTAATTACTTGGTAGACCATGGCTATTTGATATAAAAAATGTACACTATGGTAGAAACAATCAGTATACTCTTGTTCATAAGGATAAAAATATTACTTTGCTTCCTATGACTCCGGATTCCATTTTGAAAGATGATATTAATAGAGCTAATAAAGAAAAACAGGAGAAAAACAAGAGTGAAAATCTGATTGTGGCAAAAGAATTTGAGCAACACATGAAGCCTAATAATAAGCCATCTAATGTTGCTTCTGAAATTAAATTGAAAAGTGCATGTTTACTTGCCACCAAATCTGATATTGATGATCTAGATTTCAACAAATCTGTTTGCTATGCTTTTGTGTGCAAAGAGGCATTATTTTCATTCGAGGACGAGCCTTTCTCTTTGCCTCCTATTGTTACTAACATTTTGCACGAGTTCGCTGACGTCTTTCCACAAGACGTGCCACCGGGATTACCACCTATTCGAGGGATTGAGCATCAGATTGACTTAATTCCCGATGCTTCGCTACCCAACCTTGCACCATACCGTACCAATCCAGAGGAGACAAAGGAGATTATGCATCAAGTCTAGGAGCTGATCGACAAAGGTTATATTCACGAATCCCTTAGTCCTTGTGCTGTTCTTATTATTCCAGTGCTGAAAAATGATTGTACATCGCGTATGTGTGTTGATTGTAGAGGCATTAATAATATTACTATTTGTTATCGCCATCCTATTCCTAGGCAAGATTATATGCTTGATGAATTGAGTGGCTCTACAATATTCTCCAAAGTTGATTTGCGTAGTGGATACCATCAAATTCGTGTGAAATTGGGAGATGAATGGAAAACTGCATTTAAAACTAAGTTTGGTTTATATGAGTGGTTAGTCATGCCTTTTGGGTTAAGTAATGCACCTAGTACTTTCATGAGGTTAATGAACGAAGTTTTACGTGCTTTCATTGGACGATTTGTGGTAGTCTATTTTGATGATATACTGATTTCTAGTAAATCTTTGGAGGAACATTTGGACCATTTACGTGTTGTTTTTATTGCTCTACGTGATGCATGTTTGTTTGGTAACCTTGGAAAGTGCATGTTTTGCACCACCGAGTATTTTTTTTCATGGCTATGTTGTTACTCCACAGGGAATTGAAGTTGATAAAGCCAAGATTGAAGCTATTGAGAGTTGGCCGCAGCCCAAAACGGTCACACAAGTGAGGAGTTTCATTGGCCTCGCTCGTTTCTCTAGGCGTTCTGTGAGAGATTTCAGCACCATTGCTTCACCTCACAACGAGCTTACAAAGAAGGATGTGCCTTTTGTTTGGGGTACCGCACAAGATGAAGCCTTCACGGTATTGAAAGATAAGTTGACACATGTCAAAGGATCGATATAGTTGACTAGAGGGGGGTGAATAGGCAACTAACAATTTTTAGCTTTTCTTTACCAAATTAAACTTTGCATCAAGGTAGGTTGTCTAGATATGCAACTAGGTGAGCAACCTATATGATGCAACAACAACAAGCACACAAGCAAGCAAGGGAAATAACACAAATAAGCTTGCACAAGTAAAGGTACGAGATAACCAAGAGTGGAGCCGGTGAAGACAAGGATGTGTTATCGAAGTTCCTTCCTTTTGAGGGGAAGTACGTCTCTGTTGGAGCGGTGTAGAGGCACAATGCTCCCCAAGAAGCCATTAGGGCCACCGTATTCTCCTCACGCCCTCACACAATGTGAGATGTCGTGATTCCACTATTGGTGCCCTTGGAGGCGGTGACCGGACCTTTACAAACAAGGTTGGGGCAATCTCCACAACTTAATCGGAGGCTACCAACAACACCACGAAGCTTCACCACAATGGAATATGGCTCTGCGATGACCTCAACCATCTAGGGTGCTCAAACACCCAAGAGTAACAAGATCTGCAAGGGATTAGTGGGGGGAATCAAATTTCTCTTGGTGGAAGTGTATATCGACGCCTTCTCAACCAATCCTAGAAAATCAACAAGTTTGATTGGCTAGGGAGAGAGATCGGGTGAAAATGGAGCTTGGAGCAACAATGGAGCTTAGGGTTGGAAGAGGTGGTCAACTCGGAGAAGAAGACACCCCTTATATAGTAGAGAGACAAATCCAACCGTTATCCACTTAACCAGCCCGCGACCTGCGGTACTACCGCACCAACCTAGCGGTACTACCGCACCAACCCAGCGGTACTACCGCAAGGGCTCACGGTACTACCGCGGCGTGCCGCGGTACTACCGTGGCCATGGCAGGAGCCAGCCCAGGCCTGTAGCAAAGAAGCTGGGGCGATACTGCCGCTCGCACGGTACTACCGCACCCCCTTGCAGTACTACCGCAAGGCAGGATTGCACTAGCCTGGGAAGGGCGAGGACGGATAAAAAAACGTCCGTGACAACTTCCGCTGACTTTCAAACAGTGCAAAAATCCAACACGGTACTACTACTCAAGGCACGCGGTACTACCGCGCAGGGAGCGGATGTCAAAAATTACATCTGCCCCTACTTCCGCTTATGGTGCTGTACCAGACCAGGACTCACGGTACTACGGCTCCCAAGGACCGGTACTACCGCAAAGGCCTGCGGTACTACCGCTCCAAAGAGCAGTACTACCGCATGCCCTAGAACAACAACACTAGGAATTCTTCTTTTTGCACAAACACGAAGAAACGGAGGATGCTCCATAGTGCTAAGGGAATGGCGGTGCAAAGAGGAGTAAATGTGTACGTGACGATTCCACCCAAACCTTTCCAAAGCAGACCCCCTCTTAATAGTACAACTTTCCTATGACTCAAGTCCACCGAAAAAGAAACATAGAAAAACATCGTCTTCAATAATCTTCGAGGGGCACCGAACCGTCTTGTGCCTAGTAACAAAATATCTGAAATACTCAAGGCACATGATTAGTCCGCAAATGCATTGTCATCAATCACCAAAACACCTTAGGGATAAATATGCCCTTACAATCTCCCCCTTTTTGGTGGATTGATGGCAATACGGGATTTGCACAAGGGAGAAAATATAGAACATGAGCAAACCATACATCTCTAAAATATAGACGGGCTCCCCCTAGACGTGTGCTATTTAGAGAAGTGCTTTGGACTGCACTGCACACATACTAGGATCAACACTCCCCCTATATTTTATAGACATGGCATATCTTGCAATAATAATGCTAACACTAAGCAAGATAGTAAATAAGAGCATAATATATGTAGCACAATATATCATAAGCTCAATAAGGTGCGATAGATAGAGTGCATATGTCTTACACCATATGATAGATAAGTCTCACAAGCTCAAACAAGCTCAAACCAAACCAAAGCAAACAAGGTTCAATGGAACAAATACAAGCGAAGCAAACACGACACGACACGGCAAATCCCTACACTCTCTCCCCTTTGGCATCGAGATGCCAAAAAGGCAAAGACGACACCTACAACACAAGTGGTGGCTCAAGCGGAGTAGTCACTCGCACGCTCTTCGTCGGACTCGGCAGCGGGGATGGGCTCCTCCTCAGAATCAGTCCACTTGTAGCCTTGTTTTGCCATCCATTCGGCCTCTGGAGTGATGTGCTCCTCGGAGCCGCCAGAAACATCCTCTCCAAAAACCCTCATGATCTTCTTGTCGCGGCGACGACTCTCCTTGGAGGCAACGTGAGTCCGGTACTGCCCCTTGGCCTACATGCAAAACAAGGCCTTCATCTTGGCCTTCAGCTTCTTCGTCCATGAGGGCTCAGTGGATGGAGGTGCATATCCAGCAGAGCTGTCCTTAGCTACATTCTCCTCCTCAATCTCCTCCTCATCAATAGCCCTGTTAGCAGCCTTAGCCTCGACACGAGTAGTAGTGTTAGCCCACTGGGCTTGATGTGAAGTCTGATGGGGTCATGATGGATCCAGTCAGGGGCCAAAAAGTCCTCAGTGGGATAGAGCTTCTCCCAAGTCTTCGATATTAGGAGGAACATGTATGGACCATAAATGGGTACCTTGCGGGTGAACACCGCGAACCGAAGCTCGCACCACATGATATGTGAGACATCAAGTGGTTGTGTCTGAGAAACGCGCGCCTCCTCACAAATGAGCAACATGTCCACAAGATAGGCATGCACCTTGTCCTTGTCCCCAATGCGTGGAGAGAGGGAGTGGTGGAAGATCCGGTGCATGATGTCAAGGAACGGGTTGAGCACCCACGTCGTCTTGTCATTGGCCAGTTTCTTCTCAACATAGAACGGCTAAAGCTTGTCCTTGCTAGCTGACTCGGCGTTGGCATGAGGGCGAACACCAACAGGCGTGTGGGGCCCCTCCTGAGGAACTTTGAGCAAATCCATGAACTCCTTCCAAGTAGCAGTCAACTGACATCCATTGGTCATCTAGGTCATCCTCCGATCCTCACCAGTATGGAAGTGGACCGAAGCAAAGAACTGGGCCACCAGCTCGGGGTCAAAGTCCAGGTGGAAACAGATCACATCCTCAATGGCAAACTGCTCCATGAGATCTAAGGCCTCACCAAAGTAGTCACGATGCTTACCATCCCTCATGTGATGCATGTCAATCCAGTGCACATCCACATACATATTCTGCTTGGCCTTGATCACATCTAGGTAAATGAGATTCTACTGGATGGTCCAGAACAGTTCATTCCCTCTGAAGTTTGCACGAGGATTCACATAGGGGTTGATCTTCCTTCGAGAAACAAACTCAGCAAGAGGTATCTCATCCATGCCCTTTGACGGTTCCTTGTACTTGCTAGCAGTGGTCTTGACATTGCGCTTGGGGGCATTGGAGCCCCCTGGAACATCCTCTTGGTTGCGCAGACGTTTGGAACCCGTGTCACGGCTTGGATTGGAACGACAAGCAGGGACACCAGAGCCACCACCTACGACACACACAAAACACAAACACACAGGAGAAGCGAGAAGGGTCAATGCAAAGACCACAGCAAAACAGATAAAACAAGTAGAAAGTGCATTTGGTAATTGCCATGAGGAAGATTTGACATCAGCGGTAGTACTTCCTGTTCGCGCGGTACTAAAATTTTAGTGCCGCTCCTAGTCGCGGTAGTACCGCGCGGTGGCACGGTAGTACCATGGCTTGGAGCGGCAGTAGAACTTTTAGTACCGCGGCTCGTGCGGTAGTACCGTGCCTGAGGAGCGGTAGTACCGCACGAGCGGTAGTGCTGCACTTGAGACGCGGTAGTACCGCACGGTATCAGATCTGAACCAACTGAATCTGAGAACAACCACGACAACGAGGCGGTACTACGGTTGATCAAATCTACCACGGGACAACATATCAAGTACAATTTCTACGCAACACTACTCTCCTACATTCCACTCTTGCAAAGATTTGGCCTAAAATCTCAAGGTGAACAAGCATCTCCCCAAAAACCTAGAAGCGAAAGGACGAACAAAAGAGAGAGGGGTTTGGGGAGAAACCTTGGTCCATGCCAAGAGGAAGTGGTGGGAAATGATCCCACCGGTCGTAATCCGAGGAGAGCGGCCGGAGACAGAGATCCGGCGAGGGTCTCTGGCGCCGTTCTTGAGCGAGAGAGAGAGACCACGGGGGGAGAAAAGGACGAATGGGTATGGGGGAGTTGGAACTCCCCCTGCCCGCTCTTAACCCCCACAAGCCCTCGGCAGCGCGGTAGTACCACATGTCATCACGGTAGTACCGCCCGGGCAGAAGTACCGCACCAAGGACAGTAGTACCGCTCCCCCAGGCGGCAGTAAAAAATTAGTGCCGCGCTGGGTGCGGAAGTACCATGCGCTCCTCACCCGGTAGTACCGTGGCAGGCTGCGGTAGTTCCGTGTGCTCAAGAAGATGCAGGTTTCAAGAAGGGGAAAACGAAGCCTTTGCAAGGCAACCTTCAAGCAAACGGACACACCAAAAGGCTGACACACGAGACAACTCAAACAAGAATGACACAACGAACGGAAGACAAGAGACGACAAGGACTAAGACACGCAACACAGCCTCTCTAGAGAGAGGGCGGTGGCCGGAACCACCTATGTTTGAGTCAATTGGTACGGCACCGCGAAGAATTATCCTTGGGCCCATGAGCAAAACTCGTCTTTGAAGCATAAGTACCATAAAAAATGGCTAATGTGAAAGAGTTGAATAATTTATGCATAATGGGGGGGAGAGTTCATTGAGAGAACAACACTACCCCTATGTCCCTGCCTACACCTAAACAAGATAACAAGTTGAGTATGGTGGGGTGTGCACGGGTTCAAGCAACATTGCTCGAATCAATTATATTTATCTCATGCCTTAACTCGCGAAATCTTGCTTCATCCAGGGGCTTCATGAAGATATCTGCAAGGTTATCAAGAGTGTTGACATAGTTGATCTCGATTTCCCCTCGCCTAATATGATCCCGGATGAAGGGATACCGAATCTCAATATGCTTCGTCTTGAAGTGTTGCACCAGGTTGTGAGAGATCTTGATGGCACTTTCACTGTCGCACCAAAGAGGCACTTTGTCACAAATGACACCGTAATCCTTCAAAGTTTGCCTCATCCTTAAAGGTTGTGCACAACAACTACCGACAGCCACATACTCCGCTCCCGTGGACGAGAGAGATACGCAACTTTGCTTTTTGGAAGACCAACTCACCAAAGAGCAACCAAGAAATTGGCACCCTCCAGAAGTTGACTTCCTATCCACTTTGTCTCCCGCCCAATCGGAGTCTGAATAGCCCACAAGATTGAAGTTAGATCCTCTTGGATACCATAAGCCAAAGTTTGGGGTATGAGCCAAATATTGAAAGATTCGCTTGACCGCCACATAGTGGCTTTCCTTAGGGGCGGCTTGAAACCGTGCACAAATTCCCACACTCAACATGATATCTGGTCTAGATGCACAAAGTTAAAGCAAGGAGCGAATCATGGAGCGATATACCTTTTGATCCACCGCTTTACCATTGGGATCTATGTCAAGTTGGCATTGACGGGCATAGGAGTGGACGCCGTCTTGACATCACTTAGCTTGAATCTCTTGAGCATGTCTTGAGAGTGTATTTGGCTTGGTTGATGAAGGTTCCTTCTCTTCGTTGCTTGACTTCGAACCCGAGAAAGAACTTCAACTGTCCCATCATGGACACCTTGAACTTGGAGGTCATGAGTGCGGAAAATTCCTCATTGAAAGCTTTGTTAGGGGAACCAAAGATAATATCATCAACATATAGTTGGCACACAAACAACTCCCCTTTGACCTTCTTAGTAAAAAGAGTGGGGTCGATTTTCCCAATTTCAAAACCAAGATCTTGCAACAACTCGGTAAGGTGGTCATACCACGCACGTGGGGCTTGATTAAGGACATAGAGTGCCTTATCGAGTTGGTACACATGATCGGGAAAATAGGGATCCTTGAACCCGGGGGGTTGCTTGACATATACCAACTCATTAATAGGACCATTAAGAAAAGCACTCTTCACATCCGTTTGTTGTAACTTAAAGTTATGATGAGAAGCATATGCAATCAACATGCGAATGGATTCAAGGTGAGCAACGGGAGCAAAGGTTTCACCGTAGTCGATACCCTCCACTTGGGAGTAGCCTTGTGCCACTAAGCGATCCTTGTTACGAATGATAATCCCATGAGCATCTTGCTTGTTCTTGAATATCCACTTGGTTCCAATGACATTATGGTTCCCCGTTGGCCTTGGCACCAATATCCACACCTTGTTGTGCTCGAAGTTGTTGAGTTCTTCATGCATGGCATTGAGCCAATCCGGATCCTTGAGCGCCTCATAGACCTTTTGGGGTTCAACACAAGAGACAAACATGTGATGTTCACAATAGTTTGCTAATTGTCTACGAGTGTTTACCCCCTTTCTTAAGCTTCCAAGCACATTTGTCATGAGGTTATCTTTGGTGGATAGCTTGGATGCGATCTTGGCGGCACGACACTCTAATTCCTCCTCTGGAGAGAGTTGAGGAGCGGTTACTTGATCTTGATCATCTTGAGCGTCATCTTGAGCTCGTTCTTAATCTTGAGCATTCTCTTGATCTCAAACTTGCTTGGATGATATAACTTGACCTTGGGCACCGCTTGATGATTCAACACCATCTTGAGGTTGATCTTGCCCTTGGTCTTGTTCATGAGGTTGAGGGCCTTCACTTTGTTCTCTGGAAGCATGTGAGCCTTGAGTTGGTGATGGATCCACATGAGTGGAACATTCTCCTTCCCCTTCAGCCACAAGGGGATCCTCAATGGGTAGGATAAAACCAACACCCATTTTTCTTATGGCTTGGGGAGGAATTTCATCACAAGTGCCACTTTGCTCCACTTGGGAGCCGTTATCTCAATAAGTCCCGTGGACTTATTGAGGACACGGTAAGCATGGGAGTTTGTAGCATAACCAACAAATATGCCCTCATGAGCTCTAGCCTCAAATTTAGACAAACGCACACCTTTCTTGAGAATGAAACACTTACACCCGAACACCCGGAAGTACTTGAGGTTGGGCTTGTTACCACTGAGTATCTCATATGGAGTCTTGTTCAAGCCTTTGTGGAGGTAGAGCCGATTGGATGCATGACACACGGTGTTGATGGCTTTGGCCCAAAAGTTGTATGGAGACTTGAACTCTTTCATCATGGTCCTTGCCGTATCCATCAACATCCGGTTCTTCCTCTCCACTACACCATTTTGTTGAGGGGTGTAAGGTGCGGAATATTGATGCTTGATCCCCTCATCACTAAGAAACTCATCCAAGGTGTAGTTCTTGAACTCGGTGCCGTTGTCACTTCTTATTGTCAAGATCTTTGCATTGTGTAGACGTTGAGCTTCATTTGCAAAGTCAATGACGGTTTGTTGGGTCTCACTCTTCCTCTTGAAGAAATATACCCAAGTGTATCTTGAATAATCATCCACAATCACCAAGCAATACTTCCTACCCCCAAGACTATCAAAAGACGGAGGCCCAAAGAGATCTGTCGGTGTCAAAACCGGCGGATCTCGGGTAGGGGGTCCCGAACTGTGCGTCTAGGCCGGATGGTAACAGGAGGCAAGGGACACGAAGTTTTACCCAGGTTCGGGCCCTCTCGATGGAGGTAAAACCCTACGTCCTGCTTGATTAATATTGATGATATGGGTAGTACAAGAGTAGATCTACCACGAGATCAGAGAGGCTAAACCCTAGAAGCTAGCCTATGGTATGATTGTTGTTCTGTATGTTGTCCTAAACCCTCCGGTTTATATAGACACCGGATAGGGTTAGGGTTACATAGAGTCGGTTACAATGGTAGGAGATCTACATATCCGTATTGCCAACCTTGCCTTCCACGCCAAGGAAAGTCCCTTCCGGACACGGGACGAAGTCTTCAATCTTGTATCTTCATAGTCCAAGAGTCCGGCTGAAAGTATAGTCCGGCTATCCGGACACCCCCTAATCCAGGACTCCCTCAGTAGCCCCTGAACCAGGCTTCAATGACGATGAGTCCGGCGCGCAGATTGTCTTCGGAATTGCAAGGCGGGTTCCTCCTCCAAGTACTTCATAGAAGATTTTGAACACAAAGGTAGTGTCCGGCTCTGCAAAATAAGCTTCCACATATTGCCATAGAGAGAATAATATTTACACAAATCTAATCTGCTGATGTATTCCATAGTGTGACACACCACTGCCAAGCCTTTATCCGAGTCATTTCATTATCCCACCTCAGCGCGTCATGCGAGGCGGTTTCCTTGGTACGTCTTGTTAAAGCAGAGATCGTGTCCCCTTATTCCGGGATTCTCATCAATACGGGCGTGGGTAACCCAACCGCTTCTAGGACTCCTAGATTATAGGCAAGTCCAAACGGACACGGAGAGGACGCTTGATATTCACCCTCTTTATAAAGGGACAAGGCTTTTATTTTTTCCTCCCATGCTCAATCGAATCCTTCCCCCACCTCAAGCTCAAGCGCCCAAAGTTCAGGTCAGGTGCTCCGAACCTTCAGTCATGTCCGGATCTATCCTTCAAGGCCGATGGGTGCCTTCCTCCGTCACGGAAGAAGACATCAAAAAGTTGAGGGAGGCCAGATATCTGACCGCCGAGATTTTGCATCAGCTGCCTCCCCGAGGGCAGGCCGTCCCCACCCCCGAACCCAACAAGAACGTCGTGTTTGTCTCCCACTTCCTCCGAGGTCTAGGCCTTGCTCTAGGTCCTTTCGTCAGGGGTTTGATGTTTTATTACGGGCTAGACTTCCATGATCTAGCTCCAGACTCCTTTCTTCATATCACAACATTTATTGTCATGTGCGAGGCCTTCCTCCGGGTTACCCCTCACTTTGGCCTATGGCTCAATACCTTTGAAGTGAAGCCGAAGATGATCGAGGGGCAACATGCAGCGTGTGGAGGTGCCTCAATACGCAAGATGACGGGAGCTCCATGGCCCAAAGGTTCCATCCCAGAGGTGTCTGAATTGTGGCAGCAGGAGTGGTTCTACATCACGGCTCCTAGAAGTGCCAAGTGGGTGGCCGCCCCTGTTTTCTGCTCGGGCCCTCCACCACAACTGATGTCATGGATCAGCAGAGGTCTGAGCTGGGGTCCAGCCAAGGACGTGCCTATACTGCAAAGCCGCATTCGAGATCTCTTCAATGGAGATTTCAGTTTGGTTGCGGTAATACAAGCTATGCAGGTTCGTCAAGTCCAGCCTTGCAAACGCCGGCCTCTTCACCTATGGGAGTTCAATCCCGAGGGACCGAGTGTCATTCAAAATTTTCTCAGCCTGACGCACGAGGAGATGTACAAGTCATTCTTCGGACCTCAGGTGGAGTGTCCGGAAATTACCGAGGACGTGGGCCTGAGTAGCAACCGTGCCGCCGAACAGGTAAGGCATCTTCCGGCCGAACATACTATCTCTCCTTTGTTACGAAGTTATTTCTGAGAGTTCACTTTTTGACCAGGACTGGCTAACAAAGGCGAAGTTGATTCGGTGTTCGGCCCCCCTCCCTAAGGGTTTGGAAAATCCGGTATTGGAAAAGATGCTCCAGACCGCACCTTGCCCGGAGCCCTTGAAGGAAGATACTCTGGAGGATAATGCGGGCGGACGCGGGTCCCCAACGCTGCCCATTTTAGCCGAGGGAGCGAGCATCTCCATGAAGGAAGACAACCAGAAGAGGAAAAGGACTACGCCCGGGGATTCGGAAGCCGAAGCTTCCAAACGGGAGAAGAAGTCTCCCACAGAGGGTCCTACCATGGGGGGCGCCGTTGCCGTACAAAGTCCGCAGGGGGATAAATTCTCCCGTGAGTCGTAAGTGACCTGAAATACTTTAATAGTACAGATATGCCATCTTTTTCTTCTAAGAAGATAACCACCGCATATATTTTTGCAGTTCGGGCATTAGCCCCTCTCAAATGAGCTCGTCTTCGGGGGATCTTCTTCCAGAGATGATGGAGAGTGAAACGCCTCCCCCGGACTCCTCCGCTCCGGAAGCGGGCGACCCTGAAGTGTCGTCGCGGAGGGCCTCTCCGAGTCCGGTGAGGCCAGAAGATAATCCCATTGACCCCCGAAGCTCCCAGTGTCCGGCGCCCGAAGAGAGCAGACAAAAGAGTCCGACACCGTCTAGTGTGCGATCGGATGTTCTGAGGGAGTTGGTGGGGCGAGCGGCCATCTCAGATGAACACCATGTGCTGATGAATACGGTGATGGAGAGAATATCGTCCGCCGAAAGCGGATTTCATGAAGCTTTTATGAGTCTACTGACTGGCTTTGAGGTACGTAAAAGAATGTATGATAGTCCTGCACATGCTAGGTGTGCCCTGTGTAGATAGTAGCCCCTGAGACTTTGGTTGTCGTCGGAAACGACGACAAACAGAGGATCATATTCCCAGGTAACAACCATACTGCCTCTATGTGCAGGTGATGGAAGCTCCGGTGGCTAGCCGGACTAGCGAGTTTGCCCATTTAGAACGGCAGTTGGATGCGGCAGACGCCGACATCGAACTTGTTAACAAAAGGCTTGACGAGGCACAGGGTAAGTGTCATTATGTGGTAAACGCCACATAGGAAGAGCTGCATGATGCCAGTATCTTTAATATGTTGTGACTGCAGATGGAGCTGCCACTATTGAAGCCTTGCGGGCAGAAGTTACCCGAGCCAAGGAACAAGCGAGGTTTGGTAATGCGGCTGCTTTGAAGGCGGCCGAAGAGTTGCAAGCCGAGAAGGCCGCACATGGCGAGAGCTGAGACAAGATGGCCAAGATGTCCATAGAATTAAAAGCCGCCGTCGACCATTGCCGGGTTCTTGAAAAGGAAAACCAGGCGAAGGCATCAGACCTTGAGAAGGCTGCTGCGACGAGAAAAGACCTCCACTCTGCTATGAGAGCAAAGAAGGAGGAGCTGCGGGAAGCTGGGGATATTGTAGCTGGGAAATCCTTTATGTTGCAGAGGAAGTTCGGAGATCCACGGTATGCCACTCTGGATCAGCTGTGGAGTTCGGAGGATGTGTATATGGATTTGGCGACGAGCGCTGCCGATGCGGCCAAGTACTTCCAGGGTCAGACGGACCGTGAAGTAGATCAGCTATTTTGGAGACAATTCCATTCTCCCGGGCGTCCGCTTTAATTGACTGACCAATTAGCCAAATGGGCCGAACTAAATAGGTTGTCCGGACTCTCCATGAGGTCTATTATGGATCAGCTATGGCCGGAAGGGTCAAAACCGAACAGCTATTTCAGCTTGGTGCAGCATTTCCTTGACGTGGTGCCGCGCATTGATGCGATGAAGAGGTCGGCGTGCATAGAGGGCGCACGGATGGCCTTTGCCCGTGTTAAGGCATACTGGGCAGAGATGGATGCTACCAATGTTGCAGCACGGGATTCGGCCATAGGTTGAAAGGCTGCTGAGCACTACTTTGAAGAAGTTCTTGAGGGTGCCCGTTTGATAGAGACCCAGTGCTCAAAAAATATTATGTTTGAGTGATATGTAATCTCATTATAAGCCAAATGCTTTTATAAATTTTTATAAGGCTATTTTTATACTTTTGCCTGAAAGTAATATGATGCCTCATGGGCGGCCGTTTTGGTATACATGTGTATAACCTGAAAGATTGCGGTCGTCAGCTTCAACCCCCACGCATATAATGCAGAGGTGCTCGCAAAAACACGCGTTCACACTTAACCCAACGTCTTGGTCCTATTAAGGAGGTGATAGGGGAGCGAGCGAGGCAACCGGACTATAATGCTTTAACACTTTCACTTAGCCATAGGAGTTCGACAGTGGGGCTACTAGATAGCCCCTGGTGGCTCCGCACTCTCCCGATCCCGGGATGCGTACATGCCTGGCCAGAAAACGGCCCTTTGTTAAGGCGGAGGAATTCTAACATTCCCACAGGTCATCGAGTGGTTAACCAGTCTCATGCTATGTCATGACAGTGAGTTTTCAGCTTTCTCTACTGAGGTGCTCGTCCGGATGAACCAGGGCACAATCGCAGTAGTTCTCCTGGTGCTACCTTAGCCGGTAAAGCGGAACGTAAGGCACCAAAACACAGGAGCCGGGAAAACCCAACATTTGACCAAAGATAATGATTCGGAGCTGATGCGTATAGGGCCAAACTCGCGACGCCGAACACTCCCTAAGGTATTCGGTCTTTGTGGTATAAACCGGGCCTAAATAATGGCCTTTGTAAGAAGCCCCTTGTGTCCAGGTACGTGCATTGTTCTGGCATGGCCACATGCCAAGACGTCAGCATCCTTCTCAACGGTGGATATGTATCAACAAGAGATAGTAAAAAAGGTTTACGCAGGGTCTTAATCTAAAAATAATCCTTGGAGCGGGTCCCTATCCTGGACGGGTGTAGCACAATGATCGTCTGTAAAAGAGAGGAATTTAGGTGAAAAAGTTGTCATGCAAAAAGGTAGTTTGTTAAAGAAACCATGTATAATTCAAGATGAGAAGACATTACCACTTGTCTGCGCGTGTTGAGCCCCTTGTATTGACAAATAGGGCCGTGACCATGTATTCGGTATAACTAGCGGCGCCGGACTCGATTAGTTGTGTCTGAGGTCTTGACGACCTATTAGATGCTTTCGCTGGTCCGGGCGCCTTTAATGTGCGGCTGCCAAGGCAGCCTCACTCTCTTCGGCGCGCAGAGATCACTTGATATTTCCATACACTGTAGTGATGCCACGTGGACCGGGCATCTTGAGTGTGAGGAAGGCGTAGTGTGGTATTGCATTAAAGTGAGCGAAAGCTTCGCGTACGAGCAGTGCTTGATAGCCACTTTGAAACGGAGCGATGTGGAAAGCTAAATGCTCGCGACGGAAGTTATCGGGGGAGCCGAATATAACTTGTAGTAAGAGGGAGCCCGTACAACGAGCCCCTAGGCCTGGCGTTACTCCTTTAAAGGTAGTATTGCTATGGCGAAGTTGTGTTGGGTCTAACCCCATCTCGTGGATTGTATCCTGATATATTAGGTTTAGGCTATTGCCGCCGTCCATCAAGACTCATGTGAAGTGATATCCGCCAATTACTGGGTCTAATACCAGAGCAGCCCATCCTGCATGTCGGATACTTGCTGAGTAATCGCGATGGTCGAAAGTGATCGGTTGAGATGACTAGTGGCAGGACTTCGTGGTGACAGGAACTTGGGTATATTTTTCTGGGAGTGTCGCGTTGATTTTTCCCCTTGATCACGTGTAACATGTTTACTATTTTGACTTCTGGTGGAAATTTCTTTTGTTCCCCCGTGTCTTGCTTGGGGGGCTCGTCCTCGTCTTCACTTGGTGTATCCTCCCCCTTGTGTACGGCGTTGAGCTTGCCGGACTGCTTGAAGACCCAACATTCTCTGTGGGTATGATTAGCGGGTTTACCAGGGGTACTATGAATCTGGCATACTTGGTCCAGAATTTTGTTGAGGTTGGACAGTTCATCCCTGGTGCCTTTAGGGGGCAGCCTTTGACCTGGCCGAGAGCTTTTGAATCCGGCATTTACTGTTGTGCCCTTCGTGCTGTCTTCTTTAATTCGGCGTTTGTTATTGCTGTTGCGCCGTGATTTCCCGTTTCCATATCTAACTTCAGATGTACAGGGGTCGCTGGTGTTGCATCTGGCTAGCCAGCTGTCCTCACCCGCGCAAAAGCGGGTCATGAGGTTTGTTAATGCGGCCATCGTTCTCGGCTTATTTTGGCCGAGGTGTCTGGCGAGCCATTCGTCACGGATGCTATGCTTGAAAGCTGCCAAGGCTTCGGCGTCCGGACAGTCGACAATCTGGTTCTTTTTAGTAAGAAACCTGTTCCAAAGCTTTCGGGCTGACTCTCCGGGCTGTTGAGTTATATGACTCAAATCGTCTGCATTCGGAGGTCGGACATAAGTCCCTTGAAAATTTTCCCGAAAGGCGTCTTCGAGCTCTTCCCAACTTCCAATGGAGCTTTCGGGGAGGCCTTTGAGCCAGTGACGAGCTGGCCCTTTGAGCTTGAGGGGTAAGTACTTGATGGCGTGGAGATCATCTCCTCGAGCCATATGGATGTGAAGGATGTAGTCCTCAATCCAGACCCCAGGGTATGTTGTTCCGTCGTATGCCTCTATGTTTACGGGCTTGAATCCCTATGGAAATTCATGGTCCAGCACCTCATCGGTGAAACATAGGGGGTGTGCGGCACCCCTGTAGCTGGGTGTACTGCGTTGTTCGGATGTTTGTTGTGTTGCATTGTATGCTGGGGCGTGCTTGCGTGGTCCATAGATGGATCTTATTGCGTCGTCCTTTGGGTGCGAGCCTCACATGGGTCGCGTATTGTATTGTGAGCGGCATTGTATGCCGCTCTGTGTTGGTAGAGGGTTCGTCTATCCGACCAAGTGGCTGCTTTGATATTTGGTTGTGGGGGGTCTGAGGCCTCCTCATCGAATTCGGGTAGCAGCTTCCGCTTTGGGTAGCTCATGGAGGGGCGATTGTCGTCGTACCTCGCTGCTGTGTTGAGTATTTTGCTCCATCTGAAGTGGAGTGTGTCTTGCGCAGCCTTGAGCCTTTGCTTCTACTTTTTCAGACTCCTCGCAGTGACAACCAGCCTTTTACGGGCAGTCTGCTGCTCCGGGTGCCTGTCCGGCGTTACATCGTCCGGACCATTATCCTGGATGGGATTTGTTTGTTCGGTTTGATTATCCGGATTGCCGTTGTCTGGCAGCGGTTCGCCCTGCTCCAGCGCTGGATCTGTGTGATCACTATTTCTGTCGAGGCAGGATTTGGGGCGGCGCTTGCATCACTGCTTTGACTACTTTTCGAGGGAACAAGCCTTCGGTGCGTCCTTCCGCCCCTCGTCGTCATCTTTTGGTGCGTCCACCATGTATACGTCATATGACGAGGTGGCGTTCCAGGGCCCGATAGGCGCTGGTTCTTTATCGTCTCCTTCATCGGCGTCCATATCGTCGATGTCTTCGGAGTCGAAGTCAAGCATGTCGGTTAAATCATCGACAGTGGCTACAAAGTGGGTGGTGGGTGGGCTTTGAATTTCCTGATCGTCCGTATCCCAACCTTGCTGACCGTAGTCCGGCCAGGGCTCTCCTGATAAAGAGAGAGACTTTAGTGATTTCATAATATCGCCAAAGGGCGAGTGCTCAAAGATGTCCACGGCCGTAAACTCCATGATCGGCGCCCAATCGGATTCGATCGGCAGAGGCGCTAATGGTTCGGAGTCCGGAGAGGAGTCCGGCGCCTTGGAATCACGAGTCCTGCGGGGTGCGGGGCTGGTGTTCGGCTCGATCGCCATTAGGATCACAACCCCCAAGGCGGCGTCCAACCACCCATCCTCGATCGGTGCAGTTGGCTCCGAATTAAGGGTCAAAGCCGATGCAGGTGCGGCCTTCAGGGCACTGTTAGGCGGCAGAGCTAGATCATGCTCGTCATGGCAATGCGATGCGCTCAGCTGTGGCTCGAATCCGTCGAAGATCAAGTCCCCGCGGATGTCAGCCGTGTAGTTTAAACTTCCAAATCTGACATGACGGCCAGGGGCATAGCTTTCGATCAGCTCCAGATGGCCAAGTGAATTGGCCCGCAGTGCAAAGCCGCCGAAGACAGAGATCTGTCCGGGGAGACAAGTTTCACCCTGGACTGCATCACTATCGATGATCGTAGGAGCCATCAAGCCCGACGGCGACGACACAGAGGAACTCTCAATGAAAGCACCAATGTCGGTGTCAAAACCGGTGGATCTCGGGTAGTGGGTCCTGAACTATGCGTCTAGGCGGGATGGTAACAGGAGGCAAGGGACACGATGTTTTACCCAGGTTCGGGCCCTCTCGATGGAGGTAAAACCCTACGTCCTGCTTGATTAATATTGATGATATGGGTAGTACAAGAGTAGATCTACCACGAGATCAGAGAGGCTAAACCCTAGAAGCTAGCCTATGGCATGATTGTTGTTCTGTATGTTGTCCTACGAACTAAAACCCTCCGGTTTATATAGACACCGGATAGGGTTAGGGTTACATAGAGTCGGTTACAATGGTAGGAGATCTACATATCCGTATCGCCAAGCTTGCCTTCCATGCCAAGGAAAGTCCCTTCCAGACACGGGACGATGTCTTCAATCTTGTATCTTCATAGTCCAGGAGTCCGGCTGAAGGTATAGTCCGGCTATCCGGACACCCCCTAATCCAGGACTCCCTCAAGATCCATGTGAAGGAGCTCCAAAGGCCTCTTCGAGTAAATGATAGTCATGGGAGGGTGAGCCTTTTCATGTAGCTTTCCTTCGATACAAGCATGATTTTTGGCAAAACTAACATTTGTTAGTCCATGGACATGGTCCCCCTTGAGAAGACTTTACAAAGATCTCATATTGACATGGGCTAAACGGTGATGCCAAAGCCATCCCATGTCAACTTTAGCCATTAGGCATGTCGCGGTCTTAGTGAGTCGCTCCGAAAAGTTAATCACATAGAGAACATTTTCGACATGCCCAACAAAGTCTACTTTAAGAGTCTTGCTCCACTAGAGGGCCACGATATCAACATCGAAGAATGTGGCAAAACCCATGAGTGCAAGTTGATGAACGGAAATTAAATTGTATGCAAGGGACTCAACAAGCATGACCTTCTCGATCATAAGATCATGAGAAATGACAACCTTGCCGAGTCCCAATACCTTAGAGGACGAGGCGTCACCCCACTCGATGTTGGTGGGCATGGATGGAATCTTTTGCACGTCCACCACCAAGTCCTTGCTTTCGGTCATATGATTATTAGCTCCACTATCGAGCAACCATGATCCCCCACCGGAAGCAAACACATACAAGAGATCAATGCTTGTTTTTAGGTACCCATTTTGTAATGGGGCCTTTGATGTTAGTAACAAGGGTCTTAGGAACCCAAATAGACCATTCAATGTACTCATAAGTAGAACCAACAAATTTGGCATAAACATGCCCATCACTAGCACGGCACAACACATAAGAAAGGTTAAAGTCACCGGCTTTGTTGGGAAAGGAAGCGTTGCCCTTCTTGGCATCACTACCCCTCATGGTGTTCTTCTTATTCTTCTCCTTAGAAGCACCCTCTCCCTCCTTCACAAAGGTTTGCTTGAGAGGAGGAGGCCATTTGGCCTTGTCAATCTTCTTCTTGTTCTTGGACTTGGGCACGTACCCAATCCCTACTTTGGCCACAACTTCCTTTTGGTTGCTCAAAAGGTCGTTGGGGTTCTTCTCGCCTTGTATGCAAGACACAAGACCTTTCTCAAGTTGCTCCTTCAACTTAGCATTCTCCTCAACAAGATTCACATGCTCACAACATGGGTTAGTAGCATTTGCATTATCAATTAACATCATATGAGGAAAAGTGGCTTTCTCCTTGGTTAGCTTTACTTGAAGTTGATCATGAGACTCTTTGAGGCTAGCATGAGCACCCTTCAAGACCTTGTGAGCCTTGTCAAGTAAGTCAAACTCCTCTTTGAGTCTAGTAAGATCAACCCCAAGCTTGGCCTTCTCGGAGTTTAGCACACGGGAAACAACAAGAGCATGATCAAAATATTTCTTTAACTTAGCGTGATCAACGTTGTGTGACTCCTCAAGAGCAAAACGAAGACCACGCTCTTCCTCAAGAGCATTGGAAAGATCTAAAATCTCATCGGCATAGTCACAACTATGCCCCTCCATCTTGGAGATAGTATCTTCGTGGGCCTCGATTATGTCATTGGCTTCACCAAGTTGTTCCAAGAGAGCAACAAAGTGCTTCTTGGATTTACCCTTGAGTTTACTCATAAAGGACTCAAACTCATTCTCCTCCACATTAGATCCCTCATATTCATCAATGCAATGCGTCAAAGAAGGATTATTAATGATGGTAGTTTTGATGTTGGGGGTTACCTTGTTGGTGGCTTTAGCCATGAAGCACTTGGTGGTGATGTTCTCATTGGGTGACTCAAAGAGTGACACCCGTGGAGTTGTCGCAATGGCAATGGAGGCCATGGCAACCGACTCACCATCTTCATCATCACCATCATCCTCACTGTACTCTTCTTGTACCACCAACGCCTTGGGAGGAGACTTCTTGGTGAAGTTGCTCTTGTTGGGGAAAGACTTGGCTTTGTCCTTTCGGATTTGCTTGCCACCATTGTCTTCCCTCTTCTCATAAGGGCATTCCGCAACAAAATGACTCACATTGCCACAATTATAGAAAGTCCTCATACGTTGCTTGACCTTCGTGCCACTTGAGTTGTTCTTGTTGAAGTTGGGCCTTGAGTTCTTCTTGCTCCAAAATTGCCTTGAAGCAAGAGTCATGTGTTCATGATAGGCATACTTTGTATCTTCGGTGTTGCTCTCCTCTTCTTCCTCCTTGTTCTCTTCTTCCACCCTAACCTTGGCTTTTAATGCATGGTTGGGATTCTTTGCTCTTTGAGAACGTAGTACTGCATTGTCGGCGGTTTTGTCCAAGATACTCATAGCCACAAACTCATCCAACACTTCACTTGAGGACAAGGTGTGGAAGTCCGGCCTTTGAAAAATGACAGAGGACATGGCCTTGTGGTAAGGCATCATTGCCTTGAGGAATTTGCGCTTGATCCAATTGTCATCTGTGTCCTTGCTCCCATGATCTCGGAGTGAGACCGCGAGTTTGGTTACTCTTCGGTAAAGCTCACAAGGTTCTTCATCTTCCTTCATTGCAAACTCATCGGCTTCATCTTGCACCACTTCATAGTTGGACCGTTGACTGCTTGCGCTTCCCCTGTAGAGGGAAAGAACTTTGTGCCATGCATCTTTGGCCATGGCGAAGGGCCGGAGGTGAGGAAGATCTTCGGGTGGAATATCATCTTGGATAATGAAGAGAGAATTCTCATTGAATTGATTATCCGCGGCTTCTCTAGGAGTGAAGTTGCTTCGGTCATGCGGATAGAAACCTTCTTCAATGATTCTCCAAAGATTAGTATTCACATGATTTAAATGACGCTTAAAATGATAGACCCAAGAATCAAAGTCCTAATTTTTCACAATATTAGGGGGACGACCGACATGATTCAAATGAGTGGAAGGAATCGGTCCACCATAAACAAGTGGAGGTTCCACATGGGCAAATATGCCGGTGCCATTTTTACCACTAGAAGAAGGAGCCTTTTCACTAGTAGCTTCCCCCTTGTCGGAGTTAGAATCCATCACCTTGTTGGTGGGATCACTCACTTTCAACGGTGCGGTGGATAGTTTAAGCCCTTCTATGAATTTATTAAGCATGCTTTCAACCTTGGTCGTCATGGAGGTTTTCAATGTGTCCAAAACCTCATTGAATTCCTCACGAGAGATTGTGGTTCCCCCATCGCCCGTAGACAAGATCGGATTCACACCGAAGTGCTCCTCAACACCGTCTATGGTGTCAATCATACTCTTCAGACGACAAAGTCCTTAGTAAAGAGACGAGGCTCTGATACCAATTGAAAGGATCGATATAGTTGACTAGAGGGGGTGAATAGGCAACTAACAATATTTAGCTTTTCTTTACCAAATTAAACTTTGGATCAAGGTAGGTTGTCTAGATATGCAACTAGGTGAGCCACCTATATGATGCAACAACAACAAGAACACAAGCAAGCAAGGGAAAAACACAAATAAGCTTGCACAAGTAAAGGTACGAGATAACCAAGAGTGGAGCCGGTGAAGACGAGGATGTGTTACCGAAGTTCTTTCCTTTTGAGGGGAAGTAAGTCTCCATTGGAGCGGTGTGGAGGCAAAATGCTCCCTTAGAAGCCACTAGGGCCGCCGTATTCTCCTCGCGCCCTCACACAATGCTAGATGTCGTGATTCCACTGTTGGTGCCCTTGGAGGCGGCGACCGGACCTTTACAAACAAGGTTGGGGCAATCTCCACAACTTAATTGAAGGCTCCCAACAACACCACGAAGCTTCACCACAATGGAATATGGCTCCGTGGTGACCTCAACCGTCTAGGGTGCTCAAACACCCAAGAGTAACAAGATCCGCAAGGGATTAGTGGGGGATCAAATTTCTCTTGGTGGAAGTGTAGATCGAGGCCTTCTCAACCAATCCCTAGAAAATCAACAAGTTTGATTGGCTAGGGAGAGAGATCGGGCGAAAATGGAGCTTGGAGCAACAATGGAGCTTAGGGTTGGAAGAGGTGGTCAACTCGGAGAAGAAGACACCTGTTATATAGTGGAGAGACAAAAATCCAACCGTTATCCACTTAACCAGCCCGTGACCTGCGGTACTATCGCACCAACCCAGCGGTACTACCACAAGGGCTCACGGTACTACCACAACGAGCCGCAGAACTACCGTGGCCACGACAGGAGCCAGCCCAGGCCTGTAGCAAAGAAGCTGGGGCGGTACTGCCGCTCGCACGGTACTACCACAAGGTAGGATTGGACTAGCCTGGGAAGGGCGCGGACAAATAAAAAAAGTCTATGGCAACTTCCGCTGACTTTCAAATAGTGCAAATATCCGACATGGTACTACCGCTCAAGGGCCCTACTTCCGCTTATGGTGCTGTGCCAGACCAGGACTCACGATACTATGGCTCCCAAGGAGCGGTACTACTGTGACCACCTGCGATACTACCGCAAAGGCCTACGGTACTACCGCTCCGATGAGCAGTACTACCGCATGCCCTAGAACAACAACACTAGGAATTCTTCTTTTTGCACAAAGACGAAGAAACAGAGGATGCTCCAAAGTGCTAAGGGAACGGTAGTGCAAAGAGGAGTAAACGTGTACGTGACGATTCTACCCAAACCTTTCCAAAGCGGACCCCCTCTTAATAGTACGGATTTCCTATGACTCAAGTCCACCGAAAAAGGAACGTAGAAAAACGCCGGCTTCAATAATCTTCGAGGGGCACCAAACCGTCTTGTGCCTAGTGATGAAATATCTGAAATACTCAAGGCACACGATTAGTCCGCAAACGCATTGTCATCAATTACCAAAACACCTTAGGGATAAATATGCCCTTACAACATGCTCCTTTACTCCAACTTCCTGATTTTAATAAGACATTTGAGCTTGAATGTGATGCTAGTGGAATTCGATTAGGAGGTGTGTTATTACAAGATGGCAAACATGTTGCATACATTTCCGAAAAATTGAGTGGGCCTAGTTTGAACTATTCTACTTATGATAAAGAATTATATGCTCTTGTTCGGACCTTAGAAACCTGGCAACATTATTTATGGCCCAAGGAGTTTGTTATACATTCTGATCGTGAATCTTTGGAACACATTCAAAGTCAAGCAAAACTGAACCGTAGACATGCTAAATGGGTAGAATTCATTGAGACTTTCCCTTATGTCATTAAACATAAGAAGGGTAAATAAAATGTTATTGCTGATCCATTGTCTCGTCGTTATACTATGCTTTCACAACTTGACTTTAAAATTTTTGGTTTCGAGACCATCAAAGATCAATATGTGCATGATGCTTAATTGAAAGATGTATTGCAGAATTGTAAGGAAGGGAGAACTTGGAACAAGTTCATTCTTAACGATGGATTTGTGTTTCGTGCTAATAAGCTATGCATTCTAGCTAGCTCTGTTCGTCTTTTGTTGTTGCAGGAGGCGCATGGAGGAGGATTAATGGGACACTTTGTGATGCGGAGCATCCTTCCATCATCCCCATGGACTCTACACCAACACATCAAGCCCCACATGGACCTATGACAAGAGCGAGAGCACGTGCTTTGGAATCCGAGATGAACTCCTTCCTACTTGACTTGCATACGAATACGAAGGGGACTTGGTTGCTACCTCACCAAAATATGCTATGTCTCATTAGGTACAAAGAGGAACACCACCAAGAAGCTCAGGAGCATCACCTAGGAGAAGGAGCACCGCCCCAAGGCCATGCGAACTAAGACAGAGTGCAACAGTAGCAACACTAGAAGTCCTAGGTGACCCATGCGCACGGGACTCCGAAACTCCGTGCCCACAGACTGCGTAGGAAGTTGGCGCTGGAGCACCCCGTGCGCACGGGCATGTAACGTGCCCACGGGACCCCCGTGCGCACGGGCTCAACTTACCCCATGTGCACGGGCCTCCCAGGATGGCCGGTTGAGATTGCCTCTTCGCCCTCCTCTTCATCTCCTTCGACCCCAACGCTATATAAGTCGTACCTAGGACCATGTTTAGGGTCAGCAAAGTAGTAGATAAAACATTGTGAGCTTTGCTCCTTGTATTCCCTCCTCTTGGAGATCAATACCCCTCTTGGGAAGAATCCTTGGGATTATCAAGCCCTCCTCTTGGAGAAGATCAAGATCAAGACCTCACCTAGTGGGAAGAACTTACCTAGTGCTATTTTCCTTGAATTGTTCATGTAATCTTGTGGATCTCATGTATGCTACTCTAGTGGATGTGATATTTGGGTTTGTAACAATTGCAACAAGTGCATGATCAACTAATTTGCAACAAGTGCGTAGTTTTCTTGGCTTTGCGGGTTTCTATTGTCGCTTTGTGAAAGATTTTAGCTATATTGCCGCATCGTTGCATGCTTTGAGTAGGAAGAATGCACCCTTTGTTTGGGGACCTTTGCAATCAACCGCTATTGATGAGCTCAAATCCTTGATTACTCATTGATGAGGAAATCAATACCATTGTTACACCCACAGCCCCTGCTGCTATACATACTGGACCAATTACTAGAGCTCGCACACGCCAATTGAATTATCAGGTACTTTAGTTTCTTGGTAAAGATTCTAATGTTCATGAGAATATGATGTTGCCTAAATTGCATACATTTGTTTTGCTTACAAATGAAGGGCCTAGCTTGGACAAGAAAGGTGAACCTTGGAGCAAGTTCAAGCATGGAGATGATTGCATGCGCAAGGGGAACAAGAACAGAGATACTAATGATGATTCCAGGACTTTGAAGCCACCATAATGAGTGCATGAAGCCTTGGATGAAATATATAAGATGCCACTTCATAAATTTCGTCCAGAGGCTATTTTAGGTGTTGCGTCACCTTATTTTTGGGCCAGGCCCATGTAATTTCGAAATACTTGATTATAGGCATTTTTTAGAGTCCGTATGTGTGGGGAAACAAGAGTTAGGGTTGGTTTCAGACCCCTCCTCCAAGGGCCACGAAATTCCCATCTCTCTCCTCCATATATACAGCCTTTAGGGCATCGTTTAGACTTTGGGTTTTGTTTAGAGTAAAAGTTCGCCATAGCGGCAACTTCACGTACATCGTTTGTGTTCAAGACCTGCCCAAGACGTCATAGAACCCCAACTTGATCAATAAAGCTTTCATCTTATATTCGCAATATTCAGATTGCAATCTTAGTTTCTTGCTTGTTCTTCGTTTTCCTGCAGGAAATAGACCTTCGTGGTCAGGTTGATCGTGCTCCGGCGTGGTCAATAACCTCTCGGAGTTGGTTTAACGATTGCTAAGGCGCGACGTCCTCGCACATTCGTAGTCAGATCGTCAAAGTCGGCTTCCACAAAAACGATAGCCACCATCTCATCAAAGGACATGACACCTTTGCCTCTATCAAGTTGTATCAGATTTTCAGGTTGCTCGGTGAGATTTTACAGTTTTTTCATAGTTCAGATCGAGTCTGTTCTTCATACCTACAATCCACGAAAATGCCAAGAAAATTAGGGTTAGTTCATCATATCCGAACCAGTCTGAGCCTTTGCATAGTCTTTTCAGTATTTTGCTTTATTGAATTTGCGGTTGCATCGTCGTGTCTAGTTGCTGGTCTTAGAGTCTAGTCTTTTAGAGTTTCGAGTTCTGGTCATAAGTTGTCCCGCCGCCGCCGCACCATCATCATCGCCCCTGCCATCTACCGCCACCGCTTATCCGCCACCGATCTGTCTCGATATACCATCACCAATCCGTATCCATATACCACCACCAATCCATATCCATATACCACCACCAATCCGTATCCATATACCACCACCGCTGCCATATCCTACCACCATATATCCACCACCAATCCGAGTTCCTTTCATATTAGGTTTGTTTTTGAGATCCGTATAATTTCTGATTTGTGTTTCCTCACCCAAGTAGGTTTCGAAAAAAAAGAGTCTGGAGACCCCCGGGCAGTTTTTAGGCCAAATTTTTTGCAGGAAATTTTTTCCCTCTCCTATTTTCAGGCTTTTCTAAGTCTTTTGAGCCACGTGCCATCATAGTGATTTTTTGTCGCACTTTTTCATCGTCGCTGCCCTGATTTCCGAAAAAAGTCAAAAAAAATCGTGCCCATCTTGTCAGTTTGACGAGAGAAGAGTTTTGAGACACCCGACATTATAGTGATTTTTCGCAAAAAAAAGAGGAGCGCAAAAAAAGAGCAAAAAAGAAATAAATTCCAGAGTGTGCTTTTCCCTTGTTTATGTGCAGCGTCGTGATTTTGTCAGTGTTCTAGGCTCGAGTCTCTAGCACGGTCTAGCCTAGGACCAGCACAGTACCGTCGTTGAGCGTTTATTCAACTTTGATCTCTGAATTGATTATTGCTAATCTTTTTGCTACCATCTTATAAGCCTTCCAAGCTCCACATACATCTACGTCGTACGTTTGACTCTCCCTGGTAATCGCTCTGACCAGGCTTGAGAGTTTTGACTACAACGGTTGCCGATCACCACCTGCTGCTTGGTAAGAACTAGTAAGAATTTGAGATTCGCTTGACGCATTTGTGACTGTCCGCCACACAACCACTTCCTAGTAGTCTGTAGGACCATATTCTTGTGTGTTTCTATTATTGCTAACCATGGTAGGATCACAAGCCGATGAGGCTGACTAGGAGAACATGACGAACAAAGAGTTACATGATAAGTTTCAGCAAATGACGAGTGGACAGGTAGAAGATGTGCTAAACATATTTGAAGAGGCCATGGAGAAGATATATGGCATTGAGAAGACGTTCTAAACAAAGCTCGCTAACAAGTTTAATGAATTGCTAGCACGTCTTCCACCACCACCGCCGGCTGCACCTATCGCACCTCTAACAACAACAACAACAACAACAACAACAACAACAACAACAACAACAACAACAACAACAACAACAACAACAACAACAACGTCGCCTTCCAAATCAAGTGGGACAAGCACGACGCGTTCCCATTAACACTGGGCAAAATTCTGGTGCCGCTATTGATGCTTCGGTAGCTCCTACTGCTACTACAAAGGTGGAGGACCATTACGAGGACGAGGTTGATCAAAATCAGAACTACGTGCAACCACTAGCACCACCACCACCACCAGGTCATCCTTAGGTATATCATCGCAATGGTAGGGCTGCACCACCACCTCAGGTATGAGATCATGACCTTTTTCCAAAACTGAAGTTGAATATTCCACCATTTGAGGGTAGATATGTTCCTGATATATATCTTACTTGGGAGTTAGAAACTAAACAATGTTTTACATGTTTACAATATCCCGAGGAGAGACATGTTCCTGCTGATGTTTGTGCTTTCACTAGTTTTGCATGTGTTTGGTGGTCTGAACATTGTAGATTATATCCTATTCCAGCTAGTTGGGCTTCTTTGAAAACTGTTATGCGTACTTGTTGGGTTCCACCATATTATCAACGTGAATTACTTCAAAAATTGCAGCGTGTAAGACAAGGAAAAAATTCTGCAGAAGATTATTATTAGGAATTACAAACTGGCATGATTAGATGTGGTATTGTTGAGGATAACGAAGCTATGCTTGCACGTTTTATGGGTGGATTAAATAGAGAGATTCAGACCATTCTAGAGTGCAAGGAGTATAATAATATCACTCATTTATTCCATCTTGCTTGTAAAGCTAAGCGTGAAGTGCAGGATCGACAGGCATTGTCACGAACTAACTATTCTGCAGGTCGACCTTCCTCATGGACACCGCGTGCATCCTCTACTTCCACACATTCTACTGCATCAGCACCTCCATCAGCTGCCACCTCCAACCGTGATACAAGAAAGCAGGCACAACCACCCCTATCTACCAAGAGCACACCCGTCGGGCCTATACAGGGCTCTTCTTCTTCCATGGCATCAACAGGGCACACAAGTGATATTATTTGTCATCGTTGTAAGGGAAGAGGTCATTATGCGAGAGAATGCAAATCTCAGCGTGTGATGATTGCTACTGAGGATGGTGGGTATGAGTCCGCTAGTGACTATGATGAGGAGACTTTGGCTCTTATTACACGTGAAGAACACGGTGGAGATGATTCTGATCATGAGACGCAATACATGGCTCCTGAAGACGCTGATAGGTATGAATGTTTAGTTGCTCAATGTGTTTTGAGTGTGCAGGTCACACAAGCTGAGCAAAATCAGAGGCATAATTTGTTCCATAGAAAGGGAGTTGTGAACGAACGTTCTGTTCGCGTCATCATAGATGGAGGGAGCTGCAATAACTTGGCTATCATGGAGGTGGTGCAGAAGCTATCTCTCACCAGAAGACCACATCCACATCCTTACTACATCCAATGGTTCAACAATAGTGGCAAGGTTAAGGTAACACGTACTGTTCGTGTGCATTATAGTATCTCTACATATGCTGATTATGTTGACTGTGATGTGGTACCCATGCAAGCATGTTCCTTATTACTTGGTAAACTATGGTGAAAATAATCAGTATACTCTTGTTCATAAGGATAGCCATATTACTTTGCTCCCTATGACTCCTGATTCCATTTTGAAATATGATATTAATAGAGCTAATAAAGCAAAACGTGAGAAAAATAAGAGTGAAAATCAGATTGCGGCAAAAGAATTTGAGCAACAAATGAAGCCTAATAATAAACCATCTAGTGTTGCTTCTAAAATTAAATTGAAAAGTTCGTGTTTACTTGCCACAAAATCTGATATTGATGAGCCAGATTTCAGCAAATCTATTTGCTATGCTTTTGTGTGCAAAGAGGCATTATTTTCATTCAAGGACGTGCCTTCCTCTTTGCCCTTGCTGTCACTCACATTTTGCAGCAGTTCGCTGACGTCTTTCCACAAGATGTGCCACCGGGATTACCACCTATTCGAGGGATTGAGCATCAAATTGACTTAATTCCTGGTGCATCGCTACCCAACCGTGCACCATACCGTACCAATCCATAGAAGACGAAGGAGATTATGCGTCAAGTACAGGAGCTACTCGACAAAGGTTATATACATGAATCTCTTAGACCTTGTGCTATTCCTATTATACTAGTGCCTAAAAAGGATGGTAAGTCGCGTATGTGTGTTGATTGTAGAGGCATTAATAATATTACTATTCATTATCGTCATCCTATTCCTAGCTAGATGATATGCTTGATGAATTGAGTGGCTCTACAATATTCTCTAAAGTGGATTTGCGTAGTGGATACCATCAAATTCGTATGAAATTGGGAGATGCATGGAAAACAACATTTAAAACTAAGTTTGGATTATATGAGTGGTTAGTCATGGCTTTTGGGTTAACTAATGCACGTAGTACTTTCATGAGACTAATGAACGAAGTTTTATGTGCTTTCATTGGACGATTTGTGGTAGTCTATTTTGATGATATACTAATTTATAGCTTATCTTTGGAAGAACATTTGAAACATTTACGTGCTGTTTTTATTGCTCTATGGGATGCATGTTTGTTTGGTAACCTTGGGAAGTGCACCTTTTGCACCGACCGAGTATCTTTTCTTGGCTATGTTGTTACTCCACAGGGAATTGAAGTTGATAAAGCAAATATTGAAGCTATTGAGAGTTGGCCGCAACCCAAAACGGTCACTCAAGTGAGGAGTTTTCTTGGTCTTGCTGGATTCTATAAGCGTTTTGTGAGAGATTCTAGCACCATTGCTGCACCTCCCAATGAGCTTACAAAGAAGGATGTGCTTTTTGTTTGGGGTACCGCACAGGAAGAAGCCTTCATGGTATTGAAAGATAAGTTGACACATGCTCCTTTACTCCAACTTCCTGATTTTAATAAGACTTTTGAGCTTGAATGTGATGCTAGTGGAATTGGATTAGGAGGTGTGTTATTACAAGATGGCAAACATGTTGCATACTTTTCTGAAAAATTGAGTGGGCCTATTCTGAATTATTCTACTTATGATAAAGAACTATATGCTCTTGTTCAAACTTTAGAGACATGGCAACATTATTTATGGCCCAAAGAATTTGTTATACATTCTGATCATGAATCTTTGAAACATATTAAGAGTCAAGCTAAATTGAATCATAGACATGCTAAATGGGTTGAATTCACTGAGACTTTCCCTTATGTTATTAAACACAAGAAGGGTAAAGAAAATGTTATTGCTGATGCATTGTCCCGTCGCTATACTATGCTTTCACAACTTGACTTCAAAATATTTGGTTTGGAGACCATCAAAGATCAATATGTGCATGATGCTTATTTTAAATATGTATTGCAGAATTGTAAAGAAGGAAGAGCGTGGAACAAGTTCATCATTAATGATGGATTTGTGTTCCGTGCTAACAAGTATGCATTCCAGCTAGTTTCATTCGTCTTTTGTTGTTGCAGGAGGCGCATGGAGGAGGACTAATGGGACACTTTGGCGTGAAGAAGACGGAGGACGTACATTCTACAAATTTCTTTTGGCCAAAGATGAGAAGGGATGTTGAGCGTTTTGTTGCTCGCTGCACTACATGTCAAAAAGCTAAGTCACGACTCAATCTAAATCACCTCATGGTTTATATATGCCTTTGACTATACCTAGCATTCCTTGGGAGGATATATCTATGGACTTTGTTTTAGGTTTACCTCGAACAAAGAAGGGGAGGGATAGCATATTTGTTGTCGTGGATAGGTTCTCGAAAATGGCACACTTTATACCATGTCATAAAAGCGATGATGCTGTTAATGTTGCTGATTTGTTCTTCGTGAAATTATTTGCTTGCATGGTGTGCCAAATACTATTGTTTTAGATCGTGATACTAAATTTCTTAGCCACTTTTGGAGATGTTTATGGGCTAAGTTCAGGACTAAATTGCTTTTTAGTACTACTTGTCACCCCCAAACTGATGGACAAACTAAAGTAGTCAATAGAACATTATCTACTATGCTTAGGGCTGTTTTGAAGAATAATAAGAAAATGTGGGAAGAATGCTTGCCTCATATTGAATTTGCATATAATCGTTCATTGCATTATAGTACTAAGATGCGCCCTTTTGAAATTGTGTATGGTTTCCTACCTCGTGCACCTATTGATTTGTTGCCTCTTCCATCTTCGGAGAAGGTTAATTTTGATGCTAAAGAACGTGCTGAATTGATTTTAAAAATGCATGAGTTAACTAAGTAAAACATTAAGCGTATGAATGCTAAATATAGACTTGCTGGAGATAAGGGTAGAAAACATGTTGTGTTTGCACCTAAAGATCTTGTTTGGTTACATTTGCGTAAGGATAGATTTCCTAATTTGTGCAAATCAAAGCTAATGCCACGTGCTGATGGTCCTTTTAAGGTGTTCAAGAAAATAAATGATAATGCATATAAACTTGAGCTGCCAGTAGATTTTGGGGTTAGTCCCACTTTTAACATTGCAGATTTGAAGCCTTATATGGGAGAGGAAGATGAGCTTTCGTCAAGGACGACTTCATTTCGAGAAGGGGGATGATGAGGACATCAATACCATTGTTACACCCATAGCCCCTGCTGTTATACATACTGGACCAATTACTAGAGCTCGCGCATGCCAATTGAATTATCAGGTACTTACGTTTCTTGGTAACGACTCTAATGTTCATGAGAATATGATGCTACCTAAATTGGATACATTTTTTTGCTACAAATGAAGGGCCTAGCTTGGACAAGAAAGATGAACCTCGGAGCAAGTTCAAGCATGGAGAGGATGGCATGCGCAAGGGGAACAAGAACGGAGTTACAAGTGATGATTCCAGGACATTGAAGCAACCATAATTAGTGCATGAAGTCTTGGATGAAATATACAAGATGCCACTTCATAAATTTCGTCCAAGGGCTATTCTAGGTGCCGCGTCACCTTATTTTTGGGCCAGGCCCATGTAATTTCGAAATACTTGATTATAGGCAGTTTTTAGAATCCGTATGTGTGGGGAAACAAGTGTTAGGGTTGGTTTCGGACCCCTCCTCCAAGGGCCACAAAATTCCCCCCTCTCTCCTCCATATATATAGCCCTTAAGGCATCGTTTATACTTTGGGTTTTGTTTAGATTAAAAGTTCGCCATAGCTGCAACTTCGCGTACTTCGTTTGTGTTCAACGACCAGACCAAGACGTCACAGAACCCCACCTTGATCAATAAAGCTTTCATCTTATATTAGCCATATCCATATTGCAATCTTAGTTTCTTCCTTGTTCTTCATTTGCCTGCAGGAAATAGACCTTTGTGGTCAGGTTGATCATGCTCCGGCGTGGTCAATAACCTCTCGGACTTGGTTTAGGGATTGCTAAGGCGCGGCGTCCTCGCACGTTCGTAGTCAGATCGTCAAAGTCGGCTTCCAGCAAAACAATAGCCACCATCTCATAGAAAGACTGGACACCTTTGCCTCTATCACTCATGCTCCAATTCTTGCTTTGCCTAACGTTGACAAAACTCTTGAGGTCCATTGTGATGCTATTGGTAATGGAATTGGTGGAGTTTTGATGCAAGAAAAGCGCGCTATTGCATATTTTAGTGAAAAACTCTCCGGTGCTCAACTTAACTATCCCATCTATGACAAAGAATTGTATGCTTTAGTGCATGTGTTACATGTTTGGGAGCATTACCTTAGACTGCATGAGTTTGTCATACATACCGATCATGAGACACTTAAGTACCTTAAATGTCAAACCAAGTTGAATAAACGGCGTGCTAAATGGAGTGAATTTATGGAATCTTTCCCCTATGTGATCAAGTACATTAAGGGCAAAGAGAATGTTGTGGCGGATGCCCTTTCCTGCAAATGCATGTTACTTACTCAACTTGAATTGAATGTTATTGGATTTGATCATATCAAAGATTTGTATGAGCATGATGTGACTTTTGCTACTCCTTATGCTAAGTGTGTGACACATACTTCTTGGGAACGATACTATATCAAAGATGGTTACCTTATGAAAGCTAACAAACTATGCATTCCCGAGTCTTCCCTTCATTTGTTACTTTTGCAAGAAGCTCATGGAGGTGGACTCATGGGACACTTTGGACGTGACAAGACTTTTGCCTCGCTCTCCAAGCACTATTTTTGGCCTCACATGTATCGCGATGTTGCCCGTTTCACCACACGGTGCTCTACATGTTGCAAAGCTAAGTCACAATCTCAATCCAATGGTTTACATATGCCACTACCTATTCCACTTCAACCTTGGGAAGATATTAGCATGGATTTTATACTTGGCTTACCTAGGACTCAAAATGGCAAGGACTCCGTATTTGTTGTCGTAGACCGCTTCTCTAAAATGGCTCATTTTATCCCTTGCAATAAGATAGATGATGCTTTACATGTTGCCAATCTCTTTTTTAGGGAAATCTTGAGGTTGCACGGCGTGCCAAAGACAATTGTGTCGGACCGAGACGTCAAGTTCTTAAGCTACTTTTGGAAAACGCTTTGCACCAAGCTCGGAATCAAGCTCCTCTTCTCCACGGCGTATCATCCTCAAACTGATGGTCAAATGGAAGTCACCAACCGGACGCTCGCCACTCTCCTACGTGTGTTGATCAAGAGGAATATCAAGGAGTGGGAGGAGTGCCTACCTATCACCGAGTACGCCTACAACCATGCAAGACACTCTACCACCGGCAAGTCCCCCTTCGAGGTTGTCTATGGCTTCAACCCATTGTCGCCATTGGACATCCTTCCACTACCGCTTGAAGAATGAGCAAACATGGAAGCTAGTGCAAGAGCCACCTACCTCAAGAAGATGCATGAAGAAACATGTTCTATGATCGAGCGCCACGTGCAATGACTCGCCTCCAAGCTCAACAACCACAAGTCTCCGATGGTGTTCCAACCGGGTGATCAAGTATGGATACATCTACGCAAGGACCGCTTCCCCAAGGAAAGAAAGTCCAAGCTACTCCTGAGAGCGGATGGACCCTTCAAGGTGCTCACGCGCTATAATGACAATGCCTACAAGGTCGACATCCCATGAGACAAGTACAACGTGAGCGACATCTTCAACGTCAAAGACTTGGCCAAGTACCATGGTGATCACGATCATGATCCGTGGTCGAATCTCTCCCAAGGGGGGAGATGACGTGGAGCATCCTTCCATCATCCCCATGGACTCTACACCAACACATTAAGCCCCACATGGACCTATGACAAGAGCCAGAGCACGTGCTTTGGAATTCAAGGTGAACTCCTTCCTACTTGACTTGCATATGGATACGAAGGGGACTTGGTTGCTACCTCCCCAAAATATGCTATGTCTCATTAGGTACAAAGAGGAACACCACCAAGAAGCTCAGGAGCATCACCTAGGAGAGGGAGGACTGCCCCAAGGCCACGCGAACCAAGACAGAGCGCAACAGCAGCAACACTGGAAGTCCCAGTTGACCCCGTGTGCATGGGCCTCCGAAACCCCGTGCCCATGGACTGCCCAGGAAGTTGGCGCTGGAGCACCCTGTGTGCACGGGCATGTACCGTGCCCATGGGACCCCGTGCGCATGGGCCCTACTTACCCCGTGCGCACGGGCCTCCTAGGATGGCCGGCTGAGATTGCCTCTTCGCCCTCCTCTTCATCTCCTTCGACCCCAAGGCTATATAAGTCGTACCTAGGACCATGTTTAGGATCAACAAAGTATTAGATGAAACATTGTGAGCTTTGCTCCTTGTATACCCTCCTCTTGGAGATCAAGACCGCTCTTGGGAAGAATCCTTGGGATTATCAAGCCCTCCTATTGGAGAGGATCAAGATCAAGACCTGACCTAGTGGGAAGAACTTACCTAGTGCTATTTTCTATGAATTGTTCATGTAATCTTGTGGATATCATGTATGCTACTCTACTGGATGTGATATTTGGGTTTGTTTAAGTGATTTGTGCATTGTGTTCTTGAGTGTTCTTCCTCCTTTCCCCCTCCAAGTGTGAAAAGATCCCCTCTAGGGTTTTACCCTACAACACTTTGGCGTCAAGAAAACGGAGGATATACTTGCTACAAATTTCTTTTGGACAAAGATGAGATGGGATGTTGAGCGTTTTGTTGCTCGCTTGTCGGTGGGAACGACACCTATGGGATCACAAGAATCCCTACTACGGTTGCGGGGCGCGGGGTCGTGAGAAGAGCGGATCAAACAGATAGCACACGGTTCGTTTATCCAGGTTCGGGCCGCGAGGATGTGTAAAACCCTACTCCTGCTTTGGTGGATTGTATATCTGTGTTCTTGAGCTAGCTATGGGGCATGAGGAGCTCCACAAAGCCGAATCCTCCTCCTGGTCGCCTCGGACCTCCTTTTATAGGAAAGGGGTTGCCACAGTGGCACACAGGAGGTGGAAAGGGTACAGTGATGTGAGGTTATCCCTTGCATTACGTGACAAGGCGCATTTAATGCGTCTTGCCCAGGTGTCCTTGCTTTAATGGGGACGGGAGAGAGCCTTGTCTCATCCGTCGCCGCTCCCTCTCGTGTTGACACGCGCCCTGGCCAGCGGCGCCCGTGGTGCCATGTAGGCAGGCAGGCAGCTGAGGTGGCGCAGAGGTGGGTCTCCATGAAGATCCGCATGCCGCCATGCAAGTGCCTGCCCAGCTGGTTGGGTCGGCAGCTGCATGCGAACGGCGGTGGAGGTTTGACTGGCATGGGCCTGATGGTGGCCCTACGGGTGTTCTTGGCAAGGGTCTTGCCATGGTGCCTGCTGTCATCCTCGGCAAGGCTCTTGCCGGGGGCCTTGTGGTCCTCTTTGGCTGGGATCCTGCCAAGGAGCATCATCTTCTAAAGGGTGTATCTAATCTTGAATGTCTTCACGAAAATCTGCATGCCACCACGGGGATGTCTCCCGAATCCTTGCCCCATGGGGGCAGTGGACTCAAGGGTGACTCACTCCATAGGTGTGGGGCGAGCTGCCACGGCAAGGGTCTTGCTGGGTTTGTTAAAACCGCCTCCCGGCAAGGATCTTGCTGGGGGGGAGTCTGCTTCATCTCCTTTTCTCTTTGTGGTCTTGGTGTTGGCGTCGTTCTGCTTCTCCTGAACTTCGGCCTTACCTTGGCTCACCTCCCTTGCCTTGCTCAGTGTGGTGGTGCCCGAGGCTCAGACTGCCCGTGCATAGTTATAGGGGTACAAAAAGTGTATGTCACACCCTAGCTAGTTCAAGCATTAGAATGTGCATCATGTTTAAATTCTTCTTAAATTTGAATTGGGGAAGAGAGAACCCCCAACACCCCCGTGGAAACAACTAGGGTTTACTAAAATTATTTTCAATGAACCTGCAATGCCCTTCTAAAAAGTTCACCCTCTTTGTCTTGGGTTAAAACCTCTGGCAAAACTGGTGCATAATTTTCTAGGTCAACAGAAGGTCATTGAATTAAATCATAAGTATTTTAATTTGGGCATTTAAATGCTATAAAATAATTTAAATGCTCAAATAATTCTGGGAATAAATGTTTCCTGTTGGAAATAGTCTAAACAGAGGCCACATTTATTTTCAGGATTTTTGGAAACGTTTTATTATTTTTAATAAAGCTAAACAGTTGCAGTTAAATAGAAAACAAAAACAAAAACAAAAAAAGAGAGGGAGAAGCCCACCTGGGCCTTACCTGTGCTGGCCCAGCCACCTGGCCCGGCTCAGGTCGACTGGCTCTACCAGTCGTCGTCCTCCTCGCGCCAGGAGGCAGGGGCGCGTGCTTGCCGCGCGCCGGCCACGCGCCGGCCACCTCCTGCTTCTGCCGACGCCGGGAGACGCCTAAGGACGCCACGCAACCCCCACGTCCCCCTCTCATCCTCTCTCACTCTCCCCCTCGTCTTCCTCTCCCTCCCCCGCGATGGCCGAGCACGTCCCTCGCCGCCGTTTGCCGTAGACGCCACCAGAGCCACCCCCTCGCCCCTCCGACGAGCCCAACAGCTCCGCCTCGTCGCCCTGGACCTCTCCGCCGACCCACGCGACTCCGAACGCCGCCGAACACCATCTTCGCCCTCGTCTTCAACCTCGGGCACCCGAGCCATCTCCGGTAGATTCGCTGCCATCAGGGCCTCCCCGAGCTCACTGACCCCCTCTCCGCCCCCGCTGTGAGCTCCTGATTCTTTCCCCGTGCTCGCCCCCTCCGTTTCCGTCCCCTAGCTCCATCTTCCACCACGGCCGAAGCTCGCCGGTGCCGTGCCTCGTCGCCGTCGTGGCCAGAGCCACAGTGGCTTGAAGCCAGGCACACCACCGTGCTCCACACCTCACCAGGAGCACGTAGCACACACCAGCGCCTCCCCTAGCACCCTGCATCACCTAACCCGCCGTTGGCCAAACTCCGGTCGCCGTTGGCGAGCTCGCCGGCGATGTTTCCGGCCACCCCGAGCCCAACTACCACCACCAAACATTGCGGCTCGTTCCCGGAGGACCAAATCTGAAGGCCTCCGCCGTCTCGGGCCTCGCCGGCGTCGAGTCGCCGGCGAGTTGACCCAGTTTGACCCCTGGGTGGGCCCAAGTAGACCCCCCTGAGTCTATGACAGGTGGGGCCAGTCTGCTAACTAATCTAGGATTAGTTTTAACTAAATTTAAGTTAATCAGTCACTGACATGTGGGCCCAGGCACCCCTAACAGCTAATTAGTATTAATCTAATCTTGTTAATTAGCTGAGAGGCTGACAGAAGGGGCCCACCAGTCAGGTTTGACCTGGGCTAGCGCCTTTGACCTGCTGAGGATAGCATGACGCAATGCTGACGCAGTAATGCATTTTCTGGATTTATTTTTATTTAGGAAATTCCAGAAAATATTTAAAACTTCTAAAAATCATAGAAATTCAACCATAACTCCAAATGAAATAATTTATATATGAAAAAATATCAGAAAATTTCAATCTATCCATTTGTAATGGTTTCATGCATGACAAAACAAGTTTACCTTGCTGTTTAAGCAGAATAAGGAAATGCACTATTAAAGCCATGTTTAATAAGCTAATAATTGAATCTTTGATTCAAATAAGCACATTCCTTTCTGTTATAGCTTGCATTAGGCCAAGACACATTCATATTGCCATGTCATAGCATGCATCATATTGTGGCATATCGTCATGTGTTGATTGTGTTTCGATGTGTTCTTCGTGGTAGGTTCTGCCTCCGAGGATATTCACGAGTATCCAACTGAAGGGCAGTATCCCACTACCACTCCATCAGGCAAGCAACCCATTGATCATTCCGATTCAAATTGCTGTGTGCTATGGTAGTTGAACCCTTATCCTCTGCATGACCTGTCATTGTCACAGTAACTAGATGAAACCCACTAGCATGTGTAGGAGTTGATTGAGCCCTGTATGTGATTCCTACCTTGCTATGCCTGCTATGCTTAGAGTTGTGTCAGGTCTGGTTCATCTGGGTGATGGGCTAGAGTGAAATACTTATGTCGGTAATATGAGGGATGTGTTGAACATGTTTTGGTAAAGGTATCGATGAGAGGCCATGTAGGAGTACATGGTGGGTTGTTTCATTGAGGCCGTCTCTAAGAACTGAGATCTGTATGCGTGATTTAAGAGTCAGCTACTACCACACATTGGGCCCTGAAATATGACCCCGCTCGACTTACTGACCCCTCTTGCCTCTGTCTAGGAGTTGCAACTAGTTTCTGGTGTTTGTAGGACATGTGTTGGCGGCCGTGCGTAGCGCTGACCCTAGGGGTGGGCTATGATGCGGTAGATACACTATGGCCGGGTATGCCGGGCGCCCGTTTGGCGTCTCGGGACCTTGTACACATCATTTGGGGCCGTTGAGGACACCCCGGCCGGATTTCCTTGAGGATGGAACCTGAATAGGCGATAAACCTGGACAAGAGACTTGTGAGGTTAGTTAGGTCGTGGTCTACACCCACGTCGGTTTTCGCTTGAAGTCTGCCGAGCACATGTCGTGTGCAGACGCTAAGTGGTGGAAACATGTGTGACGAAGTACACCCCTGCAGGGTATAAAACTATTCGAATAGCCGCGTCCGCGGTAAAGGACTACTTGGTTGCCTATACAGTTCATAGACAAGATAATGGATACTAATAAAAGACTCAAGATAAGTGTGAGTACCGAGGATGGCCCTCTCGTAGGATGACGAGGGAGGATCCCCGGTGGAGTATTGTGTTGGTGAGTAGAGGACTCGTGTGCGAAAACTATTTTACTAGTGAAGTTCTGTAGGATGGTTTAGCCAAGAGTCAAAGCTGGCTTGCTGCAATAACCCCACCACCTTCTTGAGAATGAGCATGTATATCAGGTTCTGATGTAAGACTTGCTGAGTACCTTTGTACTCATGTTTTGCTTATTACTGTTTTCAGACAACAACACCGCCCCCTCCGATGGGTTCTATGTAGACCTTGACATCGACGAGTGACTAGCCACCCAGGTGGTGATCCTGGCCATGGAGGGCCCTATGTAGATAGACAAGCTTCGAGAAGCCTTCTTTCTTTCTAGAGTCTGTACTCACACTAGTTGCTTCCGCATGTGCTTGTATGATTGTATGACTTGAGTGTCGGGTCATGTGACCCCTATCTGTATGAACATGTTATGTATGGCTCTCCGGAGCCTTTAAATAAAGTACTTGAGTTGTAGAGTTTTGTTGTGATGCCATGTTGTATGTACTCATATCGGGCATATTGTGTGTATGATTGAAATGCTTGGTATGAGTGGGATCCGACAATCTAGTTGTTTATCCTTGGCAGCCTTTCTTATGGGGAAATGTAGTCTAGTGTTCCTCGAGCCATAGTAGTCCGCTACAGCCCGGTTCACCAGAGTCCTGCTAGCCCAGCACTACTGCTCAGGACACTTGACTGGCCGGCATGTGATTCACTTCGTTCCTATGTCTGTCCCTTCGGGGAAATGTCACGCAGTGACTTCCGGAGTCCTGTTAGCCTAGTGCTATAGCCCGGAATCACTAGCTGATGACCGATATGCTCGATGTGATTCATGTATGCCTGTCTCCATAGGTCTATGCCGCTTTGGGTTCACGACTAGCCATGTCGGCCCGGGTTCTCTGTCATATGGATGCTAGCAACACTATCATATACGTGAGCCAAAAGGCGCAAACGGTCCCGGGCCATGGTAAGGCGACACCCGTGGGATACCGTGCGTGAGGCCGCAAAGTGATATGAGGTGTTACCGGCTAGATCGAGGTGATTTGGAATCGGGGTCCTAACAGCGTACCCCTCTTTTTGTACACCGACAGGAGCCCCGGGGCCTGGGCCACACGTAAGCGCAATCGTGTCGTTGGGCTAGGCCCAAAAACGGTGCGCGGGCAGGCGGGGCGGTTTTTACCGCAGTAAGCCTCTTCGTGCACCGCGCTTCCCATGCTTCCTGCACGCGGCGTGGCGCAGGGAGGCGTGTGTGACGTGGGCGGCATGCGTGGGGCTGAGCTCTGCATGCATGCGTCACGTCGTAGTTAAGGGGGCGGTTCGTGCCTTCTCCATAAACGGAGGGAGGCATGGAGGCGCGGCCCATTTACTGAACGGGGCCGAGGCGTGGTCTTCAAGGCGTCCACTTCCCGATTGCAACGTACAAGTACTCAAAGCCCCCGGCAGCGCGGGGGAAAGGGCCCAGTATGTCGAGCCCCCAGACCGAGAAGGGCCAGGAGAGAGGAATGGTTTGAAGGGCTTGAGCTGGCTGATGAAGCTTCTATGAATGGAACTGACACGCTTCACACCTGGTGACTAGTGTCGTCGCATCTTGGAGGGCGGTGGGCCAGAAGAAGCCTTGCCGAAATGCCTTGCCGGCAAGGGCCCTTGACCCGATGTGGGATCCACATATGCCCTCGTGTATCTCCGCCAACAGCTCTAGTCCTTCCTCCCGAGGGATACACTTCAATTTCACACCGTTCGGCCTTTTTCTGTACAGGACGTCATCGACGAACTGGTACATGGTAGAGCGACGGGCTACTTTTTCCGCTTCTTCCTGCTCTTCAGGAAGTTCCCCTGTTTGGAGGAATCGGACGGTATGCTGTGCCCACGCTGGAGCCTGGGGCTCGACGACGAGGACTAAAGGCATTTCCTCCACTATAGGAGCGGCTGTCTCGACGGCAAGAGCTTGACGCTCCGCCGGAGCTAGCCGTCCCGTGGAGGGCTCAGTGTCCCCGGCAACATCCTTGCCGGCGGCTCCAGGGAGCTCGGCGGGAAAGTACTTGCCGGGTCCTAATTTCCTCCTCTTGTTCTGCTCTGTTGATGGATCAACGAATGGCTGAGTTAGCTGAAGCACAAAGGTACCTAGTTCCACAGGTAGCTTGAGGGCAGCGCGTTTTGACAGGTAATCGGCGATACCGTTCTCCTCTCGAGGAACGTATTCAGCCTTTATACCGTCGAAACGCTCTTCCAGCTTTCTCACTTCATCGATGTAGGCCTTCATCAACGGGCTCTAGTAGTCCTTGTTGACTTGCTTGACGACGAGCTGCGAGTCGCCCCTGACAATGAGCTTCTTGATTCCGAGGTCCGCCGCGATCCTAAGACCGGCAAGCAGTCCCTCTTACTCTGCCGTATTGTTTGTTGACACCTCCCTGGGGAAGTGCATCTAGATCACGTACTTGAGGTGCTCTCCGGTGGGCGCGACAAGCAGTACGCCAGCCCCGGCGCCGTGTAAGAAAAAAGCTCCATCAAAGTACATGATCCAACTTCAACTTGCCTCCTTGCCGGGGAGAGCAGTCTCTTGGGCTTCCTCGTCAGGCGTTGCGGTCCACTCTGCAATGAACTCCGCCAGGACTCAGCTCTGAATCGTCGAAGTACTTTCAAACTTGAGGCCAAAGCTAGACGGCTCCAGTGCCCATTCCACAATTCTTCCCGTTGCATCTGGATTGTGCAATATCCGTTGCAGAGGGAGGCGAGCGACGACAGTGATCTCGTGTGCCTGGAAGTAGTGACGCAGCTTCCTCGAGGCCATAAGAAGGCCGAAGAGCAGTTTCTGCACGCCGGAGTACCTTGATCTAGCTCCCTGCCGGAGGGAACTAACAAAGTAGACCGGGTGCTGCATCATTTTCTTCTTTGGCGGCACTTTAACTGGTTGTGTCGTCTCTGCATTGGTGGTGTCGGGCTCTGTCGCTTCTATTACCTCGTCGTCAACCTCTCTCTATGCCACTAGTGCGGCGCTGACCACCTGGTTCGTTGCTGCCAGGTATAGCAGCAACTGCTCCTATGGCCTAGGCGCAACTAGTATTGGCGCGGAGGAGAGGTACTTCTTCAAATCTTGCAATGCTGCTTCGGCTTCTGGCGTCCACTCCATCGGGCCCGCCTTTTTCAGGATCTTGAAAAAGGGAAGGGCGCACTCGGCAGACTTGGAAATGAATATGCCCATGGCAGCGACGCAACCAGCAAGCCAACGCACATCCTTGATTCGCTTGGGTGCTTCAATCTGCTCTATAGCTTTGATCTTGTCCGGATTGGCCTCTATCCCACGCTATGACACAAAGAACCCGAGAAGCTTGCCGGACGGGACGCCAAAGACGCACTTCTCAGGGTTCATCTTGAGATTGATCTTGCGCACGTTTGCAAATGTTTCTTGCAAATCCGGTATGAGGGTTGCCCTGTCCTTGGTTTTGACCACTATGTCATCCATATAAGCTTCCATATTTCTATGGAGCTGGGGTTCAAAACCAATATGGACCACCCTTGCAAACGTCGAACCAGCACTCTTCAGCCCGAAAGGCATCTGCATGAAACAATACGTACCACATGGGGTGATGAATGCTGTTTTCTCTTCGTCTTCTCTTGTCATGAAGATCTGGTGGTAGCTGGAGTAGGCATCAAGGAATGACAACAGATCACACCCAGCTATGGAGTCAACAATCTAGTCGATGCGCGGCAATGGGAAGGGGTCCTTAGGACAAGCCTTATTGATATCTGTGTAATCAATACACAGCCTCCACTTCCCATTAGCCTTGCGCACTACGACCAGATTGGCCAACCACGTTGGATGGAGCACTCCTCTTACCAAACCCGCTGCTTCTAGTTTCCGGATCTCCTCTGTGGTGAACTCTTGTCATTCCAAAGCTTGCTTTCTGACCTTCTACTTGACGGGCCGCGCATGAGGACAGACAGCCAGGTGGTGCTCAATCACCTCCCTGGGAACGTCAGGGATGTCAGAAGCTTTCCATGCAAACACATCGACATTTGCCCGCAGGAAGGTGACGAGCGCGTCTTCCTATTTGTCGTCAAGGGTGGAGCTTATGGTGAAAGCCCCTCCCATGCCGTCCTCATTGACAGAAACCTTCTTGGTTCCCGGTAGTATGCCCCTAGGCTTCTTGTTTCCGCCGGTGGAGCTCTCTGGCACGTCCTCGACGGGAGCACTACACTCCGAAGAGGTGCGCTTGTCGGAGTGTGTGTCCGAGGTCTCACCGGTCTTCTTCTTCTTCCCTCCCGGTGTCCCAGCGGTAGGAGCAAGTGCCCTAGTGGCGGTAGTTGCTGCAACCGCTTGCTAGTATAATTGGTCAGCGCAAATCAGCGCATCTTTCTTATCGGAGGGGATGGTGATGATCGTCACAGGTCCTGGCATCTTCAGGGTGTTGTAGGCGTAGTGTGACGCCGCCATGAACTTGGCCAGCGATGGGCGGCCAAGGATCCCGTTGTAGGGCAAGGGGATCTTGGCAACATCAAACACGATCCTCTCCGTCCTGTAGTTCAGATTGCTTCCAAAAGTCACGGGCAGTGTGACCTTTCCCTTAGGTTGGCTTCTTCCCGGGTTGACCCCCTGAAATGTGCCCGTCTCTTCGAGGTCTCCATCAGGAATCTGCAGTTTCTCGATCACGCCAGGCGAGATCAAGTTCAGACCGGCCCCGCCATCGACTAGCATCTTTTTCACCTTGAGGTTGCGTATTGTTGGCGAAACCAACAATGGCAAGCACCTGACCGCAGTAGTGCGATCAGGGTGATCCTCAGTGTCAAAAATGATAGGTGTGCTGGACCACTTCAGCAGCCTTTGGGCATCAAACAACGGCTCTGCCGCTGTAATCTCTCGCGCGCACTGTTTAAGCTGGCGGTGAGAAGTATGCAGCGAGGCGCCACCGTCGATGCACATGGCCTCTGTAGCTTTCTGAAACTCTTGGTCGCCGGATTCGTCGTCCTCTTCGTGATCGTCGTCTTCTGGCTTTTTGTCACGGCCCCGGGCGGGCCTCTCTTGTTGTTTATCTTTGCCGCGACGGCCCGCCTGGCCGTCACGCTTCTCGCCGGACACCTTAGCACCGTCTTGGCCCTTCTCCTTGTCCCGCCTCTCATATTCAGCCCTCTGCTTCTCAGCGAGGAGCTCAACCTGTCGGCATTCTTCGAGAGCATGGCCTTTGGTGTGATGGATCCTACAATATCGCTTTTCAGAGTTTCCTAGCTTCTCGGCAACCGCCAAGGCCCGACAGGCGACACATCCGGCAATTTCCTTGTCGGGGCCATCTGCCTTGGTTTTCTTGGTGGAGCCGGTGTCATTAGATCCCTCGACGGCAAGCACGGCTTTACCTTTGCGCTTCCTGTTGCGGCGCCGGCCCTTCTTCGCCGGGGCGACAGTATCTTCATCTGAGGAGTCGGTTTCCACGCCGGCGTCTTCGCCGGGGTACTTCCTTCCCTCTTCAGCCCGGGCACATCTGTCAGCAAGAACATAGAGTCCTGCTACATCTTTCACCTTGTTCATTGCCAGCTCTTCGCGCATCTTGCGGTTACGCATGTTCTGATGGAACGCGCTGATGATGGCGGCAGGGTGAACATCAGGGATATTGTACTATATCCGGCTGAACCTCTGTATATACTTAAGGAGACTCTCACCTCCCTTCTGGGGAATGACGTGCAGGTCGCTCGCTTGGCCATGGGCTTGGTGGCCTCCAATAAAGGCGCCCACAAACTCATGGCACAAATCCGACCAGGAGGAAATAGAGTCTATCGGCAAGTGCATCAACCATGACATGGCGTTGGGTTTAAGAGCCAACGGAAAGTAATTCGCAAGCACCTTATCGTCGCGAGCTTCGGGAGCTTGCATCGCAATGGTGTAGATGCTGAGGAACTTGGATGGGTGGGTCTTGCCGCTGTACTTTCGCCCATGTTAGGTTTGAAGGTGCGGTGAGTGGGCCACTGGAACTGCCGCAGCTCATGGGTAAAAGCCGGACAGCCTACCTCGTAAGGTAGGCCCCAGGGCTCTCCGGTGCCGGGTGGTTCACAGCAGGCCCTGCTCGCCTGTCTGACTGGTGGCGCGCTCCGCGCCGGCGCTCGATAGTGGTTCGAGAGTCTTCATGTTCTCGTTCCCGAAGGACTTGGCACTGGTCACAATGGGTCTGCGGGTCGGACGACGCTATGGAGATTTTGTCGCCCATAACGTCGCGACGGGCTAGCGTCCGCGGTACCGGGCGAGGAGGAGGCGAGTGCGCCGTGGTCGCGGCGCCGCCGGCTTTCCTGCCACTGGTGCGTGGGACTCCGTCGGAGCGTCGACCTGGGGGCTCCACCGGACTCGGTTCGTCTTTGTTGGCCACCGCAACAAGGCTTTGAATAGTGGCTCTCCATTCGTCGAGTTTCCTCGTAGTGGGAGGAAAATCGAGGAGCAACTGCGCGCGCGCCAGGGCTTTTGCTGGCATTGGTGGCAGCGAAACCTGCATGGATCGCGACGCGCCTCGACTTCTGACCATGTTTGAAGGAGCTCTATCACGACCCCGCGGTCGCATGCCATCTTCACCAGCGCCTCGGCGAGCGGGCAGGTCTTCTACCTCCCGGGAGTGGCGCTCGAGGCTCTTCCCGCAGAGACGCCCGGGGTCTTTGGCGTGATTACGCCGTTCGTCACGCACTGCTTGAGAGGAGCACGCCATCGGCGCCGGTGTGGGAGTCTTGGAGGCCCTCACATCGCCTTCGGGCGGGATGGCAGCGATCTCGGAAGGCCCCGCCCCACCCGCGGAGGGCCTGGCTCTGTCTTTGGATTTGGCGGCATGCGGCCCGTTACCAGGTGCATGAACAACGCTGCCTCCCAAACTCCAGCTGCTGGGACGGTGTTGGTGTTCGCGAACGGCGCCCCGGGTCCTTTCTGCGACCGGTCCGCTGCTCGCCCGCGTCGGGACGGGATGCCCGGCTTCCGACGGGCCAACCACCACCGCCGTCTTCGTCTTGGGCGCCATGACGATGAAGAAGCGTCGAACTAACTGCTAAAGCCGATTCTCACAACTGAAGCGCCCCTACCTGGCGCACCAAAGATGTCGGTGGGAACGACACCTATGGGATCACAAGAATCCCTACTACGGTTGCGGGGCGCAGGGTCGTGAGAAGAGCGGATCAAACAGATAGCACACGGTTCTTTTATCCAGGTTCGGGCCGCGAGGATGCATAAAACCCTACTCCTGCTTTGGTGGATTGTATATCTGTGTTCTTGAGCTGGCTATGGGGCGTGAGGAGCTCCAAAAAGCCGAATCCTCCTCCTGGTCACCTCGGGCCTCCTTTTATAGGAAAGGGGTTGCCACAGTGGCACACAGGAGGTGGAAAGGATATAGTGATGTGAGGTTATCCCTTGCATTACGTGACAAGGCGCATTTAATGCGTCTTGCCCAGGTGTCCTTGCTTTATCGGGGACGGGGGAGAGCCCTGTCTCGTCCGTCGCTGCTCCCTCTCGTGTTGACACGCGCCCTGGCCAGCGGCGCCTGTGGTGCCATGTAGGCAGGCAGGCAGCTGAGGTGGCGTAGAGGTGGGTCTCCACGAAGATCCACATGCCGCCACGCAGGTGCCTGCCCAGCTGGTTGGGTCGGTAGCTGCATGCGAATGGCGGTGGAGGTTTGACTGGCGTGGGCCTGATGGTGGACCTACGGGTGTTCTTGGCAAGGGCCTTGCCGGGGCCCCAGCAAGGGTCTTGCCGTGGCGCCTGCTGTCATCCCCGGCAAGGCTCTTGCCGGGGGCCTTGTGGTCCTCTTTGGCTGGGATCCTGCCAAGGATCATCATCTTCTAAAGGGCGTTTCTGATCTTGAATGTCTTCACGAAGATCTGCATGCCACCACGGGGATGTCTCCCGAATCCTTGCCCCATGGGGGCAGTGGACTCAAGGGTGACTCACTCCGTAGGTGTGGGGCGAGCTTCCATGGCAAGGGTCTTGCCGGGTTTGTTCAAACCGCCTCCCGGCAAGGATCTTGCCGGGGGGAGTCCGCTTCGTCTCCTTTGCTCTTTGTGGTCTTGGTCTTGGCGTCATGCTGCTTCTCCTGAACTTCGGCCTTACCTTGGCTCACCTCCCTTGCCTTGCTCAGTGTGGTGGTGCCCGTGGCTCAGACTGCCCGTGCACAGTTATAGGGGTACAAAAAGTGTACCCCTCTTTTTGTACACCGACATCGCTGCACTACATGTCAAAAAGCTAAGTCACGACTCAATCCTCATGGTTTATATATGCCTTTGCCTGTACCTAGTGTTCCTTGGGAGGATATATCTATGGACTTTGCTTTAGGTTTACCACGAACAAAGAAGGGGAGGGATAGCATATTTGTTGTCGTGGATAGATTTTCAAAAATGGCACACTTTATACCATGTCATAAAAGCGATGATGCTGTTAATGTTGCTGATTTGTTCTTTCGTGAAATTATTCGCTTGCATGGTGTGCCAAATACTATTGTTTCAGATCATGATACTAAATTTCTTAGCCACTTCTGGAGATGTTTATGGGCTAAGTTGGGGACTAAACTTCTTTTTAGTACTACTTGTCACCCCCAAACTGATGGACAAACTGAAGTACTCAATAGAACATTGTCTACTATGCTTAGGGCTCTTTTAAAGAATAATAAGAAAAAGTGGGAAGAATGCTTGCCTCATATTGAATTTTCTTATAATCGTTCATTGCATTCTACTACTAAGATGTGCCCTTTTGAAATTGTGTATGGTTTCCTACCTCGTGCACCTATTGATTTGTTGCCTCTTCCATCTTCAGAGAAGGTTAATTTTGGTGCTAAAGAACATGTTGAATTGATTTTAAAAATGCATGAGTTAACTAAGGAAAACAGTGAGCATATGAATGCTAAATATAAACTTGCTGGAGATAAGGGTAGAAAACATGTTGTGTTTGCACCTGGAGATCTTGTTTGGTTACATTTGTGTAAGGATAGATTTCCTAATTTGCGCAAATCAAAGCTAATGCCACCTGCTGATGGTCCTTTTAAGGTGTTGGAGAAAATAAATGATAATGCATATAAAATTGAGCTGCCTGCAGATTTTGGGGTTAGTCCCACTTTTAACATTGCAGATTTGAAGCCTCATTTGGGTGAGGAAGATGAGCTTCCGTCGAGGGAGACTTCATTTCAAGAAGGGGAGGATGATGAGGACATCAATACCACTGTTACACCCTCAGCCCCTGCTGCTATATATACTGGACCAATTACTAGAGCTCGCGCATGCCAATTAAATTATCAGGTACTTCCGTTTCTTGGTAATGATTCTAATGTTCATGAGAATATGATTCTGCCTAAATTGGATACATTTGTTTTGCTTACAAATGAAGGGCCTGGCATCGATAAGAGGGATGAACACTGGAGCAAGACCAAAGCATGGAGATGATGGCATGCGCAAGGGGATCAAGAACGGAGTTATAAGTGATGTTTTCATGACTTTGAAGGCACCATAAGGTGTGCATGAAGCCTTGGTTGAAATATACAAGATGCCACTTCATAAACTTCGTCCAGAGGCTATTCTAGGTGTTGTGTCACCTTATTATTGGGCCAGGCCCATGTATTTTCGAAATACTTAAGTGTAGGCTGTTTTTAGAGTCCGTATGTGTGGGGAAACAAGAGTTAGGGTTAGTTTTGGACCCCTCTTCCAAGGGCCATGAAATTGATGAGGACATCAATACCATTGTTACACCCACAGCCCCTGCTGCTATACATACTAGACCAATTACTAGAGCTCGCACACGCCAATTGAATTATCAGGTACTTTCGTTTCTTGGTAACGATTCTAATGTTCATGAGAATATGATGCTGCCTATATTGGATAAATTTGTTTTGCTTACAAATGAAGGGCCTAGCTTGGACAAGAAAGATGAACCCTGGAGCAAGTTCAAGCATGGAGATGATGGCATGCGCAAGGGGAACAAGAACGGAGTTACAAGTGATGATTCCAGGACTTTGAAGCCACCATAATGAGTGCATGGAGCCTTGGACGAAATATACAAGATGCCACTTCATAAATTTCGTCCAGAGGCTATTCTAGGTGTCGCATCACCTTATTTTTGGGCCAGGCCCATGTAATTTCGGAACACTTGCTTATAGGCAGTTTTTAGAGTCCGTATGTGTGGGGAAACAAGAGTTAGGGTTGGTTTCGGACCCCTCCTCCAAGGGCCACAAAATTACCCCCTCTCTCCTCCATATATACAGCCCTTAGGGCATCGTTGAGACTTTGGGTTTTGTTTACATTAAAAGTTCGCCATAGCTGCAACTTCGCGTACTTCGTTTGTGTTCAACGACCACACCAAGACGTCACAGAACCTCACCTTGATTACCAAAGCTTTCATCCTATATTCGCAATATCCGGATTGCAATTTCAGTTTCTTGCTTGTTCTTTGTTTGCTCGCAGGAAACAAACCCTCGTGGTCTGGTTGATCGTGCTCCAGCATGGTCAATAACCCCTCGGAAGTTGGTTTAGCGATTGCTAAGGCGCGACGTCTCGCACGTTCGTAGTTAGATCGTCAAGGTCGACTCCCATAGAAAATGATAGCCACCATCTCATCGAAACATCAGGACACCTTTGCCTCTATCAGAAATTCCCCTCTCTTCCTCCATATATACAGCCCTTAGGGCATAGTTTAGACTTTGGGTTTTGTTTAGATTAAAGTTCGCCATAGCTGCAACTTCGCGTACTTCGTTTGTGTTCAACGACCAGACAAAGGCGTCACAGAACCCCACCTTTGATCAATAAAGCTTTCCTCTTATATTCGCAATATCCAGATTGCAATCTTATTTTCTTGCTTGTTCTTCGTTTACATGCAGAAAATAGACCTTCATGGTCAGGTTGATCGTGCTCCGACATGGTCAATAACCTCTCGGAGTTGGTTTAGCAATTGCTAAGGCGCGACGTCCTCGCATGTTCGTAGTCAGATCGTCAAAGTCGACTTCCTCCAAAACGATTGCCACCATCTCATCAAAAGACTGGACACCTTTGCCTCTACCAGAAACACTCAAGAACAAGTCCAATCACACATCCACTAGACAATCAAACACACAAGATCCACAAGGTAGATGAACAACAAAGGGAAAGAGACAAGGGAGAGTTCATCCCAATTCCAAAGGAAATGAAGGCTTGATGATCTAGATAGATCCTTCCCCAAAGTGGTCTTGATATTCCTCGGGATCTTCTTTGAGGAGGTCTTGGCCTCCAATGGAGTAGTCTCTCTCTCTCTCAAGAGGAGAAGGTAGGAGCAAAGATCACATACAAATCAGCTATCACTTTGCTGACCCTAGCTAGGAGGAGGTAGGGGGTATTTATAGTCTAAGTGGGCGAAAGGGTAAGTGGAAAGGGATACAAGGCCAAAGGCCCGCGGCTGCGCATAGGCAGTTACCGGACGACCGTTGGGGGTCGGACATCCAGTGGCTCGGGACGGTCCGGACATCCACCGTGCGTTGGAAGTCCGCTGATTCTTCTCGGGTGTAGCGGCACCGGATTTCTGGAGGTTGTCAGACGTCCGGGCACTAGGACTTGTCGGACGTCAGGCCGCTATAGCACGGGTTAGGTGTAGTTATTCTGGCCGTCTCGGATGCGTCAGGTACTAGATGTCCGGTGGCGGCTGAACGTCCGGTGGCTGTAGCTTGTAGCAGCTCCATTTCTTTTGTCTTCTCTTCCATGCTTCCCTCACGGATGGTGTAGGTGTTCCTTGGCACTTGTACTCCTCCTCGTCATCCGTGAAGCTCTGGTAATACCTATGCATGCACACAAGAGGAATGTCAAGTAGTATACCATCCTCGAAGGGTCAAGTGAACACGTGTAAAGGATATGATTCACATTTATGTGTGTGAAGTAGATGTCGCACGTGTCACTTGCCAAACGGACTCTTGACATGGTGATGTCCATAGGATGCTCTGCATCAAGTAGTATTTCAAGATTACATCAGCCTGGCCCACAAATAAGGTGACGCAACACCAATAATAAGCTATGGACAAAATTTATGAAAGACCATCTTGCATAATTCGTCCAGCTTCTTGTATGTCATCATGGTGGCTTCAAAGTACGAAAGTCTCCATCGGAAATACAGTTCTTGTTCCCTTCGCGCGCACCTTCATCACAAAGCTTGATCATGCTCCAGTGTTCATTCTTCTTGTCCATGCTCGACGCTTCAACTATAAACAACACAATTGTACCTAAGTTAGGTAGCATCACTGATGCGGAGCATCCTATGTACATCACCATGTCAAGAGTCCATTTGGCGAGTGACACATGCGACATCTACTTCACATACACAAAGGTGAATCATCTCCTTTACACGTGCTCACTTAACCCCTTTGATGATGGTATACTACTTGACACTTATCCCGTGTGCATGCATAGGTATTGTTGGAGCTTCACGGATGACGAGGAGGAGTGCAAGCGCCAAGGAACAACTACACCATCCGTGAGGGAAGCCTGGAAGCGATGATGGAAGAAGACGGAGCTGCTAATGCTACAGTGGCCGGACATCCGGGCCAAGGGCCGGACATCCGGCGCCTGTGCAGCCGCCTAGGAGCTGCACCAACAGAAGGCCAAGAGCTTCAGCGGCCGGACATCCGGCGCCTCAGCAACGCCCGGACATCTGGCGACCAACCCCGGAAATCCGGCGACGCCTATCCAGAGAAGAACAAATTCGGCCACCGCCAGGCCGGACATCCGGCCAGTGCCCCGAACATCTGGCGTCTCGCGAACAGCTGAACATCCGACCCCTAGCCCGGACATCCCGTGCCTGCCTGTGCGGATGGACAGGGCCCAAGGCCCATGTATCCCCTTTCCCACTTACCCCTTCGTGGCTTAGACTATAAATAGACCACACCCTCATCCATTCTAGGGTTAACAAAGTAGTATCTCATTTAGTGATAGAGCTTTGCTCATCCATTACGGATCTACTCCATGAGAGAGACCGCGACCCCTCTTCAGAGAAGAGCCACCTTGGATTCAAGACCCCTCACGGGAAGATCCCCTCGTGGATTCAAGACCTCCTCATGAAGATGAACCTTACCTTGTATCTTTTCCTTTGTTGTTCATGTACCTTGTGGATCTTGTCTGTTTGATTGTCTAGTGGATGTGTGATTAGACTTGTTCTTGAGTGTTTCCCCTTGTGATTTCTCTCCGTTCTCCCCTCGTGTTCTTCGCATTCTTTGCGGGATCTGCTCCTTTCGTGAAAGATCGGCCATATAGGGTTCCACCCTACATCATCTTGGTATCATGAGCCACGTTGATCACGATTTTGGAGCCTCCCCTGTTTGTTTTCTAGCCTAATTTTGTTGATTTCGTCCTAAATTAGAAAATTCAATAGCCCCAATTTTTTTTGTGATTTGTTAGTTTGATGAAGTTTTGTTGATTTTGATCCATGGATTTGCTTGGTTTCGAGTGGATCTAGCATCTCCCCAAGTTTCCCCACTTTCCATCCACAAAATCCGTCAAATCTTGCCCCAAAATTCATCAATTTCCGCCCCAAATTGAGTTTCGAAGTCCAAATCCCGATCTGGAATCGTCCGGACGGACATCCGGGACATCAGGCCGGACATCCGGGCCCCAAGCCGAACTTCTGGATCCTGGGGCACCAAATCTGCATGGTTCCGGACACTGACCCCAGGATATCCGGCCCCCACCCTCGGATGTCCGGCCCCTGTAACTTCAGCCTTCGGTGATTCACCGTTTTGACCATAACTAATTCATCCGTAGTCTGATTTTCACGTTATTTAGCTCGTTGAGAAGCTCTTGATATCCCCCTTCCCACAAAAATAGTACCATCACCATTTGACTCCATCAAATTTTTGGAACTTTGGCATCTTTGCCTAGGGCTTCCACTGTAACTTTGGCAAAACCACCATAGCCTTCCGCAACCTAACCCTTTTTGTCCCTTATAGCATTTAAGGTTGTTTGAGTTGTGATTTGAGTCTCATAAGGTGTTTAGGCTACTTAGGGACGATTGCTTCTTCATCAACCACCGCCACCACCATAACTTCCGCATAGGCTTGCCCACCATACACTTCCACCACCCCAACTTAACCCAATTTTGTTTGTGTTGTGAGTTGTGTCTCCTAAGGTATTTCAGCTACTTAGGGACCGTGCTTCCAACTCCGACACCGTGTATAGTCCACCACCTTACCCACCATTTCTGCATTGCGTACTCCACAACCCATCATTGCCATTTCGCAATTCCATTGAGCTTCCACAAAACCACCACCACATCCCTCTACCACCATTTGACATTTGCCTTTGAGATTTTGAGTTTGTGGTTTTTCCGTTTCCTAAGGTGTTTCAGCTACTTAGGGACGAGTCTCCATCATCTTTATATTTACATCAAGAACACCGCCAGTCATCATCACCGCGAACGGTAACCTCCATATCATCTTGGTATCGTGGTATCCCTCCATTGTATATTCCCTTGCCATTGCATTGATAAACCCTAGCCCATTTTGCGTCACTTGCCTATCGAGACTAGCCATTTGAGTATTGCCGGCAACGTTACTTGTGCACATCAGTGATCTACACCATACATTGCATACATACCATATCATATTGGTATCATATCATCCCTTGTGTCACAAGATTGTTCCTGTATATACCCAATTGCTATCTTGGTTTGTGCATTTCGCATTGTGGCCATATACAAAAAAAGAATAAGCTTTTAAGCAAAGAAAAAGAGAGTGCAAAGAAGCTTGTAAGCAATATCCATAGATCATAACACATTGCATATAAGATTTTCATATCCGATCATCTTGGATCATAGCACCGGAACATCATACATATATAGCATACTTAGGATAGAAGTCGTTGCATTTTTGTCTCCTATAGGTTGTGCACAAGTGTTGTATCCGCCTATTGAGAAATCGTGCTAGCATCTCTCAAGTGTTGTGCAACAAGAGCATTTTTCGTGGATTCCACATTTTGAGCTCATTCCTTGGTTGCACGACCCCATTTATCTATCCGTGTGTTTGTTTCCGTGTGCCACATATTGCTATTGGTCTACTTGTTTCACTTGAGAATTTGTGAATCTCTTTCAACATTACTGACTCTTGCTAACATTTTGCACTAAATTGTTGTTCCACTATCCTCACCGAGCTACTCCATAAGCTTTACTTTGTAGGTGTGAGTGAAAAAGTCCGATACCAATTCCACTATTCTTTCATCTCACATTGAGTGAAATGGGATACATCCTCAACTTTGGGAAAGGTAACTTGGTATTGTTTATCTCATTTCCTACTCACCTCTACTCGAGTCTTGTGATGGATAGGCAAGGCATTTCACCTTTGGTCTACAACAACAACAACGAGTTTGATGCCACAAAAAACTCCACCGACGCCAAGATGCCAGCCCAAATGGAGGAGATCAAAGCCCTCATCAAGTCCTACAAGAGATCTTCCTCATCTTCGAGAAGACGCTCAAGTACACATGCTTCTAAGCTACCATCTCCGGCAAGGTCACATCAGCACCGACACCATCACCACCATGAACATGAAGGCCAAGAGCTCAACACCAACAACCTCTCAACGACTTCACCATCTCCCTTGGATCTTCGCAAAGCAACTTCAAGGCATCTTCGCCTTCGGATATACGACATCTTCGCCAACAAGCACCTCAATACTACGCTCAAGAGAAGCTCCCCAAGCTCAAGTCCGCGACTTCCATGAGCTAGGACGACCTCGGCACCGACCATGAGATTCCTTTCTATGGGACTCTTAAACCTGAGGAGTATCTTGAGTGGGAGTGTTTGATGGACGACTACCTCAAGCTACATCAAGTTCCTCCCAAGATCAAGTGAAGTGCGCCACAAGGAACTTCCATGACTATGCGTCCACATGGTGGCTTCACACACCTTCAGAGACCTACGACATGAGTTGGACCACGACAAAGAGAGCTATGCGGCGAGAGTTCGTGCCTCCAACCTAGACGGAACAACTTCTATGCCAATTGGAGAACACCATCCAAGAATCCAAGTCGATCGACGAGTGCTTCAAGGAGATGAAGCATGCCTTGCTACAAGCCGGTGTGGACGACCCCATTTCGATGAAGTTCCACTTCATGATGGGATTGCACAACGACATCTCCAAGACGATCTTCCTCGAGAACTACAAGTCCCTCGATGACAACTACATTGGTGCTCTCAAGGCGGAACAAGAACTCATGGAGGCCAAAGCTTCTCCACCCCAAGCTCACTTCGCGACGACCAAGCTCCATGAGAACAAACATGAGGCTAGTACCACCACGATGTCCAAGCCCGACGAGTTCCAAGATGATGCTCCCAAGTTCGACTTCACCGCCATCCCTCTTTGTGGCATTGATGATGCCGAGTCTACTTTGACTCTTTTTCAAGATGGTGCGGTGACGACTACGACTACGGAGACCATCAAGGACCAAGCTTTGGAGGTTAGCGACATGTTGCCGAGCAAGTATGGTTCTTCCATCTTAGGAGGCGAGAGTGATGATGTGCCATCTTTGGCTTTCATCCACGGTGACGACAATGAGATGGTTGAGCATGGGATTTTCCCTTCGACCACGGCGACGTATGATGACTTGAGTGACTTTTGCCACCATATTGAGAGTGAGAGTGACTTCACCACTAGCCCCATATATGACGTGTTGCCACAATTCCCATGTGAGGAGAGCCACAACCCCCACCACTTGAGTGAGATGAGTGACTCCACCATATGTGAGATTGAGTGCACCTGCCTTGAGGCAGTGAGTGAACCACCACATAGAGAGAGTGAGATAGTTGATAGGTCATGTGAGGCCACTTTCAACACTAACGACTTGACCTCTACCTCTATTGTGTCTTCTCATTTGGTGCTAGGTCCTATCTATGATGACGCGCCGATTCACGATGACTTCGTCCTTCCTTTGGACAAGACGATGGCCATGGTGGAATATGGTGCACCCCCACATGGTTCCATCAAGATGAAGATGACCACCATTTGGTCTTTCCCTCCTCACCTACACCACTTGAGTGGAATGAACAAGGTAACATAGGTGAAGGTGATGCTCTAGTCCCACTAGTGGTCATTCTTGACATTGACTGCTTCCATGATGTTGATCAAACTATTTCCATGCTTCATGCTAGTGTGACTTTCCGATGCGATGATTTACCAATTTATGATGAGTATGCTGATTCTCGTGTGGATTCTATTAGTTGTGATGCCATGTTACATAGGATTTCTTGTGACAATTCTTTAGGTCACATCATGTTTGACAACCCGCTTGACTTGTCATATGCTATGCATGAGATTAATCATATGTCATATTTGCAATCTCTTCATAGTGACTATGCATATGCTATTAAAATAAACCCAATTTGCACATATGGCATAGAAGACAAGCCCATGGTTATCGGCATTTGTTTTTCTTGTGATGATATTGATATGCTCCATTTGCATCATTCATCTCATATGCCATGCCATGACCACCTAGCTTTGGATATGCATTGTTTTGGATGTTGTCCATTTTCTCCATATGATGTTTCCAATATTGCTCATGAGGAGACCCCCATAGTTTCCTCATACATTTTGGGAGATTTTGATTCATCCCATTCATTGCATGATCCCAATACTTGTGTGCACCATATGCTCCCCATGAATAAAAATTCTATTGTTGTGCCTTATACTTGTATGCTCAATTTGCATCTCCATCGTGTTACACACAATAACTATTCTTTCATGATGGATGACATGTTCCTATATCATGCATCAAATTTCTTTGAGTGATGCTTATCTTGTGCTAACTCTCACGTGCACATACACATCATGCTGGATGATGTGTACATTTACCACACACACAATTTCTTTCGCCTGTGTCTCTTTTGTGTAGGTACCCATGAATACTTGTCAACTTCACAATCCCATGATTTGACAAAACAAGCTCTAGAGAGCAATGATGACTTGAGATCCCATGGATTTTCTTTCCCACCGCTCTCTTCGCGCAAAGACTTCGCGTATTCATTCTACAAGGTCCTCACATGGTTATGGGTTATTGTCCTTTACATATTATATGCTCATCTTGCCATGTTCACTTTGCATGATATGCTCATTACTATGCCTTCGCCATGCATTCGTGACCCATGCTTTGCATTACACATGATGATTGATTCTCATACTTGCATGTGTATTTGCAAGCTTGGTGGAGATATCACTTGTTATTGCCATATTTGCTTTGTGCCCCATGCCTATGATGATACTATGATCTTGCTTTGTGTTTGTGCTTGCGACATGCCATGCGCATTGTCTATGCCTATTATTTGCTCACATGACATGATTGCCATGATTTCCTCTAGTATGTTGCATCTTCGCACTACTAGCTTGCACGACTTGATTACTATGATTGCTTGGCTTGTTGCACACTACTAGGAAAAGGGCTACTAATGGCGCACCAGTTTTGCCTACTAATGGCGCATCACTGGTGCGCCATTAGTATCACGCCACTAGTATTTTTTACTAATGGCGCACCACTGGTGCGCCGTTAGTATCTGGTATACTAATGGCGCACCGCTGGTGCGCCATTAGTATAGGCCACGGTGCGCCATTAGTATTTTTGAATTTTGAAGGCAGGAAAATAGTAGTGGCGCACCGTCTAACCCCCACCGTGCGCCATTTCTATTTTTGAATTTTGAATTTGGATCTGGATCATGATTTTTTTTTGCGCATTTTTTGCTTGTTTTTTTTGCTCGTTTTTTGGCACGATATTATTTCAAATTTTGTTTCTGTTTTTGGATCTTGTACGTACTTTTGCCGTGTTCTTTTGCCGGAGAGGAGTTCGCCGGAGAGGAGGAGGAGGAGGTCACCGGAGAGGCGCTCGCCTACATCGCTGGAGAGGAGGAGGAGGAGGTTGCCGGAGAGGAGTTCACCGAAGCATCGGAGAGGAGGAAGGAGAAACCATGAGGGAATGGGAGGAGAGGACGGAGGAGGAGCTCACCGGAGAGGAGGGAGGAGAAACCGTGAGGGGAGGGGAGGGGAGGAGAGGAGAGGAGGGAGGAGGAGGTCCCCGGAGAGGAGGAGGTTGCCGGAGAGGAGAAGGAGGTCGCCGGAGAGGAGGAGGAGGTCACTGGAGAGGAGGAGGAGGTCGCCGGAGAGGAGGAGGAGGAGGTCGCCGGAGAGGAGGAGGGTAGTATGATGGAGGAGAGGAGGAAGATGGAGTGGAGGAGATGAGGAGATGGAGTGGAGGAGAGGAGGAGATGGAGTGGAGGAGACGTGGAGTGGAGGAGGTGCGCCCAGCCATATATACGACATAGTAATGGCGCACCGTGGGCAGGTGCGCCATTACTAACTTTTTTTTTACTTTTTTTATTTATTTTGAATTTTGAAGGCGGGAATATACTAATGGCGCACCATGGGCAGGTGCGCCATTAGTAACCTTTTTTGACTTATTTTGAATTTTGAAAGCGGGAAGATACTAATGGCGCACCATGGGCAAGTGCGCCATTAGTAAGTTTGAATTTTTTTTTAATTTTTTCCCTCTCCAGATCTTAAAAGCCTCGTAACTTTTTTCTGTTAGGTTTTTGAGGATTTTGAAAATGTTTAACGGGGTTCCCTCGATTAAATTCAGATGTAACTTTCGGAGTAGATGATTTTTCATATAAAAAACTTTTTCATTCGAGTTCGTACGCAAAAGTTATGCCCATTTTTACAAATTCTCGAGAGATTTTGCAAAAAAGTCGAAAATTCATGTTTGTAAATTTTGCTAACAACTAGACCACATATCACACGGGAATCTTATTTTCTTTTTTTTGACATTTCTATCATTTTCTTTTATTTTTTTTTGAAACTGAAAAGGCGGTCCAAGGGGGAGGGTGCATTCGGGCGAATGTTTGGGCCAAGTTACTAATGGCGCACCGTGGCATGGTGCGCCATTACTAGTTCAACTAGTAATGGCGCACCACTCCCACGGTGCGCCATTAGTAAAAAATAAATGTGGTGCGCCATTACTAGTTCAACTAGTAATGGTGCACCACTCCCACGGTGCGCCAGTAGTAGTTTTGAAAAAATTAAAAAAAATTACTAATGGCGCACCTTGAACGTGGTGCGCCATTAGTATTTGCACACTAATGGCGCACCAACACATGGTGCGCCATTAGTATATAGTAATGGCGCATCACATGTCTGGTGCGCCATTAGTGTCAATTCCATCTATAGCCCTTTTCCTAGTAGTGGCATCACCGATGAATCATACTTGCTCCTTTCGTGCGGTTGATGAAAACCACTACATGATTTGCACATGATTGTTATTGCTTCTTATCATATATCTCCATGGGTTGCCTCTCTCATGCTAGATGATTTGCCATGTATTGAGTGCAACTATGCCTTTAGTCTTGATAATGAGTTTGCCCCCATAGCATTCTCGCATGTATTTGGAGATTTTGACATATTTCTTGTGAAGCATGCTTGTCTTACCTCTTTGCACCATATACCTAGTTCCATGAATATTGCCATTGTTGCATCATATTATTCATGCACTTGTGCTTCTAATGGTTATGTGCAAGAGAAGAGAACCATCATGATGTATGATGTGTTTATCTACCATGCGCCCACGTTCTTTCTTTTGTTGTGTGCATGTGTAGGATACTTGGACTTCGTGTCAACTTCCACGTCACATGAGTTAACAATCCGAGCTCTTGAGAGTGAACCACCTTCTACCATGACGATTCTACATCGCCCTTGCTTGTACTTCGACATTGTGAAGGACACACAAGGACACACCTTCAAGGTGTCATCTTTCTTGAGCATGGATATGACGGATCATACTACTTGTGTTGCTTGCACCATGAGACTTAATTTTCATCTTGGACCACTTGATTGCACACTTCTTAGAGATCTTGCTTCGACTTGTCATTTTCACCATTCCATGCATCATGATATATATGCCTTGTGTGTTGCATCCAATTCTTGGATTACTTGCTCCTCTCATATGTTTGGTTGCAACGATGTCATCACTTCACATATGCCATGTCCCATTGATTGCTACATGCTTGCCTTGATTGCCTCACACATGATGAACAATTGCTCTTTCCATTGTGTTGAGTGCCACACGATATTCACTTCACCCTATGCATGTTATGCTTGGATTGTCTTGCACTTGACACATGTGTTTAGACATCTCATCTTATTTGGTGTTGTGAGTGCTTCTTATGCCTACCATAGACCTTCATTGAGCGCTTTGCCCAAGCTTGCTATGACTTTGAGGTAGATGCTTATTCTCTTGTCCCCATGATATCTTTTCTTGTGCTCGATTGATATGGTTACATGCCATGTCACAATCCTTTATCACACCATATGCTTTGCATGATGACGACACTTGTTTGGTGACTCACCCATTGAATGCTTGGTTTTGCACTAACGCTAATCACATTTGTTTTTCCAAGTGTTTATTGTCCTTACTCCTTTTGAAGGAATCACAAGACGGTGCGACATTGGAGAGTGCCCATTTCGAGCTTCCAGATGACAAGTACTTGCTGAATGTCCACTTCAACATGGCGAAGCCATCTCTTTCCCATGGTGATTTGGTTTTTGATCCGAGGTTGGATCTTTCCCAAGGGAGGGGAGATGATGCGGAGCATCCTATGGACATCACCATGTCAAGAGTTTGTTCGGCAAGTGACACGTGCGACATCTACTTCACATACACAAAGGTGAATCATCTCCTTTACACGTGCTCACTTGACCCATTCGAGGATGGTATACTTCTTGACACTTATCCCGTGTGCATGCATAGGTATTGTTGGAGCTTCACGGATGACGAGGAGTGCAAGCGCCAAGGAACAAATACACCATCCGCGAGGTTAGCCTGGAAGTGATGACGAAAGAAGACGGAGCTGCTGACGCTACAGCAGTTGGACATCCGGGCCATGGGCCAGACATCCGGCGCCTGTGCAGCCACCCAGGAGCTGCACCAACAGAAGGCCAAGAGCTTCAGCGGTCGGACATCCGGCGACCAACCCCATAAATCCGACGACGCCTATCCAGAGAAGAACATATTCGGCCACCGCCAGGCCGAACATCCGGCCAGTGCCCCGGACATCCGGCGTCCTGCGAACAGCCGGACATCCGGCCCCTAGCCCGGACATCCGGCGCCTGCCTATGCGCATGGACACAGCCCGAGGCCCATGTATCCCCTTTCCCACTTACCCCTTCGTGGCTTAGACTATAAATAGACCACCCCCTCATCCATTCTAGGGTTAGCAAAGTAGTAGCTCATTTAGAGATAGAGCTTTGCTCATCCATTACGGATCTACTCCACGAGGGAGACCGCGGCCCCTCTTCGAAGAAGATCCACTTGGATTCAAGACCCCTCATGGGAAGATCCCCTCGTGGATTCAAGACCTCCTCATGAAGATGAATCTTACCTTGTATCTTTCCCTTTGTTGTTCATGTACCTTATGGATCTTGTGTGTTTGATTGTCTAGTGGATGTGTGATTGGACTTGTTCTTGAGTGTTTCCCCTTGTGATTTCTCCCCGTTCTCCCCTCGTGTTCTTCATGTTCTTCGCGGGATCCGATCCTTTCATGAAAGATCGGCCGTATAGGGTTCCACCCTACATCAATCACATTCTCATGAACATTAGAAACATGACCAAGAAACGAAAGTACCTGATAATTCAACTGGCGTGCGGGAGGTCTAGTAGTTGACCCAATAGGTATAGGAGCAGGGGCTAGTGTAACTATGGTAGACATGTTCTCATCATCCTCCCCTTCTTGAAAACAAATCCGCCCTCAGCGTTGTATAAACTGAAATGTGGCTAAGAAAAGAGACAAGGTGCACACATTGTATATGTATATGTCATCCATTTTTATTTATCACAGTTGTGGCACATGTGACACATTTATACAAGAGTACTCTTTAAATGTCATGAAATATAAAGCCAAAATACTATCCCAAGAAGTCAAAGCATTGAAAATATTGCAACTCAGTTTGCACATATAAGTGAAACGCTTAATCGTAACAAAAGATTGCCAATGCTCATCATTAAACCATCCCAACCTTGAGGAACCATCACCAAGATTAGAGGTCATATCAAAATGACTAAACATTGGCACAATTAGTTTCAAATGTATTTGACCAAATCTGATTTATTCCCTGATTCACATGGTTCTTTCGCGTCAATAGTTAATTCAATGGGCTCACTCAAAATTGTTTGATCACATGGCAAAGTCAAATCATCAACATAGTCCACTAAAATAGCCGGTGTGATCAAAGTAGTAGGTAGCTCATCGCACGGTGCATTTAAATTGACAAGGCATTCATCATAGTCATGTGGAGGTGGAAGATCAATATCTTTGTCATTACCTCTTATGATCAACTCGGATGATGTAGGCACTCTTATGATCTTGTTCTCTTCATGAGAAACGCGTTGTTGTATTTCCTGTTCAGCTTTGCAAGCAAGATGAAACAAACGGTCCATAGGATAACACTCTTCATGAACTAGTATCTCCTGAATATCACGGTTTAACCCTACCCAAAATATATCCATAAAATCATCTCCAGTTTCCCCTAAAAAGGAGTGCAACAAGGTAATTTGCAAATCATCATTATATTTTGTTACAGTGTCACTACCTTGTTTTAAATGTTGTAGTTTTCAATCATTCCACAAGTATAATAAACATCGACGAATCTATCTCTCATGACAAGTTTTAAATCATCCCAAGTATTAGGTACATAATCAGGGTATAACCAACAATGTTCACTCCACCAAACAGTAGCAAAACCAGTGAACGTACTAACCGCGAGCTTAACTTTTTGATGTTCAAAAAAATTATGGGAAGCAAATATAGCATTCATTTCGAACTCCCATTCAATATATAAATCAGGCTTAAAACGACCATTAAAAGGTGCCATGGAAATAAGAACCTGTTTGTGCGCATTCTGACCTCTTTGTACCTCTTGTGATGGTGGTTGTATTTTCTGAGGTGATGGCACATATGCCACGATCGATGAAGCGCAACTGACTCTGGAACATGCCATGATTAGTAGAAGCAAGAAACAAAATCTAAGAATAATGTTCCTAGGAACTACTGGATGTTGTGGTAAAACGCTCATAGTAGAGCAAAAATCAAAGTCTTACAAGTTCTTATCATGCAGTAGGTGGTGACCGGCAACCAATGGTGTCAAATAACTCTAAAACTTGGGCAAAACGATTGCCAGGTGAATGTATATATGCACAGTGTAGAAATATGTGAAGCTGGGTTAGCTTTATATGTATGGAAAGAAAATGCTAGAACCACTTTAATTAATGCGAGCTGAAAATTCGCTCAAAGTGTTCGAGTGCTGGTTGTAGGCTAGACCGTGCTAAAGACGTAAGCCTAAGACACAAATGAGTTCACCCAGTCAGAACAGCCAGAGAAACAAGCACGTGTGCAAACACCTGGTGAAACTGAATCAGTATTTTTATTGTGTTGAAGAGTGGATCTGAACTAACAAGAAAGCAATTAGCTGATGTGATCGACGAGATCCCACGTGCGGCAGATGCGCAGTACAACCTCTTGTAAACAGTCAACAAGTCCTGAAATATGCACTTCCTTTTTACTGTTTCTTTCTTCAGAAAATAGTTTTTAGGCAACTCTTCAAGAAAAAATACTGCAAGGATGTGTATGTGGATGTGTACAAAAATTTGGAGCCTCTCTCTTCTTTGTCCAGTCAAATCAAACAGCCACCAAATCAAGCCCACGTACACTAGAATCAACCATTATTTAATTCTGCATGCAAAGCAAGTTGGGCTCCACGTTCGCTTCTCTTCCTTTAAAAAAATAGATAGTGTTCTTTTCGAACCAGATCAGATTGGCCCTCTCCCTTCTATAAATTTTATAAGAATCCTTTTTTATTTGTTGCTGCCATGTGGCCGATCCAAACTTTTCTATGACCAAAGCTGATTCGCTTCCTCCTCCTCTTCTTTTATTAGGAAAAAATAATGCCCAGCCTTGACAGAATATTTTTCTTTCCTTTTTATCTCCTAAAAACGTGAGGATCCAGTTTGGCTACTCCTTTTTTTGGCAAACAAAACTTGGTAACAAAATCTGAACGGTGCAAGCTCTACTTTCCTACAAGTATTCCTTTCAGCCGTGGAACTTCCAAACTTTTTCTTATCTCCAAAAAATAAAACTGAGACTTACCGCACAGAGCGCTTTCCAAGTATTACCAAGCAAACGTGATTGCTCTTTCCTTGTAAACTCAAACCGATCAGCCCTCGATCTCTCTTTTATTTTTGGCCAATCTGTTTTTTTACTTCCTTCCAAACAAACAAAGCAAATCAGATTCTCCTTCTTTCCTATCAGTATCAGTATCAGGTACACCCCAAAAGAATGCGAACAGAAAGAAGCTTAGGGGAATAGATGGTCAGGCTGTAGATAGTAACCCAAATATTACAGTTAATTCAAGATCAGTGACGCCCCCTTGAGGGTGATCGTCGGGATCAATGAAACTACTAGTGTGGAACTGTCGGGGGCTCGGGAATGCCCCGGCAGTTCGTGCTTTGCTGGAGGTCCAGCGAAGTTGCAATCCCGATATGATGTTTTTGTCGGAGACACACCTCGACAGCTATCCGGCAGAGTGTTTAAGGAGAAAATTAAAAATGGATCAAAAGTTTGTATGTCCAAGTGACGGTAGGAAAGGTGGCTTGCTATTGCTTTGGAAGAAAGAGGTTAAAGTAAATAGACTGGACTTAGACCCAATGTTCATTGATGTGACAATAGAGGAAAGTAATAACAGTATTTGGAAATTGACTGGTATGTATGGAGAATTTCGTTGGGAGAAGAAATATAAATCTTGGGACCGTATGAGATCATTGCATCAGAGTCAGAATCTCCCCTGGTTGTTGATTGGAGACCTGAATGAAATACAAAATCTAAGTGAAAAGGAAGGAGGGAACCCACGGCTTCCACAATATATGCAAGCATTTCAGCAGGCTATAGATGACTGTGATCTCAAAGACATGGGATATGTAGGTGATGGTTACACATGGCAGAGGGGCAGAATTAGAGAAAGACTGGATAGAGGGCTCATTAATGAGTCATGGTCACAGTTATACCCCCATGCAGCACTCGAGAATAAATACTATAATCACTCTGATCATCGGCCTCTTCTAGTGGATACAGAGTTTTATGTGTAGAACATAAACGCAGTAGCGGGGGTGAAAAGATTCGAAGCAAGATGGCTGCATGAAAAAGAATTCAGTGATACGGTACTGGAAGCTTGGAACAAAGTGAGCGGTGACCCTAATGCACAGAATATCCATAGCAAGTTAAGTCAGATGCATAGCCTGTTTCATGACTGGGACCAACGAGTACTTAAGAAATCCAAGAAAAGGTTAAGGAAGGCGCAGAGAGAGTTGGAAAAAATTATGATAGGCCCTATAAATGATGAAACAGAGATCAAGAGGAAAGAATTAGCCGAGTTGGTCGAATACCTACTGATAATAGAAGAAATCCATCATCTTCAGTGATCAAGGGCTACTTGGTTGAAGAATGGGGACCGAAACACAGGGTTTTTCCAGGCCTTTGCTTCGGTGAGGAGAAAGAAAAATATGATTAAAAAACTTAAAGATGGAAATGGTGATTTAGTGGAAGGTATGGCTGATCTCAACTCACACATACAGGATTATTTTCCTAATCTATTTACCAATGAGGTGCAGCAGGTTAATCATGAGATCATTGATAATGTGCAAACTAAAGTTTCAGTTCAAATGAATAACATGTTACTTGCTCCATTCACAACAGATGATGTGAAAAAGGCAGTGTTCAGTATAGGGGACCTAAAGGCACCAGGGCCCGATGGTCTACATGCAATATTTTTTAAGAAGTTCTGGCATATTTTGGGTGATGGGATTACACAAGAGGTTTTATTAGCCATCAACTCAAAACAGATCCCAGCTGAATGGAATGACACCTCAGTCGTTCTTATACCCAAGGTTGACAATCCGGAGATGATAACTCAATATAGACCAATTAGCTTATGCAATGTATTATATAAAATCATATCTAAGATGCTTGCAGGTAGGTTAAAGAGTATTTTGCCAGAAATCATTTCTCCTACACAAAGTGCATTTGTGCATGTAGGCTTATTACTGGTAATGTTCTTATCGCTTACGAATGTGTGCATAAGATTAAGAATAAGAGAGCTGGACAGACTGGGTTATGTGCTGTGAAGTGGGATATGCATAAGGCTTATGATCGGGTTGAGTGGAATTTTCTTCGAAGTATGATGGAAAAACTTGGGTTCCATGAGCAATGGATTGATATGGTTATGGCATGTGTAAGCTCTGTGAGATATAATATTCGTTTTAACTCTCAAGAAACAGATATGTTTGTCCCATCTAGAGGCATTAGACAAGGGGATCCCCTATCCCCATATCTTTTCCTCATTTGTGCAGAAGATCTCTCTAGTATGTTGCAATTTGAAGAAGAAGTTGGTGGCCTTGATGGGGTTAGAGTGTGCAGAAATGCACCATCAGTCTCACACATTTTATTTGCTGATGATTCTCTAATTCTCATGGAAGCTGATGTCCTAAATGCAACTTCCTTACAGCATGTACTAGACACTTATTGCCAAAGTTCAAGTCAGATGGTGAGCTTATCAAAATCAAGTATTTTCTTTAGCCCGAATACACCCGTGGTAACCAGAACTGAAGTTTGTGAAATTTTACATATTGCAACTGAAGCATTATCAGATAGATATCTTGGCCTACCTGCTATTGTGGGTGCAGACAGAAGTGATTGCTTCAAACACTTTCGAAAGCTAGATTGATCGGCTAGATGGAGAAACAGTTATCACTAGAGGTAAAGAGATTCTACTTAAGGCGGTGGCCCAAGCCATCCCTATTTTTGCTATGTCGGCTTCTGTTTACCTAAGGGTGTTTTGCAAGGATATCGCAGATGTAATAGCTCAATTCTGGTGGGGAGATGATGTAGAGAATAGAAAGATGCACTGGTATTCATGATGGAAACTCTGTTTTCCAAAGAGCGAAGGTGGTATGGGTTTTCGGGACCTTTGTTCTTTTAACTTAGCCATGTTGGCTAAACAATGTTGGAGATTAATCACAGACCCAGACACCCTTTGTGCTCGGGTTTTGAAAGCTAAATATTATCCAAATGGGAGTTTGCTACAAGCTACACCGAAACAGGGGGTGTCTTTCACTTGGAAAATTATCTTGAAAGGTCTAGAAACTTTTAAGAAGGGTTACATCTGGAGAATTGGATCAGGTGAGGCAGTAAACATCTGGTGTGATCCATGGATTCCGGCTAGCCCTGATAGGAAAATAATTACACCCCGTGGCCAAATAGTTTTATCACAGGTTAGTGATCTCATCGACCCAAATACTGGAATCTGGGACGTGGAACTGCTCACTAATATCTTCAATCTCGTGGACGTGTGAAGGATCTTACAAATCCCGCTACCAAGCTTTTGATGATTTTATTGCATGGCATGCAAATAAAACTGGAACTTTTTCTATCTGAAGTGCATATAAAATACAGTGGATGTATACCTTCAGAGAACATACAAATATTAATTCAGTCCCGAGTGGCTCTACCCCTTTGGTAATATGGAGTATACTCTGGAAATTAAATATTCCTCGTAAAGTTCAGATCTTTTGCTGGCATGTATTGCATGGAATAATCCCTCTAAAGTCAATACTAATGAATAGGCATATAGGGACTAATGGAGCATGTCCGATATGCCACCAAGGTGCCGAGGATCCCTGCCACCTGCTTTTCACTTGTCTGCATGCTAAGGAGATGTGGCGATGCTTCAGGATGTCTGAGATAATTGACCATGCCAGCATTGTTGATAGATCCGGTTCAGCGATCTTGGAATATTTACTTCTAATGCCGGATAGTCCCCAAATCCTTGAACCAAGTCTAAATTTTAAGCAGGTAATCGCGGTCGCCTGCTGGTATTTATGGTGGATAAGAAGGCGTATTACACATAATGAATCTGTCCCTCCGATAGTCCGATGGCCGATCTCTGTACTGGCTATTGCAAGCAATTATGAGAAGGCATTGACCGAAACCTTCAGGCCTCAGGAATATAAATGGGTTAAACCCAATCCCAAATCTGTGAAAGTGAATGTAGATGCGGCGTACTATCAGGATGAAGGAATGTGAGCAACATCAACGATAATACGAGATGAAAAAGGTAATTTTATTGCGGCTACTTGCAAATTTATTCCGTTTGCTGCTGATGTAGTCACAGCTGAAGCTATGGCCATGAGGGATGGTCTTAAACTAGCTAATTCTCTTGGATTCAATCGATTGGAAGCTGAGTCTGATTCTATGCAAGTCATCAACTTTTGTACCGGTCAGTCGAGATGGTGGGACGCAGCGGCAGCAATTTTCGCGGAGTGTGTGGAGACGGCTACATTAATTGGGAAGGTCGTCTATAAAATTTGTTATCGATCGTTGAATCAAGCAGCGCATGTGCTAGCAAACTATAGTTATTGTAATAAGATCTCGTTGGTTTGGATGAACAAGCCCCCTGACGTGTTGGTCAGCAAGCTCGTAGACGATGTATCTATTATTTGATTTCAATAAAGCTAGTCATGATGGCCTTTCCTTAAAAAAGATTCTCCTTCTTTCCTTTTAAATCTTTCCTATTTAAATCCTTCCAAAATGACTACCAAACAGATCCGCTGCGGCCTCTTTTTTTTTATACCATAGATAGATGGCACTTGCCAACCAATTGGAAATCTGCCCAAGAGAATCAGCACGAAAATTGCTCCCTTTCTTTAGTACCAGACCAAAATGTTCTAACCAAAAAACAAACTACACGCCATGCAAAAGTTTTGCATGTTCCCTCCATCTCCTCTTATTCCGCCAACCTCTCTTTCTCTATTTTTTTGTTGCGGTCTCCAAGGATCAAACAAATCTGGACTGCCTTTATCTCTTGGTCTCTCTCTCCAAAAGCACCTACGGGATCAATACTTGCCTCAAAAGATCTCTTTTTTCTTTAAAAAATTTCTCAATTTTTTCTCTCTCCACGAGATGAATGATGCTCCAAGATAGTGATGAACGCCAGCAACGAATCAATGGTGGTGATAGCGACAACAGTGGCGAAGAAAATCAGTGGCAAAGAAAGATCACAATGAATTGGATGATGGTGTGAGTGGATGCGGCGTGAACAAAATATGACTAGAACTCGAAACTCTAAAAGATTAGACACTAAGCACTTGACACACGATGCACCCGAAAATTCAACAAAACAAAAACTAAGTGATATTGGCGAAAGGCTCAGATTGTTTGGGACACGGATGAACTAATCTAATTTTTTTTGCCATTTTGTGGACTGTTGGTATGAATGACAGATGCAATCTAAACTATGAAAAATCGTAAAATCTCACCGGGCAACCTAAAAACTGATACCACTTGATAGAGGCAAAGGTGTTCCATCTTTCGATGAGATGATGTTCATCACTGTGGTGGAAATCGACTTTGACGATCCGACTACGAACGTGCGAGGACGTCGCGCCTTAGCAATCGCTAAACCAACTCCGAGAGGTTATTGACAATGCCAGAGCACAATCAACCTGACCATGAAGGTCTATTTCCTGCAAGCAAACGAAGAACAAGCAAGAAACTAAGATTGCAATATGGCTATTGCGAATATAAGATGAAATCTTTATTGATCAAGGTGGGGTTCTGTGACGTCTTGGTCTGGTCCTTGAACACAAACGAAGTACGCAAAGTTGCAGCTATGGCGAACTTTTAATCTAAACAAAACCCAAGTAAAAAGATGCCTTAAGGGGTTTATTTATAAGGGAAAAGAGAGGGAGTTTTGTCCATCCTTGGCAAGGTGGGACTAAAACACCTCCTGGATCGTTTTCCCTATCATACGGACTCTAAAAATAGCCTACGGGGTAGTAGTTTGAAATTACATGGGCCTGGCCCACAAATAAGGTGATGCAACACCAATAATAAGCTATGGACGAAATTTATGAAAGACCATCTAGTATAATACGTCCAACTTCTTGTATGCCATCATGGTGGCTTCAAAGTACGGAAGTCTCCACTGGAAATACAGTTCTTGTACCCTTCGCGCGCACCTTCATCACAAAGCTTGATCATGCTCCAGTGTTCAATCTTCTTGTCCATGCTCGACGCTTCAACTATAAACAACACAACTGTACCTAAGTTAGGTAGCATGACATTCTCATGAACATTAGAAACATGACCAAGAAACGAAAGTACCTGATAATTCAACTGGCGTGCGCGAGATCTAGTAGTTGACCCAATAGGTATAGCAACATGGGCTAGTGTAACTATGGTAGCCATGTCCTCATCAGAAGTACATCCTCCGTCTTCTTCATGGCAAAGTGTCCCATTAATCCTCCTCCATGCGCCTACTGCAACAACAAAATACGAACAGAGCTAGCTAGAATGCTTAGCCTATTAGCACAAAACACAAATCCATCATTAACGACGAACTTTTTATAGCGACCCGACCACAGACGGTCAAGTCTCTGTGCTTAAGTGTCATCCCTGGATCGGTATACTGACACACAGAGTACTCGAGGATTTATAACAGAGGTAAATCACATGTATAAAGTAACGTAAATACTATTACCTCAATCCATATAGCAGAAGTAACAACGGGGTTGTGGATTCCCATCAACACCAACGACAAGTTGAGTGTACAAATCATATCCCTAACGTATCACTTACTCGTCGTAAGAAATCCTGCAACCTGAGACATTGCAGCCACAAAGGGTTAGTACATTGAATGTACTGGAAAATTCACACCATAGGATAATGATGAATCATAGCTATCACTACATGCAATATGGCTGGTGAGGCTCTATGGTTACAATGTTTTGCGAAAAGCCAATTTTTTTCCTACAATAAAGGAATATATTTTATTTACAACAAAGTTTATTGAAAACATCGAGAATGGTAACCCCATCTCAATCCCAATTAAACAGTAATTAATAACCCAACAAATTAATTTAGAGTGATGAGATCAACATGATAATTCAAGAACCAGATACTCAAGATGTGCATAACCAGGGACGTGGCTAACCATGATTTGTTTGTACACACTCCAGAGGTTTGCGTACTTTTCCCCATAAGACTCGATCTCCTCCATTGGATTTCTCACACTACATGGTGTTTAAGAAAGGGATGACCTAGACACGGTCTTTTAGAAACATTAACTCTTTACTCTTTGTGGACAATTACACCTAATTTCCCCTACATGTGCTAGCCCACCACTGAAAGAGGTCATGTAACCTACTTAACTATGCTAGAGCCCATATGATGCGGAGCATCCCACGTTCATCCCCATGTACACTCCGACTACTCTCCAAACCCCAAGTGGACATATGATGAGACCTCGAACATACGCCATTGGACACAAGGTGAACTCGCTCCTCTCCGAACCATCACTTTCTACATATGAGATATGGCTACTACCTCCAACGTGTGTTCTATGCATGACCAGGTACTTGGAGGAAAGCCACGAATTCACCACATCCAACGGAATAGCTAGCGAGGACGCCAAGTACAAGGACCGTCGTTGTCAAAACCGGCGAATCTCTGGTAGGGGGTCCTGAACTGTGCGTCTAGGCCGGATGGTAACAGGAGACAAGGGACACGATTTTTTACCCAGGTTCGGGCCCTCTCGATGGAGGTAAAACCCTACATCCTGCTTGATTAATATTGATGATATGGGTAGTACAACAGTAGATCTACCACGAGATCAGAGAGGCTAAACCCTAGAAGCTAGCCTATGGTATGATTGTTGTGTATGAATATGATGTCCTATGGACTAAAACCCTCCGGTTTATATAGACACTGGATAGGGTTAGGGTTACATAGAGTCGGTTACAATGGTAGGAGATCTACATATCCGTATCGCCAAGCTTGCCTTCCACACCAAGGAAAGTCCCTTCCGGACGTGGGACGGAGTCTTCAATCTTGTGTCTTCATAGTCCAGGAGTCCGGCTGAAGGTATATTCCGGCCATCCGGACACCCCCTAATCTAGGACTCCCTCAGTAGCCCCCAAACCAGGCTTCAATGACGATGAGTCCGGCGCGCAGATTGTCTTCGGCATTGCAAGGCGGGTTCTCCTCCAAATTCCATGTACCTGTTGAATAAAGTTCGGTTTCTTATAGATGTTGCGCTCCTTGGCTTCTACGCCCCTTCGCGAGTGTTCATCAGAGCGCATCCAGCAAAGGTCCATTCCACCATGGCCAGCCGTCACGACTCCTCCTCTCGCCCTTCCAGCCCTCAGCCTGGATACTGGGAGAGATGCTCCATCCCGCATAGCAAGCTAGTGACGCTCCAGACCAAGGGATTTCTCCCGCCGGCCTATATGGTCCCGGTTCGAGCCGGTCTCGCCGTCTATAACGGCGAAAAGCAAGCGGATAGTGCCCCTAATCCCTCCAAAGGGGAGAGGGTATGCCTCGTCCCTTATTTAATAAGGGGGCTCGGGTTTCTAATCCATCCATTTCTCCGGGGGCTGCTGGAGTTCTACGACCTCCAGCTACACAATCTCACGCCTGCCTCCGTATTGCATATCGCGGGCTTCGTAGCCCTCTGCGAGCTGTTTTTGGGCGTCGGGGCTCATTTCGGGCTGTGGAAATGGTTATTCTGCCTTGTGCCCCGCTCTAAGGAGGGGTCAATGTATCAAGTGGGCGGAGCCGAAGTGTGGCGCATCGCCGGGACCGGATATCTGTCCGGAACGCCAAAGAAGGCGTCCGAAGACTGGCCCTCGGAATGGTTTTATATAGAAGACGTCCCACTGCCGGATCCTGTCTGGATCGGCCTCCCTGAATTCGACAGTGCTCCCTTAAAGAAGCGCCTAAGCTGGCGTCCATGGAGCCCTCAGGGGGAAAGTGACAGGGACATCATCTACCTGATGGGCCGAATAAGATTGTTAGCCCATTCCGGACTAACCATGATCGGGGTTATGGCCGAATGCATCATGCGGGGGGTGCAACCGCTGCAGTATAGAAGCCACCCCATGTGGGACTTCAACGGGGAGGACGACGCGACCCGCTACGGCCGTAAGGGGCCGGATTCAGCTGCCGCTCTACTAAAGATCTTGTCCACTTTGTATAAGGGAGAAGAGGAGGAATTTCTCCGCGTCAACCCACAGGGTGGATTCTCTATGCACAATCCCCCAAGCTGGGTAAGCGGTCGTATTTACTTGCCCATCCGTTTTATATTCCCATTGTTAAATATTCAGTTTGACGACTTCAATGCGGGAACTACGCCGGGCTGTTAAGGAAATAAGCAGCCCTCCTCCACAACCCGAGGACCCAGGACGGTCCCTCGACCCGGCCTCTCAAGAGGATCCGGACATATCTGTGGAGCTGATTGATGGAGTGTTCCATCAATTGAGCAAGGAAAACACCTTGGTGGACATTATGGCCGATTACCCAGGGCTAATCCCGGCCTCCCAGGTAATTGAGATCGAAGTCCCAGTACCCCGAATAGTGTTGGGGAACGTAGTAATTTCAAAAAATTTCCTACGCACACGCAAGATCATGGTGATGCATAGCAACGAGAGGGGAGAGTGTTGTCTACGTACCAACGCAGACCGACTGCGGAAGCGATCACACAACGTAGAGGAAGTAGTCGTACGTCTTCCCGATCCGACCGATCCAAGCACCGTTACTCCGGCACCTCCGAGTTCTTAGCACACGTTCAGCTCGATGATGATCCTCGGGCTCCGATCCAGCAAAGCGTCGAGGAAGAGTTCCGTCAGCACGACGGCGTGGTGACGATCTTGATGTACTACCGACGCAGGGCTTCGCCTAAGCACTACAACGGTATGATCGAGGTGGAATTTGGTGGCAGGGGGCACCGCACACGGCTAAGGAACGATCAACAATGATCAATTGTTTGTCTTGGGGTGTCCCCTGCCCTCGTATATAAAGGGGAAAAGGGGGAGAGGTGCGCCGGCCAAGGAGAGGGCGCGGGAGGAGTCCTACTCCTACCGGGAGTAGGACTCCCCCCCCCCTCAATCCTATTCCAACTAGGATTCCCAAGGGGGAAAGGAGAGAGAGGGGGGCCGGCCCCTTCTCCTAGTCCTAATAGGACTTGGGGAAGGGGGGCGCGCGGCCAGCTATGGGCTGCCCCTTTTCTCTTTTCCACTAAGGCCCATGAAGGCCCATATGGTTCCCGGGGGGTTCCGGTAACCCTCCCGGTAATCCGGTAAAATCCCGATTTTACCCGGAACACTTCCGATGTCCAAATATAGGCTTCCAATATATCAATCTTTACGTCTCGACCATTTCGAGACTCCTCGTCATGTCCGTGATCACATCCGAGACTCCGAACAACCTTCGGTACATCAAAATGCATAAACTCATAATAACTGTCATTGTAATGTTAAGCGTGCGGACCCTACGGTTCGAGAACAATGTAGACATGACCGAGACACGTCTCCGGTCAATAACCAATAGCGGGACCTGGATGCCCATATTGGCTCCTACATATTCCACGAAGATCTTTATCGGTCAGACCACATAACAACATACGTTGTTCCCTTTGTCATCGGTATGTTACTTGCCTGAGATTCGATCGTCGGTATCCAATACCTAGTTCAATCTCGTTACCGGCAAGTCTCTTTACTCGTTCCGTAATACATCATCTCACAACTAACATCTTAGTTATAATGCTTGCAAGGCTTATGTGATGTGTATTACCGAGAGAGCCCAGAGATACCTCTCCGACAATCGGAGTGACAAAACCCTAATCTCGAAATACGCCAACCCAACATCTACCATTGGAGACACCTGTAGTACTCCTTTATAATCACCCAGTTACGTTGTGACGTTTGGTAGTACCCAAAGTGTTCCTCCGGTAAACGGGAGTTGCATAATCTCATAGTTATAGGAACATGTATAAGTCATGAAGAAAGCAATAGCAACATACTAAACGATCGGGTGCTAAGCTAATGGAATGGGTCATGTCAATCAGATCATTCAACTAATGATGTGACCTCGTTAATCAAATAACAACTCTTTGTTCATGGTTAGGAAACATAACCATCTTTGATTAACGAGCTAGTCAAGTAGAGGCATACTAGTGACACTCTGTTTGTCTATGTATTCACACATGTATTATGTTTCCGGTTAATACAATTCTAGCATGAATAACAAACATTTATCATGATATAAGGAAATAAATAATAACTTTATTATTGCCTCTAGGGCATATTTCCTTCAAATAGGTGTCCGCCCTTTCATGTTTTCAGTTTCCTGATTACAACTGAACTTTGCAGGGGAGGTTTTTAAAGCGGAAGGCCGAACCTGCGGCGACAAGCCAACGAGGGGCTGCAGGGCCCCGTGGGCAGAAAAGAAGTGCAGTCCGGACCGAGGCGTTAGCGCAAAGGTACGGCGCGCCCCTTATCCCAGGTGTTATACCTTCGAGGCACATTGACGCTCGTGCTTTCTTCAGGACAGAGACCTCGCCGGACTATATCCGGAGAGGCTGCCAATCGCGCCTCCACCAGTCAGGCTCCAAAGCCTGGCCAGGAGGCGGAGGCGAACGCAAGGCGCGCGCCAGACACTCCTCCGTTGGAGGATGTGGACGGGTTGTCTGCGACCAACTCTGAGGTGGAGAGTGCCATGAACCATAGGCGTCACCGGACAATTCTTCGCGACGCTTGTTTCTCTCAAGGGGCATTGGATGCCTTCAACTCGGGAGATGCGTACCTCCGTGCCGCTCAAAATGGTCTAGCCAGAGCCACGGAGCAATATGTAAAAGACATACGGGTAAGAAAATTTTGGTAATTATATATATACCAGTAGCCCCCGAGACTTGAAACAGTTAGAATAACTGATTTAAGGATCATTTGTTATGCGGGTTCTTACAGAAAAGAATTCCCTACTGTCCAAGGAGCTGGAAGAGTGCAAAGCCCAACTTGAGGCCGCACTGGCCGCGGCAGGGGAGCCCAAGGAGACCCCCTCTGGAAATATACACTTCGAAAGATAAGTATTTTGCGAAGCACGGCATGGGTGCGAATCTGACAAATGAAATTGCAGATTGCGCTAGATTGAATCCGAAAAGGCAACACCTCCTACGCCAGCTAAAGGCTGGTGAGAAGGTGCTGACAAAGGTGAGGCGGGAGAAGAACGATCTCCAAGATGCCAACACCAAGCTGTGCGTCGAGCTAAAAGATGTTCGTTCCCAGCTGTCAGACTCCGTGAAGGAGAATCAGCGGCTTCGGCGCGGCATATTTAGTAAGTGCTTGAACGAACCTTTGAAAGAAAGTTCGGCGGGGAAGTCGACTAACAGAGAAATGTCTGTAGGTGTGTTAGCAGGTCGTCCTGCAGAGGAGATGCCCAGTTCTACAGGTGACCTTCTTCCCGAGCTCTCAGAACTGCTTGATCGAGTTCGGCAGGCGATGCAAGGCATCGCCCAGGCCCTATGGCCATCCGTCTCCATGCCCGAAGGTCTTGGAGAGCTTGCGGAGAAGCTAAAGGGAGCACGGCGGCGCTTCTGATTGTGGAAGATATCGGCCCGCCGTCAAGGCGCTAGGGAATCCTGGGCCATGGTGAAGACGCGGTATGCAAAGGCTGACCCCCACCACATGGCCGAGGTCGGTCCTGTAGGGCCCGATGGGAAGGAGATCCCTGTAAGCTTAGTATACGGCCAAGTAGAGTTGGCCGCAAAGTATTCCCAGCAGGACTGTAAATTAGACAGCCTGTTAGATGATATTGAAGAGGAATAAAATTAGTCAAAACGACTATGTAATTTAATTGACATTTATAATGCCTTCTAGCCGGATTGTAGATCATTTGTCATGGCCGACCTTTTCGCTTCAGCCTCGGGACCTGACGGTCCGGAGTGTGTCCGAATTCCCATGCGGTTATATAGGAACCGGGGAATGCTTGGAGACTAGGCATAGGGGTCATTAGTGCATGAACAGACAAGTGCCCGACTAGTTATGTTATATTACATGGTTAGTAAGAAACATCTTCCAGGGAGAATAGTTCCGTTAGGGGTTCCTTTCCCTGGGAGGCATGCCCTAAGGTGCATGTCCATGCTGCGAAAAGAAACGCAGGAAAAACATCTGGGGGCGTATAGATAAAAATGAAGAAAGGATCATCTTTAGTTCACCAACCGAATATTCCCTTAAGAACGCTAGCTTTCGGCTTCACCCAGTCTGAGGTACACGTCTGGCTGACCCGGCAGTAACAATCGCATAGGTGCTCCCTTTACCACCTAGCCGAACAATCGGGAACGTAGGGGTAAGCACAGGAGCCAGGCAACCCAGCTTGGCCAAAACTTAAGTCATATCGATGCATATAATGGTGAATAAAAGGTACATGCGGAAGTGTGACACATGTGTTGGGCATGAAGCCCGTATGAATAAGCTTCTGTTTAAAGAAGCCCCCAGGTTTAATGAGCGCGGATAGCGAATCACTTTATGAGCCTTCAAAGGCTATAAGAGAGAGAGAGAGAGAGAGAGAAGAGAAATGTAAGACAGGAAATGTATAAAAATGGACAGAGGAAGGAGACGAACATAGAGTCCGGCGCTAGGCATAGAATCTTTGGAGACGGGCTGCGTTCCATGGGTTCAGCTCGAGTCGGTTATCTGATGCATCCCGCAGGTGGTATGCTCCACTAGTCAGGACTTGGTCAATTATGAAGGGACCTTCCCACTTGGGCTTGAGTTTGTCCTTTTTCTTGTCCGGTAGTCGTAGAACTAATTCGCCAACGTTGTAATTTTTGGCCCGTACTTCTCTGCTTTGGTATCTTCGAGCCTGCTGTTGATAGAATGCGGAACGGGCTTTTGCCACGTCACGCTCCTCCTCCAATGCGTCCAAGCTGTCCTGCCGATCGAGCTCGACTTCTCTTTCTTCGTACATGCGCACTCAAGGTGAGTCATGAATTATGTCGCAAGGCAAAACTGCCTCTGCGCCGTACATCATAAAGAATGGTGTGTATCCGATGGTGCGATTCGGCATGGTCCGCATCCCCCAGAGTACGGAGTCGAGCTCCTCTACCCAGTGCGTGTTAGATTCCTTGAGGGACCACACTAATCTGGGTTTGATGCCGCTCATGATAAGATCATTTGCACGTTCGACCTGGCCGTTAGTTTGTGGTTGATAGACGGAAGCATAATCAAGCATGATGCCCATGTTTTTGCACCAGAGTTTTACCTCGTCGGCCATGAAGTTCGTGCCGTTATCAGTGATGATGTTGTGGGGGACACCGTAACGGTGTACAACCCCGGATATAAAGTCTATCACCGGTCCGGATTCGGCCGTCTTAACGGGCTTGGCTTCTATCCATTTGGTGAACTTATCCACCATGACCAGTAAGTATTTTTGCTTGTGGGTTCCGCCTTTAAGGGGTCCAACCATGTCAAGCCCCCAGACCGTGAAGGGCCAAGTAATGGGGATAGTTTGGAGGGCGGTGGGTGGCATATGGCTTTGGTTTGCAAAGAGCTGGCAACCAGTGCATCGTTGGACTAAGTCCTTAGCGTCTGCCCGGGCCGTCGGCCAATAAAAGCCTGTACGGAAGGCCTTGCTTACAAGGGACCGAGCTGCAGCGTGATGACCGCCGAGTCCGGCATGAATTTCAGCCAGGAGGTTCCACCCCTCCTCTTCAGAGATGCACCTTTGAAGGACTTCGGTAGTGCTTTTCTTATAAAGCTCTCCCTCGTGGACTCTGTAGGCTTTGGATCGCCGCACTATGCAGCATGCCTCATTTTGGTCCTTGGGGAGTTCCTTCCTAATAAGGTAGGTGAGGAATGGTTCTGTCCACGGGGCGATGACGGCCATTATTACGTGGGCTGAAGGTGTTATTTCATTGGCAGAGCCTCCGATTGTGTCAGAATGTTCGGTGTCGGGCAGTGCGGTTGGGTCTGGGCTGTTATTGTTCGGCTCCCCTTCCCATACAACGGATGGCTTGAACAGCCTTTCCAAGAAGATGTTAGGGGGGACTACATCGTGTTTTGCGCCGATTTGTGCCAGGATATCTGCCACCTGATTATTTTCCCGGGCTATATGGTGAAATTCAAGCCCCTCAAACCGAGCTAACATTTTTAGGACGGTGTTGCAGTAAGCTGCCATTTTTGGATCCTTGGCATCGAAGTCTCCATTTATTTGGGATATTGCGAGGTTCGAGTCCCTGCGCACCTCTAGGCATTGAATGCCCATGGATACTGCCATCCGGAGACCATATAAAAGGGCCTCATATTTGGCTACATTGTTGGAGTCCGTGTACATAATCTGGAGTATGTATTGAACTGTGTCTCCTGTGGGGGACGTCAAAATGACGCCAGCCCCCAGTCCGGCCAACATCTTGGAGCCGTCGAAATGCATGATCCAATTTGAATATGTGCCGTACTCTTTAGGGAGTTCGGCCTCCGTCCATTCTGCGACGAAGTCGGCCAAGACTTGCGACCTGATGGCTCGCCGTGGCTTATAAGTTATGTCGAACGGGAGGAGCTCAATGGCCCATTTTGCAATCCGGCCCGTTGCGTCACGGTTGTTTATAATATTGTTAAGTGGTACTTCCGAGGCTACTGTTATTGAACACTCTTGAAAGTAGTGTCGTAGCTTCCGGGATGCCATGAATACCGTGTACGCAATCTTTTGATAATGCGGGTACCATGATTTGCAGGGAGTGAGGACAGTGGATACATAATAGACCGGCTTTTGAAGGGGGAATTTGTGTCCCTCTGCTTCTCGTTCGACGACGAGTACTGCGCTTACAACCAGATGTGTTGCTGCAATGTATAATAGCATTGGTTCGCCAATGTTTGGCGCGGCCACGACTGGGTTTGTTGTCAGTATGGCTTTTATTTCGTCGAGTCCGGCCATGGCTGCATCTGTCCATTTGAAGTGTTCGGTGCACCGAAGGAGGCGGTAAAGGGGTAGGGCCTTTTCTCCCAAGCAGGAGATAAAGCGTCTTAGAGCCGCCACGCATCCGGTTAACTTTTGTATTTGTTTGAGGTCCTTTGGGATATCCAGTTGCGACAGAGCTTGGATCTTGGCTGGATTTGCTTCAATTCCTCTACCGGATACAATGAAGCCCAAGAGCTTTTTGGCAGGAACGCCGAAAACGCATTTTTCCGGGTTGATCTTGATGTCGTATGTTCGGAGGTTATCAAATGTGAGCCTCAAGTCGTCTACTAGAGATTCGACATGTCTTGTTTTGACGACCACATCATGTACATATGCCCCCACTGCTTTGCCGATCTGGTTTGCCAGACATGTCTGAATCATGCGCTGATATGTTGCGCCGGCATTTTTGAGCCCGAAGGGCATCGTGTTGAAGCAGAATGGGCCGTATGGTGTGATAAATGCCGTTGTGGCTTGGTCTGGTTCTGCCATCTTGATTTGATGGTAGCCAGAATATGCGTCGAGGAAACACAATGAATCATGTCCTGCGGTAGCGTCGATAATTTGATCGATGCGGGGGAGGGGGAAGGGATCCTTTGGGCAAGCCTTGATAAGGTCTTTAAAATCAACACACAGTCGCCAGGATTTGTCCTTCTTTGGTACCATCACCAGGTTTGCTAGCTCCTCTCCCATGGCCTGTCTCTTAGGTTCGTAAAAACACCGAAGAGCCTGTTTGACAGGTTTGAATCCTGTTTGGATATTTAAGCTGTGCTCGGCCAGCCTGCGTGGGATTCCTGGCATGTCTGAAGGGTGCCAGGCGAAAATGTCCCAGTTCTCTGGTAGGAACTTGTAACACCCCGGATGTAATTTACCTAATATATACTCCAACTCTTGCCGTTTCCGGCGCTAAATTATTTTATTTCCTCGGGTTCAGGTTTTTGTCTCCGTGTGTTGTTGTCATTGTCATGCATCTCATATCATGTCATCATGTGCATTGCATTTGCATACGTGTTCGTCTCATGCATCCGAGCATTTTCACCGTTGTCCGTTTTGCATTCCGGCGCTCCTATCTCCTCCGGTGGTCCTTTCTACCTTCCTTTCGTGTGTTGGGGTTAAACATTTCCGGATTGCACTGAGACTTGCCAAGCGGCCTTGGTTTACTACCGGTAGACCGTCTGTCAAGTTTCGTACCATTTGGACTTCGTTTGATGCTCCAACGGTTAACCGAGGGACCTAGAAGGCCTCATGCGTGTTGTAGACAACACCCTTACAATTTGTCCAAAAACCCACCAAAACTCTCTCCATCATCTAGAGCGTTCGATCACGATCACGTGGTCGAAAACCGCACCTCATTTGGACACTCCTAGCTCCCTCTATGCCTATAAATATCACCCCCTCCGAAAATCCACGGTTCTTCTTCCCCCCCCGAAACCCTAAAAATCAGATCCACCACGCACCGGACGTGTCCGGCCCATGCCGGACAGTGTCCGCCGCCGCCTCCGGCCAACCAGGGAGCGCCGCGTGGCGCCCCGAGCCCCACATCGATGCCGATCCCGCACGGGCCCACCGAGCCCGTATCCGGCCCCCGCGGCCCATCTCCTCGCCGCCCCTCGTGCCCGCGCGCCCGTCCTTTCCTCCTCCGTGCCGGCGCCCCAGATCTACTCCGCCCGCCGTGACGCCATCTCCGGCCATCACCGCCCGACGCCGCCTCCTCGCTCCGGCGCCGCCCCACCGCGCCGCTTGCGCCGCCCGGCACCGCGCCACGCCGGCGACCCCGCCTGCGGCCACCTCCACCTCTCCGGCCACCTCGCCGGCGACCGGCCCCCCTCCTTCGCGGCAAGTTCCATCTCCGGCGAGCTCGAGCTACAGCAACTCTGGCGAGTGCATCGGGAACCATGCCGATCCAGATCTGGAAAATTCGGTTGACTTCTTCTCAGAAACCCAAATTATTTTGCCTTCTTGCTCGTGCCATAACTCCGCATCCGTAGCTCCGTTTTGGGTGTGTAGCATATCAAAATGTTCGCCTCAGAGAGTACATCATTTCATCTCATTGTATCATTTTCATTTGAGCTCATCTTGATGCCCGAAATGCTGTTGGAAGAGTGCTATTTGAGTTAATTGTCAGATCTGCTGCACCAAATAGCTATTTGTCATTTCTGCCATGATTAATGTGTGCATGATATGCTCCTAAGATCTACATGTGTTTTGTTATATGCTTTTCCATCTTTACAGAGGTGCGATCCATGTATTTTTGTGATATGTGTCGTGACTAGCACAAGCTTGAAAAGTGGTGCATTCGTTAATGCTGATTTCAGGGACTTCGAATTTCTCCAAGTCCTTGATCTGTTCTTATCAATATGCCATATGTTCATGTTGTTTCCTAGTGATCCGTTCCTCTTTTGAGGATGATCAGTAAGGATGATTTGTTAATCTTGTAGTGCTCTATGCACCCATATCTTTGTTTGCAATTATGGAGCACCCTAGCTTGAGTCAATCGAGCTCTACTTTTGCTATTTCGTGAATCTGGGCAAATTGTCTACTTGTTAGCGATTTTGCCGAGGATGTTGTTGTTGATCCGTGCATGCTATGTTGTTGTTCTTGCCATGTCTAGCTTATATAATGTGTATTCTTGGTGGGTGTATGCTTAGATTGTTATGCTTTGCTCCGTAGCGAGTGCATCAAGCTCGTGAACATGCCTACTCGTTAAGCACCGTGATTTGGCTTTCGAGATCCGAGATCATGTTTACCTCCGCGTCTCTCCAATGAAAGGTACTCGTCGCTTTGGTATCAAAGGGAAGCTTGCCCCTAGATACGTGGGTCCTTTCAAGATCGTCAGCAAGAGAGGCGATCTCGCCTATCAACTCGAGCTTCCTTCAAACTTTGCAAATGTGCACGACGCATTCCATGTCTCTCAGCTCCGCAAGTGCTTCAAGACTCCTGACCGCACCGTCAACTTCGAAGACATTGATCTCCAAGAAGATCTCTCTTATCGTGAGCACCCCGTTGCTATTCTTGAAGAGAGTGAACGCAAGACTCGCAATAAGTCAATCAAATTCCTCAAAGTCAAGTGGTCACACCATTTCGACCGTGAAGCCACCTGGGAACGCGAGGATCACCTCCGTTCTGAGTACCCAGTGTTCTTCCAGTCCTAGATCTCGGGACGAGATCCTTTCGTAGGGGTGGAGTGTTGTAGCACCCCGGATGTAATTTACCTAATATGTACTCCAACACTTGCCGTTTCCGGCGCTAAGTTATTTTATTTCCTCGGGTTTGGGTTTTGTCTCCGTGTGTTGTTGTCATTGTCATGCATCTCATATCATGTCATCATGTGCATTGCATTTGCATACGTGTTGGTCTCATGCATCCGAGCATTTTCACCGTTGTCCGTTTTGCATTCCGGCGCTCCTATCTCCTCCGGTGGTCCATTCTACCTTCCTTTCGTGTGTGGGGGTTAAACATTTCTGGATTGGACTGAGACTTGCCAAGCGGCCTTGGTTTACTACCGGTAGACCGCCTGTCAAGTTTCGTACCATTTGGACTTCGTTTGATGCTCCAACGGTTAACCGAGGGACCGAGAAGGCCTCGTGTGTGTTACAGCCCAACGCCCTTCCAATTTGGCCCAAAACCCACCAAAACTCTCTCCATCATCTAGAGTATCCGATCACGATCGCGTGGCCAAAAACCGCACCTCATTTGGACACTTCTAGCTCCCTCTATGCCTATAAATATCACCCCCTCCGAAAATCCACGGTTCTTCTCCCCCCCCCCCCCCGAAACCCTAAAAATCAGATCCGTCGCGCACAGGACGTGTCCGGCCCGTGCCGGACAGTGTCCGCCGCCGCCTCCGGCCAACCAGGGAGCGCCACATGGCGCCCCGAGCCCCACATCGCCGCCGATCCCGCGCGAGCCCGCCGAGCCCGTATCCGGCCCCCGCGGCCCATCTCCTCGCCGCCCCTAGTACTCGCGCGCCCCTCCTTTCCTCCTCCGCGATGGCGCCCCAGACCTTCTCCGGCCGCCGCGACGCCATCTCTGGCCATCACCGCCCGATGCCGCCTCCTCGCTCCGGCGCCGCCCCACCGCGCCGCTTCCACCGCCCGGCACCGTGCCACGCCGGCGACCGCACCCGCGGCCACCTCCACCTCTCTGGCCACCTCACCGGCGACCACCCCCCCTCCTCCGCGGCAAGTTCCATCTCCGGCGCGCTCGAGCTATAGCAACTCTGGCGAGTGCATCGGGAACCGTGCCGATCCAGATCTGGAAAATTCGGTTGACTTCTTCTCAGAAACCCTAATTACTTTGCCTTCTTGCTCGTGCCATAACTCCGCATCCGTAGCTCCGTTTTGGGCGTGTAGCATATCAAAATGTTCGCCTCAGAGAGTACATCATTTAATCTCATTGCATCATTTTCATTTGAGCTTATCTTGATGCCCGAAATGCTGTTGGAAGAGTGCTATTTGAGTTAATTGTCAGATCTGCTGCACCAAATAGCTATTTGTCATTTTTGCCATGATTAATGTGTGTATGATATGCTCCTAAGCTCTACATGTGTTTTGTTATATGCTTTGCCATCTTTACAGAGGTGCTATCCATGTATTTTTGTGATATGTGTCGTGACTAGCACAAGCTTGAAAAGTGGTGCATTCATTAATGCTGATTTCATGGACTTCGAATTTCTCCAAGTCCTTGATCTGTTCTTATCAATATGCCATATGTTCATGTTGTTTCCTAGTGATCCGTTCCTCTTTTGAGGATGATCAGTAAGGATGATTTGTTAATCTTGCAGTGCTCTATGCACCCATATCTTTGTTTGCAATTATGGAGCACCCTAGCTTGAGTCAATCGAGCTCTACTTTTGCTATTTCGTGAATCTGGGCAGATTGTCTACTTGTTAGCGATTTTGCCGAGGATGTTGTTGTTGATCCGTGCATGCTATGTTGTTGTTCTTGCCATCTCTAGCTTATATAATGTGTATTCTTGGTGGGTGTATGCTTAGATTGTCATGCTTTGCTCCGTAGCGAGTGCATCGAGCTCGTGAACATGCCTACTCGTTAAGCACCGTGATTTGGCTTTCGAGATCGGAGATCATGTTTACCTCCGCGTCTCTCCAATGAAAGGTACTCGTTGCTTTGGTATCAAAGGGAAGCTTGCCCCTAGATACGTGGGTCCTTTCAAGATCGTCAGCAAGAGAGACGATCTCGCCTATCAACTCGAGCTTCCTTCAAACTTTGCAAATGTGCACGACGCGTTCCATGTCTCTCAGCTCCGCAAGTGCTTCAAGACTCCTGACCGCACTGTCAACTTTGAAGACATTGATCTCCAAGAAGATCTCTCTTATCATGAGCACCCCGTTGCTATTCTTGAAGGGAGTGAACGCAAGACTCGCAATAAGTCAATCAAATTCCTCAAAGTCAAGTGGTCACACCATTCCGACCGTGAAGCCACCTGGGAACGCGAGGATCACCTCCGTTCTGAGTACCCGGCGTTCTTCCAGTCCTATATCTCGGGACGAGATCCTTTCGTAGTGGTGGAGTGTTGTAACACCCCAGATGTAATTTACCTAATATGTACTCCAACTCTTGCCGTTTCTGGCGCTAAGTTATTTTATTTCCTCGGGATCAAGTTTTTGTCTCCGTGTGTTGTTTTCATTGTCATGCATCTCATATCATGTCATCATGTGCATTGCATTTGCATACGTGTTTGTCTCATGCATCCGAGCATTTTCACCGTTGTCCGTTTTGCATTCCGGTGCTCCTATCTCCTCCGGTGGTCCTTTCTACCTTCCTTTCGTGTGTGGGGGTTAAACATTTCTGGATTGGACCGAGACTTTCCATGCGGCCTTGGTTTGCTACCGGTAGACCGCCTGTCAAGTTTCGTACCATTTGGACTTCGTTTAATGCTCCAACGGTTAACCGAGGGACCGAGAAGGCCTCGTGTGTGTTGCAGCCCAACACCCTTCCAATTTGGCCCAAAACCCACCAAAACTCTCTCCATCATCTAGAGCATTCGATCATGATCGCGTGGCCGAAAACCGCACCTCATTTGGACACTCCTAGCTCCCTCTATGCCTATAAATATCACCCCTCCGAAAATCCACGGTTCTTCTCCCCCCCCCCGAAACCCTAAAAATCAGATCCGCCGCGCACAGGACGTGTCCGGCCCACGCCGACCAGTGTTCGCCGCCGCATCCTTCCAACCAGGGAGCGCCACATGGCGCCCCGAGCCCCACATCGCCGACGATCCCGCGTGGGCCCGCCGAGCCCGTATCTGGCCCCCGCGGCCCATCTCCTCGCCGCCCCTCGTACTCGCGCGCCCCTCCTTTCCTCCTCTGCGACGGTGCCCCAGATCTTCTCCGGCCGCCGTGACGCCATCTCTGGCCATCGCCGCCCGACGCCACCTCCTCGCTCCGGCGCCGCCCCACCGCGCCGCTTCCGCCGCTCGGCACCGTGCCACGCCGGCGACCACGCCCGCGGCCACCTCCACCTCTCCGGCCACCTCGCCGGCAACCGCCCCCCCTCCTCTGCGGCAAGTTCCATCTCCGACGAGCTCGAGCTACAGCAACTCTGGCGAGTGCATCGAGAACCGTGCCGATCCAGATCTGGAAAATTCGGTTGACTTCTTCTCAGAAACCCTAATTATTTTGCCTTCTTGCTCGTGCCGTAACTCCGCATCCGTAGCTCCGTTTTGGGCGTGTAGCATATCAAAATGTTCGCCTCAGAGAGTACATCATTTCATCTCATTGCATCATTTTCATTTGAGCTCATCTTGATGCCCGAAATGCTGTTGGAAGAGTGCTATTTGAGTTAATTGTCAGATCTGCCGCACCAAATAGCTATTTGTCATTTCTGCCATGATTAATGTGTGCATGATATGCTCCTAAGCTCTACATGTGTTTTACTATATGCTTTGCCATCTTTACATAGGTGCTATGCATGTATTTTTGTGATATGTGTCGTGACTAGCACAAGCTTGCAAAGTGGTGCATTCGTTAATGCTGATTTCAGGGACTTTGAATTTCTCCAAGTCCTTGATCTGTTCTTATCAATATGCCATATGTTCATGTTGTTTCCTAGTGATCCGTTCCTCTTTTGAGGATGATCGGTAAGGATGATTTGTTAATCTTGCAGTGCTCTATCCATCCATATCTTTGTTTGCAATTATGGAGCACCCTAGCTTGAGTCAATCGAGCTCTACTTTTGCTATTTTGTGAATCTGGGCAGATTGTCTACTTGTTAGCGATTTTGCCGAGGATGTTGTTATTGATCTGTGCATTGTATGTTGTTGTTCTTGCCATGTCTAGCTTATATAATGTGTATTCTTGGTGGGTGTATGCTTAGATTGTCATGCTTTGCTCCGTTGCGAGTGCATCGAGCTCGTGAACATGCCTACTCGTTAAGATATTTGCATGCTCAAGTTTTTCACTAAGTCTGAGATCTGATTATGTTTTTGCCATTTCACATGCTTGCAATTGTATTTTGTGATCCCTTTTGGCTCAAGGTCACTAAGGGACTTTTGTTAAGCTCTTTGAGTAGCTTCATGTCATGCTTTGTTTGGCCATGTTAAGTTCCTGTAGCATATATTTTTCTTGCTCCAAAGTATGCTACCTGATCTGAAATTCCAGGCTTGTGTTAATTTCACTACGTCTGAAACCTGTTTATCAATTGCACTTTTGCCATGATTGTTTGAACCTGTTAATAGATGAATTGGCCATAGCTCAGTGTCCATCTTTTGTTAAGCTTCATGAGTGGATCCCTGCCATGCATTTTTTGCCATGTTTGAGTGCTGTAGCATGATTATCTTGTTGCATTTAGATGGCTACTTGCTGTTTATCGCAGACCGTTGCCATATTTGTTTTGCTTGCCATTTCCAAACCGTGCATCCGATTCCGGTGATCTTTATATCGATTTCAACCGAAATCACCTCACCTTTCCAGTGGCACTCTTGGATTTCCAAGTTGAGGCCAGGTTCTTTCATTCTATGTCAAATCTTGCATATGCATCACATATTGCATCACGCATAGCATACCATGTTTGCATCATGTTGTTTGAGCTTTGCATGTGGTTGATTGTGTTCCTCTTGCTTGTTTGTCTTGTTTGGGTAGAGCCAGGAGACGAGTTCGCTAACGAGGAGCCCGTTGAGTTTGCTTTCGAGGATCCAGTCAACTCTGACAACTCTGCAGGCAAGATAATCTTACCCTCGAAATCACTTCTATCTTTGCTTTGCTAGATGCTCGCTCTTTTGCTATGCCTATGCTATGATGCCTACCACTTGCTTATCATGCCTCCCAAATTGCCATGACAAACCTCTAACCCACCATGTCCTAGCAAACCGTTGATTGGCTATGTTACCGCTTTGCTCAGCCCCTCTTATAGCGTTGCTAGTTGCAGGTGAAGATTGGAGATCGTTCCTTGTTGGAACAGTATTTTCTTGTTGGGATATCATTATATTATCTTGTTATCTTAATGCATCTATATACTTGGTAAAGGGTGGAAGGCTCGGCCTTTTGCCTAGTGTTTTGTTCCACTCTTGCCGCCCTAGTTTCCGTCATATCGGTGTTATGTTACCGGATTTTGCGTTCCTTACGTGGTTGGGTGATAATGGGAACCCCTTGACAATTCGCCTTGAATAAAACTCCTCCAGTAATGCCCAACCTTGGTTTTACCATTTGCCACCTAGCCTCTTTTTCCCTTGGGTTTCCGGAGCCCGAGGGTCATCTTATTTAAACCGCCCCCCCCGGGCCAGTGCTCCTATGAGTGTTGGTCCAAACAGAGCCACTTGCAGCGCCACCTCGGGGAAACTCGAGGTTTGGTTTTAGTTGTACGTAGTGTTCATCTGAGTGTGCCCTGAGAATGAGATATATGCAGCTCCTATCGGGATTTGTCGGCACATTCGGGCGGTGTTGCTGGACTTGTTTTGTCTTTGTCGAAGTGTCTTGTAGAACCGGGATACCGAGTCTGATCGGAATGACTCGGGAGAAGGTATATCCTTCATTGACCGTGAGAGCTTGTCATGGGCTAAGTTGGGACTCCCCTGCAGGGATTTGAACTTTCGAAAGCCGTGCCCGTGGTTATGGGCAGATGGGAATTTGTTAATGTCCGGTTGTAGATAACGTGAACCTTAACTTAATTAAAATGAATCAACTGTGTGTGTAACCGTGATGGTCTCTTCTTGGCGGAGTCCGGGAAGTGAACATGGTGTTGGAGTAATGCTTGCCGTAGTCTGTTCTCTAGTTCTTCGTTCGTGCTTTGCCTTCTCTTCTCGCTCTCTTTTGCGAACAGGTTAGCCACCATATATGCTAGTCGCTTGCTGCAGCTCCACATATTACCTTGCCTTTCCTATAAGCTTAAATAGTCTTGATCGCGAGGGTGCGAGATTGCTGAGTCCCTGTGGCTCATAGATTACTTCCAAACCGGATGCAGGGCCTGATGACTCCGTTCCAGATGATGCGCTTGAGCTCAAGTGGGAGTTCGACGAAGTCTCACGCCGTTACTATGTGTCTTTCCCTAGTGATCAGTAGTGGTGCCCAGTTGGGGCGATCGGGACCATGTCGCTTGTTGGGTTGATCTTTTATTTTGGTACCGTAGTCGGACCATGAGTGATTGGTTGATGTAATGCTATTTATGTACTTTGTTTGACGTGGCGAGTGTAAGCCAACTATGTACCTTCCCTTTTATTATCTATTTACATGGGATGTTGTGAAGATTGCCTTACTTGCGACATTGCTTTCAATGCGGTTATGCCTCTAAGTCGTGCTCCGACACATGGGAGATATAGCCGCACCGAGGGCGTTACAGAACTCTCGCAGTGCGGCGTCTATATCAAGGTTTAATTGTGCCCCGATGGAAGCTGTTTTATTGGGGTCCGTTGGATGGACTTGGAATTTGACTTGGATCTTTTGTCGAGTACCACATCGTCCCTATTCACCGTAGAGCGCAGTGCAGCCAGTTCCTCAGCCGCTAGGGCTTCGGATAGTGCCTCGAGTGCCAGTGCGGCTATCTTGTTTTCGGCGCGGAGTGCTGTGTCCGGATCACTAACGAGAGTGATGATCCCGTTAGGCCCGGGCATCTTGAGCTTCATGTACCCATAATGGGGTATTGCTTGGAAGATTGTAAACGCTTCCCGCCCTAGCAGAGCGTGATAACCGCTGCTAAACGGAGCCACATGGAACGTGATCTCTTCGGACCTATAATTATCCGGCATGCCGAACACCACATCTAGTGTGATTTTTCCTGTACAGTGCGCTTCCCGACTGGGGATTATTCCTGTAAAGGTTGTGCTGCTTCGCTCAATGCGGTTCCAGTCTATTTCCATTTTTTGAAGGGTTTCCTCATAAATGAGGTTCAATCCGCTGCCGCCGTCCATGAGTACCTTGGTAAGACGAAAGCCGTCCACCATTGGACTGAGGACCAATGCGGCTGGTGCTCGGGCTGTTCAAAATTCAGGGTCATCACTGGCGTTGAAGGTAATAGTCGTGTCACTCCATGGGTTTATTGTTGCTACTTGGTAGACTTCGGCAAGGCTGCGGAGTGTCCTTTTTCGCATATTATTTGATGCGAAAGTCTCGAAGACTGTTAATACCATATTGGTGTCTCTGGGGTGGCTTTCTGTGGCCTCCGGAATTAGGAGATTTTCGCCAATTTTGGCCACCTGCCGGAGTATCCAACATGCTCTAAGGATGTGAGTTGGTGTGGCGTCCTCTGTACTGTGAATTTTACAGGGTCCATTAAGCCATCCTTCCAGTACGGTTCCATGCCCTGTAGAGGGTTTTTGATTTTTGGTGTTTGGCCAGGGTGTCTGGTGATGATGCACCCTTTTATTTCGGATTGGGTTTGTATTCAGGGCCGGATTGTCCCAAAATTTTATTTCGGTTTTCCAGGCGCTTTCCATCGCACAGTACTTTCGTACAATGGACGCCAAGTCAGTGAAGCGTGTAATATCACGGCGACTTATGGCGTTGAGTATTCCCTTGTCCGTGCAATTATTGAAGAAGATTGAGATTGCGTCTTCCTCGCGGCAGTCCCTTAGCCTGTTCTTAACCAGGAGGAATCTGGCCCAGTAATGATGTACTATTTCATCGGGTTCTTGCCTGATTTTGGATAGATCGCTTATGTTGGGGTGGGTGGGTGGAATTAAATCCGAAGCCTCACCCCATCTGAACTCGAAAATTTGGATTCCTAGATGTTGTCCAATGAATCCAGCTCGTCGCCTGACTCTAAGTTCAGGTCTTGAGTGATATCCTCCCCTCCGCGGGTATCCGACTTGGAGGGATCGGAAATCTAGACGTAGCGAGTCCTTAAGATAGATGAAGGGTCCCCGCACTGTCCCTCTACCACGGCAACGTGATGGGTGACTTGGGGAGAGTTAACCTCTCTCAGATCGGGTTTAGGCCCAATCTGGTCGTAATCCGTGGCGACTCCCAGGGCGGCGAAGTGATCCAAGAGATCATTAATGGAGGAGAGCTCCATTGGATCTAACTGCTCGGCAAGTTCCGAGCTGACATGAAGATTGTTTCCGATGGCTCAAGAGGTCATCGTCGGCGTAGAAGCCGAACAGGCGGTCATAAGAAAACCACCTAGCCGGAGGGTTTGGCCGACAGCTAAAGCTCCCTTAGCAATGGTGTCGTCTTTAAAGACGGGGCGAGGCATCCTTCCTGATGGCGACGAAACAGAGGAACTCTCAATGAAAGCACCAATGTCGGTGTCAAAACCGGCAGATCTCGAGTAGGGGCTCCCGAACTGTGCGTCTAGGCCGGATGGTAACAGGAGACAAGGGACACGAAGTTTTACCCAGGTTCGGGCCCTCTCGATGGAGGTAAAACCCTACGTCCTGCTTGATTAATATTGACGATATGGGTAGTACAAGAGTAGATCTACCACGAGATCAGAGAGGCTAAACCCTAGAAGCTAGCCTATGGTATGATTGTTGTGTATGAATATGATGTCCTACGGACTAAAACCCTCTGGTTTATATAGACACCGGATAGGGTTAGGGTTACATAGAGTCGGTTACAATGGTAGGAGATCTACATATCCGTATCGCCAAGCTTGCCTTCCACGCCAAGGAAAGTCCCTTCCGGACACGAGACGGAGTCTTCTATCTTGTGTCTTCATAGTCCAGGAGTCCGGCTGAAGGTATAGTCCGGCCATCCGGACACCCCCTAATCCAGGACTCCCTCAAGGACCAAGAGAAGAACCTGCGCGAAGCTACAACCATCGGACGACCGGCCCAGCCCGGACGTCCGGCCCTTGAGGACCCGAGCCGAATGTACGGACGACCGGAGCCACCGGACGTCCGACGACTCCCAGCGCCCGGACGACCGCCAAACACCGGACGTCCGACACTCTCCAGCGCCCGGACGACCGACGCCGACCGGACGTCCGACACCACCTGTCCAGAGCCAAAACGCCGGACGTCTGACATGCATCGGACGACCGGACACTCGCGAGCCACCGGACGTCCGGTACCTGTCGGACGTCCGACGCCTGTGCGCCCGCCCGTGTGTTGGGCCGAAGCCACTTACCCTTTAATTCGCCTAGACTATATATACTCCTCCACCTCCTCCTAGTTAGGGTTAGCGTTGTGTTAGCTCATTTGTGAGATAGAGCTTCGCTCATCCATATCGGATCTACTCCTTGAGAGAGACCGCGGCCCCTCTTCGAAGAAGATCCACCTTGGATTCAAGACCTCCTTGCGGAGAAGATCCCCTTGTGGATTTAAGACCTCCTCACGGAGAAGAGCCGGCTACCCTTTGTATCGTCCGTTGTTGACTTTGGATCTTGTATCTCCCTTTGCGTTCATGGATCTAACGCATGTGTGATCATTCTTGTTGGTTTGAGTGTTCTCTTGTGTTCCCCTCATGATTTTCCCCTTGTTTCCCTCCTCGTGTTCTTCGCGTTCTTCGCAGGATCCGCTCCTTTCGTGAAAGATCGGGCTATTGGGTTCCTACCCTACATCATCTTGGATCAAAGCCAGCTCGTCTCTTGATACCATCATCTTGGTATCGTGAGCCACGTTGATCACGATTTCGGAGGCTCCCCCACTGTTTTCTAGCCTTCGTTTGCTTGATTTCGTCCTAAATTCGAAAATCCCCACCAAAAATAGCCCCAATTGTTTTTTGTCATTTGTTGGTTTGATGATGTTTTGTTGATTTTGATCCATGGATTTGCTTGGTTTCAAGTGGATCTAGCATCTCCCCAAGTTTCCCCATCTTTCATCCATGAAATCTCATCAATTTTGACCCCAAAATCCCCAAATTCCACCCAAAATATCTTCCCGAAACTCGGATCTCGCGTTGACCCAGACCCACCGGACGACCATCACTTTACCGGACGTCCGGAGACCCAGGAAGCACCGGACGTCCGACCTTACCGGACGACCGGAACCCCTAACCCGAGCTGAAATTAGCGGATTTCTGACCTGACCGGACATCCGGCGACCGGATATCCGTCCATTTCCGGACGTCCGCTACCTGTAAAAAACTGACTTCGCTCAAAATTTCTTTCGTCCATAACTAATTCATCCGAACTCCGACTTTGACGTTCTTTAGCTTGTTTTGAATCTCTTGACATCATCCTTCCCACAAAAATACAACCAACATCTTTTGACTCCATCAAATTTTGACAATTTTGGCATCTTTGCCTAGGGCTTCCACCACATCATCCGCTACACCACCACCGACTTCCGCAACCTAACCAATTTTGTTCCCCATTGCATTAGTGGTTGCTTGAGGAGTGACTTGAGTCTCCTAAGGTGTTTCGACTACTGAGGAACGGTTGCTTCCTCATCAACCACCACCACCACTTCCGCATAGGTTTACCCACAATACACTTCCGCCACCCCAACTTAACCCAATTTTGTTTGTGTTGTGAGTTGTGTCTCCTAAGGTGTTTCGGCTACTTACGGACCATGCTTCCAACTCCGACACCGTGTATAGTCCACCACCATAACCTCCACTTCCGCATTGCCTAGTGCAACACCACCACTTCCCGCTACCACCATTTGACTTTTTCCCTTGAGATTTTGAGTTCACGGGTTTTCCGTTTCCTAAGGTGTTTCGGCTACTTAGGGACGAGTCTCCATCATCTTGGTATCTCCATCAAGATCACCGCCACTCATCATCGCCACGGACGGTAACCTCCATATCATCTCGATATCGTGGTATCCCTCCATTGTATATTCCCTTGCCATTGCATTGATAACCCCTAGCCCATTTTGTGTTACTTGCCTATCGAGACTAGCCATTTGAGTATTGCCGGCAACGTTACTTGTGCACATTAGTGATCTACACCCTACATTGCATACATACCATATCATATTGGTATCATATCATCTCGTGTGCCTCAAGTTTGTTCCCGCATATATACAATTGCTACCTTGGTTTGTGCATTTCGCAAAGTTGCCTTACAAAAAAAGAATAAAGCTTTTAAGCAAGGAAAAATATTGAACAAAGAGCTTGTAAGCAAGTGCCATAGCATCATACCACATTGCATATAAGATCATCTTGGATCATACCATCGGAACATCATACATATATAGCATACATGGGATATAATTTGTTACATTTTGCAATTTATAGGTTGTGCACAAGAGTCGTATCCGCCTATTGAGCAATCGTGCTAGCGTCTCTCTTGAGTTGGCAACACGAGCGTTTTCCGTGGACTCCACATTTTGTGCTCATCCTTGGTCGCACGACCCCATTTATCTATCCATGTGTGTGTTTCCGTGTGTCACATATTGCTATTGGTCTACTTGTTACACTTGCGAATTTGTGAATCTCTTTCAACATTATTGACTCTTGCTAACATTTTACATCAAATTTTTGTGCCACTATCCTCACCGAGCTCCACCATAAGCCTTACTTGTGTAGGTGTGAGAAACCGACAAGAATTGGTACGAGTTGTGCTATTTCCTTGTCCACATTGGAGTGATCATTGATCCACTTTCAACTTCGGTCAAGGTACATCTGGTATTCGTTCTTCTCTTTCTCCACACATATTGGCTCGAATCTTGTGATGGATAGGCAAGGCATTTCATCTCCGGTCTTCCACAACAACAACGGTGTGAACAACTACATCACCAAAGCGTCAATTTTCGATCTACAACGAAAAATGCAAGGCGCACAATCAAGATTGCGAGAGCGCATCGAGAACCTCTCCATCGACATTCGTCACTCCGAAGCGAGGAAAAGGGACTACATCGACAACAAGCTTTCCGCACAAAAGGAGAAGCAAGATGCAAGGATGCAGGAGATTAGAGCCTTGATCAAGTCTTCTTCCCCTTCGTCATCCTCAAGGCGGGGACATTCAAGCCACAAGTCTTCGGAGCGCCCAAGCGATGCAAGCGCAAGTCGTCCACGTCCACATCTCCATGGCGACCACCATCACGTTCGTGATACACATCGTCATGAAGGGAAATTCACCTCCAAGCATCATGTGCACGACGACGACGAACGACATCTACTACGAGCTCAAGCACGACAACAACATCATCATCATGAAGATGCTCCACAAGCGCAAGTGCACAAGTCCCAACAAGCACTACCTCACGCCAAGTCGAAGCTTCATGAGCACAAAAGAAGACCGCGAGACGACCACCACAAAGACGGTGCTATGGCTACATCAACCACTTCAGCATATTCACCAAGTGTTCTCAAGGCATCTTCGCCTTTGGACGTACGGCATCTTCGCCTACTTCCCACGTGTACGCCTACATCGACTTCACCAAGTCCAAGGTGACTACCTACGAGCGAGGGCAACACTTCCATATTCGGAATCCCCCAAGGAAGATGGCCGAGCATGGGAAATTCCCTTCGGTCATGGAGACGAGCTAAGAGGTGCCATATCATATGGGCCTCCAACAACAAGACGGTGACAAGAAGGTTGAGCATGGGACTATCCCTTCAACCAAGGCGGCGATAGGAGTTGAGCATGGAGACGTTTGCACCAACATCTCTCCGACACCCACATATAAAGAGATGACCCAATCGCCATGTGAGGAGAGCCACCCCACCATGAGTGATATGAGTGACTCCACCACACGTGACATTGAGAGCATTTCCTATGAGAGGATGAGTGTGACCACCACTAGCCCCACACTTGAGAGCATGCCACACATCCTATGTGAGGTTGAGAGCCATTTGAGTGACTCCACCAACCATATGAGTGAGAGCATCCGAGAGGGAGTGAGTGAGCCACAACACTTAGTGAGTGAGGTAGTTGACACGGCATGTGAGGCCACTTTGATTTCTAACGACTTAACCTCTACTTCTAGTGTGTTTTCTTCTTTGGTGCTAGGTCTCCTACATAACAACACGCCTATCCTCGACGAGTCCATACCTCCAATGGAGACGACGATGGCCATGGTGGAAGAAGATGCACCACCCACATGGTTCCATCACGATGAAGATGACCACGACTTGGTCTTCAACACCTCACCTACAACACATGAGCGACGCTCCAAAGGTAACATAGGTGATCGTACTTCTCTTGTCCTACTAGTGGACTATCTTGACATCGGTTGCTCCCATGATGTTGACCTACCTATTACCATGCTTCACGCAAGTGAGACTTCTTCATTCCTTGACTTACCTATTTATGATGAATATGATGATGAGCATGTTGAGTTGCCTAGTTGTGATGCTATCCTTCATAGGATATCTTGTGAAAATTCTATTGGTCACTTCATGTTTGACAATCCATTGAACTTGTCATATGCTATGAGTGAGATCTCCCATATAGGCTCATTTCAATCTCAACATAGTAACTATTCATGCCCCATTAAAATACATCCCATTTGCACTTATGGCATAGATGACGAGATGATGGTCATTGGCTTTTGCTTCTCTTGTGATGATATTGCCATGCTTCCTTTACATGATTTGCGCAATTCATCTACTATACCATGCCATGATCACATTGTTCCAAATATGCATTGTTTTGGATGTTGTCAATATTCTCCATGTGATGTTGCTACTCATGCTCATGAGGAGACCCCCATAGTATCCTCATACATATTAGGAGATCTTGATGCATTTCATACTTTGCATGATTCCCATGATAGTGTACACCATATGCATTCCATGAATAACAATGCTCTAGATATTTCTCATGATGCATTACATCCTTTGAGTCTCCATTATGACATACATCATAACAAACCTCTCATGATGGATGACATGTTTCTATATCGCGCATCTCATTTATTTGAGCATTGGCTATTTTGTGCTAACAAACACACGCACGAGCACATCATGATGGATGATGTGTACATCTACCACGCACACACAATTTTCCCTTTGTCTTTGTTTTGTGTAGGTACTCACGTATACTCGTCAACTTCTCAATCCCATGAGTTGACGAAATGAGCTCTTGAGAGCAATGATGACTTGCGATCCCGTGGACTTTCATTCCCACCATTCCTTTTGCGCAAGGACTACGCGCATCTCTTTTACTTGTCTCTCACATGGCTATGGGCTATTTACCACTTGTCACCTTATGCTCATTTTCCCGTGTTCACTTTTCATGTTATTTTTACTCCTATGCCTTTGCCATGCAATTGTGACCCTTGATTACATCTACCCATGATTCAACATTATGCTACTCCTATGTGTATTTGCATGCTTGGTGGAGATCCTTGTTGCTATTGCCATGTTTATCATGTGCCCCAAGCTATTGATGCTATTTTGCTCATATCTTGCCTTTATGCTTGTGAAATGTCTTGTGCATTATTCATGACCACTATTTGCACACATGACATACTTGACATGATTCCTTCTAGTACGTTGCATCTTCGTACTACTAGCTTGCTTGCCTTGATTCACATGATTGCTTGCTTTGTCGCATCACCCATGTTCCATTCTTACTGGCTTTCTTGGGTTGATGACGTATATGTTCATGCCTCTCACATGATATATGTTGTTCATTGTCGCTTGCCTCCAATTGTTGCATCTATGCTTATTGATCGTGGAGACTTGCACACCTTACTTGTGATGCATGCTTGCTTGATTACGCCTATTGTATTTGGTTGTTCTCGCGTCATATGCCACCATACTATGAAATGCTCCCTTGTCCTTTCTTATGCTGAGCATGATGCATCCACTTGTTGGGTATTTTACCGCACGAATGATAGGTTTTCCGCTAACCTCATTTGTTTTTCCGAGTGTTTGTCATGTTCTTTCATGTTGAAGGATTCACAAGGCGATACCGTCATGACACAATTTGGTCATGTGGAGGCATACACGATGTGCAACACCAACATTTGCGAGAATCTCCTAAAGGTGAACTCCTTCCCTTTGAGCCATCCTCAAATATGCATATTGGATGGGTCACTCTTTCATTGTTGTTTCCTTCTTCTTGTCTACATGTTACATCTATTGGATGGAGGACCGACATTGGAGATGGAACCCATGGACCTTCAAGTTGAGGAGCGCTCGGATTTATTGGATGCACCTTCGAACCTCCACTCATGCCACAACATCGACCATTGGTATACCAACACGTCCATATTTGTTGATTGTGTTCACACATGTCATGCTCGATGGACATATCATACACATGACAAATTTATATCTTATGCACGGATTGACTCACATCATGATTGCCTTGTTGCATCTTGTATTCCCATGTCATCCATGATATATGAGCTTGTGCATTTCATTAGCAAATTTGTTGTGATATACCTTGATGGCATATTCATACATCATGATATTATTGCCTACCATTAATTGCATGATCACATCATATTGAGCATCCATTGTCATATTCATGCTTTTGATAAACCGTCTCACTATGACATCATTTTGCACCATGGTTGCATTCATCATATTCTTGCTTTTGCTACAATGAATGTTGTGCATACATTTCCATATCTTTTGGATAAGCTTCATGCACCTTGTCATGATCAATCTTGTTGCACGGACTCATTCTTACATGTTGGACACTTTGCGTGCTCTAACCATTGTACTTCCGAGTGTCATTTGTGTTTGCCCTTTTTGCATGTATACCACTCCGGCGACACCTTGGAGTACTTGGATTGCGCAACGTCTTCCACTCCGTCCAACTACATGTCCGTCCACGACTACCGTTTCCATGGTGATGAGGATCACGATCCGAGGTCGGATCTTTCCCAAGGGAGGGGAGATGATGCGGAGCATCCCACGTTCATCCCCATGTACACTCCGACTACTCTCCAAACCCCAAGTGGACATATGACGAGACCTCGAACATACGCCATTGGACACAAGGTGAACTCGCTCCTCTCCGAACCATCACTTTCTACATGTGAGATATGGCTACTACCTCCAACATGTGTTCTATGCATGATCAGGTACTTGGAGGAAAGCCACGAACTCACCACATCCAACGGAACAGCTAGCGAGGACGCCAAGTACAAGGACCAAGAGAAGAACTTGCGCGAAGCTACAGCCACCGGACGACCGGCCCAGCCCGGACGTCCGGCCCCTGAGGACCCAGGCCGAATCTACGGACGACCGAAGCCACCGGACGTCCGACGACTCCCAGCGCCCGGACGACCGCCAGACATCGGACGTCCGACACTCTCCAGCGACCGGACAACCGACACCGACCGGACGTTCGACACCACCTGTCCAGAGCCAAAACGTCGGACGTCCGACATGCACTGGACGACCGGACCCTCGCGAGCCATCGGACGTCCGGTACCTGTCGGACGTCCGACGCCTGTGCGCCCGCCCGTGTGTTGGGCCGAAGCCACTTACCCTTTCATTCGCCTAGACTATATATACTCCTCCACCTCCTCCTAGTTAGGGTTAGCGTTGTGTTAGCTCATTTGTGAGATAGAGCTTCGCTCATCCATATCGGATCTACTCCTTGAGAGAGACCGCGACCCCTCTTCGGAGAAGATCCACCTTGAATTCAAGACCTCCTTGCGGAGAAGATCCCCTTGCGGATTCAAGACCTCCTCACGGAGAAGAACCAGCTACCCTTTGTATCTTCCGTTGTTGACTTTGGATCTTGTATCTCCCTTTGTGTTCATGGATCTAGCGCATGTGTGATCATTCTTGTTGGTTTGAGTGTTCTCTTGTGTTCCCCTCATGATTTTCCCCTCATTTATCTCCTCGTGTTCTTCACGTTCTTCGCGGGATCCGCTCCTTTCGTGAAAGATCAGGCTATAGGGTTCCTACCCTACATCACCAAAATAGCTTGTGGCTGCACACGGAAGTTTCTAGCATGAATAATCTTATGATCCCTTTGAGCCTGGATGCGAACCATAGGATGATCACACGGTAACCCCGGGATCTCCTAGGACAACACTGGTATAACCCAGGTGTCCGGGCGAACCACTAGTATATCCCTAGGGTGCCCCAACCAATCCACCCGATGTGTATTAACGTAGCCACCTTAAGTTAACCATTAATTAACAATCTCACATCTGTCATGGATCACTCAAACCAAATCACGTCTACGAGCATAGCATGGCAACCCTAGCATAACATAGAAGTAACTTCCAAGGTTTGATATAAAAGGGCAATAGGTTCTACCTCATCAAGTACTTCCCAAACCCACATGTTATCAAAACCTACTCATGCAATGTTTGAGGGTTGAAACTAATGCATAAAAACTGGGTATGAAAGGGGTATGATCAAAGTGTGAACTTGCTTCGTACTGTTGATGAAGATGACTCGCACTCATTACTCCTGATAGGCTTTAGTATGGCTAGACCATCCCTACCTCATGTGTACATCTCTACATATGTACGTTCATTATACCTGGGGGCTTATCTTACAGAAGCTTGCTATTATTTTTCGAGCATCAAGCCCAATACATATGCATCTTTCCATATGTACCTTTTCTTTGCCATTATATGCATCAATATGACTTAAGTTTTGGCCAAGTTGGGTTGTCTGGCTCCTGTGCTTATGCCCTACGTTCCCATTAGTTCGGTTAGGGCATAAAGGGAGCACCTCTGTGATTGTTACTGCCGGGTCATACGGATGTGTACCTCAGACTGGGTGAAGCCGAAAGCTAGTGTTCTTAATGGAATATTCGGTCAGCGAATTAAAGATGTTTCTGCATTCACTCCATTGTGAACCCCAGATGTTACTTACTCTATGATTTTTTCAATCACAGTTTGGACATGCACATTAAACGCATGCACACCCAGGGAAAGGAACCCTTAATGGAACTATTCTCTTTGGAAGACGTTTCTTACATAATGTAATATAACATAACTAGCCGGATACACATTGTCTGTTCGAGCAATTATGACCCCTACGCCTGGTTCCCATGCACATCCCGATATATTCTATCGTTAGGGTATTTGGAAACACTTTGGACCTTCGGGTCCAAAGATTGAAGCAAAAAGGTCAGCAATGACAATTGTCTTTATTATCCAGCTAGAAGGAAAGTACATAGTCACTTAAGACTCAAAGACATCCTCTTCTATACCGTCCAACAGGTGGTCTAACTTACACTCCTGTTGGGAATATCTAGTGGTCACTTCCACTTGGTCATATACTAAACTAACGGGAATTTCTTCCCCATTCGACCCTACCGGTCCAACCCGGGCCATGTGATTCGGAACTAGCTTGGTATACTGCGTTTTCACCATGGCCCAGGCCTCTCGAGCACCCTCTCAGCAAGCCGATATCTTCCATAGTCGGATACGCCACCGCGCTCCCTTGAACAGCTCTACCAGCTTCTCCTTGCTTCTTGGAGGGGAGTTGGATGTCCATAAGGCCTTGGCCACACCCCGCTCGTGCAACTGCAATAGCCCTTGCAGAAGATCACTTGATGATCCGGACACCTCCTCTTCGGGGCGGTCATCAATACACCTGCAATTACAGCTATATCAGCTACTATTACCTCCAAACTGTTATAAGATAAAAGCGGTCACGTACTGAATATGCCGCCTCGCAGCTTCTTGTTCTCCTTCACAGCGTCAGCCAGCTGAGCTCGCACATGTTTCAGTTCTTCGCCCAGCTTGGTGTTCGAATCCTAGAGTTTCTTTTTCTCTTGAACGACTTTTGTTAATACACGCTCGCCCACTGCTAGTAGCTTTTTGGCTCTGTGTTCTTCGCCTCGAGCGGCATCCAGCTGCTCTCGTAATTGGTCTAACGACCCAATACAAAGATACACACCCAGATTCATACTATCAGTCTATCATTCTGAATTCTCGATAGAAGGAAATATTACCGGGAGATGCCTTGTATTTCTCTAGTTCGGCATTGGCAGCAAGCAGCCGGCGCTAACACTTTTCTAGTTCCTGAGTTAACAGGGTTTTCTTCTCCATAAGCACCTGGTTGTACATTGATCCTTAAATCAGTTGTTTCAACTCCTTTATGTCTCGGGGGCTACTGGCATATGGTTATCATAGTCAAACAAAGCAAATTTAACTGCACATCATTCAAATCCTGCTTTGTGGCCCTGTTAAGCCCATCTCGAGCAGCTCGGATGTATGCATCGGCCGAGTTGAAGGCGTTAAACAACTCTTCTGAAAAGCCATGGTCTTGTAAAATGGCCCGGCGGCAACGATGATTCATGGCACTCTCCACTTCCGAGTTGGTGACGGATACATCAGCCGAGTCCTTGGCTAGAGGACAGTCCGACGTCGCCCCCCGCATCAATCCCCGTCTTCACGGCAGGGTCTGAATCCTGGCTGTGGGAAGTACAGCCGCTCAAACCTCCGGATATAGTCCGGCGCACCTTTTTCCTGACACATGGAAAATGGGAAGGTCACGGTTGGATGTGAATGCCCAGGTGCATATTGGCAAATTCATACCTCTTCGGTGAAGGCCCGGCCGTGTCTTCGTTTGTTTTCCTCTTGGAAGGCTCGCCTGGTGTGGGGGACTCTCTCTTTGGAGGTACCACCGGAGCAGTACGGCGCACTGAACGATTCCCCTTTTGAGCACAGAACAGTGCAGTGGGTAAGAAGGAAGAAGATCTCGTTTGGATAAGGTGTCTTCGGATTACTTATGTATGAAGCTGGAAGGAGGCCGGGGTAATCGGCGATAATGGGTACATATGTACCATCGTAGCTCATCTGATAAAATATTCCTTCCTCAAGATCCACAAATATGTCCGGATCTTCTTCATATTCGGGGTCAAGATCCCGGTTGCGATTCTTTGGCTGGGGGCAGGGTCATGGATCCCCTCGACAGCCTTTCTCCATTCCTGTTATGAGCATATAAGATGATGTCTGTCAACAAATGATCCAGGTACAAGACTAAAATAGTGGAGCTGAACCTTACCCAGCTGAGAGGATTGTACATGGAAAGTCTGTCCCGATATTGGAGACGACTGAATTCCTCCTTTTCCCCTTTATACAGCTCGGCTAGAATCTTGGCTAGAGCGGTGGGGGTCTTCGGGCCCTTTCAGCCATAACGTGAGGCATCGTCTTCTCCATTATAATGCCACATGGACAGTCCTCGGTATTGGAGTGGCTGGACCCCCCGCGTTATAGAAATCGCCATCACCTCGACGATTGATAATCCGGACTGGGGAAGCGTCTTGATCTTGCCCAGTAGCAAGCTGTTCTCCGGGCTATCCTCTTCCTCGAGGCTTCGAGGACGCCAGCTATGGCGTTTGTTCAGCGGAGCATTTGAAAATTCAGGGAGGCCAATACGGACGGGGTCGGGTAGGGCGACGTCGTCAATGTAGAACCATTCGGAAGGCCACTCTTCGGGAGCTTTCTTCAGCGTGCCGGACAGGTATCCGGTCCCGGCGATGCGCCACACTTCAGCTCCCCCCACTTCAAAAATTGATCCACCTTGATTGCGAGGGCTGAGGCAAAATAGTCTTCTCCATAAATCGAAATGGGCCTCGCAACCCAGGAATAGTTCGCATAGAGCGACATAACACATAATGTGGAGGATGGAGCCGGGGGTGAGATTGTGCAGCTAGAGGCCATAGTACTCCAGCAGCCCTCAGAGGAATGGGTGCATTGGAAACCCCACGCCCCTCAGCAGATAGGGGGTGAAGCACACTCGTTCTCCCGCAAACGGATTGGGAGAATCCTCCGCCTGGGTTTTGTTGTTGAAGGAGGTCAACCCTGCTCGAACAGGGACTAGATCTGCCGGAGGGAGAAATCCCTACCTTTACAGCTTCGCCAATCGGCTACGGGACACAGAGCACCTCTCCCACTCGCCTCTCTCTAGGTTGGAACAGGGAGAGGAGCTGGGAATGTTGGCCATATTGGAATGGTCCTGCCTGGCGGTCTCTGAGGATTTTCTCCGCTTGGTGCCGAAAGGATCTGAGATCCAGGCTCTTTAAATAGATGCTCTTCCTTAAAGGGCTGGGGTGTTATTTGCAAAAAATACCCTGACTGTCCGCATTCGCTCAACGCATGGAAAACGAGGACATAAAGCGCGCAAAAGCCGAGGGGAGACATTGGATCTACGGCTGAATACACTACTTGGAAATCATTAAAGGAACCCGCCTTGCAATACCGAAGACAATCTGTGTGGCGAACACATCGCTACTGAAGACTGGTTCGGGGGCTACTGAGGGAGTCTTGGATTAAGGGGTCCTCGGGCATCCGGCCTAGTATCTATGGGCCGGACTGATGGGTTGTATGAAGACCGAAGATTGTACCCGTGTCCGGATAAGACTCTCCTTGGCGTGGAAGGAAGCTTAGCGAACAACTATGAAGATTCCATCTTATGTAACCAACTCTATGTAACCCTAGATCCCCCCGGTGACTATATAAACCAGAGGGTGTAGTCCGGAAAGGATATACTCAATACCATAGTCATACAAGCTAGACTTCTAGGGTTTAGCCATTACGATCTCGTGGTAGATCAACTCTTGTAATACTCATATTCATCAAGATCAATCAAGCCGGAAGTAGGGTAGTACCTCCATAGAGAGGGCCTGAACCTGGGTAAACATTGTGTCCCCTATCTCCTGTTACGATCAACCTTAGACGCACAGTTCGGGACCCCCTACCCGAGATCCGCCGGCTTTGACACTGACATAGACCACTACACTCCAAATGTCCCTGCTCATCTTTACTACAAGGAACATACTGTACTACTATCATACTCCCTCCGTTCCAAAATGCAAGTCTTGGTAGAGATTTCCACTATGGATCACATATAGATGTATCCAGATACATTTACAGTGTAGATTCACTCATTTTGCTCCATATGTAGTCCTTGGTGGAATCTATACAAAGACTTGTATTTAGGAACGGGAGAGAGTACTTATTAAAGAAGAACGGAAGAGGAACATGCTAAAGAAGAGCAAGCAGATTTTGGATAATAAAATGTTCGTTGCGCATGATAACCCACAAGTATAGGGCATCGCAACAGTTTTCGAGGGTAGAGTATTCAACCAAAATTTATTGATTCGACACAAGGGGAGCCAAAGAATATTCTCAAGTATTAGCAGCTGAGTTGTCAATTCAACCATACCTGGAAACTTAATATCTGTAGCAAACTATTTAGTAGCAAAGTAATATGATAGTAGTGGTACCGGTGGCAAAAGGTAACAGTAGCAAAAGTAAATTTTTTGGGTTTTGTAGTGATTGTAATAGTAGTAACGGAAAAGTAAATAAGTGAAGAACAATATATGGAAAGCTCCTAGGCAATGGATAGGTGATGGAGAATTATGCCGGATGCGATCGACCATGTAACAGTCAGAACCTAGGGTGACACAGAACTAGCTCTAGTTCATCAATGTAATGTAGGCATGTATTCCGAATATAGTCATACGTGCTTATGGAAAAGAACTTGCATGACATCCTTTGTCCTACCCTCCCTTGGCAGCGGGATCCTAATGGAAACAAAGGGATATTAAGGCCTCCTTTTAATAGAGTACCGGACCGATCCATTAACACATAGTGAATACATGAACTCCTCAAACTATGGTCATCACCGGGAGTGGTCCCGACTATTGTCACTTCGGGGTTGCCGGATCATAACACATAGTAGGTGACTATAGACTTGCAAAATAGGATCAAGAACTCTCATATATTGATGAAAACATAATAGGTTCAGATCTGAAATCATGGCACTCGGGCCCTAGTGACAAGCATTAAGCATAGCAAAGTCATAGCAACATCAATCTCAGAACATAGTGGATACTAGGGATCAAACCCTAACAAAACTAACTCGATTACATGATAAATCTCATCCAACCCATCACCGTCCAGCAAGCCTATGATGGAATTACTCACGCACAACGGTGAGTGTAAGTGCATCTACTGCCCCTTAGTGATTTTGGTGTATTGAAGACTTATAGGTTAAGGGAGTAATGCGTGTGTGAGTGTACACAGGTCTATAAGTCTATGAGGAGTTTGATATTTATAGGAAAAGTTGACCCCTAAAAATGAATATCTTCGACTGAAGATTTTGGTATTTCTGAAGACTTTCATGAAGACATTGAAAGTGAAGAAATTGGTGTGTCCGTGAAGACTTGATATTCATGCGAGGAATATGAAGCTTGAAGACTTTCGTTTTCATAGTTTTGTTTTTCTCTTTCTTGAGTCATAGGAAACACTGTACTGTTAAAGGGGGTCAAGGAAATACTAAGAAAAAATTTCCATGTGATGCTCAACTCGAAATCCTACCAATCCCTTCGAGTGAAGCCATTGGAAATCTCATATAGTTCAGTCAATTTCTTCAGTGACAGAGACGAAGTTCTTCTGGTCTCTGAGGAATTTGTCCTGATTGAGGAGTTAGGAATTCGCCAGTGCGGATTGCCTACATAGTGAGGAACATGATATCCCTGAGGATTTTGCTACTCAAAATTCCGACCGTTGCTGTGCTATGCGCCAGCTGTCCCAAAATATCTATCCACCTAACGGTCATATCATTGAAGGGCATTTATGTCTTATCATGTCGGGCTGCTCCCTAGGCTATAAATAGCCGCCCCCTACAACCACTAGCTGGTTGGCTGCTCCGAGAGAAACTGACACTTGTCATTTGAGAGCAACCCATCCTCCGAGGACTTTGAGCGAAAATCATCAAGTGAGGAAAAACCAAAAATCCAAAACCCAAACACCTACAAACCCCAAGTGATTGAGCATCACTGAAGAGATTAATCCTGAGTGGATCCGATGCTTGTTACCTTTGAAGTCTTTGCTTCTTCCAGACGGTTAGGCGTCATGGTCTAGAGCATCCAAGAGGAATTGTGGATCGCCGGGTGACCAAGTTTGTGAAGGTTTGGAAGTCGCCGGAAGACTTACCATGAGTGATTGGACGAGGTCTGTGTGACCTTAGTTCAAGGAGAATACGGTGAGGACTGGGTGTCTTGGACTAAGTGTCCTTGACTGGGTGTCCGGGACTGTGTGTCCTCGAGTTTAAATACTCAGCCGCTCCAACCAGACGTACAACTGAGACAGCAATTGGAACTGGTCTACCAAATCATTGTCTTCACCGAGCTTACTGGTTCTATTTCCTCAACTCTTTCATTTCCTCATAACTGTGCAGTGTGTTTGTTCATATCTGTGTTTGAAGACTTTGACTGAAGACTTCCTCAATTTCCTCAGAACAATTTCTTCAGTCTGTTTGTCTTCATCCTGTGTTATCCTGTGATTACGCTTCCTGTACTCTTTGCAAAGATATTTCTGTAGGTGTCAACTTATTCAAATAAAGAGAGAGGCATAACACTAACACCGGCTCCAAGATCACATAAAGTAGATTTAACATAGTTTCTTTTAATGGAGCATGGTATAGTTGGTACTCCCGGATCTCCAAGTTTCTTCGGTATTCCACCCTTAAAATTATAATTAGCAAGCATAGTGGAAATTTCAGCTTCCGGAATCTTTCTTTTATTAGTAACTATATCTTTCATGTACTTAGCATAAGGATTCATTTTAAGCATATCAGTCAAATGCATACGCAAAAAGATAGGTCTAATCATTTCATCAAAGCGCTCAAAATCCTCATCATCTTTTTTCTTGGATGGTTTAGGAGGAAAAGGCATGGGTTTCTGAACCCATGGTTCTCTTTCTTTACCGTGCTTCCTAGCAACAAAGTCTCTCTTATCATAACGTTGATTCTTTGATTGTGGGTTATCAAGATCAACAGCAGGTTCAATCTCTACATCATTATCATTACTAGGTTGAGCATCAACATGAACGTCATCATTAAGATTATCACTATGTTCATGTTCATTACCAGATTGTGTTTCAGCATAAGAGATAGAAATATTATTGGGATTCTTAGGTGTGTCAATAACAGGTTCACTAGAAGCATGCAAAGTCCTATCATTTTTATTTCTCTTCCTTTTAGAAGGACTAGGTGCATCAACATTAGTTCTCTGAGAATCTGGCTCAATTCTCTTAGGATGGCCCTCAGGATACAAAGTTTCCTGAGTCATTTTACCACCTCTAGTTGCAACTGTAACATCAAAGTCATTATTCTTACTATTCAATTCATTGAGCAAATCATTCTGAGCTTTAAGTACTTCTTCTACTTGAGTGGTAACCATAGAAGCATGTTTACTAATAAGTTTAAGTTCACCCTTAACATTAGTGATGTAATCACTCAAGTGTTCAATCATATAAGCATTATGTTTCAATTGTCTACCAACATAAGCATTGAAGTTCTCTTGTTTAACAATAAAATTATCAAACTCATCTATGCATTGGCTAGCAGACTTATAACGAGGAATATTACCTTCATCAAATCTATAGAGAGAATTTACCTTTACTACTTGTGTCATGTTATCAAGACCATGTATTGCTTCAATAGGAGGTAAATTCTTAACATCTTCAGCTTTAATACCTTTTTCTTTCATAGATTTCTTTGCCTCTTGCATATCTTCAGGACTGAGAAATAGAATACCCCTTTTCTACGGAGTTGGCTTAGGAGTTGGTTTAGAAAGTGTCCGATTATTTTCATTAGTCAACATATTATTCAATAGAATTTTAGCTTGATCAACAGTTCTTTCCCTGGAAACACAACCAGCACAACTATCCAAGTAATCCCTGGAAGCATCGGTTAGTCCATTATAAAAGATATCAAGTATTTCATTTTTCTTGAGAGGATGATCAGGCAAAGCATTAAGTAATTATAGAAGCCTCCCCAAGCTTATGGGAGACTCCCTTCTTCAATTTGCACAAAATTATATACTTCCCTTAAAGCAGCTTGTTTCTTATGAGTGGGGAAATATTTAGCAGAGAAGTAGTAAATCATATCCTGGGGACTACGCACACAACCAGGATCAAGAGAATTAAACCATATCTTAGCATCACCCTTTAATGAGAACGTAAATAATTTAAGGATATAATAGTAGCGAGTTTTCTCATCATTAGTGAACATGGTAGCTATATTATTTAATTTACTAAGATGTGCCACAACAGTTTCGGATTCATAGCCATAGAAAGGATCAGATTCAACCAAAGTAATTATATCAGGGTCGACAGAGAATTCATAATCCTTATCAGTAACAAAGATAGATGAAGTAGCATAAGCGGGATCATATTTCATTCTAGCATTCAAAGATTTTTGTTTCATCTTAGCTAATAGTTTCTTAAGATCACTCCTATCATTGCAAGAAAGAAAGTCTCTAGCAGTTTCTTCATCCATAACATAACCCTCGGGAACAATAGGTAATTCACATCTAGGGGGAGAATCTTCATCATCACTTTCATCAATATTATCAAGTTCAATAATTTCATTCTCTCTAGCCCTAGCAAGTTGTTCATCAAGAAATTCACCAAGTGGCACAGTAGTATCAAGCATAGAAGTAGTTTCATCATAAGTATCATGCATAGTAGAAGTGGCATCATCAATAACATGCGACATATCAGAATTAATAGCAGAAGCAGGTTTAGGTGTCACAAGCTTACTCAAAACAGAAGGTGAATCAATTGCAGAGCTAGATGGCAGTTCCTTACCTCCCCTCATAGTTGAGGGAAAAATCTTGGTTCTTTGATCTTTCAAGTTCTTCATAGTGATAAGCAGATATAAATCCCAAGTGACACAAAGAATAGAGCTATGCTCCCCGGAAACGGTGCTAGAAAATAGTCTTGATAAGCCACAAGTATAAGGGATCGCAACAGTTTTTGAGGGTAGAGTATTCAACCCAAATTTATTGATTCGACACAAGGGGAGCAAAAGAATATTCTCAAGTATAAGCAGCAGAGTTGTCAATTCAACCACACCTGGAAACTTAATATTTGCAGCAAAGTATTTAGTAGCAAAGTAATATCATAGTAGTGGTAACGGTGGCAAAAGGTAACAGTAGCAAAACTAATATTTTTGGTTTTTGTAATTATTGTAACTGTAGCAACGGAAAAGTAAATAAGCAAAGAACAATATATGGAAAGCTCGTATGCAATGGATCGGTGATGGAGAATTATTCCGGATGCGATCGATCATGCAACAGTCATAACCTAGGGTGACACAGAACTAGCTCCAGTTCATCAACATAATGTAGGCATGTATTCCGAATATAGTCATACGTGCTTATGGAAAAGAACTTGCATGACATCTTTTGTCCTACCCTCCCGTGGCAGCGGGGTCCTAATGGAAACAAAGGGATATTAAGGCCTCCTTTTAATACAGTACCGGACCAAAGCATTAACACATAGTGAATACATGAACTCCTCAAACTATGGTCATCCCCGGGAGTGGTCCCAATTATTGTCACTTCGGGGTTGCCGGATCATAACACATAGTAGGTGACTTTAGACTTGCAAAATAGGATCAAGAACTCTCATATATTGATGAAAACATAATAGGTTAAGATCTGAAATCATGGCACTCGGGCCCTAGTGACAAGCATTAAGCATAGCAAAGTCATAGCAACAGCAATCTCAGAACATAGTGGATACTAGGGATCAAATCCTAACAAAACTAACTCGATTACATGATAAATCTCATCCAACCCATCATCGTCCAGCAAGCCTACGATGGAATTAGTCACGCACGGCGGTGAGCATCATGAAATTGGTGATGGAGGATGGTTGATGATGACGATGGCGACGAATTCCCCTCTCTGAAGCCCCGAACAGACTCCAGATCAGCCCTCCCGAGAGAGTTTAGGACTTCGCTGCGGCTCCGTATCATAAAATGCGATGAATCATTCTCTCTGATTTTCTTCTCCCCGAAAGTGAATATATGGAGTCAAGGTTGAGGTCGGTGGAGCGTCAGGGGGCCCACGAGGCAGGGGGGCGCGCCCCCACCCTCGTAGACAGGTGGAGCCCCCCTGACGTGGATTCTTCTTCCAGTATTTTTTATATATTCCAAAATAATTCTCCGTTGATTTTCAGGTCATTCTGAGAACTTTTATTTCTGCACAAAAATAACACCATGGCAATTTGCTGAAAACAGCGTCAGTCCGGGTTAGTTCCATTCAAATCATGCAAGTTAGAGTCCAAAACAAGGGCAAATGTGTTTGTAAAAGTAGATACGATGGAGAGGTATCAACGCAGTGCCCACATATGATGAACCAAAGCGCATTAAGAAAGCAACTCCCTGCTATCTCTATATATGTGGTGCACGTTGATGACCCACAAGTATAGGGGATCTATCATAGTCCTTTCGATAAGTAAGAGTGTTGAACCCAACGAGGAGCAGAAGTAAATGATAAGCGGTTTTCAGCAAGGTATTCTCTGCAAGCACTGAAATTATAGGTAACAGATAGTTTTGTGATAAGATAATTTGTAACGAGCAACAAGTAACAAAAGTAAATAAAGTTCAACAAGGTGGCCCAATCCTTTTTGTAGCAAAGTACAAGCCTGGACAAATTCTTATATAGAAAAAAACGCTCCGGAGGACACATGGGAATTATCATCAAGCTAGATTTCATCACGATCATATGATTCGCGTTTGGTACTTTGATTATCTGATATGTGGGTGGACCGGTGCTTGGGTGCTATCCTTACTTGGACAAGCATCCCACTTATGATTAACCTCTATTGCAAGCATCCGCAACTACAAAAAAAGTATTAAGGTAAACCTAACCATAGCATGAAACATCTGGATCCAAATCAGCCCCTTACGAAGCAACGCATAAACTAGGGTTTAAGCTTCTATCACTCTAGCAACCCATCATCTACTTATTACTTCCCAATGGCTTCCTATAGGCCCAAATAATGGTGAAGTGTCATGTAGTCAATGTTCACATAACACCACTAGAGGAGAGACAACATACATCTCATCAAACTATCGAACGAATACCAAATTCACATGACTACTAATAGCAAGATTCTCCCATGTCCTCAGGAACAAACGTAACAACTCACAAAGCATATTCATGATCATAATAAGAGGGGTATTAATATGCATATAGGATCTGAACATATGATCTTCCACCAAATAAACCAAGTAGCATCAACTACAAGGAGTAATCAACACTACTAGCAACCCACAGGTACCAATCCCAGACTTGGAGACAAGAATTGGATACAAGAGATGAACTAGGGTTTGAGAGGAGATAGTGCTGGTGAAGATGTTGATGGAGATTGACCAACTCCCGATGAGAGGATCATTGCTGATGACGATGGCGATGATTTCCCCCTCCCGGAGGGAAGTTTCCTCGGCAGAACAGCTCCGCCAGAGCCCTAGATTGGTTCCGCCAAGGTTCCGCCTCGTGGCGGCGGAGTCTCATCCCGAAAGCTTGCTTATGATTTTTTTCTCAATGAAAGGCTCCATATAGCAGAAGATGGGCATCGAAGGGCCACCACGGGGCCCATGAGGCAGGGGGCGCCCCCCCACCCTCGTGGCCAGGGTGTGGCCCCCCTCTGGAACTTCTTGCGCTCAGTATTTTTTATATATTCTGGAAATGACTTCCATGAAGTTTCATGACTTTTGGAGCTGTGCAGAATAGGTCTCTAATATTTGCTCCTTTTCCGGCCCAGAATCCCAGCTATCGGCATTCTCCCTCTTTATGTAAACCTTGTAAAATATGAGAGAACAGGCATAAGTATTGGGACATAATGTGTAATAACAGCCCATAATGCAATAAATATCGATATAAAAGCATGATGCAAAATGGACGTATCAACTCCGCCAAGCTTAGACCTCACTTGTCCTCAAGCGAAAGCCGAAATCGAAAAATATGTCCACCTGTTTAGAGATAGAGGTGTCGATAAAAATAAAATACGGACATGAGGGCATCATGATCATTCTTAGAACAACAACTTATGTAATTCTTGTCATATGATCTCTTATGCTAGAGTAACAATTCAATCACAATTTCAAGTATGAATCATAAACTTCATTGAAAACTAACAAACTATAATCTCAGTCATTGGAGCAATTGCAATTTATCATAACACAGGAAAGAGTCAATATAATAGCTTTTCAGCAAGTCCACATACTCAACTATCATATAGTCTTTCACAATGGCTAACACTCACGCAATACTTATGGGTATGGAGTTTTAATCGGACACAGAGAAAGATAGGGGCTTATAGTTTTGCCTCCCAACGTTTTACTTCAAGGGTAATGTCAACAATAATAGTTCATGAAAACTCACATCCAATTAGCCATATATACCAGGATCTTTCCAACATGTTGTGCTTGCCAAAAGAAAAAAAAGTAAAAATGAAGGGTGAAGATCACCATGACTCTTATGTAAGGTAGGAGATAAAATTAAAAGATAGGCCCTTCGCAGAGGGAAGCAGAGGTTGTCATGCGCTTTTATGGTTGGATGCACAAAATCTTAATGCGAAGGAATGTCACTTTATATTGCCACTTGTGATATGGACCTTTATTATGCAGTCCATCGCTTTTATTTCTTCCATATCACACGATCGTATAAAGCTTATTTTCTCCCACACTAATAAGTCATACATATTTAGAGGGCAATTTTTATTGCTTGCACCGATGACAACTTACTTGAGGGATCTTACTCAATCCATAGGTAGGTATGGTGGACTCTCATGGCAAAACTGGTTTAAGGGTGTTTGGAAGCACAAGTAGTATCTCTACTTGGTGCAAAGAATTGGGATAGCATGAGGGGGAAAGGCAAGCTCAATCATGTTGGATGATCCATGACAATATAATTTATCTCAGATGTAAGAAAACATAACCCATCACGTTGTCTTCCTTTGTCCAACGTCAACTCTTTAGCATGTCATATTTTAATGAGTGCTCACAATCATAAAAGATGTCCAAGATAGTGTATTTATATGTGAAGACCTCTCTTTCTTTATTACTTCCTATTAATTGCAACAATGACCAAAAATATGTTTGTCAACTCTCAACAACTTTTATTCATCATACTCTTTCTATGTGAGCTCATTACTCTCCATAAGATACATATGATCTCTTTGTTTCTTTTTATTTCTTCTCTTTTCTTTTATTCACTCAAGATTATGGCAAAATAATCAAGCCCTTGACTCAACACTAATCTTTATTATATATAGCTCACGGACTCGATTACATAGAAGGATCATAAAGCTAAACTCACAACTAGACCATACTAAAACTTCATGCTAGTAGATAAAGATATTACCAAAAGGATCGAACTAAGAAAAACGGTAAAGATAAAAGTGATGGTGATACGATACCGGGGCACCTCCCCCAAGCTTGGCAGTTGCCAAGGGGAGTGCCCATACCAGATACTCAATTCTTCTTTGTTGGTGGAGAGGGTGGAATTGTTGATGATGTAGGCTTGTTGTCCCTCTTCCAAGGCATAGGCTCGCCATCATAGAAGGATGACCGAGTCTCCTGAATCCTCAAATCTGCAACCAAACTCATCCTCTTCAATCTATACTCATACTCACAGTTTTGATTTTGTAGGTCATAAATCTGGGCTTGGAGGTGCTCGATTTTCAAGTGAAGCTTGAAGATGGCCTCCCCAATGTCCTTGGCGTCCAGCTTGTGGTTGTTGGTTAACTCCATGATCATAATGTGATTGGAGTCAAGTCCACGCTCCACCATCTCCTGACACCTGAAAACTTGTTGCTCCATTGCCTCGAGCCTTGTCTCCATGCTTCCAGTCCTCCTTGGTCCCTCAACATCACGGATGTGCAGCACCCCCTCATGCATCTCAATGGTTTGAGGGTGTTGCAGCACTTCCGCGAGGTAGGGGTTGATGACCTTATCGAAGAACTTGTCCTTGGGGGCACTTGGAGACGTCATGATGATCTAGATCTATCAGAAAAACAACTCGAAACAAGAACATGAGACTTTTGCGTGATACGGTGGTCAAAACCTTCGGGAGATTATATAATGATTTTTTACCGACCAAAATACGTAACGTGCAAGAAAACGGAGTCCGGAGAGCGCACGAGGTGCCCACGAGGTAGGGGGGTGTGCCCAGGGGGTAGGGTGCGCCCTCCACCCTCGTGGAGCCCTCGTGTCCTTCCCAGACTGCTTCTTATTTTTCTATTTTTCTAAATATTCCAAAACGGAGAAAAATTGCCATTAGAACTGCTTTGGAGTCGGTTTACTTACCGTACCACATACCTATTCCTTTCCGGAGTCTGAAATGTTCCGGAAAGTGTCCCTTATGTATTCCTCCGGGGTTACGGTTTCAATAACATTGGTTTCAACATTTATAGGATTACCTGAGATATAATGTTTGATTCTTTGACCGTTCACCACCTTTGGATTTGTGCCTTCGAAGTTGTTGATTTTTATGGCACCGGAACGATAGACCTCCTCGATAACGTAAGGACCTTCCCATTTAGAGAGAAGCTTTCCTACAAAAAAAATCTTAAACGAGAGTTGTATAGCAATACATAATCACCTACATTAAACTCACGCTTTTGTATCCTTTTGTCATGCCATATTTTAACTTTTTCTTTAAACAATTTGGCATTTTCATAGGCTTGGGTTCTCCATTCATCAAGTGAGCTAATGTCAAATAACCTCTTCTCACCGGCAAGTTTGAAATCATAGTTGAGCTCTTTAATAGCCCAATAATCCTTATGTTCTAGTTCGAGAGGTAAGTGACATGCTTTTCCATAAACCATTTTATACGGAGACATACCCATAGGATTTTTACATGCAGTTCTATAGGCCCATAATGCATCATCAAGTTTCTTGGACCAATTCTTTCTAGATCTGTTAACAGTCTTTTGCAAAATTAGTTTTAGTTCTCTATTACTCAATTCTACTTGACCACTAGACTGCGGGTGATAAGGAGATGCAACTCTATGATTAACATCATACTTAGCAAGCATTTTACAGAAAGCACCATGAATAAAACGTGAACCACCATCAGTCATTAAATATCTAGGGACTCCAAACCTCGGAAAAATAACTTCTTTAAGCGTCTTAATAGAGGTGTTATGATCAGCACTACTAGTTGGAATAGCTTCTACTCACTTAGTAACGTAATCAACAACAACTAACATATGTGTATATCCATTAGAGGCAGGAAAGGGTCCCATATAATCAAAGCCCCAAACATCAAATAGTTCAATAACAAGTGAATAATTCATAGGCATTTCTTGACGTCTACTAATATTACCAATTCTTTGACATTCATCACGAGAGAAGACAAACTTACGGGCATCCTTGAAGAGAGTAGGCCAATAAAAACCGGATTGCAATACCTTATGTGCAGTTCTATCTCCAGCGTGGTGTCCTCCATAAGCTTCGGAGTGACACTTGCGTAGGATCTATTCCTGTTCATGCTCAGGTACACAACATCCAATAACACTATCTACTCCTTCTTTATAAAGATGCGGGTCATCCCAAAAGTAATGTCTTCAATCATAGAAAAACTTTTTCTTTTGCTGGTATGTGAAACTAGGTGGTATAAATTTAGCAACAATGTAATTAGCATAATCAGCATACCATGGAGCAGTGTGAGAAGCATTTATGACATTTAATTGTTCATCAAGGAAGATATCATCAATAGGTAGTGGGTCATCAAGAACATTTTCTAACCTAGAAAAGTTGTCTGCAACGGGGTTCTCAGCTCCCTTTATATCAATAATATGCAAATCAAATTCTTGTATCAAGGGAACCCATCTAATAAGTCTAGGTTTAGCATCTTTATTTTCCATAAGGTATTTAATAGCAACATGATCAGTGTGAATAGTTACTTTAGAATGAACAACATAAGGTCTGAACTTATCACAAGCAAATACAACTGCTAAAAATTCTTTTTTTAGTAGTGGCATAATTTCTCTGAGCATTGTCTAGAGTTTTGCTAGCATATTGAATAACATTTAATTTCTTATCAACTCTTTGCCCTAGAACAGCACCTACATCATAATCACTAGCATCACACATAATTTCAAAAGGTAAATTCCAATCCGGTGGCTGAACAATAGGTGCAGAGATTAATGCTTTCTTAAGTATTTAAAAGGCTTATACACAATCACCATCAAAGACAAATGGCATATCTTTTTGTAATAAATTAGTCAGAGGCTGAGAAATTTTTGAGAAGTCCTTAGTGAACCTCCTATAAAAACCGGCATGACCAAGGAAACTTCTTATACCTTTGATGTCCTTGGGACACGTCATCTTTTCAATAGCATCAACTTTAGCTTTATCAGCTTCAATGCCTCTTTCAGAAATTTTGTGCCCCAAGACAATACCTTCATTAACCATAAAGTGGCATTTATCCCAATTCAAGACAAGGTTATTTTCTTCACACCTCTGCAAAACTTGATCAAGGTTGCTTAAGCAACATCAAAAGAGGATCCATAAATGGAGAAATCATCCATGAATACCTCACATATCTTTTCACAAAAATCAGAAAATATAGCCATCATGCATCTTTGAAAGGTAGTGGATGCATTACATAAACCAAAAGACATACGTCTATAAGCAGAAGTACCAAAAGGGCAAGTAAAAGTGGTCTTAGATTGATCATCAGCTGACACAGGTATTTGGGAGAAACCAGAATAACCATCTAGGAAGCAAAAATGTGTATGTTTGGATAATCTTTCTAGCATTTGATCAATAAAAGGTAAGGGGTAATGATCTTTTTAGTAGCCTTATTTAATTTGCGGAAATCAATTACGATCCTATAACCTGTAATAATTCGTTGCGGAATCAATTCATCTTTATCATTAGGAACAGAAGTAATACCTCCCTTCTTAGGAACACAATGGACAGGACTTACCCGACCATCAGCGACGGGACAAATTATACCTGCCTCAAGGAGCTTTAGTATTTCTTTCCTTACAACTTCTTTCATCTTAGAATTCAGTCGTCGTTGGTGATCAATAACTGGTTTGGCATCTTTTTCCAAATTTATTTTGTGTTGGTAAGATCATCAAGAGTATATCTAATAGCAGCACGGTGCTTCTTCAGAGTTTTCAATAATCTTTCTTCCTCCTTCTCTGAAAGGTTAGCACTAATAATAATAGGATATATCTTCTTTTCATCAAGATAAGCATATTTAAGAGTATCAGGCAATGGTTTAAGATCAAACACGGGATCACCCTTGGGTGGAGGAGTATCCCCTAAAATTTCAACAAGCAAGTTGTGTTTCAGAATAGGTCCCTGTTTAAAGAACACTTCATCTATTTCCCTTCTTTCATTCATATACATATCATTTTCATGGTCTAGCAAATATTGTTCTAAAGGATCACTAGGAGGTACGACAATAGAAGAAAGACCAATAATTTCATCTTTACTAGGCAATTCTTCTTCACGGTGTTGTCTACGAAATTTAGAAAAGTTAAACTCATGAGACATATCACCTAAACCAATAGTAATAACATCCTTTTTGAAGTCTATCCTAGCATTAACAATGTTTAAGAAGGGTCTACCAAATATAATGGGACAAAAGCTATCTTGTGGGGAACCAAGAACAAGAAAATCAGCAGGATATTTAGTTTTCCCACACAAGACTTCAACATCTCTAACAATTCCCATTGGTGAAATAGTATCTCTATTGGCAAGTTTAATGGTAACATCAATTTGTTCTAACTCAGTAGGTGCAATATCATGCATAATTTCTTTGTATAGATCAATAGGTATTGCACTAGTACTAGCACCCATATCACACAAGCCATGATAACAATGATCTCCTATTTTAACAGAAATAACAGGCATGCCTACCACAGGTCTATGTTTATCTTTAGCACATGGTTTAGCAATTCTAGCAGTTTCATCACAGAAATACATAACATGCCCATCAATATTATCAGCCAAGAGATCCTTAACAATAGCAATATTAGGTTCAACTTTAACTTGCTCCAGAGGTGTATAGGTTCTAATATTGCTTTTATGAACCACATTTGAAGCTTTAGCATGATCTTTTCTCCTAACTGGAAAAGGTGGTTTCTCAACATAAGCAGTAGGAACAATAGGATCATTATAATTGACAGTATTTTCTTCAACTTTAATAGGTGCCGCTACTTTTACTTCAATGGGAGGGTGATATTTAAACCACTTCTCCTTAGGGAGATCAACATGAGTAGCAAAAGATTCATAGAAAGAAGCAACTATCTCAGAGTCAAGTCCATATTTAGTGCTAAATTTACGAAAAACGTCGGTGTCCATAAAAGATTTAACACAATCAAACTTAGGTGTCATACCTGACTCCTTACCTTCATCGAGATCCCAATCTTCAGAGTTGCGTTTAATTCTTTCCAATAAATCCCATTTGAATTCAATATTTTTCATCATAAAAGAGCCAGCATAAGAAGTATTGAGCATGGTGCAGTTGTTATCAGAAAGCAGAGCATAAATTTTTTGAATAATCATTTCTCTGGAGAGCTCCTGATTGGGGCATGAATATAACATTGACTTAAGCCTCCCCCAAGCTTGAGCGATGCTTTCTCCTTCACGGGGCCAAAAATTATATATATAATTACGATCACGATGAACAAGACGCATAGGATAAAACTTCTGATGAAATTCCAATTTCAATCATTTGTAGTTCCATGATCGCATATCATCACATAGCCTATACAATGTCAATGTGTCTCCCTCCAAAGATAAAGGGAATACCTTCTTCTTGATAACATCATCGGGCATACATGCAAGCTTAAATAATCCACAAACTTCATCCACATATATTAGGTGCTCATCAGGATGTAATGTTCCATCTCCTGCAAAAGGATTAGCTAGCAGTTTTTCTGTCATACCCGAAGGAATTTCAAAGCAGACATTTTCATTTTCAGTAGGTTAAGTAGGTTGAGGAGCAACTCTTTGCTCTACTAGTCGGGGTGAAGATACCCCGAACAAGCCCCTCAGAGGGTTACTTTCCATAGTAACAAGTGATATTAAATTTCAGCACACTATATAAATTTTTCCTTATCAAACTCCACCTACCAAAGGCGCTTCACTCCCCGGCAACGGCGCCAAATAAGAGTCTTGATGACCCACAAGTATAGTGGATCTATCGTAGTCCTTTCGATAAGTAAGAGTGTCGAACCCAACGAGGAGCGGAAGGAAATGATAAGCGGTTTTAAGCAAGGTACTCTCTGCAAGCACTAAAATTATAGGTAACATATAGTTTTGTGATAAGATAATTTGTAACGAGCAACAAGTAACAAACGTAAATAAAGTGCAGCAAGGTGGCCCAATCCTTTTTGTAGCAAAGGACAAGCCTGGACAAATTCTTATATAGAGAAAAGTGCTCCTGAGGACACATGGGAATTATCGTCAAGCTAGGTTTCATCACGATCATATGATTCGCGTTTGGTACTTTGATTATCTGATATGTGGGTGGACCGGTGCTTGGGTGCTGTCCTTACTTGGACAAGCATCCCACTTATGATTAACCTCTATTGCAAGCATCCGCAACTACAAAAAAAGTATTAAGGTAAACCTAACCATAGCATGAAACATCTGGATCCAAATCAGCCCCTTACGAAGCAACGCATAAACTAGGGTTTAAGCTTCTATCACTCTAGCAACCCATCATCTACTTATTACTTCCCAATGGCTTCCTATAGGCCCAAATAATGGTGAAGTGTCATGTAGTCAATGTTCACATAACACCACTAGAGGAGAGACAACATACATCTCATCAAACTATCGAACGAATACCAAATTCACATGACTACTAATAGCAAGATTCTCCCATGTCCTCAGGAACAAACGTACAACTCACAAAGCATATTCATGATCATAATAAGAGGGGTATTAATATGCATATAGGATCTGAACATATGATCTTCCACCAAATAAACCAAGTAGCATCAACTACAAGGAGTAATCAACACTACTAGCAACCCACAGGTACCAATCCCAGACTTGGAGACAAGAATTGGATACAAGAGATGAACTAGGGTTTGAGAGGAGATAGTGCTGGTGAAGATGTTGATGGAGATTGACCCCCTCCCGATGAGAGGATCATTGCTGATGACGATGGCGATGATTTCCCCCTCCCGGAGGGAAGTTTCCTCGGCAGAACAGCTCCGCCAGAGCCCTAGATTGGTTCCACCAAGGTTCCGCCTCGTGGCGGCGGAGTCTCGTCCCGAAAGGTTGCTTATGATTTTTTTTCTCAATGAAAGACTCCATATAGCTGAAGATGGGCATCGGAGGGCCACCAGGGGGCCCATGAGGCAGGGGGTGCGCCCAGGGGGTAGGGCGTGCCCCCCACCCTCGTGGCCAGGGTGTGGCCCCCCTTTGGAACTTCTCGCGTTCAATATTTTTTATATATTCTGAAAATGACTTCCGTGAAGTTTCATGACTTTTGGAGCTGTGCATAATATGTCTCTAATATTTGCTCCTTTTCCAGCCCAGAATCCCAGCTGCCGGCATTCTCCCTCTTTATGTAAACCTTGTAAAATAATAGAGAATGAGCATAAGTATTGTGACATAATGTGTAATAATAGCCCATAATGCAATAAATATTGATATAAAAGCATGATGCAAAATGGACATATCGCACGTGCTTTTTCGAAAGTTAAGTAGGAACATTAGCAGGCCAATTAAATGTTATCTGTTTTAGTAATATCAGCATCATATCAGATTCATACTTGAGCAACAAGTTTGGAATTATGAATGGCACGTTGTTTAGCTTGATGGATTCAGGAGCAGTGCTAAGTAGGTACGATGATGGTACTGAATATAAAGGCATGTCTGCATGCAAGTCGCGTGACTTTTTTCATTTGGGTCAGTCGACCATTTCAGGCGGTTGGATGAATATCCTACGTCTCCTAATCCTTCTTCTTCCTCGTCTCTGATACTTCCCATACAGAACACCGCATGGGTCGCCGGCCGGACCACTGGCCCCCACCGCCTGTGTTCCTCCGCCACCCCCACCCCCACCCTCGCCCCCACCCGTGTCCAATTTTCTTTGTTGGGCGAGGCCCCACCACCGCCCCCACAACCATCGTCCCCACCCGAGCCCCTTCGTTCGCACCGGCGAACTCCGGTGAGCTCTGAAAAATCGAATGACCCAATTTTGAAATTTAGTCTAATGTGATTTAACTAGTGTGGAATATAAAAGGGGAAAACTATAAGCATTGGGAGTATAGTGTTGATCGTGCCATGGCGGATCTGAAGGTGCAAACCGAACAAAGGCAACTTTGCAACCAATGTTTGCTTTCAACTAGCAAGTAAGTGATGGACAAGAAATCAGAGTAAAGCAGTGGCGATCTATTTTCTTGCTGCGATAAATAAGTTGAGCAGATACGAAAGAGTACCGCCTCTGGTGTGGCGCCGTGTATGCATCTGCTGAGAATTTGACGGTGCTGCAGTAGCGATGGCTATCGGTGGCGTGGAAGCAGATCTAGGAGGGTAGACGGTGGTAGCGTAGTGCGGTGGACGAGACGGTCGTAGGAGCGGCGCCGACAATGTGGACGATGGCGGGGATGAAGCGAGAGGACGGGATGCAAGGATCCCAGTCCGAAGCCATGGAAGATAGTGGTCGATCTCTTGTAATGGACGGCAGCGGCGGGGTATCAGCTCCGGCATGGTGGAGGAGGACGGCGGTGGATGGGGTGGTGGACGGAGGAGGCTGGGGTGGAGAGGGTGTTTTGGCACCCACGGAGTATGAATGGGGAAATGTAGGGTAGATAGGAAGGGGGAAACCAGGTCTTCATGGCGCGCTTGTCTCAAATGCGAGGAAATTTACAAACTTAGCCCCCGTTTCAAATTTCCTACATCATAGCAATATTAGTCGGTTGGGGATAGGACGGTAATCTCGCATACACCGAATATTTGCCGACGAGAGTTTGTTTTTGGCGCCCACCATGTATGAATCGGGGAGGGAGTCGATTTCGGTCGAGGACACACTGTGTTTTGGCACCGACTGTGTATGAATCCGGGTGAGAGGCGGTTATGTTAAGTTTGAGTGAAATTACAAACCTACCCCTACCGAAACCTATAGAAATCGAGCAGATAGGCTTTGTGTGGCAGGGATAGGCAGTAGTAATTTCCATCTCGTAGATTTTGGTTTCAGGCGGTTACTGCGACTTTCCCCATTTCCTTCAAATTTTGCAGAGTGCATGTTTACCGTGCCAACCCAATTCGAATCCCGTTTGTATTCTGTTTTTTTCGGGCGGGATCCATTTTCGATTGGAATAAAATTCTATATACATCATCTTTTTATATATACTTTCAAAAGCACAACACCCTTTATACATAAATATGGTTTACAAATGGCATGATCTCAGATTCATAAGGTTGTATCCATCAATTTGGATTTTCAAATATTTGAAACGACTTTATGTTGAAATCCAATGTATGCATTCCTCGCTCAATGTTTCCAATTAATGTGTGTTTCATGAGGGGTTTTTTTACTTCTCAAACATGTATAATGTGTTTCACACACGCAACATATAGTGTAATACCGTTTAGCCGTTAATTGCATATGAACCATGCATTGTTTCTAATTAAAGAATCTATGGATCACCAATATTGCTAAACTATATAACATTACACGTGTCCCCAAATTCAAATGAATATGCATGTTTGATACACCAATTTGCGTTATGATATTATCGATGTCGTGATCTCGAGTTTAAATATTTGAATCCCATTTAATCCAGATATCCGTCTCATATAACTATCACTCATGCTTACATAGGACTATCTCTCTAGACCTATACGCGTTCATCGTCTCTCAGGTATATCTTGTGCTACATGTATGTCGACAATGATCTTTTATCTTCGTAACACACTGACGGTACTCTCTCCCTCGACCTGCATCACTCTATCTCTCTCTAAGTATATCTCGCTCCCTGCTATGTGTCTCTAACTATGATTCTCCATGTGGAATCTCTTTCGCTCACACAAACACAAAACTTTGTCTCCCGGGGACTCATTTCTCTCTACTATTCCCACGTGTGCCACTCGCACACCCCTCATACAGAGATGTTTTTCGCTCCTTATGTATGAGAAACTATGACTCTTCCTCTTAAATATCTCTTTCTCGCACACAAACACAAACTCTGTCTCCCAGGGTCTCATATTTCTCCACTGTTCTCTAGTATGTCGTTCACACACACTCTCTCTCCCTAGAGATATCTTGTGTTCCCTCATATGTCTCTGTAGCTATCACTCTTGTTGTGAAATATCTTTATCTCTTGCAGAAAGAAAACTCCGTCTCTCGGGATCTCATTTCTCTCCAATATTTGCTTGTATGTGAGTCACATGCACCCTGTCTTCATCTCTCTCAAACCCACACACATAACTCAGCCTTCTGATCCACTCGACTCCTATCTGTATCGCACACTAGCTAGCATCTTATCTTTCTATTTATCTGTTTCTCCATCAACCTTCTTTCATTTATAGGTTGATCTCTTTTGCACAAACGTTGTGCCTCACTCCCTCTGCTCGCCATAGATGCATGCTCCAGCCCACGCCACTATCTCTTAAAAACAAAAATAGATGCTCAATTGTCAGGCCTTCTTCCCTGCATTCTCACATGCATGCATATTGTCATACTGATCCGTCTCTCCCATGTCGTTGATCTTATGACTTATGTCTTCTTTCTTTTATCTCGATCATGCGCGCGCGCCCACACACACACACATCCCATGTATACATGTATACCTCTCACACATGCACATTCAAGGTCTCTATGTCTCCATACGTAGTTAATTACCCTCAACCCTAACGCCACATCAAATCGTTCTCTTTTTGTGTGCACATAACTTTCGCCTGGATGGGTAAAACACACACTCACACTTAACAATCTCCTTCTAGCTACCCCCCTCTCACTCTTCCCCTATATCCCCGAAACCAATAAGACCATTCCTTCGTTTTATTCCCGCCTACATGCACCATCTATATAGTAGTCTTCCTCGGTGTCTCTCAAACAAACACGTTCTCTCGATGTCGACTCCTCTCATGCGCACACACCTTCTCTTCCCTCTCTACGGGCATTTTCTCTCTCACACCCCATCGTTAGTGGCCTCTGCCATACACATCACCTATCTATGATGAAGCCATGCACACTTAAATTACATCCCCACCGAGGACCCCGCGACACACACACACAAATACACACACACACACACACACGCACCCACATGCACACAAACAAACACACACACACACACACACACTAAGACTCCATCACACACACACATGCACACACACACTAAGACTCCATCTCTCTCTCTCTCACACACACACACCCACCCACACACACACACTAAGACTCCATCTCACACACACATGCTCTAGGCGGAGCATTTGTTCCTACCACCCTTCATCCAACCTTACCCGTATGATAAACAATGATGTAGGGTAGAACCCTAGTGGCCCAATCTTTCACAAAAGGAGCGGATCCCGCGAAGAACACGAAGAACACGAGGGGAATCACGAGGACAAACACGAGGGGAAACACGAGAGAATCACTCAAACCAACAAGAACAATCACACATGTGCTAGATCCTCGAAACAGAAGGAGATACACAATCCAAATCCAAAAAGGGATGATACAAAGGGTAGCCGGTTCTTCTCCGTGAGGAGGTCTTGAATCCACAAGGGGATCTTCCTGTAAAGGGGTCTTGAATCCAAGGTGGATCTTCTCTGAAGAGGGTTCGCGGTCTCTCTCAAGGAGTAGATCCGATATGGATGAGCGAAGCTCTATCTCACAAATGAGCTAACACAACGCTCACCCTAAAACATAGGTGGAGGGGGAGTATATATAGTCTAAGGGGCGAAGGGGTACATGGACCTTGGCCCAGATGCATTGCACGCAGGCACGGAGGCCGGACGTCCGGGCGACGGGCCGGATGTCCGGGGCTTCATGGAGAGCCGGATGTCCGGGCTGGCAGGTCGGATGTCCGGGCTAGAGGAGCTGACTTTGTTGCTCTCTGCTTGGAGGGTGCCGGATTTCCGGGGGCGAGGCCGGATGTCCGGGACTTGGCGAGGCGCCGGATGTCTGGGTTGACGTCGGATGTCCAGGGCCTGTGGACTTGGCGGCTGGGCGGCTGTGTCTGTAGTGGTCGTCTCCAGCGGCCGGATGTCCGGGCCTGGGGCCGGATGTCCGGGCCTGGGGCCGGATGTCCGGGTCCTGGAGCTGCCTTCTTCTCCTTTCGGTGTTTCTCTTCATCCGTGGACTTGGCGGTTTGTCCAACTTCACGTGCATCTTCGGGAGTGTCCTCTTGATACCTAATAATGCATAACATTCCGGACTTAGGTAGTAGCCATGCCTCGAGAGGATCAAATGGGATATCACTAAGGAAAGAAGTCACCTCGTTCTCAAGAGCTCTAGCTCATGCTTGTGTCATGGGGATGATCGTAGGATGCTCCGCATCAAACAATCACCTTAATGTACTTGTATAACATGGACAAATTCTACTTTACTTTAGTACTTAGCAAACCTATCATCTGTACCCTTATAAAAAACTGAGTTGGCGATGATGGTGTGCCTGCCATCTTGTAGTATAGTCCGTCTGATCTATATCTAACGGATGGAAAGCAAACTATGATAATTTTACAAAAGATACCCGCACCTCTCTCTACATCCTTATCTCCCACAACCTCATTGCTGAGCAATTAAAAAATAAAGTCTATGGAACAATCTAGCATGGTGGCCGCTGCCGCCTGCCGGCGCCGTCCATCCCCATGCCTTCGCCCATTCCGACCACCAGTCACCACCACGCTCCACTCCTCCTCACCTTATCTCTCATCTTTCATTTTTTCGATGACATTCTCGAGATACCAGTTTTCCGATAAAATTCTTGAAATATCATTAGTTTTTACACATGGGATTACTCCTGCATGGGTAAATCACACGAGGTGTTTTGTTAAAAAATGCATATTGATGTTCTGTGCAATGCACGAGAATCTTGCTTGTAATTATATAACACAAATCACGAGCAGGAAGTGACATTTTTTTACACAACCACGTTAACATGGCCACGTAAATCACTAGCTAAAGTAAATACCATTATACTTATATCCCGATGCAAAAGGTTGAGTATGTGTCCGAACAGTAGAGTCGCACACACGCACTCTGTCTCTCAGAATCTCTCTCTCTCTCTCACACACACACACACCCCAGTTACGTGACGCCCACTTAAGCAGACACGTATGTTACAATTTGTGCACGCACGGGTACACGTGATGCTGCGCATTTATTTAAGCCGGACGGCGAGCCCAAATAGTAGCTGCATTCATTCCCCTCCTGCCGCCTCTTCTCTGGTCATTGTCGCCTGGTAGCCATGGCCCGGCCGAAGGTAACAACATACGCCATACTCCCACCGGAGCGGCGCTTTAATCTGGAAATTTTAGTGGTCATGCATGCATCTTTTTGTGCTAGCACTCCTATATAAGGGTTGACCGTTCGCTTCTCGCGGACGTGCGCGGGCGGTGGAAAAGGAAGGAGAAGGGAAGCAGGCTGTGGAGTAACGTTTTTTAGCACAATTTCCTAGGAAACTGAGTTCAATAATTGAGTAGTTTTGCAAACTACCAGTACTACACCTGAAACGGTTCAAAACCTACACTCCCTTGCCAGCGCACGCTTCCCGCGTGAAACGGTCAGCGTCGCCTTGGAGCGTCAGTGCCGCATTAATGCCCGGCCAGAGGGGAGGCAACCTCTCACAGGCGCCGGCTTTGAAGCGGCGCGACAGTCGAGAGAGCGCCGCTTCCCGGTGCACGTGACTACTCTACATCGAGGCTGGCCATAGGCCCTATTTGGATCCATGGGTTAGAGTTAGTTTGAGCTAGTTGGGGCTCAAATAGCCCTAAAGTATCCAAGCATGAGGGTTTAAATTGGAGCAAGTTGCACCGAACCCACCAAAAAAATATCCCACCCAAGAGGTGCTAACTGGAGATAGTCCTCATTGGGACCAGTGAAAAATCACTTTTCTCTCTCCATCAAGTGCACTTATTGTTAATCTAACCCTGTCACCCAAACACCTCTTTGGCTACAGTTAGTTCAGGGTTAGTCATGAGTTAGTCTAACCTCTAGCTAAGTTAGAGTATCCAAACAGGAGCAGTATAGGACATGCAAGTTGCTCAAAGCATACAGTCAAATTCGTACGTGAAAGGATTTTTTTTATTTTTGAAAACAGAACATGAAAGGATTTTTTAGAATGCTCTTGGCATGTCGCTAACATGTGATGAGTTAACCGACCTCAATAGACGGCAAAAACGCTAGCCCGCCGCACTTTGAGAGAGACGAGGAGGGAGAAGCGATACGGGCTGCTGGATTACTAGAGATAGGTATCGCACGGAAGCCAAGAAATATGGTTATAGCATGGGTTAGCCATGTACTAGTATGATGTAACTACACTGGGCTGCCGTGTTTCGTACTCTTCCAGTCCACTATGGAGATGATTGGTTGATTTTATATCGCTGAATAATATAAAATATTATGAGTGCAGACGCTCCAGCATGAGGTTCCATGCTCCTTCTTGGTGTCGGGAATCTATGTTCTTCCACTCTATTTTTTTACGTGAACTTTGTTCATCCTTTTGCCAACACGCAAGACATCTAGCATCAAGGTGCACATGTCAAGCAAGGATCGTTCCATCTATATGAAGAACACGTGGTACTGGAACTACAAGACAGACATGTACCCAGGAGTGGACTTGCGAACCTGTGTAATGTAGTGCAGTAAGTGAAGTAGAAAGGCACAAATAGTATGAACATGCGTGGCATATAGGCATTTGTCTCTTACTACCACTGAATGTTGTACGTGCAATGCCCGGTGATGTTATGGAGCACGTGACTAAGTACTCTACTACTACTATATTAATTGGAGGCACATATTAGGTTTTATATTTGTTTACGTGTATGCCCCGAGACCTTCCAACTAGACGTGTCTTTCTCTCTGGGTCGCACTTTGTATCGTTCATACCACTAGTATAGTAGTACTACTATGTGTGGTCTCCGAGACGCTCTACCACGTTGTTCATGTCTCACTCCTTTCGCTGACGTGTGGGACATCCAGCATGTGCCGTGTGTTTGGCCCTCCTTCGTCGTAAGAGTTGTAATGCTATCATTCATAAGAAATAAAAAATAAATATAAATCACCAGTGATACTATACCACGCGGTTTCCTTGCTCCTCGATATCGGAAAGAATACTTCCGATCGCCAACATGTGGGACGTCGACCATCCTGGTCCACTTGCCTTGCCCGCAGAACTCCAAGGGAGAGTCACCCCGGTCATCACGCCGTAGTAATTACTAATGAGCCGTCAAATCACAAGCCCAACCTTACCCACTGTGAAGTTGCTCGGACGAAGGAACCATCATTACTTCGTTGAATTCCGCTTCTTGAAGAAAACTACTATACCAGCAGTACTGCTAGCTACAGTAGTTACTCCAGCAGAGGCCTCCTTTGGTTCGTAGGATAGGAGTTTTATAGGAATATAGAAATCATAGGAAGTGAGATGACATGCATCTCAATTCCTATAGAGAAAGAGATGACATTTGATGCATAGGATAGGAATTTTTCCATTGAGTCTAGGCTAATGCACTGGTAATTTGCTCTAAAAACTACAGTAGTAACTAATAGTACTGGTACATGCTCGTAATTAATTAAAAAAACATACGGATGACACAGACACACATACTAACTACTAGTACTACTACTCCTCACATGTTGGCCATACGTCGTCGTTCTCCTTCCCGGCTTTGTCGGCGACACCCCACCATGCTTGGATCTCTGGCGACCTCTCCACAACAGCGCATGCATCCTCTTCTTTCTTGCGGTGGCGGGCCTCTCTTTTCTTGAGTGCTTTCTGACTTTTCCGCTCCCTCTGTGTGGCTTTGGCCACCTCTTGCTCTATCGCCCATTCGGCCTTGGCAGCTTCAAATTCTGCCCACATAGGTGTGAGGTCATGAGCAGTGATGAACTCGGCACGGAGGGATACCACCGCTTCCCTACCATTCTGTGTGCGGTCGTGGGCGGTGAGGAATTCGGCGCGGCGGGATGCCATTGCTTCCTTACCGGTTAGTGTGCGGTGCGGTGGCATGAACGACGCTTGGTGACAGCTCTGGTGGTCGTCGAGGGCTAGCTGGTGACAAGAGCGGGTGCATGGACGCCTGGTTGTCAATACGTGTCGCATACGCTTCAAAGGCTCATCATCCATGAGTTCACATTTTACCACCACGCCAGCGTCTGACCGCCCTGGACTACCGAAACCCCTTCCATCGCTAGCACGTGCTTCCGCCTGAAACGATCACCATCGGTCCAGAACATCAATGCCGCATTCACCAGCCTTAACTGCAGGTGCAGTTTGTGTGTCACAGACATGCGGGCCAGATGCCCGTTGGGCCCACATGTCGGTGATACAATGCACCTGCGGTTAAATCACTGAAGCAGCGTCTGCATTCACGCCCAACGCGACCTCTCACTGGCGCCGGCATTGCAGCAGTGCGATGGCCGAGAGAGCGCCACCCGCGCGGCATCCCGGTGCAAGCGACTGTTCCGTGTTAACGACAGCACGACTATCCTTCCGTCCGCCACCCACATTAATGACACGCGGCTGCCGATGAACCTACTTTGGTGCCAGCCGTCCATCCACCTACAGCGGCTCATTGCCATTCGCTCGCTATATTAACTTGAGCCCCAGCTCCCAGCCATAGCCAAAGATCCACACTCATTCTCCTCCGGGCTCTTCCTTTTATTGGCACCACTCCAACCATGGCCTCATGGCGCTCCAAAGGTCTCTTGGACGTACTGTCACAGGAGCAGACGAAGGACATCGGAGGCCCCGCTCTGGGCGCGCTACAAAGCTCTCTTGGACGTACTGTCACAGGAGCAGACGAAGGAGATCGCCGGCTCCCCCCAGGCCGCCCTCCGCCGCCACGACCATGAAGCTGGCGCGTGTTGCGGGCAGAACCGGCACCGAGGAAGAGTAGTACACGGTAGGTCGCCTCCACTCTGTTCCCAGGAAGGCTACCGCTCCTCCACTCAGTCGACACCAAGCTTGGTAGGATAAACATCGGCGGCCGATTAGCCGCTTGACGGCGATGTGGAGGTGGAAATCTTCAGAAGCTTATGCTCTGGAGGAGGAGGTTATCGAGGCGGATGACGAGGAGGCAAAGGCAATAGCCGGCTTTCTCAGGTTCATGGCCGGACCTGGTGGTCGGGCACCGGTGATCGTTTAGATTAGGTTTACAGTAGGTTTTAGTATGGTTTGTGCGAAATATGTAATGAATTTCGTCTAGTTTATAGGAAAAGTTTTTGAAATGTAATTAATTTCATCCGGTTATTTTCAAGTTTGCTTTGTTTGCATGAATTTCGTCCAGTTAGTTCATACAGTTGTCGAAAGGTATGCGGGCAGCATTGGATGGCATCCATCAGTGTCCTCAGACAGATGCCGATGTAAATTTGAGGGCCAGCACTGCAGATGTCCTAAGTATCATGCTATAATTGCCAATAGTGCTCCATTATTTTGCGGGGAACATTTTTCCCTCGATCAAAATCAGATCCGCCGTGTTTCACGCTCCTCCCACATAAGAGTGTAGACTCTTGCTTACATAAAATGGAGCAAGTGGACGGCACTGTAGCACGTCATATCACTCAAACTAGCTCACCTAACACGCGGGAAAGCACCGCCCTCGTCATTTTTCTGGATTTCTATGGTCGATTGCATGAAAATGTTACGCTTTGCAAGTTCAAAAGGAAAAGGTGGCACACTTACGACTCGTACGCGTCGCACCCTCAACAGTTGATATGGGCAGCACTGGTGCTCTTGTCGTTCCACCGTTACTGTCAAGTAAAATATCAGACAATCAAGAGGCTCGCTACGAAAGCAAGATGCAAAAGTATGTGGTTCCCGCTCTACGTCATAAGAAGATCATGTGTGCTACAGAACAGAGGGGGGTCTTAGGTCTGAAGCATGTTCCATATGATACGCTCGTGTCTCAGGAAGAAGTGAAGCCCACATTCAGAAAGCCTTGTCAATACTTCAACTAGCCAGCAGAATGAAAGTTTTAAGGCTGCACCATCAAGTTCATTTTAGTTTTGGCCTAGCAACCATACATGCAAGTATATGTACGTGTGTCTTTTTATTTATTTTCCTAGTTTGTTCAGATTTTCTAGTTTACAACTTGTAATTGATGAGGAGTCCTCATCATGTCCTAGTCTAGGTCGGGCTTAGCCCAGGTGTTACGCACCATCTATATAAGCAAGGGGTGCAGCTTTGTCTAGGTTTAGGTTTTAGTTTATGGAAAATATTGTCAGATGCATCCAATGATGCGGCAGTCTGTTTCCTGCGTTCCATAATTTGGTTTGTGATTGCTTGTGTTCCGGCGACTTGATCTCCAGGGGCGACTTGATCTCCAGGGCACTAGATTAGTTTGGTTCTTGACCGGCAAGGATCGACCTCCTCTCGTTTCTTTCCGTCTACTGCTGCTTAGTTCTATCTTCTGCTAATTACTATGTCACTGCCGCCGCCGCCGCTGATCGTCATTAGCATAATCCATCCATCTAGTCTAGCTCTAGTACTACTACACCACGTCCACCACTCAATATATCTCCATCTTTCTAATTCATCTGCATGCGCTCAAGTCTAATCCTCAAGCTGCTACGTATATTTCTCTGTTTTTGTTTTCTTAACCACTGAATAATTCTTCCACGTAAATCTTCTAGCTGTTTGCGCGAGTGAAAGATCAGGGCCACCACATTAAATCATCTCAAAGCTACTTGAGGTGTATGAGTTGGTATCAGAGAGTGCCAGGTTTATCACTGCGTGCGATGTCAACTACAAGCAAGCATGACGAGGATGAGGTGCGGGAAGATGACGGGCCACTGCAATATGGCCCCAATCTGGACCCAGGTGTCCGTGCTATGTTCAAGGCTACATACCAGCACTTCGACAACCGCATGAAGGCCCTTGACGAGACGGTGACTGACGGGTTCCAGGCCATGCTGGCAGCCCTCCGTCATCTAGAGACAAGGGCAACCAGCGCGGCTTCTCCAGCAAGGGCGCAACATGCCCTGCAACAGCGAGCACCTCGACATGTCCGTGACGCGGACGTTGCCAACGATGATAATGATGCTGAGTCCGAGGATGGTTCTGATGCTCGCGGCGACTTGCCTCACCGACCACGACAGGATGCTCGTCCCCGTGATGATGAACCAAGGCGGCGCCGCGATGAGGACGAGGACGGAGGTATTGGTAGAATAAAAATTACTATACCTTCGTTCACAGGCAAGGCCGGTCCTGAGGAGTACCTTGAGTGGGAGATGCGTCTGGAGCAGATTTTTGATAACCACCGTTACTCCGAGGAGCGGAAGATTCGTTTTTCTTCTCTTGAATTTTCAGGTTATTCATTAATTTGGTGGGATCAACTCAACTGCAATGACACATGACCAGAATCATGGCGTGAGATGAAGCGTACAATGCGTGCTCGCCTTGTGCCAGCTTATTTCCAGAAGGAGCAACACACAAAGCTTCGACGTCTTGTTCAAGGAGCCATGACGGTGGATGAGTATTACCAATGGATGCAAGTTCTGATGATCAAAACTAATGTGCATGAGTTTGATGATGCAACAATGACATGCTTCTTTGAGGGGTTGAATGAGGATATATGTGACCGTGTTGATTTGATGCAGTATAATGATATGCAAGAGCTTCTTCATCAAGAGGAGCGTGCCGAACAGTGGGTCAAAGCCAAGCAAGTTTCCAAAGGCCGCACCAATTTCAGCATGGGGCGACGTTCCTATTCGCATGACGATGATAATGTCAAGCCAGCTTCATCCTATAGGTCAGCTGCTACCGATCACAAGGAGATGAGCAAAGAATCTATGGCTGCGAGCAAAGTGGCTTCAAGGGCTGATTCAAGTGCGCAGTCTGCTATGCGTACTAGTGAGATTGTTTGTTACACATGTGGAGGTAGGGGACACAAACGCATTGTTTGTCCGAACAAGATGAGAGTGCTCCTTGTTAATGATGGATATGTTTCCGAAGACAAAACTGACTCAGAGTCTGATGAGCCCAAGGAAGGGGAAAGTGAATCTAATCCTATCATGTGCTATCCTTTAGATTATGATGATCTGACATGCATCATGGTGCAGCGAGCTAAAGAGGATCAAATTCCAAGTTTTGGACAGCGGTGGAAAAATTTTCAGTCACAATGCAAGATCAAAAACAAGTGTTGCAAGTTGATTATTGATGGAGGGAGCTACACCAACATCATAAGCAAGCTTGTGGTGGATGCTTTAGGACTGAAGGCATGGCCACATCCGCAGCCACATTGCATTGAGTGGTTGTACAACTCCGGACGTTTGAAGGTGACTCACAAGGTACGCGTAATGTTCAATATTGGCACATATTATGATTAGGTGATTTGCGATGTTGTGCCAATGGATGTGTGTCAGTTACTATTGGGTCGTCCGTGGCAATATGATCGCAATGCTATACATGAGGGGAGGTCTAACACTTATGTGTTCCGAGATGTTGGCATCAAACGGGTGTTGCAACCTATGGGTAACAATGCTATCAAGATTGATCATGTGTTTGTATACAAGGATTTTTTGAAGAGTACCCCGAAACCGAGGACGGTTTCACTTAAAGGGGGGAGGATGATATGGACAACACAGGTGCTCTTGTCGTTCCACCGTTACTGTCAAGTAAAATATCAGACAATCGAGAGGCTCGCTATGAAAGCAAGATGCAAAAGTATGTGGTTCCCGCTCTACGTCATAAGAAGATCATGTGTGCTACAGAACAGAGGGTGATCTTAGGTGTGAAGCCTGTTCCATATGATACGCTCATGCCTCAGGAAGAAGTGAAGCCCACATTCAGAACACCTTGTCAATACTTCAACGTAGCCAGCAGAATGAAAGTTTGAAAGCTGCACCATCAAGTTCATTTTAGTTTTGGCCTAGCAACCGTGCATGCAAGTACACGTACATGTGTCTTTTTATTTATTTTTCCTAGTTTGTTTAGATTTTCTATTTTACAACTTGTAATTGATGAGGAGTCCTCATCGTGTCCTAGTCTAGGTCGGGCTTAGCCCAGGTGTTACGCACCATCCATATAAGCAAGGGGTGCAGCTTTGTCTAGGTTTAGGTTTTAGTTTATGGAAAATATTGTCAGATGCATCCGACGATGAGGCAGTCTGTTTCCTGCGTTCCATAATTTGGTTTGTGATTACTTGTGTTCCGGCGACTTGATCTCCTGGGGCGACTTGATCTCCAGGGCACTAGATTAGTTCGGTTCTTGACCGGCAAGGATCGACCTCCTCTCGTTTCTTTCCGTCTAGTGTTGCTTAGTTCTATCTTCTGCTAATTACTCTGTCGCTGCCGCCGCCGCTGCTGATCGTCATTAGCATAATCCATCCATCTAGTCTACCTCTAGTACTACTACACCACGTCCACCACTCAATATATCTCCATCTTTCTAATTCATCTGCATGCGATCAAGTCTAATCCTCAAGCTGCTACGTATATTTCTCTATTTTTGTTTTCTTCACCACTGAATAATTCTTCCACATAAATCTTCTAGCTATTTGCGCGAGTGAAAGATCAGGGCCACTACATTAAATCATCACAAAGCTACTTGAGGCGTATCAACAGTGCTCGCACGCCGCTCACCAGAGGGGACACGCATTGTCTCGCATTTTCACTAACATGTGGGACTGCAATTGAATAAACCGTCGATAGCGGAAATCTAATCGCTCGGCGGGCATCGGCAAAAAATAGAGAGACGGGGGAGGGAGAAGAGATCGTCCGCCCGCCGCGCATGGACTCCAAGAAATATATATGGTGATAATGTGAGGTGGGCCATGGGGGAGTCCAGAGTAAGTGCAGTAGAAAGGCACAAACGATATGAACATGCGTGGCATATAGGGTGTCTTTGGTTGCGTTCTCGTCTCAGCATAGTTGTTCCCTCTTCATGCATGCTCAACTCAACACCCCTCTTCATGCATGCTTCTAGTGTATTTGTGCTAAACTAGTGTGGACTCATGCACCCTCCATACACTCTACCAAACACCCAAAAGTGGGTCGAGAAGGGAACTCTTGGGCGGCATTTGTCTCTTACTATGTACTCCCTCCGTTCCAAATTACTCGTTGTGGTTTTAGTTCAAATTTGAACTAAAACCACGACGAGTAATTTGGAACGGAGGGAGTACCACTAAATGTTGTATGTGCAATGCATGATGATGTTATGGACTACGTGCCTAAGTACTCTACTACTACTATATTAGTTGGAGGCACATATTAGCTTTTATATTTGTTTACATGTATGCCCTGAGACCTTCCAACTAGATGTGTCTTTCTCTCCAGGTCGCACTTTGTATCGTTCATACCACTAGTACTACTACGTGTGGTCTCCGACTCAGAAGTGGAAGAAGTGGAGACGCTCTACCACGCTGTTTTTTGCGCTGGGCTCTACCACGCTGTTCATGTCCCACTCCTTTCCCTAACGTGTGGGACATCCAGCACGTGCCGTGTATGGCACTCTTCGCCGTAAGAGTTGAAACGCTAGCATTCATCAGAAACAAAAAAATAAATATAAATCAGCAGTGATACTTTTTTTTGAAAAAATTATCCTGGTCTACCCCAGTCGTATCGCAGGCCCAATCTTTCCCACTGTAAGTTGGTCGGACAAAGGAACCATCACGACTTCGTTGAATTCTGCTTCTTCAAGAAAACTTACTGTACCCGCAATACTGCTGCCACACGCGAAGACTGGATAGCACTGCACCACGTCATATCACTGAAACCCACTAGGCCATCTGATAACCCACAAGTATAGGGGATCGCAACAGTTTTCGAGTGTAGAGTATTCAACCCAAATTTATTGATTCGACACAAGGGGAGCCAAAGAATATTCTCCAGTATTAGCAGCTGAGTTATCAATTTAACCACACCTGGAAACTTAATATCTGCAGCAAAGTGTTTAGTAGCAAAGTAATATGATAGTAGTGGTAATGGTAGCAAAAGTAATATTTTCGGTATTTTGTAGTGATGATAACAATAGCAACAGAAAAGTAAATAAGCGAAGAACAATATATGGAAAGCTCGTAGGCATTGGATCGGTGATGGAGAATTATGCCGGATGTGGTTCATCCTGTAACAGTCATAACATAGGGTGACACAGAACTAGCTCCAATTCATCAATGTAATGTAGGCATCTATTCCGAAAATAGTCATACGTGCTTATGGAAAAGAACTTGCATGACATCTTTTGTCCTACCCTCCCATGGCAGTGGAGTCCTAACATAAACTAAGGGATATTAAGGCCTCCTTTTAATAGAGTACCAGACCATAGCATTAACACATAGTGAACACATGAACTCCTCAAACTACGGTCATCACCGGGAGTGGTCCCGATTATTGTCACTTCGGGGATGCCGAATCATAACACATAGTAGGTGACTATAGACTTGAAAGATAGGATCAAGAACTCACATATATTCATGAAAACATAATAGGTTCAGATCTGAAATCATGGCACTCGGGCCATAGTGACAATCATTAAGCATAGCAAAGTCATAGCAACATCAATCTCAGAACATAGTGGATACTAGGGATCAAACCCTAACAAAATTAACTCGATTACATGATAAATCTCATCCAACCCATCACCGTCCAGCACGCCTATGATGGAATTCCTCACGCATGGTGGTGAGCGTCATGAAATTGGTGATGGAGGGTTGATGATAACGACGGCAACGGATTCCCCTCTCCGGAGCCCCGAACGGACTCCAGATCAGCCCTCCAGAGAGAGTTTAGGGCTTGGCGGCGGCTCTATATCGTAAAACGCAATGAATCCTTCTGCTCTATTTTTCTCCCCGAACACGAGTATATGGAGTTGGAGTTGAGGTCGGTGGAGCTCTAGGGGGCCCACAAGGCAGGGGGCGCGCCCAGGGGGCAGGCGCGCCCCCACCCTCATGGCTAGGGTGTGGGCCCCTGGCCTTGATTCTTTGCCAGTATTTTTTATTATTTCCAAAAATAATCTACGTGGAGTTTCAGGTCATTCCGATAACTTTTATTTCTGCACATAAATAACACCATGGCAATTCTGCCGAAAACAGCGTCAGACCGGGTTAGTTCCATTGAAATCATGCAAGTTAGAGTCCAAAACAAGGGCAAAAGTGTTTGGAAAAGTAGATATGACGGAGACGTATCAACTCCCCCAAGCTTAAACCTTTGCTTGTCCTCAAGCAATTCAGTTGACAAACTGAAAGTGATAAAGAAAAACTTCTACAAACTCTGTTTGCTCTTGTTGTTGTAAATATTTAAAGCCATCATTCACGTTTTCAGCAAAGATTATGAACTAACCCTATTGAAGTCTTCTTGCTTAACCATAAAGTTATCAAACTCATCCAAACATTGGCTAGCAAACTTAGTAGGAGGGATTTCAGCTTTATCATATCTATAGAGAGAATTTACGTTTACTACCTATGTCGGGTTATCAAGACCATGTGTTTCTTCAATAGGTGATGGATTAGAACCACATATTTCTTCAACATGCGGTAAATTAAGACCATGTATTTCTTCAATAGGAGGTAAATTCTTAACATCTTCAGCTTTAATACCCTTTTCTTTCATGGATTTCTTTGCCTCTTGCATATCTTCAGGACTGAGAAATAGGACACCCCTTTTCTTCGGAGTGGATTTAGGAATAGGCTCAGGAGTTGGCTCAGGAGGTGTACAATTATTTTCATTTGCCAACATATTATTCAATAGAATTTCAGCTTCATCCAGTGTTCTTTCCCTGAAAACAAAACCAGCACAACTATCTAGGTGGTCTCTGGAAGCATCGTTTAGTCCATTATAAAGGATATCAACTATTTCATTTTTCTTAAGAGGATGATCAGGCAAAGCATTAAGTAATTGGAGAAGCCTCCCCCAAGCTTGTGGGAGACTCTCTTCTTCAATTTGCACAAAATTATATATATATATCCCTTAAGGCAGCTTGTTTCTTATGAGCAGGGAAATATTTAGCAGAGAAGTAATAAATCATATCCTGGGGACTATGCACACAACCAGGATCAAGAGAATTAAACCATATCTTAGCATCACCCTTTAATGAGAACGGAAATATTTTAAGGATATAAAAGTAGTGAGTTCTCTCATCATTAGTGAATAGGGTGGCTATATCATTTAACTTAGTTAGATGTGCCACAATAGTTTCAGAATCATAGCCATAAAAAGGATCAGATTCAACCAAAGTAATTATATCAGAATCAATAGAGAATTCAGAATCCTTATCAGTAACAAAGATAGGTGAAGTAGCATAAGCAGGATCATATTTCATTCTAGCATTCAGAGTTTTTTGTTTAAGCTTTGCTAATAATTTCTTAATATCACTTCTTTCATTGCATGCAAGAAAGTCTCTTTTAGTTTCTTCATCCATAACATAGCCCTCAGGCACAACAAGCAATTCATATTTATTAGGAGAGCCTTCATCATCACTTTCATCAATATTATCAGTTTCAATAATTTAATTCTCTCTAGACCTAGCAGGTTGTTCATCAAGAAATTCACCAAGTGGCACAGTAGTACCAAGCATAGAAGTAGTTTCATCATAAGTATCATGCATAACAGATGTGGCATCATCAATAATATGTGACATATCAGAATTAATAGTAGAAGCAGGTTTAGGTGTCGCAAGCTTACTCAAAACAGAAGGTGAATCAAGTGCAGAGCTAGACGGCAGTTCCTTACCTCCCCTCGTAGTTGAGGGATAAAATTTTGTTTTCACGTCTTTCAAGTTCTTCATCGTGACCAGCAGATATAAATCCCAAGTGACTCAAAGAATAGAGCTATGCACCCCGACAACGGCGCCAGAAAATAGTCTTGATAACCCACAAGTATAGGGGATCGAACAGTTTTCGAGAGTAGAGTATTCAACCCAAATTTATTGATTCGACACAATGGGAGCCAAAGAATATTCTCAAGTATTAGCAGCTGAGTTGTCAATTCAACCACACCTGGAAACTTAATATCTGCAGCAAAGTGTTCAGTAGCAAAGTAATATGATAGTAGTGGTAACGGTAGAAAAAGTAATATTTTTGGTATTTTGTAGTGATGATAACAATAGTAACGGAAAAGTAAATAAGTGAAGAACAATATATGGAAAGCTCGTAGGAATTGGATCGGTGATGGAGAATTATGCCGGATGTTGTTCATCATGTAACAGTCATAACATAGGGTGACACAGAACTAGATCCAATTCATTAATGTAATGTAGGCATGTATTCCGAATATAGTCATACGTGCTTATGGAAAAGAACTTGCATGACATCTTTTGTCCTACCCTCCCGTGGCAGCGGAGTCCTAACGGAAACTCAGGGATATTAAGGCCTCCTTTCAATAGAGTACCAGACCAAAGCATTAACACATAGTGAACACATGAACTCCTCAAACTACGGTAATCACCGGGAGTGGTCCCGTTTATTGTCACTTCGGGGTTGCCGGATCATGTCGGTGCGGAACGACACCTACGGGATCACAAGAATCCTTACTACGTTTAGCGGGGCATGGGGTCGTGGGAAGAGCGGATCTAACAGGTAGCACATAGTTTGTTTATCCAGGTTCAGGCCGCGAGGATGCGTAAAACCATACTCCTGCTTTGGTGGATTGTATATCTGTGTTCTTGAGCTAGCTATGGGGCGTGAGGAGCTCCAAAAAGCCAAATCCTTCTCCTGGTCGCCTCGGGCCTCCTTTTATAGAAAAAGGGGTTGCCACAGTGGCACACAGGAGGTGGAAAGGGTACAGTGATGCGAGGTTATCCCTCGCATTACATGACAAGGCGCATTTAATGCGTCTTTCTTAGGTGTCCTTGCTTTATCGGGGACAGGGGAGAAACCTGTCTCGTCCGCCGCCGCTCCTTCTTGTGTCGACACGCGCCCTGGCCAGCGATGCCTGCGATGCCACGTAGGTAGGCAGGCAGCTGAGGTGGCGCAGTGGTTGGTCTTCACGAAGATCTGCATGCTACCACGCAGGTGCCTGCCCAGCTGGTTGGGTCGGCAGCTGCATGCATGCGGTGGTGGAGGTTTAGTCGGCGTGGGCCTGATGGTGGCCCTGCGGGTGTCCTCGGCAAGGGCCTTGCCGAGGCGCCTGCTGTCATCCCCGGCAAGGCGCTTGCCGGGGGCCTTGTGGTCATCCTCGGCTGGGATCCCGCCAAGGGTTGTCGTCTCCTTAGTGCGTATCTGATCTTGAATGTCTTCACGAAGATCTGCATGCCGCCACGGGGATGTCTCCCGAATCCTTGCCCTTTGGGGGCAGTGGACTCAAGGGTGACTTGCTTCGTAGGCGCGGGACGAGTCGCCGTGGCAAGGGCCTTGTCGGGGCTGCTAGAACTATCTCCCAGCAAGGATCTTGCCGGGCGAGTCCGCTTCGTCCCCTTTGCTCTTCGTGGTCTTGGCCATGGCGTCGTTCTAGTTCTCTTGAGCTTCGGTCTTACCCTGGCTCACCTCCCTTGCCTTGCTTGGTGTGGTGGTGCCCGTGGCTCAGACTGCCCGTGCACAGTTATAGGGGTACAAAAAGTGTACCCCTCTTTTTGTACACCGACAGGAGCCCTCGGGCCTGGTGCACACATAAGCGCAACGCGTTGTTTGGGCTAGGCCCAAAAACGGTGCGCGGGCAGGCGGGGCGGTTTTTACCGTGGTAAGATTCTTCGCGCGCTGCGCATCCCACAATTCCCGCGCGTGGTGCGGCATGGGGAGGTGCGTGTGACGTGGGCAGCATGCGTGGGGTTGGTTCCCGCGGGCATGTGTCACACCACAGTTAATGTGAAAGGAGGCGGCCCGTGTTTTCCCTCAAAAAAAAAGGAATAACCACGGGCGCGCTGCTCACTTTCTCCTCTTTCCTCGTGGCTTTTCCAATCTCAGAGCCGCCGTTTCCTCTCTTCCTTCCTTCCTAAGCTTTCGCCGTCGCCCGCCGTCGCTGCTTCGCCATCCTCCTTCCTCGGCACTCTAAACTTCTTGGCCGCCATGGCACCCAAATCCGTCATGGGCAAGGGGGTGGCTAAGGGCGCTAGGACTGTGGAGCCGCCGGAGAGCGCGCTGTCGGGGGACCGGACGAAGTCTGCCTTTTTCTTCCCCTCGACGGTTGATGTTCATGAGCTTCGGGCCTCCTTCAAGCCCCTATGGGGAGCGAAGACAAGGGGAGAGAATTTGGGACACCCGGCGACGCGCGTCATTCCTGCTGCTTGCACCGATCCTGCTCCAAATCGGTATCCCATTTTCGTCAATTATCTTTCTTACGGGTTATGCCCCCCATTCTCTGATTTCTTCTGCGACATTATGCACACCTTCGGCTTTCGCCTCTTGGATTTTAATCCGAATGTGGTGGCATGCATGGCTTTCTTCGCGCATCTTTGCGAAGGCTTTGCCGGGGTGCAGCCCAACACGGTGCTCTTCCGCCATTATTTCTTCCCTCGGATCCAGACGGGAGGTGCCATGTCTGGTTGCGTCACCTGGATCCCAAGATCCAAGGGGGCATACCCGGACGGTGCCGTGAAGGAGAGGTGGGAGGAATGGCGTGGCCGGTGGTGCTGGATTGAGGATGAAGACCCGCCGGAATTCTGCAAGGTCCGCCGAGTGCCGCCAGTCCGCGGCAGCGATTGGAGTGATGTCGACGTCGCCGATGAGAGGCTCACTGTCGCCACCACCAGGATTCTCCGGCTCACCCGGGCTGGACTCACCCTTGAGATGATCGGGGCGGACTTCATTCGTCGCCGGATCGCCCGGTTGCACAACAAGGGGAGGCCAGCCTGGCTTTTTACGAATCTGGCTGACATTATGCGACTACGCCCCGGCCTCGACCACAATTTCACGGTGTTGGCGCATGCCCACTTCTGCCAGTGGCTTTTCCAGCTTGACATGGGTCGCGATGGCGAGGTCGAACGGACCGGCAAGGCCACGAGGGCTGCCGCAAAGGTTGGCAAGGCCCTCAAGGGGCCGTTTTTCAAGCTGCCAGCAGGGGTGCTCCCATTGTGCAACAATTCACGTCAGTCCGAGATCATCGCCATGATGCCGGACTGTAATGCGCACGGCCCTATCCCGAGCTGGAAGGAGCCGAGGGATGCGGATGTGCAGCAATTCTTTAACACCCAGATTGAGGTGTATGTCAATGCTGAGGCCGAGCGGTGGCTTATCATGGACACCACCCAGGCAGAGTTGGACTACATCGCCACTAGGGTGAGGGAGGCACAACTTGCCATGGAGGCCGGCAGCGCCGGGGGTGTGGAGGACAAGGCTGCAACGGCTGCGGAGGAAGAGCAGCTCACCAGATGGGCGGCAGCCACCGAGGAGGTCAGCAGCGCCAACACTGGAGCTCCGCTTGTCGAAGACGCGGCCGACGAGTCGTCGTCGGAGGAGGCCGTGGCGGCGGGCTCGACGCCAACCAGGGGAAGAGGGCGATTCCTGTGGCGGGCTGGCTCCGGCGAGCCGGTCCGGCCCGGCAGGGCTACGCGGCCTCAATTGACCCTGGAGGGGTCTGGGCATCACACGAGGGCCACGGCAGCCAAGAGGCTGACGAAGGCCACCGAGAAGAAGAAGACAACAGCCCCTTCCTCATCTGGGCGCGCACAAACCCCGTCGTCTTCGACTCCTCCGGCAAATGTCGACTCGGATGTTGACGCGGAGGTCACTTTTGATCTCGGGCCTCTCAGCCCAAAGATGAAAAGGAAAGTGGCGGAGGAAGAGGAGATAGATGACGAGTAAGTATTTCATCCCTTACTGCCATTTCCATTCCCCTGAATCAAGTCACTTATCTTGATCAATTTTTGCTTTTGCAGGGATGCAGAGACGTTGGCCCAGAGGGTGAAGAGGGCGAAGGCCTCGGCGAGCAGTGATCCCTCGGCTGGGGCTTCAAAGACGCCACTGGTGGTGTTGAGCAGCCCCCGGCATAGCCCCCAGCGTAAGTTCGTCACCCTCCTCTTATTCAACATGTGGTAGGTGTTCGATGCTATGGTGTTGACCTTGTCGGGTTTGCAGGAGGGGAGCGGCAGCAGGAGGAGCCGCAGAGGGCTACCCCAACACACCACACCCATTGACTACGCCTCCGCGAGGGGCGTCCCAGGCAAGGGCATCAAGCACGGAGCCCACACCCATGGAGGAAGAGGGGAACTTGGGCGCTGGTGACTCTGCCACGGCGCCAAATGCTGGCGGGGAGGGGACTTCTGCTTCACAGCCCGGCACTGGTGAGTCGCCTGTCCTCCGTCTCTATTTTTCCCTTATTCTTTTTCTTGGCTTCATTGCTTCCATTACTGCCCAGAGGAGGCCGCGGCGGAGGCCGACAGGGTTGCCGCTGGGGAGGCCGCTAGAGATGCTGACGAGGTCGCCGCCAACGAGGCCGCCAAGGATGCTGCCAAGGACACCACTGCGGGGGCCGCCAAGGCGACTGGCGAGGCTTCTGCCGAGGGTGCCAGCGGTGGGCCTGCTAGGGAAGCCGGCAAGGCCACCGCCGAGGAAGAGGTGGTCGATGATCAGCCTCCCTCCTCCTCAACCTCGGGCCTCGGCAGATATTTGAAGGTGGGCGACGATCTTTTCGTCCATCTCCCAGGGGCGTCAAGTTCCCGGGCGCCCGACGAAGGGGAAGTCTTTGACGGCGAGGTGCTTGCCGCCACCGGGCTCGAGGTTGTCGATGAGCTGGGCATTGGCGGTGATGGTTCTCCAGAAGAGCAGCTTTTCCACGCTATGGGGGCCAACTTCCGAAAACTCTAGGCGCTCTACCGTGTCCGCCTGGACAAGGTTAAGTCCAGGACGGCAACGGTGGACCAGGCGGAGGTGGATTTCAAGGCGCGCGTTGCTGAGACGCAGACATGGTTCCACCAGACTCGCGATGAGCAGAGGGCCTTCCAGGAGGAATTGGCCAAGTGCAATGTCGAGCTCACCATGAAGATGGCTGACATCGAGAAGGTCCAGGAAAAGACGGCGAACTTGGCAGCCACGGCAGAGGCCGTCCGGAACCAGCATCAAGCCGCACTAGATTCCCAGGAAGAGGACCTCGTGCGTGAGGAGAAGCTTGCCGCAGCGCTCTGTGGCAAGGATGAGGAGCTCGAGGCCCTTGTTGCGCGGCGGACTCGCAAGCTGGAGCAGAGGCACAAGGAGGCACTCGATGCCCAGGCTCTGGCCCATGCCGGCAAAGTAAGGGATTTGGAGGTGGAGCGGGACGAGCTGAAGGAGCAGGCCCTCAAGCTGTCGAACGAGAAAAGCATGCTCAACAGCGCCTTGGTAGAGGTGCAAGGAGCGGTCATCAGCAGGACTGGGGAGCTCTCCGAAGCGCAAAACTCCATCAGAGATCTCAAGCTGAAGCTGGAGGATATCGAGAAGATGTTGTCGGAGAGCAGGGCTCGGGAGGAGACCTTGACCAGGAGCTTGGAGGAGGAGAAGCAGCTGCAGGCGAATGAGGCCGCCTCCCACCAGGAATATGTGGCGGGCGAGAATAGATGGATCAGCCGTCTGGAGGAGGTCGCCGGCAGGGTCACCTCGCAGTTGGCCACCATGGGGATGCCAAACGTGAGGTACGCCCCTGATCGCAGCGGGACCGTCAACACCAAGCTGACCCTGTTCTTCGAGGGCGTCCTCGGAGCCTTGGCTTATCTTCACTCCAATCGAGCGGCCACGTTGGCCGGGGAAGCCCAGCGACTTTGCCGGGGGGTCATGACCAAGGTCCTCACCAAGATGGCGTACTGGAATCCCGACCTCGACTTCGGTGCCACGATGGAGAGCTTGCCGGATGGTATTGACCTCACGGTGCTCAAGGAGCGCATCAAGCCCGTCATCAGCAGCATCAACAAAATCAAGAGGGTGGAAGGCCAGCACCGGAATTAGGCATCCCGTTCTTCACCGCCGCTGCAGGTTCACGACCAAGACAAATTTCATCTTTAGTTAGAACCGCAGCAATGATGTGATGTAATATAACATTGCAGTACTTTTAATTTCATGCATGTTATTTCCCCGTTCAATTCCTCTTTGTATGCGCGCCCTACGTCGATTGGGTAGGCTCGCCGACGCGGAATCCCCTAGCGGCATTTTGGGGACGGATCACCATGGGCCTGCTGGGTACACGTGCTGCCGGACGAGCCACCTTTCTGTTCTGAACACGGCCGCTCGAACTGTCGAGCTTGACTCGAGTCAGAATCGAGGGAGCTGTTGATCGCGGAAGGCTACTCTACCATTCTCGACGCAGCCGCTTGAGCTGTTGAGCAGACTCGAAACAGGGCAAGGGCGTCGCCGATCGTGGCAGAGCCCCCTGGAGTGCAGGTTTCTCATACAAAGGCGTGACATCTCCGGGGGGGAATAACCTCATATAAGAAGGATAGAACAAATAAGGGTTCAGTGCAACTTAGCTTTTGTTTGTAGTCGCTCGAGCGCTGATCTTCCGGCCTCCTTCCCTCTCCAAGCTCAACGAAGACGAAGGAGTGCTGGGCTGATTGCTAGAGCCGATTCGCACAACTGCGCCCCCTACCTGGTGCGCCAAAGATGTCCGTGCGGAACGCGGGGCGCGGGGACACCTATGGGATCACAAGAATCCCTACTACGGTTAGCGGGGCGCGGGGTCATGGGAAGAGCGGATCTAACAGGTAGCACATAGTTCGTTTATCCAGGTTCGGGCCGCGAGGATGCGTAAAACCCTGCTCCTGCTTTGGTGGATTGTATATTTGTGTTCTTGAGCTAGCTATGGGGCGTGAGGAGCTCCAAAAAGCCGAATCCTTCTCCTGGTCGCCTCGGGCCTCCTTTTATAGAAAAAGGGGTTGCCAAAGTGGCACACAGGAGGTGGAAAGAGTACAGTGATGCGAGGTTATCCCTCGCATTACATGACAAGGCGCAATTAATGCGTCTTGCTTAGGTGTCCTTGCTTTATCGGGGACTGGGGAGAAACTTGGCTCGTCCGTTGCCGCTCCTTCTTGTGTCGACACGCACCCTGGCCAGCGACGCCTGCGATGCCACGTAGGTAGGCAGGCAGCTGAGGTGGCACAGTGGTGGGTCTTCATGAAGATCTGCATGCCGCCACGCAGTTGCCTGCCCAGCTGGTTGGGTCGGCAGCTGCATCCATGCGGTGGTGGAGGTTTAGTCGGCGTGGGCCTGATGGTGGCCCAACGGGTGTCCTCGGCAAGGGCCTTGCAGGGGCCCCGGCAAGGGTCTTGCCGAGGCGCCTGCTGTCATCCCCGGCAAGGCGCTTGCCAGGGGCCTTGTGGTCTTCCTCGACTAGGATCCCGCCAAGGGTTGTCGTCTCCTTAGTGCGTATCTGATCTTGAATGTCTTCACGAAGATCTGCATGCCGCCATGGGGATGTCTCCCGAATCCTTGCCCTTTGGGGGCAGTGGACTCAACGGTGACTTGCTCCGTAGGCGCTGGACGAGTCGCCGCGGCAAGGGCCTTGCCGGGGCTGCTAGAACTATCTCCCGGCAAGGATCTTGCCGGGGGAGTCCTCTTCGTCCCCTTTGCTCTTTGTGGTCTTGGCCTTGGCGTCGTTCTAGTTCTCTTGAGCTTCGCTCTTACCCTGGCTCACCTCCCTTTCCTTGCTTGGTGTGGTGGTGCCCGTGGCTCAGACTGCCCGTGCACAGTTATAGGGGTACAAAAAGTGTACCCCTCTTTTTGTACACCGACAGATCATAACACATAGTAGGTGACTATAGACTTGCAAGATAGGATCAAGAACTCACATATATTCATGAAAACATAATAGGTTCGGATCTGAATCATGGCACTCAAGCCCTAGTGACAAGCATTACGCATAGCAAAGTCATAGCAACATCAATCTCAGAACATAGTGGATACTAGCGACCGAACCTAACAAAACTAACTGGATTACATGATAAGTCTCATCCAACCCATCACCGCCCAGCAAGCCTATGATGGAATTACTCACGCACGGCGGTGAGCATCATGAAATTGGTGATGGAGGATGGTTGATGATGACGACGGCGACGGATTCCCCTCTCCGGAGCCCCGAACGGACTCCAGATCAGCCCTCCCGAGAGAATTTAGGGCTTGGCGGCGGCTCCGTGTCTTAAAATGCGATGAATCCTTCTCCTCTATTTTCTCTCCCCGAACAGGAATATATGGAGTTGGAGTCGAGGTCGGTGGAGCTCCAGGGGGCGCATGAGGCAGGGGGGCCACGCCCAGGGGGCAGGCCCACCCCCACCCTCGTGGCTAGGGTGTGGCCCCTGGCCTTGATTCTTTGCTAGTATTTTTTATTATTTCCAAAAATAATCTCCGTGGAGTTTCAGTTCATTCTGAGAACTTTTGTTTCTGCACATAAATAACACCATGGCAATTCTGCTGAAAACAGCGTCAGTCCAGGTTAGTTCCATTCAAATCATGCAAGTGAGAGTCCAAAACAAGGGCAAAAGTGTTTGGAAAAGTAGATACGACGGAGACATATCACCATCCTAAAAAACCAATAGGCCAAACTAGCCCGCCTATAGGTCATCTATTTTGGGACGGAGGGAGTACGTCCCTGTACTGCTATGATTTTCTGTTGTACGTCTTTGTACTTTTGCTAGGATTTTCCTACCCTATGAACCAAATGAGGCCTGAATGTGTCCATGTCGACTCAGCGTACAATTTTAGGATCTTGGGCTATTGGCCGATCGATGACGGATAAGTATAAGCATACCACGAGCTCATCAGCCCCAACGTTTCTCTTCGGTGGGTGTTTTGCAAGTACTATAGCTCGCAAAGTAGCTAGCCTGCTAACACCAAGAATCATCAAACAAGCCCTACTGATATGATAAACAATTCAAACTTACATCTAAGCATGCCATATAATACATCAAAAGCTGGTGAGGATACATCTATTCCCATAACTCGGAGAGGGTTCGCATGATTCACTATCAAACGAAAGTGGCAAGTACCGCCCACGCAAGACAGTGCACTAGCCCTAAGATGGTTTGATAACACGCATCGTTCTGGTAATTAAACATGGGGCAATGCAAACTACCCTGAAGGATCAATGCGACCAACTATTTCTTGTCATTGATCTCTCGGGGAATGATCACAGCACGGACAGTGCCATGGGAATCGATCTCTGGGGTGATGTCCACAGGACTGACCGCGACATCGGAATCGATCTCTGGGGCGATGTCCACAGGATGGACAGCGGCATCGGAATCGATCTCCGGGGCGATGCCAACAGGATGGACCGCGACATCGAAAACGATCTCTGGGGCGTTGTCCACAGGACGGGCCGCGACATCGGAATCATCAAGGATGTCCACCGGCACCTGCACAACCCTAACATATTAGCAAGCACATTGCAGATATTCAAAAAACACAACTATGGTAATAAGCCAATATTTTTTACCTTGTGCAGCTCACCGAGGGATCCCATCCCTCCGGGGGCCATCTCCTCGTCCTCAATGGGGGCCATCACCTTACCAGGGGAATACTGCTTCTCAACGGCGACTATCTCCTCAAACGCGACCTTGAGCCTCGCATAGGTGGCCATCAGAGTTTCTAGGGTAGGCACGGTGGGGCCCTTGCTGTTCTTCCAACTTTCTTTGACGAGATCGTCCGCCAACATCGTCAACTCTTTGGCCAGTGCTTGTTTCTTGGAGTTCTGCCTCTCCATGGGTTGGCCCGCCAACATGGTCAACTCATTGGTCAGTGCTCACTTCCTGGAGATCGCTGTCTCCAGTGGGTTGTCCGCCGGCAACTCTTTGCCTAGTGCTCCAGGATCCATCAATGAACTGACAAACAAAAAGCAATCGAAAGGAAACCACAATCGCAATGAAAACGGGGAAAGAATAGGCTATGAGAATTGGACGGTGCTTCGCAAAAAAGAAGATTCTTGGAATGAAAATATAGCAGCATCACTGATTCGCCCACCTTTCCTTCGTCGGTACAAAAGAAAATGGCAGAAGTGAGTAGCCCGGATTGAGGTTTTCTTCAAGAAAGGGGAGAAAGGGCTTCAATGAGCGTTCGAGTGAAATGATGGTTGCTTCGTCCAGTCCAACTCCGAGGCCACTTTACCACTGCTGGTAAAGGTGTGGATTTTGTGATATGACGGGTCATGATGACCACACCGGGGTGACCGGTGAGTTTCGACTATAGCACCTCGCTGTGATTTGGTGGATGGCACGCAGGCCCGGATGCTTTGATGTCCCGCATGTAGATAGAGCAGCTAGTCATATAGGAGTGCTCAATATTGTACACCGCGACCAAGGCGGAGACGAAAACGAGACAAGTACGTAATTAATGCATGATTTTAATTAGGGTAGTTTTGTAAAGTATGAGATACATTCCTCCAATCGCAAAATGCCTTGGTTGATGAGATTTGAGATTTGAGCCCTATAAACCGAAAGGGAGGGAGTACTGCACGCGGTGTAGTCTAGTCACTTGTTGAAATCTCTAGAAAGGCAAATACTCCTTTCCGATTTACAGGGCTATACTAGTAAGTACTAGTACTACAATAGTGGGCTCAAATAGCAATTTTTTCTCATGCAACTGCCACGTTCCGGTTGCTTGGATCTTCGCCTCTTCGAGAAGACGAGCAGTGATGTTACTCCTACTTCTACAGTATCGAATCCACTGCTGCATGTCCGTCCACCTCGTTCGGGAGGGATAACGTGTAGCGAAAGCTCCTACTAGTCCGGCCAGACACCACGCTCATGCACGAGGGAGGGACACAGCTTTATTGACTTACTGCTCCTGCCTTTGCGTCTATGACAGGTGGGCCCAACAGGTGGTTGGCCCACCTGTCATGCAGCCGAAGGCAGGTGCATTTAAGGCACCAGAGCTCAGTCCGCGAGGGAGAGGGTGTTGTAGTAATCAAACTTCTCGGTCTTGTACGAGTTGACACGACACATCAAAGCACTGCACTCGATATAAGTCTTTTTACACATTTCAAATGGACTATAACATACGGATATATGTAGACATATTTTGCTTCGTATGTAGTCACTTGTTGCAATCTCTAAAAAGACTTATATTTGGAAACAGAGGGAGTACAACGCATGCATGCATGCCGTGACTTCCCTTTTGATACTTGCATGTGTTGATTTGATGCACCTTGCCAAATTTTGACTATAAATTTAACTAACCAAATTTTCATGCATGTCACAAAAAATTACGGGGCTGTTTGGATTGTGACTATGCTTTTCTTATGTTCCCACATTATTTTTCCCACACTTGCCTAACTTGAGTTGCTCAAATTGTTAGACACACTTTGGCTTGCCTAAGGGAATCTTGCCGCACTTTTTGTGTCTATGACATGTGGGGTTCACTGCTAATAAAAAAATTCTTGTCTTAGATGTGGCTAATAAAAAAGACTTATATTTAGGAATGGAGGGAGTAGAAAATATAAATAATAACGCATGTTGGGGCAACCCACGTTTCCGATAATTTTAGTTGTGGGCTTGTTCAAAATTTTTACGAGGGGGTGGTTGTTCATTTAATGGAGGGACTTGTACCAGACTTGAACGATACAAAGTGCGACCTGGCACACCATAACACCACTTGGAACAAGCGGGTAGCTATCTCAAAAAACAATCAACAACTAAAAAACAGCGACCTGGCACGTAGTACATAATTTTAAACGATTGTTTTGATGGAGTGAAAAAGGAAAACTACCCCACTACGTATATATAGGCCGGAGCCTCCGCACTTGCTTGCTAGGGTTGCTCTATTCACACTCTCTCATCCTCTCCAGATCTAAACAAGATAGGGGTGGTAACACTATCTTTCTCCCTTCAAAAAACACTGTCTTTCTATCCTCACCGCTGGTTATAGATCCGGACGTATCCCCCTCTACCGGTGAAGGGGAGGAGGGGCAGCGTTTAGGCCGTCATCGACAGCGAGGGAGGAGACCCACTGCCGGCCGCACCGTTATCTCTGGTCGAGCGCCGGTGTAGGAGGTCCTCCGATCCCTTTGTCGTTGCCCTAGTGTGGGCGGATCCGGCCTCCCGCCGGCCACCTATCCACATCCCGACGACCTTCAGGTATATCTTCCTTCGAAACCGCCTTAGCTCTACTTCCCCAGCTCGCTACGTTGCTGCATGTGCATCATTTTCTACCTCTCAGCCCCTCTCGATCGGATGGTCCAATGTCACCTATTTTTTCTTCTATTGTTAGAGGTAAAGTTACTTCATGGAGTTGAATCTTGTACTTGGTTCAAACAAGAAATAAAGTGGGAGTGGGGGAATTTAGTATGTACATTGGAGTTGGTACAAACGGGAAGGAAAGGGGGTGAAAGTAGTATAGACTGGTCATCCAACTGGTCTCTTGGTCGAAAAGGGAAATATCGGGGTAACGCTGTACACAGTGGTATGACCAGGACTAGATTTGCTATCCACACATAGGACTAGGTGGCTAGAGTGAACAAAAATGGGACCAACCCAGATATGTTTCTTCGATGTTTGTTTCTTAAGGCAACAAACTCTGAATCACCACTTTATTCCCCGGTTTAGGTACATGGTGCTGGACTGCTGGTGCACCCACTATCCCATGCCCTTATAACAAATATTTAGTTGTTCTTAATCTAATGCCCCTGGTAAAATGAAGCCATGCCATTGTTATAAGCCATGACAAGTTTAGCCAAATGTTTTTGCTTGTAATTGTTTGAGACTTTGGTTGTTTCCATTGTAGCTTTTTGTGCAAACAAGGATATCCATTTCACCAGGTTGCTGTTGTGACCTTTTGGTGCACTGCACAAAACACTTCTTAAAAGAAGTGACTTTTGTGCTATTTAACTGGAATGCCAGAATGGAATAGTTGATTCATTTTGGTGGAACTGCACAAAGGGAGATATGTGTTCCAATCCTCATCATCCATATTGGTGCCATAGCCTTCCTTCAGGTAAGAATGATATTTAATGCATGTGTTCATCTCTATTTTGCGACTCCCATGAGAAAATAATGCTATTGTTTACTAGTACACTTGTACTCCCTCACTGACAAACCAATTCAGAAATAGAAGGCCAATCATGTACTTGGTTTCACCAACTGGTGAGGAGAAAGAGAAACAGAGGAAGAAGAGGAGGAAGAAGAAGAATAAACAGTGCCAAGGTGATCTTGCTGAAGTCAGAGGCCTCAGTCGAGGCCATTCAAGGGCTTCGGCAACGTCTACCTTACATGTGAGACGGTCCTCCAGGGAGCTCTTCCACTTATGTTGTCTCTCCTGCAAGGTCACTTAATTAATTAGGAGTACTTAAGTACCACTAATTTATTGCTGCCTAATTTTCCTGTCAGAGTTAAACAAATTTTTAGTAGCACCTTATGTTGAATCATGTACATGTGTATGTTTGTCTATGGAGGTGAATCATGTGGTGGAGCGGGGAGGGAATTTTATTAGTGTCATGACATCATAGTGCTATTATTTTGGATGTCAATTTATTTCCATTGGTTTAATGAGGCAATACTTTGCGTATTGTCCATCATGAATTTGATGATACTGTTAGAGTAATGTGCTAATGTCTTTCTATCCTTTCTCACCAAGCTAATGAAGGTTTCACCTTGTTCCTACTTGTGCAAACATGGATCATGTTGTGCCAATCATACATTTTAGTGGAACTACACAAGACAATACAATGAATTGTATCCCAGTCAGTGCTTTAACTCTACTGGAAGTTCTTGGTAATCTTTTGATATAATATCAGCACTGGTAAACAAGAGTGATTTCAACCATACATTTTAAGTGCACAAAAATATACACTATTGAGTGATTCCAGTGAGTGCTTTATCATCTCTTATGGGACTACATGAATAAGCTTTTTTCCTCAGGTTTGTATCGGCCTAAGGCCTTCATCCATATTAGTTTGTTTCCATCTCTATTTGTATCGTGCTACTGTCATGAGAAACTCCGTTATCTTTGCATGTTAAAGTTTTGCAACCTATGATACATGGAAATGCTTTGAGTGTTGAGCTAATTGGCACTGATTAAATAAACAAATACCTCTCTTTAAGCAAGACTACTATGTTGCTAACTTTACCCATTAAGATAATTAGGGTGCTTCTATCTGTTAGTGTATGTTTCATCAACTAGTCCCATTATTACAGTAATCTCACTCTCTCAATATATGTGCTAACAGGGAAGCTCGATTTTGGTGGAACTGCACAAAAACTTTGGGTTTTTCATTGCCTTCACAACTTCCTTCCTTTCCTGTCAGTCGCTAATCTGGGCTTGCATTCTTCCTTTGCTGTTAGTCGCTTGGCTTATCTTGGCTTCTAGTCAAAGGAAATAGTAATTGATATGCTACCTCACACAGGTTGGTACTGGTCTTTATCCTGATTATTGTGCTTGACATATGTATTGGTAATTTGGTATTGTGCTACTGTTTGCTGATTTCATAAAGGAGTAACTTGGAGCCTGAACTCGCAGGAAAATCATTACATTGGGTGATTTCAGTAGAACTGCACAAAAAGATCATATGGACAGGTACTTATGCTGCAGCTATGTACTCCAAAGTTCACTCAGACAAGCATCGATGATGACAAGAAGAAGTGCCTATATTCATTTGAGTATCAACCGGCGTCAACCAGGTGTCAAACTCCAAGTATTAGGAGAGTGAACGCCAAAAATATTGCTTGGCGCATAGCCCAGAAAAACGCAGTACAGTCTTTGGTCCCAACTTGTGCCTTTTGGTTACCGGCAGATATGGTAGCGAACTGTATGGCATGGAGTCTAAAGATTCCAGACAAGTTGGTTGACGCATATATTCATCTGGCACTTAATCAGTCTGCACGCCAGGGATGCTCCATTTCAGTTGAACTGCACAACAAATTTGGGTCGTTCATTTTCTCAACCGCCTCCTTTCTTGTGTGAAATGTAGAATTTTGGCGAGCTACAGGACAAGATGAGCCAGTAAACTAGTTGGATGAAAGTAGTGGCCAAGTTGCTCAAACCTCCCTCGGCACGAGGCCACTATTTGAGGATAAACCTACAAGCAAAGTTCAGATTGTCTGAGCTGCCTCTTATGTACTCGAAAGTTTACTCGTACAAGCATTAATTTTTGCAAGAAGTACCTCCGACTGAACACCACTTACCAGTCTGCAATGTAGAATTTTGGCGAGCTACAAGACCAAGATGAGCCAGTAAACTAGTTGGATGAAAGTAGTGGCCAAGTTGCTCAAACCTTCCTCGGCACGAGGCCACTATTTGAGGATAAACCTACAAGAAAAGTTCAGATGTCTGTGCTACCTCTTACGTACTCGAAAGTTTGCTCGTACAAGCATTAATTTTAGCAAGAAGTACCTCCGACTGAACACCATTTACCAGTCTGTACCCTAGGTAATTAAAGTTCGTCCATGGATCATATTGGTTGTGATCTCAATCATTTAGATGCATAAACATATTGAACATGTGTATATCTGAATCTTTTTGTGAATTATTTATGAATATTTTTGTGTGATCTATCAATCATTTGGATCCATAGACATGTTGAACTTGTGTATATATGAATCTTTTGAGTTGTTGATAGTGAATGTTGGCTATGAATATGAACGTGTCCTGTGAACCTAAGTTTGATACGAATGTTTACCTTTTCTATTGTACTTGTGTGTGAACTTGTTAGTATGCCTACTGTGGGGTATGTGACGTGTGGGTGTCAATGGCACACCTTCTTCCCGACAAGAATTGCACCTGCTTTGTTAGGGTAGCAACGGCGCATCAGCTCTTTTTAATCTTTTTGCTCTGTCTTGCCCCCTCCCCCGCTCAACCCCTGTCGTAATGTTTTCGGCCTCAAAACAAACATAGTACTTCGCTGTTTTTGGGGCTTGATGAAAAATCGAGTGCTGGTTTCTGTAGGTTGGCCCGCCTAGCAAATGGGATGTTGGTCCACCATGAACTAGGAGGCTAAAAATACAAGTTGTATGGTGCAGAGGAAAGTAAAAAACGCGATCGAGAACCATCCACTGAAGAAACAAAATCGCTCCTGATGTGCTTCTTCAGTCGTGCCACCGGCCCCCTCTTTAATCCAGTTCGCTCAGGGATCTGGTATCATTTTTTTTCCAGAGGGCGAACAAGTATCAGCTAGGCCTAGGTTTTGTATTTTAACATGCGTAGCCCACGACATACGGTGACAGTGGTTTCAACTTATTTTTTGACGTCCATACCAGCCTATGAGATTTTTCTTAAAGATCGGCAGCCAATGTATTTTTTAACCACATTATATATATTTATATTATTACTATTATCGTATATTTTATAGAGACTTATATATACATTATAAAAACATCCCACGTGTTATTAACTTATAAAAGTAAATGTTTAACAGAAGTTGGCAAGGAAAATCCTGGTTGTTTTTGACTCACGGGCAAGGAAAATCCTGGTGATTGCGTACAAAAGCTTGTGAATATTTTAAGGACCAATGTAATAATAATGCGCTCATTTTTATTTTGAGCAATAACTCGCTAATTTGTTAATTATGTATATAAAAAATGTGCCTCTCCGGTTTATTTTTTGATATTAATTGCTCCATCTAACATAACATTATATATATAACGAGCCCACCTAATTTGTGTATTTGAAGGAAATGCAAATGGGCTAGGATTCCTTAGAAAATATAAATGGGCCACATTGACGCGAAATTATTTGTTCACCCAGCCCAGCAAATGGACTGTACATTCTAGAAAACATGGGTTAAATATATGCCACATTTTTGCAGGCTAACATGTGGGCCAATAGGTCGAATCCTACGTAGGGCGTTGTCAACTTGGTCAAGAAATGAATATGACATCCACAACCATTGGATTTATATCCAACGGCCGGCTTGCACCTTCAATCTCTCGTCTTCTTCCTCCAGCGTCGACGGGACTGCCTGGTTCAGCCTCCGGTGGCTAGCGGCTCTGCTTAGCACGCATCGCTGCGAAGCGCTACCCCACCGCCAGCCAGGTTATCCCTCCACCCCTCCACACCTCCTGTTATTCTCCACCGACTGCAGCCCCACGCCGCACCAGAACTAGTTATAACCCTTCTCCTCCTCTCAATCAGCAACTCCACTACCGCGTCCTCCCATCTCCGATTCGTTCCCATCTGGGGCCTCGCCGTCGTCCACCGCCTCGCGGCGCTCGGTGCGGCGTGGTCAACAAATGAGAATCATCGGAAGAGGACTGTACATGGAGAGCCTGACGGCTGGGACCCACGAGGTCCATGGTCGGACGCATGGAATGTTCCTCCTTATTAAGCTAAAAAAATGTTTCCTCCACCTGACAGCTGGGACCCACCGGTTGTATCTTCGCACAGAAGGAAGTGCCTCCTTGTTATGCAAAAAAAATTATTCCTCCCGTTGATAGCTGGGACCAGTCAGATTTGGTGGCTGACTTGTGGGCCTACTAAGCGGACATGTACGCAGGACTTTGTCAACTTAATCAACAAATGATTCTAGCAGTTGGATCGTTGGATGTTAATCCAACAACCGTGCTCCTTCTTCAACCTCTGTTCTTGCTCCTGTCTCCCGTGGGCAGCGCCGCGGCTGTGCTGCCGCGCACCTGAACCAGTCAAGTTTCCCACTCCTCTCCATCTGCGACTCCACTGCCTCGTCTTCCCATCTCCGGGTCGTTCCAGTCGGGGGCTCGCCGTCGTCCACCGGCCTTGGTGCGCTCGGCACAGTGTGGTCAACATGGTGAACAACGAGTCATTGGAAGATGACTGTACGTGAGAGGCTGATAGTGGGGACGCACCACGCCCATGGACGCATGCATGCAACAGAACGCGGCGTGGTCAATGTGGTCAAGGAACGACTTCCATCGGAAGTGTACTATACATGGAGAGGCTGACAGCTGGGTCCACGGCCGCAACAAGGAAGTGCCTCCTTATTACGCGGAAAATAATTATTCCTCCACCTGACTGCAGGGACCCACCAGACGGGCCATCGTATTTTGCAAAAAAAACATTCCCCCCTGACTGCCGGGACCCACCGGACAGGCCACCGTATTTCACGAAAAAAACGTTCCCCCCGCTGTCAGCTCGGACCCGCCGGAAGTGCCTCCTTATTACGCAGAAAAAATGAATACTCCCCCTGCTAGCTGCGATCCGCCTTCGTGGGAGGCTGACTTGTGGGCCTACTAAGTTTATGGGGACGGAGGGCTTTGTCAACTTAGTCAATATGAATGATTCTAGCTCCAGTGATCGTATGATGTCCATCCAACGGCCGTAGTGCTTCTTCAACCTCTGGTCTTCTTGCTCCAGCCGCCCAAACCAGCGCCGGTCGTGCCGCGTGCTCCTGCCTCCCATGGCCGGCTGTGATGCCGCGGAGGCCTCACCGCCCCCTACTACTCCCACCACTGGCCAGGCCATCCCTCTACTCACCCACACCCCCTATTATTCTGCGGCGACAGCAACCTCACACCGCAGCCGAACGAGTGAACCCTCATACTCCTCTACGTGTGGGCATCCACTATCGCGTCTTCCCCGGCTCCGCGTTGTTCCCTTCCTAGGCCTCATCGTCGTCCATCGCCCTGGGTCACTCGGCACGGCGTGGTCAAGACGGTCAAGGAACGGCTTCCATCGGACATGGACTGTACGTGGAGAGGCTGACAGCTGGGTCCATGGCCGCAGCAAGGAAGTGCCTCCTTATTACGTGGAAAATAATGATTCTTCCACCTGACAGTAGGGACCCACCGGATGGGCAACCGTATTTTGCAAAAAAACGTTTCCCCCCTGACTGCTGGGACCTACCAGCTACATCTTCGCACGCAAGGAAGTACGTCTAGGCAAAAAAACGATTCGCCCCCTGACTGTTGGGACCCACTAGCTACATCTTCGCACGCAAGGAAGTGCCTGACAGTTAGGACCCACCTGGTCGAAGCGTACGTAGTGTTGTCATTCTGGTCGCGAACGTGTATGTACATACTGGTCGATGTAGAGGCGCACACATGTCGTAGTAGAGGCGCTCACGTAGCATGTACACGTACGTACAGCGGCCAGGGTGCATGAAAGTAAATACGGCCACGTACGTACATACGGGCGGGGTCTCGAACGCCTACTCGCGCGTACGTACGGCCAGGGCTCGTGTACATGGCTGGGTCGGAACGGAGAAACATCGTCGTCGTCGTGTTCATGGGGAGCCAACCGGTTGGGTCAGAACGGAATGCGTCGTCGTGTTCATCGGGAGGTCTTGGATGGAACAACCGATGGAAATGAGGCCCGGTGTACCACAGAACGGAGGAAACGGCCTTGTGTTCGACCGGCCATGGTCGAAACGGGGGTCCTGTTCATCGGGAGGGGTGTGGCATACCGCAAAACGGAGGAAAACGGACTTGTGTTGGAGCGCTGCGATTGAAACGGGGGTCTTGTTCATCGGGAGGGGTGTGGCGTACCGCAAAACGGGACTCCATGAGATACTGTTCATCTCCAGCGTCGACCCCCTCCAGCCTCCACGGGCTACTGTTCATCCACCATCGACCTCCTCCAGCCTCCACCTGCGATTGTTCATCCACGGGCTCCTGTTCATCTAGCCTCCACCGCGTGCTACTCCACCGGCTACTGTTCAACCAGCCCTCTCCATAGGCTCCTGTTCAACCACCCCTCCATGGGATACTGCTCATCCAGCCCTCCATAGGGTCGTCCTTGTCATCCGGCCCTCCACAGGTTGTCCTGTTCATCCAGCCCTCCACGGGGTCGTCCTGTTCATCCAGCCCCAACCGGCTCGATCGATCGGGGTCCTGTTCATCCAGTGGAAACACCACGAGGTCCTGTTCATCCACCCCCACCGGGAACTGTTCATCCAACCCCCCCCCCCCCAACAACACTCACTGTTCATTTAGAGGCAGCATAGCGTTGCCTTCAGTTAGCAGCACTAGCGAAGGAATCGCTCGATCGGGTTCAGTTAACAGCCATCGATCGATCGCTCGGGTTCAGTAATGTGTAGCCTACAGTGCAATCGCTCGGGTTCAGTTAGAGCCCAATGCCTCGCTCGGGTTCAGTTAGGGCCCAACACCTCGCACCCACGCGCATGCGTGTACGAGAGAAATGCGCAAACCTCCGTGCATCGCTCAGCCCCGACCACCCACTGTAACCGGGAAAACCCCGATATTTTCCTCGCCATCACTTCTACCACAGTTGTTTCGTGAAGGATGGCCCAAAGAATGTCATGCAGCTGTGGCTCCGGCCCACCTAGGACAAAAAGCCCATTTTTTGTCATGATTTTTTGTCATAGAAGTAGGATCCCACCACATCTATGATGATACCGGGTTTTGTCACAATTATCGTCATAGAAGTGTCATAAGTATGACAGAAAAAATTGGCTCGGCCCAAAATGTCACGGATGTGTATTTTTTTGTAGTGATGGGCCTCAGCCCGCAACTGGACACAGCCAGGGATCGGACATCCACTGGGCACCGGATGTCCGGTGGTTCCAGGGGGATCGGTCGTCCGATAGCGTCGGACGTCCGCTGAAAGTGTTCTGTTGTCGGGACACCGGACGTCCGGTAGTCTTGAACTTCCGTTAATATTGTCAGACGTCTGGTGCAGGGTTGGACGCCCGCTCGCTAGGAGGTCTGTAGTTGGCGTAGGCTGGTCTTCAGGCACCGGTCATTCGCCGAGGGCCGGACGTCCACTCGTTGCGAGAGGTCGGTCGTCCGGTCTTGCGGACGTCCGCTCGCTGGAGCTTCTTCAGTAGTTCTTGTACATGGTGTCCTTACCGTCTTGTCCATGGTCTTCCTCTTTGTTCCTGGTCATGCATAGCACATATATTTGAGGTAGTATCCATGTCTCATATGTGGAAAGTGATGGTTCGGAGAGGAGCGAGTTCACCTTGCGTCCAATGGCGTATAGTCGAGGTCTCATCGTATGTCCTCTTGGGGCATGGGGAGTAGTCGTAGTGTACATGGGGATGATCATAGGATGCTCCGCATCATCTCCTCCCCTTGGGGAAGATCCGACCTCGGATCGTGATCCTCATCACTGATGTAGGCTGGAACCATAGATGGCCGACCTTTCATGAAAGGAGCGGATCCCACGAAGAAAACGAAGAACACGAGGGGAAACACGAGGGGAAAATCACAAGGGGAACACTAGAGAACACTCAAACCAACAAGTATGATCACACATGTGCTAGATCCATGAACAGAAAAGGAGATACAAGATCCACGATCAACAAGGGACGATACACGGTAACCGGTTCTTCTCCAAAGGAGGTCTTGATGGGGGCCACCCAAAAGGGGGTCTTAAATCCAAGGGATCTTCTCCAAAGAGGGGATGTGGTCCCTCTCATAGAGTAGATCCGTAATGGATTAGCAAAGCTCTATCTCTAATGAGCTACTACTTCGCTAACCCTAACTAGGAGGAGGAAGAGGTCTATTTATAGTCTTAGTGCAAATGGAGACGAAGTGAGGGGATACATGGCCCTCGGGTCCGAATCTGAATCCAGAATGTGAGAGACTTAGACTCCATCTTCTCTTGGACCAAAAGTGACATGAGAGGAATTTTTGAACAACACATAAACTTCCCTTTTCCCTTATATTAAAATGTGAATTGTACAAATGTCCCATACACCTCACAAATATACATGTATGCAATATTGTTGGTCGTATCCAAGGTAGTCATGTCCTCATCATCCTCCCCTTCTTGAAAACAAAGCCGTCCTCGGCGTTGCTTAATCTGAAATGTCACTAACAAAAGAGAGAAGGTGTACGTGTTGTATATGTATATGTCATCCATTTTTACTTCCCTTGGTTTTGCACAATTGACACATGTATACAAGAGTAATTTTTAGAGTTCATAAAATATGAAGCCAAAATATTATCACAAGAAGTAGAAGGCATGAAAATATTGCAACTCAGTTTGCAGATATAAGTGAAGCTCTTATTCATATCAAAGGATTGACAATGTTCATCATTAAACCATCCCAAAATTGGTGAATAAACCTTACTTGCATCAAATTTACATGCTACAACATGCTTAAATAAGCAAACATGCAATAAGTCATTTGACACAGAATCATCACCAAGATTAGTGGTCATATCAAAATGATTAAACATTGGTTCTTTTTTTATCAATAGTTAATTCAATGGGTGCACTCAAAATTGTTGGTATTTCAGTTGTTTGATCACATGACACATTCATGACAGTAACAAGATTCTCTAAAATAGGTGGTGTGCTCAAATCAAGAGGTAACTCAACACATGATGCATTCAAGTTAACTAGGCATGCATCATTCTCATGTGAAGTTATATCATCGATACCTTTACTGTTACCTTGTCGCAAAGATGTAGCTGATTTAGGTACGGACATTGACAATGTACCATACTCTTGAGATGATGTCGCGCTCACAATCCGAGGTGGGGCTGCTCTAGTAGGTGCAGCGGTGGAGGAACCAACCAGCGGTGGTGAGCATGAATTGGAATAGTAGTTGTTGTTGTCACCCAATGCATCCTCCTGTATCTGTCTCTCAAAGGTACAAGTGCGAACATACATACCAGTAATGCAATGAGGAATATACTGAAATCTTGCATGAATATCATGGTTCAAACCACCAAAAAGCTATTCATTGTATCATACTCCGATTCTTCTATGTCACAATGATGCATATAAGATTTGAACTCTTGGTAGTAAGTATGAACAGTGTTACTGCCGTGTTTTCATTGTTCCAATTTGCGAAGCAATTCACGACGATAGTAAGGAGGAAAAATGGTTGTCTGATTACAACTGTCAAAACTTTCCAAGTTGTGGGTTGGTTATCAATGTTTTTCTTACACTGTACAATCCACCAAACAGAAGCAAAACTAGTAAATGCTCTAGTGGTAGCTCGTACTCTCTCAAGTTCATAAAAATCATGGTGACTAGAAACTTGTTCTACTTCAAGCTCCCAAGCTAGATAAATAGTAGGATTAAATCTACCCTCAAATGATGGTAAAGAGATAACCTGACTGTATGCTTGTGTGTGTTGTCCCACCTCTCGTGATGGTGAAGATGTATCCGTCGGCCAAGAACTTCTATCTTCGGACCCTGTCATGATTAGTAGAAACTACAAACAAAATTCAAGAATAACGTTCCGGTGAACTACTAGGATGTGGTGGTAAAGCGCTCACAGTAAAGCAAATATGAATATCTTACAAGTTCTTACCAAGCAGCAGGTGGTGACAGGCAACCAACGGTGTCAAATAACTCCGAAGATTGAGTAAAGCGATTGCTAGGGGAACATATGTATACACGGTGTAGAAATATGTGGATCTTAGAAGGCTTAAATATATGGTAGCAAAAGATTAGCAATAATCAATTCAGAGATGCAATATTGAATAAACGCTCGACGACGTTACGTGCTGGTCCTAGGCTAGACCGAACTAGAGACGTGAGCCTAGAACAGTAATGAGGTCACGCTGTAGCACAACTAGCATCAATAAATGATATGAAGTAGCTCTGGACAACAAGATATATGTGAAGATCACAATAGTAGTAAAGATAAAGATGTGAAACAACAGCCAAGCAGGATATATCAACAACTTTCTCTTCAACTTTCCTCTGGAAAAGTTTGTGCCAATGTTTTGATAATTTTTTTCAAGAATGGTACTGACTCAAGCTTTCAAACGTAAAAGGAGTCACTCAATTCCAAGTTGTTATCAGGAGCCAAAAAAATTCTAAAACTGGCATGAAAAACTATAATAAGCTGTGTTCGTGAACTTCGGAGGGCAAAACGACCTATTTAGGAGCCGATTTTGAGGTGCCAAATATTGCACTTGTTTCTGCAACTATTTAGATGCGGCTCATCGCTAGCTTTCATTTGAGTACTCATGGAGCCAAAACGGACTTCGTATGAGGAAGTTATGCCTGTTTTACTGAACAGTGCACAAAATATATTCTAATCCGAATTCAACTACGAGATTGAGTCTAGATAGATCCGAATTTTGTTTTTTTTCTTCTCTTTTTTTTCCTCACACTTTTTTTATTTTTCTTTCTCATTTTTTTCTCTGACTTTTTTTCTCGGTCTTTTTTCTCTCTCCCTATTTCCAAAACAAACTAGATAAGATGCAGATTGGATCAAGCAAAGATGTGAACGATCTCAACTATGATTATGAAGATGAACGGTGGGTAGCACGTGGTGGAAATTGATTGATGGGTGGTGGACAGCGGAAGGGATAATGATGCGACGGCGGCGTGACTAATGTGAAAAGAACTCGAAACTCTAAACGTACTAGACACTAAGACCAGCAACTCGACATCATGATGTAACCAATCATTCAATATGCAGGCAATGAATTTTTTTTGCAAAGGCTCAGACTAGCTTGGACAAAGGATGAATAGATCTAACTTTTTGTGGTTTTATCATGGACAATAGGTATTAAAATAAATCTAATCTAGATAAAACTGGAAATTCTCACCGAGCAACCTGAAAACTAATACCACTTGATAGAGGCGAGGGTCACAATCTTTCGATGAGATGATAACTATTGATTTGGTAGATACGATTTTGACGATCCGACTACAAATGTGCACGACGTTGCACCTTAGCAATCGCTAAACCTATCTCCTGAGGTTACTGACGATGCCGGAAGCACGGTCTGCCTAACCACGAAGGTCTATTCCTGCAAGCATTCGAAGAACGAGCAAGAATATGATAAAGCAATCAGAATATTGTGAATATATATGAAGTATTGATAATGTCGGGGATCCATAAGCGGTCTTGGTCTGGTCGTTGGACACAAACGAAGTACACGAAGTTGCAATGGCCAAGTTTTAACGAAACAAATCCCAATGGAAAAACTACTAGATGGATCTACTTATATAGAAGCAAGGGGTGACGGAAAAGGAGGTGGGAGGACGTCCCAAGGCAGCCTAAAACCAACCCTAGGTTGTACAAGGCCAATGGACCCATGTGGAGGTGATGTAACACCTTTGGACTTGTAGTTTGACTCAGATTCTGCTGAAGCATCAGATTGTTTTGTCCATAACTCAACGCACCGGATGAATTTGAAGGTGAATCCAAATTTTTTGGAAATAGCACGAAATCTCCTTTCAGACAAAAAAAGAATCACCCAATTCGGAGTCCATATGAAAAAGTTGTTGGCGTTTTGAGTCAGGTATGTATGTGCAGTCCGAATTTGAATCCAGAACGTGAGAGACTTGGACTCTATCTTATCTTGGCCCAAAAGTGACGTGAGAGGGCTTTTTGAATAGCACCTAAACTTATCTTTTTCCCTTATCTTCATATGTGGACTGTACAAATGTCCCATACACCTCACAAATATACATGTATGCAATATTTTTGGTCAATCCAAGGTAGTCATGTCCTAGTCATCCTCCCCTCCTTAAAAACAAAGCCGTCCTCGGCATTGCTTAATCTGAAATGTGGCTAACAAAAGAGACAAGGTGTACATTTTGTATATGTATATGTCATCCATTTTTACTTCCCTTGGTTTTTGCACAAGTGACACATGTATACATGAGCAATTTTCATAGTTCATAAAATTTGAAGCCGAAATATTATCACAAGAAGTAGAAGGCATGAACATATTGCAACTCAGTTTGCACATATAAGTGAAGCTCTTATTCATATCAAAGGATTGACAATGTTCATCATTAAACCATCCCAACATTGGTGAATAAACCTTACTTGCATCAAATTTACATGCTACAACATGCTTAAATAAGCAAACATGCAATAAGTCATTTGACACAGAATCATCACCAAGATTAGAGGTCATATCAAAATGATTAAATATTGGTTATTTTGCATCAACAGTTAATTCAATGAGTGCACTCACAATTGTTGGTATTTCTGTTGTTTGATCACACGACGCATTCATGACAGTAACAAGATTCTCTAAAATAGGCGGTGTGCTCAAATCAAGAGGTAACTCAACATATGATGCATTCAAGTTAACTAGGCATGCATCATTCTCATTTGAAGTAATATCATCAATACCTTTACTATTACCTTGTCGCAAAGACGTAGCTGATGTAGGTACGGACGTTGACAATGTACCATACTCTTGTGATGATGTCGCGCTCACAATCCGAGGTGAGGCTGCTCTAGTAGGTGCAACGGTGGAGGAACCAACCGGCGGTGGTGAGCATGAACTGAAATAGTTGTTGTTGTTGTTGTTGTCACCCAATTCATCCTCCTATATCTGTCCCTCAAAGGTACAAACGCAAACATACATACTAGTAATGCAATGAGGAATATACTGAAATCTTGCATGGATATCATGGTTCAAACCACCAAAAAATCTATTCATTGTATCATCCTCAGATTCTTCTATGTCACAATGATGCATATAAGATTTGAACTCTTGGTAGTAAGCATGAATAGTGTTACTGCCTTGTCTTAACTTTTCCAATTTGCGAAGCAATTCACGACGATAGTAAGGAGGAAAAAATGTTGTCTCATTACAGATTTCAAAACTTTCCAAGTTGTGGGTTGGTTATCAATGTTTTTCTTACAATGTACACACCACCAAACAGAAGCAAAACTAGTAAATGCTCTAGTGGTAGCTCGTACTCTCTCATGTTTAGAAAATCATGGTAACTAAAAATTTGTTCTATTCAAGGTCCCAACCTAGATAAATAGCAGGATTAAATCTACCCTCAAATGATGGTAAAGAGATAACCTGATCATATGCTTGCGTGTGTTGTCCCACCTCTCGTGATGGTGAAGATGTATGTGTCGTCCAAGAACTTCTATCTTTGGACCCTGTCACGATTAGTAGAAACAAGAAACAAAATTCAAGAATAATGTTCCTATGAACTACTAGGGTGTGGTGGTAAAGCTCTCACAGTAAAGCAAATATCAATATCTTACAAGTTCTTACCAAGCAGCAGGTGGTGACAGGCAACCAACGGTGTCAAATAACTCCGAATATTGAGTAAAGCGATTGCTTGGGGAATGTATGTATACACGATGTAGAAATATGTGGATCTTGGAAGGCTTCAATATATGGTAGCAAAAGATTAGCAATAATCAATTCAGAGACGCAATGTTGAATAAACACTCAACGACGTTACGAGCTGGTCCTAGGCTAGACCGAACTAGAAACGCGAGCCTAGAACTCTAATGAGATCACGTCGTAGCACAACTAGAAGCAATAAAGGATATGAAGTAGCTCTGGACAGCAAGATAAAAGTGAAGATCACAATAGCAATACAGATAATGATGTGAAACAACAGCCAAGCAGGATATATCAACAACTTTCTCTCCAACTTTCCTCTGGAAAAGTTTGTGCCAATTTTTTGATAATTTTTTTCAAGAATGGTACTGACTCAAGCTTTCAAACTCAAAAAGAGTCACTCAATTCCGAGTTGATATGAGGAGTCAAAAAAATTCTAAAACTGGCGTGAAAAACTGGAATAAGCTGTGTTCGTGAAATTCGGAGGGCAAAAAGACCTATTTAGAAGCTGGTTTTGAGGTGCCAAATATTGAAAAAGATTATGGAACTATTTATATGTGGCTCGTCACTAGTTTTTATTTGAGTACTCGCGGAGTCAAAACAGACTTCGTATGAGGAAGTTATGCCTGTTTTACTGAACAGTGCACAAAACAGATTCCAATTCGAATTCAACTACGAGATTGACTCTAGGTAGATCCGAATTTTTTTTCTTCTCTCTTTTTCCTCACACTTTTTTTCCTTTTTCTTTCTCATTTTTTTCTCTTTTTTGTCATTTTTTTCTTTCTCCCTCTTTCCAAAACAATCTAGATAAGATGCAAATTCGATCAAGCGAAGATGTGAACGATATCAACTATGATTATGACAATGAACGGTGGGTAGCACGTGGTGGAAATTGATGGATGGGTGGTGGACAGCGGAAGGGATAACGATGCAGCGGCGACATGACTAATGTGAACAGATCTAACATTTTTGTAAACGAACTAGACACTAAGACCAGCAACTTGACATGACGATGTAACTGATCATTCAACTATGCAAGCAATGAAAAAAATTTGCAAAGGCTCAGACTGGCTTGGACAAAGGATGAATAGATCTAACTTTTTGTGGTTTTTATCTTGGACAATAGGTAAGAAAATAAAACTGGAAATTCTTACCGATCAGCCTATAAACTGATACCACTTGATAGCGGCGAGGGCCCCAATCTTTCAATGAGATGATAACTATCGATTTGGTAGAGACGACTTTGACCATCCGACTACAAACGTGCATGACGTTGCGCCTTAGCAATCGCTAAACCAATCTCCTGAGGTTACTGACGATGCTGGAAGCACTGTCAGCCTAACCACAAATGTCTATTCCTGCAAGCATTCGAAGAACAAGCAAGAACATGATAAAGCAATCTGAATATTTCGAATATATATGAAGTATTGATAATGGTGGGGATCCGTAAGCGGTCTTAGTCTGGTCATTGGACACAAACGAAGTACACGAAGTTGCAATAGCTAACTTTTAACTAAGCAAATCCCAAGGGAAAAGCTACTAGATGGATCTAATTATATAGGAGCAAGGGGTGACGGCAACGGAGGTGGGGGAACGTCCCAAGGCAGCCTAAAACAAATCCTAGGTCGTACAAGGCCAATGTGCCCATGTGGAGGTGATGTAACACCTTTGGACTTGAAGTTTGACTCGGATTCTGCTGCAATATCAAATTGTTTCGTCCATAACTCAATGCTCCGGACGAATTTGAAGGTGAATCCAATTGTGTTCAAAAGAGCATGAAATCTAATTTCAAACAAAAAAGGAATCACCCAATTCGGAGTCCGTATGAAGAAGTTGTTGGTTTTTTGAGTCAGGTATGTCTGTGCAGTCCGAATCTGAATTCAAAACGTGAGAGTCTTGGACTCTATCTTCTCTTGGCCCAAAAGTAACGTGAGAGGACTTTTTGAACAGCACCTAAACTTCTCTTTTTCCCCTATCTTCATATGTGGATTGCACAAATGTCCCATACACCTCACAAATATGCATGTATGCAATATTTTTGGTCGTATCCAAGGTAGTCATGTCCTAATCATCCTCCCCTTCTTGAAAACAAAGCCGTCCTCGACATTGCTTAATCTGAAATGTGGCTAACAAAAGAGACAAGGTGTACATGTTGTATATGTATATGTCATCCATTTTTACTTCCCTTGGTTTTTGCACAAATGACACATGTATACATAAGTAATTTTCATAGTTCATAAAATCTGAAGCTGAAATATTATCACAATAAGTAGAAGGCATGAAAATATTGCAACTCAGTTTGCACATATAAGTGAAGCTCTTATTCATATCAAAGGATTGACAATGTTCATCATTAAATCATCCCAACATTGGTGAATAAACCTTACTTGCATCAAATTTACATCCTACAACATGCTTAAATAAGCAAACATCCAATAAATCATTTGACACAGAATCATCACCAAGATTAGAGGTCATACCAAAATGATTAAACATTGGTTATTTTGCATAAACAGTTAATTCAATGGGTGCACTGAAAATTGTTGGTATTTCAGTTGTTTGATCACATGACGCATTCATGACAGTAACAAGATTCTCTAAAATAGGTGGTGTGCTCAAATCAAGAGGTAACTCAACACATGATGCATTCAAGTTAACTAGGCATGCATCATTCTCATTTGAAGTAATATCATCAATACCTTTACTGTTACCTTGTCGCAAATATGTAGCTGATGTAGGTACGGACATTGACAATGTACCATACTCTTGAGATGATGTCGCGCTCACAATCCGAGGTGGGCCTGCTCTAGTAGGTGCAACGGTGGAGGAACCAACCGGCGGTGGTGAGCATGAACTGGAATAGTAGTTGTTGTTACCCAATGGATCCTCCTATATCTGTCTCTCAAAGGTACAAGCGCGAACATACATACCAGTAATGCAACGAGGAATATACTGAAATCTTGCACGCATATCATGGTTCAAACAACGAAAAAATATATTCATTGTATCATCCTCAGATTCTTCTATGTCATAATGATGCATATAAGATTTGAACTCTTGGTAGTAAGCATGAACAGTGTTACTGCCTTGTTTGAATTGTTCCAATTTGCGAATCAATTCACGACGATAGTAAGGAGGAAAAAATTGTTGTCTCATTACAGCTTTCAAAACATTCCAAGTTGTGGGTTGGTTATCAATGTTTTTCTTACAATGTACACTCCACCAAACAGAAGCAAAACCAGTAAATGCTCTAGTGGTAGCTCATACTCTCTCAATTTCAGAAAAATCATGGTGACTAAAAACTTGTTCTACTTCGACCTCTCAAGCTAGATAAATAGCAGGATTAAATCTACCCTCAAATGATGGTAAAGAGATAACCTGACCATATGCTTGTGTGTGTTGTCCCACCTCTCGTGATGGTGAAGGTGTATCTGTCGTCCAGTAACTTCTATCTTTGGACCATGTCATGATTAGTAGAAACAAGAAACAAAATTCAAGAATAATGCTCCTATGAACTACTAGGATGTGGTGGTAAAGCGCTCACAGTAAAGCAAATATCATATCTTACAAGTTCTTACCAAGCAGCAGGTGGTGACAGGCAACCAGCGGTGTCAAATAACTCCAAAGATTGAGTAAAGCAATTGCTACGGGATCGTAAGTATACACGGTGTAGAAATATGTGGATCTTGGAAGGCTTAAATATATGGTAGCAAAAGATTATTAATAATCAATTCAGAGATGCAATGTTGAATAAACGCTCAACGACGTTACGTGATGGTCCTAGGCTAGACCGAACTAGAGACGCGAGCCTAGAACAGTAATGAGGTCACGTCGTAGCACAACTAGCATCAATAAAGGATATGAAGTAGCTCTGGACGGCAAGATATAAGTGAAAATCAAAATAGTAGTAAAGATAAAGATGTGAAACAACAGCCAAGCAGGATATATCAACAACTTTCTCTCGAATTTCCTCTGGAAAAGTTTGTGCCAATTTTTTGATAATTTTTTCAAGAATGGTACTGACTCAAGTTTTCAAACGCAAAAGGAGTCACTCAATTCCGAGTTGATATGAGGAGTCAAAAAATTCTAAAACTGGCGTGAAAACTGGAATAAGCTGTGTTCGTGAACTTCGAAGGGCAAAAAGACCTCTTTACAAGCCGATTCTATGGTGCCAAATATTGAACTAGCTTCTATAACTATTTAGATGCGGCTCGTCGCTAGCTTTCATTTAAGTACTCACGGAGCCAAAACGGTCTTCGTATGACGAAGTTATGCCTGTGTTTACTGAACAGTGCACAAAACAGATTCCAATCCGAATTCAACTACGAGATTGAGTCTAAATATTTCCGAATTTTGTTTTTTTCTCCTTTTTTTCCTCACACTTTTTTTTCTTTTTCTTTCTCTGACTTTTTCTTACTTTTTTCTCTATCTTTTTTTCTCGCTTCCTCTTTCTAAAACAAACTAGATAAGATGCAGATTGGATCAAGTGAATGTAGCAACCCGACCTCAGACGGTCAAGTCTCTGTTCTTAAGTGTCATCCCTGGATCGTTATGCTGACACACACAGTACTGGAGGATTTATAACATAGGTAAATCACATGTATAAAGTAACGTCAAATATTATTACCTTAATCCAAATAGCAGAAGTAACAAGGTTGTGGATTCCCATCAACACCAATGGCAAAGTTGAGTGTAGAAATCGTAACTCTAACGTATCACTTACTCGTCCTAAGAAAATCCTGCAATATGAGACATTGCAGCCACAAAGGGTCAGTACATTGAATGTACTGGCAAATTCACACCATAGGATAATGATGAATAATAACTATCACTACATGCATATATGGCTGGTGGAAAAGCTCTATGGTTATAATGTTTTTGCGAAAAGCCAATTTTTCCCTACTGCAAAGGAATATATTTTATTTAACTACAAAGTTGGTTGAAAATATTGAGAAGGTAAACCCCCTCTCAATTCCAACTAAAAGTAATTAATAACCCAACAAAATTAATTTAGAGTGATCAGATCAACATGATAATTCAAGAACTAGATACTCAAGATGTCCATAACCGGGGACACGGCTAATCATGATTAGTTTGTACACTCTGCAGAGGTTTGTGCTCTTTTCCCCACAAGACTCGATCTCCTCCTTTGGATTTCTCGCACTACATAATGTTTGAGAAACGGATGACCGAGACACAGTCTTTCCGAAGAGGTCCCCTTAACCGATAGATAGGTCGGTACACCTACAATCCCCTACATCTGCTAGCCCATCATGGAAAGGTTTCCCAGAACTTACTCAACTAAGCCAGAGCCCATAATGGCATGTGGCTGCACACGGGAGTTTCCAGCATGAATAATCTTATGACCCCTTTGAGCCTGGGTGGTGGTACATAGGAAAATCACACGGTACCCCGGGATTTCGAAAAATACAGGCAATCACTGGATACCCTAGGTGCCTTAATCCACCCAGATGTGTATTAAAGTTGCCACCTTAAGTTGAACCATTAATTAACAATACTCACATCTGTCATGAATACACTCAGACCCAATCCACGTCTACGAGCATAGCATGGCAATATAAGCATAATGTAATTGTAACTCCCAAGGTTTGAATGCAGGGCAATAGGTTCCTACCTCATCAACTACTTCCCAATACCCACATGTTATCAAATCCTAACCATGCAATGTTTGGGGGTGAAACTAATGCATAAAAACTGGGTATGAAAGGGATATGATCAAAGTGTGAACTTGCCTACAATGTTGATGAAGATGATTCACACTCAAAAATCTTGATAGCTCTACTCATCACACTCCAGTCAATCTATCGTAAGCAATCAATAGTATCCACGCATAAGCAATCACTCAAAAGGTCGGAAAGAACTAAAAAGACAAATTGGAAAACATCAAAACTAAATAACTCTTGCACCATAAAACAATTTCTAACATTACCAACATTATTTGTATTTGGCCTTATCAGAAAGTTTAGGTCAAGAGCTTCAATTAGCAAAAAGAATCAACTCAAACGGAGCTACGAAACTCAAGTTACGATGAAACGAAGTTTTAATTCAAATCTGGTCCAATTCAAATTTTAAACTTTCAAAAACATGTTTGAGTTGGATTACTGGATAGAGGGGATCATGATGAAGAAGTGGGCATTGGTTTCGTTGGATTTGGATAAATGAGTGAGAAGTAGCGAAGGTTTGAAGTTTAGGGGCTAAACTGTAAAGAAACTAATTATGGATAGGTCCCTAACTAAAACTAACAGAAAAAGAAAAGACTAAGTAATGAACATTCGCTAACTAGTTCTAAACAGAGAACGTTCTTTGAATAGCTCTAACTAAAAAAACTAAACCGGGTTTTGAAAATAAAACCGAGAAAGAACTTAAACCCTAAAAGAAATAACCGGGCCGGGCGGTCTACCGGTTCGGTCGAAATAAACCGGCGGCGGCGGATCTGATCGAGCTCCGGCGAGGGCGGCGCGGCTCCGGCGAGCGGGGCGAGGCAAGACGGCGGCATCGGCGGCGCATAGCGGCGCGGTAGCGGTGGCGCAGCACGTGCGGCGCGGGGCGGCGGACGGCGGTGAGTGTGGCGCGGCGGCGGCGGTCTGCGCGACGGCGGCGCATTGCAGCGGGAGGCGGCGAGATGTGCGGAGAGAGAGAGGGGCGGGAGAGGGCCCGGGGCCTTGGCCTTTTAAAGGCGGGGTCGGGGCGACTCTGAGGTGGCGTGGGGAAGGGGGCGGAGGAGGAGTCCGGGGTGGAGACGGCGGCGGTCGACGGTCTCGTACGGGGTTCGGTCTCTCGCTGGAGGTCGGGGACGCCGTGGCTGGGCTGGGCTTGGGCCGGTTGGCTGGGTCGGCCCAGTCTGGGAAAGGAAATGTTTTTTTAAACATATGCAACAAATAAAAATAAAAACAAAAATAAATAAGAATATTATATAGGCATATAATATATCAAAATTTTCAGAAAAAGATTTTCTACAAGATGAACACTTTTCCAACGTCAAATAAAATCCACACACATTCAAATAAAGCAAAGAGTGCTACTGCTCTAGTAAAATCCAGTAAAAATCATTTTAAAAATACCAAAATGATTTCAAATTTATTTCTCTCCAATTTTCTAATGTAGGGAATCATGTTACCCTATTTTCCATGTATTTTATTTTTGGAGAAAAATAATTTTAATAAAAGCCAAATAACTCCAAATTGAAAATAATTTCAAAAGGACTTTAAATTTGATCCTTGAAACTCCCAACTCATATTTCATAATCTGAAGAAGTCATTTTATCTTCTCTCATGAAAATCATTGAGTTGCATAAAGCTTCTGAGTTGGAAAATATTTCCAAATGAAATTCAAATATTTCCAAATACCCTTTCATTTAATTAAATGGAAGAAGTCATGTCATCTTCTCTCTAGGGTTTTGTATTTGAAAAGAATTTGAATTTACGGAGATCAAAATGCAAAATGAAAGTTTGGGAAAGTCCTTTTATTCCCTCTCATTTAACCTTCAAAAAGTTTCGAATTTCACTCAATCAATCAGACAACTATCAAACAAACAATCAGTCTATCTATTTATTATAACATTCCAAAATTTAGAATTTGGGGATGTTACAAACCTACCACCCTTAAAATGAATCTCGTCCTCGAGATTCGGAGAGGCTAGAAAGGAATAGGTTCAGTTTGGGGGTCTTCTCAAAATCCATCGATCGTATTTGGGGTCTAGGGTGCTACCACCCTTAGAAACATTGTTACAGTCCCATCAATACTCATATACTCCATCCTTATTCTTGACCGGGCCGGTCTTCTCAAACTCTCGGGAAAATTCCTTCTTTGAGCTCTTCCGGTAGTGGCATAACCGTTACCGCAATTCTTCTATCCTTTCATCTTGGTAAGGTTATTCCGAGACTGGGTCTTCTTAGCTGATGGGTCTGGCACCAATACTAAACAAATATCGATGTCTCATGGCGGTCAACAATTTATGGTTTCTCCTGCAGGAAAGGGGTCTGGTTGATCCTCACCGTATAACCTACCATTGGCAAAAGCTGCCTTGTACAAGGGAAAAATACTTATACCATTCTGAGGTTCAAACAAGGTTTAATATCATCGTCTCTCTACTATAGGCAAGTCACTCAGATTTACCGTCCCACATAGCAAGGCAAATAATAGGAGTAAGTGGGTATGGTGATCAATCCATCCCACACCCAAATCATTACCTTGTACATGGTTTAGCGAATCTCGCATTCTAACACTCGGTCATCGTCACAAGCATTGCAGAATTTCTCTTGTCGACGAACTAAGTTCTGATAAATCCATGGATTCTGCAAGCCAAACAAAATTCTATCATTTCTTCACAACCTTCAGGTTTTGCGTAAACTCCAATAAATCATTTCTCGACAAAGGTATATCCTCCTCTAGGGTTTTTTCCTTCAGCAAGAATGTGCTTGCTTCTTGGCAAGTCCTGGGGCCCGTGGGTTATGGCCCACTCATCACTTGTAAACCTTGAACTCATCCTCGGGGCAACTGATCATTATTCCAACATCCAGCTTCCTAGCATACTTAAATCCATCAAATTGTATTGTCTCCCTTCCTTCTATTGGTACCAAACTGAGACGGGATTACTCGGCCTCATCATGGGGTTACACTTGCTCCATATTACCAGCATTCTACCTCCTTTATATCAAATAGTACTTCATCCCTGCATATTCTTGGGGTATCCAACATATCGAGATAAAACTCATACTTATTTTGTCCGAGGTCCACTCCGTGGAATATCATTATCCTTACCATGGGTCAAGGGTTCTCACAGTTACTACCACCCTTGAAATGCACAAAGTCATCCATAGACCATATTTCTCATATCCTCGAAAATGGTCAAAACCTTTCTTCATAGAGTAACAACTCATAAAATCCAATCAGTACCAACGATGCTAACTTTATTGCTTCTCCAATCATTTCAATCTCCTGCATTTCCATTACATGTCTCCACTCAACACCTTGATACAAAAGAGTTGTTCCCACTACTTCTACTACGACTACATTACTTATCACAGACACAACTAATTATCACAAGTCTCCTTCTCCTTGGGATAATCCCTGGCAAAGTGCCCTGCTCCATTTCAACGAAAACATATTACTTCTGACAAGTCTCGAGGTTTCCTTTCTGGGCAACTGCTAAGGTAGTGCCCTAACTCCTTGCACCTATAACAGGTGATATGACTCAGGTCCTTCTTGGAATCCAATCTACTTATCTTCCTGGACCTTTCCATGCCAATCATGGCTTCTATTTCTTGTGGGTCATACTCTACTTCCTCCGTCGGGAATTCTACTAGATCCCCATTCATACAATTCTGGGAGATGTGTCCTTCTTCTGCACATGAATAGCATGACTTGGTGCAAGGTTTAATTGGTTCTTCTTTGGGTGTGTCCCCGACATCTTCCTTCATCATGGGTTCTTTTAAAATTTCCATAAGGGCTCCTTTCTTTACTTCTTTCTTCTGTTGTACGGTCCTTCGTACCATGGGGTAAATGTGACACTCAGCAGGATAGTGGGTAGTCCCTTCACACAAGAAAAAGTAATCTGCCTAGTTGGGCATTCTTCAACTGGGTGACTTCCTTCACATTTAGGGCATTCATCCTTGTGTTCTTTATGGGTGTGTCCTATTTCTCCATAAATCTTGCATGCACAAGGTTTCTTCATATCCTTTCCACAAGGCTTCAATTTCTAGGACACAAACCGAGACTTTAGCAAAGTCAACTTAAAATCTTTCCAAGTGGTTACTCCATGCCATCCATTGATGGTTTGGTACATCCTCCACCAAGTAGCAGCACCTCTTTCAAAACATTGAAGAGCATGCTGGGTCATATTCTTTCCGGCTATAGTGCTATTCTTCATGAAATCTTCCATGTTCTGAATCCATCGGTCCCTCTCCAATTGGCTCATCGGTCCAGAAAATACAAGCTCATCTCCATTCATCCCCTATTGGGTCCATGGGTTTTGGGGTGCGATAAGAGAGATAGTGTCAGGACCCCGATTCCAGGTCACATCGATCTAGCCGGTAACACCTCATATCACTTTGCGGCCTCACGCACGGTATTCCCACGGGTGTCGCCTTACCATGGTCCGGAACCGTTTGCGCCTTTTGGCTCACGTATATGATAGTGTCGCTAGCGTCCATATGACAGAGAACCCGGGCCGACATGGCTAGTCATGAACCCAAAGAGGCACTAACCTATGGGGACAGGCATACATGAATCACATCGAGCATGTCGGTCAGCTGCGTGTGAATCTGGGCTGTAGCACTGGGCTTACAGGACTCCGGGAACCCGGGCTGTAGCAGGCTAGGCAGGACTCCGGATGTCACCGCGTGACATTTCCCCGAAGGGACAGACACAGGAATGAAGTGAAACACATGCCGGCCAGTCAAGTGTCCTGAGCAGTACTGCTGGGCTAACAGGACTCCGGTGAATCGGGCTATAGAGGACTACTATGGCTCATGGAAGCACTAGACTACATTTCCACATAAGAGAGACTGCCAAGGATAAACAACTAGATTGTCGGATCCCACACATACCAAGCATTTCAATCATACACACAATATGCTCGATATGAGTAAATACAACATGGCATCACAACATAACTCTACAACTCAAGTATTTATTCATTAGGCTCCGAGGAGCGAGATATTACAAACATGGGTCTCATGACCCAACAATCATAGCATACAAATCAAAGCACATGTGGAAGCTTAGCATGTCTGAGTACAGACATCTACAAATGAAAAAGGCTGAGAAGCCTGACTATCTACCAGATCCTGCTGAGGGCACAAGATCGTAGATGAGGTATCAAGCTAAACGTCAAAGTCCACGCGAAACTACTAGCGAGACTGAAGTCTCCCTGCAAAACATAAATTAAGCAAACGTGAGTACAGAAGTACTCAGCAAGACTTACGTCAGAACTAGCTACGTATGCATCAGTATCAATAGGGGGGTGGTGGAGTTTAACTGCAGCAAGCCAGCTTTGACTCGGTGGCTATCTAAAACTACGACTGCAAGTAACTCTTTTGAGGTGGCGCACACGAGTCCACATATTCACCATTCAATACACCACTATGGATCCTCTCCCGTCTCCCTACGAGAAGGCCATCCATAGCACTCACGCTTATCTTGCGAGTTTTAGAGTATCCACTTTCACTTGTCTATGAACTGTTATAGGCAACCCAGAAGTCCTTTACCGCGGACGCGGCTATTTGAATAGTTTTATACCCTGCAGGGGTGTACTTCTTCACACATGTTTCCACCACTAAGCGTCTGCACACGACATGTAATCGGCAGACTTCAAGCGAAAGCCAACGTGGGTGTAGACCACGACCTGACTAACCGCACAAATCTCTAGTCCAGGTTTATCGCCTATTAGGGTTCCATCCACAAGGAGATTCATCCGGGGTGTCCTCAACGGCCCCAAACGATGTGTACAGGGTCCCGAGACGCCAAACGGGCGCCCGGCATACCCGGCCACAGTGTATCTACCGCATCATAGCCCACCCCTAGGGTCAGCGCTATGCACGACCACTAACACATATCCTATAAACACCAGAAACTAGTTGCAACTCCTGGACAGAGGACGAGAGGGGTCAGTAAGTCGAGCGGGGTCATATTGCAGGGCCCAATGTGTGGTAGTAGCTGTTTCATGGATCACAAACACAGAACTCAGTTCCTGAGAATGGTTTCAATGAGACAACCCACCATGTACTCCTACATGGCCTCTCACCGCTACCTTTACCAAATCATGTTCACACACTTAGCTCACACACAGTAGGACATGTTCACAACTTTCCAATTCATCCCCGATGAATCAGACCTGACACAACTCTAAGAAATAGCAGGCATGACAAGCAAACATGAATGAGTAGGCACATCAGGGCTCAAACAACTCCTACTCATGCTAGTGGGTTTCATCTATTTACTATGGCAATGACAGGTCATGCAGAGGATAAGGGTTCAACTACCGCATCAAGTAACAGTTGAATCCTTGTTGTCCTAATGCAGTAAAAGAGAGCAGGAGCGAGAGAATGGGATTGTATCGAAATGAACAAGGATGTTTTGCTTGCCTGGCACTTCTGAAGATAATATAGCTCTTCATTGGTGTCATTGAACTCATCGTCGGAATACGCCTACCGAGAGGGGACAAGCACCGGCAATAGAGAAGAACACAATCAATGCAAATGCGACAATATGATGCATGATCATGACATGGCAATATGCTATGATTTGTGCTAATGCATCTAGCAACAATTTAAATGAAGTCCATATGAACCAAGGGTTCATATGCAAACTCCATAAGGGGTATTTAAAATGCCATTATCATGTTTTCACTTATACAGGGGGTATAAGTTGGTTGAACATGCATGAAAGTAGCATAAATGGATAGATTGGATTTTTCTGATAAATTTTCATATATAATTTATTTCATTTGGAGTTACGGTTGATTTTCTATGATTTTTAGAAGTTTAGGCAATTTTTTGGAATTTCCTGTAAAAGAATAAATCCAGAAAAGAGTTATTGCATCAGCATGACGTCACTGTGATGTCAGCGGTCAACGGGCGCGGTCCAGGTCAACCCTGAACAGTGGGACCCACTGGTCAGTGGTTAGTTAACTAACTGAATTTAGTTAGCGTTAAACTAATACTAATCCTAGTTTAGTTAGTGGCCTGGGGCCCACATGTCAGTGCGCTAGGGGAGGTCAAACCCCTGGTCAGCTAGGTTAAACTCGCCGGAGTTGACCCGCATTTCGTCGCCGGCGACACCAAAGACGGCGGAGGGCGTCGGAAAAGCTCCTCCGGCGACCAAATGAGCGGCGGAGAGGCTCTACGGGGAGCTGGCGATCGCGCGCATCAAACGGGGCAAGCGGGAGCAGCTGGGGTGGACTGAGCTCGTTGGAAGGGAGCTCACGGCGGCGGCCGGAGTTCGGCCAACGGCGGTTTGCGTGTTGCGGGGCATGTCCGGAGCCGTGGATGGTCGTGATCGACCCGCGGAAGTGCAGCGAGTGCAGCGATGGGCTCGGACGCGTGCTTGCACGGCCGTGGTCGTGGTGGCGACATGGCCGGCGGCGAGAAGCTATCGGCTCCGATGGCTACGGTGGTTAGAAGGCGCGGACGAGCACGGGGAGAGAGGGGAAAGGGCTGGGGCTCACGGCGATTCCAGTAGAGGCAACGGCGAGGCCGGGGAGGGGCTGGAGCTCGCGAATCCCTGGTAAGTTCGACAGCGGTCAGAGGTTGAAGACGAGGTCGGGGACGACGCCGCAGGGCTTCCTGCGGGGCGTGGCTCGGTGAGAGGGTGGAGGACGTGGTGGCGGAGCTTCTGGGCGCGTCGGCAAGGCGTGGGGTGGCCGGTGGCCATTGCTACGGCGAGCGGCGGCTGCAGTTGTGCTCGGGTGCGCTGCGAGGAGAGAGCAGAGGAGGGGGAGAAGGAGTGGATAGGCCAGAGGGGTTGGGGCGGTTGCGTGGCGCGTCCAGCTAGCCTCCAGCGTCGGCGGAAGCAGGAGGTGGCTCGGCGCGTGCCGGCGCGCGGCGACCACGCGCGCGGCGTCTGAGTGGCGGGAGCGGGACGACGACTGGCAGCGCCAGGTGGTGGGCTGGGCCAAAACAGGTGAGGCCCAGGTGAGTGCCAGGTAAAAACCCTCTCTCTCTCTCTCTTTTATTAATTGTTTCTGTTTTCTAATTTCTGCAATTGTTTTTTTCTTTATTAAAAATGCCAGAGCATTTCCAAAAATCCTGAATGTATTTGTGGGCAGTGTTGAAATTATTCCCAACATCCCTCAACTAGTTTCAGAATTATTAGAGCATAGAAATATTTATAGGATTTAAATGCCCCAATTCAAGTACAATATGAGTTAATTCAAAAATCCCGAAATGACCTAGAAATATGTTTACCATTTTTGGGAGAGGTTTTTACCTTTATCAAAATTGATTAACATTTCCAAATGTATTTTGGGATCATTGAGAATATTTCATTGTGATCCTAGTTGGATTTCATTTGGTGCTAGGGTTTGAACATCCCCATTTCAAGTTTAGGCAAATTTTAAACATGATGCACACATGAAGCTAGCCTAGTGCAATGCCAGAAGCTAGGGATGTGACAGGTAGATAGAGATGCACACAATACAAACAAAAGTTTTGAAAGGCAGATTTTATTTGTGGCTGTCGGAAAAACATCAAACAAGTGACATCTCACAAACGTCGCATCTAACATAAGTATAACAGGGGTTTGGTCTTCTAAAGGTCAATAAATCTTCAAAATCGCCAAACTCTTCAAGTCTTGTTCATGTCTTCGATGGCTTCTTCTGATCGTGCTTGAACTTCTCAAGTTCTTTTGCCAGATCGTCTTTGTTGTCGCAAAATCTATCATGACGTCCTTTAATATTTTGGAGCTGCGTTCCAAACTTCTGGGTTTCAACCTCCTTGCAAGAACCATGATCCTACTGTCCTTCAGTTCTTGATGAGTCTCCAGTATCTCGAGGTTTTGCTCCTTCAGCTTGGCTACTATCAGCTTCTGATTCTGAGTTCTTCACGAAATGCCTCCTTGTCAAATATGACTTCCTAAAGATCCATCTTAATATTTTTGATGTAGTACTCCAGATCCTGGCGATACACCAGCTAAGTTTAAACTTTGTCTTGCTGATAGGTGCTCCATCGGCCTTCTTGTCATCCAATCCTTCCGACGAACTGCATGCTTAACTCAGCACGGTGACAATAGCATAAGCGGGCGATAACATCATGGATAGTCGTGTTTCTGCTCTTGTCATTTCCATGAGCTATCATTCCATAGTTGATATCATCTGCCTTAGGGTTTCCTTGACAAAACATTGAGTTCTAATGCTCTATGTTCCGGTCATACTCCGACACACCTTGATCTCGGGTATTGACAGCTCCAATAGTCTGCCAAGTTCCATAAGGGTAATCTTCCTAGGTCATACGAATCTGGAAAATTCTTCAGGGCCTTCAAATTCTCCTAGTCTTCGGTGTCTTCAACCATTGTAGTTTCCATTATTGTAATGCACGGTAAAATCCTCTTCATCCTGAAATGATCTTACTTGTCCGATATCTTGTCCTTCTCGGAGTGGTCTCGTCAGCTGAATCTTCGCGTGGTCAAAAGGGGAAAGGGATATAGTCTAACTAAAAGGGAATATTTTGATAAAGCTCAGAAAATAAGAGAGGTAAAAGATCCTTTTGAAAATTAAGTTGTGGAGAAAAATCTTTTCCTATGGGCTTGCCAGTTTCTAGGGTCACGTCCTACAGTCAACATGTGCTCTGATACCATCTTGTAGCGACCCGACCTCAGACGGTCAAGCCTCTGTGCTTAAGTGTCATCCCTGGATCGGTATGCTGACACACAAAGTACTTGAGGATTTATAACAGAGGTAAATCACATGTATAAAGTAACATCAAATATTATTACCTCAATCCAAACAACGGAAGTAACAAGGTTGTGGATTCCCATCAACACCAACAGAAAAGTTGAGTGTAGAAATCGTAACCCTAACGTATCACTTACTCGTCGTAAGAAAATCCTACAACATGAGACGTTGCAGCCACAAAGGGTCAGTACATTGAATGTACTGGCAAATTCACACCATAGGATAATGATGAATAATAGCTATCACTACATGCATATATGGCTGGTGGAAAAGCTCTATGGTCATAATGTTTTTGTGAAAAGCCAATTTTTCCCTACTGCAAAGGAATATATATTATTTAACTACAAAGTTGGTTGAAATTACTGAGAAGGTAAACCCCCTCTCAATCCCAATTAAAAGTAATTAATAACCTAACAAAATTAATTTAGAGTGATGAGATCAACATGATAATTCAAGAACTAGATACTCAAGATGTCCATAACCGGGGACATGGCTAATCATGATTAGTTTTTACACTCTGTAGAGGTTTGTGCACTTTTCCCCACAAGAATCGATCTCCTCTGTTGGATTTCTCGCACTACATAATGTTTGAGAAACGGATGACCGAGACACAGTCTTTCCAAAGAGATCCCCTTAACCGATAGAAAGGCCGGTACACCTATAATCCCCTACATCTGCTAGCCCATCATGGAAAGGTTTCCCACAACTTACTCAACTATGCCAGAGCCCATAATGGCATGTGGCTACACACGGAAGTTTCCAACATGAATAATCTTATGATCCCTTTGAGCCTGGGTGGCGGTCCATAGGAAAATCACACGGTACCCCGGGATTTCCAAAAATACAGGCAATCACTAGATACCCCAAGTGCCTCAATCCACCCAGATGTGTATTAAAGTTGCCACCTTAAGTTGAACCATTAATTAACAATACTCACATCTGTCATGAATACACTCAAACCCAATCCACGTCTACGAGCATAGCATGGCAATATAAGCATATTGTAATTGTAACTCCCAAGGTTTGAATGCAAGGCAATAGGTTCCTACCTCATCAACTACTTCCCAATACCCACATGTTATCAAATCCTAACCATGCAATGTTTGAGGGTGAAACTAATGCATAAAAACTGGGTATGAAAGGGATATGATCAAAGTGTGAACGTGCCTGCAATGTTGATGAAGATGATTCGCACTCAAAAATCTTGATAGCTCTACTCGTCACACTCCGGTCAATCTATCGTAAGCACTCAATAGTAACCACACATAAGCAATCACTCAAAAGGTCGGAAAGAACGAAAAAGACAAATTGGAAAACATCAAAACCAAATACCTCTTGCAACATAAAACAATTTCTAATAGTACCAAAATTATGTGTATTTGGCCTTATCAGAAAGTTTAGGTCAAGAGCTTCAATTAGCAAAAAGAATCAACTCAAACGGAGCTACGAAACTCAAGTTACGATGAAACGAAGTTTGAATTCAAATTTGGTCGAATTCAAATTTTCACTTTCAAAAACATGTTTGAGTTGGATTACTGGATAGATGGGATCATAGCGAAGAAGTGGGCACTGGTTTCATTGGATTTGGATAAACGAGTGAGAAGTAGCGAAGGTTTGAAGTTCAGGGGCTAAACTGTAAAGAAACTAATTACGGATAGGTCCCTGGCTAAAATTAACAGAAAAAGAAAAGACTAAGTAATGAACGTTCACTAACTAGTTCTAAGCAGATAACGTTCTTTGAATAGCTCTAAGTAAAAAACTAAACCGGGTTTTTAAAATAAAACGAAGAAAAAACATAAACCCTAAAAGAAATAACCGGCCGGGCGGTTTACCGGTTCGGTCGAAATAAACCGGCGGCGGCAGATCTGATCGAGCTCCGGCGAGGGCGGCGCGGCTCCGGCGAGCGGGGCGAGGCAAGACGGCGACTCCGGGGTGGCTGCGAGGCGGCGGCATCGGCGGCGGAGAGCGGCGAGGTGGCGGTGGTGCGGCGCATGCGGCGCTGTGAGGCGGACGGCGGTGAGTGTGGCATGGCAGTTTGCGCGACGGCGGCGAGATGCGGAGAGAGAGAGAGAGAGAGAGAGAGAGAGGCGGGAGAGGGCTCGGGGCCTCGGCCTTCTAAAGGCGGGGTCGAGGCGACTCCGAGGTGGCGTGGGGAAGGGGTGGAGGAGGAGGCCGGGGTGGAGACGGCGGCGATCCGCGGTCTCGTGCGGTGTTCGGTCTCCTGCTGGAGGTCGGGGATGCTGCGGCTGGGCTGGGCTTGGCCCGGTTGCTGGGCCGGCCCAGTCGGGGAAAGGAATCATTTTTTTAAACGCAAGCAACAAATAAAAATGAAAATGAAAATAAATAATAATATTATATAGGCATATAATGTTTCAAAATTTTCAAAAAAAAATTTCTACAAGATGAACATTTTTCTAACGTCAAATAAAATCCACACAAATTCAAATAAAGCAAAGAGTGCTACTGCTCTAGTAAAATCTAGTAAAAATCATTTTAAAAATACCAAAATGATTTCAAATTTATTTCTCTCCAATTTTCTGATGTAGGGAATTATGTTACCCTACTTTCCATATATTTTATTTTTGGAGAAAAATAATTTGAATAAAAACCAAATAACTCCAAATTAAAAATAATTTCAAAAGGACGTTAAGTTTGATCCTTGAAACTCCCTACTCATATTTCATAATCTGAAGAAGTCATTTTATCTTCTCTCGTGAAAATCATTGAGTTGCATAAAGCTTCTGAGTTGGAAAATATTTCCAAATGAAATTCAAATATTTTAAAATACCCTTTCATTTAATTAAATGGAAGAAGTCATGTCATCTTCTCTCTAGGGTTTTGTATTTGAAAAGAATTTGAATTCACAGAGATTAAAATGCAAAATGAAAGTTTGGGAGAGTCCTTTTATTCCGTCTCATTTAACCTTCAAAAACTTTCGAATTTCACTCAATCAATCACGCAACAATCAAACAAACAATCAATCTATCTATCTATTTATTATAACATTCCAAAATTTAGAATTTTGGGATGTTACAGCGAAGATGTGAAAGATCTCAATTATGATTATGACAATGAATGGCGGGTAGCACGTGGTGGAAATTGATGAATGGATGGTGGACAGCGGAAGGGATAACGATGCAGCGGCGGCGTGACTAATGTGAACAGAACTTGAAACTCTAAACGAACTAGACACTAAGACCAGCAACTCGACACGACGATGTAACTGATCATTCAACTATGCAAGCAATGAATTTTTTTTGTAAAGGGTCAGACTAGCTTGGACAAAGGATGAGTATATCTAACTTTTTTGTGGTTTTATCTTGGACAATAGGTAAGAAAATAAATCTAATCTAGATAAAACTGGAAATTCTCACCGAACAACCTGAAAACTGATACTACTTGATAGAGGCGAGGGTCCCAATCTTTCGATGAGATGATAACTATCGATTTGACTACAAATGTGCATGATGTAGTGCCTTAGCAATCGCTAAACCAATCTCCTAAGGTTACTGACGATGCCGGAAGCACGGCCAGCCTAACCACGAAGGTCTATTCCTGCAAGCATTCGAAAAACGAGCAAGAATATGATAAAGCAATCTGAATATTGAGAATATATATATGAAGTATTGATAATGGTGGGGATCCGTAAGCGGTCTTGGTCTGGTCGTTGGACACAAACGAAGTACACGAAGTTGCAATGGCTAACTTTTAACTAAACAAATCCCAAGGGAAAAGCTACTAGATGGATCTACTTATATAGGAGCAAGGGGTGACGGCAAAGGAGGTGGGAGGATGTCCCAAGGCAGCCTAAAACCAATCCTAGGTCGTACAAGGCCAATGGGCCCATGTGGAGGTGACGTAACACCTTTGGACTTGTAGTTTGACTCGGATTCTGTTGCAGCATTAGATTGTTTCGTCCATAACTCAACGCTTTGGACGAGCTTGAAGGTGAATCCAAATGTGTTGGAAAGAGCACGAAATCTACTTTCAAACAAAAAAAGAATCACCAAATTCGGAGTCCGTATGAAAAAGTTGTTGCCGTTTTGAGTCAGGTATGTATGTGTAATCTGAATTTGAATCCAAAACATGAGAGAATTGGACTCTATCTTCTCTTGGCCAAAAGTGACGTGAGAGGACTTTTTGAACAGCACCTAAACTTCTCTTTTTCCCTTATCTTCATATGTGGATTGTACAAATGTCCCATACACCTCACAAACATACATGTATGCAATATTTTTGGTCGTATCCAAGGTAGTCATGTCCTCATCACAAAGATATCGTCGAAGTAGACCACAACAAACTCACCAATGTAAGGGCGAAACACATAATTCATAAGAAGCATGAAAGTACCCGGTGCTTTCGATAAACCCATAGACATGACTAACCACTCATACAAGCCAAACTTTGTTTTGAAAGCTGTTTTCATTCATCATCCTCTTGTATGCAGATTTGATAGTAACCACTTTTAAGATCAATTTTGGAAAAGATAGTGGCACCACTAAGTTCATGAAGCATATCATCAAGGCATGGAATGGGATACCTATAGCGAACGGGGATAGCATTGATAGGTCTACAATCAGAACACGCGCGAAAGCTACCATCTCGTTTTGGCACAAGAATGACCGGAACCACACAATGACTCAAACTTTCACATACATGTCCATGGTCTATGAGTTGTTTTACTTTCCTTTGTATTTGTTAGGTTTCTTCGTGGTTGACATGGTAGGGAGCTTTGTTTGGAAGTGGTGCTCCGGGGATGAGTTCGATGCGGTGCTCGATGCCTCGTAGTGGAGGTAGTCCCGAAGGTAGCTCGTCGGGGAAAACATCTTGGAATTCCTGCAAAAAAGAAGACAACACTAAAGGTAGAGTGTGAGAGGTGTTAGCTTGTGGTGTGTTGTCCTTGCACAAAAGGATATAGTGCATGACACTAGATGGGTTCTCACACACTTCTCTTATCTCACTTTTGGTGGAAAATAGAATTAAGTTCTTCTTTTTGCTCATCATGGAGGCACTTAATTTGGGCTTGTGGCGCTCACTCTCTTTTTGGTGCTTCTCTCTCTCACCATTCTCTCCACGACGGGGGGCTTGCTTGTCGGCGATCACTTGGCTTGGAGACATAGGGCGAAGTACGTACTCCTTTCCTTCCATCTTGAAGATGTAGTGGTTCGTCCGACCGTTGTGGATGACACCTCTATCAAATTGCCACGGTCGACCAAGAAGAAGGTGGCAAACGGTCATTGGAACGACATCACACTCCAAAGTGTCTTTGTAAGCTCCGGTTTTGAAGGAGACTTGCACTCTATGCTCAACTTGAATAGTGTCGGAGTCGCTGAGCCATTGAAATTTGTAGGGATGTGGGTGCTTCGTCTTGGGCATTTGGAGCTTGGAGCAAAATTCTTCACTTGCTAAGTTATGACAACTCCCTCCATCGATGATGACCTTGACGGACCTTCCATTGATGCCGACCTTGGTATGGAATATGTGGCATCTTTGGTCTTCTTCTTGGTGATGTTGAAGGGTCAAGACCTTGGAGACAACAAGAGCGGGACTTGAATCTTCATCACAAAAGACTTGTTCCTCTTCATCGTTCACTTGCCGGTGCATGGAGACTTGCTCAAGTGCTTCCGTTTCTCCTTCGCTCATGGAGTCGTATGTATCATCGTCATTGAGGATCATGGTCTGCTTGTTGGTACACTCAAAGGACTTGTGGCCTCGGCCTCCGCATGTGAAGCATTTGAAGGAACTTGTTTTGACGGTCTCATTGGTTGGGGTAGATGATGATGAAGCTCTCGGCTTGAAGTTGCTCGTTGTAGGAGGATGACTCGGAGTTGTCGAAGCTTTCTTGTAACTCGACTTGTCGACATTTCTTGTAGAAGGCTTTGTTAATGAAGTTGGTGTTGGAGTCGTTGACGCTTGGGTGTTGGAGAAACCATAGGACTTGGATGAGAACTTGGCATACTTGAAGTCATACTGCACTTGACGTTCCGCTTCGGTAGCTTGATGCACTATCTCGATGAGGTTCGAGTATGGTTGGACGTCGGCGATCTTCTTGATAAGGTGATTGATTCTATTCAAGAAATGAGCCATAGTTTGCTCATCATCTTCCGTGACATTGGCTCATATCATTGCAACCTTCATTTCCTTGTAGTACTCTTCAATGCTCTTGGTTCCTTGCTTGAGTAGTTGGAGTTTCTTGAAGAGGTCGCGGTTGTAGTAGGTTGGCACGAAGTGTGCTCTCATGACATCCTTCATTTGCGCCCAAGTAGTGATGGGTGGTTCACCTTTTGCCTCTCAGCGCTCAATGACTTGTTCCCACCAAATGAGGACATAGTCTTGGAACTCAAGGGATGCCATCGCGATCTTCTTCTCTTCTTCATAGTTGTGCAAGCGGAAGATTTTGTCGACCTTCAATGCCCAAGAAAGGTACTCTTCGAGATCATTGCTTCCATTGAACTTGGGCATGGTGAACTTTAGCTTGTCGTAGCGTTGCTCTTCATTGTGTTCGGGTCGGGGATGATGGCGTCCTTGATGAGGAGGATCGTATCGCACAACTTCCTCTTGTCGTGGAGGATTTCCATTGTCTTCTTGCTCTTTTTGAACTTGATGTTCTTGACGAGCTTGTGGAGGAACTTGTCGATATTGACGATGCACGTCAGCTTTATATATTCGTTCTTGAACTTCTTCACGAAGTGCTTCTTGATGTTCACGGGCTTGTCGGCCTCGGTTGGCTACGGCTCGACTTGATTTCTCAGAGGGCTTGTTGCACCTCAGGTGCTTGAGCTTCTCGCAATTGTTGCTCTTGACGTTGTGCCTCAGCATCTTGTGCTTCTTGGTGTAGACGCGCTCGCTCTTCCTCTTCGTGTTGGCATTGTCGTTGCCGTTCTCGTGCTTGCGCAAAGGTAGCTTGGTTTTGATGATGTTGTTGTTCTTGAGAGTTGTTGTCATGTAGAGGGTTGCGGTTGGCTTGATGATCTTGGCATGCGGCACGATGAAGAGTATTCGATGTCAGTGTACTTGAGCCGGAGATAGTGTAGTCAGAGTGTCGACTTGAGCGGCTCCGTCTTGATGAGGACGAAGTGGAAGAAGAGCGGTTAAGCAACAAAGCATGAATCTTGTCCATTCTTGCGTCATTCTCTTGCTTGTGGTCGTCGAGCTTGTGGTCGAAGTAATCTCTTGTACGTTTCTCAGAGAGTCCCAAGTCGGTGGCGAGGTTGTTGATGTGTTTGCTCATTGCTTGTTGCTCTTGATGCAAAGCACGTTGTGCACTAAAGAGGTGGCTCTTTGTGACGTAGGAGTTCATGTCGTCGTCTTGCCCGATGAAGAGTGGTTTGGTAGAAGTACTTGGCCTATCCATCATTCCAAACAAATATGTGAGTGGCAGAAAGAGAAGAACATATACCAAATGTACCTTGACCGATGTTGAAGGTGGATCAAAGATCACTCCAATGTGGAACAAGGAAATAGCACAATTGGTACCAATTCTTGTCGGTTTCTCACACCTACACAAGTAAAAGCTTATGGTGGAGCTTGGTTAGGATGGTGGCACAAAATTTGATGCAATTGTTAGTGAGCTTCAATAATGTTGGAAAAGATTTGCAAATTTGCAATGCGACAAGTAGACCAAGCAAAATAAGGTACACGGAAACACACACAAAAAGAGATGAAATGGGGTCATGCAACCAAGGATGAGCCAAAATGTGGAATCCACGAAAATGCTCTTGTTGCACAACACTAGAAAGACACTAGCACGATTGCACAATAGGCGGATACGAAGACTTGTGCACAACCTACTAAGCAAAAATGCAACGACTTCTATCCCAAGTATGCTCTGTGTATGGTATTCCGAAGATATGATCCAAGATGATCAAGTATGATAATCTTAATGTTGTATGATGCTATGGTTCTTGCTTAAAATCTCTTTGCTTATCTTTCCTTTTTTCTTAAAATCTAGGTTGGCTCTTTGTGTTTGAGCTCTTTTCTCATGTAATGCTTCACGAACCAAGATAGAAATTGAGTATGCGATGACACTTTGTGACACAAGAGATGATATGCACCAATGCTATGTATGTATGTTATGGGAAGTACGATCACTAATGTGCACAAGTCACATTGCCGGCAATACTCAAAGGCTAGTATCGATGGGTAAGCGACACAAAAGAGTAAGGCTATGAAGGCTATCAATGTAATGGCAAGGAGTTGACAAAGATGTTGCCGAATTTACCGTCCTTGCTTACGGTTGAGGGTGTCACGAAACCAAGAAGAGGTTACCAAGAAGGTCATTGTTGATGACGCGTCCATGGAGAAGATGAGCGGCGGTGATGTTGATGTCGAACTGTACCTAAATAGCTGAATCGCAATAGGACACAGAACCGCAACTCAAATTCTCAAAGCACAAAGTGGAAAAACGAGTCAGAGTGCGAAACGAGTAAGCAATGGTGGTGGTATGTGGAAGTGGTGATGGTGTAGAGGTATGGGGGTGCGTAAGCGGAGGTGGAGGTGGAGCGGTAGTGGTGACCGAACTGAAATTTTTCAGTTTCGTCAGGGAACGCCGGAAGTCCGGTGGAGGAGCGGTCGTTCGGTCGTCGGACGTCTGGTGGCTAGCGGACGTCTGGTGCCTGGGCAACTTCGGGCACGGAAAGAACAACAAGGGTTCATGATGGAGAGGTCGAAACTCATTGAATCCGGCCGATTTCGTGGATGGAAATGGTGGAGGAAAAGGGGAAACGTTAGATCCTCTCAAGGAAAAGCAAATCCATGGATCAAATCCAACAAAATTTCATCACACCAACAAATCACAAAAAAAATTGGGGCTATTTTTGTGGGGAATTTTCAAATTAGGGACAAAATCAACAAAACAAGGCTAGAAACACAACAGGGAGGCTCTAGATACCAAGATGATGTATAGTGCAACCCTAGATGGCCGATCTTTCACAAAAGGTGTGGATCCCGCGAAGAACACGAAGAACTCAAGGTGAAACACGAGGGGAAAATCACAAGGGGAACACAAGAGAATACTCAAACCAACAAGTATGATCACACATGTGCTAGATCCATGAACACAAAAGGAGATACAAGATCCACGATCAACAAGGGATGATACACGGTAACTGGTTCTTCTCCAAAGGAGGTCTTGATGGGGGCCACCCAAAAGGGGGTCTTGAATCCAAGGCATCTTCTCCCAAGAGGGGCCGCAGTCTCTCTCGTGGAGTAGATCTGTAATGGATGAGCAAAGCTATATCTCTAATGAGCTACTACTTTGCTAACCCTAACTAGGAGGAGGAAGAGGTCTATTTATAGTCTTAGTGCAAATGGAGATGAAGTGAGGGGATACATGGGCCTCTGGCCCGAATCCTGTGCGCACACAGGTACCGAACGTCCGCTGGGGACCGGTCGTCCGGTGGCTCATGGGCGTCCAGACGTCTGGTGGTCGCCAGACTTCTGCTATTTCCGTTCTGTGAAGGAGGTGCCGGACGTCCGGCACTTTGGACTTCCGCTAATTTTGGCTCAGGTGCGGTTGTGCCGGATGTCCAGTCCTACCCGGTCGTCCACTTGCTGGGAGGTGTGGCCGGTCGTCTGGTCCTGGCCGGTTGTCCGATCGCTGTAGCTTTCGGCTGGGGCTTCAGGCTCCGGACGTCCAGTCTCGACAGGTCGTCCGGTGGCTGTAGCTTTGTTGGCCTTCCTTCTTCATGACCTTGGCGCTTGGTGTCCTCGTTGCCTCGTCCGATGGGTGTAGCTGCTATGTGGCTCTCCTCCAAGCACCTGATCACTGATACGTCTCCATCGTATCTACTTTTCCAAACATTTTTGCCCTTGTTTTGGACTCTAACTTGTATGATTTGAATGGAACTAACCTGGACTGACGCTGTTTTCAGCAGAATTGCCATGATGTTGTTTTATGTGCAGAAAACAAATATTCTTGGAATGACCTGAAACTCCACGGAACATCTTAGAAAAAACAATAAAAAATCCTCGCCAAAGATGAAGACCAGGGGGCCCACACCCTTCTCACGAGGGTGGGGGCGCCCCCCCTAGGGTGCGCCCCCTACCTTGTGGGCCCCCTATTGCGTCTCCGACTCCAACTCCACCTCCATATATTGAGTTTCGATGAGAAAAAAATGAGGGAGAATAAATCATCACGTTTTACGATATGGAGCCGCCGCCAAGCCCTAAAACCTCTCGGGAGGGCTGATCTGGAGTCCGTTCGGGGCTCCGGAGAGGGGGATTCATCGCCGTCATCATCATCAACCATCCTCCATCACCAATTTCATGATGCTCACTGCCGTGCGTGAGTAATTCCATTGTAGGCTTGCTGGACGGTGATGGGTTGGATGAGATTTATCATGTAATCAAGTTAGTTTTGTTAGGGGTTTGATCCCTAGTATCCATTATGTTCTGAGATTGATGTTGCTATGACTTTTCTATGCTTAATGCTTGTCACTAGGGCCCGAGTGCCAGGATTTCAGATCTGATCCTATTATGTTTTCATGAATATATGTGAGTTCTTGATCCTATCTTGCAAGTCTATAGTCACCTACTATGTGTTATCATCTGGCAACCCCGAAGTGACAATAATCGGGACCACTCCCGGTGATGACCTAAGTTTGAGGAGTTCATGTATTCACTATGTGCTAATGCTTTGTTCCGGTTCTCTATTAAAAGGAGGCCTTAATATCCCTTAGTTTCAAATAGGACCCCGCTGCCACGGGAGGGTAGGACAAAAGATGTCATGCAAGTTCTTTTCCATAAGCACGTATGACTATATACGGAATACATGCCTACATTACATTGATGAATTGGAGCTAGTTCTGTGTCACCCTATGTTATGAGTGTTAGATGATGAACCGCATCCGGCATAATTATCCATCACTGATCCAGTGCCTACGAGTTTTCCATATACTGGTTCTCGCTTATTTACTTTCCCGTTGCTACTGTTACAATCACTACAAAATACCAAAAACATTACTTTTGCTGTCTTTATTTTTGTTGCCACTACCGCCCCTATCATATTACTTTGCTACTAAACACTTTGCTGCAGATACTAAGTTTCCAAGTGTGGTTGAATTGATAACTCAGCTGCTAATACTTGAGAATATTCTTTAGCTCCCCTTGTGTCGAATCAATAAATTTGGGTTGAATACTCTACCCTCGAAAGCTGTTGCGATCCCCTATACTTGTGGGTTATCAAGACAAATTTCTGGCACCGTTGCCGGGGAGCATAGCTCAATTCTTTGAGTCACTTGGGATTTATATCTGCTGGGCACTATGAAGAACTTGAGAGATCCAAAAACCAAGATCTATCCCTCACCTACGAGGGGAGGTAAGGAACTGCCATCTAGCTCCGCACTTGATTCACCTTCTGTTATGAGTAAGTTTGCGACACCTACATCTGCTTCTGCTATTCGTTCTGATACGTCGCATGTTATTGATGATGTGTCACATCCCTAGCTTCTGGCATTGCACTAGGCTAGCTTCATGTGTACATCATGTTTAAATTTTTCCTAAACTTGAAATGGGGATGTTCAAACCCTAGCACCAAATGAAATCCAACTAGGATCACAATGAAATATTCTCAATGATCCCAAAATGCCTTTGGAAATGTTCATCATTTCTGATAAAGGTAAAAACCTCTGCCAAAAATGATAAACATATTTCTAGGTCATTTCTGGATTTTTGAATTAACTCATATTGTACTTGAATTGGGGAATTTAAATGCTATAAATATTTTAAATGCTCTAATAATTCTGAAACTAGTTGAGGGTTGTTGGGAATAATTTCAACAGTGCTCACAAATATATTCAGGATTTTTGGAAATGCTCTGGCATTTTTAATTAAGACCAAAACAATTTCAGAAATTAGAAAATAGAAACAATTAATAAGAGAGAGAGAGAGAGGGCTTTTACCTGGCACTCACCTGGGCCTCACCTGTTTTGGCCCAGCCCACCACCTGGCGCTGCCAGTCGTCGTCCAGCTCCCGCCAGTCGGACGCCGCGCGCATGGTCGCCGCACGCCGGCACGCGCCGAGCCACCTCCTGCTTCCGCCGACGCTGGAGGCTAGCTGGACGCGCCACGCAACCGCCCCAACCCCTCTGGCCTATCCACTCCTTCTCCCCCTCCTCTGCTCTCTCCTCGCAGCGCACCTGAGCGCAACCGCAGCCGCCGCTCGCCGTAGCCATGGCCACCGGCCACCCCACGCCTCGCCGACGCGCCCAGAAACTCCGCCACCTCGTCCTCCACCCCCTCACCGAGCCACGCCCCGCCGGAAGCCCTGCAGCATCGTCCCCGACCTCATCTTGAACCTCTGACCACCGGCGAACTTACCAGGGATTCGCGAGCTCTAGCCCCTCCCCGGCCTCGCAGTTGCCTCTACTGGAATCGCCGTGAGCCCCTGCCCTTTTCCTCTCTCTCCCCGTGCTCGCCCGTGCCTACTAACCACCATAGCCATCGGAGCCGATAGCTCCTCGCCGCCGCCATGTCGCCGCCGCAACCACGGCTGTGCAAGCACGCGTCCGAGCCCACCGCTGCACTCGCTGCACTTCCGCGGGTCGATCACGACCATCCACAGCTCCGAACATGCCCCACAACAGGCAAACCACCGTTGGCCGAACTCCGGCCGCCGCCGCGAGCTCCCTTCTAACGAGCTCAGTCCACCCCAGCTGCTCCCGCTTGCCCCGTTTGATGCGCGCGATCGCCAGCTCCCCGTAGAGCCTCTCCGCCGCTCATTTGGTCGCCGGAGGAGCTTTTCTGATGCCCTCCGCCATCTCTGGTGTCGCCGGCGACGACACGCGGGTCAACTCCGGCGAGTTTGACCCAGCTGACCAGGGATTTGGCCTCCCCTGGCTCACTGACATGTGGGCCCCAGACCACTAACTAAACTAGGATTAGTATTAGTTTAACGCTAACTAAATTCAGTTAGTTAACTAACCACTGACCAGTGGGTCCCACTGGTCAGGGTTGGCCTGGACCGCGCCCGTTGACCGCTGACATCACAATGATGTCATGCTGATGCAATAACTCTTTTCTGGATTTATTCTTTTACAAGAAATTCCAAAAAATTGCCTAAACTTCTAAAAATCATAGAAAATCAACCGTAACTCCAAATGAAATAAATTATATATGAAAAATTATCAGAAAAATCCAATCCATCCATTTATGCTACTTTCATGCATGTTCAACCAACTTATACCCCCTGTATAAGTGAAAACATGATAATGGCATTTTAAATACCCCTTATGGAGTTTTCATATGAACCCTTGGTTCATATGGACTTCATTTAAATTGTTGCTAGATGCATTAGCACAAATCATAGCATATTGCCATGTCATGATCATGCATCATATTGTCGCATTTGCATTGATTGTGTTCTTCTTTATTGCCGGTGCTTGTCCCCTCTCGGTAGGCGTATTCCGACGATGAGTTCGATGACACCAATGAAGAGCTATATTATCTTCAGAAGTGCCAGGAAAGCAAAACCCCCTTGTTCATTCCGATACAATCCCACTCTCTCACTCCTTCTCTCTTTTACTGCATTAGGACAATAACGATTCAACTGTTACTTGCTGCGATAGTTGAACCCCTTATCCTCTGCATGACCCGCCATTGCCACAGTAAATAGATGAAACCCACTAGCATGAGTAGGAGTTGTTTGAGCCCTGATGTGCCTACTCATTCATGTTTGCTTGTCATGCCTGCTATTGCTTAGAGTTGTGTGAGGTCTGATTCCTCGGGGATGAATTGGAAAGTTGTGAACATGTCCTACTGTGTGTGAGCTAAGTGTGTGAACATGATTTGGTAAAGGTGGCGGTGAGAGGCCATGTAGGAGTACATGGTGGGCTGTCTCATTGAAACCGTTCTCAGGAACTGAGTTCTGTGTTTGTGATCCATGAAACAGCTACTACCACACATTGGGCCCTGAAATATGACCCCGCTCGACTTACTGACCCCTCTCGTCCTCTGTCCAGCAGTTGCAACTAGTTTTTGGTGTTTATAGGATATGTGTTGGGGGCCGTGCGTAGCGCTGACCCTAGGGGTGGGCTATGATGCGGTAGATACACTGTGGCCGGGTATACCGGGCGCCCGTTTGGCGTCTCGGGACCCTGTACACATCGTTTGGGGCCGTTGAGGACACCCCGGCCGGATCTCCTTGCGGATGGAACCCGAATAGGCGATAAACCTGGACTAGAGACTTGTGCGGTTAGTCAGGTCATGGTCTACACCCACGTCGGCTTTCGCTTGAAGTCTGCCGAGCACATGTCGTGTGCAGATGCTAAGTGGTGGAAACATGTGTGATGAAGTACACCCCTACAGGGTATAAAACTATTCGAATAGCCGCATCCGTGGTAAAGGACTTCTGGGTTGTCTATAACAGTTCATAGACAAGTGAAAGTGGATACTCAAAAACTCGCAAGATAAGTGTGAGTGCTATGGATGGCCTTCTCGTAGGGAGACGGGAGCGGATCCATAGTGGTGTATTGAATGGTGAATATGTGGACTCGTGTGCGCCACCTCAAAAGTGTTACTTGCAGTCGTAGTTTAAGATAGCCACCGAGTCAAAGCTGGCTTGCTACAGTTAAACTCCACTACCCCCCGGTTGATGCCGATGCATATGTAGCTAGTTCTGATGTAAGTCTTGCTGAGTACTTTTGTACTCACATTTGCTTGATTTATGTTTTGCAGAGAGACTTCAGTCTCGCTAGTAGTTTCGCGTGGACGTCGACGTTTAGCTTGATACCTCAGCTACGATCTTGTGCCCTCGGTAGGATCTGGTAGATAGTCAGGCTTCTCAGCCTTTTTCATTTGTAGATGTCTGTACTCGGACATGTTAAGCTTCTGCATGTGCTTTGATTTGTATGCTATGATTGTTGGGTCATGAGACCCATGTTTGTAATATCTCGCTCCTCGGAGCCTAATGAATAAATACTTGAGTTGTAGAGTTATGTTGTGATGCCATGTTGTATTTACACATATCGAGCATATTGTGTGTATGATTGAAATGCTTGGTATGTGTGGGATCCGACAATCTAGTTGTTTATCCTTGGCAGCCTCTCTTATGGGGAAATGTAGTCTAGTGCTTCCATGAGCCATATTAGTCCACTACAACATGGTTCACCGGAGTCCTGTTAGCCCAGCACTACTGCTCAGGACACTTGACTGGCCGGCATGTCTTTCACTTCGTTCCTGTGTTTGTCCCTTCAGGGAAATGTCACACGGTGACATCCGGAGTCCTGCCTAGCCTGCTACAACCCGGGTTCCCGAGTCCTGTTAGCCCAGTGCTACAGCCTGGATTCACACGTTGCTGACCGACATGCTCGATGTGATTCATGTATGCCTGTCCCCATAGGTTAGTGCCGCTTTGGGTTCACGACTAGCCATGTCGGCCCGGGTTCTCTGTCATATGGATGCTAGCGACACTATCATATACGTGAGGCAAAAGGCGCAAACAGTTCCGGGCCATGGTAAGGCGACACCCATGGGAATACCGTGCGTGAGGCAGCAAAGTGATATGAGGTGTTACCGGATAGATCGATGTGACTTGGAATCGGGGTCCTGACATGATGCCACTTCTGCTATGCATGATACTTTTGATGAAACTGCTTCTATGCCTAATACTACTATGCCCCTTAGTGAATTTCTTGATGAACAAATTGCTAGGGCTAGAGAAAATGAAATTATTGAATCTGAATACGATGATGATAGTGATGATGAAAATATGCCTGTTATTCCTCAGGGTTATCTTTTTGATATGGAATCTTCTGCCGCTATTTTTTCTTGCAAAGATAGATATGAGCTTAAGAGGTTATTAATTAAATGGAACAAAGAATCACTTAGAGATAAAATGAGACCCGACCCTGCTTTTGCTACTTCACCTATATGTGTTCTTGATAAAGATTATGAATTCTCTGTTGATCCTGATATAATTACTTTGGTTGAATCTGATCCGTTTTATGGCTATGAATCTGAAACTATTGTGGCACATCTTACTAAGTTAAATGATATAGCTGCCCTGTTTACTACTAATGAGAGATCACGTTACTTCTATATACTCAAAATATTTCTGTTCTCATTAAAGGGTGATGCTAAGATATGGTTTAATTCTCTTGATCCTGGTTGTGTGCGTAGTCCCCAGGATATGATTTATTACTTCTCTGCTAAATATTTCCCTGCTCATAAGAAACAAGCTGCTTTGAGGGAAATATACAACTTCGTGCAAATTAAAGAAGAGAGTCTCCCACAAGCTTGGGGGAGGCTTCTCAAGTTACTTAATGCTTTGCCTGATCATCCTCTTAAGAAACCTGAAATACTTGATATCTTTTATAATGGACTAACTGATGCTTCCAGAGATTACCTGGATAGTTGTGCTGGTTCTCTTTTTAGGGAAAGAACACCGGATGAAGCTGAAATTCTATTGAATAATATGTTGACAAATGAAAATAATTGGGCACCTCCTAAGCCAACTCCTGCTCCAATTACTAAGCCTATTCTCAAACCAACTCCGAAGAAGAGAGGTATTCTATTTCTCAGTCCCGAAGATATGCAAGAGGTAAAGAAATCTATGAAAGAAAAAGGTATTAAAGCTGAAGACGTTAAGAATTTACCTCCTATTGAAGAAATACATGGTCTTAATTCACTGCTTGTTGAAGAGACATATGATCTTAATTATTTATTTATTGAAGAACCTCCTGATTCCGATATCCCGACACAGGTAGTAAAGGTAAATTCTCTCTATAGATATGATAAGGATGAAGTCCCTCCTACTAAAATTGCTAGTCAGTGCTTGGATGAGTTTGATAACTTTATGTTTAAGCAAGACGACTTCAATGCTTAGTTTGGTAGACAATTAAAATAAAATTTATATGATTAGACGCTTGGGTGATTATATGGCTGATATTAAAGGTGAACTTAAACTTGTTAGCAAACATGCTTCTATGGTTACCACTCAAGTAGAACAAGTACTTAAGGCTCAAAAAGAAATGCTTGATGAAATGAATAGTAAGAAAAATGATTGTGCTGTTAGAGTGGCTAGTAGAACTAGTAGAATGACTCAGGAACCTTTGTATCCTGAAGGCCACCCTAAGAGAATCGAGCAAGATTCTCAGAGAAATAATATTGATGTTCCTAGTTCTTCTAAAAAGAAGAAGAAAAATGATAGAACTGTGCAAACTTCTAGTGAACCTATTGCTGAACCTCCTGATAATCCAAATGATATTTCTATGTCTCATGCTAAAACACAATCTGGTAATGAACATGAACCTAGTAAAAATATTAATGATGATGTTCATGATGATGCTCAACCTAGTAATGATAATGATGTAGAAATTGAACCTGCTGTTGATCTTGATAACCAATCAAAGAATCAACGTTATGATAAAAGAGACTTTCTTGCTAGGAAACATGGTAAAGAAAGGGAACCTTGGGTTCAGAAACCCATACCTTTTCCTCCGAAACCATCCAAGAAAAAGGATGATGAGGATTTCGAGCGATTTGCTTAAATGATTAGGCCTATCTTTTTGCGTATGAGATTAATTGATGTGCTCAAAATAAATCCTTATGCTAAATATAGGAAGGATATCATTACTAATAAAAGAAATATACCGGAAGCTGAGATTTCCACCATGCTTGCTAATTATACTTTTAAGGGTGGAATACCAAAGAAACTTGGAGATCCCGGAGTACCTACTATACCTTGCTCCATTAAAAGAAATTATATTAAAACTGCTCTATGTGATCTTGGAGCCGGTGTTAGTGTTATGCCTCTCTCTTTATATCGTAGACTTGACTTGAATAAGCTGACACCTACTGAAATATCTTTGCAAATGGCTGATAAATCAACCGCTATACCTGTCGGTATCTGTGAGGATGTGCCTGTTGTGGTTGCAAACGTTACTATTCTAATGGACTTTGTTATTCTTGATATTCCCGAGAATGATAGTATGTCTATTATTCTTGGAAGACCTTTTCTTAATACCGCAGGGGCTGTTATTGATTGCAACAAAGGCAATATCACTTTTCATGTTAATGGTAATGAGCATACGGTACACTTTCCGAGTAAACAACCTCTAGTTCATAGTATCAACTCTATTGGAAAAATTGCATCGATTATATTTGGAGGTTTTGAATTTCCTCTTCCTACTGTCAAGAAGAAATATGATATTCTTATTATTGGGGATGTGCATATCCCCATTGAGGTAACTTAGTGTTATTTGAAATTTCTCTGGTTTCATGATTATCGGAATGAGTTTGTTAACAAGACTTGATCAACCTTGTTAGTGGATTCTTTCTGATGAGCATGAGATGGATGAAACTAGAAGCACCACCTTCTGTACCTTCTCTTTATTTTCTGTCAATTAGTAGAAATAAAGTAAAAATAGAATTTTTCAGTTTGTTTCCTGGCTTATCAGTGCAATATAAAAATATCCCGAAAATAAAAGTCCTTAGAATGACATGCCAATTTAATATGAGTTTTTTGGGAATATTTGAGAATTTACTGTGCAAAAATTACCGCGGGAGGAGCTGCCACCTGGCCACGAGGGTGGTGGGCGCCCCCCCCCTATAGGGCGCGCCCCCTGCCTCGTGGGACCATAGTGGCCCTCCTCCACTTATCCCAGCACCCATCTTCTTCCTCTAGCTCACGCAAACCCGAAAAACCAACTCAAGCATGAGTTCCAGCCACTTTTGCTATGATTTTCGATCTCCTTGCTCAAAGCACCTCTTGCAAAACTGCTTGGGGAGATTGTTCCTTGGTATGTGACTCCTCCATTGGTCCAATTAGTTTTTTTTCTAATGCTTTATTCTTTGTAAATTTGTGTTGCATCAGTGACCATGTTCTTGAGCTTGCATGTCAAATTTATATGGTTCTAAGTAGTTCTAATGCTTGATATAGGCTCTAGGGACTTGTAGGAGTAGTTGCTATCAGTTCCATTGAAGTTGGTTTACTTTTATTTTGAAGTTACTAAAAATTTCAGAATTTTTCAGAGAAAAACAATATGTTTAGGAAGATGTTCCAAGGTGGTTCCTCTAAGAAGCAAGGACCCAGGATTGCTATGCGCGATACTGACGAGGATCCACCAAGAGACGCTCCAGTACGGCCTTGCGAATGGCCGTCTGAAAATTTTATGGACCATGCAAGAATTAAAGAAGAATTCAAAGCATATTTGCGCAATGCCGGTCTTGAAGATTTTGAGGCTAACAAATGCCCCCAGTATCATGATCTCACAAGTTCATTTGTGAGGAGGTTTGAGTATTCATCTTCGCGTAATTCTCCTTCAGTCATGTTTGATATTTATGACAAATCTTATACCATGGACCTAGAGGATTTCACTTCTGCTTGCGAACTTCCATCATGGGGCAGTATTAGGGATCCCCCTAAAATCTGAATTTAGAAACTTTCTTGCTAGTATAACTGTGGGGGAATCCAGAGATATAATGCAGGCTAACATAGGGAGGATTCACTTTCCTGCTATACATTATTTTGCTCTCTTCATCGGTAGATGCATAAATGCTAAGGATGAAGCATGTCACATGTGTGTCCCATATCTTAGCATTCCTAGGAGTGTTGTGTTAGGAGACCAATCTTATCATATGGGAGCCATTGTAGCTCGTAGGTTGCATCATAATAGACATAATGGAGATTTCTTCGGAGGAATTTCTGCAACCCGCTTAGCTCATTTTCTTGAAATAGACATTCGTGAGGGTGATATGGAGTTGCCTCCTGCATATTTAGATTATAACTCTATTGCTTCGCACTAGTTTGTCGAGAGGCTTGAATCACCTCTCTTATATCGGTTAATTTTTGATAAACGACGTGTTTTCCGTATTACTCTCCCTGCTCCTGCCTTCTTTGATTCACAGACAAAAGGAAGATATGTTATTACCAGAGAGGAGGCAGAAGAGTATGAGAGGAGAGCGGAGGCAGCTCGACTCCATGCTGCAACTCAGCAGGCGATAACCGCTGCACATTAGTATGATCCCAACTATTCCTCCTCATCATAGTACGACCCCAACAACTATTATTATGGATATCCGCCATGCCAGCCGTGGCCATAGACCAACTTAGGCCAAAAGCCTAAGCTTGGGGGAGTACGTATTTCTCACCGACATTACATTTATGTTCACACACACTCATTACTAGATGTCGGTGCTCATACTTTTTCACTGTAATATCCATGCTAGTTTATTTTCTTTTCCCTACTTTCTTCTTGTGTGTTTGTTAAACTTTAAGAAAAGCCAAAAAAATTTAGTAGTAGTTTATTTTTCTGTTGTAGTAGTAATAATTAAAAAGAAAACCCAAAAATATTTCTCGTTCTTCTTTTTGCTTGTTGGGAGCTTTCCCGTGTAAATAGTTTTATTTCTTTTCTTTTCTTTGGGGGTCCGTAGGAGAAGACCATAATTAAATTGTTGAAGTGGCTCTTATATGCATTATTGTTGATTTAACCAAGAGCCCATATTGCGTTGTCTTCTCCTGCTTATTGAATGCTCGCAGATTCCAGCTTAGTCCAATGCACGTACACTCTTATTATTATTCACACCGTTCGGTCGTGCAAGTGAAAGGCAATTATGATGATATATGATGGATTGACTAAGATGAGAAAAGCTGGTATGAACTCGACCTCTTTTGTTTTTGTAAATATGATGAGTCCCTCATTCTTGATTCAGTTTGTTATGAATAAACATGTTTGCAATGACAATTAGAGATCATAGTTGCTTGTGCCATGCTTGATTAGCTATGAGTTATAATGGTTTACCTTGTGTGCCAACATGCTATTTAGATGATTGTGATGTGGTATGATGGGGTGGTATCCTCTTTTGAATGATTTAAGTGACTTGACTTGGCAGATGTTCACGCATGTAGTTGAAACAAAATCAACATAGCCTTCAGGATATTTATGTTCATGGTGGATTATATCCTACTCATGCTTGCATCCAATGTTTATTAATTTTAATGCATGTACATGGTTGTTGTCGCTCTCTAGTTGGTCGCTTCCCAGTCTTTTGCTAGCCTTCACTTGTACTAAGCGGGAATACTGCTTGTGCATCCAATCCCTTAAACCCCAAAGTTATTCTAGATGAGTCCACCATACCTTCCTATATGCGGTATCTACCTGCTGTTCCAAGTAAATTTGTATGTGCCAAACTCTAAACCTTCAAATAAACATTCTGTTTTGTATGCTCGAATAGCTCATGTATCAACAAAGGTTGTCCTCATCTTTCGTGTTAGGCGGGTTATTCTCAAGAGGAGTGGACTCCTCTCCTCACTCACGAGAAAATGGCTGGTCACCGAGATGCCTAGTCCCATGCTTTAGGCAAACTAAATCAAAATTAATTTCAAAAAAAACTCCCCCTAGGACCTGATGTATGTTGGAGGCACTCGTTGTTTCGAGCAAGCCATGGATTGATGCTTGTTGGTGGAGGGGGAGTATAAACTTTACCATTCTGTTTGGGAACCACCTATAATGTGTTTAGCATGGAAGATATCACCATCTCTTAGTTGTTACATTGACAATGAAAGTATATCGCTCAAAATACAATTTATCTCTATTTGAAAACTGAGCCCTAGCACCTCTACAAATCCCTGCTTCCCTCTACGAAGGGCCTATCCATTTACTTTTATGTTGAGTCATCACCCTCTTATTAAAAAGCACTAGCTGGAGAGCACAACTGTCATTTGCATTCATCATTGTTAATTTATATTGGGTATGACTATGATTGGATCTCTTTTACCATGAATTACAATGTCTAGTCAGTCCTTGATCTTTAAAGGTGCTCTGCTTTATGTTTTGCGGTCTCAGAAAGGGCTAGCGAGATACCATCTTGTTATATCATATTATGATTGTTTTGAGAAAGTGTTGTCATCCGAGATATATTATTATGACTTGCTAGTTGATTATGCTATTGATATGAATAATTATGAGACCTGAGAATTATTGCAAATGTGGTTAGTTATGATCTATGCTGAAAACTTGAATGCTGGCTTGACATAGTTACAACAACAAGAGCAAACAGAGTTTGTAAAAGTTTTTCTTTCTTTCTTTCAGTTTGTCAACTGAATTGCTCGAGGACAAGCAAGGGTTTAAGCTTGGGGGAGTTGATACGTCTCCGTCGTATCTACTTTTCCAAACACTTTTGCCCTTGTTTTGGACTCTAACTTGTATGATTTGAATGGAACTAACCCAGACTGATGCTGTTTTCAGCAGAATTGCCATGATGTTGTTTTATGTGCAGAAAACAAATATACTCGGAATGACCTGAAACTCCACGGAACATCTTAGAAAAAAAAATAAAAAATCCTCGCCAAAGATGAAGACCAGGGGGCCCACACCCTTCTCACGAGGGTGGGGGGCGCCCCCCCTAGGGCGCACCCCCCTACCTCGTGGGCCCCCTGTTGCGTCTCCGACTCCAACTCCACCTCCATATATTGAGTTTCGATGAGAAAAAAATGAGGGAGAAGAAATCATTGCGTTTTACGATACGGAGCCGCCGCCAAGCCCTAAAACCTCTCGGGAGGGCTGATCTGGAGTCCGTTCGGGGCTCCGGAGAGGGGGATTCGCCGCTGTCTTCATCATCAACCATCCTCCATCACCAATTTCATGATGCTCACCGCCGTGCGTGTGTAATTCCATCGTAGGCTTGCTGGACGGTGATGGGTTGGATGAGATTTATCATGTAATCGAGTTAGTTTTGTTAGGGTTTGATCCCTAGTATCCATTATGTTCTGAGATTGCTGTTGTTATGACTTTGCTATGCTTAATGCTTGTCACTAGGCCCGAGTGCCATGATTTCATATCTGGACCTATTATGTTTTCATGAATATATGTGAGTTCTTGATCCTATCTTGCAAGTCTATAGTCACCTACTATGTGTTATGATCCGGCAACCCCGAAGTGACAATAATCGGGACCACTCCCGGTGATGACCATAGTTTGAGGAGTTCATGTATTCACTATGTGCTAATGCTTTGTTCCGGTTCTCTATTAAAAGGAGGCCTTAATATCCCTTAGTTTCCAATAGGACCCTGCTGCCACGGGAGGGTAGGACAAAAGATGCCATGCAAGTTCTTTTCCATATGCACGTATGACTATATACGGAATACATGCCTACATTACATTGATGAATTGGAGCTAGTTCTGTGTCACCCTATGTTATGACTATTACATGATGAACCGCATTCGGCATAATTATCCATCACTGATCTGGTGCCTACGAGTTTTCCATGTACTGGTTCTCGCTTATTTACTTTCCTGCTGCTACTGTTACAATCACTACAAAATACCAAAAACATTACTTTTGCTGTCTTTACTTTTGTTGCCGCTACCGCCCCTATCATATTACTTTGCTACTAAACACTTTGCTGCAGATACTAAGTTTCCAGGTGTGGTTGAATTGACAACTCAATTGCTAATACTTGAGAATATTCTTTGGCTCCCCTTGTGTCGAATCAATAAATTTGCGTTGAATACTCTACCCTCGAAAGCTGTTGCGATCCCCTATACTTGTGAGTTATCAATCACGCATAGTGTTTCCGCTTGAGGTAGTAGCCATGTCTCGTGTATAGAAAGTGATAGTTCGGAGAGGAGCGAGTTCACCTTATCTTCGATAGCCTTTGCTCGTGCCCTTGTCATTGGTCCAAGTGGTGTCGTGGGAGACGTAGGTATGTCCATGGGGATGATCTTGGGATGCTCCGCGTCAATCACCATGGAAACATCTGTTGTGGACGGACTTGTAGTTGGACGGAGTTGAAGACATTGCGCAATCCAAGTACTCCAAGGTGTCGCCGGAGTGGTATACATGGAAAAAGAGCAAACACAAACGACACTCGGAAATACAATTGTTAGCGCACACAAAGTGTCCATCATTTAAGAACTAGTCCGTTCGGCAAGAGTGTTCGTGACCAAGCGCATAAAGCTTATCAAGATGGTATAGAATGAGATGTAAAGCATTCATGGTAGGAAAAGCATTCATTGTGCACACAAATGTATTGTGAATTTGATCAATGCAACCATTGTGCAAAATGATGTCATAATGGGATGGTTTATCAAAAGCATGAACATGGTCATCGGTGCTCAATATGAGTATGTGATCATGCAATTGATGATGGGCAATATGATCATGATGTATGAAGATGCCATCAAGAAAGATCACAACAAATTTACTAAGGAAATGCACAAGCTCATATATCATGGATGACATGGAAATACAAGATGGAACAATGCAATCATAATGTGTGTCAATCCATTCATAGGGTGCAAATTTGTCATGTGTATGATATGTCCATCGAGCATGACATGTGTGAGCACAATCAACAAATATGGAGGTGTTGGTGTACCAATGCTCGATGTCGTGGCATGAGTGGAGGTTCGAAGGTGCATCCAATAAGTCCAAGCGCTCCTCAATGTGAAGGTCCATAGAGACAATCTTCAATTTCGCTCCTCCGTTCACGAGATGTGTCATGTAGACAACAAGAAGGAAACAACAATGAAAGAGTGACCCATCCAATATGCGTATTTGAGGATGGCTCAAAGGGAAGGAGTTCACCTTTATGAGAATGTCGGAAATGGTGCTGTCGCACATCATGTATGCCTTCACATAACAAAATTTTCTCATGACGGTATCGCCTTGTGAATCCTTCAAATGAAAGAACATGAAAAACATTTGGAAAAACAAATGAGGTTAGAGGAAGTGAAAAACATATTATTCGTGTGGTAAGATACCCAACAAGTGTATGCATCATGCTCATCATAAGAAAGGACAAGGGAGCATTTCATAGTATGGAGGCATATGATGTGAGAACAACCAAATACAATAGGCTCAAGTAAACAAGCATGCATCACAAGTAATATGTCCAAGTCTCCGAGACCGATAAGCATAGATGCAACAATTGGAGGCAAGCGACAATGAACAAGATGTATCATGTGAGAGGCATGAACATATATGTCATCAACCCAAGAAAGCGAGTAAGAATGGAACATGGGTCATGCAACAAAGCAATCAATCATAGTGATCAAGTCAAGCAAGCTAGTAGTGCGAAGATGCAACGTACTAGAAGGAATCATGGCAAGCATGTCATGGGTGCAAATAGTGTGCATGAATAATTCACATGACATAGCACAAGCATGAAAGCAAGATATGAGCAAAATATCATCAATGTATTGGCAAGAAGTCCTAGGTAAATAGCAATGGAACATCATGACTCTCCCAACACAAGAATCAACAATAGCATGTGGCACAAGGAAAACATGGTAAGAGCAACAAGGATCTCCGCCAAGCATGCAAATACACATAGGAGTAGCATAATGGTGAATCATGGGTAGATGCAAGCAAGGGTCACAATTGCATGGCAAAGGCATGGAAGCAAGCATAACATGCAAAGTGAACACGATATAATGGGCATAAGGTTACAAATGGTAAATAGCCCAAAGCCGTGTGAGACCTAAGTAAAAGGAATGCACGAAGTCGTTGCACGAAGAGGACGGTGGTAAGAATAGTCCACGGGATCCCTAGTGATCGTTGCTCTCAAGAGATCGTTTCATCAACTCATGGGATTGCGAGGTTGACGAGTGTACGTGAGTACCTACACAAAACAAAGACAAAGGGAAAATTGTGTGTGCATGGTATATGTACACATCATCCATCATGATGCGCACGCGCTTGTGTTGGTTAGCACAAAATAGCCAATGCTCAAATAAATGAGATGCGTGATATAGAAACATGTCATCCATCATGAGAGGTTTGTTATTATGTATAGCATAATAGAGACTCAAATTGTGTAATGCATCACGAGAAATATCTAGAGTATTGTTATTCATGGAATGCATATAGTGCAAGCAATTATGGGAATCATGCAAAATATGGAATTCATCAAAATATCCTAATATGTATGTGGAAACTATGGGGGTCTCCTCATGAGCATTAATGGAAACATCACACGAAGAATATTGACAACATCCAAAACAATGCATATTTGGAACAATGTGATCATGGCATGGCATAGTAGATGAATTGCACAAATCATGTAAAGCAAGCATGGCAATATCATCACATCAAAAACAAAAGCCAATGACCATCATCTCGTCATCTATGCCATAAGTGCAAATGGGATTTATTTTAATGGGGCATGCATAGTTACTATGTTGAGATTGAAATGATGCAATATGGGAGATCTCACTCATAGCATATGACAAGTTTAATGGATTGTCAAACATGATGTGACCAAAAGAATTTTCACATGATATCCTATGGAGCATAACATCAAAACTAGGCAACTCGACATGCTCGTCATCATATTCATCATAAATAGGTAAGTCATGACATGAGGAAGTCGCACTAGCATGAAGCATGGAAATAGGTGTGTCAACATCATGCAAGCAATCATTCGTAAAATAGTCCACTAGTCGGACAAGAGAAGCACCATCACCTATGTTACCTTTGGAGCATCGCTCATGTGTTGTAGGTGAGGTGTCGAAGACCAAGTCGTGGTCATCTTCATCTTGATGGAACCATGTGGGGGTGCATCTTCTTCCACCATGGCCATCATTGTCTCCATTGGAGGTATGGACTCGTCGAGGATAGGCGTTTCATCATGTAGGAGACCTAGCACCAAAGAAGAAAACACACTCGAAGTAGAGGTTAGGTCGTTAGAAATCATACTGGCCTCACATGTCGTGTCAACTACCTCACTCACTACATGTTGTGGCTCACTCACTTCCTCTTCGATGCACTCACTCATATGGTTGGTGGAGTCACTCAAATGGCTCTCAACCCCACATAGGATGTGTGGCATGCTCTCAAGTGTGGGTCTAGTGGTGGTCACACTCATCCTCTCATAGGAAATGCACTCAGTGTCACATATCGTGGAGTCACTCATATCACTCGTGGGGTGGTGGCTCTCCTCACATGGAAATTGGGTCATCTCGTGTAGCGACCAGACCTCAAACAGTCTGATCTCTGTGCTCCGATGTCATCCCTGGATCAGTAATGCTGACACCACACAGTACTCGGAGGATTTATAGCAGAGTAGCAATCACACACTTATTACATCGAATGTCTCAAAAGAGAACTTATTACAATAAATATGGCTTAAGGCCATCTAATAACGATAACAGCAGAAGGCTTGGAAGATAAGTGAGTCCATCAACTCCAACGGCATCACCGAGTATAGAACCATGACCTAAAACTCCTTAATCGTCGTCTGAAAAGTCTGCAACATTAACGTTGCAGCCCGAGAACGGGTCAGCACATGGAATATGCTGGCAAGGTAACACATAGAGAGTAATGAAATGAAACAACTATACTATATGCATATTTGACTGGTTGAAAGCTCTATGGTTACAGTTTTGCGTAAAGCCAATTTTTCCCTACTTCAAAGGAATAAAATTAATTACTATCATGGTGGTTGTTAAACATTGAGAATGGTTGACAGCATTCTCAATCCCAATTAAGCATCATCATTAAACAAACCCATCAAAATTATCTTTAGAGTAACATGTTGAGATTCACATGATAATCTAGGTACTAGATACTCAAGATGTCCATAACCGGGGACACGACTAACCATGATTAGTTTATTACACTCTGCAGAGGTTTGCACACTTTTCCCCACAAGACTCGATCGCCTCCGTTGGATTTCTCGCACTACAGGATGTTTGAGAAACGGATGACCGCGACACAGTCTTTCAGAAGCGCTAGCACCTTATGTTGGATAGACCGGTACACCTACTTTCCCCTACATCTGCTAGTCTACCCTGTAAGAGTTTGCAAGACTTAATCAACTATGCCAGAGCCCATAATGGCTTGTGGTTGCACACGGAAGTTTCTAGCATGAATAATCTCATGATCCCTTTGAGCCTGGGTGGCGGTCCAAAAGAGAAACAGGCAAGTCCTGATAGAAACCAGGTGCCTCAATCCATCCAGATGTGTGTTTAAGTTGCCACCTTAGATAAACCATTAATCAACAATCTCACATCTGTCATGGATATCACTCACCCAATCCACGTCTACTAGCATAGCATGGCATAGTAAGCAAACGTAGAAATAACTCCCAAAGGTTTGATAATAAACAGGTAATAGGTACTACCTCATCTACTTCCCATCCCACAATTTAATTAGATCCTAATCATGCAATGTGTGAGGATTGATCTAATGCAATAAAACTGGGTTGTAGAAAAGGTATGATCAAAGTGTTACTTGCCTTGCTGATGTTCCGCGAAACCTAGAGATTCGAAGTAACTGGCAGCGCACTCCGGGTATTCTATCGCAGACAAACAAACAAGCATACAATAAGTACTCATCTAATGCACAGGTAAAACTCAAATAGAAGATCTAACCAAAAAGTTCAACTTAAGAACCCTGGTTTGCAAAAAGAATCAAATCGAACGAAGCAAAAGAAATCAAACGGCGAAAGAAAACAACTTCGTTCTAGTAATCTGGATCTAAGTCAAATTTTACAGTAGCAAAAACTTGTTTAAGTTGATTATTCGGAAAGAGGGTTTCGAGACGGAACTCCAGGCGCTTGAATCACCTGATTCCAATAAACGAGCAAAAAGTTATACTAAAACGAAAATTGAATCAGAAATCGCGATCAGAAAATAACCACAGAAATCCGACGAAAAAGAAAAACGACGAACGGAAAAAAATATTTAAAAAAAAACTGCACGGAAATCGAGGCGCGGCGGCGAACCTCGAAAGGCGCGCGGCTCCGGCGGCGGCTAGGGTTAGGGCGGCGGTGGCGGGCTGGCTCGGCTCGGGCCTCAGGCGCGCTATATAAAGGCCCCGGCCAGGCGGAGTCCTGGCCGAGTACGGCCCAAAGTCGGTTTCGTTTTTTATATAATTGCGCTCGGAAGAAAAATAAAAAGAAATACTAAATGGACTCCAAAAATCATGAAATAAATTTTGCCGGGTTTCTAAAATCGAGCCCGATAAAGTGAACATTTATTTGGGCCCAAACTACAACTTTGAAAAACGCATATTTTTCCTAAATTCAAATAAAAATACTGCAAAACTCCGAAATAAATCTTATTTGATTTTTTTATTAAATCCTCAATATTTCTATATTTTGGGAAAGTCATTTTATTCCCTCTCTCACATCTTTGTAATAGAAATAATTGACGATAAAATAAATAAAATCAAATGATCTTGTTTACAAAATTTGAGAAAACTCAAATATGTAAATAACGAAATCCCCAACTCTCTCCGTGGGTCCTTGAGTTGCTTAGGATTTTCTAGGATCAAAACCAAAAGCAAAATAAAATATGATATGCATGATGATCTAATGTATAACATTCCAAATTGAAAATTTGGGATGTTACATCTCGTCACATGTCGGTGTTGGAGAGATGTTGATGCAAACATCTCCATGCTCAATCATGTCATAGTCGTAGTCGTGGATGAAGGTCGAAGATGGCACATCATCACTCTCCTCTAGGACCAGAGATAAAGTCTCATGTGCGGTCTCGTAGCTTGACTCAGAGTATGAGTCCAATATGGGTGTCGTCTTCATGTTGTTGAAGAGGTTCGTGCGCATCGCCGTGGTCGGAGGGGATGGCCCTTGCTTGACCTTCTTGTCCCCGTCTTGTTGTTGGAGGCCCATATGATGTGGCACCTCGTAGCTTGTCTCCATGACCGAAGGGAATTTCCCATGCTCGGTCATCTTCCTTGAGGGGCTTCCGAAGATGGAAGTGTCGCCCTCACTCGTAGGTGGCCGCCTTGTACTTGATGATGTCGATGTAGGCGAACTCACGAGAAGTAGGCGAAGATGTCGTACGTCCAAAGGCGAAGATGCCTTGATAGCACTTGGCAAACATGCCTAAGTGGTTGTTGTAGCTGTAGCTCCGTCTTGGTGGTGCTCGTCTCACGGTCTTCTCTTGTGCTCATGAAGTTTGGACTTGGCATGAAGTAGGGCTTGTTGGGACTTGTAAGTTTGTGCTTGGTGAGCATCTTCATGATGATGGTGTCATTTTTGTGCTTGAGCTCGATGGCGTTTGTCATCGTCGTGCACATGATGCTTGGAGGTGACTTGCTCTTCATGATGATGTGGATCACGAGCGTGATGGTGGTCGCCATGGAGATGTGGACGTGGACGACTTGCGCTTGCATCATTTTTGTGCTCCAAAAACTTGTGACTTGAATGCCGCTGCCTTGAGGATGATGAAGGGGAAGAACGGTTGATCAACAAGGTCTGAATCTCCTCCATCCTTGCATCTTGCTCCTCCTTTTTTGCGGAAAGCTTGTTGGCAATGTAGTCCCTTTTCCTTGCTTTGGAATCACGAATGTCGATGGAGAGGTTCTCAATGCGCTCTCGCAATCTTGATTGTGCGCCTTGCATTTGTCGTTGTAGATCGAAGATTGACGCTTTGGTGATGTAGTTGTTCATGTTGTCGTTGTTGTGGAAGACCGGAGATGAAATGCCTTGCCTATCCATCACAATACTCGAGCAAATATGAGTAGAGAAAGGAGAAGAACTATACCAAATGTATCTTGACCGATGTTGAAGATGGATCAATGATCACTCAATGATGTAACAAGGAAATAGCACAATTGGTACCAATTCTTGTCGCTTTCTCAGACCTACACAGAATAAGTCTTATGGTGGAGCTCGGTGAGGATAGTGGCACAAAAATTTGATGCAAAATGTTAGCAAGAGTCAATAATGTTGAAAGAGATTCACAAATTTGCAAGTGAAACAAGTAGACCAATAGCAATGAATGGCACACAGAAACGCACACACAGATAGATAAATGGGGTCGTGCAACCAAGGATGAGTACAAAATGTGGAATCCACAGAAAACGCTCGTGTTGCACAACTCAAGAGAGACGCTAGCACGATTGCTCAATAGGCGGATACGACACTTGTGCACAACCTATGATATGCAAAATGCATCAACTTCTATCCCAAGTATGTTATGTATGTATGGTTCCCAATGTTTCTCAAGATGATCCAAGATGATCGGATATGAAAATTTGGTATGATGCTATGGCTATTGCTTACAAGCTTCTTTGCTCTTTCTCTTTTGCTTAAAAGCATATTGTTTTTTGTATGGCCACTTTTACACAATACACAAACCAAGATAGCAATTGTATATATGCGGGAACAAACTTGTGGCAGAAGGAATGATATGATACCAATATGATATGGTATGTATGCAATGGAAGGTGTAGATCACTAATGGAAGGTGTAGATCACTAATGGGGTTATGTGAGTCGGAGTTGAAGGTCACCGTCCCTAAGTAGCCGAAACACCTTAGGAGACACAACTCACAACTCAAACAAAATTGGGTTAAGTTGGGGTGGCGGAAGTGTATGGTGCGCAAGCCTATGCGGAAGTGGTGGTGGTGGTTGAAGAAGAACCAACCATCCTTAAGTAGCCGAAACACCTTAGGAGACTCAAATCACAACTCCAACAACCACTAATGCTATATGGATCAATATGGGTTAGGTTGCGGAAGTCGGTGGTGGTGTAGTGGATGATGTGGTGGAAGCCCTAGGCAAAGATGCCAAAGTTGTCAAAATTTGATGGAGTATAATGCTGTTGGAAGTATTTTTGTGGGAAGGGGGGGTTTCAAGAGCTTCAAAACGAACTAAAGAACGTCAAAATTGGAGTTCGGATGAATTAGTTATGGCCGAAACAAGAATCAGTTGAAGTCAGTTTTTATAGGTTACGGACATCCGTAAATGGACGGATGTCCGGTCACCGGACGTCCGGTCGGGTCAGAAATCCGCTAATTTCAGCTCGGGTTAGGGGTTCTGGTCGTCCGGAAGGTTGCAGATGTCCGGTCGTTCCAAGGGCTCCAGACGTACGTAAAGTGGCGGTCGTCTGGTGGGTCGGGGTCAACGTGAAATTTCAGATCCGGGACGCGATTTCGGGCAGAAATAGGGGATTTTAGGGGCAAAATTGAGGATATTTCGTGGATGAGAGATGGGGAAACTTGAGGAAATGCTAGATTCACTTGAAACCAAGCAAATCCATGGATCAAATCCAACAAAACTTCATCACACCATCAAATCACAAAAAATGGGGCTATTTTTTGTGGGGATTTTCGAAATTAGGGCTCCAAAATCGTGATCAACGTGGCTCCTGATACCAAGATGATGTAGGGTGGAACCCTAGATGGCCGATCTTTCACGAAAGGAGCGGATCCCGCGAAGAACACGAAGAACACGAGGGGAAACACGAGAGAATCACTCAAACCAACAAGAACGACCACACATATGCTAGATCTATGAACACAAAGGGAGATACATGATCCATGATCAACAAAGGACGATACAAGAAGTAACTGGTTCTTCTCCGTGGGGAGGTCTTGATGGTCTTCTTTGTGAGGAGGTCTTGAATCCAACGTGGATCTTCTCCGTCGAGGGGCCGCAGTCTTTCTCGTGGAGTAGATCCGATGTGGATGAGCGAGGCTCTATCTCTAATATGAGCTATCACAACGCTAACCGTAGCTAGGAGGAGGGAGAGGTTTATTTATAGTCGTCGTACAAAAGGGGGAAAAGTGAAGGGGTACATGGGCCTCAGCCCGCAACTGGACACAGCCAGGGACCAGACGTCCGCTGGGCACCGGACGTCCGGTGGTTCCAGGGGGACCGGTCGTCCGTTAGTGCCGGACGTCCGCTGAAAGTGTTCTGTTGTCGGGACACCGGATGTCCGGTAGTCTCGGACTTCCGTTAATATTGCCGGACGTCCGGAGCAGGGTCGGATGCCCGCTCGCTGGGAGGTCTGTAGCTGGCGTAGGCTGGTCTTCAGGTGTTGGTCGTCCGCCGAGGGCCGGACGTCTGCTCGCTGTGAGAGGTCGGTCAGCCGGTGTTGTCCGGACGTCCGCTCGCCGGAGCTTCTTCGGTAGTTCTTGTACTTGGTGTCCTCACCGTCTTGTCCATGGTCTTCCTCTTTGTTCCTGGTCATGCATAGCACATATATTTGAGATAGTAGCCATGTATCATATGTGGAAAGTGATGGTTCGGAGAGGAGCGAGTTCACCTTGCGTCCAATGGCGTATAGTCGAGGTCTCATCGTATGTCCTCTTGGGGCATGGGGAGTAGTCGTAGTGTACATGGGATGATCGTAGGATGCTCCGCATCAATATGGTAGCAAAAAGGGTCAGCAATAATCGATTTAGAGATGCAAAGTTGAATAAACGCTCAACTATGGTATTGTGCTGGTCCTAGGCTAGACCATGCTAGAGACATGAGCCTATAACACACAAAAAATCACGGCGCTGCACGTAAACAAGGGACGAGCACCCTCTGATTTTTTTCTTTTTTTCACCTTTTTCCTCTTTTTTTGCTCCGCGACAATTTTTTTTCAAAAAAGTCTACAAATGGTCTCAAAACTGCCTAGCCAGAATTTTCCAGACTTGTTTTTTTAAACTGGAACTATTTTTCTTCTATGGGTGGCACGAAAGTTGGGGAATCCGACTTGTTCATGACTCGTAGTATCGCGTGATATAGAAGTCAAAAATAAAGGAACAAATACTGGACTCGGACTGGTGGCGGAGATGAATCTGGTGGAACTTGGACTGGTGATGGTATATGATGGTGGTATATGTGGACTCGGATTGGTAGTGGTATATGGACTCAGATCGGTGGTGGTATATGGACTCGGATTGGTGGTGGTATATGGACTCGGAGCGGTGGTGGTATATTGACTTAGAGTGGTGATGGTATATGGACTCGGATTGGTGGTGGTATATGGACTCAGAGCGGTGGTGGTATATGGACTCGGAGCGGTGATGGTATATGGACTCAGAGAAATAGCGGATAAGTGGTGGTGGTATATGGTAGGGGTGATGATGATGGTGCGGCAGTGGTGTGACAACTCGTGAACAGAACTTGAAACTCTAAAGAACTAGACCCTAAGACCAGCAAGTTGACACGACGATGCAACCGCAAATTCAACAAATCAAAAACAGAAATGATTATGCAATGGCTCAGATTGGTTTTGATAGGATGAACTAACCATAATTTTTTAGGTTTTTTGTGGACTATAGGTATGAAGAAACAGACTTGATCTAAACTACGAAAAACTGTAAAATCCCACCAAGCAACCTGGAAATATGATACCACTTGATAGAGGCGAAGGTGTCCGGATGTTTCGATGAGATAGCTATTGTTTTCTGTGGGAGTCGACTTTGACGATCCGACTATGAACGTGCGAAGACGTCACGCCTTAGCAGTCGCTAAAACAACTTCCGAGGGTTATTGACCAAGCTGGAGCATGATCAGCCTAACCACGAGGGTCTATTTCCTGCGATCAAGATGAAGATCAAGCAAGAAACTGAGATTGTAATTTGGATATTGCGAATATAAGATGAAAGCTTTATTAATCAAGGTGGGGTTCTATGACATCTTGGTCTGGTCATTGAACACCAATGAAGTACGTGAAGTTGCAGCTATGCCGAACTTTTAATCTAAACAAAACCCAAAGTCTAAACGACGCCATAAGGGTTGTATATATGGAGGAAGAGGGGGGAATTTCGTGGCGCTTGGAGGAGGGGTCCGAAACCAAACCTAACTCTTGTTTCCCCACACATACGGACTCTAAAGAGAGCCTATACTTAAGTATTCCGAAATTACATGGGCATGGCCCAATAATAAGGTGACGCAACATCTAGAATAGCCTCTGGACGAAATTTATGAAGTGGCATATTGTATATTTCATCGAAGGCTTCATGCACTCCTTATGGTGGCTTCAAAGTTCTGAAATCATCACTTGCAACTCCGTTCTTGTTCCCCTTGCGCATGCCATCATCTCCATGTTTGGTCTTGCTCCAGTGTTCATCCCTCTTATCCATGCTAGGCCCTTCATTTGTAAGCAAAACAAATGTATCCAATTTAGGTAGCATCATATTCTCATGAACATTAGAATCATTACCAAGAAACGAAAGTACCTAATAATTTAATTGGCATGCACAAGCTCTAGTAATTGGTCCAGTATATGTAGCAGTAGGGCCTGTGGGTGTAACAATGGTATTGATGTCCTCATCACATTGCCTGATCTCAAGCCTCCAGCGTTACTTCCCATTTAAACAGGCAATATAAATCAACCAGTAGAGGTGAGCCATGACAACAGACAACGACTCTCCACGATACCATAGCAGCAACAAAATAGGCAGCGACTCGTCGCGGGGTCACAGTCAGAGCCGGCTTGCGGGCGTAGCAGTGGCGACCCTGCAGGGCAGCACAGTAGCCGCGGGGGTAAGGGCCACCCAGCAAGTTGGTCGTGCAGCGAGCGTGGAAGCGAGGGCTGCGGCAGGGGCAGCAAGCCAGCGCGGTAGCTCGGCCACACCGCGGTGAAGCCAGCAGAGGTGAGGCGACGCCATGGTGGCTCAGCGACGGCCACATCCGGCCGAGGCGGCGAGATGTCCATGTGATGGCGGTTCGGTGACAAGCAAGGCAATGGTGGCTCGACATACGTCCACGATGGCAGGTCCGTGGAAAAGCTTGAAGCTGCAGAAACGAGACAGAGGCCCTTTTGGCGGCTCAAAGACGAAGGCCAGGCCAGCAAAGGACTCTGGCGACTTGATGATTCAGAGTGAGGCTGGATTTGGCGATTCAGAGTAAGGCCGAGGCGGCGGAGGCGGTGGGGACTACGCACGACGGAGGCGGCTCCATGCGAGGCCGCAGCGGCGGCTTGGTGCGCCGGTAGAGGCCGTTACTGCGGAATGGCGCGCCGGTCGTGGTTGAATCGCAGTCGCGGAGGCGTTGACTCGACGCGATGTCAGAGAACGACTCGGTGTCCAAATCTGTTTCTGGTTCACGGTTGTCTTTGAAAAAATCCCCCTCAGTGTTTTCACATGGTGATTGGTCTGATCATGAGTAGCCTCTGAATCTTTGCTTTATTTGCTTCAACATGCAAGGAGCAAAAGGTAGTGATCGATAGATGAATTGACTTTGGTCTTTATGTTGAGTAAACAGCGGCAACAATTGATTCTTGTACTAATCGGTCAGAATGGCTGCAACTTTGAGTAATTTTCACCCGTTCAAACAGAAACCCTGTCGGCCTCGATGATTTACAGTTGTAGCGACCGTATACAACAATTTTGCAGTAGAGTCAATCTCAATCCTATTGATCTGACGACCGCGACAGCGCACAGACGCAGCGACCCTGATGTTGACAACAAACAGCCTGATGAATTTTTCTGACTATGTAATTGTTTGAAGCCTCGATCTCCGAATCGCCCATCATGTCGCATCTCAATGCTTTTACCAGCATAGGTAGCCGACAATCTTGAGAAGCGAGCCGGCAGTTTCGTCGGCCGCTCCATTGCCAAGTCGCCGTAGAGACTTGATCAACCGCACGCGATGGTGGCGCTAAGGTCAAACCCCCACGCTCGGCCTTCATTGTAGATGCCCAGACACATGAGTCGCCAGGACGACGTAGCGATGAAGCCGCTATCGCTATTGATAAAGATTGAACTTGCAATTCATGTGAAAATTTCCACTCTGCTCTTCTTCAACCGGAAATTTGCGAACTTCTCGAACCCTAGGAGAGATCCTTGCAAGAACTCAACACCACCGTGTGCCAGCCCCACGGTGGGTGTCAACCATCGTGGATTTGTCACGGCAGATGTCCTTAGCGTGAGGGCTTAGTCGTGAGGCCAACGCATCTATGTGGTAGCTTGAGAGGGGTTGAGCCGGATGAGAGATGTGAGGTTTTACCCAGGTTCGGCCCCTCATGGTGGAGGTAAAATCCTACATCCTGCTTAATTGATATTGATGATGATGATCATGCTTACAGGGGTGCTCTATTTCGAGAGCTCTCGAGTTGTCTGTCTATGTAGACTTGTCCAACTTGTACCTCTTGGGGTGCCCTGTCCCTCCTTATATAAGTTGGAGGGGCAGGTTACATGTGGAGTCCTAGTAGGATTAGGACTAGTCTATCCTCTATTACAAGTTGGATACAAGTCCATGTCTTGCTTCCTTGTAAGGGAAATATTCCTCATGCATTTCCTCTTAAGTCGGCCCACCATAATATGAGACGGCTTGCCCACGAGCCGCCTTCTGGCCCGTTCGGTCTTGTTGATCATCTGAACCACCTGCCGGGTCACCAATGAGTCACCAGGCCCGGCCAGGTCATCAGTGAGTCGCTAGTCTTCGGGTGGGTTACTGATGAAATGCGAAGTCTCAGCCGGGTCATACCGCGGGGTATATCCCCGACAGAAATCATGGCAGCGACAACGAAAAAGTGCGACAAAAAATCACTATGATGGCGAGTGTCCCAAAATGCTCACTGGGACCTAAAAACAGGATAGGAAAAAATATTTTTGATCACTCAAATTTTGGCCTAAAAACCGCCCATGGGTCTCCAGACTCTTTCTTTCCGAAACCTAGTCAGGCAAGGAAACACAACTCGGAAAATAGATGTATCTCAAAAACAAACCTAATATGAAAATAACTCGGATCGGTGGTGGTATATGGACTCGGAGCTGTGGTGGTATGTGGACTCGGATCGGTGGTGGTATATGGACTCGGATTGGTGGTGGTATATGGACTCGGAGCGGTGTTGGTATACGGACTCAGACTGGTGATTGTAGCGACCAAACCTCAAACAGTCCATTCTCTGTGCATTAGTGTCATCCCTGGATCGGTAATGCTGACACGCACATTACTTGAGGATTTATAACAGAGTAGCAATCACACACTTATTACATCGAATGTCTCAAAAGAGAATAAAAATAATAAATATGGCTTAAGTCCATCTAAATCGATAACAGCGGAAGGCTTGGAAGATAAAGTGAGTCCATCAACTCCAACGGCATCACTGAGTGAAAGATAATGACCTATGGCTCCTTACTCATCGTCTGAAAAGTCTGCAACATAAACGTTGCAGCCCGGAACGGGTCAACACATGGAATATGCTGGCAAGGTAACACAAGAGAATAATGAACAAAATAAATGCTATCGCTACATGCATATTTGGCTGGTGGAGGCTGTATGGTTAATATGTTTTTACGAAAAGCCAATTTTTACCTACAACAAATGAATAAATTTTACTTAAGTATCATGGTAGTCATTAAACATTGAGAAGGTTCCTCCAACTCAATCCCAATTAAACATCATCATTAAGCCCAATCAATTTAAATATAGAGTGATGAGATCAATCATGATAAATCAAGGACTAGATACTCAAGATGTCCATAACCGGGGACACGGCTAACCATGATTAGTTTATACACTCTACAGAGGTTTGCACACTTTTCCCCACAAGACTCGAATACATCCATGGTCGAATATTCGAGACACGGTCTTTCTGATGCATTAACTCTCTACTCTGGGTAGACTATACCACCTACAACCCACTACATCTGCTAGTCTACCTCTTCAAGAGCTTCACGCAACTTACTCAACTATGCCAGAGCCCATAATAGCTTGCGGCTGCACACGGAAGTTTCTAGCATGAATAATCTTATGATCCCTTTGAGCCTGGGTGGCGGGCCGTAGGATGATCACACGGGTCCTCCGGGATATCCTAGAACAACACTGGGTACTCCAGGTGTCCACAAGAAATCCACCCAGATGTGTATTCAAGTTGCCACCTTAAGTTGAACCATTAATTAACAAGCTCACATCTGTCATGAATACTCTCAAACCCAATCCATGTCTACGAGCATAGCATAGCAATATAAGCAACGTAGAGGTAACATCCCTAGGGTTTGATATAAAAAGGTGCATAGGTAGTACCTCATCTACTTCCCCAAACCCACAATTTAATCAGATCCTCATCATGCAAGTGTTTGAGGATTGATCTAATGCAATAAAACTGGGTAGTAAAGAAGTATGATCAAAGTGTTACTTGCCTTGCTGATGATCCGCAAAACCTAGAGACTCGTAGTAGCACGCTTCACACTACGGGTACTCTATCGCAAACAAACAAGCATACAATAAGCACTCAACTAGAAGCATGGGTAAAACTCAAACAAGAAGATCTAACCAGAAAGTTCAACTTAAGAACTCAGGTTTGCAAAAAGAATCAAATCGAATGAAGCAACGAAACACAAACTGCGAAAGAAACAAGATCCGATTACTAATCTGAACTAAAGTCAAATTTTACTGTTTCAATATCTTGTTCAAGTTGGTTAAACAGAAAGAGGGCTTCGATACGAAGATCTAGGCGCTTGAATCGCCTGATTCCGATAAATGAGCAAAAAGATAAACTAAAACGAAAATCAGATCAGAAATCGCGATAAAAAATAATCGCAAAAAATCCAAGAAAAAGAAAAACTGACGAACAGGCTAACAAATGAACATTCGCTGTGTGTGGCTAACGGGCGAAAATCATTCGTTAAAACGAACGTACGGACGAACGTCCCCTATTTAACCAAACCGAAAAAATCGATCTAAACCGGTTTAAAATAAAAAAACGAAACTAGTGTTTATATAAAAAATCGGTCGGTTTCTAAAAAACCCGGCGTCGTCTACCTCGGGTCCGGCGGGGTCCGGGGGCGGCGGCGCGACTCCGGCGGCGGGGCAAGGTGGCATCGGCGAGGCGAGGCGGCGGCGCGACAGCGGCGGCGCGGCTAATGGGCGGCGGCGCGCTAGGGTTCGGCAGCAAAGCGGTGGGCTGCGGGGCTCGGGTCCTCAGGCTTTAAAGGCCGGCCGGGCGGAGTCCCGGTCAGTTACGGCCCAGAGTCAGTTTCCCTTTTAAAAAAATACTCCAAAGTGCAGAAAAAGAAAGAAAAGAAATACTAAACGGACTCCAAAAATCCTGAAATAAATTTTCCCCGTCCTCCAAAAATCAAACGGACAAGGTGAACATTTATTTGGGACTAAAATGCAATTTTGAAAAAACGCATATTTTTCCTAATTTTGAATAAAATAGCAATAAAACTCCGAATAAAATCCTATTTGATTTTAATATTAAATCTCCAATATTTCTTTATTTTAGGAAGGTCATTTTATCCCTATTGGGGATATAGCTACCAGGTATGACCCGCCCAGGAGGGGCCGGGTTACAAAAGAAGCCCAGTAATATGCAAGGTGATTGTTTATTAAGACTTGCAGAAGGCCTAAACCCAGAGGCGGCTTAAGGCCCAATATTGTAAACCATCGTATGTAAAGAAAGACTTGTAAAGAAAGGCATATAAAAGAAGTCACCGAGCCGGACACGTTTTATGAGCCGGCCGGGACTCTGTAGGTCGCCAGGCGTCAACCCGTGTATATAAGGGGACGACACGGCGGTGGCTTAGGACAAGAAACAAGAGATCGATAGCCAAGCTAACGGATTCACTCCTTGTTCATCGAAACCTAGAAATACAACATCAACTGGACTAGGCCTTACCTTCACCGTAAGGGGCCAAACCAGTATAAACCTCTTGTGTCCTTTGTCCCGATTAACCCCTTTAAGCTTCCTAGATGCGATGGCCCTACGACTAAGTCCTTTCGCTAGGACATCTGCCGCGACAATTCCACGACAATCCCATCTCTTTATTTTCATAAAAGAAATATATGAAGAGAAATAATTAAAATCAAACGATCTTCCTTTCAAGATTTGAGAGAACTCAAATATGAAAAATAACGAAATCCCCAACTCTCTCCGTGGGTCCTTGAGTTGCGTAGAATTTATAGGATCAAACCAAAATGCAATAAAATATGATATGCAATGATGATCTAATGCATAACATTCCAAATTGGAAATTTGGGATGTTACAAACCTATCCCCCCTTAAGATGACTCTCGCCCTCGAGATTCGGGTTGGCTAGAAAATAGGTAAGGGTGATCCTTCCATAGGTCCTCCTCTTGTTCCCAGGTGCCTTCATCCTCAGTATGGTGGCCCCACTAAACCTTATAGAACTTGATAACCTTGCTGCGTGTGACTCAGCTGGCAAATTCAGGAATCTTGACTGGTTTCTCCTCGTAGGTCAAGTCGCTATCCAACTGAATCGCTTCCAGTGGCATTGTATCTCTCAAAGGAATATCAGCCATCTCTGCGTGGCACTTCTTCAACTGAGAAACGTGGAACACATCGTGAACTCCTGACAATCCTGCGGGCAACTCCAACTTGTGAGCAACTTCTCCCATACGTTCCAAAACACGGCATGGTCCCACAAAACATGGTGCTAACTTTCCCTTAACTCCAAAGCACTTCACTCCTTAGAGTGGTGATACACGAAGATACACTCTGTCTCCAACTTCGTAAACTGTCTCCTTGCGTTTAGAATCCGCATAACTCTTCTGCCTGGACTGGGCTACCTTGAGTCTAACATGAATCATCTTAACCTTCTCTTCAGATTCTTCAATCAAATCTGGTCCAAATAACTGACGGTCTCCAACTTCATCCCACAACAATGGTGTCCTGCACCTCCTTCCGTACAATGCTTCGAAAGGGGCCATCTTCAAACTGGCTTGATAGTTGTTGTTGTAAGAGAACTCTGCATAAGGCAAGTTGTCGTCCCAACTAGTTCCATAATCTAGCGCACAAGCTCTCAACATGTCCTCCAAAATATGATTGACTCTCTCAGTCTGTCCATCTGTCTGTGGGTGAAAAGCTGTACTGAACTCAAGCCTGGTTCCCAAAGTTTCATGCAACTGATTCCAAAACTTTGAGGTAAACTGGGTTCCTCTATCTGATACAATAGTCCTCAGAACTCCATGCAGACATACGATCCTGGTCATGTAAATCTTTGCCAACTTAGCACTGGCGTAAGTGGTCTTCACTGGTATGAAATGAGCTACTTTCATCAAACGATCAACTACAACCCATAACGAGTCATAGCCTGAACGTGTCCTGGGCAATCCCGTGATAAAGTCCATGCCTAGTTTATCCCACTTCCATTCGGGTATCGGCAATGGATGTAACAATCCCATTGGCTTCTAATGTTCTGCCTTCACTCTCTGACATACATCACAAACTGCTACATATTCCGCAATATCCTTCTTCATCCCGGTCCACCAGAAACTATCCTTAAAATCCAGATACAACTTGGTATTTCCTGGGTGAATCGAATACGACGAATCGTGGGCCTCTTGTAGAATCAACTTCCTGATCTCGGCACATATACGTGGTCTTCAAACCATAGGGTATCGTGCTCATCCTCACGAAATCCTTTAGCTTTTCCTTTGCTCATCCTCTCTTTTATCTCAGCAATCTCCTTGTCCGTCTTCTGAGCTTCTCTGATCTTATCCATCAAAGTATACTGAATCTCCAATGCTGCTACATAACCCCTTGGAACTATTTCCAAACATAGCTCACGAAGTACCTCCGCTAACTTCTTGGGTAACTCTCCGGTCATGCGTGTATTGACATGGCTCTTGCGGCTTAACACATCGGCTACTACGTTAGCCTTTCTGGGATGATAATGCAAGTTAATATCATAATCCTTAATGAGCTCCAACCATCTCCTCTGTCTGAAATTTACCTCCTTCTGCGTGAAGATATACTTCAAACTCTTGTGATCCGTGTACACCTCATAATGGTTTCCGATGAGAAAATGTCTCCATGTCTTCAACGCATGCACTACGGCTACTAACTCCAAATCATGGGTAGCATAATTCAACTCATGGGGTTTGAGCTATCTTGAGGCATATGAAACAACTCTTCCTTCATGCATAAGAACTGCTCCAAGTCCTCGACGAGAAGCGTCGCAATATACCTGGTAATCCTTGCGTTGATCTGGAAGAATCAACACTGGAGCTGTAACCAAGCGTTTCTTCAACTCCTAGAAACTGGCTTCACATTCCTCAGTCCATTTGAACTTGGTGTCCTTCTTCAACAACTCCGTCATGGGCTTTGCAATCTTTGAGAAATTTTCGATGAACCTCCGGTAGTATCCTGCGAGTCCAAGAAAACTCCGGATCTCTCCAACTGACGTGGGGGCTTCCCAATTTGTCACAGTGACAACCTTGGTAGGGTCTACTGCTATTCCTTCTCCGGATATAACATGTTCGAGGAATCCAACTTCCTTCAACCAAAACTCACACTTGCTGAACTTGGCATATAACTGGTGTTCTCGGAGCTTCCCAAGTACCAAACGCAGATGCTCCTTATGTTCCTCTTCATTCTTTGAGTAGACCAGAATATCATCAATGAACACCACGATGAACTTATCCAAAAACTCCATAAACACCTTGTTCATCATGTTCATGAAATAGGCAGGTGCGTTAGTCAGACCAAATGACATAACGATATACTCATATAGCCCGTACCTTGTGGTAAAAGTTGTCTTAGGTATATCCTGCTCTCGAATCTTCAATTGGTGGTACCCTGATCGTAGATAGATCTTGGAAAACACCTTAGCGCCTTGCAGCTAGTCAAACAAATCACTGATCATCGGCAGTGGGTACTTATTCTTGATCGTCACCTCATTCAATCCTCGGTAATCAACAACGATCCATCCTTCTTCTCCACTAGAAGTACTGGTGATCCCCAAGGTAACGAGCTTGGGCGAATATAACCTTTATCCAATAACTCCTTAATCTGCTTCATAATTTCCTCTAAATCCTTTGCGGGCATCCTGTACGGTCTCTTAGAGATTGGCCCTGTGCCTGGCAAAAGCTCGATCAAAAACTCAATGTCTCTATCTGGTGGCATGCCTGGCAACTCCTCTGGAAATACATCCGGAAATCCTTCACCACTGGTACTTCCTCCTGTACAACTCCTGATAAGGAATTTACTTGAGTCCTGTTCGGCACATGACGGGATACATACTTGTTCCTTCTTCCTTCTGGGGTGGTAAGCAAAATCGACTTACTGGCGCAGTCAATGTTCCCTTCATACTTCGATAACCAATCCATGCCTAATATTACATCCAGTCCTTGTGACTCCAATACAATTAGGTCTGAGGGAGACAGGTAGTTACCAATCCTTAATGGTAACCGATCACACCAAAGGCTAGCCATATACTCTGCTCCTGGTGAGGTTACTAACATGGGTGTCCTAAGGGTTTGGGTTGGCAGTTTAAACTTATCCACAAATCCTCTTGATATGTATGATTGCGATGCACCAGTATCAAAAAGAATGATTGCAGCAAATGACTTAATCATAAACTTACCTATTACTGCATCGGGTTGTGCTTCAATCTCCTCCATGCTAACGTGGTTCACTTGTCCCCTGTTGAAAGGGTTGGGCTTCTTCCCAGAGCTTCCATTGCCATTTCCATTGTTTGCTTCAGAACATTCTGTGGCATAATGTCCATTCTTCCCGCACTTGAAACAAGTAATGTGACTTAGATCCTTCTTGGCAGGCGTTGCGGGGTTGGTACGGTTCTGGCCATTTCTTCCTCCATTACCATTTGCATTACTGGGGCCACTATGGTTGTGCGCAACTCCTCCATTGTGGTTGTGACCTCCATGGTTATGTTTGATGGGTTCTCCCGAGTTTGGAGTAAAACGGAGTCTCTGTTTAGCTCCAGGATTATACTTCCTGTGTCCATACTTCCTCTTACGGTTGTCAATCTGCTGCTACTTCCCTTCAATCATGAGAGCTCTATCTACCAACTGTTGGTAGTTATTAAAAGTTGCTATCATCAACTGCATGCTCAGCTCATCATTCAGTCCTTGCAGAAACTTCTCCTATTTAGCTGCATCTGTAGCAACATCATCTGGGGCATAACGTGCTAGCTTGCTAAAGTCATCCACATACTAGCCAACGATGCGTCCTCCTTGGCGTAAGTTGCGAAACTCACGCTTCTTCATGGCCATAGATCCTGCTGATACATGGGCTGTGCGAAAGGCCTTCTGAAACTGGTCCCACGTAACAGTGTCGAAGGGATAGGTGACAGTGTAATTTTCCCACCATGCTGTTGCGGGTCCATCAAGCTGATGTGAGGCAAAACACACTCTTTCTGCATCTGTGCATCCTTCAGTGGTCAACTCCCTTCCAATCTTGCGGAGCCAATCATCTGTGACTATCGGCTCGGTGCTATTGGAGAACCCTGGCGGATTCAGCCTTAGAAAACGGGCTAAGTGATCAACAGGTGGTGGTGGTGGGTTGTAGTTATTGTTGTTGTTCCTCTGATTCTCATTCTGGACTAGTATCTGCATCAATGCATTCTGCTGGTGGATCAACTAAGTGAGCTCTGGTGGGAAAGCAAATGCATTGTCGCGTCTCGGAGGCATCTGATGGGTTTAGAAAAGATGAGAAAACAGAGTAGAATGGGGTCTAGGGGGAAAACACTACCCATATGCACATGAGATAAACACAATCGTATCACTTAAATCAATTCAAACAAGGGCATACAATCGGTCTAACTATCGTTACAAAAGTGCTCGTACTATACTATATACATGGGGGAATACTACTACTGTTATGGTGGTCGACTAGAAAAATTGATCGGTAGAAGACTCCATAATATCTGCTCCAGCTTCATCAACAAAGTCATCATCGCTATCGTCAGGGTCCGAGTTAGTGTCGTCGATGATGTTGTAGTTCTCCGGGCAGGTGGAACCGTCATCTTCTCCTCCTGGCGCGGGGTCTCCCATGAATACTCCTAACTTCCTTGTCAGATCGTCATTCTTCTCCACTAGTATGATGATTTCCTCCTCATAATCTTCACGAGTAGCCTTGAGTTCCTCTTCAAGCTCCGTGATCCTTGTCATTGCCTTCTTTAGATCTATCATGCCTGCGCACATCTGGTTCTCCTGGAGACGAATGTGCTGGTTTAACTCCTGGATGAAAGCGGCAATTGATCTATCCTTCCTGGTGCTGATCATCTCCCATTGATCATCTCGGCGCCCACAAATCTGGTAGATAGTATCCTTGAGATCCTTGTGGTAAACTTCTCAAATGCGTCCCATGGTGATGTGGGCTGCGATACTCTTGCCTAGACTCCAGGTGGGTGCATCAAAGGAAAACTCTGTGGGCTCAGTGACTGGCATGAACATACTTCATGGAACTTGAACTTGGATCATCCAGCGCTCCTCTTCTGGTAAAGTGGCGTTGTAGGTCCCGGTGAAGCTGGGTATTCCAATATTCAGGTACTTAGTGTCTTCCTTTAAGTGTCTTCCAAAGGGTGTGTCTTCATCCGGTTGTGCAAACTTGTTCCTCGTGTCCGCCATCCTAAAGAGTAGAAAAGGGAGAAGAGTCAGAAATGAGAAGAGAGTAGTGATCTAGGGTTTTAGCTTAGTGGTCGTGTCCTACAGTCAGCGTGTGCTCTGATACCATCTTGTAGCAACCAGACTTCAGACAGTCCGATCTCTGTGCATCAGTGTCATCCCTAGATCGGTAATGCTGACATGCACAATAGTTGAGCATTTATAACAGAGTAGCAATCACACACTTATTACATTGAATGTCTCAAAAGAGAACAAAAACAATAAATATGGCTTAAGGCCATCTAAATCGATAACAGCGGAAGGCTTCGAAGATAAAGTGAGTCCATCAACTCCAACGGCATCACTGAGTGAAAGACAATGACCTATGGCTCCTTACTCGTTGTCTGAAAAGTATGCAACATAAATGTTGCAGCCCGGAACGGGTCAGCAAATGGAATATGATGGCAAGGTAACACAAGAGAATAATGAGCAAAATAAATGCTATCACTACATGCATATTTGGCTGGTGGAGGCTGTATGGTTAATATGTTTTTGCGAAAAGCCATTTTTTTCCTACAACAAAGGAATAAATTTTATTTAACTATCATGGTAGTCGTTAAACATTGAGAAGGTTCCTCCAACTCAATCCCAATTAAACATCATCATTAAGCCCAATCAATTTAAATTAAGAGTAATGAGATCAATCATGATAAATCAAGGAGTAGATAATCAACATGTCCATAACTGGGGACACGGCTAACCATTATTAGTTTATACACTCTGCAGAGGTTTGCGCACTTTTCCCCACAAGACTTGAATACATCCATTGTCGGAGATTCGAGACACAGTCTTTCTGAAGCATTAACTCCCTACTCTGGGTAGACTATACCACCTACAACCCACTACATCTGCTAGTCTACCTCTTCAAGAGCTCCACACAACTTACTCAACTATGCTAGAGCCCATAATAGCTTGTGGCTGCACACCAAAGTTTCTAGCATGAATAATCTTATGATCCCTTTGAGCCTGGGTGGCGGGCCATAGAATGATCACACGAGTCCTCCGGGATATCCTAGAACAACACTGGGTACTCCATGTGTCCACAAGCAATCCACCCAGATGTGTATTCAAGTTGCGACCTTAAGTTGAACCATTAATTAACAAGCTCACATCTGTCATGAATTTCTCTCAAACCCAATCCACGTCTACGAGCATAGCATAGCAATATAAGCAACGTAGAGGTAACATCCCGATGGTTTGATATAAACAGGTGCATAGGTACTACCTCATCTACTTCCCAAAACCCACAATTTAATCAGATCCTAATCATGCAAGTGTTTGAGGATTGATCTAATGCAATAAAACTGGGTAGTAAAGAAGTATGATGAAAGTGTTACTTGCCTTGCTGATGATTCACAAAACCTAGAGACTCGTAGTAGCACGCTTCGCACTCCAGGTACTCTATCGCAAACAAACAAGTATACAATAAGCACTCAACTAGAAGCACGGGTAAAACTCAAATAAGAAGATCTAACCAGAAAGTTCAACTTAAGAACTCCGGTTTGCAAAAAGAATCAAATCGAACGAAGCAATGAAACATAAACTGCGAAAGAAACAAGATCCGATTACTAATCTGAACTAAAGTCAAATTTACTGTTTCAAAATCTTGTTCAAGTTGGTTAAACAGAAAGTGGGCTTCGAGACGAAGATCTAGGCGCTTGAATCGCCTGATTCCGATAGACAAGCGAAAAGATAAACTAAAACAAAAATCGGATCAGAAATCACGATCGAAAATAATCACGAAAAATCCGAGAAAAAACTGATGAACAGGCTAACTAACGAACGTTCGCTGCTTGTGGCTAACGGGCGCAAACTGTTCGTTAAAATGAACGTACAGACGAACGTCCGCTACTTAACTAAACCGAAAAAACCCGATCTAAACCGATTCAAAATGAAAAAAACGAAACTAGGGTTTACATAAAAAACCAGTTGGTTTCTAAAAACCCGACGGCGTCTACCTCGGGTCCGACGGGGTCCAGCGGCGGAGCAAGGCGGCGTCGGTGAGGAGAGGCGGCGGCGTGGCAGTGGCGGGGCGGCAGGGCGGCGACGCGGAAGCGGCGGCGTGGCAAGGCGGCGGCGGAGCGGTGGGTTGCGGGGCTCGGTCCTCGGGCTTTAAAGGCCGGCCGAGCGGAGTCCCGGTCGGTTACGGCCCAGAGTCGGTTTCCTTTTAAAAAAAAATATTCCGACATGCAGAAAAAGAAAGAAAAGAAATACTAAATGGACTCGAAAAATCCTGAAATAAATTTTCCCCGTCCTCTAAAAATCTAACGGGCAAGGTGAACATTTATTTGAGCCTAAAATGCAATTTTGAAAAATGCATATTTTTCCTAATTTCAAATAAAATAGCAATAAAACTCTGAATAAAATCCTATTTGATTTTAATATTAATTCTCCAATATTTCTTTATTTTGGGAAATTCATTCTATCCCCTCTCTTTATTTTCATAAAAGAAATATATGAAGAGAAAATAATTAAAATCAAACGATCCTCTTTTCAAGATTTGAGAGAACTGAAATATGAACAATAACGAAATCCCCAACTCTCTCCGTGGGTCCTTGAGTTGCGTAGAACTTCTAGGATCAAACCAAAATGGAATAAAATATGATATGCCATGATGATCTAATGCATAACATTCCAAATGGAAATTTGGGATGTTACAGTGATGGTATATGGACTCGGATTGGTGGTGGTATATGGACTCGGAGCGTCGGTGGTATATGGACTCGGAGCGGTGGTGGTATATGGACTCGGATCGGTGGTGGTATATGGACTCAGGGAAGTAGCGGATAAGCGGTGGTTGTACATGGCAGGGTGATACATCTCCAACGTATCTACTTTTCCAAACACTTTTGCCCTTGTTTTCGACTCTAACTTGCATGATTTGAATGGAACTAACCCGGACTGACGCTGTTTTCAGCAGAATTACCATGGTGTTATTTATGTGCAGGAGCAAACGTTCTCGGAATGACCTGAAACTTCACCGAGCAACTTTTCAGAAAATATGAAAAATACCTGCAAAAGATGAAGGCCAGGGGGCCCACCACCTCTCCACAAGGGTGGGGGGCGCGCCTGCCCCCCTAGGGCGCGCCCCCTACCTCGTGGGCCCCCTGTTGCCTCTCCAACTCCAACTCCATATATTGCATTTCAGGGAGAAAAAAATCAGAGAGAAGAAATCATCGCGTTTTACGATACGGAGCCGCCGCCAAGCCCTAAAACCTCTCGGGAGGGCTGATCTCGAGTCCGTTTGGGGCTCCGGAGAGGGGAATCCGTTGCCATCGTCATCATCAACCATCCTCGATCACCAATTTCATGATGTTCACCGCCGTGCGTGATTAATTCCATCATAGGCTTGCTGGACGGTGATGGGTTGGATGAGATCTATCATGTAATCGAGTTAGTTTTGTTAGGGTTTGATCCCTAGTATCCACTATGTTCTGAGATTGATGTTGCTATGATTTTGCTATGCTTAATGCTTGTCACTAGGGCCCGAGTGCCATGATTTCAGATCTGAACCTATTATGTTTTCATTAATATATGAGAGTTCTTGATCCTATCTTGCAAGTCTATAGTCACCTATTATGTGTTATGATCCGTTAACCCTAAAGTGACAATAATCTGGATACTTACCGGTGATGACCGTAGTTTGAGGAGTTCATGTATTCACTATGTGTTAATGCTTTGATCCGGTACTCTATTAAAAGGAGGCCTTAATATCCCTTAGTTTCCGTAAGGACCCCGCTGCCACGAGAGGGTAGGATAAAAGATGTCATGCAAGTTATTTTCCATAAGCACGTATGACTATATTCGGAATACATGCCTACATTACATCAACGAACTGGAGCTAGTTCTGTGTCACCCTAGGTTATGACTGTTACATGATGAACCACATCAGCATAATTCTCCGTCATAGATCCATTGCCTACGAGCTTTCCACATATTGTTCTTCGCTTATTTACTTTCCCGTTGCTATTGCTATGATCACTACAAAATACCAAAACATTGCTTTTACTACCGTTACCTTTTGATACCGTTATCACTATTATCATATTACTTTGCTACTAAACACTTTGTTGCAGATATTAAGTTTCTAGGTGTGGTTGAATTGACAACTCAGCTGCTAATACTTGAGAGTATTCTTTGGCTCCCCTTGTGTCGAATCAATAAATTTGGGTTGAATACTTTACCCTCGAAAACTGTTGCGATCCCTTATACTTGTGGGTTATCAAGACTATTTTCTTGCGCCGTTGCCAGGGAGCATAGCTCTATTCTTTGAGTCACTGGGGATATATATCTGCTTATCATTATGAAGAACTTGAGAGATCCAAAAATCAAGATCTATCCCTCAACTACGAGGGGAGGTAAGGAACTACCATCTAGCTCTGCACTTGATTCACCTTCTGTTTTGAGTAAGCTTGCGACACCTACACCTGCTTCTGCTATTCGTTCTGATATGTCGCATGTTATTGATGATGCCACTTCTGCTATGCATGATAGTTATGATGAAACTACCTCTATGCCTGATACTACTATGCCACTTAGTGATTTTCTTGATGAACAACTTGCTAGAGCTAGAGAAATTGAAAATATTGAATCTGATGATACTGATGAAAGTGATGGTGAAGAATCACTTGTTATTCCTAAGGGTTGTGGTTTTTATCAAGAAGCTTCTTTAGCTATTTTAGCTTGCAAAAATAGAAATGAACTCAAAAGGTTATTAGCTAAATGGAGTAAGCAATCTCTAAATGCTAGAATGAAACCTGACCCTGCTTTTGCTACTTCACCTATCTTTGTTACTGATAAGGATTATGAATTCTCTGTTGATCCTGATATAATTACTTTGGTTGAATCTGATCCTTTTCATGGTTATGAATCTGAAACTGTTGTGGCACACTTACTAAATTAAATGATATAGCCACCCTGTTCACTAAAAATGAGAGAACTCGTTACTTTTACATCCTTAAAATATTTCCGTTCTCATTAAAGGGTGATGCTAAGATATGGTTTAATTCTATTGACCCTGGTTGTGTGCGTAGTCCCTAGGATATGATTTATTACTTCTCTGCTAAATATTTCCCTGCTCATAAGAAACAAGCTGCTTTAAGGGATATATATAATTTTGTGCAAATTGAAGAAGATAGTCTCCCACAAGCTTGGGAGAGGCTTCTCCAATTACTTAATGCTTTGCCTGATCATCCTCTTAAGAAAAATGAAATACTTGATATCTTTTATAATGGACTAACCGATGCCTCCAGAGATTACCTGGATAGTTGTGCTAGTTCTGTTTTCAGGGAAAGAACACCGGATGAAGCTGAAATTCTATTGAATAATATGTTGACAAATGAAAATAATTGGACACCTCCGGAGCCAATTCCTGAGCCTATTCCTAAACCAACTCCGAAGAAGAGGGGTATTCTATTTCTCAGTCCCGGAGATATGCAAGAGGCAAAGAAATCTATGAGAGAAAAAGGTATTAAAGCTGAAGATGTTAAGAATTTACCTCCTATTGAAGAAATACACGGTCTTAATTTACCCCCTATTGAAGAAACATATAATCTTAATCCATTACCTATTGAAGAAACTCATGGTCTTGATAACCCAACACAGGTAGTAAAGGTAATTTCTCTCTATAGATATGATAAAGCTGAAATCCCATTTACTAAATTTGCTAGCCCATGCTTAGATGAGTTTGATAAATTTATGGCTAAGCAAGAAGAGTTTAATGCTTATTTTGGTAGACAATTGAAATACAATTCAAATATGCTTGAACACTTGGGTGATTATATGGCTAATGTTAAAGGCGAACTTAAACTTATTAGTAAACATGCTTCTATGGTTACCACTCAAGTAGAACAAGTACTTAAATCTCAAAATGATTTGCTCAATGAATTGAATAGTAAAGATAATGACTCAGGAACCTTTGTATCCTGAAGGCCACCCTAAGAGAATTGAGCAAGATTCTCAGAGAAATAATATAGATGTACCTAGTTCTTCTAAAAAGAAGAAAAAGAAAAATGATAGGACTTTGCATGCTTCTAGTGATCCTATTGTTGAAACACCTGAGAATCCAAATGATATTTCTATTTCTGATGCTGAAACTCAATCTGGTAATGAATCTGAAGATAATGTTAATGATAATGTTCATGATGATGCTCAACCTAGTAATGATAATGACATAGAAATTGAACCTGCTGTTGATCTTGATAACCCACAATCAAAGAATCAATGTTATGATAAGAAAGACTTTGTTGCTAGGAAACATGGTAAAGAAAGAGAACCATGGGTTCAGAAACCCATGCCTTTTCCTCCCAAACCATCCAAGAAAAAGGATGATGAGGATTTTGAGCGCTTTGCTGAAGTGATTAGACCTATCTTTTTGCGTATGCGATTAACTGATATGCTCAAAACCAATCCTTATGCTAAGTACATGAAAGATATTATTACAAATACAAGAAAGATACCGGAAGCTGAAATTTCCACCGTGCTTGCTAATTATACTTTTAAAGGTGGAATACCAAAGAAACTTGGAGATCCAAGAGTACCCACTATACCATGCTCTATTAAAAGAAACTATGTTGAAACTGCTTTATGTGATCTTGGAGCCGGTGTTAGTGTTATGCCTCTCTCTTTATATCGTAGACTTGATTTGAATAAGTTGACACCTACTGAAATATCTTTGCAAATGGCTGATAAATCAACTGCTATACCTGTCGGTATTTGTGAGGACGTGCCTGTTGTGGTTGCAAATGTTACTATTTTAACGGACTTTGTTACTCTTGATATTCCTGAGGAAGATAGTATGTGTATTATTCTTGGAAGACCCGTTTTGAATAGTGCAGGGGCTGTTATTGATTGCACTAAAGGCAATGTCACTTTTCATGTTAATGGTAACGAGCATACGGTACGCTTTCCGAAGAAACAACCTCAAGTTCATAGTATCAACTCTATTGGAAAAATTCCATCGATTATATTTGGAGGTTTTGAATTTCCTCTTCCTACTGTCAAGAAGAAATATGATATTCTTATTATTGGGGATGTGCATATCCCCGTTGAGGTAACATAGTGTTATTCGAAATTTCTCCGGTTCCATGTTATTCGGAATGAGTTCGTTAACAAGACTTGATCAACCTTGTTGGTGGATTCCTTTTGATGATCATGAGATGGATGAAACTAGAAGGCACAACCTTCTGTACCCCACTTTTACTTTCTGTTATTTAAATTAAATAAAATAAAATAAATATTTTCTGTCTGTTATCTGATTATCCGTGCAATATAAAAATACCTCGAAAAAAAGTTCTCCAAATGCCCTGAAATTTAAATATGATTTTTTCTAGAATATTTGAGAATATTTGGCACTGAGACCACAGCAGGGGGGTCAACCACCTGCCCATGAGGGTGGAAGGCGTGCCCTACCCCCTGGGCGCGCCCCTAACTCGTGGGCCCACGGTGGCCCTCCTCCACTTATCCTTTCACCCATACACTTCTTCTTCCTCCCACAAATAAGAATATCCAGCTCAAGCACGAGTTTTAGCTCACTTTGCTGCCATTTTTTATCTCCTTGCTCAAAGCACCTCTCACAAAACTGCTTGGGGAGATTGTTCCTTGGTATGTGACTCCTCCATTGATCCAATTAGTTTTTGTTCTAGTGCTTTATTCATTGCAATTTTTTGCTGCTTAGGTGACCCTGTTCTTGAGTTTGCATGTCAAATTTATATGGTCAAAAGTAGTTTTGATGCATGATATAGGCTCTAGGCACTTGTAGGAGTAGTTGCTATCAATATTATTGAGTTTGGTTTACTTTTATTTTGAAGTTACTAAAAAATTTCAGAATTTTTCAGAGGAAGAAATATGCTTAGGAAAATGTTTCAAGGTGGTTCTTCAAGGAAGCAAGGACCCAGGCTTGCAATGCATGATGCTGATGACGAGCCACCAAGAGACGCTCCAGTGCGTCCTTGTGAATGGCCTTCTGAGAACTTTATGGATCGAGCGGGAATTAAGGAAGAATTCAACTCATATTTGCGTAACGCTGATCTCGTGAGCTTCGAGAAAGAGAAGTGCAGCCAGAATCACAACCTCACCAGTACCTTTGTGAGGAGGTTTGACTTTTCAACTTCACGTAATTCTCCAACTCTCCTGTTTGATCTTTATGATAATTCTTACACTATGGACTTAGAGGATTTTACCACTGCATGCAAACTTCCACAATGGGGTAGTATAAGGGATCCTCGCAAATCTGAATTTAGAGATTTTCTTGCTAGCATAACTATGGGAGAATCTAGAGATATAACACAAGCTACCATAGGGAGCATTCACTTTCCAGCTATACATTATTTTGCTCTCTTCATAGTTAGATGCATTAATGGTAAATATGAGGCATGTCACATGTGTGTCCCTGACCTCAGTATTCTTTGGAGTGTTGTGTTAGGAGACAAATCTTATAATTTGGGAGCCATTGTTGCACGTAGGTTGCATCTTAATAGATTTAATGGAGATTTCTTTGGTGGAATTTATGCAACCCGCATAGCTAATTTTCTTGGTATAGCCATATGCGAAGACGATATTGAATTACCTCCTACTTATCTAGATTTTAATGCTATGGTTCACCACCAGTTTGTCGAGAGGAACGAATCACCTCTCGAGTATCGACTAATCTTTGACAGACGTCGTCCTATCTGTATTACTCTCCCTGCTCCTGCCTTCTTTGATTATCAGGCAAGAGGAAGTTATACTATTACCAGAGAGGAGGCATATGAGTACGAGAGGAAAGAGGAGGCCGCTCATTGCCACGCTGCAGCTTAGCAGGCGATAGCCGCTGCATCGCAGTATGACCCTAGCTACTATTATGGATATCCGCCAGGCCAGCCGTGGCCATAGACCAACTTAGGGCAAAAGCCTAAGCTTGGGGGAGTACGCATTTCCCACCGACATTACATTTATGTTCACACACTCATTGCTAAATATCAATGCTCATACTTTTTCATTGTATCATCCATGCTAGTTTAATTTCCTTTTTATGCTTTTCTTTTGTGTTTAAATAAACCTTAAGAAAAACCAAAAAAAATAGTTGTAGCTTTTAATCAGTTTAATTTCCATGCTTGTAGTAGTAATTAAAAAGAAAACCCAAAAATATTTCATGTTCTTCTTTTGCTTGTTGGGAGCTTTCCCATGTAAATAGTCTTATTTCTTTTCTTTTCTTTGGGGGTCGGTAGGAGAAGACCATAATTAAATTGTTGAAGTGGCTCTTATATGCATTATTGTTTATCTGACAAAAGAGCCCATATTGCCTTGTCTTCTCCTGTTTATTGAATGCTTGCAGATTCCAGCCTAGTCCAATGCACGTGCACTATTATCATTATTCACATCGTTCGGTCGTGCAAGTCAAAGGCAATTATGATGCTATATGATGGACTGGTTGAGATGAGAAAAGATGGTATGAACTCGACCTCTTTTGTTTTTGTAAATATGATTAGTTCATCGTTCCTGATTCAGCCTATTATGAATAAACATGTTTGCAATGGCAATTAGAGATCATAGTTTCTTGTGCCATGCTTGATTAGCTATGAGTTATAATGGTTTACCTTGCGTTCCAACATGCTATTGAGATAGTTATGCTATGGTATGATAGGGTGGTATCCTCCTCTGAATGATTTAAGTGACTTGACTTGGTGCATGTTCATGCATGTAGTTGAAACAAAATCAACATAGCCTTCACGATATTTATATTCATGGTGGATTATATCCTACTCATGCTTGCATTCGGTGTTGATAAATTTTAATGCATGTTCATGACTGTTGTCGCTCTCTAGCTGGTCCCTTCCCAGTCTTTTGCTAGCCTTCACCTGTACTAAGCGGGAATACTGCTTGTGCATCCAATCCCTTAAACCCCAATGTTATTCCACATGAGTCCACTATACCTACCTATATACGGTATCTACCTGCCGTTCCAAGTAAATTTGTATGTGCCAAACTCTAAACCTTCAAATAAATATCCTATTTTGTATGCTTGAATAGCTCATGTATCAACTAGGGATGTCCGTATCTTCCATGTTAGGCGGGTTATTCTCAAGAGGAGTGGACTCCGCTCCTCAGTCATGAGATAAATGGCTGGTCACCGAGATGCCCAGTCCCACGCTTTTTGCAAACTAAATCAAAATAATTGCAAACAAAACTCCCCCTGGGACTCTTGTTAGTTGGAGGCACTCGTTGTTTTGAGCAAGCCATGGATTGATGCTTGTTGGTGGAAGGGGGAGTATAAAGTTTACCATTCTGTTTGGGAACCACCTATAATGTGTGTAGCATGGAAGATATCGCCATCTCTTGGTTGTTTTGTTGACAATGAAATATACCGCTCAAAATATTATTCACCTCTGTTTCAAAACTGAGCTCTGGCACCTCTACAAATCCCTGCTTCCCTCTGTGAAGGGCCTATCTATTTACTTTTATGCTGAGTCATCATCCTCTTATTAAAAAGCACTAGTTGGAGAGCACCGCTGTCATTTGCATTCATTACTATTAATTTACATTGAGTATGACTTGACTGGATCTCTTTTACCATGAATTACAATGTATAGTCAGTCCTTGGTCTTTAAAGGTGCTCTACATTTATGTTTTGCGTTCTCAGAAAGGGCTAGTGAGATACCACCTTGTTATATCATATTATGATTGTTTTGAGAAAGTGTTGTCATCCGAGATTTATTATTATCGCTCGCTAGTTGATTATGCTATTGATATGAGTAAACTTGAGACCTATGCGTTATTGCAAATGTGGTTAGTTATAATCTTTGCTGAAAACTTGAATGTTGGGTTTACATATTTACAACAAGAGCAAACAGAGTTTCTAAAAGTTTTTTCTTTATCACTTCCAGTTTATCAACTGAATTACTTGAGGACAAGCAAAGGTTTAAGCTTGGGGGAGTTGATACGTCTCCAACATATCTACCTTTCCAAACACGTTTGCCCTTGTTTTGGACTCTAACTTGCATGATTTGAATGGAACTAACCCGGACTGACGCTGTTTTCAGCAGAATTACAATGGTGTTATTTATGTGCAGGAGCAAACGTTCTCGGAATGACCTGAAACTTCACGGAGCAACTTTTCAGAAAATATGAAAAATACCTGCAAAAGATGAAGGCCAGGGGGCCCACCACCTCTCCACGAGGGTGGGGGGCGCGCCTGCCCCCCTAGGGCGCGCGCCCTACCTTGTGGGCCCCCTGTTGCCTCTCCAACTCCAACTCCATATATTGTGTTTCAGGGAGAAAAAAATCAGAGAGATGAAATCATCGCGTTTTACGATACGGAGCCGCCGCCAAGCCCTAAAACCTCTCGGGAGGGCTGATCTGGAGTCCGTTCGGGGCTCCGGAGAGGGGAATCCGTCGCCACCGTCATCATCAACCATCCTCCATCACCAATTTCATGATGCTCACCGTCGTGCGTGAGTAATTCCATCATAGGCTTGCTGGACGGTCATGGGTTGGATGAGATCTATCATGTAATCGAGTTAGTTTTGTTAGGGTTTGATCCCTAGTATCCACTATGTTCTGAGATTGATGTTGCTATGACTTTGCTATGCTTAATGCATGTCACTAGGGCCCGAGTGCCATGATTTCAGATCTGAACCTATTATGTTTTCATTAATATATGAGAGTTCTTGATCCTATCTTGCAAGTCTATAGTCACCTATTATGTGTTATGATCCGTTAACCCCGAAGTGACAATAATCGGGATACTTACCGGTGATGACCGTAGTTTGAGGAGTTCATGTATTCACTATGTGTTAATGCTTTGTTCTGGTACTCTATTAAAAGGAGATCTTAATATCCCTTAGTTTCCGTAAGGACCCCGCTGCCACGGGAGGGTAGGAAAAAATATGTCATGCAAGTTCTTTTCCATAAGCATTTATGACTATATTTAGAATACATGCCTACATTACAGCAATGAACTGGAGCTAGTTCTGTGTCACCCTAGGTTATGACTGTTACATGATGAACCGCATCCGGCATAATTCTCCATCACCGATCCATTGCCTACGAGCTTTCCGCATATTGTTCTTCGCTTATTTACTTTCCCATTGCTATTGCTATCTGAAAGTGCGTTATATCGACTAGAGGGGGGTGAATAGGCGATTTTTATGAAAGTCTTCAAAACATGAAAGTTATGAAGACAAACAGTATAGATATGTCTATCACTTAAGCAGCGGAAGTTAGATTACACTAGGCAAGCCATGGTCAAGTATTCAATAGAGTGAAAGCACAAGACAAGTAGCTGCAGTGTAATAAGGAACAGATAGGAAGAAGTTATAAAGCCAAACAAATCATACAGTTATGATGTGGAAACAGAAGATACAGCAAGCATGCAATGGCTTCACAATGTGTAACAGTAAGTAAAAGGAAGTGAAGATGAAACCAGTGACACGCTGAAAACAATGATTTGTTGGACCAGTTCCAGTTGCTGTGACAATTGTACGTCTGGTTGGAGTGGCTAGGTATTTAAACCAAAGGACACACAGTCCCGGACACACAGTCCTGAACACGCAGCTCAGGACACCCAGTCCTCACCGTTTTCTCCTTGAGCTAAGGTCACACAGACCTCGCCCAATCACTCTGGTAAGTCTTCAAGGTAGACTCCCAAACCTTCACAGACTTCGTTCACTGGCAATCCACAATTTCTCTTGGATGCTCAGAACGCGACGCCTAACCGGCTGGAGGATGCACAGTCCTCAAGTGTAATAAGTCTTCAGATCACTCAGACAAGAAGACTTAAGTGATGCCCAATTAACTCTGGCTCTGGGTGGTTAGGGCTTTTCTCCTCGCTAGGAATTTTTCTCTCAAAGGCTTCGAGGTGGGTTGCTCTCAAACGACAAAAGCCGTGCACTGAAATCTGAGCAGCCAACCATTTGTGGTTGTAGGGGGTGGACTATTTATAGCCACTGGGCAACCCGACCTGATTTGTCCGAAATGACCCTGGGTCACTAAGGAACTGACACGTGTACCAATGGTCAGATTTCAAACTCACATGGCAACTTTACTTGGGCTACAAGTAAAGCTGACTTGTCCGACTCTGGACAAGATTTGCTCTCATAGTCTTCGCTCGAAGATATAGGTTTTGAATTAGGCATCACTTCAGTCATTCTGACTGGTTCTCTTGGACCCCACTTAACAGTACGGTGGTTCCGATGACTCAACACATATGAAATAGAACTACGAAGGATCTAAGTCTTCGAGTTCCATAGGCTTCACGTAGTGTCTTCTCTTGTCATAGTCTTCAATGTGAATATCTTCATATACCACCATTGTCTTCAATGTCTTCGTACATTTTTAGGGGTCATCTCTGGTAGTAAAACCGAATCAATGAGGGACTTCTACCTGTGTTATCCTGCAATTCTCACAAAAACATTAGTCCCTCAACTAGGTTTGTCGTCAATACTCCAAAACCAACTAGGGGTGGCACTAGATGCACTTACAATCTCCCCCTTTTTGGTGATTGATGACAAACTAGTTGAAGTTTTCAACGGGGAATATAATTTGTGAAATTGTAAAGGAATTGTCTTCATAAGCTGCAAGGGCTCCCCCTGAAGATGTGCATATAAGTAATTTGCTTCTTGAATGCAAATGCACATGGCAGGTTGTACTTGTGGAAATCCACTTCAACTTATGATGACAATCCACCATGCATGTAAAATTATATGAAGAGAATGACATGCATAATGAAAAATGGACGTCTGCGGAATGATATAAGTGTCGAAATTATCGTCGTACATGCGGAATTTATCTTCGCAAAAACATAGTGGCAAACAAGTAGCAGACGACCATCGAGTTTAAGTGTTACAACTCAAAGAACCAAGTGTAGCAAAACGAGAGTTGTAAGCACGAAGCAAAATGTAGCAAAATATAAAGGCACTCGCCCATAATGACCCGCTTGAAGACTATAAACATCATATGCTTCTCCCCCTTTTGTTAATGATGACCAAAAAGGTTTGAAGACATAGAGTTTTCTACGCGTTCCCAGGCGCAGCAGGGTCGGTGGAGGCGTTTGGCGGTGCAGACGAGCTTGGTGCAGATTCGACGCGCGCTGAAGGAGGTGGAGGTGATGTAGCGTCGTCTTCTTCTTCGATAATCCTGGCAGTTACGGTGGCAGCAGAGGAAGAGAACTCCGAATCTTCAAGTGAGGGAGTTCTGCGAAGCATTGCCCTTCGAGGAGGTGTGGAGTCAAATTTGAAGCGCTCTGTGAAGCCATCCTCTTGAAGTTCAGCTTCAGGACACATCATCGTGAGTCCTTTCCAAGTGCGGCGACAGGTTTCGTGTGCAACAAATGCATTCTTGGTTGCAAGATTTCGGATACGATTGACGTCCTCCATGATGCTTTTCATCTGCCTCTTGAGCCAGTCGTGATGCCTGTCCTGCTTTTGGTGAAGAGCCACAAGAAGCTCTCGGTCATTGAGGGCACGAGCACGCTTCTTGGGTCGCTGCTCAGCTGGGCTGTCAGTGGCTTCAGTAGAGGCAGGTGCACGTGTGGTGCCAGCCAACGGATACACTCTGGAGATGGCTGCAACACCTTCATCATTCTGAGTGAAGCTTTGGTGTTCTACATTCTGAAGACTTAATGGTTGCTTGGCAGGCTCAGGATATATAGCTTCAGCAGAGTGTCCACATCTGGCAAGAAGATCCGATGGTTGCGGGCTAAGGGCTGATATGAAATCGCAGAATGAAGCTTGATCAGCCGCATAACCCAAGGAGCATAAAACTTCAAGCCAAATAAATCCGAGCCGGATGCCGCAAGCTGGCGTATGAAGAAGTCCTGCGCATTGAAGCATTTGCCATGAAGGATGTAGAATATGAGAGTCTTCATTGCACCCTCAACCTTGGCATGTGGAGAGTGTCCCTTGATGGGCCAGAGAGTCCGCCTGATGATGTGATATATGGTTCTGGGCAGGTACTCTAAGTCTTCAACAAAGAACTCAGTTGGATAGGGTGCATCATGGGGCAATGGCTTCATCATTGAGAGCATCTGACTCATATTTGGTTCAGGCCTTTGGAATATGCTCTCAATTGCTTCAGCATGTAGTTGGCAGCCTTCCTCGAAGAATTCGCTAGGAGTGGGCAGGCCGGTAAGCTCAATGATATTGAATGCATTGGCTTCATGATGGACATTTCCGGTCATCCACTCCAGGACCCAAGTCTTCAGATCTCTGTTGTAGCCTTTGATATGAAGAGTGGCATAGAATTGAAGCAGAAGCTCTTCATTCTAGTGCTCTTCATCTGTGATAAACGACAGCAAACCCACTTGCTTGAAGCAATCCAGTGCTTCTTCCAGGTCGGGCAGACCAGCAACAGCTTCAACCTCAAGGCGCTTGTGCGGGAAGATGCGGCCTTGGTTGTAGAGGATGCATGAGTAATAGCTGCGTTGTGGATAGCTCCAGAACCTATCTAATACAATCCGTTCCCTTGAATAAGGGTTCTTGGAGCTGTTGAAGAACGTATTATCTGCCCTGAAGCTATTGACATTAAAGGAGCCAGGAGCTGATGTAGGACCTGGGAACCTTGGCAGTCGTGGGATCGGCTTCTGAACCTGAGGCCTGTGCGCAACATGATAGTTGAATTGTGGACCGGCAGTAGACTCAGGCACAGAAATGTCAGGAGCAGTAGCTTCAGTGTCTTCTGAAGCTGTTGATGGGGAGGGCTCCACGTTGGCTTCAAGGTTGGTGGTGGCAGCCTCCATATTTTCTGCCTCCACTTGACTAGCTGGAGGGTCAGACGCAGGCACATTCTCCTGGAGAACTGCTTCTTGGTGGAGCGGGGGAGTGGGTTCTGGTGGTACTTCTTCATTGTCTTCGGCTGATGCAGCCGGAATGTCTTCAGCCGAATCTTGAGGCCGTGGTCCTTTGCGAAGCCTGCGGAATGCAGACGACGTATTTGGAGTTGGAGTGGGCTGGGCCTCAGATTCTTCTTCTTGTGGGCGATCCGCCCATGATGCAGCTTGTGCAATTGGCGTCACTGGACGACCAATGCTGATCAGTTCGCTTGTCTCAAGCTGAGGAAGGGTTGCATCATCTTGTACATTGTCCTGATGACCAATGTCTTCAGCAGCGATGGGGTCGGCTGCTGGAATATCTTCAGCTTCAGGAGCCTCTGTGGGAGCAGGCTCATGAACTGTCAGCTGATGATCTGCGTTAGGGTAGATGACAGATAGGGGTTCAACTATCAAGGGCTCTGTGGGAGCAGCCCGAGCTTTCTTGATCTTGCGCTTCTTCATGGTGGGGTCAGAAGGAGAGGCTTCAGAGTGTTTCCTCTTCCTTGCTTCAGCTTCGGCTGTCCATGTCTTCTTGAGCTCTGAAGCGGTTGACCGGCTCTTTGGCTTCGAGCCAGTTGTAGCAGTGGGGAAGACAGTCAGAGCAGCTTCTTGTCTTGGTGCCTCTGGTTCAGGCACATTAGGCTTCTTCTTCTTCTTCGCGGCCATCCTGGGGTCGATGCCGGGACGCCCAAGTGCCTTGCACTTTTCGGCCTCATTGTAGGCCTGCACACAGCGATCTGCCAGAGTCTTCATTTGCTCCTGCGAACCTTGAGCTTTAGCACGCTTCTTCAGAAAGTTTTCCTTTAACTCGTGCAACATGATCTTGAAGTCCTTGACTTCTTGGACGCTGAGCCTGGCCATATTCTGCTTGAACTAAGCCTTTTCAAAATCAATTTTCTGCTTCAGTTCAACAATGTGCTGGGCAATTGCATGTTCTGAAGCAATAGCGCCTTGGAAGGCGACGCTGAGGCCAATGGGCAGCTGTAGATCATCGAAGCTGATATTCGGTATAGCAAACCACTCATCGATGAAGTTGTGGATGATTACTACATCAAACAGAGGCAGATTGTTGAAGATTTCAGCCTCCTCCTTGCTCTTGATGAGCTGCTCAAGAGCGTCATCTCCAAGATCTTCGTCGCTGGACAGATCAATGGTTTCGCTACGCAGAATGGCAGCAACTGTGAGCTCTTTGCCTGTGTGTGGCTGAGGCTTCTTGGCTTCCTAGGGCTTGGAGACTCGAGATAAGTCTTCAGACTGCGCACTGGCTTCAGGAGGTGCAGTTGCCAATGGCTTCGCCCTTGAGATTTTGGGTGAAGGGGTCTGCTTTGAAGCTTTTGGCTTCTTTGCCTGCTTTGGCTTCGGTGCAGCAGGCGCTTCATTAGATTCAGAGTCAGCAGGAGGGTCATTGACGGCAGTCCCTTGGACTAAGATGCGGGTCATGAGGCCCTCAAGATTTGCATACGGACCGATGATATTGGGGTCGGCCTCACGTGTGCCATCTGCCCTTGGTGCGGAGGGACCAGGGTTGAAGTCTAAACCCAATTTCTTCTTGTTGTGCTTCACTGACCTCTGGGCAAACTGGAAGTTGCGCTTGAACAGATTGTCGTCACGACACCAGAGTAGTGACGACGGATGAGCATCAGCAGGCTGCGGTCCTCTGACCATGCATGGATAGAAGCCTTGAGCAATGGCTTCGTCTCTGGACCTGGGCACGAGATTTTTGTATAGTACGTCTCCCCATGGTCTCTTGATGGCTCTTTTCTCAGCGTACTCCTTGGTGACGAAGCGGTATTGGAACCATTGCTCCGCCCAATAGCGTCGAATCCATTGGATTCGTGTCTTGCGCTGATTGTAATCCTCTTCAGGATCTGTATTGTACAGCTCTAAGAGGTCATCGGGCAGATCTCTTGATGTTTCTCCTCGACGCTTTCTGCCACCCTTCCTTGCTGGTTTTTCTGCAGCCATGAAGCTTAACTTGGAAGGCTTCAAGACGTTCAAAGGCTTCAAAGGCTTTCTTTTGCTGGACCAACAGGAACTGGCTTCAGGAGAATTGATGTGACGCTGTAAGAGCTCTGCAAATGAATGCAGACTATGAGAACCAAAAGATTCTCCCACGGACATGTACCTGTGACAGCATTAAGGTGCGAGGGAAGGGGAAGAGGTCATATGCATTCTCAGAAGATTTTGAAGATAAATCAGTTTAGAAGATATTGACCTCATCGTGCGAAGACATTCACTTATAGAAAAGAAGTTGGTTCCAGATTTGTACAAACCCATAGATCAGTACAAGTGAGGAATCTAACTACTTCATGAAGCACAAGTGAATATACTAGGCAAGTTATGAGATGCAGACTGAGACAGATCTAACTTGTGTGAATAGAAACTTATTATGGCAGAAAGTGACCGAACTATAGGATCAAAAGAGGCTGTAAAAAGAGGTTCTATTTACCACACTTGGAACTGCTAGACGGAGTGGGAGATGAGGCCGAGCAGTTCGATCCTCCGTGCCCTAACTTGGTGATGGAAGACACCTACGGCGACGGCGGAGAGAGTGATGTCCGCGGTCGGCGTGAAAACGGCGTCGAAGAGGTTGCGGCAGTGAAGCGCTTCGTCGCCGGCGTCGTCGAGAGCTAGCGGTGGCGCTAGGGTTCATGCGAGGGAGGAAGAAGGAGAAGGAGATAATGACCGCGGTGAGTGTGTATTTATAGTCACAGGGGCTGCACTGCGCTATTACATAGGTGCCCCTGTCGATTCGCATCTGAACAGCACGTGGCCATCGTGCGGAGTCTCGGGGGCAGTTCCACATCCCACTCACGCCTGGATTGTCGGGTGGTCGTTCCTACTTCTCTGGATTTCTTGTGGATGAATGAGCATTGAAAACGGTTTTAAAGTTTGTCTCTGTGTCTTCTGCTCACAAGGACGCAGAGAAGACATTCGGCAGTTTCAATAGGATGCATATGACTTGGAGAGATAGAATTTGAGATAGAAAGCACAGAGAGATTAGGGTCCGATCACATTCACTTAGTTCAAAAGATTCAGAACAAGAAGACATAGCTATAAGTGAATGTTGTTGAGGACAGAACACTAGTATATATATCTATATAATCCACGTAGTGAAGATAATCATGAAGACATGTAGAGATTGAAGCCACACCAAATGTGAAGACATTGCTAGGTAACGCCATGAGTGAAGCACTTCAAAAATAGAACGTTTGGTGGTGGCGTTACCCATCGTATAGGAAGTATTAGACTCAGACACGGTGCACAATTATCGTGGCGCTCCGAAGTCAATTTCCACATTAATGTATTCACACTTAGAATGTATGTCTTCATTGATTGAAGATATACGTTACTTTGTGTGTTGCACATCTAAGTCATCAATATGCATAAGTGTTAGGATGTGTGCCTGATCACAGGACATTTGAGGATTCCAAGATATTTAGCTCACACCGTAACTTGCAAAATCTCTTCTCATCCAAGGGCTTGGTGAAGATATCTGCCAATTGCTCTTCAGTGTTGATGTGTATGATATCAATATCTTCCTTTGCAACATGATCTCTAAGAAAGTGATGACGAATTTCAATGTGCTTTGTCTTCGAGTGCCGAACTGGGTTGTTGGCGATCTTGATGGCACTTTCATTGTCGCAGTAAAGAGGCACTTGCTTCAGTTGAATGCCATAGTCCTTGAGGGTTTGCTTCATCCACAGAAGCTGAGCGCAGCAAGATCCAGCAGCAATGTATTCAGATTCAGCAGTGGAGAGGGATACACAGTTCTGCTTCTTTGAAGACCAACATACAAGTGATCGTCCCAGAAAGTGACATGTGCCTGATGTAGACTTCCGATCAACCTTGTCACCAGCATAATCAGCATCTGAGAATCCAACCAGATCAAACTCTGAGCCCTTTGGATACCACAATCCTAGAGTTGGGGTGTGAGCCAAATATCGAAGAATTCGCTTCACTGCTAAGTGATGCGACTCCTTTGGTGCCGCTTGAAATCGAGCACACATGCAAACACTAAGCATAATATCTGGCCTAGATGCACATAAATAAAGCAAAGAACCAATCATGGAGCGGTATACCTTTTGATCGAACACTTTACCATTGTCGTCAGGACCTAGATGATGTTTGGCTGGCATTGGTGTTGTGAAGCCTTTGCAGTCTTGCATACCGAACTTCTTTAGGCAATCTTTAAGATACTTCTCTTGAGATATGAAGATGCCATTGTGTTGTTGCCTTATCTGAAGACCGAGGAAGAACTTCAGCTCCCCCATCATAGACATATGATATTGCTCTTGCATCATATATCCAAACTCCTCACTGTACTTCTGATTGGTGCAGCCGAAGATAATGTCATCCACATATATTTGGCACACAAACAGTTCACCATCATATGTCTTCGTGAAGAGAGTGGGATCTAGGGAGCCAGGTATGAAGCCTTTGCTCTTCAGGAAGTATTTGAGTGTGTCATACCAGGCCCGAGGGGCTTGTTTGAGGCCATATAGTGCCTTATTGAGCTTGTAAACCATGTCAGGATGTTTTGGATCTTCAAACCCAGCTGGTTGTGCAACATACACTTCTTCTTCAATCTTGTGTAACATCCCAAATTTTCAATTTGGAATGTTATACACTAGATCATCATGCATATCATATTTTCTTGCATTTTGCCGATCCTAGAAATTTCACGCAACTCAAGGACCCTCGGAGAGAGTTGGAGATTTCGTCATTTTCATATTTGAATTTTCTCAAATTTCGAAAAGAGGATCATTGGATTTGTCGGAGTTTCATTTGCCCTTTTATTTGGATAGGGAAAAATGCGTGTTTTCAAAATTTGCATTTTAGGCCCGGAGAAAAGTTCATTTTGTTCGACTCAATTTCAGGAGTCTGGGATAATTTACTTTAGAAGTTTTGGAGTTCGTTAGATCTCTTTTCTTTTGTTTTTCTGCGCGCGAAACCAATTTTAAAAAAAATCACGCAGTGCCCCGCCGGGCCAAGGCCCAGCCGGCCGGCCTCTCCCCTCGCGCGCGCGCCGCGCCAGGTGCCCAAGGCCGCCGCCACCGCCCTCTAGGCACGAGTCCTAGATGGACTCCGTTTTGTTTTTTTTCTTTCCTCTCTTTTCTTTCTTTCCTTCTCCTACTCTTATTCCTTGTCCCCTACCCCAAGTAATCCCTCTCCTCCCCAATATAAATACCCAAGCACCCCCCCTCTAAATCATCAAACCCCAAGCTCCCAAGCCCCAAGCCCCGAGCCGCACCTTGCCCCGCGTCGCCGCCGCACCTTGCCTCACCCCGCGCCGCGCCCCAAGCCCCGAGCTGCCGCCCTGCGTCACCGCCGCCGCCCTACATCGCCGCCGCCGCCTAGCAACGCCGCCGCCGCCGCCCTTGCTCGCTGCCGCCGGAGTCCCTCGCCGGAGACCTCGCCGGAGGTACCGCGCTGCATCCTTTCTTTTCCTCGGATCGATTCTCTTCTAAATCTTTCCGATTCTTTTCTTCTCTAAACCATTCCGGTTTTCTAGATCGGTTTTTCGTTCGGTTTTCTTTTCCGAAACCCTAGATTGGATTCGTTTTCTTTTCCGATTTAGTTGCCTAGAGACCGTTCACCGGACCGTTCGTCCTAACGAACATGATCACCGGATTCTTCTAGGTTAACGAACGTCCGTTCGTTTAACCGTTCTTCTTTTCTTCTCGTCGGATTTATTCCGCGACCGCGATCTCATATCCGATCTTCTTTCTAGTCTATCTTCTCGCTCGTTTATCGGAATCAGGTGATTCAGGCGCCTGGAGTTTCGTTTCGAAACCGCCGTTCTGACTAATCAACTTAAACCAGTTTTTGCTATGGTAAAATTTGACCTAGTTTCAACTTGCTAGAACCGAGTTGTTTTCTTCCGCCGTTTGTTTTCTGTTGCTTTGTTCGGTTCGTTCTTTCTTTGCAACCGGAGTTCTTAAGTTGAACTTTCTGGTTCGATCTCTTGTTCGAGTTTTACCTGTGCATTAGATGAGTACTTATTGTATTCTTGCTGTTTGTTTGCGATAGATTACCCGGATTGCGCTGCCTGTTACTTCGAATCTCTAGGACTCGCGGATCATCAGCAAGGCAAGTAACACTTTGATCATACCTTTTCTACAACCCAGTTTTATTGCATTAGATCCATCCTCACACATTGCATGATTAGGATCTAATTAAATTGTGGGATGGGAAGTAGATGAGGTAGTACCTATTACCTGTTTATTATGAAACCTTTGGGAGTTACTTCTATGTTTGCTTACTATGCCATGCTATGCTAGTAGACGTGGATTGGGTGAGTGATATCCTTGACAGATGTGAGATTGATAATTTTAATGGTTTATCTAAGGTGGCAACTTAAACACACATCTGGGTGGATTGAGGCACCTGATGTCTATCAGGACTTACCTGTTTTATTTTGGACCGCCACCGAGGCTCAAAGGGATCATAAGATCTTTCATACTAAATACTTACGTGTGCAGCCACAAGTCAATATGGGCTCTGGCATAGTTGACTAAGTCGTGCGAACTCTTATAGGGGTAGACTAGCAGATGTAGGGGTTGTAGGTGGTACGGTCTACTCCATTGTAAGGTGCTAGCGCTTCTGAAAGACTGTGTCTCGGTCATCCGTTTCTCAAACACCAGGAGTGCGAGAAAACCAACGGAGGCGATCGAGTCTTGTGGGGAAAAGTGCGCAAACCTCTGCAGAGTGTAATAAACTAATCATGATTAGCCGTGCCCCCGGTTATGGACAATCTTGAGTATCTAGTACTTGAATATCATGTGAATCTCAACATGTTACTTCTAATTAATATTGTTGGGTTTAATTGTACTTTTAATTGGGATTGAGGATGCTGTCAACCATTCTCAATGTTTAAGAACCACCATGATAGTTAAATAAATTTATTCCTTTGCAGTAGGGAAAAATTGGCTTTACGCAAAACAGTAACCATAGAGCTTTCCACCAGCCAAATATGCATATAGTATAGCTGTTTCATTCCATCATTCTCTATGTGTTACTTTGCCAGCATATTCCATGTGCTGACCTGTTTCGGGCTGCAACGTTAATGTTGCAGACTTTTCAGACGACAATTGAGGTGCTTCTAGGTCGTGGTTCTATACTCAGTGATGCCATTGAAGTTGATGGACCCATTTATCTTCCGAGTCTTCCGCTGTTATCGACACTAGATGGCCTTAAGCCATGTTATTGTAATAAGTTCTCTTCGGAGACATCGATGTAATAAGTGTGTGATTGCCACTCTGCTATAAATCCTTCGATGTACTGTGTGGTGTCAGCATTACTGATCCAGGGATGACACCGGAGCACAGTAGACTTGATCCATTCGGGTCTGGTCGCCACAGAGATGGTATCAGAGCACACGCTGACTGTAGGACACGACCACTAAGTTAAAGCCATAGATCACTATTCTCTCCTCATTTTCTAACTCCTCATCTTTTCTACTCTTTAGGATGAAGGACGCGAAGATTAAGTACGCTCAACTGGATGAAGGCACACCTTTTGGATTTCACTTGAAGGAAGTCACCAAGTACCTAAACATTGGATTACCAAGTTTCACGGGAACCTTCAACGCCACTCTGCCTGAAGAGGAGCGCTGGAAGATTCAAGCTCACGTTCCGGGAAGGACATTCGCGCCAATCACGAAGCCCATAGATAGTGTTTTCAATGCACCAACTTGGAGTCTAGGAAGGAGCATGGCAGCTCATATCACCATAGGACGCATTGGAGAAGTTTATCAAGAAGACCTCAAGGACACTATCTACCAGATTTGCGGACGCCGAGATGAACAATGGGAGTTAGTCACCACCAAGAAGGATAGATCCATTGCAACATTCATCCAGGAGTTAAACCAGCACATTCGATGCCACGAGAACCAGATGTGCAATGATATGATGGAGTTGAAGAATGCGAAGACAAGGATCATCGAGCTAGAAGGAGAACTGAAGGCTACACATAAGGACTACATGGACGAGATCGTAGCTCTAGCAAGGCACAATTGCGATCTTAAGCAGGAGATTGAAGAACTCAAGATGAAGTTAGCATCCAAGGAGGAAGACAAGTACGTCGCATGTCTAGATAATTACATCATCATCGACGACACCGATTCGGATCCAAGTGAACCCGAATTTGAAGACGAAGCTGGAGCGGACATCATGGAGTCTTCCACCAGTTCAAATTTCTAGATGACCACCAACTATTAGTAGTATCCCCCCCCATGTAAACACTATAGTTCGAGCACTTTTGCGATAGCTAGATCGATTGTAAGCCCTTGTTTGATTGAATGAAGTGATTTTGTGTGAATTTGCTCATGTGCATTGGGGTAGTGTTTTCTCTTTAGACCTCATTCTCTTCTTATATCTCTTCTTTTCTAAACCCTCAAATGCCTCCGAGACGTGACAATGGATTTCCACCGGAGCTCACTCAGTTGATCCAACAGCAGAATCAGTTGATGCAGATGTTAGTTCAGAATCAGCAGAACAACAACAACAACAACAACCCATCACCACCACCACCCGTTGACCACTTAGCCCGTTTCCTTAGGCTAAATCCGCCGGTGTTTTCTAGTAGCACCGAGCCGATAATAGCAGACGATTGGCTCCGCAAGATAGGAAGGGAGTTGACCACTGCAGGATGCACGGATGGTGAGAAAGTGAAGTTTGCCACACATCAGTTAGAAGGACCCGCGGCAGCATGGTGGGAGAATTTCACAGCCACCTTCCCAGTTGACACTGTCACATGGGATCAGTTCCAGCAAGCTTTCCGCACTGCACATGTTTCAGCAGGAGCTATGGCCATGAAGAAGCGTGAGTTTTGCAACTTACGCCAAGGAGGAAGGACAATTGGCCAGTATGTTGACGACTTCAGCAAGTTAGCACGTTATGCCCTAGATGACGTTGCTACGGATGCAACTAAGCAGGAGAAGTTTCTGGAAGGATTAAATGATGAGTTAAGCATGCAGTTGATGGTATGAAGTTTCAAAAACTACCAGGAGTTGGTAGATCGTGCCATCATGATCGAAGGGAAGCAACAGCAGATTGAGAACCACAAGAGGAAGTATGGATAGGGGAAGTATAACTCTGGAGCCCAGCAGAAGCCCCGTTTTACCCCTAAATCGGGATTTCAGTTTCAGCATACCCATAGAGGAGGTAGTTCGCACAACCACAATGGCCACAAGAATGGTAATGGGAATGGAGGAAGCAACGGCCAGAACCGGACCACCCCATCAACCCCAACCAAGAGAGATCTGAGTCAAGTCACCTGTTTCAAGTGTTCCAAGACCGGACATTATGCCAATGAATGTCCTGAAGGCCAGAATGGAAATGGCAATGGAAGCTCAGGGAAGAAGCCAAACCCTTTCAATAGGGGACAGGTGAACCACGTTAGCGTGGAGGAGGTTGAAGATCAGCCTGATGCAGTAATCGGTACAGGCCCAATATCAAAGAGACCATACCGGATGCCAGCAAAGGATTTGGTAGAAATTAAGAATCAGATTAAGGAGTTATTGGAGAAAGGTTACATTCGCCCAAGTTCTTCACCTTGGGGATCACCCGTACTTCTAGTAGAGAAGAAGGATGGATCATTAAGGATGGTTGTTGATTATCGTGGATTGAATGAAGTAACCATCAAGAACAAGTACCCACTGCCAATGATAAATGATCTGTTTGATCGTTTGCAAGGAGCTAAAGTGTTTTCCAAGATCGATTTGTGATCAGGGTACCACCAGTTGAAGATTCGAGATCAGGACATACCTAAGACAGCATTCACCACAAGATATGGACTGTATGAGTATACCATTATGTCATTTGGATTGACTAACGCACCTGCCTATTTTATGAACCTGATGAACAAGGTATTTATGGAGTTTTTGGATAAGTTCGTCGTAGTGTTCATTGATGATATCCTGGTTTATTCAAAGAATGAAGAAGAGCGTAAGGAACATTTGCGTTTGGTTTTGGAGAAACTAAGGGAACATCAGTTATATGCCAAATTTAGCAAATGTGAGTTTTGGTTGAAGGAAGTAGGATTCCTCGGACACGTTATATCCGGAGAAGGGATAGCAGTTGACACCGCAAAGGTTGAGACCGTAACCGAATGGGAAGCACCAATGACAGTTGGAGAGATCCGGAGTTTTCTTGGACTCGCAGGATACTACCGGAGATTCATTGAGAACTTTTCAAAGATAGCGAAGCCTATGACGGAGTTGTTGAAGAAGGATACCAAGTTCAATTGGACTGAGGAGTGTGAGGCTAGTTTCCAGGAGTTGAAGAAACATTTGGTTACCTCACCAGTGTTGATTTTGCCAGATCAGACCAAGGATTATGAGGTGTATTGCGACGCTTCACGTCGAGGACTTGGAGCAGTGCTTATGTAGGAAGGGAGAGTTGTTTCATATGCCTCAAGACAACTGAAGCCTCATGAGTTGAATTATGCCACCCATGATTTGGAGTTAGGAGCCGTAGTGCATGCATTGAAGACATGGAGACATTTTCTCATTGGAAATCATTGTGAGGTGTACACGGATCACAAGAGTTTGAAGTACATTTTCACGCAGAAGGAGTTGAATCTCAGACAAAAGAGATGGTTGGAGCTCATCAAGGATTATGACATGAGATTGCATTACCATCCCAGAAAAGCTAATGTAGTAGCTAACGCATTAAGCCGTAAGAGCCATGTCAATACGTTAATGACGGGAGAAATACCCAAGGAGTTAGCTGAAAACCTTCGTGAACTAAGTTTAGAGATAGTTCCGAAAGGCTATGTGGCAGCATTGGAGATTCAGCCAACATTGATGGATAAAATCAGAGAAGCTCAGAAATCTGACAAGGAGATTGCTGCTATAAAGGAGAAACTAAGCAAAGGAAAAGCAAAGGGATTTCGTGAGGATGAGCACGATACCCAATGTTTTGAGGACCGTGTTTATGTGCCAAATGAACCGGAGATCAAGAAGTTGATTCTACAAGAGGCACATGATTCACCCTATTCGATTCACCCAGGAAATACCAAGATGTATTTGGATTTGAAGGAGACATTCTGGTGGACCGGAATGAAGAAGGATATTGCAGCATATGTAGCAGTTTGTGACGTATGTCATAGAGTAAAGGCAGAACATCAGAAGCCAGCCGGATTGTTACAACCATTGCCGATACCCGAATGGAAGTGGGATAAGATAGGCATGGATTTTATCACAGGACTACCCAGGACGAAAGCAGGATATGACTCGATATGGGTAGTAGTTGATCGTTTGACGAAGGTAGCACATTTCATTCCAGTTAAGACCACTTACACCAGTGCTAAGTTGGCAAAGATATACATGACTAGGATCATTTGTTTGCATGGAGTTCCAAGGAGTATTGTATCAGACAGAGGAACCCAATTTACCTCAAAGGTTTGGAATCAGTTGCATGAAACTTTGGGAAACAGGCTAGAGTTCAGCACCGCTTTTCATCCGCAGACAGATGGATAGACTGAGAGAGTCAATCAGATTTTGGAAGATATCCTGAGAGCTTGTGCACTAGATTATGGATCTAGTTGGGACGATAACTTACCGTATGCGGAGTTTTCTTATAACAATAGTTACCAAACCAGTTTGAAGATGGCACCTTTCGAAGCTTTGTACGGAAGGAGGTGCAGGACACCGTTGTCATGGGACGAAGTTGGAGACCGTCAGTTCTTTGGACCAGATTTGATTAAGGAGTCTGAACGGAAAGTTAAGTTGATTCGCGATAGGCTCAAGGTAGCCCAGTCCAGGCAGAAGAGCTACGCAGATTCTAAACGCAACGAGACAGTTTACGAAACCGGAGACAGAGCGTATCTCCGAGTATCCCCACTTCGAGGAGTTAAGCGCTTTGGAGTTAAGGGAAAGTTAGCACCACGTTTCGTTGGACCATATAAGATCTTGCAACGTATGGGAGAAGTCGCTTATAAGTTGGAATTACCAGAGGGACTGTCAGGAGTTCATGATGTATTCCATGTTTCTCAGCTGAAGAAATGTCACGCCGAGATGGCAGAGGTACCATTAAGAGATACAGTACCGCTAGAAGCAATTCAGTTGAAGGACGACTTAACGTATGAGGAGAAACCAGCCAAGATTCTCGAGTTTGCCAGCAGAGTTACCCATAGCAAGGTTATCAAGTTTTGCAAAGTTCAGTGGAACCACCACTCAGAAGATGAAGCCACCTGGGAGAGAGAAGAAGATTTGCTCAAGGACCACCCTCACCTATTTTCTAGCCAACCCGAATCTCGAGGGCGAGATTCATCTTAAGGGGGGTAGGTTTGTAACATCCCAAATTTTCAATTTGGAATGTTATACACTAGATCATCATGCATATCATATTTTCTTGCATTTTGCCGATCCTAGAAATTTCACGCAACTCAAGGACCCTCGGAAAGAGTTGGAGATTTCGTCATTTTCATATTTGAGTTTTCTCAAATTTCGAAAAGAGGATCATTGGATTTGTCGGAGTTTCATTTTCCTTTTTATTTGGATAGGGAAAAATGCGCGTTTTCAAAATTTGCATTTTAGGCCCAGAGAAAAGTTCATTTTGTTCGACTCAATTTTAGGAGTCGGGGAAATTTTACTTTAGAAGTTTTGGAGTTCGTTAGATCTCTTTTCTTTTGTTTTTCCGCGCGCGAAACCAATTTTAAAAACAAATCGTGCAGTGCCCCGCTGGGCCAAGGCCCAGCCGGCCGGCCTCTCCCCTCGCGCGCGCGCGCCGCGCCAGGTGCCCAAGGTCGCCGCCGCCGCCCTCTAGGCAGGAGTCCTAGATGGACTCCGTTTTGTTCTTTTTTCTTTCCTCTCTTTTCTTTCTTTCCTTCTCCTACTCTTATTCCTTGTCCCCTACCCCAAGTAATCCCTCTCCTCCCCAATATAAATACCCAAGCACCCCCCCTCTAAATCTTCAAACCCCAAGCTCCCAAGCCCCGAGCCGCACCTTGCCCCGCGCCGCCGCCGCACCTTGCGTCACCCCGCGCCGCGCCCCAAGCCCCCAGCCGCCGACCTGCGTCACCGCCGCCGCCCTGCGTCACCGCCGCCGCCCTGCATCAACGCCGCCGCCGCCGCCCTTGCTCGCCGCCGCCGAAGTCCCTCGCCGGAGGTACCGCGCCGCATCCTTTCTCTTCCTCGGATCGATTCTCTTCTAAATCTTTCCGATTCTTTTCTTCTCTAAACCGTTCCTGTTTTCTAGATCGGTTTTTCGTTCGGTTTTCTTTTCCAAAACCCTAGATTGGATTCGTTTTCTTTTCCGATTTAGTTTCCTAGAGACCGTTCGCTGGACCGTTCGTCCTAACGAACATGATCACCGGATTCTTCTGGGTTAACGAACGTCCGTTCGTTTAACCGTTCTTCTTTTCTTCTCGTCAGATTTATTCCACGATCGCGATCTCATATCCGATCTTCTTTCTAGTCTATCTTCTCGCTCGTTTATTGGAATCAGGTGATTCAAGCGCCTGGAGTTTCGTTTCGAAACCGCCGTTCCGACTAATCAACTTAAACCAGTTTTTGCTACGGTAAAATTTGACCTAGTTTCAACTTGCTAGAACCGAGTTGTTTTCTTCCACCGTTTGTTTTCTGTTGCTTTGTTCGGTTTGTTCTTTCTTTGCAACCGGAGTTCTTAAGTTTAACTTTCTGGTTCGATCTCTTGTTCAAGTTTTACCTGTGCATTAGATGAGTACTTATTGTATGCTTGCTGTTTGTTTGCGATAGATTACCCGGATTGCGCCGCCTGTTACTTCGAATCTCTAGGACTCGCGGATCATCAGCAAGGCAAGTAACACTTTGATCATACCTTTTCTACAACCCAGTTTTATTGCATTAGATCCATCCTCACACATTGCGTGATTAGGATCTAATTAAATTGTGGGATGGGAAGTAGATGAGGTAGTACCTATTACCTGTTTATTATGAAACCTTTGGGAGTTACTTCTATGTTTGCTTACTATGCCATGCTATGCTAGTAGACGTGGATTGGGTGAGTGATATCCATGACAGATGTGAGATTGATAATTTTAATGGTTTATCTAAGGTGGCAACTTAAACACACATCTGGGTGGATTGAGGCACCTGATGTCTATCAGGACTTGCCTGTTTTATTTTGGACCGCCACCCAGACTCAAAGGGATCATAAGATCTTTCATACTAAATACTTACGTGTGCAGCCACAAGCCAATATGGGCTCTGGCATAGTTGACTAAGTCGTGCGAACTCTTATAGGGGTAGACTAGCAGATGTAGGGGTTGTAGGTGGTATGGTCTACTCCATCGTAAGGTGCTAGCGCTTCTGAAAGACTGTGTCTCGGTCATCCGTTTCTCAAACACCAGTAGTGCGAGAAAACCAATGGAGGCGATCGAGTCTTGTGGGGAAAAGTGCGCAAACCTCTGCAGAGTGTAATAAACTAATCATGATTAGCCGTGTCCCCGGTTATGGACAATCTTGAGTATCTGGTACTTGAATATCATGTGAATCTCAACATGTTACTTCTAATTAATATTGTTGGGTTTAATTGTACTTTTAATTGGGATTGAGGATGCTGTCAACCATTCTCAATGTTTAACAACCACCATGATAGTTAAATAAATTTATTCCTTTGCAGTAGGGAAAAATTGGCTTTACGCAAAACAGTAACCATAGAGCTTTCCACCAGCCAAATATGCATATAGTATAGCTGTTTCATTCCATCATTCTCTATGTGTTACTTTGCCAGCATATTCCATGTGCTGACCCGTTTCGGGCTGCAACGTTAATGTTTCAGACTTTTCAGACGATGATTGAGGTGCTTTTAGGTCGTGGTTCTATACTCAGTGATGCCGTTGGAGTTGATGGACCCATGTATCTTCCGAGTCTTCCGCTGTTATCGACACTAGATGGCCTTAAGCCATGTTATTGTAATAAGTTCTCTTCGGAGACATCGATGTAATAAGTGTGTGATTGCCACTCTGCTATTAATCCTTCGATGTACTGTGTGGTGTCAGCATTACTGATCCAGGGATGACACCGGAGCACAGTAGACTTGATCCATTCAGGTCTGGTCGCCACATCTTGCCATTGAGAAAGGCACTCTTCACATCCATTTGATATAAAAGTATGTTATGATGATTTGCATAGGCCAGCAGTATACGGATGGCTTCAAGTCTAGCCATAGGAGCAAATGTTTCGTCGAAGTCAATGCCTTCCACTTGAGTATATCCTTGAGCAACGAGACGAGCTTTGTTTCTGACAACTTGACCATGCTCATCTTGCTTGTTGCGGTATATCCATTTGGTGCCTATTATGTTATGCTTCCATGGATCAGGAAGCTTAACCAATTCCCATACATTGTTCAACTCAAACTGATGAAGCTCTTCTTGCATTGTTTGAATCCACTCAGGTTCCATAAAAGCTTCTTCAACTTTCTTGGGTTCTGTGATTGAAACGAATGCGAAGTGTCCGCAGAAATTTGCCAGTTGAGTTGCCCTTGAACGAGTCAGTGGACCAGGTGCATTGATGCTGTCAATTATTCTGTCAATCTGCACTTCATTGGCAACACAAGGATGTATGGGTCGAAGACTTTGCTCTTGCTGATCTATGTTGTCGTGGGGAGGAATGTCTTCAGGCTGAGCATTGTCTTCATGTGGATCAGGTGCTGAGATGATAAGTTCTTCTTCAGGATGAGCTTCAGAAGGTATAATTTCTCCAGTTCCCATTAGCTTGATTGATTCACTGGCTGGAACTTCATCTAGCACATCTGGCAGTTGCTCTCTTTGTGAACCATTGGTCTCATCGAACCGCACATCCACTGTTTCAACCACTTTGTAGTGAAAGAGATTGAAGACTCTGTAGGAGTGTGAATCCTTTCCATATCCATGCATAAAGCCCTCATGTGCTTTTGGTGCAAATTTTGAGGTGTGGTGTGGGTCCTTGATCCAGCATCTTGAGCCAAATACTCTGAAGTAACTGACATTTGGCTTCTTGCCAGTTAGAAGTTCATAAGATGTCTTGTTCAGAAGCTTGTGAAGATAAACACGGTTGATTGTATGGCATGCAGTGTCAATGGCTTCAGGCCAGAATTTTCTTGGAGTCTTGTACTCATCTAGCATTGTTCTGGCCATCTCAATGAGTGATCTGTTCTTGCGTTCGACGACGCCATTCTGCTGTGGCGTGTACGGAGCTGAGAATTCATGTGTGATGCCCAAGTATCCAGATATGTATCAAGGCCAGTGTTCTTGAATTCAGTGCCATTGTCACTTCTGATGTGCTTTATCTTGGCACCATAATTGTTCATAGCCCGATTTGCGAAGCGTCTGAAGACATCCTGCACTTCAGTCTTGTAAAGGATTATGTGCACCCAAGTATATCTAGAGTAATCATCAACAATGACAAAGCCATAGAGGCAAGCAGTAGTGGAAAAAGTTGAGTAGTGAGTGGGACCAAAAAGATCCATGTGAAGCAGTTCAAAGGGTCGATTAGTGGTCATGATTGTCTTCGAAGGATGTTTTGCCCTTGTCATCTTCCCTGCTTCACAGGCACCGCATAAGTGATCTTTCTTGAACTTGACGCCCTCGGTGCCTATGACATGCTTCTTCTTCGCAAGGGTGTGGAGGTTCCTCATGCCAGCATGCCCAAGCCTCCGATGCCAAAGCCAGCATTCTGAAGCCTTTGCCAGAGGACATACTGCAAGCTGTGGCCCTGCTGAGAAATCTACCACATACAGATCATCTTTTCGATACCCTTCAAACACTAGAGACTTATCAGATTCCATTAGTACTAGGCAACGATATTTTCCAAAAATTACAATCATATTCAAATCGCAAAGCATTGAGACAGACATTAAGTTGAAGCCAAGGGATTCAACAAACATGACTTTATCCATGTGTTGATCCTTTGAGATTGCAACTCTACCTAGACCCAATACCTTACTTCTACCAGTGTCAGCAAATGTGATGTGGCTCTTGTTGGATGGACGTAAGGTTGAGTCCATAAAAAGACTTCTTTTGCCAGTCATGTGATTTGTACACCCACTGTCAATAATCCATTCTAAAGACTCTGAAGGCGCTTGTGTCGTACCCTACAGTGCAGTTAGGGGGATAGGCTTCACGAAGAGAATTGTGAAGAAAAAACATTTGGCGAACCAGTGGGTTATGAAAACTTAGATCCAGGTTAGGACTAATAGGAAGAGTAGCATGCAATTCAGGTACGAAATACATAGTGATGCCATTCGGGCATTTGATCTTGCGCCCCACAAGATTTTTAAGGTCCCCAGCAATAGCGTCAGAAGATTTTGGTTTTCTGCTGGAGACCTTTCCCTGCAAAAGAGAGTTAAGCTTTCTTAACCACCCACATCTTCAAGGGTGGCTTAGAAGCAATAAGTCTAAGTGCAGCATCTGAGAATTTTGGCTTTGGAGCCCTAGCAAACAGTCTAGCAGGCGGGCAATAGTACTCATAAGAATAGGCAGAATAGTTCTTGGTCATATGAACATGACGGTTTGAAGAACCGCTCTCATATGCCTGAGCATGGTTTCCCTGCAAAACATTTCCGTTAGTGCGACTTAGGTGAGTCCTCTGTCTGTATGAAGCCTTTGGACCATATGAAGCCTTTGGTCTGAGGTTTGTCTTCTTCATGTGAGGTGTCATGAGGACATTCACAGGAAGATTCTCCAGACACGTTTTTGGAACCCAGATCTTCTTCATAGGCGGTCCATTCCTGCAGTTAGTACCAATGTACCTGGCAAATACTTCACCATTCTGATTCTTAAACAGTTTATAGTTTGCATCAAAGGATTCATCAATGATAATGGGATTAGCACAAGTGAAGCCAGATAGATTGGATGGATCTGCTGAGGATTCCTTTGCAGCAACCCATGTGGTTTTGGGGTACTGCTCAGGTTTCCAGTAGGAGCCATCTGCAATAATTTTCCTCACGAACCCAACACCCGCTTTCCTAGGGTTTCAGTTCAGAATATGCTTCTTGAGGACATCACATAATGTCTGATGTCCATTGAGACTTTTGTACATCCCTGTTTCAAGCAATGTCTTCAACCTAGCATTCTCATCAGCAATAGCAGTGGTATCCTCAGCAGAGGGGTTAGTTACCACTTCAACAGTTGAAGATATTGCAACAGCAGTAGTAGTGGAACATTCAGCAACAGAAGTAGCATTATCACGCTCAATGCATTTAAGGCATGGTGGTTCAAATCCTTCCTGAGCGGAACTGATCTGTTCGGCGCGAAGCGACTCATTTTCCTTTTGAAGATCTTCATGAGCCGCTCTCAATTTCTCAAGATCTTGCTTCCTTTGAAGATAATCATAGGAGAGCTTTTCATGAGTTGTTGAGAGAGTATCATGACGATCTTCAAGTTCCTGATACTTAACGTGAAGATTTTTTATGTCTTCAATTAAGGATCCAGACCGAGTCATTTCAGCACCCAACAGATCATCGCTTCTGTCTAACAGTTTTTGAATATGTTCCATGGCTTTCTGTTGTTCAGTTGCAATTTTAGCAAGTGTTTTGTAGCTGGGTTTTGAATCACAATCAGAATCATCGTCACCGGATGTTTGATAGTGAGTAGTGCGTGTGTTTACCTTGGCACCGCGTGCCATGAAGCAGTAGGTAGGAGTAGAGTCGTCCTTGTCATTTGCATCGGTGTTGGTGATGAAGTCATTGTCTTCAGTGTTGAGGATGGACTTGGCGACGTATGCTGTAGCCAGACTCGCAATGCCAGAATCAGACTCCTCCTCAGACTCCACCTCTGCCTCCTCAGAAGCGGACTCCTCTTCTGAATCCATTTCCTTGCCAACAAACGCATGAGCCTTGCCAGTTGAGCTCTTCTTGTGTGATGAAGACTTGGAGGAAGACTTGGAAGACGACTTTGAGTATTTCTTCTTCTTCTTCTTGTCGTCAGAGTCATATTCCTTGCTCTTCTTCTTCTTTTTGCTCTCATTGTCCCACTGTGGACACTCAGAGATGAAGTGTCCAGTTTTCTTGCACTTGTGACATGTTTTCTTCTTGTAGTCATGAGCAGAAGCTTCATCATTCCTTGAGCTTGATCGTGAAGACTTTCTGAAGCCTTTCTTCTTGGTGAATTTCTGGAACTTCTTCAGTAGCATTGCAAGTTCCCTTCCAATGTCTTCAGGATCATCAGAACTGCTGTCAGGTTCTTCTTCAGATGAGGACACAGCTTTTGCCTTCAAGGCACGAGTTCGCCCATAGTTTGGACCGTAGATATCTCTTTTCTCAGAAAGCTGAAACTCATGTGTGTTGAGCTTCTCAAGTATGTCAAACAGATCGAGTGTCTTGAAGTCTGGACGTTCTTGAATCATTAGGGCTAGGATGTCAAACGAACTGTCAAGTGATCTCAGCAGCATCTTGACGATTTCACGTTTGGTGATCTCAGTGGCGCCGAGGGCTTGAAGCTCATTTGTGATGTCAGTGAGCCGGTCAAATGTGTGCTGGACATTCTCATTGTCATTTCGCTTGAAGCGGTTGAAGAGATTGCGAAGAACACTGATTCTCTGATCTCTCTGGGTTGAGATGCCTTCATTGACTTTGGAGAGCCAGTCCCAGACTAGCTTGGATGTCTTCAAGGCACTCACACGGCCGTACTGTCCCTTGGTCAGATGACCACAGATGATATTCTTGGCAGTAGAGTCCAGTTGAGTGAACTTCTTGACATCAGCAGCAGTGACACCTTCTCCAGCCTTGGGAACGCTGTTTTCGACGACATACCATAGGTCGATGTCAATGGCTTCAAGATGCATGCGCATATTATTCTTCCAGTAGGGATATTCAGTTCCATCGAAGACGGGGCATGCAGCGGAGACTTTAATTATCCCTGCAGTCGACATAGCTAAAACTCCAGGTGGTTAAACCGAATCACACAGAACAAGGGAGCACCTTGCTCTGATACCAATTGAAAGTCTGTTATATCGACTAGAGGGGGGGGTGAGTAGGCGATTTTTATGAAAGTCTTCAAAACGTGAAAGTTATGAAGACAAACAGTATAGATATGTCTATCACTTAAGCAGCGGAAGTTAGATTACACTAGGCAAGCCATGGTCAAGTATTCAATAGAGTGAAAGCACAAGACAAGTAGCTGCAGTGTAATAAGGATTAGATAGGAAGAAGTTATGAAGCCAAACAAATCATACAGTTATGATGTGGAAACAGAAGATACAGCAAGCATGCAATGGCTTCACAATGTGTAACAGTAAGTAAAAGGAAGTGAAGATGAAACCAGTGACACGCTGAAGACAATGATTTGTTGGACCAGTTCCAGTTGATGTGACAACTGTACGTCTGGTTGGAGCGGCTAGGTATTTAAACCAAAGGACACACAGTCCCGGACACACAGTCCTGAACACGCAGCTCAGGACACCCAGTCCTCACCGTTTTCTCCTTGAGCTAAGGTCACACAGACCTCGCCCAATCACTCTGGTAAGTCTTCAAGGTAGACTCCCAAACCTTCACAGACTTCGTTCACTGGCAATCCACAATTTCTCTTGGATGCTCAGAACGCGACGCCTAATCGGCTGGAGGATGCACAGTCCTCAAGTGTAATAAGTCTTCAGATCACTCAGACAAGAAGACTTAAGTGATGCCCAATTTACTCTGGCTCCGGGTGGTTAGGGCTTTTCTCCTCGCTAGGAATTTTTCTCTCAAAGGCTTCGAGGTGGGTTGCTCTCAAACGACAAAAGCTGTGCACTGAAATCTGAGCAGCCAACCATTTGTGGTTGTAGGGGGTGGACTATTTATAGCCACTGGGCAACCCGACCTGATTTGTCTGAAATGACCCTGGGTCACTAAGGAACTGACACGTGTACCAACGGTCAGATTTCAAACTCACATGACAACTTTACTTGGGCTACAAGTAAAGCTGACTTGTCTGACTCTGGAGAAGATTTGCTCTCATAGTCTTCGCTCGAAGATATAGGTTTTGAATTAGGCATCACTTCAGTCATTCTGACTGGTTCTCTTGGACCCCACTTAACAGTACGGTGGTTCCTATGACTCAACACATATGAAATAGAACTACAAAGGATCTAAGTCTTCGAGTTCCATAGGCTTCACATAGTGTCTTCTCTTGTCATAGTCTTCAATGTGAATATCTTCATATACCACCATTGTCTTCAATGTCTTTGTACATTTTTAGGGGTCATCTCTGGTAGTAAAACCGAATCAATGAGGGACTTCTACCTATGTTATCCTGCAATTCTCACAAACACATTAGTCCCTCAACTAGGTTTGTCGTCAATACTCCAAAACCAACTAGGGGTGGCACTAGATGCACTTACACTATCATCACTACAAAACCCCAAAAACATTGCTTTTACTACCGTTACCTTTTGTTACCGTTATCACTATTATCAAACTTTCCTACTAAACACTTTGCTGCAGATATTAAGTTTCCAGGTGTGGTTGAATTGACAACTTAGCTGCTAATACTTGAGAGTATTCTTTGGCTCCCCTTGTGCCGAATCAATAAATTTGGGCTAAATACTTTACCCTTGAAAACTGTTGTGATCCCCTATACTTGTCGGTCATCACAGGGGCGATGATGATAGTGCGGCCGCGGTGTGACAACTTGTGAACATAACCCGAAACTCTAAAGAACTAGATGCTAAGACGAGCAACTTGACACGATGATGCAACCACAAATTCAACAAAGCAAATACAGAAAAGATTATCCAATGGTTCAGATTGGTTTGGATATGATGACCTAACCCTAAAAAAATTCTGGCTTTCGTGGACTGTAGGTATGAAGAACAGACTCGTTTTAAAGTATGAAAAACTGTAAAATCTCACCGAGCTACCTGCAAATCCAATACCACTTGATAGAGGCAAAGGTGTCCCGTCTTTCGATGAGATGGTGATTATTGTTTTAGAGGAGTAGACTTTGGTGATCTGACTACGAACGTGCGAGGATGTCGCGCCTTGGCAATCGCTAAACCAACTCCGAGAGGTTACTAACCACGGCGGAGCACGATGAACCTGACCACAATGGTCTATTTCCTGCGAGCAAACGAAGAACAAGCAAGAAACTAAGATTCCAATTTGGATGTTGCGTATATATGATGAAAGCTTTATTGATCAAGGTGGGGTTCTGTGACATCTTGGTCTGGTCGTTGAACACAAACGAAGTACGCGAGGTTGCAGCGATGTCGAACTTTTAATCTAAACAAAACCCAAAGTCTAAACGATTCCCTAAGGGCTGTATATATGGAGGAAGAGGGGGGAATTTTGTGGCCCTTGGAGGAGGGGTCCGAAAACCAACCCTAACTCTTGTTTCCCCACATATACGGACTCTAAAAACAGTCTATACTCAAGTATTTCAAAATTACATGGGCTTGGCCCAATAATAAGGTGACGTAGCACCTAGAATAGCCTCTGGAGGAAATTTATGAAGTGGCCTCTTGTATATTTCGTCCACGGCTTCATGCCCTCATTATGGTGGCTTCAAAGTCCTGAAATCATCACTTTTAACTCTTTTCTTGTTCCCCTTGCACATGCCATCATCTCCATGCTTGGACTTGCTCCAAGATTCATCTTTCTTGTCCAAGCTAGGCCCTTAATTTGTAAGCAAAACAAATGTGTCCAATTTATGCAGCATCATATTCTCATGAACATTAGAATCGTTACCAAGAAACGAAAGTACGTGGTAATTCAATTGGCGTGCGAGTCGACCTCAGACACGTACCCCACACCCTAAATAGGGGTACGGGCTCCTTGCGCGCACCCCTTGGAAGGGGCACTATGTCCCTTGGGTGCACAACTTTGCACTAAAGATTCTTTGGGTCGCCGAGGGGCCAAATTCATGGAAGCGTCAGATCGGCTATATTGAGGAACGGCGGAGCTTTGAGATCCCACATCGGTAGGGTTTTGTCATAGAACTAGTCAAGAAAATTTACATCCACGTGGCCTCAACCACAGAGCAGACAGCTGCAGAACTTTTTAAAGGGCTCGACCAGTGAACACTTCAAGCAGATGCAAGGCCGAGGCTGCATACATTCCCTTTTCATCTTCGCCATCAACGATGACAAGTTGGTCAAGAGCATGGAGACACAGACGTGTGGCAGGAAGCGGCCCAGGCTCATAAACCCGATGACAATATCTGCCTTGTTTTTATTTGCTCCCCTATTTACTTTTTGCATTGTATCTTTTTAGTTTCTGTCGTTACAACTCGGCATGTAAAGCTTGAAGTTATAAAATAAAGAAATCATGCCCATCAAGGTCCTTACTGTATTTCTGTACAAGCATTACCAGTGAGCTTCATGAATGTCTTTAAGATACAACTGCTAAAGGCCTTTGTTTCCCTGTCCTAAAATACAAGTCTGAAGTACTCAGCGTCTTGGGTGTTGCATTATATGCATCAGTTTCGAACCTAGATTTCGGTCAATAGTTGGGTTGCCCGACTCTTATCTGTACCCCTTACGTTTCCGACGAATTCGGCTAAGTGTGTAACAGGAGAACCACTGTGATAGTGCCGACTGTTTAATTGGCAGAGCAGCTCAGTGGAGAAAACCGACAGCTGACTATCTGGGTACGCGATAACTGGTCGGCAATCCAAAGACCACGTTAAGCAACGTGACGACAGCGATCACCCGTGTTAAACGAAGGGCTTCTTTTCAGCATTAGCCGAAGTGTGCGATGGCTTAGACCTCGGCTATCTAATCCGACCACTCACACACCGGGGGCTCGTCATCGGCCCCCACAATCAAACTCCTATGACTAAGTGAACGTTATAAAGCTATTATAGTCTGATTGACTAGTTCCTATGAGCACAGAGCGCCTTCGGGTACCGAGCATCGGCTAAGTGTCAGAGCTGCCTCAAGGAACACCCTATGTATATTCTACATTGGGGCAGAAGCCGACGATCGACCACTTTTAGTTCAACACGGCCGGACAGGAGAAAAAATTAATTAAACAACACAACTATATGAGGGAATTTAAAGCCATACTCATTAAAATGAAAGATAGTTTTTATACATCCCAAACACTTTGGCATTCCGAAGTGCTATGTAAAAATACAAAGTGTCCCTTGGACACATGGCCTTGGTAACTCGGGCACCCTCTTCTATGTCGGCGACGAACTGCTCCGCGGTGCACAACTTCCCTTTAGGGGGGCCCGCAGCAATGATCGCCGCATCCACCTTTAGGAAGTGGGTGTTCATGCAGGTGTATGCCCGACGTGCTCCCTCCAAGCAAGCAAATCACTTCCATCATCTCTTTTGTCACAAGGTTGTCATCGCATATACACAATTGCTATCTTGGTTCGTGAAGTTTTGCATGAGAAAAGAGCTCAAAAGAGGAAGAGCCCAACAAGCTTTTAAGCAAAAGGGAAAGATAAGCAAAAAGCTTTTAAAAAAGAACCATATCATCATACTACATTAAGATTGCCATACTCGATCATCTTGGATCATATCATCAGAATACCATACATATAGCATACTTGGGACAGAAGTCGTTGCATTTTTGCTTAGTAGGTTGTGCACAAGTTTCATATCCACCTGTTGTGCAATCGTGCTAGCGTCTCTCTAGTGTTATGCAACAAGAGCATTTTCGTGGATTCCACATTTTGGCTCATTCCTTGGTTGCACGACCCCATTTATCTATATGTGTGTGTGTTTCCGTGTACCATATCTTGCTATTTCTCTACTTGTTGCATTTGCAAATTTGTGAATCTTTTCCAACATTATTGAGGCTCACTAACAACTGCACCAAATTTTGTGCCACCATCCTAACCGAGCTCCACCATAAGCTTTTATTTGTGTAGGTTTGAGAATCGGCAAGAATTGGTACCAATTGTGATATTTCCTTGTTCCACATTTGAGTGATCATTGATCCATCTTCAACGTCGGTCAAGGTACATTTGGTATAAGTTCTTCTCTTTCTCCCAATCACATATTTGCTCGGAATGATGGACAGGCCTAGTACTTCTGCCAACCCACTCTTCATCGAGCAAGACGATGACATGACTTCCTACGTCAACAAGAGCCACCTCTTTGGTGCACAACGAGCTTTGCATCAAGAACAACAAGAAATGAGCGACCGCATCGACAACCTCTCCACCGACTTGCGTGATAGAGGCAAAGGTGCCCCATCTTTCGATGAGATGGTGATTATCATTTCGAAGGAGTAGACTTTCACGATCCGACTACGAACGTGCGAGGGCGTGCGCCTTAGCAATCGCTAAACCAACTCCGAGACGTTATTGACCACGCCGGAGCATGATCAACCTGACCACGAAGGTCTATTTCCTGCAAGCAAATGAAGATCAAGCAAGAAACTAAGATTGCAATCTGGATATTGCGAATATAAGATGAAAGCTTTATTGATCAAGGTGGGGTTCTGTGATGCCTTGGTCTGGTCGTTGAACACAAACGAAGTACGCGAAGTTGCAGCTATTGCAAACTTTTAATCTAAACAAAACCCAAAGTCTAAACGATGCCCTAAGGGCTGTATATATGGAGGAAAGAGGGGGAATTTCGTGGCCCTTGGAGGAAGGATCTGAAACCAACCCTAACTCTTGTTTCCCACACATACGGACTCTAAAAATAGCCTATAATCAAGTATTTCGAAACTACATGGGCCTGGCCCAAAAATAAGGTGACGCGGCACCTAGAATAGCCTTTGGACAAAATTTATGAAGTGCCATCTTGTATATTTCATCCAAGTCTTCATGCACTCATTATGGTGGCTTCAAAGTCCTGGAATCATCACTTGTAACTCCGTATTGTTCCCCTTGCAATTGCCATTAGCTCCATGCTTGAACTTGCTCCAAGGTTCATCTTTCTTGTCCAAGCTAGGCCCTTCATTTGTAAGCAAAACAAATGTATCCAATTTAGGCAGCATCATATTCTCATGAACATTAGAATCGTTACCAAGAAACGAAAGTACCTGGTAATTCAATTGGCGTGCACAAGCTCTAGTAATTGGTCTAGTATGTATAGCAGTAGGGGCTGTGGGTGTAACTATGGTATTGATGTCCTCATCATCCTCCCCTTCTTGAAATGAAGTCGTCCTCGACGGAAGTTCATCTTCCTCACCCAAATAAGGCTTCAAATCTGCAATGTTAAAAGTGGGACTAACCCCGAAATATGCACGCAGCTCAAGTTTATATGCATTATCATTTATTTTCTCTAACACCTTAAAAGGACCATCAACACGTGGCATGAGCTTTGATTTGCGCAAATTAGGAAATCTATCCTTACGCAAATGTAACCAAACAAGATCTTCGGGTGCAAACACAACATGTTTTCTACCCTTATCTCCAATAAGTTTATATTTAGCATTCATACGCTCAATATTTTCCATAGTTAACTCATGCATTTTTAAAATCAATTCAGCATGTTGTTTAGCATCAAAATTAACCTTCTCCGAAGATGGAAGAGGAAACAAATCAATAGGTGCATGAGGTAGGAAACCATACACAATTTCAAAAGGGCACATGATGCGGAGCATCCTACGATCATCCCCATGTACACTCAAGCATACGCCATTGGACCTAAGGTGAACGTGCTCCTTTACGAATCTTCGCTTTCCGCATGTAAGACATGGATGTTACTTCAAGCGTGGACCTTGTGCATACTCAGGTACACCTGAGGAGACCATGGAGAGCCCAAGCATCAAGGCCAAGCATGCATGGAAGCGAAGGAAGGAGAAGGAAGAAGAGCCAGCTGCTACAGTGGCCGGACATCCGGCCCCAGCCCGGACATCTGGCCCTTGCCCCGGAAATCCAGCATCGGCTATCCAGAGAACACCGGAAAGGACCAGCGTAGCCTGGACATCTAGACATCACCCCGGACATCCGGCTCCTCCCGAAGTCCCGGACATCAGGCCCCAGCCCCAGAAATCCGGCCCCTCCATCACCGAATGCAGCTGGAAGACCCAGGCTAGCCCGGACATCCGGCCTCCCAGCCCAGACATCCGGCCCGTCGCGAAGCCCCGGACATCCAGCGCCTGTCTGCGCACAGTGAATGGACCAAGGGCCCATGTACCCCCCCCCCTCTCACTTACCCCTTCGTGGGCTAACACTTTATATGGACCCCCTCCTCCTCTTCCTAGTTAGAGTTAGCAAAGTAGTAGCTCATTAGAGATAGAGCTTTGCTCATCCATATCGGATCTACTCCACAAAAGAGATCGCGGCCTCTACGGAGAAGATCCACCTTCGATTCAAAACCCCTCACGGGAAGATCCCCTCTTGGATTCAAGACCTCCTTACGGAGAAGAACCGGTTACCTCTTGTATCGTCCTTTGTTGACTTTAGATCTAGTATCTCTCCTTGTGTTTCGAGGATCTAGCACATGTGTGATCGTTCTTGCTGGTTTGAGTGATTCTCTCGTGTTTCCCCTCGTGTTCTTCGCGGGATCTGCTCCTTTCGTGAAAGATCGGCTATCTAGGGTTCCACCCTACATCAGCACATCTTAGTAGTAGAATGCAATGAACGGTTATAAGAAAATTCAATATGAGACAAGCATTCTTCCCACATTTAATTGTTATTCTTCAAAACAGCCCTAAGCATAGTAGACAATGTTCTATTGACTACTTCGGTTTGTCCATCAGTTTGGGGGTGACAAGTAGTACTACAAAGCAGTTTAGTCCCCAACTTAGCCCATAAACATCTCCAAAAGTGGCTAAGAAATTTAGTATCACGATCCGAAAAAAGAGTATTTAGCACACCATGCAAGCAGATAATTTCACGAAAGAACAAATCAGCAACATTAATAGCGTGATCGCTTTTATGACACGGTATAAAGTGTGTCATTTTTGAGAATCTATCCATGACAAAAAATATGCTATCCCTCCCCTTCTTTGTTCCAGGTAAACATAAAACAATGTCCATAGATATATCCTCCCAAGGAACACTAGGTACAGGCAAAGGCATATATAAACCATGAGGATTGAGTCATGACTTAGCTTTTTGACATGTAGGGCAGCGAGCAACAAAACGCTCAACATCCCGTCTCATCTTTGGCCAAAATAAATGTGTAGCAAGTATGTCCTCTATCTTCTTCATGCCAAAAAGTCCCATTAACCCTCCTCCATGCGCTTCCTGCAACAACAAAAGATGAACGGGGCTAGCTAGAATGCATAGCTTGTTAGCACGGAACACAAATCCATCATTAACGACGAACTTGTTCCACATTCTTCCTTCTTTACAATTCTGCATTACATCTTTAAAATCAACATCATGCACATATTGATCTTTGATGGTCTCCAAACCAAATATTTTGAAGTCAATTTGTGAAAGCATAGTATAGCGACGAGACAATGCATCAACAATAACATTGATGAGGACATCAATACCATTGTTACACCCACAACCCCTGCTGCTATATATACTGGACCAATTACTAGAGCTCGCGCATGCCAATTAAATTATCAGGTACTTTTGTTTCTTGGTAATGATTCTAATGTTCATGATAATATGATGCTGCCTAAATTGGATACATTTGTTTTCCTTACAAATGAAGGGCCTGGCATGGATAAGAGGGATGAACACTAGAGCAAGACCAAGCATGGAGATGATGACATGCGCAAGGGGAACAAAAATGGGGTTGCAAGTGATGATTTCAGGACTATGAAGCCACCATAAGGAGTGCATGAAGCCTTGGACGAAATATACAAGATGCCACTTCATAAATTTTGTCCAGATGCTATTTTAGGTGTTGCGTCACCTTATTATTGGGCCAGACCCATGTAATTTCGAAATACTTAAGTATGGGCTGGTTTTAGAGTCCGTATGTGCGGGAAAACAAGAGTTAGGGTTGGTTTCGGACCCCTCCTCCAAGGGCCACTAAATTTCCTCCTCTTTACTCCATATATACAGCCCTTAGGGCATCGTTTAGACTTTGGGTTTTTTTAGATTAAAGTTCGCGGTAGCTGCAACTTTGTGTACTTCGTTTGTGTTCAACGACCAGACAAAGGCATCATAGAACCCCACCTTGATCAATAAAGCTTTTCTATTATATTCACAATATCCAGATTGCAATCTTAGTTTCTTGCTTGTTCTTCGTTTGCCTGCAGGAAACAAACCTTTGTGGTCAGGTTGATCATGCTCCGGCGTGGTCAATAACCTCTCGGAGTTGGTTTGGCGATTGCTAAGGCGCGACGTCTTCGCACGTTTGTAGTAGGATCGTCAAAGTCGACTTCCTCCAAAACGAGAGCCACCATCTCATCGAAAGACGAGACACCTTTGCCTCTATCAAGTGGTATCAGATTTCTAGGTTGCTCGGTGAGATTTTACAGTTTTTCATCGTTTAGATCGAGTCTTTTCTTAATACCTACAATCCACGAAAAAGCCAAAAAAAATTAGGGTTAGTTCATCATATCCAAACCAATCTGAGCCTTTGCATAATATTTTTAGGGTTTTGCATTCTTGAATTTGCGGTTGCATCGTCATGTCTAGTCCTTTAGAATTTCGAGTTCTATTCACTAGTTGTCACGCCGCCGCTGCATCATCGTCGTCACCGCTGCCATATACCACCATCATCGTCACCGCTGCCATATACCACCATCGTCATCATCGCTGCCATATACCACCATCGTCATCACTGTTGCCATATATCACCATCGTCATCACTGCTGCCATATACCACATATCCACCGCCATCAGGATAATCCGAGTCCACCTCCAGCACAGATTCGCCACCAGTCCGTGATCCACCGCCCTAGATATATCCACCACTAGTCCGAGTTTCCACCAGATTCATCTCCGCCACCAATCCTAGTCCGAGTCCAGTATTTGTTGCTTTATTTTTGATTTCTAGATCACGCCATACTCTGAGTCGTGACAGAGAAAGAATCTCGAACTTCCATGTTACCCGCAGTAGAAAAATAGTTCTAGTTTCAAAAAAACTAAGTCTGGAAAATTCTGGCTAGGTAGTTTTTAGACCATTTGTAGACTTTTTTGGAAAAAAAAAATAGTTGCGGAGCAAAAAAAAGAGGAAAAAATGTGCAAACAAAAGTGAAAAAAAATTAGAGCGTGCTCCTCCCTTGTTGACGTGCAGCGTTGTGATTTTGTTAGTGTTCTAGGCTCGTGTCTCTAGCACGGTCTAGCCTAGGACCAGCACAGTACCGTCGGTGACCATTTACTCAACTTTGCATCTCTGAATTGATTATTGCTGACCCTTTTTGCTACCATACTATAAGCCTTCCTAGCTCCACATACATCTACGCCGTGCGTTTGACTCTCCTTGGCAATTGCTCTATCCAAGCTATTGAGAGTTTTGACTACAACGGTTGCCGATCACCACCTGCTGCTTGGTAAGAACTGGTAAGAATTTGAGATTCACTTGATGAATTTTTGACTGTCCACCACACCACCGCCACAACTTCCTAGTAGTCTGCAGGACCATATTCTTGTGTGTTTATATTATTGCTAACCATGGCAGGATCACAAGCCGATGAGACTGACTAGGAGAACATGATGAACAAAGAGTTACATGATAAGTTTCAGCAAATGATGAGTGGACAAGTAGAAGATGTGCTAAACAGATTTGAAGAGGCCATGGAGAATATAGATGGCATTGAGAAGACGTTCAAAACAAAGCTCGATAACAAGTTTAATGAATTACTAGCGCGTCTTCCACCACCACCGCCGGCTGCACCTATCGCACCTCTACAACAACAACAACAACAACAACAACACCTTCCAAATCAAGTGGGACAAGCACTGCGCGTTCCCATTGACCCTGGGAAAAATTGTGGTGCCGCTGTTGATGCTTATGTAGCTCCTACTGCTAATGCAAAGGTGGAGGGCCATTACGAGGATGAGGTTGATCAAAATCAGAACTACATGCAACCACCACCAGCACCACCACCACCAGGTCGTCCTCAGGTATATCATCGCAACGATAGTGTTGCACCACCACCTGAGGTACGAGATCATGACCTTTTTCCTAAACTGAAGTTGAATATTCCACCATTTGAGGGTAGATATGTTCCTGATATATATCTTACTTGGGAGTTAGAAACTGAACAACATTTTACATGTTTACAATATCCTAAGGAGAGACGTGTTCCTGCTGCTGTTTATGATTTCACTAGTTTTGCATGTGTTTGGTGCTCTGAACATTGTAGATTATAACCTATTCCAGCTACTTGGGCTGCTTTGAAAAATGCTATGCGCACTCATTGGGTTCCACCATATTATCAACGTGAATTACTTCAAAAATTGCATCGCTTAAGATAAAGAAAAAATTATGTAGAAGAATATTATCAGGAATTACAAAGTGGTATGATTAGATGTGGTATTGTTGAGGAGAATGAAGCTATGCTTGCACATTTTATGGGTGGATTAAATAGAGAGGTTCAGACCATTCTAGAGTATAAGGAGTATAATAATATCACTCATTTATTCCATCTTGCTTTTAAAGATGAACGTGAAGTGCAGGATCGACAGGCATTGGTGCGGACTAACTTTTCTGCAGGTCGACCTTCATCATGGACACCGCGTGCATCCTCTACTTCCAAACATTCTACTGCACCGACACCTCCATCAGCTGTTACCTCTAGCCGTGATACAAGGAAGCAGACACAACCACCATTATCTGCCAAGAGCACACCTATCGGGCCTGCATAGAGTTCTTCTTCTTCCATGGCATCAACAAGGCACACAAGTGATATTATTTATCGTTGTTTTAAGGGAAGAGGACATTTTGTGAGAGAATGCAAATCTCGGCGTGTGATGATTGCTACAGAGGATGGTGGGTATGAGTCCGCTAGTGACTATGATGAGGAGACTTTGGCTCTTATTACAAGTGAAGAACACGGTGGATATGATTATGATCATGAGACACAATACATGGTTGCTGAAGATGCTGACAGGTATGAAAGTTCAGTTGCTCAACGTGTTTTGAGTGTGCAGGTTACACAAGCCGAGCAAAATCAGAGGCATAATTTGTTCCATACAAAGCGAGTTGTGAAGGAACGTTCTGTTCGCGCCATCATAGATGGAGGGAGCTGCAACAATTTGGCTAGCATGGAGATGGTGGAGAAGCTATCTCTCACCACAAGATCACATCCACATCCTTACTACATCCAATGGTTCAACAACAGCGGCAAGGTTAAGGTAACACGCGTTGTTCGTGTGCAGTTTAATATCTCTACATATGCTGATTGTGTTGATTGTGATGTGGTATCTATGCAAGCATGTTCCTTATTACTTGGTAGACCATGGCAATTTGATAAAAAAAATTCTATACACCATGGTAGAAACAATCAGTATACTCTTGTTCATAAGGATAAAAATATTACTTTGCTTCCTATGACTCCTGATTCCATTTTGAAAGATGATATTAATAGAGCTAATAAAGAAAAATAGGAGAAAAATAAGAGTGAAAATCAGATTGTGGCAAAAGAATTTGAGCAACAAATGACGCCTAATAATAAACCATCTAGTGTTGCTTCTGAAATTAAATTGAAAAGTGCATGTTTACTTGCCACCAAATCTGATATTGATGATCTAGATTTTAGCTAATATGTTTGATATGCTTTTGTGTGCAAAGAGGCATTATTTTCATTCGAGGACGTGCCTTCCTCTTTGCATCCTGCTGTTACTAACATTCTGCAGGAGTTTGCTGACGTCTTTACACAAGATGTGCCACCGGGATTACCACTTATTCGAGGGATTGAGCATTAGATTGACTTAATTCCCAGTGCTTCGCTACCCAACCGTGCACCATACCGTACCGATCCAGAGGAGATGAAGGAGATTATGCGTCAAGTCCAGGAGCTGCTCGACAAAGGATATATTCGCGAATCCCTTAGCCCTTGTGATGTTCCTATTATTCTAGTGCCGAAAAAGGATGGTACATCGCGTATGTGTGGTGATTGTACAGGCATTAATAATATTACTATTCGTTATTGTCATCCTATTCCTAGGCCAGATGATGTGCTTGATGAATTGTGTGGCTCTACAATATTCTCCAAAGTTAATTTGCATAGTGGATACCATCAAATTCGTATGAAATTGGGAGATGAATGGAAAACAACATTTAAAACTAAGTTTGGTTTATATGAGTGGTTAGTCATGCCTTTTGGGTTAACTAATGCACCTAGTACTTTCGTGAGATTAATGAACGAAGTTTGACGTGCTTTCATTGGACGATTTGTGGTAGTCTATTTTGATGATATACTGATTTATAGTAAATCTTTGGAGGAACGTTTGGAACATTTACGTGATGTTTTTATTGCTCTACGTGATGCACGTTTGTTTGGTAACCTTGGAAAGTGCACCTTTTGCACCGACAGAGTATCTTTTCTTGGTTGTGTTGTTACTCCACAGGGAATTGAAGTTGATAAAGCCAAGATTGAAGCTATTGAGAGTTGGCCGCAGCCCAAAACGGTCACTCAAGTGAGGAGTTTCCTTGGCCTTACTGGTTTCTATAGGCGTTTTGTGAGGGATTTCAGCACCATTGCTGCACCTCTCAACGAGCTTACAAAGAAGGATGTGCCTTTTGTTTGGAGTACCGCACAGGAAGAAGTCTTCACGGTATTGAAAGATAAGTTGACACATGATCCTTTACTCCAACTTCCCGATTTTAATAAGAATTTTGAGCTTGAATGTGATGCTAGTAGAATTGGATTAGGAGGTGTGTCACTACAAGATGGCAAACCTGTTGCGTACTTTTCTGGAAAATTGAGTGGGCCTTGTCTGAACTATTCTACTTATGATAAAGAATTATATGCTCTTGTTCGGACCTTAGAAACATGGCAACATTATTTATTGCCCAAGGAATTTGTTATACATTCTGATCATGAATCTTTGAAACACATTAAAAGTCAAGCAAAACTGAACTGTAGACATGCTAAATGGGTTGAATTCATTGAGACTTTCCCTTATGTCATTAAACACAAGAAGGGTGAACAAAATGTTATTGCTGATGCATCGTCTCGTCATTATACTATGCTTTCACAACTTGACTTTAAAATATTTGGTTTGGAGACCATCAAAGATCAATATGTGCATGATGCTGAATTTCAAGATGTATTGGAGAATTGTAAGGAAGGGAGAACTTGGAACGAGTTCGTTGTTAACGATGGATTTGTGTTTCGTGCTAACCAGCTATGCATTCCAGCTAGCTCCGTTCGTCTTTTCTTGTTGCAGGAGGCGCATGGAGGAGGATTAATGGGACACTTTGGCGTGAATAAGATGGAAGTTATACTTGCTACACATTTCTTTTGGCCAAAGAAGAGACGGGATGTTGAGAGTTTTGTTGCTCGATGCACTACATGTCAAAAAGCTAAGTCATGACTCAATCCTCATGGTTTATATATACCCTTGCCTGTACCTAGTGTTCCTTGGGAGGATATATCTATGGACTTTGTTTTAGGTTTACCATGAACAAAGAAGGGGAGGGATAGCATATTTGTTGTCGTGGATAGGTTGTAGCAACCAGACCTCAGACGATCCAATCTCTGTGCTCAGGTATCATCCCTGGATCAGTAATGCTGACACCACACAGTACTTGAAGGATTTATAACAGAGTAGCAATCACACACTTATTACATCGAGTGTCTCAAAAGAGAACTTATTACAGTAAATATGGTGTAAGGCCATCTAATAACGATAACAGTGGAAGGCTTGGAAGATAAGTGAGTCCATCAACTCCAATGGCATCACTGAGTATAGAACCATGACCTAAAACTCGTTAATCGTCGTCTGAAAAGTCTGCAACATTAATGTTGCAGCCCGAAATGGGTCAGCACATGGAATATGCTGGCAAAGTAACACATAGAGAGAGTAATGGAATGAAATAGCTATTCTATATGCATATTTGGCTGGTGGAAAGCTCTATGGTTACAGTTTTGCGTACAGCCAATTTTTCCCTACTGCAAAGGAATAATTTATTTAACTATCAAGGTGGTTGTTAAACATTGAGAATGGTTGACAGCATTCTCAATCCCAATTAAACATCATCATTAAATCAAACCAACAAAATTAATTTAGAGTAACATGTTGAGATACACATGATAATCCAGGTACTAGATACTCAAGATGTCCATAACCGGGGCCATGGCTAACCATGATTAGTTTATACACTCTGCAGAGGTTTGTACACTTTTCCCCATAGGACTTGATCTGCTCCGTTGGATTTCTTGCACTACATGGTGTTTGAGTTACGGATGACCGAGACATAGTCTTTCAGAAGCGCTAGCACCTTACGAACGGGTAGACCGTACCAACCTACATCCCCTACATCTGCTAGTCTACCACTGTAAGAGTCCGCACGACTTAATCAACTATGCTAGAGCCCATAATAGCTTGTGGCCGCACACGGAAGTTTCTAGCATGAATAATCTCATGATCCCTTTGAGTCTGGGTGGCGGTCCATAAAGAAAAACAGGCAATCGCTGGAATACCCAGGTGCCTCAATCCACCCAGATGTGTATTTAAGTTGCCACCTTAAATAAACCATTAATTAATAATCTCACATCTGTCATGGATACACTCACCCAATCCACGTGTACTAGCATAGCATGGCATAATAAGCAAACGTAGAAGTAACTCCCAAAGGTTTGATAATAATAGGTAATAGGTACTACCTCATGTACTTCCCAAACCCACAATTTAATTAGATCCTAATCATGCAATGTGTGAGGATTGATCTAATGCAATAAAACTGGGTAGAGGGAAAAACATGATCAAAGTGTTACTTGCCTTGCTGATGATCCGGGAAACCTAGCGATTCAAAGTAGCAAGCGGCGCACCCCGGGTTCTCTATCGCAAACAAACAAGCATACAATAAGTACTCAACTAATGCACAGGTAAAACTCAAATAAGAGATTTAACCAGAAAGTTCAACTTAAGAACTTCGATCGGCAAAAAGAATCAAATCGAATGAAGCAACGGAAGACAAACGGCAAAAGAAACATGCTTCATTTACTATTCTGGATCTAGGGCAATTTTTATAGTGGCAAAAACTTGTTTGAGTTGGTTAAACGGAAAGAGGGTTTCGAGACGAAACTCCAGGCGCTTAAATCGCCTCATTCTGATAAACTAAAACGAAAATCGGATCAGAAATCACGATCAGAAAATCACGGATTTAATCCGAGAAAAAGAAAAACGACGAACAGTTTAACGAACGAACGTTCGTTAACTGGATCTAAACGAAGAACGCGCTTGTTAAAACAAACGAACAAGCGAACGCTCGCTAATTAGCCTAAACCGAAAAAAACTGATCTAAAGAAAAAAAACGGAAACTAAAAAAACGAACGAAAACCGAATGATTTTTCCGGGAAATCCGGTGGTGGGTCAACCTCGGCGGCGAGACGGGCGGCGGTGGCTCCGGCAAGGCGGCGTCAGTGGCGGCGAGGTCCGGCGGGGCGGCGGGCGGCGACGTCGGCGGTGAGGGCGGCGGCGGCGGGCGCGGGGCGGCGGCGCCTGGCGCGGCGGCGATGGCGAAAGGTGGCGGCGGCGGTGAAAGGCGGGCGCGGGGCGGCTAGGGTTTCGGCCCGGGGTGGGCCGGCGGTTTATAAAGGCTCGGGCTGGAGGAGTCGGGGCCTAGCATGGCCCGTAGGTCGGTTCAGTTTTTTTAAATAGTTCCGCTCAGAAAAAAACAAAAGGACTACTAAACGGACTCCAAAATCTCGAAATAAATTTTCCCCGGCTTCTAAAATCAAGCCGCACAGGATGAACATTTATTTGGGGCCTAAATGCAATTTTGAGAAACGCGCATTTTTCCTAAATTCAAATAAAATAGCAAATAAAACCAAAATAAATCTTATTTGATTTTTTATTAAATCCTCAATATTTCTTTATTTTGGGAAAGTCATTTTATTCCCTCTCTCATAATTTTTGTAATAGAAATAATTGAAGATGAAATAAATAAAATCGAATGATCCTATTTTCAAAATTCGAGACATCTCAAATATGAAAATAACGAAATCCCCAACTCTCTCCGAGGGTCGTTGAGATGCGTGAAATATCTAGGATCAACCAAAATGCAATAAATGTGATATGCAATGATGATCTAGTGTATAACATTCCAAATTGAAAATTTGGGATGTTACATAGGTTCTCGAAAATGGCACACTTTATACCATGTCATAAAAGCGATGATGATGTTAATGTTGCTGATTTGTTCTTTCGTGAAATTATTCGATTGCATGGTGTGCCAAATACTATTGTTTCAGATCGTGATACTAAATTTCTTAGCCACTTTTGGAGATGTTTATGGGCTAAGTTGGGTACTAAACTGCTTTTTAGTACTACTTGTCACCCCCAAACTGATAGACAAACTGAAGTAGTCAATAGAACATTGTCTACTATGCTTAGGAATGTTTTGAAGAATAGTAAGAAAATGTGGGAAGAATGCTTGCCCCATTTTGAATTTGCTTATAATCGTTCATTGCATTCTACTACTAAGATGTGCCCTTTTGAAATTGTGTATGGTTTCTTACCTCATGCACCTATTGATTTGTTGCCTCTTCCATCTTCGGAGAAGGTTAATTTTGATGCTAAAGAACGTGCTGAATTGATTTTAAAAATGCATGAGTTAAATAAGGAAAAAATTGAGCGTATGAATGCTAAATATAAACTTGCTGGAGATAAGGGTAGAAAACATGTTGTGTTTGCACCTGGAGATCTTGTTTGGTTACATTTGCGTAAGGATAGATTTCCTAATTTGCGCAAATCAAAGCTAATGCCACGTGTTGACGGTCCTTTTAAGGTGTTAGATTAATTAAATGATAATGCATATAAACTTGAGCTGCCTACAGATTTTGGGGTTAGTCCCACTTTTAACATTACAGATTTGAAGCCTTCTTTGGGTGAGGAAGATGAGCTTTCGTCAAGGACGACTTCATTTCAAGAAGGGGAGGATGATGAGGACATCAATACCATTGTTACACCCACAGCCCCTACTGCTACATATACTGGACCAATTACTAGAGCTCGCGCACGCCAATTAAATTATCAGGTACTTTCGTTTCTCGGTAATGATTCTAATGTTCATGAGAATATGATGTTGCCTAAATTGGCTATATTTGTTTTGCTTACAAATGAAGGGCCTGGCATGGATAAGAGGGATGAACACTGGAGCAAGAACAAGCATGGAGATGATGGCATGCGCAAGGGGAACAAGAACGGGGATGCAAGTGATGATTTCAGGACTTTGAAGCCACCATATGGAGTGCATGAAGCCTTGGACGAAATATACAACATTCCACTTCATAAATTTCATCCATAGGCTATTCTAGGTGTTGTGTCACCTTATTATTGGGCCAGGCCCATGTAATTTCGAAACACTTAAGTATAGGCTGTTTTTAGAGTCCGTATGTGTGGGGAAACAAGAGTTAGGGTTGGTTTTGGACCCCTCCTACAAGGGCCACGAAATTTCCTCCTCTTTCCTCCATATATACAGCCCTTAGGGCATCATTTAGACTTTGGGTTTTGTCTAGATTAAAGTTCGCCATAGCTGCAACTTCGCGTACTTCGTTTGTGTTCAACGACCAGACAAAGGCGTCACAGAACCCCACCTTGATCAATAAAGCTTTCCTCTTATAATTGCAATATCCAGATTGCAATCTTAGTTTCTTGGTTGTTCTTCGTTTCCCTGCAGGAAATAGACCTTCATGGTCAGGTTGATCGTGCTTCGTCGTGGTCAATAACCTCTCGGGGTTGGTTTAGCGATTGCTAAAGCGCGACGTCTTCGCACGTTCGTAGTCGGATTGTCAAAGTCGACTTCCTTCAAAACAATAGCCACCATCTCATCGAAAGATAGGAAACTTTTGCCTCTATCAAACATTTTCTGTAACGCCCCGAGACCGATGTGCCAGGTGTTGTCCAGTTATTCGCTGTTGTTGTGTTGTCATTGCTTGCGTGTCATGCATCTCATATCATATCATCATGTGCATTGCATTTGCATACATGTTCGTCTCATGCATCCGAGCATTTTCCCTGTTGTCCGTTTTGCAATCCGGCGCTTTGTTCTCCTCCGCTGGTCATTTCTACATTTCTTTCATGTGTGGGGATTAAACATTTCCGGATTGGACCGAGACTTGTCATGCGGCCTTGGTTTACTACCGGTAGACCGCCTTTCAAGTTTCATACCATTCGGACTTCGTTTGTTGCTCCAACGGTTAACCGAGGTACCGAAAATGCCTCGTGTGTGTTGCAGCCCAACACCCCTCCAATTTGGCCCTAAACCCACCTAACTCTGCTCCATCATCTAGAGCGTTCGATCACGATCGCGTGGCCGAAAACCGCACCTCATTTGGACTCTCCTAGCACCTCCTATGCCTATTTATACACCCCCCTCGAAACTTCACGGTTCTTCTTCCCCCATAAACCCTAGATCCATTTCCCATGCCGCCGCCGGACGAAAACTGCCGGGACAGACGTGTCCGACCCGACCGCCGCCGCCACGTGGCGCTCCTCCATTCACCGCCGCCGCGGCCCGGGAGGCCCAAATCGGGCCCCCGCGAGCCCGAGCCACCGCCGCCCGGCACCCGTGCCTCCGCCACCCCTCGTCCTCGCGCCCGGTGGCCGGCGCCGCCGCCCCGCCATTTCCGGCCGCCCGGAGCCGGCCGGACCTCGCCGCCGTGAGCCGCACCGTGGGAGCCGCCGCCTACCGCCGCCGCCTCCGCCCCTCGTCGCCCCGGTCGTCGCCGCCCGAAGTCCCGGCGTCCTCTCCCTCGTCGTGTGGCAAGAACTCCGGCGAGCGCACCCCGGCGAACCTCGTTTCCCATGCCTGCTACAGTAACCTCTCAGATCTGAGATCTGAAAATGTCTGAGGGTTGACTTTTTCCCTCTGAACCCTAATTTTTTATGCATACTTTGACCCGCTATATCTCCGCAACTGTACCTCCGATTCATGCATATAGCATATCAAAATGTTCATCTCAGAGAGTACATCATTTCATTCCATTGCATCATTTTCATTTGTGTTCATCTTGATGCCCGAAATGTTGTTAGAAGAGGGCTTCATGAGTTAATTGTCAGATCTGCTAGTTCATCTTAGACTTTTGTCTTTTTTTGCCATGATTATTGTGTGCATGATATGCCTGTGAGTCCTTCATATGTTTTGTTAAGGGTTTTGTTATCTTTCCAGAGGTGCAACCCATGTATTTTTGTGATGTGTGTGGTGCTTAGTGCAAGCTTGCAAAGTGAGGCACCCGATAAATCTGTTTTCAGTGACTTAGTTATTTCACTAAGTCATGGGATTATTTAGTTCATGATGCCATATGTTCATGTTGTTTCCTAGTGATCCGTGCCTCTTTTGAGGATGATCAGTAAATGAGTTTTGTTAATATTGTAGTGCTCTATCCATCCATGTCTTTGTTTGCATATATGGAGCACCCTAGCTTGAGTCTCTCGAGCTCTACTTTTGCTTCGTGGTGAATCTGGGCAGATCATCAACTTGTTTGCGATTTTGCCGAAGTTATTGTAGTTGATCCGTGCATGCTATGCCATTGTTCTTGCAATGTCTAGCTTGTATTTTGTGCCTTCTTAATGGATGTGTGCTTGCCTTGCCATGACCTGCACCGTAGTGAGAGCATCGAGCTCGTTAACATGCCTTCGTGAGTTATGTTTCAGCATGTCCCAGTTTTTCACTGTCTGAAAACTGATTATGATTTTGCTATGTTCGTGTGCTTGTTAGTATATTTTGTGATCCCTTTTGGCTCAAGGTCACTAAGGGACTTTTGTTAAGCTTTTTGAGTAGCTCCATGCCATGTCTTTCTTTGTCATGTTCAGGTCCTGTAGCATGTTGTTTTGCTGCTTCGAAGAGGGCTTCATGATCTGAAATTCCAGACAAGTGTTAATTTCACTAAGTCTGAGATCTGTTTACCATTTGCGTTTTTGCCATGCTTGTTTGAACCTCTTAATGGATGAATTGGCCATAGCTCAGTGCTAGACTTTTGTTAAGCATCTTGAATGCTTCCCTGCCATGTATTTTGTTGCCATGTTTGGGTGCTGTAGCATGTTCATCTCATTGCATTAAGATGCCTACTTGCTGTAAATCGCAGACCAGTGTCATATTTGAATCGCTTGCCATTTCCAAACCGTAACTCCGATTCCGGCGATCTTTATATCATTTTCAAGCGATTTCATCTCATCTTTCCAATGTCACACTTGGATTTCCATGTTGAGGCCAGGTTCATGCATTCCATGTCCAATCATGCATATGCATCGCATACCGCATCTCGCATATCATACCATGTTCATGTGTGGTTTGTTTACTATGTTGTGTGCTTCTTTTCCGGTGATTGCTTCTTCGGGTTGGTTCCGATAATGTCGTGTGTGAGGACCCGTTCGTCTATGTCCGTTTGTCTTCTTCATGGACTCGTTCTTCTTCCTTGCGGGATCTCAGGCAAGATGATCATACCCTTGAAATCACTACTATCTTTGCTTTGCTAGATGCTCGCTCTATTGCTATGCCAATGCTACGATGCCTACCATTTGCTTTCAAGCCTCCCAAATTGCCATGTCAAACCTCTAACCCACCATGTCCTAGCAAACCGTTGATTGGCTATGTTACCGCTTTGCTCAGCCCCTCTTACAGCATTGTTAGTTGCAGTTGAAGATTGAAGTTTGTTCCTTGTTGGAACATGGAGATGTTGTTCCTTGTTGGAACATGTTTACTTGTTGGGATATCACTTATATCTTACTTAATTAATGCATCTATATACTGGGTAAAGGGTGGAAGGCTCGGCCTTATGCCTGGTGTTTTGTTCCACTCTTGCCGCCCTAGTTTCCGTCATATCGGTGTTATGTTCCCGAATTTTGCGTTCCTTACGCGGTTGGGCTATTATGGGAACCCCTTGATAGTTCGCCTTAAGTAAAGCTCTTCTAGCAATGCCCAATATTGGTTTTACCATTTGCCACCTAGCCTTTTTCTTTCCCTTGGGTTCTGCAGACTCAAGGGTCATCATTATTTTACCCCCCCCCCCGGGCCAGTGCTCCTCTGAGTGTTGGTCCACCTGTCAGCTGCCGGTGGCCACCAGGGGAAACTCTGGGCTGGCCTACCCGTACCTAAGACAATCTGAGTGTGCCCTGAGAAAGAGATATGTGCAGCTCCTATCGGGATTTGTCGGCACATTCGGGCGGTGTTGTTAGTTTAGTTTTACCCTGTCGAAATGTCTTATTGTACCGGGATACCGAGTCTGATCGGAATGTCTCCGGTGGAGGTCTATTCCTTCATTGACCGTGAGAGCTTGTGATGGGCTAAGTTGGGACACTCCTGCAGGGATTTGAACTTTCGAAAGCCGTGCCCGCAGTTATGGGCAAATGGGAATTTGTTAACGTCCGGTTGTAGAAAACCCAAAGTTGACCTTAATTAAAATGAATCAACCGCGTGTGTAACCGTGATGGTCTCTTTCCGGCGGAGTCCGGGAAGTGAACACGGTTGTTGGAGTTATGCTTGACGTAGGTAGTCCAGGATCACTTCTTGATCATACTTTTATCGACCGTGCTTTGCCTTCTCTTCTCGCTCTCATTTGCGTATGTTAGCCACCATATATGCTAGTCGCTTGCTGCAGCTCCACCTCACACCTTTACCTTACCCATAAGCTTAAATAGTCTTGATCGCGAGGGTGCGAGATTGCTGAGTCCCTATGGCTCACAGATACTTCCAAAACCAGCTTGCAGGTGTCGACGAGTCCGTGCAGATGACGCAACCAAGCTCAGGAGGAGCTCGATGAAGATCTTGTCCTTTATGTTGTTTCGTTCTAGTCGATCAGTAGTGGAGCCCAGTTGGGGTCAATCGGGGACCTTTGTCGCATTTGGGGTTCTTCTTTTATTTTGGTTCCGTAGTCAGACCTTGATTGTATCTGGATGATGTAATGCTTTATTCATGTAATTGTGTGAAGTGGCAATTGTAAGCCAACTAGTGTATCTCTTTCCTTATTATATTACATGGGTTGTGTGAAGTTTACCTCACTTGCGACATATGCCTTGAATGCGATTATGCCTCTAAGTCGTGCCTCGACACGTGGGAGATATAGTCGCATCGAGGGTGTTACAAGTTGGTATCAGAGCCTTCCCCGACCTTAGGAGCCCCATTGCTTGATCGTTTTTAGCGGTCGAGTTGTGTCTAGAAAAATGTTTTGAGTCATTTAGGAATTATATATCGGAGAGTCAGGAATTCTTTTTACTCCCCAGTCACCTCATCGCTCTGGTAAGGCATCCTGACGTAGAGTTTTGACTCTTCTCTTCTCAAATTTCACTAAAAAATTTTTTAGGATCACGCGGGTATCTTCGAATCGTTCCGATGGTGTTATGATGAGAACATTGTCTTGGTGCCTCCTGTCAGGGGTTTAGTGGAAGTGTCCCAGGGAGTTGAGCTCTGAGGTGTTGTCGTCATAATTTTATCGTTGCAGTTCTGGAATACCTGAGTTTAGTACGCCGACATCGAAAATCTCTTTTATGCAGTTCGTTGGTGAGATAACCTCGACGACATCCAGTACTGGGGCGGGAGTTCGGGAGTATTGCCATAACTTGTATAACGAATGACTTTCGAAGGTTGAGGTAGATGATTTCCGAAGGTTTCTTGGTTATGTGTTGAAGGATGGATACAGCTGGATGTAGGATTTGCTAGTTTGGGTGAGATATTATGCTTCCCCTGTATCCCCAACACCTGATTGCATAACCGGAAAGGTTCGGGAGTTTCATAGGTGGGAATTCAAGTAGCTCTTAGAATATCTTTCCGACAGATCTATGATATGAAATTGGGGTTCGACGTTTAGTGGTCCGCCTATTCACGATTGGTTTTACAGTGGTTTCGTTGTGTCTTAAAGAGTCCTTGTCTATGCCGACTCGGGGACGCTTCGTATGTCATGTGCACTGCCTTGTACATGATGGTGCTGTATGATCGAGCCCGTGTAGGCCCCACCATGAAAACTTCGGACGAAATCTCTATCATATGTTTGTTCCGGCTTATTCCGCAAGCCGATCCTTTGTTTTTGTTTTCAGTTGTGGTATTCGAGTTGCTTCGAAGTCAAGAGTTGATTCCATACCTTTCCTAAGCGGTGTTCTCATACTTTGATGTGAATAGCAATCCTTCTTGATCATCAAGATTGTTTTTGTCAATCCTTTTTCAACCGGCGTGTTTTCTCTTCAAGTGGATCCAATCATTTCAACGTCAGTAAGATCAATTATTAGTTCTTCTCAACGGTGTTTGTCTCATCCGTCTCCTAGTTGCCTTTGTTTTTCCTTCCCACCCACCCTTTTCCTGCAAGAACTAAGATTTCTTTATGAAGTATCCTTTTTATTCTTGTGAAGTCTCTCCATTCTTTTCCGTCAATGTTCTTACCCGGTGATGCTCATGAAGATTTTAACGGACCTTCTAGTTCACCATTATTCATTCTTTTCTTCTCCGGCGGATTCAATTCAAGCTTTGTTGATCATATTACTGTCCTCATTTCAATGTTTTCTCATGCCGGTGCAATTCTTAATCGTTCACCTCGCGCTATTCTATTGTCCCGGAGTGCGCACAATATCTCAGAAGGCTCGTCTTTTCATTCAAGATCAGTTCAACCTATTTCGAGGTTGTTATCTTATTCAAGTCATTTAATTCAACCGGTGTAATCTCTCCTTCAAATTGTTCTATGGTGTTTCTTTTGAGTGGGCCCTAACCCACAGGTCTTTGCCTAGGATCTTACCTAACTCTTCTTATTTCCCGGAGATATCCTCAAATTTCTTGTCAAAGTTTGACGTAAGAATAAATTATCATCAGTCAAATGTATTTCTCAAAGATCTTTCAAATTCTTTTCATTGTGGTTCAACCTTTCTAGTCTTCATCCCGGAGTATCTCATCAATCCATGGTGGTCTTTATCATCGTCATTCTCTGCAGTTGAAGACCGAAGAAGAGTTTCTTTTAAATCTTGCTCCATTCTCTGCCATTCTCTCATAATTGTTTTTGATTGTGGGAATTCTTTTCACCTATCCGGAGCAATTCAGGAGTCTTTTCAGTTTGAATCTTCGAAGCCCATCATCTCATAATTATTCATTCCATCTTTCAACTCTCGTTCTCCAAATCATACCGGTGCATCATTCAAGTATTCTTTTATCAACTCGTGATCTCTTCATTCTCATGTATATAAATTCCCCTCAAGTATCTTCATTTGTTCTCTAATTCTTCCCGGTGTTTCCTTATCTTCTCTTCGTTTATTTTAATTCTTACGGTGGTTCGTTCAAGATTTCTCTTCTTTATCAATTTATTCGATGTTCCAATCCTACCGGCGGTTCGTCAAAGACATTCTCAAGTTTATGTTATATCTCTCTTAATCTTTTCTACGAGAATAAGTAATATGTCAAATCCGTTGATTGTCATCAATTTAATTGATGAAGGATGAGCATAATGTAATTCTTATTCTTGTTTCATCCGAATGATTAATTCCTTATTCCGGAGGTGCATCATATCACATTCTTGGTTCGAGATGCTTTATCTTTCTTTCTCGGAGTCCCAAGCTCTTGCAATTATATCACCACGAAGATTTATCTAAATCTTTACAAGGTTCCACCTTGTGTTTTCAACTACCCTTTCTTTCCATTTGATCATTCTTTTGTTTAACGGAGTTCTTCATGGAGGTTCTACATGATGGTTCATCAAGGACTTAATCCGTTCTCGAAGCGTTCATCAAGATTCTTTTCACAGAAGCTCAAGCATTCTTCATCTTGCTATCCGGAGTGCAATTCTTTCTTCCTTATCATCGGAAGTGGTATTATGTCATTCTTGATAATTTGAGTTCATGTTTCACGATTCACATTTTGTTAAGAATGAGAAATTTTTAAATCCATCAATCTCGTCATTGGAGTTATCTTGGGTTATATTTCACCTAAAGCCTTCCCTAAGTATTGTTGCTATAATTGTGCTCATATATGATCCAAGTTCTTCATCTACCCCCTCGGTGTATTAAGCTTTTCATCTCCTTGTTGTTATCAATCTAATATATCGTTTCCGTTAGTGGCACAATTTCACCTCATAGTTTTGAGATGTTCTCCATAAGCCCACTACAACCTTGTTCTTTTCATTGTTGGTGTTCCAACAACTCCGTTCGACCCTTCTCCTAAAGATGCCTTCTCAAACTCTTATTGTGACAGAAGTTGGCATTTGCTTCTCCATTCTTTTATTTCAATTATCTATCTTCTATTCTTCCATTCCGGAGGCATTATGATGTTGCTCTTTTCAACCCATCATCTCGTTTTTGTCAAGATCATGTTCTTTTCATGCCTATCCATTTAACCGGAGTGTCGTGCCATCTTTCCAAGTTCTCTCATCTTATCAAGTTTTCTTCCCTTCTCAACCGGAGTGTTGTCGTATTTGACCTTTATTGTTCTTTGTCCCTCTTTTCTAACGGAGTGTTTTCGACCTTGTTCACCTTCGTTGCATTCTTTTCTTGAATTTTTTCAACCTCGCAAGGTTCTTTGGTTTCACTCGTTTGTCAAAGAAGCAACTTAGTTTTTACCTCTTCTCTTATCTCTTCCATTGTCCCTCCGGTGCCATTCTAGATCTCGGGACGAGATCCTCTCGTAGTGGTGGAGTGTTGTAACGCCCTGAGACCCATGTGCCAGGTGTCGTCCAGTTATTCGCTGTTGTTGTGTTGTCATTGCTTGCGTGTCATGCATCTCATATCATGTCATCATGTGCATTGCATTTGCATACATGTTCATCTCATGCATCCGAGCATTTTCCCCGTTGTCCGTTTTGCAATCCGGCGCTTTGTTCTCCTCCGGTGGTCATTTCTACCTTTCTTTCATGTGTGGGGACTAAACATTTCCGGATTGGACCAAGACTTGTCATGTGGCCTCGGTTTACTACCGGTAGACCGCCTGTCAAGTTTCGTACCATTTGGACTTCGTTTGATGCTCCAACGGTTAACCGAGGGACCGAAAAGGCCTCGTGTGTGTTGCAGCCCAACACCCCTCCAATTTGGCCCTAAACCCACCTAACTCTGCTCCATCATCTAGAGCGTTCGATCACGATCGCGTGGCCGAAAACCGCACATCATTTGGACTCTCCTAGCCCCTCCTATGCCTATTTATACACCCCCCTCGAAACTTCACGGTTCTTCTTCCCCCCTAAACCCTAGATCCATTTCCCACGCCGCCGCCGGACGAAAACTGCCGGGCCGGACGTGTCCGACCCGACCGCCGCCGCCACGTGGCGCTCCTCCATTCACCGCCGCCGCGGCCCGGGAGGCCCAAATCGGGCCCCCGCGAGCCCGAGCCACCGCCGCCCGGCACCCGCGCCTTCGCCGCCCCTCGTCCTCGTGCCCGGTGGCTGGCGCCGCCGCCCTGCCATCTCCGGCCGCCCGGAGCCGGCCGGACCTCGCCGCCGTGAGCCGTACCGCGGGAGCCGCCGCCTACCGCCGCCGCCTCCGCCCCTCGTCGCCCCGGTCGTCGCCGCCCGAAGTCCCGGCGTCCTCTCCCTCGTCGTCCAGCAAGAACTCCGGTGAGCGCACCCCGGGGAACCTCGTTTCCCATGCCTGCTACAGTAACATCTCTGATCTGAGATCTGAAAATATCTGAGGGTTGACTTTTTCCCTCTGAACCCTAATTTTTTATGCATACTTTGACCTGCTATATCTCCGCAACCGTAGCTCCGATTCATGCATATACCATATCAAAATGTTCATCTCAGAGAGTACATCATTTCATTCCATCGCATCATTTTCATTTTCATTTGCTGTTAGAAGAGAGTTTCGTGAGTTAATTGTCAGATCTGCTAGTTCATCTTAGACTTTTGTCTTTTTTTGCCATGATTATTGTGTGCATGATATGCCTGTGAGTCCTTCATATGTTTTGTTAAGGGTTTTGCTATCTTTCCAGAGGTGCAACCCATGTATTTTTGTGATGTGTGTGGTGCTTAGTGCAAGCTTGCAAAGTGAGGCACCCGGTAAATCTGTTATCAGTGACTTAGTTATTTCACTAAGTCCTGGGATTATTTAGTTCATGATGCCATATGTTCATGTTGTTTCCTAGTGATCCGTGCCTCTTTTGAGGATGATCAGTAAAGGAGTTTTGTTAATATTGTAGTGCTCTATCCATCCATGTATTTGTTTGCATATATGGAGCACTGTAAGTGCATCTAGTGCCACCCCTAGTTGGTTTTGGAGTATTGACAACAAACCTAGTTGAGGGACTAATGTGTTTGTGAGAATTGCAGGATAACACAGGTAGAAGTCCCTCATTGATTCGGTTTAGCTACCAGAGATGACCCCCAAAAATGTACGAAGACATTGAAGACAATGGTGGTTCATGAAGACATTCATGTCGAAGACAATGACATGTGAAGACTCCCCATGAAGCCTATGGAACTCGAAGACTTAGATCCTTCGTAGTTTTACTTTATTCATGTTGTGTCATAGGAACCACCGTACTGTTAAGTGGGGTCCAAGAGAACCAGTCAGGATGACTGAAGTGATGCCTAATTCAAATCCTATGTCTTCGAGTGAAGACAATGAGAGAAAATCTTGTCCAGAGTCAGACAAGTCAGCTTTACTTGCAGCCCAAGTAAAGTTGCCGTGAGAGTTCGAAATCCGACTGTTAGTACACGTGTCAGTTCCTTAGTGACCCAGGGTCATTTCAGACAAATCAGGTCAGGGTTGCCAAGCGGCTATAAATAGTCCACCCCTACAACCATAAACGGTTGGCTGCTCAGATTTCAGTGCACGGCTTTTGTCGTTTGAGAGCAACCCACCTCGAAGCCTTTGAGAGAAAATCCTAAGTGAGGAGAAAAGCCCTAACCACCCAGAGCGAGAGTAATTGGGCATCACTTAAGTCTTCTTGTTTGAGTGATCTGAAGACTTATTACACTTGAGGACTGTGCATCCTCCAGACGGTTAGGCATCGCGTTCTGAGCATCCAAGAGGAATTGTGGATTGCCGGTGAACGAAGTCTGTGAAGGTTTGGGAGTCTACCTTGAAGACTTACCAGAGTGATTGGGTGGGGTCTGTGTGACCTTAGCTCAAGGAGAAAACGGTGAGGACTGGGTGTCCTGAGCTGCGTGTTCAGGACTGGGTGTCAGGGACTGTGTGTCCTTTGGTTTAAATACCTAGCCGCTCCAACCAGACGTACAGTTGTCACAGCAACTGGAACTGGTCCAACATATCATTGTCTTCAACGTGTCACTGGTTTCATCTTCACCTCCCTTTACTTACCAGTACACATTGTGAAGCTATTGCATGCTTGCTTTATCTTCTGTCTTCACAACTTGACTGTATGATCTGTTTGGCTTCATAACTTCTTCCAACCTGATCCTCATTACACTGAAGCTATTTGTCACTGTGCTTTCACTATACTGTATACTTGACCATGGCTTGTGTTGTGTAATCTACCTTCCGCTGCATAGTGATAGGCTTGTTCACTCTGTTTGTCTTCATAACTTCCACGTTTTGAAGACTTTCATAAAAATCGCCTATTCACCCCCCCCCTCTAGTCGATATAACGCACTTTCAATTGGTATCAGAGCAAGGTGCTCCCTTGTTCTGTGTGATTCGGTTTAACCACCTAGAGTTTTAGCTATGTCGACTGCAGGGATAATTAAAGTCTCCGCTGCGTGCCCCGTCTTCGATGGAACTGAATATCCCTACTGGAAGAATAAGATGCGCATGCATCTTGAAGCCATTGACGTCGACCTATGGTATGTCGTCGAAAACGGCGTTCCCAAGGCTGGAGAAGGTGTCACTGCGGCTGATGTCAAGAAGTTCACTCAACTGGACTCCACTGCCAAGAATATTATCTGTGGTCATCTGACCAAGGGACAGTACGGCCGTGTGAGTGCCTTGAAGACATCCAAGCTGGTTTGGGACTGGCTCTCCAAGGTCAATGAAGGCATCTCAACCCAGAGAGATCAGAGAATCAGTGTTCTTCGCAATATCTTCAACTGCTTCAAGCGAAATGACAATGAGAATGTCCAGCACACATTTGACTGGCTCACTGACATCACGAATGAGCTTCAAGCCCTCGGCGCCACTGAGATCACCAAACATGATCGTCAAGACGCTGCTAAGATCACTTGACAGTTCATTTGACATCCTAGCCTTGATGATTCAAGAACGTCGAGACTTCAAGACACTCGATCCGTCTGACATACTTGAGAGGCTCAACACACATGAGTTTCAGCTTTCTGAGAAAAGAGATATCTACGGTCCAAACTATGGGCGAACTCGTGCCTTGAAGGCAAAAGCTGTGTCATCATCTGAAGGAGAATCTGACAGCAGTTCTGATGATCCTGAAGACATTGGAAGGGAACTTGCAATGCTAGTGAAGAAGTTCCAGAAATTCACCAAGAAGAAAGGCTTCAGAAAGTCTTCACGATCAAGCTCAAGGAATGATGAAGCTTCTGCCATGACTACAAGAGGAAAACTTGTCACAAGTGCAAGAAAACTGGACACTTCATCTCTGAGTGTCCACAGTGGGACAATGAGAACAGAAAGAAGAAGAAGAGCAAGGAATATGACTCTGACGATAAGAAGACGAAGAAATACTCAAAGTCTTCGTCCAAGTCTTCCTCAAAGACTTCATCACACAAGAAGAGTTCATCTGGCAAGGCTCGTGCATTTGTTGGCAAGGAAATGGATTCAGAGGAGGAGTCCGCTTCTGAGGAGGCAGAGGTGGAGTCTAAGGAGGAGTCTGATTCAGGCATTGCGAGTTTGGCTACAGCCTATGTCGCCAAGTCCATCTTCAACACTGAAGACAATGACTCCATCACCATCACCGATGCAAATGACAAGGACGACTCTACTCCTACCTACTGCTTCATGGCACATGGTGCCAAGGTAAACACACGCACTACTCACTATCGAACATCTAGTGACGATGACTCTGATTGTGATTCAAAACCCAGTTACAAAACACTTGCTAAAATTGCAACTGAACAACAAAAGGCCATGGAACATATTCAAAAACTGTTAGACAGAAGCGATGATCTGTTGGGTGCTGAAATGACTCGTTCTGAATCCTTAATTGAAGACATAAAAAATCTTCATGTTAAGTATCAGGAACTCGAAGATCGTCTTGAGACTCTCTCAACTACTCATGAAAAGCTTTCCTATGATTATCTTCAAAAGAAGCAAGATCTTGAGAAGTTGAGAGCGGATCATGAAGATCTTCAAAAGGAAAACGAGTCACTTCGAGCCGAACAGATCAGTTCTGCTCAGGAAGGATTTGAACCACCATGCCTTAAATGCATTGAGTGTGATAATGCTATTTCTATTGCTGAATGTTCCACTGCTACTGCTGTTGCAATATCTTCAACTGTTGAAGTGGTAACTAACCCCTCTGCTGAGGATACCACTGCTATTGCTGATGAAAATGCTAGGTTGAAGACATTGCTTGAAACAGGGATGTACAAAAGTCTCAAAGGACATCAGACATTATGTGATGTCCTCAAGAAGCAGATTCTGAACCGAAACCCTAGGAAAGAGGGTGTTGGGTTCGTGAGGAGAATTAATGCAGATGGCTCTTACTGGAAACCTGAGCAGTACCCCAAAACCACATGGGTTGCTGCAAAGGAATCCTCAGCAGATCCATCCAATCTATCTGGCTTCACTTGTGCTAATCCAATTATCATTGATGAATCCTTTGATGCAAACTATAAACTGTTTAGGAATCAGAATGGTGAAGTATTTGCCAGGTACATTGGTACTAACTGCAGGAATGGACCGCCTATGAAGAAGATCTGGGTTCCAAAAACGTGTCTTGAGAATCTTCCTGTGAATGTCCTCATGACACCTCACATGAAGAAGACAAACCTCAGACCAAAGGCTTCATACAGGCAGAGGACTCATCTGAGTCGCACTAACACCAATGTTTTGCAGGGAAACCATGCTCAGGCATATGAGAGCGGTTCTTCAAACCATCATTCTCATATGACCAAAAACTATTCTGCCTATTCTTACGAGTACTATTGCCCACCTGCTAGACTGTTTGCTAGGGCTCCAAAGCCAAAATTCTCAGATGCTGCACTTAGACTTATTGCTTCTAAGCCACCCTTGAAGATGTGGGTGGTTAAGAAAGCTTAACTCTCTTTTGCAGGGAAAGGTCTCCAGCACAAAACCAAAATCTTCTGATGCTATTGCTGGGGACGTCAAAAATCTTGTGGGGCGCAAGATCAAATGCCCGAATGGCATCACTATGTATTTCATACCTGAATCGCATGCTACTCTCCCTACTTGTCCTAACCTGGATCTAAGTTTTCATAATCCACTGGTTCGTCAAATGTTTTTGCTTCACAACACTCTTCGTGAAGCCTATCCCCCTAACTGCACTGTAGGGTACAACACCAGTGACTTCAGAGTCTTCAGAATGGAATATTGACAGTGGGTGTACAAATCACATGACTGGCAAGAGAAGTCTCTTTATGGACTCAACCTTACGTCCATCTGACAAGAGCCACATCACATTCGCTGACACTGGTAAAAGTAAGGTACTGGGTCTAGGTAGAGTTGCAATCTCAAAGGATCAACACATGGATAAAGTCATGTTTGTTGAATCCCTTGGCTTCAACTTAATGTCTGTCTCAATGCTTTGCGATTTAAACATGATTGTAATCTTTGGAAAATATCGTTGTCTGGTACTAATGGAATCCGACAAGTCTCTAGTGTTTGAAGGGTATCGAAAAGATGATTTGTACGTGGTAGATTTCTCAGCAGGGCCACAGCTTGCAGTTTGTCTTCTCGCAAAGGCTTCAGAATGCTGGCTTTGGCATCGAAGACTTGGGCATGCTGGCATGAGGAACCTCCACACCCTTGTGAAGAAGAAGCATGTCATAGGCATCGAGGGCGTCAAGTTCAAGAAAGATCACTTATGCGGTGCCTGTGAAGCTGGGAAGATGACAAGGGCAAAACATCCTTCGAAGACAATCATGACCACTACTCAACCCTTCGAACTGCTTCACATGGATCTCTTCGGTCCCACTCACTACTCAACTTTCTCCACTACTGCTTGCCTCTATGGCTTCGTCATTGTTGATGATTACTCTAGATATACTTGGGTGCACATAATCCTTTACAAGACTGAAGTGCAGGATGTCTTCAGACGCTTCACAAATCGGGCAATGAACAATTATGGCACCAAGATAAAGCACATCAGAAGTGACAATGGCATAGAATTCAAGAACACCGGCCTTGACACATATCTTGATACATTGGGCATCACTCATGAATTCTCAGCTCCTTACACGCCACAACAGAATGGCATCGTCGAACGCAAGAACAGAACACTCATTGAGATGGCCAGAACAATGTTAGATGAGTACAAGACACCAAGAAAATTCTGGACTGAAGCCATTGACACTGCATGCCATACTATCAACCGTGTATATCTTCACAAGCTGTTGAACAAGACATCTTATGAACTTCCGACTGGCAAGAAGCCAAATGTAAGTTACTTCAGAGTATTTGGATCAAGATGCTAGATCAAGGACCCTCACCACACCTCAAAATTTGCTCCAAAAGCACATGAGGGCTTCATGCTTGGATATGGAAAGGATTCGCACTCCTACAGAGTCTTCAATCTCTTTCACTACAAAGTGGTTGAAACAGTGGATGTGCGGTTCGATGAGACCAATGGGTCACAAAGAGAGCAACTGCCAGATGTGCTAGATGAAGTTCCAGCCAGTGAATCAATCAAGCTAATGGGAACTGGAGAAATTATACCTTCTGAAGCTCATCCTGAAGAAGAACTTATCATCTTAGCACCTGATCCACATGAAGACAATGCTCAGCCTGAAGACATTCCTCCCCATGACAACATAGATCAGCAAGAGCAAAGTCTTCGACCCCTACATCCTCGTGTTGCCAATGAAGTGCAAATTGACAGAATAATTGATAGCATCAATGCACCTGGTCCACTGACTCGTTCAAGGGCAACTCAACTGGCAAACTTTTGTGGACACTTCGCATTCGTTTCAATCACAGAACCCAAGAAAATTGATGAAGCCTTTATGGAACCTGAATGGATTCAAGCTATGCAAGAAGAGCTTCAACAATTTGAAGTGAACAATGTATGGGAGTTGGTTAAGCGTCCTGATCCACGGAAGCATAACATAATAGGCACCAAATGGATATACCGCAACAAGCAAGATGAGCATGGCCAAGTCGTCAGAAACAAGGCTCGTCTCGTTGCTCAAGGATATACTCAAGTGGAAGGCATTGACTTCGATGAAACATTTGCTCCTGTGGCCAGACTTGAAGCCATTCGTATACTGCTGGCCTATGCAAATCATCACAACATAATCCTGTATCAAATGGATGTAAAAAGTGCCTTCCTCAATGGCAAAATTGAAGAAGAAGTGTATGTTGCACAACCACCTGGGTTTGAAGATCCAAAACATCCTGACATGGTGTACAAGCTCAAAAAGGCACTATATGGCCTCAAACAAGCCCCTCGGGCCTGGTATGATACACTCAAATACTTCCTGAAGAGCAAAGGCTTCATACCTGGTTCCCTGGATCCCACTCTCTTCACGAAGACATATGATGGTGAACTGTTTGTGTGCCAAATATACGTGGATGACATTATCTTCGGCTGCACCAATTAGAAGTACAGTGAGGAGTTCGGATATATGATGCAAGAGCAATATCAGATGTCTATGATGGGGGAGCTGAAATTCTTCCTCGGTCTTCAGATACGGCAACAACGCAATGGCATCTTTATATCTCAAGAGAAATATCTCAAAGACTGCCTGAAGAAGTTCGGTATACAAGATTGCAAAGGCTTCACAACACCAATGCCAGCCAAACATCATCTGGGTCCTGACGACAATGGTAAAGAGTTCGATCAAAAGGTATACCGCTCCATGATTGGTTCTTTGCTTTATTTATGTGCATCTAGGCCAGATATTATGCTTAGTGTTTGCATGTGTGCTCGGTTTCAAGCGGCACCAAAGGAGTCGCATCACTTAGCCGTGAAGCGAATTCTTCGATATTTGGCTCACACCCCAACTCTAGGGTTATGGTATCCAAAGGGCTCAGAGTTTGATCTGGTTGGATTTTCGGACGCTGATTACGCTGGTGACAAGGTTGATCGGAAGTCCACATCAGGCACATGTCACTTTCTGGGCCGATCACTTGTCTGTTGGTCTTCAAAGAAGCAGAACTGTGTATCTCTCTCCACTACTGAATCTGAATACATTGCTGCTGGATCCTGCTGCGCTCAGCTTCTATGGATGAAGCAAACCCTCAAGGATTATGGCATTCATCTGAAGCAAGTGCCACTTTACTGCGACAACGAAAGCGCCATCAAGATCGCCAACAACCCAGTTCAGCACTCGAAGACAAAGCACATTGAAATTCGTCATCATTTTCTCAGAGATCATGTTGCAAAGGAAGACATTGATATCATACACGTCAACACTGAAGAGCAATTGGCAGATATCTTCACCAAGCCCTTGGATGAGAAGAGATTTTGCAAGTTACGGTGTGAGCTAAATATCTTGGAATCCTCAAATGTCCTGTGATCAGGCACACATCCTAACACTTATGCATGATGATGACTTAGATGTGCAACACACAAAGTAACGTATATCTTCAATCAATGAAGATATACATTCTAAGTGTGAATACATTAACGTGGAATTTGACCTCGGAGCGCCACGATAATTGTGCGCCGTGTCTGGGTCCAATACTTCCTATACGGTGGGTAGCGCCACCACCAAAAATTTTCTGCTTGAAGTGTTTCACTCATGGCATTACATTTGTTATGTCTTCACAATTGGTTTGGCTTCAATCTCAACATGTTTTCATGATTGTATTCACTATGTTGAGTATATATGTACTGGTGTTCTGTCCTCTACATCATTCACTTATAGCTATGTCTTCTTGTTTGAATCTTTTGAACTAAGTGAATGTGATCGGACCCTAACCTCTCCATGCTTCCTACCTCAAACTCTATCTCTCCAAGTCATATGCACTCTATTGAAACTGTCGAATGTCTTCACTGCATCCTTGTCAGAAGAAGACACAGAGACAAACTTTAAAACAGCTTTCAATGTTTTTCCATCAACTAGAATTCCGGAGAAGTAGGAACGACTCCCGACAAACCAGGCGTGCGTGGGGTGAAACTGCCCCCGCAATTCCGCATGCTGGCCACGTACTGATCAGATGCGAATCGCCAGGGGCACCTGAGTAATAGCGCAGTGCCGTCCATATCTCTATAAATACACGTTTCACTGCGGTCATTATCTCTTCTTCCACCCTCGCACGAACCCTAGCGCCACCGCTAACTCTCAACGACGCCGGTGACGAAGTGCTTCACTGCCGCGACCTCTCCGACGCCGTTCTCACGCCGACAGCGGACATCAGTCTCTCCGCCGTCGCCCTAGGTGTCTTCCGTCGCCAAGTTAGGGCACGGAGGATCGAACTGCTCGGCCTCAACTCTCATCTCGTCTAGCAGTTCCAAGTCTGGTAAATAACAAGCCTTTTTACAGCCTCTTTTGATCCTATTGCTCCATCACTTTCTGCCAAAAGAGGTTTCCATTCACTCAAGTTTCATTCCTCTCATCTGTATCTCATAACTTGCCTAGTATATTCACTTGTTCTTCATGAAGTAGTTAGATTCCTCACTTGTACTGATCTATGGGTTCGTACAAATCTGGAACCAACTTCTTTTCTATAAAGTGAATGTCTTCGCATGATGAGGTCAATATCTTCTAAACTGATTTATCTTCAAAATCTTCTGAGAATGCATATGACCTCTTCCCCTTCCCTCGCACCTTAATGCTGTCACAGGTACATGTCCGTGGGAGAATCTTTTGGTTCTCATAGTCTGCATTCATTTGCAGAGTTCCTACAGCGTCACATTAATTCACCCGAAGCCAGTTCCTGTTGGTCAAGCAAAAGGAAGCCTTTGAAGCCTTTGAATCTCTTCAAGCCTTCCAAGTTAAGCTTCATGGCAACCGAGAAACAATCAAGGAAGGGAGGCAGACAGAGACGTGGTGACACATCTAAAGATCTGCCTGAAGATTTGGCAGAAATGTACCAAACTGGTCCTGAAGAGAGCTATGGTCAGCGAAAGACACGAATCCAATGGATTCGAAGATATTGGGCGGAGCAGTGGTTCCACTACCGCTTCGTCACCAAGGAATATGCAGAGAAGTACGCCCTCAAGAGGCCATGGGGAGATGCCTTGTAAAAAAATCTCGTACCCCGCACCAGAGACGAAGCCATTGCTCAAGGCTTCTTTCCATGCATGGTCAGGGGACAACAGCCAGTTGACGCACATCCGTCATCCCTTCTCTGGTGTCGCGATGACACTCTGTTCAAGCGCAACTTCCAATTTGCCCAGAACTCTGCGAAGCAAAACAAGAAGGAGTTTGAGTTGGACTTCAACCCTGGTCCCTCCAAACCAAGGGCAGATGGCACACGCGACGCTAATCCCAATGTCATCGGGCCATTTGCCAATCTCGAAGGCCTCATCACTCACATTATAGTCCAAGGGACTGCCATGAATGACCATCCAGCAGACACTGAGTCTGATGATGCTCCTGCTGCCCCGGAGCCGAAGCAGATGAAGAAGAAGCCAAAAGCTTCCAAGCCAGCCGCTTCTCCCAAGATCTCCAGAGCGAAGCCATTGGCCACTACACCTCCTGAAGCAAGTGTGCAGTCTGAAGACTTATCACGAGTCTCCAAGCCTCAAGAAGCCAAGAAGCCACAGCCACACACCAGCAAAGAGCTCACTGCCGCCGCCGTTCTTCGCTGCGAGGCCATTGATCTGTCTAGTGACGACGATCTTGCCGATGACGCTCTTGAGCAGCTAATCAAGAGCAAGGAGGAGGCTGAAATCTTCAACAATCTGCCTCTGTTCAATGCAGCAATCATCCACAACTTCATTGATGAGTGGTTTGATACACCCAACATCAGCTTCGATGATCTGCAGCTGCCCATTGGCCTCAGCGTAGCCTTTCAAGGAGCTATTGCTTCAGAACTCGCAATTGCCCAGCGCATAGTGGAACTGAAGCAGAAAATAGATTTTGAAAAGGCTCAGTTCAAGCAGAACATGCCCATGCTCAGCGTCCAAGAAGTCAAAGACTTCAAAGTCATGATGCACGAGTTGAAGGAAAACTTTATGCAGAAATGTGCAGAGGCTCAGGGCTCACGCGAGCGCATGAAGAATTTGGCTGATCTCTGTGTGCAGGCCTACAATGAGGCCGAGAAGCGAAAGGCACTTGGGCGTCCCGGCATCGACCCCAGGATGGCCGCCAAGAAAAAGAAGAAGCCCACTGTGGCTGAACAAGAGGCCCCACAACAAGAAGCTATTCCGATTGTCTTCCCCACTGCCAAGCCTGGCTTGAAGCCAAAGCACCGCTCAACCGCTTCAGAGCTGAAGAAGACAAGGACAGCTGAAGCTAAAGCAAGGAGGAAACACCCTGAAGCCTCTCCTTCAGACCCCACCATCAAGAAGCGCAAGACCAAGAAGTCTCGGGCTGCTCCCACAGAGCCCTTGATAGTCGAACCCCTTTCCGTTCGCTTTCCTCATGAAGATCGTCAACTGACCGTGCATGAGCCTGCTCTCACAGAGGCTCCGCATGCTGAAGACATTCCAGCAGCCGACCCCAATGCTGCTGATGACATTGGTCTCCAAGACAATGTGCAAGGTGATGCAGTCCTTCCTCAGCTCGAAACAAGCGAAATGATCAGCATTGGTCGTCCCTTGACGCCAATCACCCAAGATGCATCGTGGGCTGATCGCCTGCAGGAGGAAGAGGATGAGCCCCAGCCCACTGCCACTCCACCTGCGTCGCCTGCATTCCGTAGGCTTCGCAAAGGACCAAGGGCTCAGACTGCTGACGACATTCCGGCTGCATCAGCCGAAGAACATGCAGAAGAGCATGAAGAACCTCAAGCTCCATCTCCCCCACACCAGCAAGAAGAAGTTCTCAAGGAGGCTGACACCACTGCGGCTGCCACACATAATACTGAAGCATTTGTGGAGCCCGACCAACCAACAGCTTCAAGAGATACTGAAGCTACTGCCTCTGACCCTTCTGTGCCTGAGTCTGCTGCCGGACCACAGTTCAACTACCATGTTGCGCACAGGCCCCAGGTACAGAAGCCAATCCCACGACTGCCAAGGTTCCCAGGTCCAGCCACCGCTCCTGGCTCCTTCAATGTCAATAGCTTCAGGGCAGATAACGCCTTCTTCAACTGCTCCAAGAACCCTTACTCAAGGGAAAAGATTGTGTCAGATAGGTTCTGGAGCTACCCACAGCGCAACTACTACTCCTGCGTCCTCTACAACCAGAGCCGTATCTTTCCACATCAGCGCCTTGAAGTTGAAGCTTTTGCTGGTCTGCCTGGTCTGGAAGAAGCCCTGGACTGCTTCAAGCAAGTTGGCCTGCTGCCGTTTGTCACGGATGAAGAGCACTGGAACGAAGAGCTTCTGCTCCAGTTCTATGCCACATTGCACATCAAGGGCTACAACAGAGATCCGAAGACTTGGGTCCTGGAGTGGATGACCGACAACGTCCATCATGAAGCCAATGCATTTGATATCATTGAGCTCACCGGCCTACCCACTCTAGGCGAACTCTTTGAAGAAGGCTGCCAACTCCATGCTGACGCAGTTGAGAGCATATTTCAGCGACCTGAGCCAAATATGAGTCAGATGCTCTCAATAATGAAGCCATTGCCTTCTAACGCACCTTACCCAACGGAGTTCTTCGTTGAAGACTTAGAGTACCTGCCTAGAACTATCTATCACATCATCAGGCGGACTCTATGGCCCATTAAGGGGCACTCTCGATATGCCAAGGTTGAAGGTGCCATGAAGACTCTCATCTTCTGCATCCTGCACGGCAAATGCTTCAATGCCCAGGATCTCTTCATACGTCAACTTGCTGCGTCTGGCTCAGATCTCTTTGGTCTGAAGATTTATGCTCCATGGGTTATGAGGCTAATCAAGCTCCACTTTGCAATATCATATCAACCCTCAGCCCGCAACCACAGAATCTTCTTACCTGATGTGGACACCTCTGCTGAAGCTATTTATCCTGAGCCTGCCAAACAGCCACTAAGTCTTCAGAATGCAGAACACCAAAGCTTCACTCAACATGATGAAGGTGTTGAAGCCATTTCCAGAGTCTATCCAATGGCTGGCACCACACGTGCCCCTGCATCCACTGAAGCCACTGATAGCAAAGCTGCACAGAGACCCAAGAAACGCGCTCGTACACTCACTGATCGTGAACTTCTTGTGGCTCTGCACCAAAAGCAAGATAGGCATCACGACTGGCTCAAGAGGCAGATGCGCAGTATCATGCAAGACGTCAATCGCATCAGGAATCTGGCCACCAAGAATGCCTTTGTCGCACATGAAACCTGTCGGCGCACTTGGAAAGGCCTCACAATGATGTGCACTGAAGCCGAACTGCAAGAGGATGGCTTCAAAGAAAGATTCAAGTTTGACTCCACACCCCCCAGGAGAGCTGTGCTGCGTGGGACTCTGTCGCTTGAAGAATCCGAGTTCTCTTCCTCTGCTGCCACAGTGACGGGAAAAATCATTGAGGAAGAAGACGACGCTACATCACCACTACCTTCTTCGGCGCGCGTCGTCACTGCACCAAGCTCGCCAGCACCACCAAACGCCTCCACCGACCCTGCTGCGCCTGGGAACGTATAGAACACTCTATGTCTTCAAACCTTTTTGGTCATCACTGACAAAAGGGGGAGAAGCATATGATGTTTATAGTCTTCAAGCGGGTCAATAATATGGGCGGGTGCTTTATATTTTGCATTTTGCTTCGTGCTTACAACTCTCGTTTTGCTACATTTGGTTCTTTGAGTTGTAACACTTAAACTTGATGGTCGTCTGCTACTATGTTTGCCACTGTGTTTTTGCAAAGATAAATTCCGCATGTATGACGATAATTTCCGCACTTATATCATTTCGCAGACGTCCATTTTTCATTATGCATATCATTATCTTCATATATCTTTACGTGCATGATGGATTGTCATCATAAGTTGAAGTGGATTCCCACAAATACAACCTGCTATGTGCATTTGCGTTCCAGAAGCAAATCACTTATATGCACATCTTCAGGGGGAGCCCTTGCAGCTTATGAAGACAATTCCTTTACAATTTCACAAATTATATTCCCCGTTGAAAACTTCAACTAGTTTGTCATCAATCACCAAAAAGGGGGAGATTGTAAGTGCATCTAGTGCCACCCCTAGTTGGTTTTGGAGTATTGACGACAAACCTAGTTGAGGGACTAATGTGTTTGTGAGAATTGCAGGATAACACAGGTAGAAGTCCCTCATTGATTCAGTTTAGCTACCAGAGATGACCCCCAAAAATGTACAAAGACATTGAAGACAATGGTGGTTCATGAAGACATTCATGTCGAAGACAATGACATGTGAAGACTCCCCATGAAGCCTATGGAACTCGAAGACTTAGATCCTTCGTAGTTTTACTCTATTCATGTTGTGTCATAGGAACCACCGTACTGTTAAGTGGGGTCCAAGAGAACCAGTCAGGATGACTGAAGTGATGCCTAATTCAAATCCTATGTCTTCGAGTGAAGACAATGAGAGAAAATCTTGTCCAGAGTCAGACAAGTCAGCTTTACTTGCAACCCATGTAAAGTTGCCGTGAGAGTTCGAAATCCGACCGTTAGTACACGTGTCAGTTCCTTAGTGACCCAGGGTCATTCGGACAAATCAGGTCAGGGTTGCCAAGCGGCTATAAATAGTCCACCCCTACAACCATAAACGGTTGGCTGCTTAGATTTCAGTGCACGGCTTTTGTCGTTTGAGAGCAACCCACCTCGAAGCCTTTGAGAGAAAATCCTAAGTGAGGAGAAAAGCCCTAACCACCCAGAGCCAGAGTAATTGGGCATCACTTAAGTCTTCTTGTCTGAGTGATCTGAAGACTTATTACACTTGAGGACTGTGCATTCTCCAGACGGTTAGGCGTCGCGTTCTGAGCATCCAAGAGGAATTGTGGATTGCCGGTGAACGAAGTCTGTGAAGGTTTGGGAGTCTACCTTGAAGACTTACCAGAGTGATTGGGAGGGGTCTGTGTGACCTTAGCTCAAGGAGAAAACGGTGAGGACTGGGTGTCCTGAGCTGCGTGTTCAGGACTGGGTGTCCGGGACTATGTGTCCTTTGGTTTAAATACCTAGCCGCTCCAACCAGACGTACAGTTGTCACAGCAACTGGAACTGGTCCAACATATCATTGTCTTCAACGTGTCACTGGTTTCATCTTCGCCTCCCTTTACTTACCAGTACACATTGTGAAGCTATTGCATGCTTGCTTTATCTTCTGTCTTCACAACTTGACTGTATGATCTGTTTGGCTTCATAACTTCTTCCAACCTGATCCTCATTACACTGAAGCTATTTGTCACTGTGCTTTCACTATACTGTATACTTGACCATGGCTTGTGTTGTGTAATCTACCTTCCGCTACATAGTGATAGGCTTGTTCACTCTGTTTGTCTTCATAACTTCCATGTTTTGAAGACTTTCATAAAAATCGCCTATTCACCCCCCCTCTAGTCGATATAACGCACTTTCAAGCACCCTAGCTTGAGTCTTTCGAGCTCTACTTTTGCTTCATGGTGAATCTGGGCAGATCATCAACTTGTTTGCGATTTAGCCGATGTTATTGTAGTTGATCCGTGCATGCTATGCCATTGTTCTTGCCATGTCTAGCTTTTATTTTGTGCCTTCTTAATGGATGTATGCTTGCCTTGCCATGACCTGCACCGTAGCGAGAGCATCGAGCTCGTTAACATGCCTTCGTGAGTTATGTTTCAGCATGTCCCAGTTTTTCACTAAGTCTGAAAACTTATTATGTTTTTCCTATGTTCGTGTGCTTGTTAGTATATTTTGTGATCCCTTTTGGCTCAAGGTCACTAAGGGACTTTAGTTAAGCTTGTTGAGTAGCTCGATGCCATGTATTTCTTTGTCATGTTCAGGTCCTGTAGCATGTTGTTTTGCTGCTCCGAAGAGGGATTCATGATCTGAAATTCCAGACAAGTGTTAATTTCACTAAGTCTGAGATCTGTTTACCATTTGCGTTTTTGCCATGCTTGTTTGAACCTCTTAATGGATGAATTGGCCGTAGCTCAGTGCCAGACCTTTGTTAAGCATCTTGAATGCTTCCCTACCATGTATTTTGTTGCCATGTTTGGGTGCTGTAGCATGTTTATCTCATTGCATTTAGATGCCTACTTGCCGTAAATCGCAGACCGGTGTCATATTTGAATCGCTTGCCATTTCCAAACCGTAACTCCGATTCCGGCGATCTTTATATCGTTTTCAAGCAATTTCATCTCATCTTTCCAGTGGCACACTTGGATTTCCAAGTTGAAGCAAGATTCATGCATTCCTTTTCCAATCATGCATATGCATCGCATACCGCATCTCGCATATCATACCATGTTCATGTGTGGTTTGTTTACTATGTTGTGTGCTTCTTTTCCGGTGATTGCTTCTTCGGGTTGGTTCCGATAACATCGTGTGTGAGGACCCGTTCTTCTATGTCTGTTTGTCTTCTTCATGGACTCGTTCTTCTTCCTTGCGGGATCTCAGGCAAGATGATCATACCCTCGAAATCACTACTATCTTTGCTTTGCTAGATGCTCGCTCTTTTGCTATGCCAATGCTACGATGCCTACCATTTGCTTTCAAGCCTCCCAAATTGCCATGTCAAACCTCTAACCCACCATGTCCTAGCAAACCGTTGATTGGCTATGTTACCGCTTTGCTCAGCCCCTCTTATAGCGTTGTTAGTTGCAGGTGAAGATTGAAGTTTGTTCCTTGTTGGAACATGGAGATGTTGTTCCTTGTTGGAACATGTTTACTTGTTGGGATATCACATATATCTTACTTAATTAATGCATCTATATACTGGGTAAAGGGTGGAAGGCTCGGCCTTATGCCTGGTGTTTTGTTCCACTCTTGCCGCCCTAGTTTCCGTCATATCGGTGTTATGTTCCCGGATTTTGCGTTCCTTACGCGGTTAGGCTATTATGGGAACCCCTTGACAGTTCGCCTTAAGTAAAGCTCTTCCAGCAATGCCCAACATTGGTTTTACCATTTGCCACCTAGCCTTTTCTTTCCCTTGGGTTCTGTAGACTCAAGGGTCATCATTATTTTACCCCCCCCCCCTGGGCCAGTGCTCCTCTGAGTGTTGGTCCACCTGTCAGCTACCGGTGGCCACCAGGGGCAACTCTGGGCTGGCCTACCCGTACCTAAGACAATCTAAGTGTGCCCTGAGAAAGAGATATGTGCAGCTCCTATCGGGATTTGTCGGCACATTCGGGCGGTGTTGCTGGTTTAGTTTTACCCTGTCGAAATGTCTTGTTGTACCGGGATACCGAGTCTGATCGGAATGTCTCGGGTGGAGGTCTATTCCTTCGTTGACCGCGAGAGCTTGTGATGGGCTAAGTTGGGACACCCCTGCAGGGATTTGAACTTTCGAAAGTCGTGCCCGCGGTTATGGGCAAATGGGAATTTGTTAACGTCCGGTTGTAGAAAACCTGAAGTTGACCTTAATTAAAATGAATCAACCGTGTGTGTAACCATGATGGTCTCTTTCCGGCGGAGACTGGGAAGTGAACACTGTTGTTGGAGTTATGCTTGACGTAGGTAGTCCAGGATCACTTCTTGATCATACTTTTATCGACCGTGCTTTGCCTTCTCTTCTCGCTCTCATTTGCGTATGTTAGCCACCATATATGCTAGTCGCTTGCTGCAGCTCCACCTCATACCTTTACCTTACCCATAAGCTTAAATAGTCTTGATCGCGAGGGTGCGAGATTGCTGAGTCCCTGTGGCTCATAGATACTTCCAAAACCAGCTTGCAGGTGCCGATGAGTCCGTGCAGATGACGCAACCAAGCTCAGGAGGAGCTCGATGAAGATCTTGTCCTTTATGTTGTTTCGTTCTAGTCGATCAGTATTGGAGCCCAGTTGGGGTCGATCGGGGACCTTTGTCGCATTTGGGGTTCTTCTTTTATTTTGGTTCTGTAGTCGGACCTTGATTGTATCTGGATGATGTAATGCTTTATTCATGTAATTGTTTGAAGTGGCAATTGTAAGCCAACTAGTGTATCTCTTTCCTTATTATATTACATGGGTTGTGTGAAGTTTACCTCACTTGCGACATATGCCTTCAATGCGATTATGCCTCTAAGTCGTGCCTCGACACGTGGGAGATATAGTCGCATCGAGGGTGTTACATTACCCCTCTTGTGTTTAATGACATAAGGGAAAATCTCAATGAATTCAACCCATTTAGCATGTCTACAATTCAGTTTAGCTTGACTTTTAATATGTTTCAACGATTCATGATCATAATGTATAACAAATTCTTTGGGCCATAAATAATGTTGCCATGTTTCTAAAGTCCGAACAAGAGCATATAATTCCTTATCATAAGTAGAATAATTCAGAGTAGGCCCACTCAATTTTTCAGAAAAGTTTGCAACAGGTTTGCCATCTTGTAATAACACACCTCCTGATCCAATTCCACTAGCATCACATTCAAGCTCAAAAGTCTTATTAAAATCAGGAAGTTGGTGTAAAGGACCATGTGTCAACTTATCTTTCAATACCGTGAAGGATTCTTCTTGTGCGGTACCCCAAACAAAAGGCACATCCTTCTTTGTAAGGTCATTGAGAGGTGCAGCAATGGTGCTGAAATCTCTCACAAAACTCCTATAGAATTCAGCGAGGCCAAGGAAACTCCTCACTTGTGTGACCGTTTTGGGCTGCGGCCAACTCTCAATAGCTTCAATCCTAGCTTTATCAACTTCAATTCCCTGTGGAGTAACAACATAGCCAAGAAAAGATACTCGGTCGGTGCAGAAGCTGCACTTCCCAAGGTTATCAAACAAACATGCATCACTTAGACCAATAAAAACAGCATGTAAATGTTCCAAATGTTCCTCCAAAGTTCTGCTATAAATCAGTATATCATCAAAATAGACTACCACAAATCATCCAATGAAAGCACGTCAAACTTCATTCATTAATCTCATGGAAGTACTAGGTGCATTAGTTAACCCAAAAGGCATGACTAACCACTCATATAATCCAAACTTAGTTTTAAATGTTGTTTTCCATTCATATCCCAATTTCAAACGAATTTGATGGTATCCACAACGCAAAGCAACTTTGGATAATATTGTAGAGCCACTCAATTCAACAAGCATGTCATCTAGCCTAGGAATAGGATGACGATAACGAATAGTAATATTATTAATGCCTCTACAATCAACACACATACGCGATGTACCATCCTTTTTTGGCACTAGTATAATAGGAACATCACAAGGACTAAGAGATTCGCGTATATAACCTTTGTTGAGCAGCTCATGTACTTGACACATAATCTCCTTCGTCTCCTCTGCATTGGTACGATATGGCGCACGGTTAGGCAGCAAAGTACCGGGAATTGAGTCAATCTGATGCTCAATCCCTTGAATAGGTGATAATCCCGGTGGCACGTCTTGTGGGAAGACATCAGCGAACTCCTGCAAAATGTTAGTGACAGTAGGAGGCAAAGAGGAAGGTACATCCTCGAGAGAAAATAATGCCTCTTTACACACAAAAGCATAGCAAACAGATTTGCTGAAATCAAGATCATCAATATCAGATTTTGTGGCAAGTAAACATGCACTTTTCAATTTATTTTCAGAAGCAACACTAGATGGTTTATTATTAGGCTTCATTTGTTGCTCAAATTCTTTTTCCACAATCTGATTTCACTCTTATTTTTCTCCTGTTTTGCTTTATTAGCTCTATTAATGTCATCTTTCAAAATGGAATCACGAGTCATAGGAAGCAAAGTAATATTTTTATCCTTATGAACAAGAGTATACTGATTGTTTCTACCATGGTGTACAGATTTTTTTATCAAATTGCCATGGTCTACCAAGTAATAAGGAACATGCTTGCATAGGTACCACATCACAATCAACATAATCAGCATATGTAGAGATACTAAAATGCACACGAACAGTACGTGTTACCTTAACCTTGCCGCTATTGTTGAACCATTGGATGTAGTAAGGATGTGGATGTGGTCTTGTGGTGAGAGATAGCTTCTACACCATCTCCATGCTAGCCAAGTTGTTGGAGCTCCCTCCATCTATGATGACGCAAACAGAACGTTCCTTCACAACTCCCTTTGTATGGAACAAATTATGCCTCAGATTTTGCTCAGCTTGTGTAACCTGCACACTCAAAACAGGTTGAGCAACTAAACATTCATACCTATCAGCATCTTCAGCAGCCATGTATTGCGTCTCATGATCAGAATCATCTCCACCTTGTTCTTCACTTGTAATAAGAGCCAAAGTCTCCTCATCATAGTCACTAGCGGACTCATACCCACCATCCTCTGTAACAATTATCACATGCTTAGATGGGCATTCTCTCACATAATGACCTCCAGCCTTGCAACGATGACAAATAATATCATGTGTTTGCCCTGTTGATGCCATGGATGAAGAAGAGCTCTATGCCGACCCAGAATGTGTGCTCTTAGCAGATAGTGGTATTTGTGCATGCTTTCTTGTATCACGGTTGGAGGTGGCAGCTGACGGAGGCGCTGGTGTAGTAGAACATGTGGAAGTAGAGGATGCACGCGGTGTCCATGATGAAGGTCGGCTTGCAGAAAAGTTAATTCGCGCCAATGCCTGTCGATCATGCACTTCACGTCTAGCTTTGCAAACAAGATGGAATAAACGAGTGATATTATTATATTCCTTATACTCTAGAATGGTCTGAATCTCCTTATTTAATCCACCCATAAAACGTGCAAGCATAGCTTAATTCTCCTCAATAATACCACATCTAATCATACCAGTTTGTAATTCCGGATAATATTCTTCTACAGAATTTTTTCCTTGTCTCAAATTTTGCAATTTTTGAAGCAATTCACGTTGATAATATGGTGGAACCCAGCGAGTACGCATAGCATTTTTCAAAGCAGCCCAAGTAGCTGGAATAGCATATAATCTACAATGTTTAGACCACCAAACAGATGCAAAACTAGTGAAAGCACAAACAGTAGCAGGAACACGTCTCTCCTCGGGATATTGTAAACATGTAAAATGTATTCAGTTTCTAACTCCCAAGTAAGATATATATCAGGAACATATCTACCCGAATATGGTGGAATATACAATTTCAGTTTAGGAAGATGGTCATGATCTCGTACCTGAGGTGGTGGTGCAGCCCTACCGTTGCGATGATATGCATGAGGACGACCTGGTGGTGGTGGTGGTTGCACGTAGTTCTGATTTTGATCAACCTCATCCTCGTAATGGTCCTCCACCTTTGTAGTAGCAGCAGGAGCTACAGAAGCATCAAAAGTAGGTACAGCAGAACCAGAATTTTGACCAGGCTCAAGGGGAACACGCAATGCTCGTCCCACTTGATTTGGAAGGCGACATAGCTGTTGTTTTTGTTGATGTAGAGGTGCAACAGGTGCAGCGGCGGTGGTTGTGGAAGACGCGCGAGTACTTCATCGAACCTGGCATCCAACTTGGTGTTAGTCGTCTTCTCAACGTCATCAATCCTCTCCAGTGCCTTTCCGAAGGTGGCCATGATGTCTTCCACCTGTTGACTCAACATTTGCTGAAATTTATCATGAAGCTCCTTCTTCGTCATGTTCTCCTTGTCAATCTCGTTGGCTTGTGATCCTGTCATGGATAGCAGCAATAGAAACACACAAGAATATGATCCTGCAGACTAATAGAAAGTGGCAGTGTGTCACAAATCCGTCAAGAAAATCTCAAATTCTTACCGGTTCTTACCCAGCAACAGGTGGTGATCGACAACCATTGTAGTCAAAACTCTCAAAGCTTGGATAGAGCGATTACAAGGGAGAGTCAAACGCACGACGTAGATGTATGTGGAGCTGGGAGGGCTTATAATATGGTAGCAAAAAGGGTCAGCAATAATCAATTCAGAGACGCAAAATTGAATAACACTCAATGATGGTACTGTGCTGGTCCTAGGCTAGACCATACTAGAGACGCGAGCCTGGAACACTAACAAAATCACGGCACGACACGTAAACAAGGGAAAAGCACACTCTAGAAAAAAAAATCGCTCTCTTCTTTTTGCGCTCCTCTTTTTTTGCGGAAAATCACTATAATGGCGAGTGTCTCAAAACTCTTCCCAAGTCAAATTGACAGGATAGGCACGAATTGTTTTTGACTATTTTAGTATTTTGTTCGGAAATTAGGGTAGCGACGACAAAAAAGTGCGACAAAAAATCACTATGATGGCTAGTGTCTCAAAAGACTCAGAAAATCCTAAAAATAGGATAGGGAAAAAAATATTTCGCCTGCCAAAATTTTGGCCTAAAAACTGCCCGGGGGTCTCCAGACTCTTTTTTTTCTTCCGAAACCTACTGAGGCAAGGAAATACGAATCAGAAAATAGATGGATCTCGAAAACAAACCTAATATGACAAGAACTTGGATTGGTGGTGGATATGTGATGGCAAGATATGGCAGTGGTGGTGGTATATGGCAACGGTGGTGGTATATGGCAGCGGTGGTGGTATATGGATACAGATTGGTGATGGTATATGGATACAGATTGGTCATGGTATATGGATACGAATCGGTGTCGGATAAGTGGTGGTGGTAGATGGCGGGGGGTGATGATGATGGTGCGTGGTGGCATGACAACTTATGACCAGAACTCGAAACTCTAAAAGACTGAACGCTAAGACCAGCAACTAGACACAACGATGCAACCACAAATTCAACAACACAAAAACCCTAAAAAGATTATTCAAAGGCTCAGATTGGTTCAGATATGATGAACTGGCCCAAATTTTTTGTGGCTTTTTTGTGGACTATAGGTATGAAGAACAGACACGATCTAAACTACGAAAAACTATAAAACTCACCGAGCAACCTGGAAATATGATACCACTTGATAGAGGAAAAGGTGTCCCGTCTTTCAATGAGATGGTGATTATCGTTTCGGAGGAGTAGACTTTCATGATACGACTACGAACGTGCAAGGAAGTCGCGCCTTAGCAATCGCTAAACCAACTCCGAGAGGTTATTGACCATGCCGGAGCACGATCAACCTGACCACGAAGGTCTATTTCCCGCAAGCAAATGAAGATCAAGCAAGAAACTAAGATTGCAATCTAGATATTGTGAATATAAGATGAAAGCTTTATTCATCAAGGTGGGGTTATTTGACGCCTTGGTCTAGTCGTTGAACACAAATGAAGTACGCGAAGTTGCAGCTATTGTGAACTTCTAATCTAAACAAAACCCAAAGTCTAAACAATGCCCTAAGGGTTGTATATATGGAGGAAAGAGGGGGAATCTCGTGGCCCTTGGAGGAAGGATCCGAAACCAACCCTAACTCTTGTTTCCCCACACATACGGACTCTAAAAACATCCTATAATCAAGTATTTCGAAATTACATGGGCCTGGCCCAAAAATAAGGTGACACATCACCTAGAATAGCCTCTGGACGAAATTTATGAAGTGCCATCTTGTATATTTCGTCCAACGCTTCATGCACTCATTATGGTGGCTTCAAAGTCCTAGAATCGTCACTTGTAACTTCGTTATTATTCCCCTTGCACATGCCATCATCTCCATGCTTGAACTTGCTCCAAGGTGCATCTTTCTTATCCAAGATCGGCCCTTCATTTGTAAGAAAAACAAATGTATCCAATTTAGGCAGCATCATATTCTCATGAGCATTAGAATCGTTACCTAGAAACGTAAGTACCTGGTAACTCAATTGGCATGCACGAGCTCTAGTAATTGGTCCAGTATGTATAGCAGCAGGGGTTGTGGGTGTAACAATGGTATTGATGTCCTCATCATTGCGACTCTCCGAGGAACGTACAAGAGACTACCTCTACAATAAGCTCGACGAACAAAAACAAGAGAGCAACGCAAGAATGGACGTGATTTGTGACTTGTTGGTCAACTGCTCTTCTACCTCTTCGTCCTACTCAAGACGGAGCCGCTCGAGTCGATACTCCGATGACACTATCTCCGGCTCAAGTACTCTGACATCAAACACTCATCGATGAGCCGCGCACCAAGACCGTTAAGCAAACCGCAATCCTCTACACGACAATCCTATACAAGAGCAATTTGACGAGAAAGCACATCGACAATGCCAAAACCAAGCTACTCTCGTGCAAGCACAAGAACTACAATGTCTACGCCAACACGAGGAAGAACGAGTGAGACAACACCAAGACGAACAAGATGTCAAGGCACAACGTCAAGAGCAACTACGGTGAGAAGCTCAAGCACTTGAGGCGCAACGTTCCCTCAACGAAACAAGTCGCGCCGTAGCCGCATGCAACTGCCATAGGCACGAGCAAGAACAAGCGCTTCACGATGAAGTTCAAGAGAGGATCTATCAAGCTCGAGTGCATCGTAAAGTTCCACAAGCTCCTCGACAAGAACCCCAAGTTCACCAAGAACAACATGAGGTTGACAACCCTCCATGCCAAGGGCAACATGAGGTTGACAATCCTCCACGACAAGGGCGTCATCATCCTCGACCCCAACACAATGAAGAGCAACGCTACGGCAAGCTCAAGTTCACCATGCCCAAGTTCACTGGAAGCAATGATCCCGAAGAGTACCTTTCATGGGTATTGAAGGTTGACAAGATCTTTCATTTGTACAACTATGAGGAAAAGAAGAAGATCGCCATGGCATCCCTTGAGTTCCAAGACTACCTCCTCATATGGTGGGAACAAGTCATTGAGCGACAAGAAGCAAGAGGTGAACCACCCATCACCACTTGGGATCTAATGAAGGATGTCCTGAGAGCATGCTTCGTGCCAACATACTATAACCGTGTAGCGACCAGACCTCAAACAGTCTGATCTCTATGCTCAGGTGTCATCCCTGGATCAGTAATGCTGACACCACACAGTACTTGAAGGATTTATAACAGAGTAGCAATCACACACTTATTACATTGAGTGTCTCAGTAGAGATCTTATTACAATAAATATGGCTTAAGGCCATCTAATAACGATAACAGCGGAAGGCTTGGAAGATAAGTGAGTCCATCAACTCCAAAGGCATCACTGAGTATAGAACCACGACCTAAAAACTCCTTAATCATCGTCTGAAAAGTCTACAACATTAACGTTGCAGCCCGAAACGGGTCAGCACATGGAATATGCTGGCAAGGTAACACATAGAGAGTAATGGAATGAAACAGCTATACTATATGCATATTTGGCTGGTGGAAAGCTTTATGGTTACAGTTTTGCGTAAAGCTAATTTTTCCCTACTACAAAGGAATAAATTTTATTTAACTATCATGGTAGTTGTTAAACATTGAGAATGGTTGACAGCATTCTCAATCCCAATTAAGCATCATCATTAAACAAAACCCAACAAAATTAAATCTTAGGGTAACATGTTGAGATTCATATGATAATCCAGGTACTAGATACTCAAGATGTCCATAACCGGGGACATGGCTAACCATGATTAGTTTATACACTCTGCAGAGGTTTGCGCACTATTCCCCACAAGACTCGATCGCCTCTGTTTGGTTTCTCGCACTACACGGTGTTTGAGAAACGGATGACCGAGACATAGTCTTTCAGAAGCGCTAGCACCTTACGATGGATCGACCGTTACACCTACTTTCCCCTACATCTGCTAGTCTACCCTGTAAGAGTTCGCACGACTTAATCAACTATGCTAGAGCCCATAATAGCTTGTGGCTGCACACGGAAGTTTCTAGTATGAAAAATCTCATGATCCCTTTGGGCCTGGGTGGCGGTCCATAAAGAAAAACATGCAATCCTGGAATACCCAGGTACCTCAATCCACCCAGATGTGTGTTTAAGTTGCCAACTTAGATAAACCATTAATTTAACAAACTCACATCTATCATGGATATCACTCACCCAATCCACGTCTACTAGCATAGCATAGCAATAGTAAGCAAACGTAGAAGTAACTCCCAAAGGTTTGAAAATAAACATGTAATAGGTACTACCTCAACTACTTCCCAAACCCACAATTTAATTGGATCCTAATCATGCAATGTTTGGGGATTGATCTAATGCAATAAAACTGGGTAGTAGGAGGTATGATCAAAGTGTTACTTGCCTTGCTAATGATCCGCGAAACCTAGAGATTCGAAGTAACAGGCGGCGCACTCCGGGTATTCTATTGCAGACAAACAAACAAGCATACAATAAGTATTCATCTAATGCACAGGTAAAACTCAAATAAGAGATCTAACCAGAAAGTTCAACTTAAGAACTCCGGTTTGCAAAAAGAATCAAATCAAACGAAGCAACGAAAGTCAAACGGCAAAAGAAACAGGCTTCGTTTACTATTCTGGATCTAGGGCAATTTTTACAGTGGCAAAAACTTGTTTAAGTTGGTTAAACGGATAGAGGGTTTCGAGACGAAACTCCAGGCGCTTGAATCGCCTGATTGCGATAAACAAGTGAAAAGTTATACTAAAACGAAAATCGGATCAGAAATCGCGATCAAAAAAATCGCGATCAGAAAAATCGCGGATTTAATCCGAGAAAAGAAAAAAACGACGAACGTTCGCTAGAACGAACGAACGAACAAACGCTCGCTATTTAAATAAATCGGAAAAACCGATCTATTTAAAAAAAACGAAACTAAAAACACGAACAAAACCGTCCGAAAAACTGAACGGTTTTTCGGACAAAAACCGGCGTCTAAAAAAAACTACCCGGCAACTCCGGCGAGGCTCCGGCGGCGGCGGCGGGGCTCCGGCGGTCGGCGGCGGTCGGCAGCGGCGGCGGGGCTAGGGCTAGGGTTTGGGGGAGGCTCCCGGGCTGGGCTCCCAGCTTATAAAGGCTGGACGGGCCTAGTGTCCAGGTCGGACACGGCCCGTAGGTCGGCTTCGTTTTTTTTAATTATTCCATGCAGAAAAACAAATAAAAGAAATACTAAACGGACTCCAAAAATCCCGAAATAAATTTTCCCGGGCTTCTAAAATCAAGCCGCACAAGGTGAACATTTATTGGGGGCCTAAATGCAATTTTGAAAAACGCACATTTTTCCTAAATTCAAATAAAATAACGAAAAACTCCGAAATAAAATCTTATTTTATTTTATTATTAAATCCTCAATATTTCTTTATTTTGGGAAAGTCATTTCATTCCCCCTCTCATATTTTTGTAATAGAAATAATTCATGATAAAATAATTAAAATCAAATGATCCTATTCTCAAAATTTGAGAAACTCAAATATGAAAATACCGAAATCCCCAACTCTCTCCGTGGGTCCTTGAGTTGCATAGAATTTCTAGGATCAAAACCAAAAGCAAATAAAATATGATATGCAATGATGATCTAATGTATAACATTCCAAATTGAAAATTTGGGATGTTACAAACCTACCCCCCTTAAGATGAATCTCGCCCTCGAAATTCGGGTTGGCTAGAAAATAGGTGAGGGTGGTCCTTGAGCAAATCTTCCTCTCGCTCCCAGGTGGCTTCATCCTCCGTGTGGTGGCTCCACTGAACCTTACAAAACTTGATAACCTTGTTGCGGGTGACTCGGTTGGCAAACTCGAGAATCTTAACTAGTTTCTCCTCATAGGTCAAATCACTGTCCAACTAAATTGCTTCCAATGGCACTGTGTCTCTCAAGGGTATGTCAGCCATCTCCGCGTGGTGCTATTTCAGCTGAGAAACGTGGAACACATCATGAACTCCTGATAATCCTTTGGGCAATTCCAACTTGTAGGCCACTTCTCCCATACGTTCCAATACTCGGTATGGTCCTACAAACCGTGGCGCTAACTTTCCCTTAACACTAAAACGCTTTATTCCTCGAAGTGGTGATACTCGAAGATAAACTCTGTCTCCGACTTCGTAAACTGTCTCCTTGCGTTTAGAATCTGCATAACTCTTCTGCCTGGATTGAGCTACCTTGAGTCTATCGCGAATCAATTTCACCTTCTGTTCAGACTCCTTAATCAAATCAGGTCCAAACAACTGGCGGTCTCCAACTTCATTCCATGACAACGGTGTCCTGCACCTCCTTCCGTACAAGGCTTCGAAAGGGGCCATCTTTAAACTGGATTGATAGCTGTTTTTGTAAGAGAATTCTGCATATGGAAAATTGTCGTCCCACTAGATCCATAATATAGCGCACAAGCTCTCAGCATGTCCTCCAAAATCTGATTGACTCTCTCGGTTTGTCCATCTGTCTATGGATGAAAAGCTGTGCTGAGCTCTAGCCTGGTATCCAAAGTTTCGTGCAACTGATTCCAGAACTTTGAGGTAAAATGGGTTCCTCTATCTGATACTATACTCCTCGGAACTCCATGTAAGCATACAATCCTGGTCATGTATATCTTTGCCAACTTAGCACTGGTGTAAGTGGTCTTTACCGGGATGAAATGAGCTACCTTCGTCAACCGATCGACTAGAACCCAAATCGAGTCATAGCCGGAACGAGTCCTGGGTAATCCCGTGATAAAATCCATGCCTAACTTATCCCACTTCCATTCGGGTATCGGCAATGGCTGTAGCAATCCTGCTGGCTTCTGATGCTCTACCTTTACTCTCTGACATACATCACAAACCGCTACATACTCCGCAATATCGTTCTTCATTCCGGTCCACCAGAAAGTATCCTTCAAATCCAAATACATCTTGGTATTTCCAGGGTGAATCGAATATGGTGAGTCGTGCGCCTCTTGCAGAATCAATTTCCCGATCTCCGGGTCATTGGGCACATAAACATGGTCTTCAAACCATAGGGTGTCGTGCTCATCCTCACGAAATCCTTTAGCCTTTCCTTCGCTCATTTTCTCCTTTATAGAGGCAATCTCTTTGTCAGTCTTCTGAGCTTCTCTGATTCTATCCATCAAAGTTGACTGAATCTCCAATGCTGCTACATAGCCTCTCGGAACTATTTCCAAACATAGCTCACGAAGATCCTCGGCTAACTCCTTTGGTATTTCTCCCGTCATTAGTGTATTGACATGGCTCTTATGGCTCAATGCGTCAGCTACTACATTAGCCTTTCCGGGATGGCAATGCAATCTCATATCATAATCCTTGATGAGCTCCAACCATCTCCTTTGTCTGAGGTTTAACTCCTTCTGCGTGAAAATGTATTTCAGACTCTTGTGATCCGTGTACACCTCACAATGATTTCCAATGAGGAAATGTCTCCATGTTTTCAATGCATGCACTACGGCTGCTAACTCCAAATCATGCCTGGCATAATTCAATTCGTGGGGTTTCAGTTGTCGTGAGGCATATGAAACAACTCTCCCTTCCTGCATAAGCACTGCTCCAAGTCCTCATCGTGAAGCGTCGTAATACACCTCATAATCCTTGGTCTGGTCTGGCAAAATCAACACTGGTGAAGTAACCAAGCGTTTCTTCAACTCCTGGAAACTGGCCTCACACTCCTTAGTCCATATGAACTTGGTATATTTCTTCAACAACTCCGTCATAGGTTTTGCAATCTTGGAGAAATTCTCAATAAATCTCCGGTAGTATCCTGCGAGTCCAAGAAAACTCCGAATCTCTCCAACTGTGGTTGGTGCTTCACACTTGGTCACGGTGTCAACTTTAGTGGGATCTACTGATATACCTTCTCCGGATATAATGTGTCCGAGGAATCCTACTTCCTTCAACCAAAACTCACATTTGCTGAACTTGGCATACAACTAATGTTCTATGAGCTTCTCAAGTACCAAACGCAAATGTTCCTTATGCTCCTCTTCATTCTTCGAGTAAACCAGCATATCATCAATGAACACCACGGCGAACTTATCCAAGAACTCCATAAACACTTGTTCATCATGTTCATAAAACAAGCAGGTGCATTAGTCAGACCAAATGACATAACGGTGTACTCATACAGCCCATACCTGGTGGTAAAAGCTGTCTTGGGTATATCCTGTTCTCGAATCTTCAACTGGTGGTATCCTGATCGCAGATCGATCTTGGAAAACACTTTAGCTCCTTGCAATCGATCAAACAGATCATTGATCATTGCTAGTGGGTACTTGTTCTTGATCGTTACTTCATTCAACCCACGATAATCAACAACCATCCTTAACGATCCATCCTTTTTCTCCACTAGAAGTACTGGTGATCCCCAAGGCGATGAACTTGGGCGAATGTAGCCTTTATTCAGTAACTCCTTAATCTGCTTCTTAATCTCCACCAAATCCTTTGCGGGCATCCTGTATGGTCTCTTCGATATTGGCCCTGTGCCTGGCAATAGCTCAATCAAAAACTCAATATCTCTATCCGGTGGCATGCCTGGCAACTTTTCTGGAAATACTTCAGGGAAATCCCTTACCACTGGTACTTCCTCCTGCACAACTCCTGTTAAACAATTTACTTGAGTCCCTTTTGGCACATGTCGGGATACATACTTGATCCTTCTCCCTTCTGGGGTGGTAAGCAAGATCGACTTACTGGCGCAATCGATGTTTCCTCCATACATCGACAGCCAATCCATACCCAGAATTACATCCAATCCTTGTGATTCCAAAATGATTAAATCCGAGGGAAACACATGCGTACCTATACTCAATGGCACTTGAAAACATCCTTGACTGGCCATATACTCCGCTCCTAGTGAGCTTACTAGCATAGGTGTTCTAAGAACCTTAGTGGGCAGGTTATACTTATCCACAAATCCCCTTGATATGTATGAATGAGATGCACCAGTATCAAAAAGAACGAGTGCGGTAAATGACTTAACCAAAAACTTACCGATTACTGCATCCGGCTGCTCTTCAACCTCCTCCACGTTAACGTGGTTCACCTGTCCCCTGTTGAAAGGGTTCGGCTTCTTCCCAGAGCTTCCATTGCCATTCTGGCCTTCAGGACATTCATTGGCATAATGTCCGGTCTTCTGACACTTAAAGCAAGTGACATGGCTCAGGTCTTTCTTGGCTGGGGTTGATGGGTTGGTGCGGTTCTGGTCGTTGCTTCCTCCATTACCATTACCATTCTTGGTGCCATTGTGATTGTGTGAGGTACCTCCTCCATGGGTATGCTGAAAATGTCCTCCCGATCTAGGGGTAAATCGTGGCTTCTGTTGAGCTCCTGAATTGTACTTTCCTTGTGCATACTTCCTCTTGCGATTTTCAATTTGCTGCTGCTTCCCTTCAATCATAAGAGCACGGTCTACCAACTCCTGGTAGTTGTTGAAGGTTGCTATCATCAACTGCATGCTCAACTCATCATTCAGTCCTTCCAGAAACTTCTCCTGCTTAGCTGCATCCGTAGCAACATCATCTGGGGCATAATGTGCTAATTTACTAAAGTCCTCCACATACTAGCCAGTTGTCCGTCCTCCTTGGCGCAAATTGCAAAACTCACGCTTCTTCATGGCCATAGCTCCTGCTGAAACATGGGCAGTTCGAAAAGCCTGCTGAAACTGGTCCCAAGTGACAGTGTTGACAATGAAAAGTGGCTGTGAAATTCTCCCACCATGATGTTGCGGGTCCTTCAAGTTGATGTGCGTCAAACTTCACCTTCTCCGCATCTGTGCATCCTGCTGTGGTCAACTCTCTAGCTGTCTTGCGGAGCCAATCATCTGGTACTATCGGCTCGGTGCTACTAGAAAGCACCGGCGGATTCAGCCTAAGAAAATAGGCTAAGTGATCAACAGGTGGTGGTGGTGGTGGTGGTGGGTTGTTGTTGTTGTTGTTCCCCTGATTCTGATTCTGGACTAGTAACTGCATCAATGTGTTCTGCTGCTGGATCAACTGGGTGAGCTCCGGTGGAAAGGTAAATCCGGGGTCACGTCTCGGAGGCATCTGAGGGTTTAGAAAAGATGAGATTTAAGAATAGAGGGGGTCTAAAGAGAAACACTACCCATATGCACATGAGGCAAAAGCAAACAATTCACTTCATTCAATCAAACAAGGGCATACAATCGATCTAACTATCGCAAAAGTGCTTCGGACTACTGTATTTACATGGTGGACTACTACTACTGATGAGGTGGTCTACTAGAAATATTCTCCGGTTGCAGACTCCATGATATCTGCTTCGGCTTCATCAATATAGTCATCATCGCTATCATCTGGGTCCCGGTCGGTGTCGTCGATGATGATATAGTCTTCTGGGCGAATCTCCTTGGGTTCTTCGTCTTCATCTACTGGTGTAGGGCCTCCCATAAATATCCCGATCTTCTTGATCAGATCATCATTCTTCTCCACCAATACTTCAATTTCCTCTTCATAATCTTCACGTGTAGCCTTGACTTCTTCCTCCAGTTCTTTGATTCTTGTCCTGTCCTTCTTCAGGTCTATCATGTCGGCGCACATCTGGTTCTCCTGTCGTCGAATGTGCTGATTTAATTCCTGGATAAAAGCTGCAATTGATCTATCATTTCTGGTGCTGATTATCTCCCAGTGCTCATCTCGGCACCCACAAATCTGGTAGATAGTATCCTTGAGATCATTGCGGTAGACTTCTCCAATGCGTCCCATGGCGATGTGAGCTGCCATGCTCTTTCCTAAACTCCAAGTGGGTGCATCAAAAGAAAACTCTATGGGCTCAGTGACTGGCATGAACGTCCTTCCTGGAACTTGAACTTGAATCATCCAGCGCTCTTCCTTACGTAAAGTGGCGTTGTAGGTTCCGGTGAAGCTTGGTACTCCTATGTTCAGGTATCTAGTGACTTCCTTCAGGTGACGTCCAAAGGGTGTATCTTCATCCGGTTGTGTGAACTTGTTCCTTGCATCCGCCATCCTAAAGAGTAGAAAATATGAGAGGTCAGAAGAGAAGAGAGTGAATAGTGATCTAGGTCTTTAGCTTAGTGGTCGTGTCCTACAGTCAGTGTGTGCTCTGATACCATCTTTGTAGCGACCAAACCTCAAATAGTCTGATCTCTGTGCTCAGGTGTCATCCCTGGATCAGTAATGCTGACACCACACAGTACTTGAAGGATTTATAACAGAGTAGAAATCACACACTTATTACATCGAGTGTCTCAATAGAGAGCTTATTACAATAAATATGGCTTAAGTCCATCTAATAACGATAACAGCGGAAGGCTTGGAAGATAAGTGAGTCCATCAACTCCAACGGCATCACTGAGTATAGAACCACGACCTAAAAACTCCTTAATCGTCGTCTGAAAAGTCTGCAACATTAACGTTGCAGCCCGAAACGGGTCAGCACATGGAATATGCTGGCAAGGTAACACATAGAGAGTAATGGAATGAAACAGCTATACTATATGCATATTTGGCTGGTGGAAAGCTGTATGGTTACAGTATTGCGTAAAGCTAATTTTTCCCTAGTGCAAAGGAATAAATTTTATTTAAATATCATGGTAGTTGTTAAACATTGAGAATGGTTGACAGCATTCTCAATCCCAATTAAGCATCATCATTAAACAAATCCCAACAAAATTAAATCTTAGGGTAACATGTTGAGATTCACATGATAATCCAGGTACTAGATACTCAAGATGTCCATAACCGGGGACACGGCTAACCATGATTAGTTTATACACTCTGCAGAGGTTTGCGCACTTTTCCCCACAAGACTCGATCGCCTCCCTTTGGTTTCTCGCACTACACGGTGTTTGAGAAATGGATGACCGAGACATAGTCTTTCAGAAGCGCTAGCACCTTACGATGGATAGACCATTACACCTACTTTCCCCTACATCTGCTAGTCTACCCTGTAAGAGTTCGCACGACTTAATCAACTATGCTAGATCCCATAATAGCTTATGGCTGCACACGGAAGTTTCTAGTATGAAAAATCTCGTGATCCCTTTGGGCCTGGGTGGCGGTCCATAAAGAAAAACAGTCAATCCTGGAATACCCAGGTTACCTCAATCCACCCAGATGTGTGTTTAAGTTGCCACCTTAGAAAAACCATTAATTTAACAAACTCACATCTTATTACATTGATGCAATGTTTGGGGATTGATCTAATGCAATAAAACTGGGTAGTAGGAGGTATGATCAAAGTGTTACTTGCCTTGCCGATGATCCGCGAAACCTAGAGATTCGAAGGAACAGGCGGCACACTCTGGATATTCTACCGCAGACAAACAAACAAGCATACAATAAGTATTCATCTAATGCATAGGTAAAACTCAAATAAGAGATCTAACCAGAAATTTCAACTTAAGAACTCCGGTTTGCAAAAAGAATCAAATCAAACGAAGCAACGAAAGTCAAACGGCAAAAGAAACAGGCTTCGTTTACTATTCTGGATCTAGGGCAATTTTTAAAGTGGAAAAAACTTGTTTAAGTTGGTTAAACGGATAGAGGGTTTCGAGACGAAACTACAGGCGCTTGAATCGCCTGATTCCGATAAACGAGAAAAAAGTTATACAAAAACAAAAATCGAATCAGAAATCGCGATCAGAAAAATCGCGGATTTAATCCGAGAAAAGAAAAAACGACGAACGTTCGCTAGAACGAACGAACGAACGCTCGCTATTTAAATAAATTGGAAAAACAAATCTATTTAAAAAAACCAAAACTAAAAAAACGAACAAAACCGTCGGAAAAACCGAACGTTTTTTCGGAAAAAAACCGGCGTCTAAAAAAAACCTACGCGGCAACTCCGGCGAGGCTCCGGAGGCGGCAGCGAGGCTCCGGTGGTCGGCGGCGGCGCGGTGGTCGGCGACGGCGGCGCGGGGCAACGGCGGCGGCGGGGCTGGGGCTAGGGTTTGGGGGAGGCTCCCGGGCTGGGCTCCCGGCTTATAAAGGCTGGACGGGGCTAGTGTCCAGGTTGGACACGGCCCGTAGGTCGGTTTCGTTTTTTTTATTGTTCCGCGCAGAAAAATAAATAAAAGAAATACTAAACGGACTCCAAAAATCCCGAAATAAATTTTCCCGGGCTTCTAAAATCAAGCCGCACAAGGTGAACATTTATTTGGGGCCTGAATGCAATTTGGAAAAGCGCACATTTTTTCTAAATTCAAATAAAATAACGAAAAACTCCGAAATAAAATCTTATTTGATTTTATTATTAAATCCTCAATATTTCTTTATTTTGGGAAAGTCATTTTATTCCCTCTCTCATATTTTTGTAATAGAAATAATTGATGATAAAATATTTAAAATCAAATGATCCTATTCTCAAAATTTGAGAAACTCAAATATGAAAATACCGAAATCCCCAACTCTCTCCGTGGGTCCTTGAGTTGCGTAGAATTTCTTGGATCAAAACCAAATGCAAATAAAATATGTATGCAATTATGATCTAATGTATAACATTCCAAATTGAAAATTTGGGATGTTACAAACCGCGACCTCGTCAAGAAACTCCAACTCCTCAAGCAAGGAACAGAGAGTGTTGAAGAATACTACAAAGAAATGGAGATTGTCATGATAAGAGCCAATGTCACTGAAGATGATGAGCAAACTATGGCACATTTCTTGAATGGACTCAATCATCCTATCAAGAAGATCGCCAACTTCCAACCATACTCGAACCTCATCGAGCTACTGCATCAAGCTACCAAGGCGGAACTGCAAGTGCAATATGACTTCAAGAATGCCAAGTACTCTTCCAAGTGTTGCGGCTTCTCCAACACCCAAGCTTCAATGACTCCAACAACTTCTACCTCAACCAAGCCATCTACAAGCAACGGTGACAAGTCAAGTTACAAGAAAACTTCGACAACCTCAAGTCGTCCTCCTACTACAAGCAACTTCAAGCCGAGAGCTTCATCATCATCTACTCCAACCAATGATACCATCAAGACAAGTTCCTTCAAATGCTTCACATGCGGCGGCCGAGGCCACAAGTCCTTCAAGTTTACCAACAAGCGCATCATGATCCTTAACGACGATGGAACCTATGACTCCATGAGTGAAGAGGAAATGGAAGCCCTTGAGCAAGTGGCCATACGCCGGCAAGTGAACGATGATGAAGATAATCAAGTCTTATGTGATGAAGATTCAAGCCCCGCTCTTGTTGTCTCCTAGGTCTTAACACTTCAACATCAACCAGATGAAGACCAAAGAAGCCATATCTTCCATACCAAGGGCGGCATCAATGGAAGGTCCGTGAAGGTGATGTAGGGTGGAACCCTAGATGGCCGATCTTTCATGAAAGGAGCGGATCCCGCGATGAACAGAAGCACATGAGGGGAAACACGAGGGGAAAACACAAAGAGCACAAAGAGAAACACTCAAACCAATAAGATTAAGTCACACATGTGCTAGATCCTCGAAACACAAGAGAAGATACAAGATCCAAAGTCAACAAGGGACGATACAAATGGTAACCGGTCTTCTTCGTGAGGAGGTCTTGATGGGGCCACCCAAGAGGGGGTCTTGAATCCAAGGTGGATCTTCTCCGTAGAGGGGTCGCGGTCTCTCTCAAGGAGTAGCTCCGATATGGATGAGCGAGCCTCTGTCTCTCAAATGAGATATCACAACACTAACCCTAAAACATAGGTAGGAGGAGAGTACATGTAGTATAGGAGGCGAAAGGGTACATGGGCGTCGGCCCTTTACTGTGAGCAGACAGACGGGGCCGGACGTCCGGGCGTCGGGCCGGATGTCCGGGCCTTCGGGAGGAGCCGGATGTCTGGGGCCGCGGCCGGATGTCCGGGATGATGGGGCTTTTCTTCTGTCCTCTGGATGTAGCTTGTCTGGATATCCCGGTGTTGGGGCTGGATTTCTGGGCTGGGCCGGATGTCCGGGCTGGGGCCGGATGTCTAGGGCCTGTAGATGCTCGGCGGCTGGAACGTTGATGTAGTTGATGTATCCAGCGGCCGGATGTCCGGGCTCGGGGCCGGATGTCCGAATCCTGGAGCTGACTTCTTCTCCTCTCAGCGTTCCTCTTCATCCGTGGACTTGGCGGCATGTCCGTCTTCACGTGCATCTTCAGGAGGGTCCTCTTGGTACCTAATCATGCACAACATCTTGGACTTAGGTAGTATCCATGTCTCGAGAGGACATATGTAATATCACTGAGAGAAGTCACCTCGGTCTCGAGATCTCTAGCTCTAGCTCGAGTCATAGGTCCTCTTGGCACTTCGTCAGACGATGGTAGGTCCATGGGGATGACCGTAGGATGCTCCGCATCATCTCCCCTCCCTTCGGGAAGATCCGACCTCGGATCGAAATCCTCATCACCATGGTAGGGCGAGAGATCTTTGACGTTGAAGATGTCGCTCACAGAGTACTTCTCGTGTGGAATGTCGATCTTGTAGGCGTTGTTGTTGTAGCATTCAAGCACCTTGAAGGTTCCATCCGCTCGTGGTCGAAGTTTGGACTTGCGTTCGTTGGGGAAGTGGTCCTTGCGAAGGTGTAGCCACACAAGATCTCCAATGTTGAACACCATGGGGTGCTTGTTGATGTTGAGCTTGGTCGCAAGTCATTGTACTTGGCGCTCGATTATGTGCCTTGTATCTTCATGCACCTTCTTGAGATGGTTCACATGTGCACTTGTGTCCAAATTGATGTGCTTTGGTAGTGATAGAGGGAGAATGTCCAAAGGGGACAATGAGTTGAATCCGTAGACGACATCGAAGGGGGGCTTGCCGGTAGTTGAGTGTCTTGGGCGGTTGTAGGCGAACTCGGCGATAGGTAGACACTCCTCCCACTCCTTGATGTTCTTCTTGATTAGCACGCGAAGTAGAGCGGAGAGTGTGCGGTTGGTCACCTCCGTTTGGCCGTCGGTTTGTGGATGGTACGCCGTGGAGAAGAGTAGCTTGATTCCGAGCTTGGCGCATAGGGTCTTCCAAAAGTAACTCAAGAACTTGACGTCGCGGTCCGAGACAATCGTCTTTGGCACTCCATGTAGCCATAATATTTCCCTACAAAAGATATTGGCAACATGTGAAGCATCGTCTATGTTGTTGCAAGGAATGAAATGTGCCATCTTAGAGAAGCGGTCCACAACAACAAATACTGAATCCTTTCCATTTCTAGTTCTAGGCAATCCAAGTACAAAATCCATGCTAATATCTTCCCATGGTTGATATGGAATTGGGAGAGGCATATAAAGTACATGGGATTGAGCTTTAGACTTAGGTTTGCGACATGTAGAGCATCGGTTGGTGAAGCGGTTGACTTCGTGAAACATCTTGGGCCAATAATAGTTCTTGGAGAGCGTAGCAAAAGTCTTGTCGCATCCAAAATGTCCCATTAGTCCTCCTCCTTGAGATTCCTACAAAAGAAACAAATGAAGAGAAGACTCGGGGATGCGAAGTTTGTTAGCTCTCATAAGATATCCATCTTTGATTAAATAGCGTCCCCAAGATGTATGCGTCAAACACTTGTCATATGGAATAGCAAAAGTAGGATCATGTGCATACAAGTCTTTTATGTGCTCAAAGCCAATGACATCCAATTCAAGTTGAGTAACAAGCATGCATATGCCGGAAAGAGCGTCCGCCACAAAATTTTCCTTACCTTTGATGTACTTGATGACATAAGGAAAAGACTCAATGAATTCACTCCATTTAGCATGACGCTTGTTCAACTTAGTTTGACCCTTAAGGTATTTAAGCGTTTCATGATCGGTATGAATGATAAATTCATGAGGGCGAAGATAATGTTCCCATTCACGCAAAAAACGCACTAAAGCATATAACTCTTTCTCATAGATGGGGTAATTGTGTTGCGCTCCGGAAAGTTTCTCACTAAAGTAAGCTATGGGGTGCTTCTCTTGCGTTAACACACCTCCTATATCATTACCACTAGCATCACAATAAATCTCAAAGGGTTTGTCAAAGTTGGGTAATGCAAGCACGGGAGCATGAGTAAGCAAATTCTTAAGCTCATTGAATGCGGTATCTTGGGATGGTCCCCAAACGAAAGGCGCTTTTTTCTTGCTCAAAGCAGGCAAAGGTGAAGCAATGGTGCTAAAGTCTTTCACAAATCTACGGCTGAAACCGGCTAAACCAAGGAAGCTACGCACTTGATGCAAGTTGGTTGGTTGTGGCCAAGTTTTGATAGCATTGATCTTAGAGTCAATAACATGAACACCCTTAGAGGAAACAACAAAACCCAAGAAAATGAGCTTATCAACGCCAAAAAGGCACTTTTCCATGTTAGCTTAGAGACACTCTTTTCGAAGAGTTTGCAAAACGGTTCGAACATGGGTGACATGATCTTTGAGAGATTTGCTATAAACAAGGATATCATCAAAGTAGACCACAAGAAACTCACCAATGTAAGGGTGAAACACATAATTCATAAGACGCATGAAAGTACCCGGTGCTTTCAATAAACCCATAGGCATAACTAACCACTCATACAAACCAAACTTTGTTTTGAAAGCAGTCTTCCATTCATCACCCTCTTGTATGCGGATTTGATAGTAACCACTTTTAACATCAATTTTGGAAAAGATAGCGGCACCACTATGTTCATCAAGCATATCATCAAGGCATGGAATGGGATACCTATAGCGGACGGTGATAGCATTGATAGGTCTACAATCGGAACACATGCGAAAGCTACTGTCTCATTTTGGCACAAGAATGACCGGAACGACACAAGGACTCAAACTTTCACGCACATGTCCATGGTCTATGAGATGCTTTACTTGCCTTTGTATTTCTTTGGTTTCTTCGGGGTTGACTTGGTAGGGAGCTCTGTTCAGAAGTGGTGCTCCGGGGATGAGGTCGATGCGGTGCTCGATGCCTCATAGTGGAGGTAGTCCCGGAGGTAGCTCATCGGGTAAAACCTCTTGGAATTCCTGCAAAAGAGAAGACAACACTAAAGATAGAGTGTGAGAGGTGTTAGCTTTTGGTGCATCATCCTTGCACAAAAGGACATAGTGTAGGACACTAGATGGGTTCTCACACACTCCTCTTATCTCACTTTTGGTTGGAAATAGAACTAAGTTCTTCCTCTCGCTCATCGTGGAGGCACTCAATTTGGTCTTGTGGCGCTCACTCTCTTTTTGGTGGTTCGCTCTCTCACCATTCTCTCCGTGATGGGTGGCTTGCTTGTTGGCGATCACTTGGCTTGGAGACATAGGGCAAAGTATGTACTCCTTTCATTTCATCTTGAAGATGTAGCGGTTTGTTCGGCCGTTGTGGATGACACCTCTATCAAATTGCCATGGTCGACCAAGAACAAGGTGGCAAACGGTCATTGGAACGACATCACACTACAAAGTGTCTTTGTAAGCTCCGATATTGAAGGAGACTTGCACTCTATGCTCGACTTGAATAGTGCCGGAGTCACTTAGCCATTGAACTTTGTAGGGATGTGGGTGCTTCGTCTTCGGAAATTGGAGCTTGGAGCAAAGTTCTTCACTTGCTAGGTTATGGCAACTCCCTCCATCGATGATGACCTTGACGGACCGTCCATTGATGCTGGCCTTGGTATGGAATATGTGGAATCTTCGATGTTCTTCTTGGTGATGTTGAAGGGTCAAGACCTTGGAGACAACAAGAGCGGGACTTGAATCTTCATCACAAAAGACTTGTTCCTCTTCATCATTCACTTGCCGGTGCATGGCGACTTGCTCAAGTGCTTCCGTTTCTCCTTCACTCATGGAGTCATATGTACCATCGTCGTTGAGGATCATGGTTCGCTTGTTGGTACACTCAAAGGACTTGTGGCCTCGGCCTCCACATGTGAAGCATTTGAAGGAACATGTCTTGACGGTCTCATCGGTTGGGGTAGATGATGATGAAGCTCTCGGCTTGAAGTTGCTCGTTGTAGTAGGATGACTTGAGGTTGTCGATGTTTTCTTGTAACTCGACTTGTCGATGTTGCTTGTAGAAGGCTTGTTTGATGTAGAAGGTGTTGGAGTCATTGAAGCTTGGGTGTTGGAGAAACCATATGACTTGGATGAGAACTTGGCATACTTGAAGTCTTCTTGCACTTGACGTTCCGCTTTGGTAGCTTGATGCACTAGCTCGATGAGGTTCGAGTATCGTTGGAAGTCAGCGATCTTCTTGATGGGATGATTGAGTCCATTCAAGAAACGTGCGATAGTTTGCTCATCATCTTCCGTGACATTGGCTCGTATCATTGCAATCTCCATTTCCTTGTAGTACTCTTCAACGCTCTTGGTTCCTTGCTTGAGTAGTTGGAGTTTCTTGAAGAGGTCGCGGTTGTAGTAGGTAGGCACGAAGCGTGCTCTCATGATATCCTTCATTTGCACCCAAGTAGTGATTGGTGGTTCACCTTTTGCCTCTCGGGCTCAATGAGTTGTTCCCACCAAATGAGGAGATAGTCTTGGAACTCAAGGGATGCCATCGCGATCTTCTTCTCTTCTTCATAGTTATGCAAGCGGAAGATTTTGTCGACCTTCAATGCCCATGAAAGGTACTCTTTGGGATCATTGCTTCCATTGAACTTGGGCATGGTGAACTTTAGCTTGCCGTAGCATTGCTCTTCATTGTGTTCGGGTCGTGGATGATGACGTTCTTGACGAGGAGGACCGTCTCTCACAACTTGCTCTTGCCATGGAGGATTGCCATTGTCTTCTTACTCTTGTTGAACTTGATGTTCTTGGCGAGCTTGTGGAGGAACTTGTCAAGCTTGACGTTGCATGTGAGCTTGATATAATCATTCTTGAACTTCTTCGTGAAGTGCTTCTTGATGTTCACGAGCTTGTCGGCCTCGGTTGGCTATGGCTCGACATGATTCTCGGAGGGATTGTTGCACCTCAAGTGCTTGAGCTTCTCGCAATTTTTGCTCTTGATGCTGTGCCTCGGCATCTTGTGCTTCTTAGTGTAGACGCGCTCGCTCTTCCTCTTCTTGTTGGCGTCGTCATTGTCGTTCTCGTGCTTGCGCCATGGTAGCTTGGTTTTGACGACGTCGTTTGTAACATCCCAAATTTTCAATTTGGAATGTTATACACTAGATCGTCATTGCATATCATATTTTGTTGCATTCTGGTTGATCCTAGAAATTCTACGCAACTCAAGGACCCTTGGAGAGAGTTGGGGATTTCGTTATTTCATATTTGAGTTTTCTCAAATTTTGAAAATAGGATCATTTGATTTTGTTTATTTTATCTTCAATTATTTCTATTACAAAATATGAGAGAGGGAATAAAATGACTTTCCCAAAATAAAGAAATATTGAGGATTTAATAAAAAAATCAAATAGGATTTTTATTTGGTTTTTTTGCTATTTTATTTGTATTAGGGAAAATGTGTGTTTTTCAAAATTGCATTTAGGCCCCAAATAAATGTTCATCCTGTGCGGCTTGATTTTAGAAGCTGGAGAAAATTTATTTCGGAATTTTTGGAGTCCGTTTAGTATTCCTTTTGTTTTTTCTCTGAGCGTAATTATTAAAAAAAGAGTCTGAACCGACCTTGGGCCGTAACCGGCCATGACTCCGCTTGGCCGGGCCTTCAAATAGCGCCCCGAGGCCCCAAGGCCAGCCCAAGCCACGCCCCGCCCCGAAACCCTAACCCTAGGCCGCGCCGCCGCCCCCGCCGCAGCGCCTCGCCGGACCGCCGGATCCGCCACCGCCGGGGTAGTTTTTTGCCGCCGTTTTTTTAGAAAACCGATTTGTTTTCCGTCGGTTTTGTTTGGTTTTTTTTAGTTTTGGTTTTTTTAAGTCGATCGGTTTTTCCGATTTATTTAATTAGCGAGCGTTCGCCCGTTCGTTCATTTTAACGAACGTTCGTCGTTTTTCTTTTTCTCGGATTAAATCCGCGGTTTTTCTGATCGCGATTCCTGATCCGATTTTTGTTTTAGTCTAGGTTTTCGCTCGTTTATCGGAATCACGTGATAGAATCCGGTTTTTCGTCTCGATACCCTCTTTTTGTTTAACCAACTCAAACAAGTTTTTGCCACTGTAAAAATTGCCCTAGATCTAGAATAGTAAACGAAGCCTGTTTCTTTTGTCGTTTGTCTTTCGTTGCTTCGTTCGATTTGATTCTTTTTGCCAACCGGAGTTCTTAAGTTGAACTTTCTGGTTAGATCTCTTATTTGAGTTTTACATGTGCATTAGTTGAGTACTTATTGTATGCTTGTTTGTTTGCGATAGAGTACCCGGAGTGCGCCACTTGCTACTTCGAATCGCTAGGTTTCCCGGATCATCAGCAAGGCAAGTAACACTTTGATCATGCTTTCCCACTACCCAATTTTATTGCATTAGATCAATCCTCACACATTTCATGATTAGGATCTAATTAAATTGTGGGTTTGGGAAGTAGTTGAGGTAGTACCTATTACATGTTATTATCAAACCTTTGGGAGTTACTTCTACGTTTGCTTATTATGCCATGCTATGCTAGTAGACGTGGATTGGGTGAGTGTATCCATGACAGATGTGAGATTGTTAAATTAATGGTTTATCTAAGGTTGCAACTTAAATACACATCTGGGTGGATTAAGGCACCTAGGTATTCCAGCGATTGCCTGTTTTCTTTTGGACCGCCACCCAGGCTCAAAGGGGTCATGAGATTATTCATGCTAGAAACTTCCGTGTGCAGCCACAAGCTATTATGGGCTCTAGCATAGTTGATTAAGTTGTGCGAACTCTTACAGTGGTAGACTAGCAGATGTAGGGGAAAGTAGGTGCAACGGTCTACCCGATCGTAAGGTGCTAGCGCTTCTGAAAGACTATGTCTCGGTCATCCGTTTCTCAAACACCATGTAGTGTGAGAATCCCAACGGAGGAGATTGAGTCTTGTGGGGAAAAGTGCGCAAACCTCTACAGAGTGTATAAACTAATCATGATTAGCCGTGTCCCCGGTTATGGACATCTTGAGTATCTATGTGACGCCTCAAGTCCGATGCGCCGGGTGTCCTCCGGTTATTCGCTGTTGTTGCCTTGTCTTTTGCTTGCGTGTAGCATCTTGTCATGTCATCATGTGCATTGCATCATCATGTTTTCAAACTTGCATCCGTCCCGGTCTCGTCGTTCCGTCCGTTGTCCATTCCGAGCCCAGACACACTTGCACGCGCCCGCGGCATGTCCGAAATATTATTTTATAAGTGGTCGGAAAATGTTCTCAGAACGGAATGAAAGTTGGCATGCGTCTTGTTATAGTGTAGGTAGAACGCATGTCAATTTTCGTCGCATTCGGAGTTCGTTTGACGCCCCAACGGATAACTATAGCGGCAATATAGCCGGTCTAACGTCGCATGTTTTTGGTCTCCGGAAACCATGCCGGGCTGCATCTCTTCCCTCTTCTCTCAGACCAACCTGCTCTTCACAATCCGCCAGGCCTACCTAACCTCTCTCGTCAGCCCGCGGACCTCCTCCCGCGCGCGTCCGAAATATGTCCCGGACCCGACCCGGACTATTGCCACCGTTGGACTCAGATCATCCCCAAACATCTACAAAACGTCTCCATTTTCTTATTTGGACTCCCTAACTATTTTATCCGAGATCGTCCGATTACGATCGGAGGGACGAGATAGCCCTACCCACACCCACTTACTATAAATATCAGTGCAATCATCGGACCAATCCCTATTCCCTAGGGATCCTCCTAGCTGCCGCCACCATCACGCTCCGTTCCATGATCTCCTCGCCCAACAAACTGCAAGCCGCGGCAGCAGCAGTCCGTGTCCACCCCGTCGCTTGCTGGAGACCAGGGTCGCCGGAGGCCGCGACCAACTCTCCGAACAGCAGGTCAGCAGCGCCGGGCCTCTCCTTGTCCTCACCCTGTTTTCCCTGGTTCCTCTCTAATCCCCACGCTGCATCAGCCACAGGACGCCGCCGCCTTGGTCAACCCTTGCCGGAGCTCCGTCGACGCCCCGTTCGCCCGATCTGGCCCGGAAACAGGCGGTTCCATCCATCCCCGTCGACCGCCATGGCGCCCGTGCCCTGGATCGGCCGCGCCGCCCTGGATCCCCGTGGCGTTGGCCTTTGCTCATTTCTGCACTGGACGAAGGAGCTTGAACCTTTGTCCCGCGGTCTCCTCTATTTCTTCCTCGAGACCGCGGCAACTCCAGCGCCATGGAAGCCTCCAGATGGACGTTGCGCCCTTGCCTTCCTCCCCGCCTGGATCCGACGTGGATTCATCTGCTTCCCGCTACTCCGGCCTCCCTCGCCTTTTCCCGCGTCACCGGAGCCCCGCGTTGGCTCCCTGGAACGAACGTCGTCTCTGTCGTCTCTTGCGTCGAGCCCACGCTAACCTCCAGCGAACTCCAAGTCTATGGCGTCGACGGCCTCTGTTTCCCCTGCTCCAGATCGAGCGTCTCACTCGCGTTGACCATGTCGATGCACAGCCGGTCACTCCAGCAAGGCCCGGCATTCTCTAGACTACCCCGAACGGCCCAGCTCTAGCGCAAGGGACGGCCCAGCTCCGCGTGGGCCACCGCAGCACCCGAGGCCTGGATCTGCCTCCACTGGTCTCCTCTTCATGGCCCAGCCGCAAGCCGGCCTGCCTGTGTCCCTCACCACCGACCGGGTCAAGGCCCATGGGTGAGCCGCCCCCTCTCCTTTTGCACTGTTGACCCATGTGCAGTTTCGGCCCATAGCTTTTTTTCCCAGATCTGTGATTTAACGATTTTTCTAGAGACTGCCAGATTTGCAGAAAAACCCTTGCAGTTCATGCAATTAATAACTTCTCAACCGTGCATCGGATCTAAATAATTTATATATGAAACTTGCTTAGAATTTTGTGTAGATTAATAATTTGCCACTTTCATCTATGTTTAAAATGATGTTTGTTCAAATTTGCCTAATGCCATGCTAAAATGATTTAATTCATAATTTAATAACCGTAGCTTGGTTTTAAACAAACTTTATATGTAAATGGGGTAGAAAAATGCCTAGTTTAAGATGGTGTACTTGTTTTGCATGTTTAACAACCCTAAAATTGTGTTTAGGGAAGATCAGTACCAAACCTAATATATGCATATGAGGAGTTCCCGGACTTGTTGTTTTGTTGTACCGGCCTCATTTAAACTTGCCTAGATTAGATAGTTTCATCATGCTTCACCTCTTGCCATGCTAACAACATTTAATCTTGTTGGGTACATAAACGAGAGAGAACTAAATAAGTCATGTGGCGTCTCGTCAATATGCATCCCGTTGCATGTTGAGCTCCACTTAATTTGTAGGGACTGTTTGTGTATTTTGCCATGCCATGCTTCTTTAAACCGGACATGCATCAAACTTGATTGTGCATCCTGCCATGTTCATGTCTTGGTTGTTTACTATGTTGTTTGCTTCTTTCCAGTGTTGCTTCTTTGGGTTGGTTCCAGTAACGTCGTGTTGTGAGGACCCGTTCGTCTACGTCCATTTGTCTTCTTCATGGACTCGTTCTTCTTCCTTCCGGGATTTCAGGCAAGATGACCATACCCTCGAAATCACTTCTATATTTGCTTGCTAGTTGCTCGCTCTTTTGCTATGCCTATGCTATGATACCTACCACTTGCTTATCATGGCTCCCATATTGTGAACCAAGCCTCTAACCCACCTTGTCCTAGCAAACCGTTGTTTGGCTATGTTACCGCTTTGCTCAGCCCCTCTTATAGCGTTGTTAGTTGCAGGTGACGATTGAAGTTTGTTCCTTGTTGGAACATGGAGATGTCGTTCCTTGTTGGAACATGTTTACTTGTTGGGATTTCACATTATATCGTATTTAATTAATGCATCTATATGCTTGGTAAAGGGTGGAACGCTCGGCCTTATGCCTGGTGTTTTGTTCCACTCTTGCCGCCCTAGTTTCCGTCATATTGGTGTTATGTTCCCAGATTTTGCGTTCCTTACGCGGTTGGGCTATTATGGGAACCCCTTGACAGTTCCCCTTGGATAATACTCCTCCAGCAATGCCCAACATTGGTTTTACCATTCGCCACCTAGCCTCTTTTTCCCTTGGGTTTCGCAGACTCAAGGGTCATCTTTATTTTAACCCCCCCCCCCCCACCTCGGGCCAATGCTCCTCTAAGTGTTGGTCCAAACTAGAGTCCTGTGCAGCGCCCCCTCGGGGAAACTCGAGGTTTGGTTTTAGTTGTATGGAGAGCTCATCTGAGTGTGCCCTGAGAATGAGATATGTGCAGCTCCTATCGGGATTTGTCGACACATTGGGGCAGTGTTGCTGGACTTGTTTTATCATTGTCGAAGTTGTCTTGTAGAACCGAGATACCGAGTCTGATCGGAATGTCTCGGGAGAAGGTATATCCTTCGTTGATTGTGAGAGCTTGTGATGGCCTAAGTTGGGACACCCCTGCAGGGTTTTGAACTTTCAAAAGCCGTGCCCGCGGTTATGGGCAGATGGGAATTTGTTAATGTCCGGTTGTAGAAAACCTGAAGTTGACCTTAGTTAAAATACATCAACTGCGTGTGTAACCGTGATGGTCTCTTTCCGGCGGAGTCCGGGAAGTGAACACGGTGTTGGATTTATGTTTGGCGTAGGTTGTTCCAGGATCACTTCTTGATCATAGTTGTTCAATCGTGCTTTGCCTTCTCTTCTCGCTCTCATTTGCGTATGTTAGCCACCATATATGCTAGTCGCTTGCTGCAGCTCCACCTCATACCTTTACCTTACCCATAAGCTTAAATAGTCTTGATCGCGAGGGTGTGAGATTGCTGAGTCCCTGTGACTCACAGATACTTCCAAAACCAGCTTGCAGGTGTCGTTGAACCGTGCAGATGACGCAACCAAGCTCAAGGAGGAGCTCGATGAAGATCTTGCCCTTTGTGTTGTTTTGTTCTAGTTGATCAGTAGTGGAGCCCAGTTGGGGTCGATTGGGGATCTGTGCAGCTTTTGGGGTAGTCTTCTTTTATTTTGGTTCCGTAGTCGGACCTTGATTGCATTTGGATGTTGTAATGTTGTATTCATGTTTTTGTGTGAAGTGGCGATTGTAAGCCAACTATGTATCTTTTCCCTTATGTATTACATGGGTTGTGTGAAGATTACCTCACTTGCGACATTGCTTTCAATGTGGTTATGCCTCTAATCGTGCTTCAACACGTGGGAGATATAGCCGCATCGAGGACGTTACAAGTTGGTAATCAGAGCCTTCCCCGACCTTAGGAGCCCCACTGCTTGTTCGAATTAGCTGACGAGTTGAGTCTAGAAAAATGTTTTGAGTCATTTAGGAATTATATATCAGAGAGATTAGGAATTCTTTTTACTCCCCAGTCCCTTCATCGCTCTTGTAAGGCATCCTGACGTAGAGTTTTGACTCTTCTCTTCTCAAATTTCACTAAAAAAATTTAGGATCACACGGGTATCTTGGAATCGTTCCGATCGATTTGTGACGAGAACATTGTTCTTGGTGCCTCCTGTCATTTAGGGGTTGTGGCAGTGTCCCGGGGAGTTGAGCTCCGAGGTGTTGTCGTCACAATTTTATCGTTGCAGTTCTGGAATACCTGAGTTTAGTTTCGCCGATATCGAAAATCTCTTTTATGCAGTTATTGGTGAGATAACCTCGATGCCACCCAGTACTGGGCAGGAGTTCGGGAGTATTGCCATAACTTGTATAACGGATGCTTTTCGAAGGTTGAGGTAGACGATTTCCGAAGGTCTCTTGGTTATGTGTTGAAGGATGGATACAGCTGGATGTAGGATTTGCTAGTTTTGGGTGAGATATTATGCTTCCCCTGTATCCCCAACACCTGATTGCATAATTGGGAAAATTTTGGGAGTTTATAAGTGGGAATTCAAGTAGCTCTTAGGATATCTTTCTGACAAATGTATGATATGGAATTGGGGTTCGACGTCAAGTGGTACGCCTATCCACGGTCGGTTTTACAGTGGTCTCGTTGTGTCTTAAAGAGTCCTTGGCTATGCCGACTCAGGGACGCTTCGTATGTCATGTGCACTGCCTTGTACATGATGGTGATGTACGATTGAGCCCGTGTAGGCCCCACCACGAAAACTTCGGACGAAATCTCTATCATATGTTTGTTCCGGCTTATTCTGCAAGCCAATCCTTTGTTTTTGTTCTTGAGTCGTGGTATTTGAGTTGCTTCGAAGTCAAGTGTTGATTCCATACCTTTCCTAAGAGGTGTTCTCATACTCCTTTGTGAATACTAATCCTTCTTGATCATCGAGTTTGTCATTTCAATTTCTTTTCACCGGCGTGTTTCTCTTCAAGTGGATCCGGTCATTTCAACATCAGCAAGATCTATTTCTAGCTCTTCTCAACGGTGTTGTCTTCATCCCTTCCAAGTTGACCTTGTTTTTCCCACCTCCCACCCTTGTTTTTCTTTAAGGACTAAGATTTCTTAATCAACTATCCGTCTTATTCATGTGGAGCCTCTTCTTTCTTTTCAATCAATTTTCTTATCCGGTGATTCTCATGAAGATTCTAACGGAGCCTCAAGTTCATCATTGTCCGTTCCCTTTCTTCTCCGGTGGATTCAAGTCAAGCTTTGTTGATCACATCCTTTTCCTCGTTTCAAATGTGTTCTTATGCCGGTGCACCTCTTAATCTTCCCCGCTTGCTATTCTATTGTTTCGGAGTGCTCAAGATATCTCAAAAGGCTCGTCTTGTCATTCAAGATCCGTTCAACCTATTTCGGGGTTGTTATCTCATTCAAGCCATTTAATTCAACCGGCGCTATCTCTCTTTTCAAGTAATCGTTCTACGGTGTTTCTTTTGAGTGGGCCCTAACCCACATGTCTTTTTCCAGGATCTTACCTGACTCTTCTTATTCTCCCAGAGTTAGTCTCAAATTCATTCCAAAGTTTGACGTAAGAATGATTCATCATCAGCCATCAGTATTTCTCCAAGGTCGATCAAATTCTTTTCATCGTTGGTTCAACTTTTCCGTTCTTCTTTATTCCAGAGTATCTCAACAATTTGGTGGTGTTTCTCGTAGTAATTCTCAGATTTCGATGGCCGAAGAAGAGTTTTCCTCAAAATCTTACCCGTTCTCTCAAGATTCATGATTCTAGCTCGATGCCATCCTCTCATAATTATTTTCAATTGTGAGATATTCTTTTCACCCATCAGAAGCTATTCAAGAGTCTTTTCAGTTTGATTCTCCGGAGGCCATCATTTCGGGATTATTCATATTCAGCTTTCAGCTCTCGTTCTCCAAATCTAACCGGTGCATCATTCTAGTATATTCACTAATCAGTTCATGATCTCTTCGTTTCAGTTGTATCTAAATTCTCTCAAGTATCTTCGATCATTTTCTAATTCTTCCCGGTGTTTCCTTATCTTTTCTTCGTTCGTTTTTAATTCTTACGGTGGTTCATTCAAGATTTCTCTTCCTTCATTTATCATATGAATTCATTCGTTGTTTCAACCCTACCGGTGGTTCGTTGAAGACCTTCTCAAGTTTGCGCTATATCTATCCTAATCCTTTCTACGAGAATAAGTAGTGTGTCAAATCCGTTGGTTGTCATCAATTTAATTGGTGAAGCATAAGCATAATGTAATTCTTAATCTTGATCCACCTATATGATTAATTCCCTATTTCAGAGGTTCATCAAAATTCTTGATCTCAATTGTTCATCTTTTTTTCCCGGAGTTCCAACCTCTTTCAATTATATCGCCACGGAGATCCATCTAATCATTGCAAGGGTTCACCTTGTGTTTTCAACTTCTCTTTCTTTTCGTTATCCTTTTGTTACCGGAATTCTTCAGAAGGTTCTTCAGGATGGTTCTTCAAGGATTTAATTCCTTCTTGAATTGTTCATCAACATTCTTTTCTAAGGAGCTCAAGTTTCTTCATCTTGTAGTCAGGAGTGCTATTCTTTCACGCATATCTTTTGAGATGGTGTTATGTCTTTCTTGATAATTTCCCTTCATGCTCCGGGATTCACAAGTTATCGAAATGACATATATTAAATCCAGCAATCGCGTCATTGGAGTTATCTTGGGCTATATTTCACCTAAATCTTTCCTTTAAGGATTGTCGCTCTTATGGTGATTATCAATGATCCAAGTTCTTCATTTATCCTCCCGGTGAAAAATTTGATCGTCTCCTTGTTCATACCAATCCAATTCTTTTTCCCGTGAATGGAAGGATGTCACCTCATAATTTGAGATGTATTCCATAAGACCATATCAAGCGTATTCTTTTCGTTGTTGGTTTTCCAACAACTCCGTTCGACCCTTCTCCTAAGGATAGCTTTTCAAGCTCTTTTGTAGTAGAAGTTGGCATTTTCTTCTCCATTCTCCTATCTCAATTATCTATCTTCTATTCTTTTGTTCCGGGGCATTGTCATGTTGCTCTTTTGTAACATCCCAAATTTTCAATTTGGAATGTTATACATTAGATCATCAATGCATATCATATTTTATTTTGCATTTCGGTTGATCCTATAAATTTCTACGCAACTCAAGGACCCACGGAGAGAGTTGGGGAATTCATTATTTTCATATTTGATTTTTCTCAAATTTTGAGAATATGATCATTTGATTTTTATTATTTTATCGTCAATTATTTCTATTACAAAAATATGAGAGAGGGAATCAAATGACTTTCCCAAAATAAAGAAATATTGAGGATTTGATAATAAAATCAAATAAGATATTATTTCGGAGTTTTTCGTTAATTTATTTGAATTTAGGAAAAATATGCGTTTCTCAAAATTACATTTAGGCCCCAAATAAATGTTCACCTTGTGCGACCTGATTTTAGAAGCCCGGGAAAATTTATTTCGGGATTTTTGGAGTCCGTTCAGTATTTATTTTTATTTTTCTTCCGTGCGTAATTATTAAATAAAAAATCGCGCACCGACTTAACCGGGCCGTGTCCGCCCGGGACTCTGGCCCGGCTAGCCTTTATAAGCCGGGGCAGCCCAACCCTGAAGCCAAACCCTAGCGCCGCCGCCCCTCGAACCCCACGCCGCCAGCGCCACCAGCGCCGCCCGCCGCCGCCGGAGCCGCCGCCCGAGGTGCGCCTTGAATTCCGCGCTGCCGGTTTTTCTTAAAAAACCGATCGGTTTTCGCCGTTTTTTTTAGTTTCTTTTTTTAAATAGATCGGTTTTTTCCAGTTTATTTAATTAGCGAGCGTTCGTCCGTTAGTTCATTCTAGCGAACGTTCGTCGTTTTTCTTTTTCTCGGATTAAATCCACGATTTTTCTGATCGCGATTTCTGATCCGATTTTCGTTTTAGTATAACTTTTCGCTCGTTTATCGAAATCAGGCGATTCAAGGGCCTGGAGTTTCGTCTCGAAACCCTCTATCCGTTTAACCAACTTAAACAAGTTTTTGCTACTGTAAAATTGCCTTAGATCCAGATTAGTAGAACGAAGTTGTTTTCTTTCGCCGTTTGACTTTCGTTGCTTCGTTCGATTTGATTCTTTTTGCAACCTGAGTTCTTAAGTAGAATTTTCTGGTTAGTTCTCTTATTTGAGTTTTACCTGTGCATTAGATGAGTACTTATTGTATGCTTGTTTGTTTGTCTGCGATAGAGTACCCAGAGTGCGCCGCCTGTTACTTCGAATTTCTAGGTTTCGCGGATCATCAACAAGGCAAGTAACACTTTGATCATACTTTTTCCTACTACCTAGTTTTATTGCATTAGATCAATCCGCAAACATTGTATGATTAGGATCTAATTAAATTGTTGGATGGGAAGTAGTTGAGGTAGTACCTATTACCAGTTTATTATCAAACCTTTGGGAGTTACTTCTACGTTTGCTTGTTATGCCATGCTATGCTAGTAGACGTGGATTGGGTGAGTGATATCCATGACAGATGTGAGTATTGTTAATTAATGGTTTATTTAAAGTGGCAACTTAAACACACATCTGGGTGGATTGAGGCACCTGGGTAATCCAAGATTTGCCTGTTTTCTTTTGGACCGCCACCCAGGCTCAAAGGGATCATGTGATTTTTCATGCTAGAAACTTCCGTGTGCAGCCACAAGCTATTATGGGCTCTAGCATAGTTGACTAAGTCGTGCGAACTCTTACAGTGGTAGACTAGCAGATGTAGGGGATGTATGTGGTACGGTCTACCCGATCGTAAGGTGCGAGCGCTTCTGAAAGACTATGACTCGGTCATCCGTCTTCTCAAACACCATGTAGTGCGAGAAACCAAACGGAGGCGATCGAGTCTTGTGGGGAAAAGTGCGCAAACCTCTGCAGAGTGTATAAACTAATCATGGTTAGCCGTGTCCCCAGTTATGGACATCTTGAGTATCTAGTACCTGGATTATCATGTGAATCTCAACATGTTACTCTAAATTAATTTTCTTGGGTTTTGTTTAATGATGTTTAATTGGGATTGAGAATGCTGTCAACCATTCTCAATGTTTAACAACCACCATGATAGTTAAATAAATTTATTCCTTTGCAGTAGGGAAAAATTGGCTTTACGCAAAACTGTAACCATAGAGCTTTCCACCAGCCAAATATGCATATAGTATAGCTGTTTCATTCCATTACTCCCTATGTGTTACATTGCCTGCATATTCCATGTGCTGACCCGTTTCGGGCTGTAATGTTAATGTTGCAGACTTCTTAGATGACGATTAAGGAGTTTTTAGGTCGTGGTTCTATACTTAGTGATGCCATTGGAGTTGATGGTCTCACTTATCTTCCAAGCGTTCCGCTATTATCGTTATTAGATGGCCTTAAGCCATATTTATTGTAATAAGTTCTCTATTGAGACACTCGATGTAATAAGTGTGTGATTGCTACTCTGTTATAAATCCTCTGAGTACTGTGTGGTGTCAGCATTACTGATCCAAGGATGACACCGGAGCACAGAGATCAGACTGTTTGAGGTCTAGTCGCTACAGAGATGGTATCAGAGCACACGCTGACTGTAGGACACGACCACTAAGCTGAAAACCAAGATCACTATTCACTCTCTTCTCTTCTGACTCCTCATCTTTTCTACTCTTTTAGGATGGCGGATGCAAGGAACAAGTTCACACAACCGGATGAAGATACACCCTTTGGACGTTGCTTGAAGGAAGTCACTAGATACCCGAACATAGGAGTACCAAGCTTCACCGGAACCTACAACACCACTTTACCTGAAGAAGAGCGCTGGATGATTCAAGTTCAAGTTCCAGGAAGGACGTTCATGCCAGTCACTGAGTCCATAGAGTTTTCTATTGATGCACCAACTTGGAATCTAGGAAAGAGTATGGCAGCTCACATCACCATGGGACGCATTGGAGAAGTCTACCACAATGATCTCAAGGATACTATCTACCAGATTTGTGGACGTCGAGATGAGCACTGGGAGATGATCAGCACCAGAAAGGATAGATCAATTGCATCTTTTATCCAGGAGTTAAACCAGCACATTCGACGTCAGGAGAACCAGATGTGCGCCGACCTGATAGACCTGAAGAAGGCAAGGACAAGAATCAAGGAACTGGAGGAAGAACTCAAGGCCACATGTGAAGATTATGAAGAGGAAATTAAAGTATTGGTGGACAAGAATGCTGACTTAACAATGAAGATCGGGATATTTATGGGAGGCCCTACACCAGTAGATGAAGACGAAGAACCCAAGGAGATTCGCCCGGAACACTACTTCATCATCGACGACACCGACTCGGACCCAGATGATAGCGATGATGACTATATAGATGAAGCTGGAGCAGATATCATGGAGTCTGCAACCGAAGAATGTTTCTAGTAGACCACCTCATCAGTAGTAGTAGCCCACCATGTAAATACAGTAGTCCGAGCACCAGTAGATCGGGATATTTATGGGAGGCCCTACACTAGTAGATGAAGATGAAGAACCCAAGGAGATTCGCCCGGAAGACTACATCATCATCGACAACACCAACCCAGACCCAGATGATAGCGATGATGACTATATTGATGAAGCCGGAGCAGATATCATGGAGTCTGCAACCGAAGAATATTTCTAGTAGACCACCTCATCAGTAGTAGTAGTCCACCATGTAAATACAGTAGTCCGAAGCACTTTTGTGATAGTTAGATCGATTGTATGCCCTTGTTTGATTGATTGAATGAAGTGAATTGTTTCCTTTTGCCCCATGTGCATATGGGTAATGTATTCTCTTTAGACCCCCTCTATTCTTACATCTCATCTTTTCTAAACCCTCAGATGCCTCCGAGACGTGACCCCGGATTTACCTTTCCACCTGAGCTTACCCAGTTAATCCAGCAGCATAACACATTGATGCAGTTGCTAGTCTAGAATCGGAACCAGGGGAACAACAACAACCCACCACCACCACCACATGTTGATCACATAGCCCGTTTTCTTAGGTTAATCCGCCAGTGTTTTCCAGTAGCACCGAGCCAATAGTAGCAGATGATTGGCTCCGCAAGACAGCTAGAGAGTTGACCACAGCAGGATGCACAGATGCGGAGAAGGTGAAGTTTGCCGCACATCAGCTTGAAGGACCCGCAACATCATGGTGGGAGAATTTCACAGCCACTTTCCCTATCGACACTGTCACATGGGACCAGTTTTAGCAGGCTTTTCGCACTGCCCATGTTTCAGTAGGAGCTATGGCCATGAAGAAGCGAGAGTTTCACAACTTGCGCCAAGGAGGACGGACAGTTGGCCAGTACGTGGAGGACTTTAGTAAGTTAGCACGTTATGCCCCAGATGACGTTGCTACGGATGCAGCTAAGCAGGAGAAGTTTCTGGAAGGACTGAATGATGAGTTGAGCATGCAGTTGATGGTAGCAACCTTCAACAACTACTAGGAGTTGGTAGATCATGCTCTTATGATTGAAGGGAAGCAGCAGCAAATTGAAAGTCGCAAGAGGAAGTATGCACAAGGAAAGTGCAATTCAGGAGCTCACCAGAAGCCACGTTTTACCCCTAGACCGGGAGGACATTTTCAGCATACCCATGGAGGAGGTAGCTCGCACAATCATAATGGCCCCAGGAATGGTAATGGTAATGGAGGAAGCAACTGCCAGAACCGCACCAACCCATCAACCCCAGCCAAGAAAGACCTGAGCCAAGTCACTTGCTTTAAGTGTTCGAAGACCGGACATTATGCCAATGAATGTCCTGAATTACAAAATGGAAATAGCAATGGAAGCTCTAGGAAGAAGCCGAACCCTTTCAATAGGGGACAGGTGAACCACGTTAGCGTGGAGGAGGTTGAAGCTCAGCCTGATGCAGTAATAGGTAAGTTTTTGGTTAAGTCATTTACTGCACTCGTTCTTTTTGATACTGGTGCATCGCATTCATACATCTCAGGGGATTTGTGGATAAGTATTACCTGTCAACCCAAGCCCTTAGGTCACCCATGTTAGTAACCTCGCCTGGAGCAGAATATATGGCTAGTCGATGGTGTGATCGGTTACAATTAAGGATTTGGTAACTATGTTTTTCCCTCAGACCTAATAGTATTGGAATCCCAAGGATTGGATGTGATATTAGGAATGGATTGGTTATCAAAGTATGAAGGGAATATTGAATGTGCTAGTAAGTCAATTTTGCTTACCACCCCAGAAGGGAGAAGGATCAAGTATGTATCCTGACATGTGCCAAAGAGGACTCAAGTAAATTGCTTAACAGGAGTTGTGCAGGAGGAATTACCAGTAGTGAAGGATTTCCCTGATGTATTTCCAGAAGAGTTGCCAGGCATGCCACCGGATAGAGATATTGAGTTTTTGATTGAGCTATTGCCAGGCACAGGGCCAATATCGAAGAGACCATATAGGATGCCTACAAAGGACTTGGTGCAAATTAAGAAGCAGATTAAAGAGTTACTAGATAAAGGTTATATTCGCCCAAGTTCTTCTCCTTGGGGATCGCCAGTACTTCTAGTGGAGAAGAAGGATGGATCATTAAGGATGGTTGTTGATTATCGAGGATTGAATGAAGTAACGATCAAGAACAAGTACCCACTACCAATGATCAATGATCTCTTTGATCGATTGCAAGGAGCTAAGGTATTTTCCAAGATCGATTTGCGATCAGGATACCACCAGTTGAAGATTCGAGAACAGGATATACCCAAGACGGATTTTACCACCAGGTATGGGTTGTACGAGTATACCGTTGTGTCATTTGGTCTGACTAACGCACCTGCATATTTTATGAATATCATGAACAAAGTGTTTATGGAGTTTTTGGATAAGTTCGTCGTAGTGTTCATTGATGATATCCTGGTTTACTCAAAGAATGAAGAGGAGCATAAGGAACATTTGCGTTTGGTTCTTGGAAAGCTCAGAGAACATCAATTATATGCCAAGTTTAGCAAATGTGAGTTTTGGTTGAAGGAAGTAGGATTCCTCGGACACGTTATATCTGGAGAAGGTATAGCAGTAGATCCTACCAAGGTTGACACTGTGACAAATTGGGAAGCACCAACAACAGTCGGAGAGATCCGGAGTTTTCTTGGACTCGCGGGATACTACCGGAGATTTATTGAGAATTTCTCAAAGATTGCGAAGTCTATGACGGAGTTGTTGAAGAAAGATACCAGGTTCACATGGACGGAGGAATGTGAGGCTAGTTTCCAGGAGTTGAAGAAACATTTGGTTACTTCACCAGTGTTGATTTTGCCAGATCAGACCAAGGACTATGAGGTGTATTGCGATGCTTCACGTCGAGGACTTGGAGAAGTGCTTATGCAGGAAGGGAGAGTTGTTTCATATGCCTCAAGACAACTCAAACCTCATGAGTTGAATTATTCTATGCATGATTTGGAATTAGCAGCCGTAGTGCATGCATTAAAAACATGGATACATTTCCTCATTGGAAACCATTGTGAGGTGTACACGGATCATAAGAGTTTGAAGTATATTTTCACATAGAAGGAGTTGAACCTCAGACAAAGGAGATGGTTGGAGCTCATCAAGGATTATGATATGAAATTGCATTACCATCCCGGAAAGGCTAATGTAGTAGCTGACGCATTAAGCCGTAAGAGCCATGTCAATACATTAATGACAGGGGAAATCCCAAGGGAGTTAGCCAAAAATCTTCGAGATTTATGCTTAGAATTAGTCCCGAGAGGCTATGTAGCAGCATTGGAGATCTAGTCTACATTGATGGATAAAATCAGAGAAGCCCAAAGGACTAACAAGGAGATTGCTTCTATTAAGGAGAAACTTAGCAAAGGAAAGGATAAGGGATTTCGTGAGGATGAGCACGATACCCTATGGTTTGAAGACCGTGTTTACGTGCCCAATGAACCGGAGATCGGGAAGTTGATACTGCGGAGGCACACGACTCACCATATTCGATTCACCCAGGAAATACCAAGATGTATTTGGATTTGAAGGATATTTTATGGTGGACCGGAATGAAGAAGGATATTGCGGAGTATGTAGCAGTTTGTGATGTGTGTCAGAGAGTAAAGGCAGAGCATCAAAAGCCAGCAGGATTGTTACACCCATTGCTGATACCCGAATGGAAGTGGGATAAGTTATGCATGGATTTTATCACGGGATTACCCAGGACTCGTTCAGGCTATGACTCGATTTGGGTTGTAGTCGATCGTTTGACAAAGGTAGCTCATTTCATCCCGGTAAAGACCACTTACACCAATGCTAAGTTGGCAAAGATATACATGACCAGGATAGTATGTCTGCATGGAGTTCCGAGGAGTATCGTATCAGAGAGAGGAACCCAGTTTACCTCAAAGTTCTGGAAGCAGTTGCATGAAACTTTGGGAACCAGGCTAGAATTCAGTACAACTTTTCATCCATAGACAGATGGACAGACCGAGAGAGTCAATCCGATTTTGGAGGATATGCTGAGAGCTTGTGCCCTAGATTACGGATCTAGTTGGGATGACAATTTGCCATATGCAGAGTTCTCTTATAACAACAGTTACCAAACCAGTTTAAAGATGGCCCCTTTTGAAGCCTTGTACGGAAGGAGGTGCAGGACACCATTGTCATGGGACGAAGTTGGAGACTGCCAGTTGTTTGGACCTGAGTTGATTAAAGAGTCTGAACAGAAGGTGAAGTTGATTCGCGATAGGGTCAAGATAGCCCAGTCCAGACAGAAGAGTTATGCAGATTCTAAATGCAAAGAGACAGTTTACGAAGTTGGAGATAGAGCTTATCTTCGAGTATCACCACTTCGGGGAACAAAGCGTTTTGGGGTTAAAGGAAAGTTAGCGCCACGATTTGTAGGACCATATCGAGTTTTGGAGCGTATGGGAGAAGTGTCCTACAAGTTGGAATTGTCGGAAGAGTTGTCAGGAGTTCATGATGTGTTCCACGTTTCTCAGTTGAATAAGTGCCATGCGGAGATGGTTGACATACCGTTGAGATACACAGTACCATTGGAAACAATTCAGTTGGATAACGATTTGACCTATGAAGAGAAACCAGTTAAGATTCTCGAGTTTGCCAGTCGAGTCACTCGCAGCAAGGTTATCAAGTTTTGCAAAGTTCAGTGGAGCCACCACACGGAGGATGAAGCCACCTGGGAACGAGAGGAAGGTTTGCTCAAAGACCACCCTCACCTATTTTCTAGCCAACCCGAATCTCGAGGGCGAGATTCATCTTAAGGGAGGTTTGTAACATCCTAAATTTTCAATTTGGAATGTTATACATTAGATCATCAATATATATCATATTTTATTTTGCATTTTGGTTGATCCTAGAAATTTCTACGCAACTCAAGGACCCACGGAGAGAGTTGGGGAATTCATTATTTTCATATTTGAGTTTTCTCAAATTTTGAGAATAGGATCATTTGATTTTTATTATTTTATCAGCAATTATTTCTATTACAAAAATATGAGAGAGGGAATAAAATGACTTTCCCAAAATAAAGAAATATTGAGGATTTGATAATAAAATCAAATAAGATTTTATTTCGGAGTTTTTCGTTAATTTATTTGAATTTAGGAAAAATGTGCGTTTTTCAAAATTGCATTTAGGCCCCAAATAAATGTTCACCTTGTGAGGCTTGATTTTAGAAGCCCGGGAAAATTTATTTCAGGATTTTTGGAGTTCGTTCAGTATTTCTTTTTTTTCCGCGCGTAATTATTAAAAAAAAATCTCGCACCGACTTAACCGGGCCGTGTCCGCCTGGGACTCTGGCTCGGCTTGCCTTTATAAGCCTGGGCAGCCCAGCCCTGAAGCCAAACCCTAGCGCCGCCGCCCCTCGAACCCCGCGCCGCCAGCGCCGCACGCCGCCCGAGGTGCGCCTCGAATTCCGCGCCGCCCGTTTTTCTTAAAAAACCGATTGGTTTTCGCCGGTTTTTTTAGTTTCGATTTTTTAAAATAGATCGGTTTTTCCGGTTTATTTAATTAGCGAGCGTTCGTCCGTTAGTTCGTTCTAGCGAACATTCGTCGTTTTTCTTTTTCTCGGATTAAATCCGCGATTTTTCTGATCCGATTTTCGTTTTAGTATAACTTTTCGCTCGTTTATCGGAATCAGGCGATTCAAGTGCCTGGAGTTTCGTCTCGAAACCCTCTATCCGTTTAACCAACTTAAACATTTTTTTTCTACTATAAAAATTTCCTTAGATCCAGATTAGTAGAACGAAGTTGTTTTCTTTCGCCCTTTGACTTTCGTTGCTTCGTTCGATTTGATTCTTTTTGCAACCGGAGTTCTTAAGTTGTATTTTCTGGTTAGTTATCTTATTTGAATTTTACCTGTGCATTAGATGAGTACTTATTGTATGCTTGTTTGTTTGTCTGCGATAGAGTACCCGGAGTGTGCTGCCTGTTACTTCGAATTTCTAGGTTTCGCGGATCATCAGCAAGGCAAGTAACACTTTGATCATACTTTTTCCTACTACCCAGTTTTATTGCATTAGATCAATCCTCAAACATTGCATGATTAGGATCTAATTAAATTGTGGGATGGGAAGTAGTTGAGGTAGTACCTATTACCTCTTTGTTATCAAACCTTTGGGAGTTACTTCTACATTTGCTTGTTATGCCATGCTATGCTGGTAGACGTGGATTGGGTGAGTGGTATCCATGACAGATGTGAGTATTGTTAATTAATGGTTTATTTAAGGTGGCAACTTAAACACACATCTGGGTGGATTGAGGCACCTGGGTAATCCAGGATTTGCCTATTTTCTTTTGGACCGCCACCCAGGCTCAAAGGGATCATGAGATTTTTCATGCTAGAAACTTCCGTGTGCAGCCACAAGCTATTATGGGCTCTAGCATAGTTGACTAAGTCGTGCGAACTCTTACAGTGGTAAACTAGCAGATGTAGGGGATGTTAGTGGTACGGTCTACCCGATCGTAAGGTGCGAGCGCTTCTGAAAGACTATGTCTCGGTCATCCGTCTTCTCAAACACCATGTAGTGCGAGAAACCAAACGGAGGCGATCGAGTCTTGTGGGGAAAAGTGCGCAAACCTCTGCAGAGTGTATAAACTAATCATGGTTAGCCGTGTCCCCCGGTTATGGACATCTTGAGTATCTAGTACCTGGATTATCATGTGTATCTCAACATGTTACTCTAAATTAATTTTGTTGGGTTTTGTTTAATGATGTTTAATTGGGATTGAGAATGATGTCAACCATTCTCAATGTTTAACAACCACCATGATAGTTAAATAAATTTATTCCTTTGCAGTAGGGAAAATTTGGCTTTACGCAAAACTGTAACCATAGAGCTTTCCACCAGCCAAATATGCATATAGTATAGCTGTTTCATTCCATTACTCCCTATGTGTTACATTGCCAGCATATTCCATGTGCTGACCCATTTCGGGCTGCAATGTTAATGTTGCAGACTTTTCAGACGACGATTAAGGAGTTTTTAGGTCGTGGTTCTATACTCAGTGATGCCGTTGGAGTTGATGGTCTCACTTATCTTCCAAGCCTTCCGCTGTTATCGTTATTAGATGGCCTTAAGCCATATTTATTGTAATAAGTTCTCTATTGAGACACTCGATGTAATAGGTGTGTGATTGCTACTCTGTTATAAATCCTCCGAGTACTGTGTGGTGTCAGCATTACTGATCTAGGGATGACACCGGAGCACCGAGATCAGACTGTTTGAGGTCTGGTCGCTACATCTTTTCAACCCATCATCTCGTTTTGTCAAAGATCATCTTCTTTTCGGGCTTATCCTTTTAACCGGAGTGGTGTACCCTTTTTCTCAAGTTCTTTTCATCTTATCAAGTCTTGCTTAACTTCTTAACTGGAGTGGTTTCAATATATATCTTGCCCTTCAACCTCAAGGTTTTTCTTAATGGTCTTTGTTCCTCTTTTCTAACAGAGTGTTTTCGACTTTGTTCACCTTCATTGTATTCTTTTCTCGAAATTGTTCAACCTCGCAAGGTTCTTTGGTTTCACTCATTGGTCAAAGAAGCAACTTAGTTTTACCTCTTCTCTTTCTCTTCCGTTGTCCCTCTGGTGGCATTCTAGATCTCGGGACGAGATCCTCTCTTAGTGGTGGAGTGTTGTGAGGCCCCGAGTCCGATGCGCCAGGTGTCCTCCAGTTATTCGCTGTTGTTGCCTTGTCTTTTGCTAGCGTGTTGCATCTGTCATGTCATCATGTGCATTGCATCATCATGTTTTCAAAACTGGCATCCGTCCCGGTGTCCTCGTTCCGTCCGTTGTCCGTTCCGAGCCCAGACACACTTGCACGCGCCCGCGGCATGTCCGAAATATTATTTTATAAGTGGTCTGAAAATGTTCTCAGAACAGGATGAAAGTTGGCATGCGGTCTTTTTATAGTGTAGGTAGAACGCATGTCAATTTTCGTCGCATTCGGAGTTCGTTTGACGCCCCAACGGATAACTATAGCGGCAATATAGCCGGTCTAACGTCGGACGTTTTTGGTCTCCGGAAACCGTGCCGGGCCGCATCTCTCCCCTCTTCTCTCAGACCAACCCGCTCTTCACATCCGCCAGGCCTACGTAACCTCTCTCGTCAGCCCGCGGACCTCCTCCCGCGCGCGTCCGAAATCTGTCCCGGACCCGACCCGGACTATTGCCACCGTTGGACTTAGATCATCCCCAAACATCTACAAAACGTCTCTGTTTTCTTACTCGGACTCCCTAACTATTTTATCCGAGATCGTCTGATTACGATCGGAGGGACGAGATAGCCCTACCCACACCCACTTACTATAAATATCAGTGCAATCATCGGACCAATCCCTAATCCCTAGGGATCCTCCTAGCCGCCGCCACCACACTGTTTCTTCTCTGTTTTCCGTGTCCGACCAACCATCACGCTCCATTCCATGATCTCCTCGCCCGACAAACTGCAAGCCGCGGCAGCAGCAGTCCGTGTACACCCCGTCGCTTGCCAGAGACCAGGGTCGCCGGAGGCCGTGACCAACTCTCCGACCAGCAGGTCAACAGCGGCGGGCCTCTCCTCGTCCTCACCCTGTTTTCCCTGGTTCCTCTCTAATCCCCACGCCACATCAGCTATAGGACGCCGCCGCCTTGGTCAACCCTTGCCGGAGCTCCGTCGACGCCCCGTTCGCCGGATCTGGCCCGGAAACAGGCGGTTCCATCCATCCCCGTCGACCGCCATGGCGCCCGTCCCCTGGATCGGCCGCGCCGCCTTGGATCCCTGTGGCGTCGGCCTCTGCTCATTTCTGCACCGGACGGAGGAGCTCGAACCTTTGTCCCGCGATCTCCTCTATTTCTTCCTCGAGACCGCGGCAACTCCAGCGCCATGGAAGCCTCCCGATGGACGTTGCGCCCTTGCCTTCCTCCCCGCTTGGATCTGACGTGGATTTATCTGCTTCCCGCTACTCCGGCCTCCCTCGCCTTTTCCCACGTCACCGGAGCCCCGCGTTGGCTCCCTGGAACGAACGTCATCACTGTCGTCTCTTGCATCGAGCCCTCGCTAACCTCCAGCGAACGCCAAGTCTATGGCGTCGTCGGCCTCTGTTTCCCCTGCTCCAGATCGAGCGTCTCACTCGCGTTGACCATGTCGATGCAAAGCCGGTCACTCCAGCAAGGCCCGGCCTTCTCTAGACTGCCCCGAACAGCCCAGCTCTAGCGCAAGGGACGGCCCAGCTCCGCATGGGCCACCGCAGCACCCGAGGCCTAGATCTGCCACCACCGGTCTCCTCTTCATGGCCCAGCTGCAAGCCGGCCTGCCTCTGTCCCTCACCACCGACCGGGCCGAGGCCCATGGGTGAGCAGCCCCCTCTCCTTTTGCACTGTTGACCCATGTGCAGTTTCGGCCCATAGCTTTTTTTCCCAGATCTGCGATTTAACGATTTTTCCAGAGACTGCCAGATTTGTAGAAAAACCCTTGCACTTCATGCATTTAATAACTTCTCAACCGTGCATCGGATCTAAATAATTTATATATGAAACTTGCTTCGAATTTTGTGTAGATTAATAATTTGCCACTTTCATCTATGTTTAAAATGTTTAAAATGATGTTTGTTCAAATTTGCCTAATGCCATGCTAAAATGATTTAATTCATAACTTAATAACCGTAGCTCGGTTTTAAACAAACTTTATATGTAAATGGGGTAGAAAAATTCCTAGTTTAACATGGTGTACTTGTTTTGCATGTTTAACAACCCTAAAATTGTATTTAGGGCAGATCAGTACCAAACCTAATACATGCATATGAGGAGTTCCCGGACTTGTTGTTTTGTTGTACCGGCCTCATTTAAACTTGCATAGATTACATAGTTTCATCATGCTTCACCTCTTGCCATGCTAACAACATTTAATCTTGTTGGGTACATAAACGAGAGAGAACTAAATAAGTCATGTGGTGTCTTGTCAATATGCATCCCGTTGCATGTTGAGCTCCACTTAATTTGTAGGGACTGTTTGTGCATTTTGCCATGACATGCTTCTTTAAACTGGACATGCATCATACTTGATTGTGCATCCTGCCATGTTCATGTCGTGGTTGTTTACTATGTTGTTTGCTTCTTTCCGGTGTTGCTTCTTCGGGTTGGTTCCGGTAACATCGTGTTGTGAGGACCCGTTCTTCTACGTCCATTTGTCTTCTTCATGGACTCGTTCTTCTTTCTTGCGGGATTTCAGGCAAGATAACCATACCCTCGAAATCACTTCTATCTTTGCTTGCTAGTTGCTCACTCTTTTGCTATGCCTATGCTGCGATACCTACCACTTCCTTATCATGCCTCCCGTATTGTGAACCAAGCCTCTAACCCACCTTGTCCTAGCAAACCGTTGTTTGGCTATGTTACCGCTTTGCTCAGCCCCTCTTATAGCGTTGTTAGTTGCAGGTGAAGATTGAAGTTTGTTCCTTGTTGGAACATGGAGATGTTGTTCCTTGTTGGAAGATGTTTACTTGTTGGGATATCACATTATCTCTTATTTAATTAATGCATCTATATACTTGGTAAAGGGTGGGAGGCTCGGCCTTATGCCTGGTGTTTTGTTCCACTCTTGCCGCCCTAATTTCCGTCATATCGGTGTTATGTTCCCGGATTTTGCGTTCCTTACGCAGTTGGGCTATTATGGGAACCCCTTGATAGTTTGCCTTGGATGAAACTCCTGCAGCAATGCCCAACATTGGTTTTACCATTCGCCACCTAGCCTCTTTTTCCCTTGGGTTTCGCGGACTCAAGGGTCATCTTTATTTTAACCCCCTTGGGCCAGTGCTCCTCTGAGTGTTGGTCCAAACTAGATTCCTGTGCAGCGCCCCCTCGGGGAAACTCGAGGTTTGGTTTTAGTTGTATGGAGAGCTCATCTGAGTGTGCCCTGAGAACGAAATATGTGCAGATCCTATCGGGATTTGTCGGCACATTCGGGCGGTGTTGCTGGACTTGTTTTATAATTGTCGAAGTTGTCTTGTAGAACCGAGATACCGAGTCTGATCGGAATGTCTCGGGAGAAGGTATATCCTTAGTTGATCGTGAGAGCTTGTGATGGGCTAAGTTGGGACACCCCTGCAGGGTTTTGAACTTTCAAAAGCCGTGCCCGCGGATATGGGCAGATGGGAATTTGTTAATGTATGGTTGTAGAAAACCTGAAGTTGACCTTAATTAAAATACATCAACCGCGTGTGTAACCGTGATGGTCTCTTTCCGGCGGAGTCCGCGAAGTGAACACGGTGTTGGAGTTATGTTTGGCGTAGGTTGTTCTAGGATCACTTATTGATCATAGTTGTTCGGTCGTGCTTTGCCTTCTCTTCTCGCTCTCATTTGCGTATGTTAGCCACCATATATGCTAGTCGCTTGCTGCAGCTCCACCTCATACCTTTACCTTACCCATAAGCTTAAATAGTCTTGATCATGAGGGTGTGAGATTGCTGAGTCCCCGTGACTCATAGATACTTCCAAAACCAGCTCGCAGGTGCCGTTGAACCGTGCAGATGACGCAACCAAGCTCAAGGAGGAGCTCGATGAAGATCTTGCCCTTTGTGTTGTTTCGTTCTAGTTGATCAGTAGTGGAGCCCAGTTGGGGTCGATCGGGGATCTGTGTAGCTTTTGGGGTAGTCTTCTTTTATTTTGGTTCAGTAGTCGGACCTTGATTGTATTTGGATGTTGTAATGTTGTATTCATGTATTTGTGTGAAGTGGCGATTGTAAGCCAACTGTGTATCTTTTCCCTTATGTATTACATGGGTTGTGTGAAGATTACCTCACTTGCGACATTGCTTTCAATGCGGTTATGCCTCTAAGTCGTGCTTCGACACGTGGGAGATATAGCCGCATCGAGGGCGTTACAATCTAGTACCTGGATTATCATGTGAATCTCAACATGTTACTCTAAAATTAATTTTGTTGGGTTTTGTTTAATGATGATGCTTAATTGGGATTGAGAATGCTGGTAACCATTCTCAATGTTTAACAACTACCATAATAGTTAAATAAAATTTATTCCTTTGCAGTAGGGAAAAATTGGCTTTACGCAAAACTGTAACCATAGAGCTTTCCACCAGCCAAATATGCATATAGAATAGCCTATTTCATTCCATTACTCTCTATGTGTTACTTTGCCAGCATATTCCATGTGCTGGCCCGTTTCGGGCTGCAACGTTAATGTTGCAGACTTTTTAAACGACGATTAAGGTGCTTTTAGGTCGTGGTTTTATACTTAGTGATGCCGTTGGAGTTGATGGACTCACTTATCTTCCAAGCCTTCCGCTGTTATCGTTATTAGATGGCCTTAAGCCATATTTATTGTAATAAGTTCTCTATTGAGACACTCGATGTAATAAGTGTGTGATTGCTACTTTGTTATAAATCCTTCAAGTACTGTGTGGTGTCAGCATTACTGATCCAGGGAAGACACCTGAGCACAGAGATTGGACTGTTTGAGGTCTGGTCGCTACAAGATGGTATTAGAGCACATGCTGACTGTAGGACACGACCACTAAGCTAAAGACCTTGATCACTACTCACTCTCTTCTCTTTCTGACTTCTCATCTTTTCCACTCTTTTAGGATGGCAGATGCAAGGAACAAGTTCACGCAACCGGATGAAGATACACCCTTTGGACGTCACTTGAAGGAAGTCACTAGATACCTGAACATAGGAGTACCAAGCTTCACCAGAACCTACAACGCCACTTTACCTGAAGAAGAGCCCTGGACGATTCAAGTTCAAGTTCCACGAAGGACGTTCATGCCAGTCATTGAGCCCATAGAGTTTTCTTTTGATGCACCAACTTGGAGTCTAGGAAAGAGCATGGCAGCTTACATCGCCATGGGATGCATTGGAGAAGTCTACCGCAATGATCTCAAGGATAGCATCTACCAGATTTGTGGGTGCCGAGATGAGCACTGGGAGGTGATCAGCACCAGGAAGGATAGATCAATTGCAGCTTTTATCCAGGAGTTAAACCAGCACATTCGACGTCAGGAGAACCAGATGTGCGCCGACATGATAGATCTGAAGAAGGCGAGGACAAGAATCAAGGAACTGGAGGAAGAACTCAAGGCTACACATGAAGATTATGAAGAGGAAATCGAAGTATTAGTGGAGAAGAATGACGATCTGATCAAGAATATTGGAATATTTATGGGAGGCCCTATACCAGTAGAAGAAGACAAAGAACCCAAGGAGATTCGCTTGGAAGACTACATCATCATCAACGACACCGATTCGGATCCAGATGATAGCCATGATGACTATGTTGATGAAGCTGGAGCAGATATCATGGAGTCTACAACTGAAGAATATTTTTAGTAGACCACCAAATCAGTAGTAGTAGTCCACCATGTAAATATAGTAGTCCGAGCACGTTTGCGATAGTTAGATCGATTGTATGCCCTTGTTTGATTGATTGAATGAAGTGAATTGTTTGCTTTTGCCTCATGTGCATATGGGTAGTGTTTTCCCTTTAGACCCCCTCTACTCTTAAATCTCATCTTTTCTAAACCCTCAGATGCCTCCGAGACGTGACCCCGGATTTACCTTCCCACCGGAGCTCACCCAGTTGATCCAGCAGCAGAACACATTGATGCAGTTGCTAGTCCAGAATCAGAATCAGGGGAACAACAACAACAACCCACCACCACCACCACATGTTGATCACTTAGCCCGTTTTCTTAGGCTGAATCCGCCGGTGTTTTCCAGTAGCACCGAGCCGATAGTAGCAGATGATTGGCTCCGCAAGACAGCTAGAGAGTTGACCACAACAGGATGCACGGATGCGGAAAAGGTGAAGTTTGCCGCACATCAGCTTGAAGGACCCGCATCATCATCGTGGGAGAATTTCACAGCCACTTTCCCTGTCGACACCATCAGGTGGGACCAGTTTCAGCAGGCTTTTTGAACTGCCCATGTTTCAGCAGGAGCTATGGCCATGAAGAAGCGAGAGTTTCGCAAGTTGCGCCAAGGAGGATGGACAGCTGGCCAGTATGTGGAAGACTTTAGTAAATTAGCACGTTATGCCCCAGATGACGTTGCTACGGATGCAGCTAAGCAGGAGAAGTTTCTGGAAGGACTGAATGATGAGTTGAGCATGCAGTTGATGGTAGCAACCTTCAACAATTACCAGGTGTTGGTAGATCATTCTCTCATGATTGAAGGAAAGCAGCAGTAGATTGAGAATCACAAGAGGAAGTATGGACAAGGGAATCACAATTCAGGAGCTCAGCAGAAGCCATGTTTTACCCCTAGACCGGGAGGACATTTTCAGCATACCCATGGAGGAGGTAGCTCGCACAATCATAAGGGCACCAAGAATGGTAATGGGAATGGAGGAAGCAATGGCCAGAACCGCACCAACCCATCGACCCCAGCCAAGAGAGATCTAAGCCAAGTCACTTGTTTTAAGTGCCAGAAGACCGGACATTATGCCAATGAATGTCCTAAATCACAGAATGGTAATGGCAATGGAAGCTCGGCAAAGAAGCCGAACCCTTTCAACAGGGGACAGGTGAACCACGTTAACATGGAGAAGGTTGAAGAGCAGTCAGATGCAGTAATCGGTAAGTTTTTGGTTAAGTCATTTACTGCACTCGCTCTTTTCGATACTGGTGCATCGCATTCATACATATCAAGGGGATTTGTGGATAAGTATAACCTGCCCACCAAAGTTCTTAGGACACCTAGGTTAGTAAGCTCAGCAGGAGCGGAGTATATGGCTAGCCAAGGATGTTTTCAAGTGCCATTAAGTACAGGTAGTGATGAGGACATCAATACCATTATTACACCCATAGCCCCTGCTGCTATACACACTGGACCGATTACTAGAGCTCGCGCACGCCAATTGAATTATCAGGTACTTTCGTTTCTTGGTAACGATTCTAATGTTCATGAGAATATGATGCTGCCTAAATTGGATACATTTGTTTTGCTTACAAATGAAGGGCCTAGCTTGGACAAGAAAGATGAACCTTGAAGCAAGTTCAAGCATGGAGATGATGGCATGCGTAAGGGGAACAAGAACGGAGTTACAAGTGATGATTCCAGGACTCTGAAGCCACCATAATGAGTGCATGAAGCATGGGACGAAATATACAAGATGCCACTTCATCAATTTCGTCCCGAGGCTATTTTAGGTGCTGCGTCACCTTATTATTGGGCCAGGCCCATGTATTTTCGAAGTACTTAAGTATAGGCTATTTTTAGAGTCCGTATGTGTGGGGAAACAAGAGTTAGGGTTGGTTTTGGACCCCTCCACCAAGGGCCACGAAATTCCCCCTCTCTCCTCCATATATACAGCCCTTAGGGCATCATTTAGGCTTTGGGTTTTGTTTAGATTAAAAGTTCGCCATAGCCGCAACTTCGCGTACTTCGTTTGTGTCCAACGACCAGACCAAGACGTCACAGAACCCCACCTTGATCAATAAAGCTTTCATCTTATATTCGCAATATCCAGATTGCAATCTCAGTTTCTTGCTTGTTCTTCGTTTGCTTGCAGGAAACAGACCCTCGTGGTCAGGTTGATCGTGCTCCGGCGTGGTCAATAACCCTCGGAAGTTGGTTTAGCGATTGCTAAGGCGCGACGTCTCGCACGTTCGTAGTCGGATCGTCAAGGTCGACTCCCACAGAAAACGATAGCCACCATCTGACCGAAACATCGGGACACCTTTGCCTCTATCAGGTAGGCATGTGTTTCCCTCGGATTTGATAATATTGGAATCACAAGGTTTGGATGTAATTCTGGGTATGGATTGGTTGTCGATGTATCGAGGAAACATCAATTGCGCCAGTAAGTCGATCTTGCTTACCACCCCAGAAGGGAGAAGGATCAAGTATGTATCCCGGCATGTGCCGAAGAGGACTCAAGTAAATTGTTTAACAGCAGTTGTGCAGGAGGAAGCACCCGTAGTGAAGGATTTCCCCGATGTATTTCCAGAAGAATTGCCAGGCATGCCACCGGATAGAGATTTGAGTTTTTGATTGAGCTTTTGCTAGGCACAGGGCCAATATCAAAGAGACCAAATAGGATGGCCGCAAAGGATTTGGTGGAGATTAAGAAGCAGATTAAGGAGTTACTGGATAAAGGATATATTCGCCCAACTTCTTCGCCTTGGGGATCGCCAGTACTTCTAGTGGAGAAGAAGGATGGATCTTTAAGGATGGTTGTTGATTATCGAGGATTGAATGAAGTAACCATCAAGAACAAGTACCCACTTCCAATGATCAATGATTTGTTTGATCCATTGCAAGGAGCTAAGGTATATTTTATGAACATGATGAACAAAGTGTTTATGGAGTTCTTGGATAAGTTCGTCATAGTGTTCATTGATGATATCCTAGTTTACTCGAAAAATGAAGAGGAGCATAAGGAGCATTTGCGTTTGGTACTCAGAAAGCTTAGAGAACATCAATTATATGCCAAGTTTAGCAAATGTGAGTTTTGGTTGAAAGAAGCTGGATTTCTTGGACACGTTATATCCGGAGAAGGTATAGCAGTAGATCCCACTATAGTTGATAATGTGACCAATTGGAAAGCCCCAACAACAGTTGGAGAGATCCGGAGTTTTCTTGGACTCGCAGGATACTACTGGAGGTTTATTGAGAATTTCTCAAAGATTGCGAAGCCTATGACGGAGTTGTTGAAGAAGGATACCAAGTTCAAATGGACTGAGGAATGTGAGGCTAGTTTCCAGGAGTTGAAGAAACGTTTGGTTACCTCACCAGTGTTGATTTTACCGGATCAGACCAAGGATTATGAGGTGTATTGTGACGCTTCACGTCCAGGACTTGGAGCAGTGCTTATACAGGAAGGAAGAGTTGTTTCATATGCCTCACGACAGCTTAAGCCCCATGAGTTGAATTATGCTACGCATGATTTGGAGTTAGCAGCCGTAGTGCATGCATTGAAGACTTGGAGACATTTTCTGATTGGAAACCATTGTGAGGTGTACACGGATCACAAGAGTTTGAAGTATATTTTCACACAGAAGTAGTTGAACCTCAGACAAAGGAGATGGTTGGAGCTCATCAAGGATTATGATATGAAATTGCATTATCACCCCTGAAAGGCTAACATAGTAGCTGACGCGTTGAGCCATAAGAGCCATGTCGACACCCTAATGACGGGAGATTTACCAAGGGAGTTAGCCGAAAATCTTCGAGAGCTATGTTTGGAAATAGTTCCAAGAGGCTATGTAGCAGCATTGGAGATTCAGTCTACTTTGATGGATAAGATCATAGAAGCTCAAAAGACTGACAAGGAGATTGCTTCTATTAAGGAGAAAATGAGCAAAGGAAAAGCTAAGGGATTTCGTGAGGATGAGTACAATACCTTATGGTTTCAAGACCGTGTCTATGTACCAAATGATTCAGAGATCAGGAAGTTAATTTTACAAGAGGCCCATGATTCACCGTATTCGATTCACCCAGGAAATACCAAGATGTATTTGGATTTGAAGGATATTTTCTGGTGAACCGGAATGAAGAAGGATATTGCGGAATATGTAGTAGTTTGTGATGTATGTCAGAGAGTAAAGGCAGAGCATCAGAAGACAGCCGGATTGCTACAGCCATTGCCGATACCCGAATGGAAGTGGGATAAGATAGGCATGGATTTTATTACAGGATTGCCCAGAACACGTTCAGGCTATGAATCGATATGTGTTGTAGTCGATTGTTTGACAAAGGTAGCTCATTTCATTCCAGTGAAGACTACCTATACCAGTGAAAAGTTGGCAAAGATATACATGACTAGAATCGTTTGTCTGCATGGAGTTCCAAGGAGCATAGTATCAGATAGAGGAACCCAATTTACCTCAAAGTTCTGGAATCAGTTGCATGAAACTTTGGGTACCAGACTGGAGTTTAGCACAGCTTTCCACCCCCAGACATATGGACAGACCAAGAGAGTCAATCAGATTTTGGAGGATATGCTAAGATCTTGTGCGCTAGATTACGGATCTAGATGGGACGAGAATTTGATGTATGCAGAGTTCTCTTACAACAACAGCTATCAATCCAGTTTGAAGATGGCCCCTTTCGAAGCCTTGTACGGAAGGAGGTGCGGGACCCCATTGTCTTGGGATGAAGTTGGATACCGCCAGTTATTTGGACCGGATCTAATAAAGGAGTCTGAACAGAAAGTGAAATTGATTCGCGATTGGCTCAAGGTAGCTCAATCCAGGCAGAAGAGTTATGCCGATTCTAAACGCAAGGAGACAGTTTACGAAGTCGGAGACCGAGTTTATCTTCAAGTATCACCACTTCGAGGAGTTAAGTGCTTTGGAGTTAAGGGAAAGTTAGCGCCATGTTTAGTCGGCCCATACAAAGTTTTGGAGCGTATGGGAGAAGTAGGCTATAAGTTGGAATTGCCCGAATGATTGTTAGGAGTTCACGACGTGTTCCACGCATCCCAGTTGAAGAAATGCCACGCAGAGATGGCTGATATACCACTGAGAGATACGATACCATTGGAAGCAATTTAGTTGGACAGTGATTTGACCTATGAGGAGAAACCAGTTAAGATTCTAGAGTATGCCAGTCGAGTCACCCGCAACAAGGTTATCAAGTTTTGCAAGGTTCAGTGGAGCCACCACACGGAGGATGAAGCCACCTGGGAACGAGAGGAAGATTTGCTGAAGGACCACCCTCACCTATTTTCTAGCCAACCCGAATCTCGAGGGCGAGATTCATCTTAAGGGGGGTAGGTTTGTAACATCCCAAATTTTCAATTTGGAATGTTATACACTAGATCAACATTGCATATCATATTTTGTTGCATTCTGGTTGATCCTAGAAATTCTATGCAACACAAGGACCCTTGGAGAGAGTTGGGGATTTCGTTATTTTCATATTTGAGTTTTCTCAAATTTTGAAAATAGGATCATTTGATTTTATTTATTTTATCTTCAATTATTTCTATTACAAAAATATGACAGAGGGAATAAAATGACTTTCCCAAAATAAAGAAATATTGAGGATTTAATAAAAAAATCAAATAGGATTTTTATTTGGTTTTATTTGCTATTTTATTTGTATTAGGGAAAATGCGAGTTTTTCAAAATTGCATTTAGGCCCCAAATAAATGTTCATCCTGTGTGGCTTGATTTTAGAAGCCGGGGAAAATTTATTTCGGGATTTTTGGAGTCCGTTTAGTATTCCTTTTGCTTTTCTTTCTGAGCATAATTATTTAAAAAAAAGTCCGAACCAACCTTGGGCCGTAACCGGCCATGACTCCGCCTGGTCGGGCCTCCAAATAGCGCCCGGAGGCCCCAAGGCCAGCCCAAGCCGCGACGCGCCCCGAAACCCTAACCCTAGGCCGCGCCGCCGAGGCCGCCGCCCCGCCGCCCGCGCCACGCCGCTCGCCGCCGCCGCGGAGGTAGTTTTTCGCCGCCCTTTTTTTTAGAAAACCGATCGGTTTTCCGTCGGTTTTGTTTGGGTTTTTTTAGTTTTGGTTTTTTTAAATAGATCGGGTTTTCCGGTGTATTTAATTAGCGAGCATTCGCCTGCTCATTCGTTTTAACGAACGTTCATCGTTTTTCTTTTTTTCGGATTAAATCCGCGATTTTTCTGATCGCGATTCCTCATCCAATTTTCGTTTTAGTCTAACTTTTAGCTCATTTATCGGAATCAGGCGATTCAAGCGCATGGAGTTTCGTATCGAAACTTTCTTTCCATTTAACCAACTCAAACAAGTTTTTGCTACTGTAAAAATTGCCCTAGATCCATAATAGTAAATGAAGCCTGTTTCTTTTGCCGTTTGTCTTTCGTTGCTTCGTTCGATTCGATTCTTTTTGCCAACCGGAGTTCTTATGTTGAACTTTCTGGTTAGATCTCTTATTTGAGTTTTACCTGTGCATTAGTTGAGTACTTATTGTATGCTTGTTTATTTGTGATAGAGTACCCAGAGTGCGATGCTTGCTACTTCGAATTGCTAGGTTTCCCGGATCATCAGCAAGGCAAGTAACACTTTGATCATGCTTTCCCACTACCCAATTTTATTGCATTAGATCAATCCTCACACATTGCATGATTAGGATCTAATTAAATTGTGGGTTTGGGAAGTAGTTGAGGTAGTACCTATTACCTGTTATTATCAAACCTTTGGGAGTTACTTCTACGTTTGCTTACTATGCCATGCTATGCTAGTAGACGTGGATTGGGTGAGTGTATCCATGACAGATGTGAGATTGTTAAATTAATGGTTTATCTAAGGTGGCAACTTAAATACACATCTGGGTGGATTGAGGCACCTGGTTATTCCAGCGATTGCCTGTTTTCTTTTGCACCGCCACCCAGGCTCAAAGGGATCATGAGATTATTCATGCTAGAAACTTCCGTGTGCAGCCACAAGCTATTATGGGCTCTATCATAGTTGATTAAGTTGTGTGAACTCTTACAGTGGTAGACTAGCAGATGTAGGGGAAAGTAGGTGTAACGGTCTACCCGATCGTAAGGTGCTAGCGCTTCTGAAAAACTATGTCTCGGTCATCCATTTCTCAAACACCATGTAGTGCGAGAATCCCAACAGAGGACATCGAGTCTTGTGGGGAAAAGTGCGCAAACCTCTGCAGAGTGTATAAACTAATCATGATTAGCGGTGTCCCCGGTTATGGACATCTTGAGTATCTAGTACCTGGATTATCATGTGAATCTCAACATGTTACTCTAAAATTAATTTTGTTGGGTTTTGTTTAATGATGATGCTTAATTGGGATTGAGAATGTTGTCAACCATTCTCAATGTTTAACTACTACCATGATAGTTAAATAAAATTTATTCCTTTGCAGTAGGGAAAAATTGGCTTTACGCAAAACTGTAACCTTAGAGCTTTCCACCAGCCAAATATGCATATAGAATAGCCTATTTCATTCCATTACTCTCTATGTGTTACTTTGCCAGCATATTCCATGTGCTGACCCATTTCGGGCTACAACGTTAATGTTGCAGACTTTTCAGACGATGATTAAGGTGCTTTTAGGTCGTGGTTCTATACTCCGTGATGCCGTTGGAGTTGATGGACTCACTTATCTTCCAAGCCTTCCGATGTTATCGTTATTAGATGGCCTTAAGCCATATTTATTGTAATAAGTTCTCTTTTGAGACACTCGATGTAATAAGTGTGTGATTGCTACTCTGTTATAAATCCTTCAAGTACTATGTGGTGTCAGCATTACTGATCCAGGATGACACCTGAGCATAGAGATTGGACCTTTTGAGGTCTGGTCGTTGCATCGTTGTTGAGGTCTGGTCGCTGCATCGTTGTTCTTGAGAGTTGTTGCCGTGTAGAGGGTTGCAGTTGGCTTGACAATCTTGGCGCGCGGCACGACGAAGAGTGTTTGATGTCGGTGTACTTGAGCCGGAGATGGTGTAGTCGAAGTGTCGACTTGAGCAGCTCCGTCTTGATGAGGACGAAGTGGAAGAAGAGCGGTTGAGCAAGAAAGCACGAATCTCATCCATTCTTGAATTGTTCTCTTGCTTGTGGTCGTCAAGCTTGTGGTCGAGGTAGTCTCTTGTGCGTTGCTCGGAAAGTCTCAAGTTGGTGGCGAGGTTGTCGATGCGATCACTCATTGCTTGTTGCTCTTAATGCAAAGCAGGTTGTGCACCAAAGAGGTGGCTCTTTGTGATGTAGGAGTTCATGTTGTCGTCTTGCCCGATGAAGAGTGGGTTGGTAGAAGTACTTGGCCTATCCATCATTCCAAGAGAAATATGTGAGTGGGAGAAAGAGAAGAACGTATACCAAATGTACCTTGACCGATGTTGAAGATGGATCAAAGATCACTCTAATGTGGAACAAGGAAATAGCACAATTGGTACCAATTCTTGTCGGTTTCTCACAACTACACAAGTAAAAGCTTATGGTGGAGCTCGGTTAGGATGGTGGCATGAAATTTGATGCAATTGCTAGTGAGCTTCAATAATGTTGGAAAAGATTCACAAGTTTGCAATGCAACAAGTAGACCAAGCAAAATATGGTACACGGAAACACACATGCAAAGAGATAAGTGGGGTCGTGCAAGAAAGGATGAGCCAAAATGTGGAATCCACGAAAATGCTCTTGTTGCACAACACTAGAGAGACGCTAGCACGATTGCACAATAGACGGATACGAAGACTTGTGCACAACCTACTAAGAAAAAATGCAACGACTTCTATGCCAAGTATGCTCTATGTATGGTATTCTGATGATATGATCCAAGATGATCTAATATGACAATCTTAATGTTGTATGATGCTATGGTTCTTGCTTAAATGCTCTTTGCTTATCTTTCCCTTTTGCTTAAAAGCTTGTTTGGCTATTTGTTGTTTGAGCTCTTTTCTCATGTAATGCTTCACGAACCAAGATAGCAATTGTTTATGCGATGACAACCTTGTGACACAAGAGATGATACCAAGATATGTACCAATGATATATGTATGCTATGGGAAGTATGATCACTAATGTGCATAAGTCATGTTGCCGGCAATACTCAAAGGCTAGTCTCAATGGGTAAGTGACGCAAAAGAGTAAGGCTATGATGTATATCAATGTAATGGCAAGAAAGGTGTATGACTATACCAAGACGAGGGTACCGCTTCTTGCTTACGGTATGGTGTCAAAATGGTGTAGTGGTTGTTGTCGATGACGTGAATGTGGAGATGATGAGCGGCAGAGATGTTGATGTCGAACCGTACCTAAATAGCCGAAACACAATAGGACACAGAACCACAACTCAAATTCTCAAAGCAAAACATGACAAAATTGTCGGAGTTGGTAGTGGTAATCTATGGTGGTGTATGTATTATATGGTTGTGCTATGCAGAAGTGGTGGTGGTTTGCGAAAGTGTATGTGGGCTCCAGAACAAAATTTGGAGAAATTTGGACGGGAAACGGGGCGATGGATGGAATTGATGCTGCTAGGGGTCAGATGTCCGGGCTTGATGGCCGGATGTCCGGGGGTGACTGGATGTCCAGGCTGTTGGGCCGGATGTCCGGGCTGTCGGGCCGGATGTCCGGGCTCTGGATCCATGGACGAACTCGATGAACTTCGCGTGGAGAGGTCAAATCTGGGCAAAATTCGGGGAAATTTGTGGATGGAAAATTGGGGAAAAGTTGATGGAAAGCTAGATCTACCTGTAACACTTGAAATCCGCGGATCAAATCCAACAAAACTTCATCACACCAACAAATCACAAAAAAATGGGGGCTATTTTTGTGGGGAATTTTCGAATTAGGGACAAAATCAACAAAACAAGGCTAGCAACACAATGGGGAGGCTCCGAAATCGTGATCAACGAGGCTCATGATACCAAGATGATGTAGGGTGGAACCCTAGATGGTCGATCTTTCACGAAAGGAGCGGATCCCGCGATGAACACGAAGGACACGAGGGGAAAACACAAAGAGCACAAAGAGAAACACTCAAACCAACAAGATTAACTCACACATGTGCTAGATCCTTGAAACACGAGAGAAGATACAAGATCCAAAGTCAACAAGGGATGATACAAATGGTAACCGGTCTTCTTCGTGAGGAGGTCTTGATGGGGCCACCCAAGCGGGGGTCTTGAATCCAAGGTGGATCTCTCCATAGAGGGGACGCGGTCTCTCTCAAGGAGTAGATCCGATATGGATGAGCGAGGCTCTATCTCTCAAATGAGCTATCACAACGCTAACCCTAAAACGTAGATAGGAGGAGAGTATATGTAGTCTAGGGGGCGAAAGGGTACATGGGCCTCAGCCCTTTACTGTGCGTAGACAGACGGGGCTGGATGTCCGGGCGTCAGGCCAGATGTCCGGGCCTTCGGGAGGAGCTGGATGTCCGGGGCCAGATGTCCGGGCTGACAGGGCTTTTCTTCTGTCCTCTGGATGTAGCTTGTCCGGATATCCGAGCGTTGGGGCCGGATTTCTGGGCCGGGCCGGATGTCTAGGCCGGGGCCGGATTTCTGGGTCGGGCCGAATGTCTGGGCTGGGGCCGGATGTCCGAGGCCTGTAGATGCTCGGCGGCTGGAACGGTGCTATAGTCGATGTCTCCAGCGGCCGGATGTCCGGGCTCGGGGCCGGATGTCTGGGTCTTGGAGCTGCCTTCTTCTCCTCTCGGTGTTCCTCTTCATCCGTGGACTTGGTGTCTTGTCCGTCTTCACGTGCATCTTCGGGAGGGTCCTCGTGGTACGTAATCATGCACAACATCTCGGACTTAGGTAGTAGCCATGTCTCGAGAGGATCATATGTAATATCACTAAGGACAGAAGTGATACGTGTCCAACGTATCTATAATTTTTGATTGTTCCATGCTATTATATTATCTATTTTGGATGTTTAATGGGCTTTATTATACACTTTTATATTATTTTTGGGACTAACCTACTAACCAAAGGCACAATGCAAATTGTTGTTTTTTTGCCTATTTTAGTGTTTCGCAGAAAAGGAATATCAAACGGAATCCAAACGAAATGAAACCTTTGCGAGAGTTATTTTTGGAACAAACGTGATCCAGGGGACTTGGAGTAGACATCAAGAAAGAAGCGAGGCGGCCACGAGGCAGGGAGGTGCGCCTGCCCCCCTGGGTGCCCCCCCACCCTCGTGGGCCCCTCGCGGCTCCACTGACCTACTTATTCCTCCTATATATATCCATATACCCCGAAAACATCCGGGAGCACCACGAAACCCTATTTCCACCTCCGCAACCTTCTGTGCCCAAGAGATCCCATCTTGGGGCCTTTTCCGGAGCTCCGCCGGAGGGGGAATCGATCACGGAGGGCTTCTACATCAACACCATAGCCTCTCCGATGATGTGTGAGTAGTTTACCACAGACCTTCGGGTCCATAGTTATTATCTAGATGGCTTCTTCTCTCTCTTTGGATCTTGATACAAAGTTCTCCTCGATCTTCTTGGAGATCTATTTGATGTAATTCTTTTTGCGGTGTGTTTGTCGAGATTCGATGAATTGTGGGTTTATGATCAAGATTATCTATGAACAATATTTGATTCTTCTCTCAAATATTTTATGTATGATTGGTTATCTTTGCAAGTCTCTTCGAATTATCAGTTTGGTTTGGCCTACTAGATTGATCTTTGTTGCAATGGGAGAAGTGCTTAGCTTTGGGTTCAATCTTGCGGTGTCCTTTCCTAGTGACAGCAGGGGCAGCAAGGCACGTATAGTATTGTTGCCATCAAGGATAAAAAGATGGGGTTTATATCATATTGCTTGAGTTTATCCCTCTATATCATGTCATCTTGCCTAATGCGTTACTCTGTTCTTATGAACTTAATACTCTAGATGCATGCTGAATACCGGTCGATGTGTGGAGTAATAGTAGTAGACGCAGAATTGTTTCGGTCTACTTGTCGCGGACGTGATGCCTATATACATGATCATGCCTAGATATTCTCATAATTATGCACTTTTTTATCAATTGTTCGACAGTAATTTGTTCACCCACCGTAATACTTATGCTATCTTGAGAGAAGCCACTAGTGAAACCTATGACCCCCGGGTCTATCTTTTATCATATAAGTTTCCAATCTATTATATTTCGCAATCTTTACTTTCAATCTATATCATGAAAATACCAAAAATATTTATCTTATTATCTGTATCAGATCTCACTCCCGTAAGTGACCGTGAAGGGATTGACAACTTCATTATCGCGTTGGTTGTGGGGTTCTTATTTGTTTGTGTAGGTACGAGGGACTTGCGTGTAGTCTCCTACTGGATGGATACCTTGGTTCTCAAAAACTGAGGGAAATACTTACACTACTTTGCTGCATCACCCTTTCCTCTTCAAGGGAAAACCAACGCGGTGCTCAAGAGGTAGCAAGAAGGCTTTCTGGCGTCGTTGCCGGGGAGATCTATGCACAAGTCAAGACATACCAAGCACCCATCACAAACTCTTATCCCTCGCATTACATTATTTGCCATTTTCCTCTTGTTTTCCTCTCCCCCACTTCACCCTTGCTGTTTTATTCGCCCTATTTTTCCTTTCGCCTCTTTTTCGCTTGCTTCTTGTGTCGCCGTGTGTTATCATGGCCATTGTTGAGGAAATCATTAACTGGTAGCTGCTCGGTTGGCTGGTGAGTAGGAGATTAATCGACTAATCGGCAAGTTAATCGGCTATTTAATCAATTAATCGAACGATTTTGAGTTTATTGGCTACACGGTGGCCCTACGAGTAGGGATTAATCGGCAAGTTAACTGGTTAATCGGATGAATTCTTGAACAAGGGTCATGGCTAGTCCCTTATCCGCCCTTTGTCTCCCGATCATGAAGTTCTTAATTTTAAACAAAGGGAGGGAGAAAATCTAAAAGATGCTTGGCATAGAATTTGCAATGCTCAGAATAGATCTACGAGGAAGCAATCCACTTCCGTTCTTCTTCTCAATTTTTATTTAGGCATCACTCCTTGGAATAGATATATTCTTGATACCATTACTGGAGGGAATTTCTTGGGTAGCCATACTTTTGATTCTTATAATGCTATGGTAGATTTGTCTAGCCCACCACCTCTTTTGGTTAATGGAACTGTTTTAACTTTGGAACATGTGATGCAAAGGCTTGAAATTATTGAAAATAAAGTTATCTATGTGGAGTTGGTTGAAAATTTGGATAAGAAGATCCAAAACCAAATCACCCAATATGGATCTAAGGTAGGGGTTACTCTGAAATTTTTTGAAGAAAGAGAACCTATAGTTAATGAAAGAATAGATCAAGATTCCACAAGAATTGGTAAACTTGAGGATATTATTACTAATTTAGGGTATGCCTTTTCATCCGTTAAAAATACTCCAAATCCTCCTACTACCAAGATTGCCAAATTAATGTATATTCCTAAAAATAAGGATAAGTCATCTAGTAAGGAAAATGCGGATCTCAAATCAATAAGTGTTCACCCCAACTTCTTCAATATCATTAAGGAACCTTTTGCTGCAAATGAATTTCTTGATTTCTTACCTGGGAGTTTGATCATTAATAAAAAGAAGGAAACTCCCAAGGGTTATAAGTGTTTTATTGAAGAATTGCCTACCAAAGATGATAATACCTAGATCTATTCTTGCTTTTATGCCTAGCTAGGGGCGTTAAACGATAGCGCTTGTTGCGAGGCAACCCAATTTTATTTTATTTCTTGCTTTTTGGTTCTGTTAAGTAATAAATAATTCATATAACCTCTGTTTAGATGTGGTTTTATGCTTTTAATTAGTGTTTGTGCCAAGTAGAACCTTTGGGAAGACTTGGGGGAAATTTTTGCGATCTTGCTGTAAAAACAGAAACTTTAGCGCTCACGAGATTTGCCGCCATTTTTTATTGGAGAGTGCGATTAGGTTGATTCTTTTTTAAGATGATTAATAGACAAATTCCTCACGTCCAAAAATTTATTTCAGAATTTTTGAGGTTACAGAAGTATTCGAAACATACAGATTACTACAGAATGTTCTGTTTTTGACAGATTCTATTTTGCGTGTGGTGTTTCCTTATTTTTAATGAATCTATGCCTAGTATCGGAGGGTATGAACCATAGAGAAGTTGGAATAAAGTAGGTTTAACACAAATATAAATAAATAATGAGTTCATTACAGTACCTTAAGTGGTGGTTTGTTTTCTTATACTAACGGAGCTCATGAGATTTTCTGTTGAGTTTTGTGTTGTGAAGTTTTCAAATTTTGGGTAAAGATTTGATGGATTATGGAATAAGGAGTGGCAAGAGCCTAAGCTTGGGGATGCCCAAGGCACCCCAAGGTAAAATTCAAGAACAACCAAAAGCCTAAGCTTGGGGATGCCCCGGAAGGCATCCCGTCTTTCGTCTTCGCCCATCGGTAACTTTGCTTGATGCTATATTTTTATTCACCACATGATATGTGTTATGCTTGGAGCATCTTGTATGATTTGAGTCTTTTATTTTTAGTTTACCACAATCATCCTTGCTGTACACACCTTTTGGGAGAGACACACATGAACCGGAATTTATTAGAATACTCTATGTGCTTCACTTATATCTTTTGAGCTAGATAATTTTGCTCTAGTGCTTCACTTATATCTTTTAGAGCACGGTGGTGGTTTTATTTTATAGAAATTATTGATCTCTCATGCTTCACTTATATTATTTTGAGAGTCCTTTAGAACAGCATGGTAATTTGCTTTGGTTATAAAATTCGGACAAATGCATTTTTGCCCCTAGTTGGAACCTACCCATGGGTTTTGCCCTTACTTTTCGACTCTGCTTACTTTTTCCCTTAGATTTTCCTCCGAGGTTGCTCGAACGCCCTTTGACCATTTGACCAATACTTTGAAAATGGGACATTTACATCTATGCCCCTAATTTGCGCCCACTCTCAGATTTACCCCTAATTTCAAAGTCTACCCAAATTTGCCCCTCCGCCGTTAGGTGCACTTACAGAAATACCCTTATGTGTCGTTACCGTCCGGTCAAAGCAGGTTAAAGGGCTTTGACCGCCCCGAAAAAAATAGCAAAAAAATTCTAAAAAATCTGAAAATTTGTGGGAACAAAGATACTCAGGTTCGCAAGGTGCGTGCAAAGTTTCGTGCTATTTGTACATTCCAGGAGCTCGTGTCAGAGGAAAAACAATAAATATGTAAGACTGTGAATAGTAAATTCAAAAAAATAGCAAGAAAATTCAAAAAAATATGAATTTTTTTGGCATCATAGAGGCTCGGGTCTACAAGCTGCGTGCAAATTTTTGTTGTGTTTGGACATTGGAGAGGGTTGTGGAGAAAAAACAAATTTTGGCTCTGGAAAAAACTTGTGAAAAAATGACTATTTTGTTTTTTCTTGCTAGAGCTCCTCGCATGTCATTTGATCACAAAAACTTGCAAGCACCTTGTGCACCCAAGCCACTTTGATGCCAAAAATTTCATATTTTTTTTAAAATTTCTTGCTATTTTATTTCAAATTTATTGTTCACAAGCGTACATATTAACTGTTTTTCCTCGCCACGAGCTCCTGGAATGTCCAAATAGCACGAAAATTTGCACACACCTTGGGCACATGAGTATCTTCGATCTCACAAAATTTTAGATTTTTTAGATTTTTTTGCTATTTTTTTCAGGATGGTCAAAGCTGTTTGACCGGACGGTAATGGCACAGAATGGCATTTCTATAAGGGCTCCTAACGGCGGAGGGGCAAATTTGAGTAGGCTTTCGAATTAGGGGTATATCTGATTAGGTGGTTCGAGTTAGGGACAGAAATGCAAATGGCCCTTTGAAAATTCATAACAAATTGATATAAACTCAAAAAATGCAAATAAGATATCAAAATGTTCGGATAAACATTACCCTTATGTGTATGTCATTTGCATTCATGAAAAATGTACCATTTAAACTACCTAAGTTTATTAATGTTTTTAACATTATTAAAAATAAAAGGGTATAAATAATATCTTTTTTAGGAAAAAATTGCATGCAAATGTAGGTGACATTTTACTAAACATCCTCATTTCTTATTTGTATTTTATGAGTTCATATCAACTTGTTATGAAGTTTCAAAATAAAGGTCAAAGTTGTTTGAACATTCATAAAAAGTTGATATTAACTCAGAAAAATTCAGAAAGGATATCAGGATGTTCAGAAAACATCACCTGCATTTGCATGTAATTTTTGTTCTTGGAAAAAGTATTTTTATACCCTTTTTTATTTTTAATAATGTTAATAACATTAATAACCATGGGTAGTTTAAACGATACTTTTTCCTTAATGCAAATGATATGCACGTAAAGGTAATGTTTGTGTGAACATTTTGATATCTTATTTGCATTTTTCCGAGTTCATATGAATTTGTTATGAATTTTCAAAGTATTGCTCAAACGGTCAAAGGGCATTCGGGTGACCTCGGGTGCAAATCTAAGGGCAAAACTAAGCAGAGTTGAAAAGTGAGGGCAAAACCCGTGGGTACGTTCCAACTAGGTGCAAAAATGCAATTTTCCATATAAAATTAGTCCTAATATGATAGGCATCCAGGATGGCTATAATAAAAACTATCATAAAAGGTGTATTGAATACTATGAGAAGTTTGATACTTGATGATTGTTTTGAGATATAAAGATGGTGACATGAGAGTTGTGCTAGTTGAGTAGTTGTGAATTTGAGAAATACTTATGTTGAAGTTTCCAAGTCCCGTAGAATGCACGTATGGTAACCGTTGTGTAAAAAATTTGAAACATGAGGTGTTCTTTGATTGTCTTACTTATGAGTGGCGGTCGGGGACGAGCGATGGTCTTTTCCTACCAATCTACCCCCCTAGGGGCATGCGCGTAATGCTTGGTTTTTGATGACTTGTAGATTTTTGTACTAAGTATGTGAGTTATTTATGACTAATGTTGAGTCCATGGATTATACGCACTCTCACCTTTCCATCATTGCTAGCCTCTTCGGTACCATGCATTGCCCTTTCTCACCTTGAGAGTTGGTGCAAACTTCGCCGGTGCATCCAAACCCTGTGATATGATACGCTTTGTCACACATAAACCTCCTTATATCTTCCGCAAAACAGCCACCATACCTACCTATTATGGCATTTCCATAGCCATTCCGAGATATATTGCCATGCAACTTTCCACCATTCCATTTATGACATGCTTCATCATTGTCATATTGCCTTGCATGATCATGTAGTTTACATCGTATTTGTGACAAAGCCACCATGCATAATTTATCATACATGTCACTCTTGATTCAATGCCCTTCTCGGTACACCACCGGAGGCATTCATATAGAGTCATATTTTGTTCTAGTATCGAGTTGTAATCATTGAGTTGTAAATAAATAGAAGTGTGATGATCATCATTAATAGAGCATTGTCCCAAATAAAAAATAAAATAAAAATTCAAAAGGCCAAATACAAAAATGCCCAAAAAATAAATAAAAAGAAATAAAAAGGGACAATGCTACTATCCTTTTTTGCACACTTGTGCTTCAAAGTAGCACCATGATCTTTATGATAGAGAGTCTCTTGTTTCGTCACTTTCATATACTAGTGGGAAATTTTCATTATAGAACTTGGTGGAGAAAATAGTGAGAGAGTGAGCCACCAAAAAGAGAGTGAGCGCCACAAGCCCAAATTGAGTGCCTCCATGATGAGCGACAAGAAAAATTTAGTTATCTTTGCCACCAAAAGAGAGATGAGAGAAGTGTGTGAGAACCCATCTAGTATCACCCACTATGTCCTATTGTGCAAAGATGAAGTGGCAAGGACTAACACCTCTCACCATCTACCTTTAGTGTTGTCTGCTCTATTGCAGGAATTCAAGGACGATTTCCCTGATGAGCTACCTCCGGGACTACCTCCACTACGCGGCATCGAACACCGCATCGACCTCTATCCTGGCACACCCCTACCAATCAGGGCATCGTACCGTGTCAACCTAGATGAGACAAAAGAAATCCAAAGGCAAGTGCAACAACTCATTGACAATGGACATGTACATGAAAGCTTAAGCCCTTGTGTCGTCCCGTTTATTCTTGTGCCTAAGAAAGATGGTAGTTTTCGCATGTGTTTCGATTGTCGTCCCATTAATGATATCACCGTTCGTTGTCACTACCCCATTTCGCGCCTTCATGATATGCTAGATGAGCTTAGCGGAGCCACCATTTTCTCTAAGATTGATCTTAAGTGTGGCTATTACCAAATTCGCATCCAAGAGGGTGATGAATGGAAAACCGCTTTCAAAACCAAGTTTGGCTTGTATGAATGGTTGGTCATGCATATGGGTTTATCCAAAGCACCTGGTACTTTCATGTGTGTCATGCATTATGTTCTTCGCCCCTGCATTGGTGCATTTGGTGTGGTCTACTTTGATGATATTCTTGTATTTAGCATGTCTCTAGAAGATCATGTCACCCATCTTAGAACCGTTTTGCAAACTCTAAGAAAAGAGCGCCTTTATGCTAATATGGAGAAATGCACATTTGGTGTTGACAAGATTGTTTTCTTAGGTTTTGTTGTGTCATCTAAGGGTGTTCATGTAGATGAAGCTAAAATTGATGCTATTAAAACTTGGCCACAACCAACCAACTTGCAACAAGTGTGACGTTTCCTTGGCTTAGCCGGTTTCTATCGTAGATTCGTTAAGGACTTTAGCACTATTGTGTCACCTTTACATGCCTTGAGTAAGAAGAATGCACCATTTGTTTGGGGACCATCCCAAGATACGGCATTTCATGAGCTTAAGAATTTGCTTACACATGCTCCATTCCTCGCATTACCCAACTTTACTAAAACTTTTGAATTTCATTGTGACTCTAGTGGAATGGCATAGGAGGTGTGTTAAAGCAAGAGAAGCGCCCCATATCTTACTTGAATGAGAAACTTTCCGGCACGCAATTAAACTATCCCATCTATGACAAAGAATTATATGCTTTAGTGAGAGTTTTGCATGTGTGGGAGCATTATCTTCGCCCTTATAAATTTGTCATCCGTACGGATCATGAAACGCTTAAATATCCTAAGGGTCAAATGAAATTGAATAAGCGACATGCCAAATGGAGTGAGTTTATTGAGTCATTTCCTTATGTTATCAAGCACATCAAAGATAAGGAGAATGTTGTGGCGGATGATCTTTCCCGCAAATGCATGCTTGTAACTCAAATTGAATTGAATGTAATTGGCTTTGAGCACATAAAAGACTTGTATGCACATGATCCTACTTTTTCTATCCCTTATGCCAAATGCTTGGCGCATAGATTTTGGGAACACTATTACATAAAGGATGAATATCTAATGAGAGCTAACAAACTTTGCATACCCGAGTCTTCTCTTCATTTGTTACTTTTGCAAGAGGCTCATGGAGGAGGACTTATGGGTCACTTTGGACATGACAAGACATTCGCTACGCTCTCCAAGAACTACTATTGGCCCAAGATGTTCCACGGCTTCTCCGCTACACTAACCGATGCTCTACATATCACAAAGCTAAGTCTAAAGCTCAATCCCATGGTCTATATATTCCACTTACTATTCTGTATCACCCATGGGTAGATATTAGTATGGATTTTGTACTTGGTTTGCCATGTACTCAAAATGGAAAAGATTTGGTATTTGTTGTTGTGCACCATTTCTCTAAGGTGGCACACTTTATCCCATATAACAAGATAGACGATGCTTCACATGTTGCCAATCTCTTTTGTAGGGAAATCTTACATCTACATGGAGTGCCCAAGACTGTCGTGTCGGACCGCGACGTCAAGTTCCTCAGCTACTTTTGGAAGATACTTTGCGCCAAGCTCGGAATCAAGCGCTTATTCTCTTCGGCATACCATCCACAAACCGACGGCCAAACAGAGGTCACGAACCGGATGACATCTACTCTCATACACGTGTTGATCAAGAAGAATATCAAGGAGTGGTAGGAGTGCTTACCCATCGCCAAGTTCGCCTACAATCGTGCAAGACATTCGACTACCGACAAGTCCCCCTTCGAGGTCATCTACGGATTCAACCCATTGTGCCCATTGGACATTCTACCACTACCTCTACAAGAGCGCATCAACATGGATGCAAGAGCATGTGCAAGCTATCTCAAGAAGGTGCTTGAGGATACAAGACAGACCATCGAGCGCCAAGTACAATGCCTCGCGACCAAGATCAACATCAACAAGCACCCCATGATATTCAAGACCATAGATCTTGTGTGGGTACACCTTCGCAAGGACCGCTTCCCCAACGAACGGAAGTCCAAACTTCTCACTCGAGCCGACAGACCTTTGAAGGTGATCGAGCGCTACAACAGCAATGCATACAAGATCGACATACCACGTGACAAGTACAATGTGAGCGATATCTTCAACGTCAAGGATCTCTCTCCCTACCATGGTGATGGGTTTTCAATCCAAGGTCGGATCTTTCCCAAGGGGGGGAGGGAGATGATGCGGAGCATCCCAAGGTCATCCCCATGGACCTACCTTCACCTACCCAAGTGCCAAGTGGACCGATGACATGACCTCGTGCAAGGGCTATCGAGATCGAGGTTAAATCTCTCCTTGTTGAACTCCCCTTTGACCAACTTGAGACATTGCTACTACCTCAAATAGAGACACTTTGTATGCTTAGGTACCAAGGAGAAGTTATGGTGCAAGATGGACGCCGACAGCATGGAGAAGATTCTACCCAGTCCAGAAATCATGGTACAACCACCCAACCACCGGTCAACTACCACCCCACCGGTACAACCGCTCGACTATCGCCCAACTACCGGTCCAGCTTATGTAATCGAGCGGCACAGGACCGGTACCGCCCCGGTTATCCCCCCAGCTATAGTAAGACCGGCACAACCACTCCAGCCACCGGTACGACCGCTAATTACTTCTAGGAACACCTCCAGGAACCAGTACAAGAGCTCCAAGCAGTACAACCATTCCCATGACCGGTACTACCGGCCTGCCTGTGCGCAGTGAAAGGGGTTTCACCCATGAATCCCTTACCCCTTGGACTATAAATACTCGTCTCCTAGCTCTGAATTAGGGTTAGCATTGGTTTAGCTCGTTTTAGAGATAGAGCTTTGCTCGTCCACTTGATACTACTCCCTTTGGAGACCGAGGCCTCCTAGGAGATGACACCCCAAGTGGATTCAAGACCCTGTCAAGGGAAGATCCCCTTGTGGATTCAAGCTCCCATCTCCTCACGGGCCGGGAAGAACTTGCTACCGTTTGTATCATCCCGTGTTGGATTTGGATCATGTGTCTCTTTGTGTACTTGGATCTAGCACATGTGTAATCAAATCTCATTGATTTGACTGTTTCCTATCATTTCCCGTTGTGTTTTCTCTTGCGTGTTCATCGTGTTCTTCAGGAATCCCTGTGACAACCCGAGACCGATGCTCCAGATGCCTTCCATGTTTTGCGTGTCAACTGTGTCAATTATTTGTTTGTTGCATTCATCATTGCATCATTCGCATTGCATCGGCACTCCATGCCGTCATTCTTTTCAGAACTCGTGGACCGCTCGTAGTTGTCACGCAAACCAGACCACTCTCTTGATAGAGGCAAAGGTGTCTCGTCTTTCGATGAGATGGTGGATATCGTTTTGGAGGAAGTCGACTTTGACGATACGACTATGAACGTGTGAGGATGTCGTGCCTTAGCAATCGCTAAACCAACTCCGTGAGGTTATTGACCACGCCGGAGCACGATCAACCTGACCATGAAGGTCTGTTTCCTGCAGGCAAACGAAGTACAAGCAAGAAACTAAGATTGCAATCTAGATATTGTGAATATAAGACGAAAGCTTTATTGATCAGGGTGGGGTTCCGTGACACCTATGTCTGGTCGTTGAACACAAACGAAGTACGCGAAGTTGCGGCTACGGCGAACTTTAATCTAAACAAAACCCAAAGTCTAAATGAAGCCCTAAGGGCCTGTATATATGGAGGAGAGAGGGGGGAATTTTGCGGCCCTTGGAAGAGGGATCCAAAACCAACCCTAACTCTTGTTTCCCCACACATACGGACTCTAAAAACAACCTATAATCAAGTATTTCGAAATTACATGGGCCTGGCCCAAAAATAAGGTGACGGAGCACCTAGAATAGCTTCTGGACGAAATTTATGAAGTGGCATCTTGTATATCTCGTCCAAGGCTTCATGCACTCATTATGGTGGCTTCAAAGTCCTGGAATCATCACTGGTAACTCCGTTCTTGTTCCCCTTGCCCATGCCATCATCTCCATGCTTGAACTTGCTCCAAGGTTCATCTTTCTTGTCCAAGCTAGGCCCTTCATTTGTAAGCAAAACAAATGTATGCAATTTAGGCAGCATCATATTCTCATAAACATTGGAATCGTTACCAAGAAACGAAAGTACCTGATAATTCAATTGGCATGTGCGAGCTCTAGTAATTGGTCCAGTATGTATAACAGCAGGGGTTGTGGGTGTAACAATGGTATAGATGTCCTCATCATCTCTTCTCTATCTTCTCTAAGCCCATCAACCCCCTTTTGTCTCCATGGTCTTTTGTCAAACCCCTCACCTGCGATTCCGAAATGCCCCAGACCCGAACCAGGCAGTCGTCACCGGTGAATCTAGATCATCCCCAAACATCCCTAAAGAATCGTTGGTTTCTTATTTGGACTACCTAACCTATTTATCTCGAACCGTCCGATTATGATCGGATGATCCAAACTCCCCTCCTCTTCCTATATATATAAACCCCAAATCCATTTTTAGACCAAACCCTAAAACCTAGGCCTCTTGTCCCATCCATCCCCTCATCTTCCACCACCCTCTCCCTTGGGATCTTCCTCGATCCAAACCCGCAGCCGCCACAGCTCCTCCTCAATTTCCATACTGACCAACCTTAGTGATTTCCTCCCAATCCATCCACCACCCAACCAGCGCAGTCGTGCCCGATCCCCCCTCGCTTCTCCACTAACCCACAGATGCCTCCTCTCTTCTCGTGTCTGAGCCAGAGGAGCCCCTGCGCTGTGCTCCTTCCCTGCCATGATCCTCTCCCTCGCTTTTGTGGTTCTAAGACTGACAGTAGAATGGGGGGTAGGTATGAGGAGGCAAGATCCTAGCTATGGAGTAGTTGTACACACGAGTTTTACGAGTTCAGGCCCTTCTTGGAAGAAGTAACAGCCCTACGTCTCGGTGCCCTGAGGCGATTGACTAGATTATGTGTGTGTGTGTGTGTGTGTGTTTACAAAAGATGCGAACCCTTGTGCCTGTGGAGGGGGTGGCTTATATAGAGTGCGCCAGGACCCCAGCTAGCCCACGTTACAAAGGGTTTAAGGTACATTAAAGGGGAGATGTTACTGGTAACGCTAGTAAATAAAGAGACATAATGACCATTAAAGCTATGAGGTGATGTCCGACCGTTGTGGTCTGGAGTGACCTTAGACCTTCTGGTGGTCGAGTGACAGTCCCTGCGGTCGAGTGACTTCAAGTCTTCCGAGTGGAAGTTCTCATGGTCGAGTGGATGATGACTCCTCTTCAAATGCTTCTGGTTTTAAGGTGACATCCTAGGGGAGGGTGTCTAGGTCAGGCCTATGACCCTACCCTAGGTACATATCTTCATCATTAGCCCCCGAATGGTTCAGGGTTCGAGTGGAGAAGGAGTTGATAATGTCTCCGATTCAGCTTTTGTGCTTCGGAAATGTCTTGTCTAGAGGTCGAATGAACATCCATGATGACTTCAACTGCTTGTTCAGTCCCCTTGATCCATTCTTGGTTTTGTCAAGTGAACTTTCATTGTTAAGCTTCGAGTGTTGATATGGGAAAAATCCTCCGTCTGACGGGCTGTTCTGCTGCCTGCGGATTTCGCGGGATTCGAATTTTGGGAAGCGCGCCAGGCAGAGGAGGCCATAGTAATCGGGATGGATTAGGTAGGCTACCTCGATCACCGCGCCACCTTTTTCGCCACGTATCGCGTGAACGACTGTTGCGGGATTTGATCAGATCACATGGGCCCACGAGTCAGCCACTCGGAAATGACTTCATATAAGGCATCGGGCGGGGTTTTTCGCATAGTGCGTTCCCATTCTTCCCCTTCCTCCTCTGTTTTCTCCACCGCAACTGCCTCCGTTCTCGACGTCATCGCTCTGTTCGAACTCGATCTGCTGCCATGGGGAAGGAGAAGACAGTGGCGTTGGAGCATGCGAAGAAGGCAACAACGAAGGCAAAGGGGAAGAAGTCCGGTCGGGGTGGATCTTCTTTGAGGGTCGGCTTGCTGCCAGGCTGGATCTAGGGCGAGTGGATTCGCTCGACCCGCCAGGATGACATCGATGATCTGGTCGAGGGGGGATTGATTCCCCATGAATTGGCGCGACTCCCGGGGAACAAGATCGAGCCAAAGCCACACGAGGGTGAGTGCTTCCTCCTCGCTACTCACGTCGACCGTGGGTTTTCCTTGCCTCCCCACCCTTTCTTTCGAGGTTTCTTGAACTTCTTCGAGGCACAACTCCACCACTTCACCCCGAACACCATCGTATATCTTGATGCTTTTGTGTCCATGTGCGAGAGCTTCCTGGGCTGTAGGCCACACTGGGGGCTCTTCAAGCACATATTCACCTGCCGTTCTCAGTCGGTCAAGAAGGCCAACCCGAGTGATGAGAGAACGCAAGTGATTTAGATGTGCGGGGCTCTTGGGATCCAAATGAGGAGTAAGAGTACTTTCCCAGCCATGATCCTTCCTGAGTCAGTTCAAGGGTGGCAGTCGACCTGGTTCTACTGCAAGGACCATCCGACCCCAGGTCAGTCGACTGGACTTCCCCCCTTTTCCATGGCCCGAGTGGAGAAGCCCTCTGCTTTGAAAGTGATCCCCGAGGAGAAGGCGCAAGTGAAGGTGTTGGTCAAGCGAGTAGTTCAACTTGTTCGTGATGGGGTAATTGGTATGGATCTGTTGGAGGTCTTCCTCAGGCGACACATCCAACCACTTCAAGCCCGTGACCATTTGATGTGGATGTATTCGGGCATCGACGACACCACTCGGATCCATCCAGAGGAGGTCGATGATGCTATGTTGGAAGGGTGGCTGGAGAGTATCACTGGCAACAAAGACACCCCCCGGGGATCCCGGAGGATTCCTCCACTCAATAACTCCTACGAGACTGACAAGGTATGACTCCACATGGTCGACTGTTTTCTTGATTTATCAGGATGTTGTCTGCTGTCACCCAACTGCCTCTTTTCTTGTTTGTTGTCTTCTAGGCCCTCACTGAGATATACTCGGTGCCCAACGGGGAGCACGAGCAGGACCTAGAGGGAGAAGCGAGTGGAGGTGAGAGCGGCGAATGACGTTCTCACGATGAGGAAGACAAGGATAGCAATGACCCGAGTGATGAAGAAGAGGTCGACTCTCCTCCTCGTAGGGAGAAATGATCCAAGCTTTCTCACAATCCAGCAAGTGCCCGCGGCAAGGCGACTGCACAGACTGGGCAGTCATCGAAGTGCCCTCGAACGTCTTCTCCAGCACCAACCAAAAAGGCATCAAAGCTATCGAAAGTTGCCCCATCCAAACCGCCAAAGGCCTTGCCGAAGATCAAAGTGGCCATCCCAATTACTTCCGGGTATTAGTTGGACTTGATTTCTTGCTTTAGTATGAATCTGGACTTGAGTCGGTTCATTTCGTCAGACATGACCGACTGAACTCTGAAATTTGTAGTGCCGCTACCTCTGGGACTTCCACTCGCCAGTATGAAGACAAGGACATGGAAGATGCCGTCACCTCCAATCCAGTTATAAACCTCGTGATCTCGTTCTCGATTGTATGGTCGATTAACTTCTGGTGACTCATCTGGAGTCGGCTGACTTTTTTGCAGCCCCTCCCAATGTCATTGAGCTTCCAGATGATGACGAGGACGTGCCGCTGAGGCCCAGGAAGAGCAAGAAAACAACAGCTAGCAGGATATCTCGGTCAGAACCGACAACAGAACCAACAGTCCAATGGCCCGAAGATGCGAGTAGAGCCTCTGTAACCTTTGTCGTCCCAGTGTCGAGTGAGCACCCCGCACCGTCGACTATACCATTGTTTTCTTCAGCCATCCAACCTCATGCCTTGGAGCCTCAAGCTGCTGCGTATGGACCGTCTGTCCCCTTCTTCACCACCTATCATGTTCCGGAAAGCCAGTCGGACGCCGCCGTGGAGGCTATCCGTCAGGCTGGTGTAATGATGGAGCGGATGAAGGCGGTGCATGACAATAGTCAGGCTGCTTATGACGCCAGCGCGGCTCTTCGAGCCAATGTCCAGGTAAGTTGACTTCTGACTGAACTTGACTTATGACTGAACTTATCTTGTTAGGATATGCTACCTGAATGTTTCCCTTCGCACAACCTCTTATTGTCTGCTTCGAATATGTACACCCACTGGGTGTTTTGTCGTCTGTATTATTTGCACTCTTCCACTCGGTCTGGTCGAGTGAGATCTGAATCAGTGGGGGCACGCTAAGTGCACCCACTGGGTGTAGTCCCCGAGACCGCAGTCGACTGCTGGCAGTCGGCTGGGGTCTGAGCACTTTTTTTTATTCAGTCTGGGCAGACCAGCCGAATGGAATCCAGACCAGTGGGGGCACGCCAAGTGCACCCACTTGGTGTAGTCCCCGAGACTGCAGTCGACTGCTGGCAGTCGGCTGGGGTCTGAGTACTTTTCTTTTAGTCTTGAAGCTTTATTCACTCCGAAGTAAATAATCTTTGATCTCGTCGATTGATATGTCTTTTACTTACTGTAGAAATCTTGTACCCTCATTTCTAAGTTCGCCGAGTTTGAGGAGAAGCAGAGGCAACTCAACCTTGACCTGGAGCTGGCCCAACAAAACTTGAAGAAGGCTCAAGATGACGTTGCCGGTATGGAAGGTAACGGCCTGTCGACTGCTCATGTCAATCGTCCTTTAAGTTATCCCTTGGATCTTCTGTTTGATCTAAATGTGTATTTTGCAGAGAAAATGAGGCTAGCCCTAGAGAAGAAAGACTTGGACCTTGCAGCTGCACAGAAAGAGGCTCAAGAGAAGGCTACCCTTGCTGACCAGAAACTAGCTTCAGTCGGCATGCTAGAGGAAGAAATCAACAAGCTGAAGTTGTCCCTCACCGAATCCAATCGATAGGTGACTCATTTGAAGATAGATAAGGTGGCTCTGACTGACCAGCTGGAAAGCATGATGCATAGGAGGAACAATCTGGAAGCTTATTTGAAGGCTCTCGCCAAGAAACTCTTTCTTATGCTCGAAGGTATCCTCTTTTACTCGACTATTTTACTGTTTGCGGGTTAGTCTTGGCCAATCGACTCATTAACTCCTTGACTGCAAAATTCTACCAAAACTTGGAAGAGGAGACTGGACAAATCGAGACGGGATTGGACCCAGTCCTTTCTCCAGTCAGCGACGAGGCTGCGATGAATGTGCTTCGACTGGAATCCCGCGTCGCTAGTGTTACAAGTTACCTTGCCCATCTGAAGGTGGTAGTTTCACGCATCGACTCATCGCTCTGGCCAAGGGCAACACTTCAGAATGATCTTGAGTCTCTGATGGCTCGACTCAATGAGGTCCCTGGCCGAGTGCAGGAATGGAAGAAGTCCTCCGCTCGCTGCGGTGCTGACGTGGCTCTATCGTTGGTTAGGGTCCACTACAGAGAAGCTTGAGAAGAGAAGCTAGCAGCGATCAAGGTCGCCAACACAAAAAGGCACGACTTCCCATCCTTCATGGAAACTTTCATTGCTGCTGCCACTCGGATCGCAGACGGGATCAACTTGGACGATTTCGTCGAGCCTGCAAGTCCACCTCCTGCTGAGTGAACCAACTTGATACTCAAACTTGCTTTAAATTTGTCTCGGTATGCCGAGTGGTTATTGTAGCCGTTAAACTCTTTCGGGTCCGATACCCGAGTACTTTTGTCTTCGTCCTGGGACCTTTCAGATTTTATTTGATCTTGGTTTATCTTCTTCATGCGCTTGCATTTATCTTCGAGTGGAGCTTATTCTTCACTCGGAATATTCTTTGAGATGCAACTCCGAGGAGGATATCGCAGTCGGCCTGCACCTCATCATTCTTGCGGATAGGGATGTAGCGGACATTGTACTTGTAGTGTAGCTCCATGGAGAGGATTGCAGTCGACCTGCACCTCGTCGTCCTTGCGGATAGGGATGGAGCGGACATTGTACTTGTAGCGTAGCTCCGTGGAGAGGATTGCAGTCAACCTGCACCTCGTCGTCCTTGCGGATAGGGATGGTTTTTTAAACTTAGGCGAGCACCGGGCTGCAACTAAGCTCCCCGAGTGTGAGGTTTGCTCGTCACTCGGTAGGATTTTTGAAACTTAGGCGAGCACTGGGCTGGAGCTAAGCCCCCGAGTGTGAGGTTTTCTCATCACTCGGTAGGATTTTTGAAACTTAGGTGAGCATTGGGCTGCAGCTAAGCTCCCGAGTGTGAGGTTTGCTCATCACTCGGTAGGATTTTTGAAACTTAGGTGAGCATTGGGCTGCAGCTAAGCCCCCGAGTGTGAGGTTTGCTCATCACTCGGTAGGATTTTTGAAACTTAGGCGAGCACTGGGCTGCAGCTAAGCCCCCGAGTGTGAGGTTTGCTCATCACTCGGTAGGATTTTTGAAACTTAGGCGAGCATTGGGCTGCAGCTAAGCCCCCGAGTGTGAGGTTTGCTCATCACTCGGTAGGATTTTTGAAACTTCGGCGAGCACTGGGCTGCAGTTAAGCCCCTGAGTGTGAGGTCTCATCACTCGGTAGGATTTTTTTCAACTTCGGCGAGCACTGGGCTGCAGCTAAGCCCCCGAGTGTGAGGTTTTCTCATCACTCGGTAGGATTTTTTCAACTTAGGCGAGTACTGGACTGCAGGTAAGCCCTCGAGTGAGAGACTTGCTCATCACTCGGTGGGATTTTTTCAACTTAGGCGAGTACTGGACTGCAGCTAAGCCCCCGAGTGAGAGACTTGCTCATCACTCGGTATGATTTTTTCAACTTAGGCGAGTACTAGACTGCAGCTAAGCCTCCGAGTGAGAGACTTGCTCATCACTCGGTAGGATTTTTTTCAACTTAGGCGAGTACTGGACTGCAGCTAAGCCCCCGAGTGAGAGACTTGCTCATCACTCAGTAGGTTTTTTTTCAACTTAGGCGAGTACCGGGCTGTAGCTAAGCCTCCGAGTGAGAGACATGCTCATCACTCGGTAGGATTTTTTCAACTTAGGCGAAACGGATTCACAGCTAAGCCTCCGAGTGAGAGACTTCCTCATCACTCTGTAGTATTTTTGAAACTTAGGCGAAACGGATTCGCAGCTAAGCCACCCACTGGGGGATTTCAGAAACAAATGTAAACAATCGACAATCATTTTCATAAGATTGTAAAAACTCTTGTCTTTCATAAACAAACTAGAAAGGTGCTTCTTATTACATCTCAACAGACTGGGTGTTTAGGTATAAAAGGGGCGGAGCAGCTCCGCATTCCGGGCGTGTGGCTCGTCTTTCTTGTGCTCGATGTCGTAGAGGTGGTACGCTCCATTGTGGAGTACTCTGGTGATAACGAAGGGGCCTTCCCAAGAGGGAGCAAGCTTGTTTCGTTTCTTCTGATCCACTCAGAGAACCAAGTCTCCCTCTTGAAATGCTTGAGCCCTCACGTTTTTGGCATGGAATCGACGTAGGTCTTGCTGATAGATGGTTGATTGTATCAAGGCCATCTCTCTTTCTTCTTCCAAGAGATCAACTGCATCTTATCGTGCCTGTTCTGCTTCTTCCTATGAGAAAAGCTTGACTCGAGGCGCATTGTGGAGCAAGTCACTCAGAAGTACAGCTTCAGCTCCGTAAACCAAGAAAAATGGGGTTTTGCCAGTCGACCGATTGGGAGTTGTCCTCAATCCCCACAATACTGATGGAAGTTCGTTGACCCAGGCTCCTGTTGTGTGTTTGAGGCCACGCATCAGTCAGGGTTTCAATCCTTTGAGAATCAATCCATTTGCTCTTTCAGTTTGTCCATTCGACTGGGGATGGGCAACTGAGGCATAGTCGACTCCAGTACCTTGTGAAGCACAGAAAGTTCTGAACTCATCAGAGTCGAAGTTCGATCCGTTGTCAGTGATGATGCTGTGCGGAACACCATATCTGAATGGTATCTCTCTGATGAAGCTGACAGCAGTGCTGGCATCAAGGTTCCTGATAGGCTTGGCCTCAATCCACTTGGTGAACTTGTCGACTGCTACAAGCACATGAGTGAATCCACTCCTACCAGTCCTCAAACAGCAAAGGGCCAGACAAGTGGAATGGTCTTCAGGGCCGACGCGGGCTTGTGAGACATGTTGGAGTAAAACTGGCAACCTTCACATCTGTCGACTATTTCTTGTACCATCTCATTTGCTCGCGGACAGTAAAATCCCGCTCGGTATGCTTTGGTGTAACACCCCGGATGTAATTTACCTTATATGTACTCCAACTCTTGCAGTTTCCGGCCTAAGTTATTTTATTTCCTCGGGTTCAGGTTTTTGTCTCCGTGTGTTGTTACCTTTGTCTTGCATCTCATATCATGTCATCATGTGCATTGCATTTGCATACGTGTTCGTCTCATGCATCCGAGCATTTTCCCCATTGTCCGTTTGGCATTCCGGCGCTTCTATCTCCTCCGGTGGTCCTTTCTACCTCTTTTCGTGTGTTGTGGTTAAACATTTCCGGATTGGACCGAGACTTGTCATGCGGCCTTGGTTTACTACCGGTAGACCGCCTGTCAAGTTTCGTGCCATTTGGACTTCGTTTGATACTCCAACGGTTAACCGAGGGACCGAGAAGGCCTCGTTTGTGTTGCAGCCCAACACCCTTCCAATTTGGCCCAAAACCCACCAAAACCCTCTCCATCATCTAGAGCATTTGATCACGATTGTGTGGCCGAAAACCGTGCTCAATTTGGAGCCTCCTAGCTCCTCCTATGTATAAATAGGCATCTCCCCCAAAATTTCGCGGTTCATTCTACCCCTAACCCTAGCTCCTCTTCCTGCCGCCACGCCGGGCGTGTCCGTTCCGGCCGGACAAAGCCGCCACCGCCGCCCGCGGCAAATCAGCTCGTGCCACGTGGCCGCCGGCCGCCTCCCACCGACGCGGGCCTGCAGGCCCAGCGCCGGCCCTCCCCGCCGCCTATCCGGGCCGAGGCGCCCGACGCCCGCGCCTCCATCGCCGCCTCCATGCCTGACTTCGCCGACCGCCGCCACCGACCTCGCCGGCGCGGCGGCCTCGTCGCTCCCTTCCGGCGACCGGCGACCCCGCCCGACGCCCGCGCCTCCATGCTGACCTCGTCGCCCTTGCCGCCCCGACCGGATCCTGCTAGGAGAGGACCGGATCCGGCAAGCCCCTCAACTCCGGCGACGCCCTGTTCCTTCTCCGACGAGCCCGCCGCCGACCTCGGTTCGCGCGCCACTGCTACAGTGCCTGAACCCTAGATCCGGATCGGTTGACTTTCTTCCCCTATCTCAGTTATTTTTTTGCAATCTTGGACATGCTATAACTCCGCATCCGTAGCTCCGATTTGCACATGTAGCATATCAAAATGTTCGTCTCAAAGAGTACATCATTTCATCTCATTGCACCATTTTCATTTGAGCTCATCTTGATGCCCGAAATGCTGTTTGAATAGGGCTATATGATATAATTGCCAGATCTGTTTCATCAAATAGCTATTTGTCATTTTTGCCATGATTAATGTGTGCATGATATGCTCCTGAGCTCTACATGAGTTTTGTTATATGCCATGCCATATTTACAGAACTGCTTACCATGTATTTTGGTGACGTATGTGGTGACTAGCACAAGCTTGCAAAATAGTGCATTCGTTAATGCTGATTTCAGGGACTTAGAATTTCACTAAGTCCTTGAGCTGATTTTTGTCATTATGCCATATGTTCATGTTGTTTCCTAGTGATCCGTGCCTCTTTTGAGGATGATCAGTAAGGATGATTTGTTAACATTGTGGTGCTCTATCCATCAATGTCTTTGTTTGCATTTATGGAGCACCCTAGCTTGAGTCAATCGAGCTCTACTTTTGCTATTTCGTGAATCCTGGCGATTGTTGACTTGTCAGCGATTTTGCCGAGGATGTTGTTATTGATCCGTGCATGCTATGTTGTTGTTCTTTCCATGTCTAGCTTCTATGATATGTATTCCTGATGGGTGTATGCTTATTTTGTCATGCCATGCTCTGTAGTGAGTGCATCGAGCTCGTGAACATGCCTACTCGCTAACTGATTTGCATGCTCCAGTTTTTCACTAAGTCTGAGATCTGTTTATGTTTTTGCCATGTTCACATGCTTGCAATTGTATTTTCTGATCCATTTTGGCTCAAGGTCACTAAGGGACTTTTGTTACGTGCTTTGAGTAGCTTCATGTCATGCCTTGCTTTGCCATGTTAAGTTCCTGTAGCATATAGTTTTCATGCTCCAAAGTGTGCTACCTCATGTTAAATTCCCGACTTGTGTTAATTTCACTAAGTCCGAAACCTGTTTATCATTTGCACTTTTGCCATGCTTGTTTGAATCTGTTAATCGACGAATTGGCCATAGCTCAGTGTTCATCTTTTGTCAAGCATCATGAGTGGATCCCTGCCATGTATTTTGTTGTTATGTTTGAGTGCTGTAGCATATTTATCTTGATGCTTTTATATGGCTACTTGCTGATTATCGCAGACCAGTGCCATATTTGTTTTGCTTGCCATTTCCAAACCGTGCATCCGATTCCGGTGATCTTTATATCGATTTCAACCGAAATCACCTCACCTTTCCAGTGGAACTCTTGGATTTCCAAGTTGAGGCCAGGTTCAATCATTCCTTGTCAAATCTTGCATATGCATCACATATCACATCCTGCATAGCATACCATGTTTGCATCATGTTGTTCGAGCTTTGCACGTGGTTGATTGTGTTCCTTTTGCTTGTTTGTCTTGTTTGGATAGAGCCGGGAGACGAGTTCGCTAGCGAGGAGCCCGTTGAGTTTGCTTACGAGGATCAAGTCAACTCTGACAACTTTGCAGGCAAGATGATCATACCCTTGAAATCACTTCTATCTTTACTTGCTAGATGCTCGCTCTTTTGCTATCCCTATGCTATGATGCCTACCACTTGCTTATCATGCCTCCCAAATTGCCATGTCAAACCTCTAACCCACCATGTCCTAGCAAACCGTTGATTGTCTATGTTACCGCTTTGCTCAGCCCCTCTTATAGCGTTGCTAGTTGCAGGTGAAGATTGGAGATCGTTCCTTGTTGGAACATTGTTTATTGTTGGGATATCACCATATTATCTTGTTATCTTAATGCATGTATATACTTGGTAAAGGGTGGATGGATCGGCCTTTTGCCTAGTGTTTTGTTCCACTCTTGCCGCACTAGTTTCCGTCATATCGGTGTTATGTTCCCGGATTTTGCGTTCCTTACGCGGTTGGGTGATAATGGGAACCCCTTGACAGTTCGCCTTGAATAAAACTCCTCCAGCAATGCCCAACCTTGGTTTTACCATTTGCCACCTAGCCTCTTTTTCCCTTGGGTTTTCGGAGCCCAAGGGTCATCTTTATTTAAACCCCCCTGGGCCAGTGCTCCTCTGAGTGTTGGTCCGACCGAGTAGACTGCAGGGCCACCTCGGGGAAACTTGAGGGTTGGTTTTACTCGTAGGATGTCTCATCTGAGTGTGCCCTGAGAACGAGATATGTGCAGCTCCTATCGGGATTTGTCAGCACATTCGGGCGGTGTTGCTGGATTTGTTTTACCATTGTCGAGGTTGTCTTGTAGAACCGGGATGCCGAGTCTGATCGGAATGTCTCGGGAGAAGGAATATCCTTCGTTGACCGTGAGAGCTTGTGATGGGCTAAGTTGGGACTCCCCTGCAGGGATTTGAACTTTCGAAAGCCGTGCCCGCGGTTATGGGTAGATGGGAATTTGTTAATGTCCGGTTGTAGATAACATGAAACTTAACTTAATTAAAATGAATCAACCGCATGTGTAACCGTGATGGTCTCTTCTCGGCGGAGTCCGGGAAGTGAACACGGTGTTGGAGTAATGCTTGACGTAGGTTGTTCTAGGATCACTTCTTGATCATAGTTCTTCGTTCGTGCTTTGCCTTCTCTTCTCGCTCTCTTTTGCGAACAGGTTAGCCACCATATATGCTAGTCACTTGCTGCAGCTCCACTTATTACCTTGCCTTACCTATAAGCTTAAATAGTCTTGATCGCGAGGGTCCGAGATTGCTGAGTCCCCGTGACTCACAGATTACTTCCAAACTAGATGCAGGGACCGATGATTCCGTTCCAGATGATGCGCTTGAGCTCAAATGGGAGTTCGATGAAGACTCACGCCGTTACTATGTGTCTTTCCCAGATGATCAGTAGTGGTGCCCAGTTGGGGCGATCGGGGACCGTTTCGCATGTTGGGGTTGATCTTTTATTTTGGTACCGTAGTCGGACCATGAGTGTATTGGATGATTGTAATGTTATTCATGTATTTGTGTGACGTGGCGAGTGTAAGCCAACTATGTACCTTTTTCCCCCATTATCTTTTTACATGGGTTGTTGTGAAGATTACCTTACTTGCGACATTGCTTTCAATGCGGTTATGCCTCTAAGTCGTGCTTCGACACGTAGGAGATATAGCCGCATCGAGGGCGTTACATTTGGCCACAATGGTCCGAGAGGACGCATGATGACCACAGGTCTCCGAGTGGATGTCATTCAGGATCACTCGACCTTCTTCAGGCGTTATGCATTTCTGGCAAACTCTAGTCACACTTTCTCTGAACAACTGTCCTCTTATCACAATAAAGGCTTTAGATCGACGGACGATCTGTCGAGCCTCTTCTTCATCTTCTGGAAGTTCCCTTCTAAGAATGTATGCGATATATGGTACTTTCCAATCGAGGGTGATGACCAAAACTTCCATGATCAAGTCGACCACGGCTGGAATCTCGATTTCAGTTGGATCAGTGGCACTCTTCGGCTATGGGGGCTCTTCAGTGAAGGGATCTTCTTGAACTTAAGGTGTATGAATATGCTCCAGGAAAACATTGCTGGGAACGGCTTCTCTTTTTGAGCCTATCTTTGCTAGATCATCGGCCGCTTGATTTTTTAGTAGAGGGATGTGATGGAGCTCTAATCCCTCAAATCTCTTGCTAGCTTTCTCACCGCATTGCAATCACCAGTCATAGCTGGGCTTCTGACATCCCACTCCTTCATTACTTGATTGACCACCAAATCTGATTCGCCATAGACCATGAGGCTACGGATGCTGAGTGAAATGGCCATGCGCAACCCGTACAGAAGTGCCTCATATTCGGCTTCATTGTTGGAGGAGTCAGAGTGAATCAGGAGAATGTAGCTAAGTTTGTCACCGCGGGGGGATACCAACACCACCCCAGCACTGGAACCGTTCAGCATCTTGGACCCATCGAAGAACATGGTCCAATGCTCTGAGTGGATTTGGGCCGGAAGTTGTTGTTCAATACATTCGACGAGGAAATCAGCTATTGCTTGGGACTTGATGGCCTTCTTTGCCTCAAATTTGATGTCCAGGGGAAGGAGTTCAATCGCCCACTTTGCCACTCGAACAGTTGCGTCTCTGTTGTTTAGAATCTCTGATAATGGAGCGTCGCTGACGACTGTAATGGAATGATCAGAGAAGTAGTGTGCAACTTTCTTCGTGGTCATGTAAATCCCATAAACAAGCTTCTGATAATGTGGATATCTTTGTTTCGACGGAGTCAAAACTTCAGAAACATAATATACTAGGCGCTGAACTGTATAGGCTTTTCCTTCTTCTTCCCGCTCGACTGTGAGTACTGTACTGACAACTTGTCCAGTTGCTGCAATATAAAGCAGTAAAGGCTCTTTGCTGATTGGCGCAGCAAGCACCGGCAGGGTGGAAAGCAGGGCTTTGAGCTCTGCAAACGCTACGTCAGCTTCGGGAGTCCACTCGAACTTATCAGACTTCTTCATCAGTCGGTAAAGAGGCAATGCCTTTTCACCGAGGCGAGAAATGAATCGACTCAACGTGGCGAAACAACCAGTAAGCTTCTGGACATCGTGCACACGCACAGGGCGTTTCATCCAAAGTATAGCACCAACTTTCTCTGGGTTAGCATCGATCCCTCGTTCTGAAACGAGAAAACCGAGTAACTTTCCGCCAGGAACTCCGAATGTGCATTTTGATGGATTAAGCTTGATATCATATCTTCTGAGATTGGCAAAGGTTTCAGCAAGGTCAGCCAATAGGTTGGAACCTTTACGTGACTTGACCACAATGTCATCCATGTATGCTTCCACATTCCGATTGATTTGAGTGAGTGGACACTTCTGGATCATCCTCATGAATGTGGCTCTGCCCTTCTTCAAGCCGAATGGCATAGTGACATAACAAAAGCATCCGAATGGAGTGATGAAAGCCGTTTTTATCTCATTGGGACCATACATTCGGATCTGATGGTACCCGGAATAGGCGTCCAAAAAAGACAAATGCTCACACCCCGCAGTTGAGTCGACGATTTGGTCGATGCGGGGGAGAGGGAAATGACCTTTCGGGCAGGCCCGATTGATATGCTTGAAGTCAATGCACATGCGAAGTGAGTCGTCCTTCTTGGGGACCATGACAACATTGGCGAGCCACTCGGAGTGGTAGATTTCACGGATGAACACAGTTGCTAGGAGCAGAGCCACTTCCTCGCCGATTGCTTTTCTCTTCTGGACGGCGGACCATCGGAGATATTCCTTGACTGGTTTTACCTTTGGGTCGACTCGCAAACGATGCTCAGCCAGTCCCCTGGGTACACCTGGCATGTCAGAAGGTTTCCATGCAAAGATGTCCCAGTTCTCATGGAGGAACTGGATGAGCGCTTCTTCCTATTTGCTGTCGAGTGTTGACGAGATATGGGTCGGAGCAACATTGGGGTCGGTCGGGTGAATATGAATCGGCTTCATTTCCCCTGACGACTGAAATGCAGAGTCTGTGGCAGGCTTCTTGGCTCGCAGCAAATCACTCGGATCTACATTCTTCTGATACTCCTGCAGTTTTACTACTGCCATCTGTGCATCGCAATTTTTGAGCCCTTTTAGAAGCACTCTTCCACCTTCTGCCGATTGCGAGTAACAGTGATTACTCCTTTAGGACCGGGCATCTTCAATTTGAGATACACGTAACATGGTCGAGCCATAAAACATGCATAAGCGGGCCTACCCAGAATAGCATGGTAAGCACTCTTGAAATCCACTACCTCAAATGTCAACTTTTCCTTGCGGTAGTTCTTGGAATCACCGAAAACCACGTCAAGGGCGATCTAGCCAAGTGACTGTGCTTTCTTGCCAGGAATAACGCCATGGAAACTCATGTTGCTTTCACTAATCTTGGACATTGGAATGCCCATTCCCTTCAAGGTTTCAACATAAAGGATATTCAGGCCACTGCCACCGTCCATCAGCACTTTAGTGTGTCGAGTGCCTTCAACTACTGAGTCGACCACCAGTGCTTGCCTCCCAGGGGTGGCTATATGAGCTGGATGGTCTGACTGGTCGAATGTGATGGTAGTCTGAGACCACTTCAGATAACTGGGTGTTGCGGGAGCAACCATGTTTACTTCCCTGTTAATAACTTTCAACCGACTTTTGCTTTCAACATCAGCAAAAATCATCAGTGTGTTATTGACATTGGGAAAACCATCATCATCTTCCTCCCTATCCTCACCTCCGTCCGACTCCTTTTCCTTCTCCTTGGGTTGTTTCTCTCGAAACTGCTGGATAAGGAAACGACACTGTCGAATGGTGTGTTTAGGGTAAATGATGTTCCCCTCTATATCTTTTTTGGTATGAATATGGCATGGTAAGTCCAACACATCATTCCCATCTTTATCCTTAACTTTTTTGGGAGCCCAGGGTCCCTTGGGCTTTCCTTTGAACTTTCCTTCGGTAACAGTTAAAGCTTCACCAGGAGCAGCTGGTTCAGCCTTTCGCTTCTGTTTTCGACTGGAATTCCCTCCTCCGGTTTCTTGGGCAACTATTTTGTGCTTGCCACTCCGGAGTCGGTATTCCTCTTCACCATTAACATATTTGGTGGCAATCTCCATCATCCGAGTCAGAGTCATATCTCCTGTCCGACCAAATTTCAGATTCCACTCCCGATACTTAATGCCTTCCTTGAAGGCACAACTTGCTTGGTGATCTGACACATTCTCCACTGTATGGTGCAGCGTGATCCATCTGTGGATATAATCCCTCAAGGTTTCATTCGGTTTCTGGACACAGCACTATAATTATGTCAACCCTTCCGGCCTTTTGCAAGTGCCTTCAAAGGTCCTAACAAACACTCGAGCAAGTTCTTCCCAACTATATATACTGCCAGGAGCCAACTGATTCAACCACGCTCTGGCTGAGCCCTCCAACATCAAGGGGAGGTGCTTCATAGCCACATCATCATTGCCGCCACCAATCTGCACAGCCACCCAGTAGTCCTCAAGCCAAGTGTCTGGCTTGGACTCACAGGTGAACTTGCTGACTCCAGTCGCCACCCTGAAGTTGGGAGGAATCACTGCTGCTCTGATGGCTCTGCTGAAACACTCGGGACCTAAAACGTGCACCCTGCTTCCAGTCGGATGATCTCTATCATGGCCTTCTCTATGAGCCCTGTTCCTATCCACCAGACCATGAACAAGGATAGATCTTGCATCAAAGCCTGGCTCTCTGGGGTCGACTGGAACTCTTCGTTCGCCGCTATGGGGGCACCTGTCATCTTGCCGCTGAGGCACGTATGACCCACTCCTCGGAGGAGGTGTGAGCACTCGACGACGGTCATCGTGGTTGAGTCGATGATCATACTGCTCACGGTTCCTGTACTGATCTTGCCGGTGCCCACGTTCCTCACGCCGCGGAGGTGATCTTGGGCTCTGAGCAGATTGGACAGTGTCTGCCACCACATATCTGCTATGAATCCTATTCCGCGACTGAGATACTGCTGTATTATGTTCTCCTGCTGCCCGGAGCAAAGCCCGGATCTGCATGAAACCTTAGCTAGCTTCTGACTCGGAAGGTTGAATTGACTCTGCTATTCGAGCTGTAGCTGTGAGATTCTGGATCGGAGTTCAGTATACCTGAGTCGGAGGCGTAAAAAGACCTCGTCGACTGGATTCAGGAATTCGCTGCCGAGCACGCTCGTCGAGTGCGCGCTGGAGGTTCTCCAGTCGAGTGCGCTCAACCAAGTTTGCCAGGCGCGCCTCCTCCAAGGCCCGGGCCTCGGGGGTTTCTCCAATGATAGGAGTGTGAAGTGCATCCATGTTACGACGGCAAAGCTCTTCCCTTCGCTGCGAAGCAAGGGGCTCGGGGCAGTACTCCTCATGGGCATGTGATGGGTCGCCGACGCCATCACCACCATCTTCACGGGTGTAGCCAGGAGGACTGTGGGGTCCATTGACCATCAAAACTTCCGCCGCGGGGTCGCTGCTATCGCACTCGAATGCAGTCTCCACGAAGCTAGTCGAACAGGCCGTTTGCAGGCTCGATCGCCGCGATTTGTGGGGTGGACGATTAGCGGGCCACCGCATGCCTCACCCACCGCTGAAGCCGCGACCGACTGGATCGCTGGCGCCGGCAAACAACGGGAAGCGAGGATGTCATAGGAGCCGACCGATACTAAGTCGACGGCTGTCGAAGAAGGACACCGCGGACGCAGGCGCGGAAGTGCGTCGCCTCACGGACGGGGAGTGCCTCGACGTCTAGTGGAGCCTCGTGGAGCCAAGAGGAGTCATCGGCGATGAGGACGAGCGAGCCGAGACGGATCTCGCGGCCTTCAGCCAATCCTCCGCCGGAAACCATGATGATGGGAATCGGAAGAATCGCAACTTCTCCAATACATTGCTAAGACACCGGCCCCACGGTGGGCGCCAACTGTCGTGGTTCTAAGACTGACAGTAGAATGGGGGTAGGTATGAGGAGGCAAGATCCTAGCTATGGAGTAGTTGTACACACGAGTTTTACGAGTTCAGGCCCTTCTCAGAAGAAGTAACAGCCCTACGTCTCGCTGCCCTGAGGCGGTCGACTGGATTATGTGTGTGTGTGTGTGTGTGTGTGTTTACAAAAGATGCGAACCCTTGTGCCTATGGAGGGGTGGCTTATATAGAGTGCGCCAGGACCCCAGCTGGCCCACGTTACAAAGGGTTTAAGGTACATTAAAGGGGAGACGTTACTGGTAATGCTAGTAAATAAAGAGACATAATGACCATTAAAGCTATGTAGTGAAGTTCGACCGTTGTGGTCTGGAGTGACCTTAGACCTTCTGGTGGTCGAGTGACAGTACCTGCGGTCGAGTGACTTCAAGTCTTCCGAGTGGAAGTTCTCATGCTCGAGTGGATGATGACTCCTCTTCGAATGCTTCTGGTTTTAAGGTGACGTCCTAGGGGAGGGTGTCTAGGTCAGGCCTATGACCCTACCCTAGGTACATATCTTCATCACTCGCCACATGCCCGAACTCCTTCCCAAGCCGGAGCTCCTGCCTCGACCTCGCCGGAGCAGAGCACCAACACCACCGGACTCCTATGCCCCCTTTTCTCACTCTTGACCTCTCCTTCTCCTTAATTCCCCTCTCTCTCTCTCTCTCTCTTGGTTCTTAACTGCCGCCAGGCTCTTATTATATTGCACTGGAGCTTGCAAACCACCATGGCCGCCGTCCCGTGCCGTCGGGCCAAGCCAAGTCCTCGCCCAGCGCAGGTTCCGCGCCTTGCTGTCGCGCCGCCGCCGGTGAGTTGCCGTCGTTCGACAAGGCCCCCTCTTGGCCTCCCTATTCGCTTCCCCGATTTGTTTCTCTGTGAAACTCTCTCCCTCGTTGAACAAATGACAGGCGCTGCCTTCTTCAGCACTGCCCGCACGCCACCTCGGCGGAGATCACCGTCCACGCACGGATCCCTGTCGCCAGCCCCAAGCCCCTTCGCTGCTGCCTCTGCTTCGCCTGAACTGCGCCCATGCTTTTCCTCGAATAGCTGTAGTGCCGCCCGCCTCCTGCACGCGCGTGTGCGTGCAAGCACACGCACAACCGCATAGCCTCGCTCTGCCGCGTGGGCCTCTGCAGTAACACCGGCCCATGGGAGAGCTTTGGCCTGCCTTCACCTCCTCACCAATGGCCCAAGGCCCAACGTGAGCAACTCCCCTAGCCCCTCCAGTTTTGGCCCGTAGCATCTTTTTAGGTTCTGTGAATTTTCCTATTATCTAGAGAACGCCGGATTTATAGAAAAACCCCTCCATGTTCTTGCATTAATATCTCACTAACCGTGCAGAGGACTTAAACTTGCCCTATATGTAAAATGCTTAGAATTTCATCTAATTTCATAATTTGCAACTTTCATCCATGGTAAAAATGTTTAACTTGTTGCTTGCATTTATTTGTATAAATGACATGTCAAAATGGTTTAACTCTTATCTAATTAACCATAGCTTCGAATTAAATAAAATTTATATGTAAATGGGATGGAAAAAGGATGTCGTTCTTCTTTTTCGTTTGATTTCATATGTAGTCGGATCCAATGAAAGCACGTAAAACTTCGTTCATTAGTCTCATGAAAGTACTAGGTGCATTAGCTAACCCAAAAGGCATGACTAACCACAGATATAATCCAAAGTTAGTTTTAAATGTTGTTTTCCATTCACCTCCCAATTTCATATGAATTTGATGGTACCCACTACGCAAATCAACTTTGGAGAATATTGTAGACCCACTCAATTCATCAAGCATACCATCTAGCCTAGGAATAGGATGACGATAATGAATAGTAATATTATTAATGCCTGTACAGTCAACACACATACGTGACGTACCATCCTTTTTAGGCACTAGTATAATAGGAACAGCACAAGGACTGAGAGATTCGTGTATATAACCTTTGTCAAGTATCTCATGTACATGATGCATAATCTCCTTATTCTCCTCTGGATTGGTATGGTATGGTGCACGGTTGGGTAGCGACGCACCAGGAATTAAGTCAATTTGATGCTCAATCCCTCGAATAGGTGGTAATCCCGGTGGCACGTCTTGTGGAAAGACATCACCAAACTCCTGCAAAATGTGAGTGACAGCAGGGGGCAAAGAGGAAGGCACGTCCTCAAATGAAAATAATGCCTCTTTGCACACAAATGCAGAGCAAACAGATTTGCTGAAATCTAGCTCATCAATATCATATTTTGTGGGAAGCAAACATGCATTTTCAATTTAATTTCAGAAGAAACACTAGATGGTTTATTATTAGGTTTCATTTTTTGCTCAAATTCTTTTGCCATAATCTGATTTTCACTCTTTTTTCTCCTGTTTTGCTTTATTAGCTCTATTAATATCATCTTTCAAAATGGAATCAAGAGTCATAGGAAGCAAAGTAATATGGCTATCCTTATGAACAAGAGTATACTGATTATTTATACCATGGTGTACATAATTTTTATCAAATTGCCATGGTCTACCAAGTAATAAGGAACATGCTTGCATGGGTACCACATCACAGTCAACATAATCAGCATATGTAGAGATACTAAAATGCACACGAACAATACGTGTTACCTTAACCTTGCCGCTGTCGTTGAACCATTGTATATAGTAAGGATGTTGATGTGGTCTTGTGGTGAGGCATAGCTTCTCCACCATCTCCATGCTAGCCAAGTTGTTGCAGCTCCCTCCATCTATGATGACGCGAACAGAACGTTCCTTCACAACTCCCTTGTATGGAACAAATTATGCCTCTGATTTTGCTCAGCTTTAGTGACCTGCACACTCAAAATACTTTGAGCAACTAAACATTCACACCTGTCAGCATCTTCAGGAGCCATGTATTGCGTCTCATGATCAGAATCATCTCCACCGTGTTCTTCACGTGTAATAATAGCCAAAGTCTCCTCATCATAGTCATCAGTGGACTCATACCCACCATCCTTAGTAGCAATCATCACATGCTGAGATTTGCATTCTCTCGCCAAATGTCCTCTTCCCTTACAATGACGACAAATAATATCACTTGTGTGCCTTGTTGATGCCATGGAAGAAGAACTCTGTGCAGGCCCAATAGGTGTGCTCTTGGCAGATAATGGTGGTTGTGCTTGTGTCCTTGTATCGCAGCTGGTGGTAATAGCTGATGGAGGTGTCGGTGCAGTAGAATGTGTCAAAGTAGAGGATGCACACGGTGTCCATGATGAAGGTCGACCTGCAGAAAAGTTAGTCCGCGCCAATGCCTGTCGATCCTGCACTTCACGTTCAGCTTTCCAAGAAAGATGGAATAAATGAGTGATATTATTATACTCCTTATACTCTAGAATGGTCTGAATCTCTCTATTTAATCCACCCATAAAATGTGGAAGCATAACCTCATTCTCCTCAACAATTCCACATCTAATCATGCCAGTTTGTAATTCCTGATAATATTCCTCTACAAAAAAATTCCTTTTCTTAAACACTGCAATTTTTGAAGTAATTCACGTTGATAATATGGTGGAACCCAGCGAGTACTCATAGCATTTTTCAAAGCATCCCAAGTAGCTGGAATAGGATATAATCTACAATGTTCAGACCACCAAACACATGCAAAACTAGTGAAAGCAGAAATAGCAGGAGGAACACGTCTCTCCTCGGGATATTGTAAACATGTAAAACGTTGTTCAGTTTCTAACTCCCAGATAAGATATATATCAGGAACGTATCTACCCTCAAATGGTGGAATATTCAATTTCAATTTAGGGAGATGGTCATGATCTCGTACCTGAGGGGGAGCCCTACCATTGCCATTATTTGCATGTGGATGACCTGGTGGTTGTGGTGCTGGTGGTTGCACATAGTTCTAATTTTGATCAACCTCATCCTCGTAATCTCCCACATAATCATCCTCCTCGTCATCAGCAGCAGGAGCCACAGAAGTATCACCACCAGCACCAACAATTTGGCCAGGTGCAAGGGGGACATGGCTCACTCGGCGAAGGGTTGTTTCGCGATGTGGAGGTAGTCATTGTTGTTGTTGTTGTTGTTGTTGTAGAGGTGCGTTAGGTGCACCCGGTGGTGGTGGTGGAAGACGCGCGAACAATTCATTAAATTTGTTATCGAGCATTGTTTCGAACATCTTCTCTATGCCATCTATCTTCTCCATGGCCTCTTCAAATCTGTTTAGCACATCTTGCACCTGTCCACTCATCATTTGCTGAAATTTATCATGCAACTCCTTATTCGTCATGTTCTCCCAGTCAGTCTCATCGACTTGTGATCCTGTCATGGTTAGCAGCAATAGAAACTGTCGTGGAATTGTCACGGCAGATGTCCTCATGGAAGGACTTAGTCGTGGAGCCATCACTACGGGTTAGCTTGAAGGGGTTAAACCGGACAAAGGTACACGAGAGTTTTATACTAGTTCGGCCCCTTCGATGAAGGTAAAAGCCTACGTCTAGTTGTGATTGGTATTGCTGGGGTTTCGAAGACCAGGGAGCGAATCCACTTTGTCTAGCTTTGAGTTGTTGTTTTCTGTCCCTGAAGCGCCGCCAGGTCACCCCTTTATATATTCAGGAGGATCCCGGCCGGTCTACAGAGTCCCGAGGCTGGCTCATACAAGTGTCCGCCTCGGTCTCTTCTTTCTTGTCTTACAATGCAAGTTTATACAATCATGGCGGTTTACTATCATGGGCCCTAAACCGCCTGCGGGCTCTGGGCCTCTAAGCTTCATGCGTAAAGCGCCATCTTCTGGGTTTCCTTGGGCTTTAGTATAACTGAAGGTGAACCGGCCCCTCCTGGGCGGTTTACCCTCAGTGGTTATATCCTCAACATTAGGCCCCAGATTGATTTGAACCTGTTCATGTCAGTCTTCAATCCTTGAACTTCTGGCAATTCTCGTAAACCGCCATATTGTCTTCTCCCTGTGAACTTTGATGAATCGCCATGACGTCATCTTCTGTTACTGTAGTAAATCATTGTGACGTCATTCCTGTATAAAAAAGTTTTATAAAGATTCCCTTCTCTTTAATTAATTCCCGAAGATCGAGGCGATAGCTGCATCCTCTTTTGCCGCTTTCGATTCCTCGATTTTTGCGCGTGCCGTTTTATCTCACTTCCTTATAAATAAGACCGAGGTGCCTTCCATTTTCCCCCTTTCCAAACCACATCGTCTTCCTCCTCGCGGCCTGAAGACCTCAAGTATCGCCGCCGTCGCCATTGTTGATCTTCCAGTTCGCACCGACTCAGGCCGCTGCATCGACCTGATTCTCACCAGAAATCGACGGCGAACCTCCGCAGCTCGTCCACATCCATGAGTTCTTCTCCTTCCCCTTCTCAGATCTGCATTGGAACTTTGTTTGAGTTCGTCGGCGGTCATCATCGCCCGATGCACAACCCTTGTTAGTTTTCACCTCCAATGCCCTGTTTAGATTGTAAAAACAACGTAGAACTGCTGCGGCAACTGTTTGTGCTTATCTTGCATAAAAATAGATCTTATTTCCATTGTTTGGAAGCCCTCTTCGAATGTATGAACTTCTATGCACTATTTTAGGTGTAGAAATTTTTCCTTCCAGAGCGATCATTTGATCCAAAATAATAATTGCAACTTGTGAAACCTGTTTGTTCCACACTTAACAAATTTCCAGCTTGGGGTTCTGCCTCAAAAAGGCAGTTTATCCTTTAGTGTTGATAATCCGTCGTATGTCATTAGCCCTCTCTTAAACCGCCATCTAGACTTTGAAAAGCCATGCCCGGTTCACTTCATACGTATACCTTGAATTGCCGGTTTAACATTTTGACAAACACATACGAACCGCTAATCGTAAACCGTCCATTTTCCTTTTACAGACTTTGTAAGATGACGAAGTTATTTGCTGCTTGCAACTGGGTTCTGTCTCGGATCACAGAAATGCAAATCATTAAATATATCACCACTGGCGCTTTGGCTTCAAAAAATGTCCTCCGTTGGCGAGTTCCTGGCCCTGAGTGCCCCCCTGAACCTCAAGATGGAGAAGTGATTGTATTCTTGCAACATTTAGCTCGAGGTTTTACTCCTCCCGGATCAAAAAATTTCCGGGATGTTCTTGCCAGGCTCCAACTTCATCCTCAAGATATTGGACCAAATTCAATGTACAACATATGCAATTTCCAAGTATTCTGCAAGGTTTATCTGCAAGAAGAACCAACTGTCAACCTCTTTCTAGATCTCTTTCACTTAAACCGCCGGACGGAATTTTCTGATGGACCTAATACTGAACTTGGCGGTGTGTCAATCCAAAATAGGAAAGAGGTTGATTTTCCTCACGCCAAACTTCATAGCCATCCAAAAGGCTGGAACCAAACCTGGTTCTATTGTCAGAATACCGCCCCTGCTGAAGAGAATCCCTTGACGGGCTACCGTCCGCACCGGCTCAGTAATAATCACCCTTTACCTCAGAGATTGCCTGCCAAAGATCGACAAGCCTATGCACCTCAACTCGCCAAACTTCGGGCTCTTCTTGCCAACGGTTTAACTGGTGTTGATCTCGTCTGTTGCTGGATTTCATGGTGCATTCTTCCATTAAGCCGCCGTCCCGGATTGATGTTCGAATACACCGGCAAAACCAATGATCCTCAACAGTTTAATTCAATAGCACTGACGGACGATGAAGTCAGTGAAAGTGTAAAGAAAATACTCGACGAACCGCTCGCCATATGTACTCAAATTGGTCTGCGTCCTTTTTACGCCTCCAACAAACCGCCCGGGGTAAATATTTTAACCTTGTACTTTTCCTTATCCTTCTCCGCTTTGACACTGCTATAATAATACCTTTGTGCAATCCCATAGGCCAGTAGCTCTTTTTGGAAAAAGAAAACTCAAGACAAAGTAGCTAAGGCTCCTCATAGTAAGACCAAGGTCATCAAGAAAGCTGCCAAAAAGAAAACTGCTCAGTCTTCAGAACCACCAGAAGATGTCGATGACTCGGCTGAAGAGGTAAAGTTTGATCTCCCTTGACTTCTATCCATATATTTTACTGACAATGATTATTTCCAGGATGATGCGGAGGCCAGCCATGCAGATCATGATGAGGTAATTTGTCTTTCTTCTAACCCGGAACTTGTGCCGGTTCAACGATTTCGCCGTGCAGTTCGAAAAGTGAAATGCTCTCACCCTGTTGCTCATTTGGATCAAAAACTTTCTTTGAAGACACAGCAAACCGAAGGGCGCCGCACAACCCGGCACAGTGGTCAACAGGTCACTTCTTCCGGTTTACCTCATACCCCAAACCGGAAACGTCGTCCAGAGGTTGCTTGTTCTTCTGAAAAATGTTATCTTTTGAAAGGTTTGTTCCGATGCCCTCTCAATTCATCTGATTCAAATTATCAGGAATCTTCTAATTCGTCTGGCGGTTCATCAACCACTCAGCTGCCTCCCCTGAAAACCGTCCCTAGGTAAATGTGTAGTCTTCCCTTCTCTTTCATAACTCAGTTGACCATGCTAATCTTTGTTTTAATATTAGTGTTCAAGCTCGTTTGAGTAAGAAGGCCAAGACCAGCGCCCCTACCGGTGAAGTTGAGCCAGAGAAAGCTCCTGAGGATGTTGATAAAAATCTCGATAATCTCATGGATGATTTTACTCTGCCAGAGCCAACTATCAATGTTAATCCTCCGGAAGCTGATCCGGCCATACATGAGGATACCTCAAGTCCACATGCTATGCCTGCAAGTCCGCCTGCTGATCCACTGAAGTCTAGTGCTAATCCGCCAAGCCCAGCCAAATACGATGACGTTATTGTTACTGGCACTGCTTATACCGCCCCGGGTGATCCAGTTGTCTTGGCAAAACATACCGCCAAGGATGAGTTTATTTCAATGGGCAAGAGGAAGATGGAAACTGATATGTCAAAATAGCTAATCTTTCTACCCAGGATCTTCATTCCGGTTTCTTGAACCGGCTTTATACAAGTCGAGATAATGAGGCTGGCTTGGTAAATCTAATGAAGGAACGTTGTGAGGTAAATATTTTCCTCCTTATTTTTGTATTTTCACTGCCTTGTATCCTGTAGCCCCCAAGGGTCGGTTTAATTTGTCAAAACAAATCGGGACTTTGAATTTCTAAACTGCACATTGTTGACTTTTAAGTTTTTTGAACAAACACACATTAGCCCCCAAGTGCCAGGATTGAAACTTGTATGAATCCTTGGGACTTTGAATAAGCAGTAAGAAAGAATTAATTCGCATTAGCCCCCAAGTGCCAGGATTGAAACTTGTATGAATCCTTGGGACTTTGAATAAGCAGTAAGAAAGAATTAATCCGCATTAGCCCCCAAGTGCCAAGTGTAGAACCAGTTGTATGCTTGGGACTTTTGATAAAGTATTGAAATGCTCCTCTTGATTTTGGCAGGCTGACATAAACCATCAACGGACGCAGATTGCTGATCTTCAAGAAATTATCAAATCTCAGCAAGAAGAATCTTCCAAAGCCAAAGATGAACTTTGAGATGCTTTAACTTCCATAAAACGACTAAAAGAAGAATTCAAGATGGAACGTGCCAACTGGGACACTAAAAAGGGGACATTGCTGAAACGGGTTGAAGACGCCGAATCTGCACTTAAACCGATAGCAGAAGAACTTTCTAGGTTAAAGTGCCAAGTAAACGCCATGACCTCCGTAGTATTTGGTAAGTACTCCTTAGCAAAGTATTTGAAATACCCATCTCATAAGGTGCCGGTTGAAATATGAAATTCTTAAACTATTGCAGGGAGCCGCATTACTCATCTGGGCTCAGATGTATGGATGAAGCTGAAAGCAGCATATACTCTTCTGGAACAACTTTACACCGGTGCTCAACGGGTTATCTGTGCAACCTCCTATGACAATCCGGCCCAAACATTGATCAAGGATACTCTGACAAGGCTATCCATGGTACCAGCACAGCTAGAAGAGGTGAAGCGATCTGCTGCCAGGGCTGGCGCTTTGTTGGCACTGACCCGAGCCAAAGCATGGATAGCTGACTTGGATCCGGTTGACCTTGCCAAAGGCTTTCCAAGCACACAAGAAAATGGGGCAGATTTTGATGATGCAGCCCTTAAAAGAGTGACAAGGGAGATGCGTCCTTTGGCGAGTCAACTGGCAGAAGATGCCAACTTGACGGTTCACCGGTCTTATTATGATGCCAACAATAAACGGGCTAACCCTGTCATTCCGGAGGCGCAAAATCTTATTCCGGGAATCCATAAGCACACTTATGCCCCTGACATTGATCCGTCAGAACTTATCAGTGAAGAAGCTATCTTTCAGGCCTTAACCCGGATTGACTGGAGCACCACAAACTTCTAGCCGCTAGGTGGGGAAGAGGAGGCTAAACCGACGCCAGGTGACCCATCAACTTCGCATCAACCTGGTAATGAGACTTGATCCGGCAATTTAGAGTGATGCACCAGAAACCTTGTTCTGCTGGAAACACCATACTTTGGGCCTTCAAGCGCCTTGTAATAAGCTACTGAAAATACTTTGATCCGTTGCCCTCATGCAGTGGGATACACTTTGCGTTGATTTGTCATGAGAATTTTAGTACTGGCTTATGTATTTTTACAATATTATGCAATCCCTGTGCCTGCATAAGGAAAATCTGTCTAGGCGGTTTACCACCGGATGGGTCAAAATACCCAACATAACTTGGTAAGCAACTACGGTTGCAGCAATAATAAATCATACCTGTGATATAAAACATTGTTGTTGGTTTACCAATTGTGATTTGAAGAAAAGGTGAAAACCCAACTTCCAGCATGCCATGTTGGCATATATGATATAAAACTGGGTTGTGATGAACACCGGCCGATTGCTGGAGACAAAGTGTCAAAGCCAGACCGGTTTTGAGGGATGCCGGATTACCTTTAATTGTATACTTTAACAGAAGATCCATAAGCTATGCTGGGTTAAGAAACTCTGGTTTAACGTAGACCTCATGAAAACCAAAAACTTGACACAAAAAAGCAAACAAAAAACTGTAGTCAAGGCTTTTCGAGCGCTGCCGGGCCCAAATCGAGGCTTTTCATGGGCTGCTAGGCCACTGAGTTAAACCATTTTGGCAAAGCCTTTTAAGATGGCCCTCCAACTAACCAATCATCGTTTTAACTTTGACAAGTTCAGGGTCTCAATGAGAGTAACTGTCAAACGTTCGACGGGTCGTGCCAGGATTACCTGGATAGGAGTGGCTTACTTGATGAAGGCAAGTTAACCCGGGGTTTTAGGTGAATACACCAGGCTTCCAAGCCGTGGGTCGATACCCAGCTACAAGGGTCATTTCAAACTCTTTGGTATTTGACGCAAACATCCCCCAAGTAACTTTGTGAGCTGTGCTCAATGGGTGCCTATGTTTGAGTTGTGCGTAGCAACAAGACTCTCTTTGGCCCCTTGGGTGTGAAGCTCCCAAGCTTTGTTGTGGTGTGATAGCTGCATCAGGAGGGTAGTAATGCTATGTTCTCTTTGGTGAATACACCTATGTTTGAACAGCAAGCCCCCATGTTAACAGATATTTGAAGGGAAAAAACGGCGGAGGCCCTGCTTGATAGAAAGGATGCCGGTTTATTATATTAATCATAATATATACATTGTTGAAATATGTACATATGAAAAGCCTGTGGCTTCAAGTGTAATAAGGCCGTAGGAGAGCTATGTTCCATGGCCGTCGGGTCTCCTCCTCAGAGCTACTTGAGTCTTCTCGAACGTCAATGAGGTAGTATGATCCGTTGTGCAGATTTTTGCTGACCACAAAAGGCCCTTCCCAAGGTGGGGATAACTTACGCATATCAGTCTGGTCTTGAATGAGCCGAAGTACCAAATCGCCTTCTTGAAAGGTTCTTATCTTAACCCGGTGGCTGTGATAACGCCGCAGGTCTTGCTGATAAACCGCCGACCGAGCCAAAGCCATGTCTCGCTTCTCATCTAACAGGTCCAGTGCCTCTTGGCGTGCTTGCTCGTTATCCGCTTCAACATAATTCGCGACCCGGGGCGAGTCGTGATGAATATCACTTGGGAGGACAGCCTCAGCCCCATAGACCAGGAAAAAGGGTGTATATCCCGTAGATCGGTTTGGGGTGGTATTTATGCTCCATAATACAGATGGTAATTCCTCCACCCAACAACCTGGCGTCCGCTTCAAAGGGACCATGAGCCGAGGCTTGATACCCTTCAGGATTTCTTGATTCGCCCTCTCAACTTAACCATTGGACTGGGGGTGAGCCATGGACACTACATCAAGCCGGATGTGCTCTCATTGGAAGAACTCCTCCATCTCACCTTTAGAAAGGTTCGTACCATTATCTGTGATGATTCTATGTGGAAAGCCGAAACGGAAAATAATCTTTTTGAGAAATTGAACCGCCGTGGCTGCATCACATTTACTGATGGGCTCCGCTTCAACCCATTTGGTGAACTTGTCAACCGCCACCAACAGGTGGGTCTTCTTGTCCTTAGAACGCTTAAAGGGTCCAACCATATCAAGCCCCCAAGTAGCAAACGGCCAAGTGATGGGGATCATGCGTAACTCCTGAGCAGGAACATGAGCACGACGTGAAAATTTCTGACAAGCGTCACACCGCTTTACCAAGTCTTCCGCATCAGAATGAGCTGTCAACCAGTAGAACCCGTGTCGGAAAGCCTTAGCAACCAAGGACTTTGAGCTGGCATGGTGACCGCAATCCCCTTCATGGATTTCTCGTAGAATCTCTTGTCCTTCTTCAGGAGAAACACAACGTTGGAATACGCCCGAAACGCTAGAACCGTGCAACTCGCCATTGTGAATAACCATAAACTTGGACCGCCGGACTATCTGCTTGGCGAAAAGTTCGTCTTCTGGTAATTCGCCCCCGTTCAGATACGCCAAATATGGAACCGTCCAATCCGGAGTGGCATGTAAAACGGCTACCAACTGGGCCTCCGGATCAGGAACAGCTAAATCCTCCTCTGTACGCAACTTTACAGACGGGTTGTGCAAGATATCTAGAAAGGTATTAGGTGGTACCGGTTTACGCTGAGATCCCAGTCAGCTTAGAGCATCTGCTGCTTCATTCTTGCGCCGGTCGATGTGCTCCACCTGCTAACCCTTAAAGTGACCTGCTACAATATCCACCTCGCGCCTATAAGCTGCCATGAGCAGGTCTTTAGAATCCCAAGTACTAGAAACTTGCTGAGCCACCAGATCAGAATCTCCAAAGCATCGAACCTGGCTTAAGTTCATTTCCTTAGCTACACGAAGACCGTGGATCAAGGCCTCGTACTCTGCTGCATTGTTAGTACAAGGAAACATTAAGCGGAGAACATAACAAATCTTATCTCCTCGAGGGGAAGTGAGGACAACTCCAGCCCCCGAGCCTTCCAGCTGCCTGGATCCATCAAAGTGAATGGTCCAGTATGTATTATCCGGTTTGTCTTCTGGTGCCTGTAACTCGGTCCAATCATTGATGAAGTCCACAAGCGCCTAAGATTTGATGGTTGTTCGGGGTGTATACTTCAAACTATGGGGACCGAGCTCGATCACCCACTTAGCAACCCGACCAGTTGCCTCTCTATTCTGGATTATATCACCCAAGGGAGCAGAACTAACCACTGTAATAGGATGGCCTTGAAAGTATTGCTTGAGTTTCCTACTTGCCATGAAAACTCCATACACTAGCTTCAGCCAATGCGGATATCTTTGCTTTGATTCGATCAGTACTTCACTGATATAATAAACTGGTCGTTGAACCGGATATTCTTTCCCAGCCTCCTTACGCTCAACCACAATCGCCACACTAACCGCTCGGGCATTGGCAGCCACGTACAACAGTAGAGGTTCATTATCAACTAGAGCAGCGAGGACTGGCGGTTCAGCTAGCTGCCGCTTCAACTTCTCGAATGCCGCATCAGTGGCGTCACTCCAGACGAATTTATCTGTTTTCTTCAACATCTGATACAGGGGAATCGCCTTCTCTCCCCAACGGCTGATAAATCAGCTGAGGGCTACAATCCGGCCCGCCAAACGCTGAACATCATTGATACATGCCGGTTTAGCCAAGGATGTGATTGCTTTGATCTTTTCCGGATTTGCCTCAATACCTCTGTTAGACACAAGAAAACCCAAGAGTTTGCCTGCCGGAACACCAAAAACACATTTGTCCGGGTTGAGCATCATTTTGTAAACCCGAAGATTGTCAAACGTCTCTTTGAGATCATTTATCAGGGTTTCCTGCTTCCTGGATTTCACCACAATGTCATCCACATAGGCATGAACATTGTGCCCGATCTGTTTGTGAAGACAATTTTGCACACAATGCTGGTAGGTTGCTTGGGCACTCTTGAGCCCAAAGGGCATAGAAACATAGCAGAAGGCTCCAAAGGGAGTGATGAAGGTTGTCTTCTCCTGGTCCTTAACTACCATCTTAATTTGATGATAACATGAATAAGCATCCAGGAAACTCAGGCGTTCACAACCCGCCGTTGCATCAATGATCTGATCAATACGCGGGAGAGCGAAAGGATCTGCCGGGCAAGCTTTATTCAAATCATTGTAGTCTACACACATACGCCACGTGCCATTTTTCTTAAGAACAAGCACCAGATTAGCCAACCATTCGGGATGAAACACTTCGACAATAAACCCAGCCGCCAGTAGTCGGGCTACCTCTTCGTCGATGGCCTTGCATCTTTCTTCGTTAAAGCGGCGAAGGTACTGCTTGACCGGCTTAAACTTAGGATCAATATTTAGGGTGTGCTCAGCGAGTTCCCTCGGTACACCTGGCATGTCAGAAGGTTTCCATGCAAAGATGTCCTGGTTCTCACGGATGAACTCGATGAGCGCGCTTTCCTATTTCGGATCCAGATTTGCACTGATACTAAACTACTTGGATGAATCACCAGGGACGAAGTCAACAAGCTTAGTCTCATTAGCCGGTTTGAACGTCAGGGCCGGGTCCTGTCCAGTCGTAGGTTTCTTCAGAGGGGTCATATCCGCTGGATCAACATTGTCTTTATAGAATTTCAGCTCCTCTGTGGCACAAACCGATTCTGCATAGGCCGCTTCACCTTCCTCGCAATCCAAGGCAATCCTTCGGCTCCCATGTACTGTGATCGTCCCCTTATAACCTGGCATCTTGAGCTATAGATAGACATAACAGGGCCTCGCCATGAATTTGCGTAAGCCGGCCGTCCAAATAGCGCGTGATATGGACTCTGGATTTTCACCACTTCAAAGGTCAAAGTCTCAGACCTGGAATCAAACTCATCTCCAAACACAACTTCCAAAGCAATCTTTCCCACAGGGTAGGCCGATTTACCTGGTACCACACCATGAAAGATAGTGTCCTGTCTTTCCATGAGATGGTGGCTATTGTTTTGGAGGAAGTCGACTTTGATGATCCGACTATGATCGTGCGAGGACGTCGCGCCTTGGCAATCGCTAAACCAACTCCGAGAGGTTATTGACCACGCCGGAGCACAATCAACCTGACAACAAATGTCTGTTTTCTTGCAGGCAAACAAAGAACAAGCAAGAAACTAAGATTGCAATGTGGATATTGCGAATATAAGAGGAAAGCTTTATTGATCAAGGTGGGGTTCTGTGACGCCTTTGTGTGGTCGTTGAACACAAACAAAGTACGCGAAGTTGCAGCCATGGTGAACTTTAATCTAAACAAAACCCAAAGTCTAAATGGCGCCCTAAGGGCTGTATATGTGGAGGAAGAGGGGGGGTCTCGTGGCCCTTGGAGGAGGGGTCCGAAACCAACCCTAACTCTTGTTTCCCCACACATACGGACTCTAAAAACAGCCTATACTTAAGTATTTAAAAAATACATGGGCCTGGCCCAATAATAAGGTGATGCAGCACCTAGAATAGCCTCTGGATGAAATTTATGAAGTGGCCTCTTGTATATTTCGTCCAAGGCTTCATGCACTCCTTATGGTGGTTTCAAAGTCCTGAAATCATCACTTGTAACTCTGTTCTTGATCCCCTTGCGCATGCCATCATCTCCATGCTTGGTCTTGCTCCAGTGTTCATCCCTCTTATCCATGACAGACCCTTCATTTGCAAGCAAAACAAATGTATCCAATTAAGGCAGCATCATATTCTGATGAACATTAGAATCATTACCAAGAAACGAAAGTACCTGATAATTTAATTGGCATGCGCGAGCTCTAGTAATTGGTCTAGTATGTAGAGCAACAGGGGCTGTGGGTGTAACAATGGTAATGATGTCCTCATCATCCTCCCCTTCTTGAAATGAAGTCGTCCTCGATGGAAGCTCATCTTCCTCACCCAAATAAGGCTTCAAATCTGCAATGTTAAAAGTGGGACTAACCCCAAAATCTGCAGGAAGCTCAAGTTCATATGCATTATCATTTATTTTCTCTAACACCTCAAAAGGACCATCAGCACGTGGCATTAGCTTTGATTTGCGCAAATTAGGAAATCTATCCTTACACAAATGTAACCAAACAAGATCTCCAGGTGCAAACACAACATGTTTTCTACCCTTAAATCCAGCAAGTTTATATTCAGCATTCATACGCTCAATGTTTTCCTTAGTTAACTCATGCATTTCTAAAATCAATTCAGCATGTTCTTTAGCATCAAAATTAACCTTCTCTGAAGATGGAAGAGGCAACAAATCAATAGGTGCACGAGGTCGGAAGCCATACACAATTTCAAAAGGGCACATCTTAGTAGTAGAATGCAATGAACGATTATAAGCAAATTCAATATGAGGCAAGCATTCTTCCCACATTTTCTTATTATTCTTCAAAATAGCCCTAAGCATAGTAGACAATGTTCTATTGACTACTTCAGTTTGTCCATCAGTTTGGGGTGACAAGTGGTACTAAAAAGCAGTTTAGTCCCCAACTTAGCCGATAAACATCTCCAAAAGTGGCTAAGAAATTTACTATCATGATCTGAAACAATAGTATTTGGCACAGCATGCAAGCGAATAATTTCACAAAAGAACAAATCAACAACATTAACAGCATCATCGCTTTTATGACATGGTATAAAGTGTGCCATTTTCGATAATCTATCCACGACAAGAAATATGCTTTCCCTCTCCTTCTTTATTTGAGGTAAACCTAAAACAAAGTCCATAGATATATCCTCCCAAGGAACACTAGGTACAGGCAAAGGCATATATAAACCATAAGGATTGAGTCGTGACTTAGCTTTTTGACATGTAGTGCAGCGAGCAACAAAACGCTCAACATCCCGTCTCATCTTTGGCCAAAAGAAATGTGTAGCAAGTATGTCCTCCGTCTTCTTAACGCCAAAGTGTCCCATTAATCCTCCTCCATGCGCCTCCTGCAACAACAAAAGACGAACGGAGCTAGCTGGAATGCATAGCTTCTTAGCACGGAACACAAATCCATCATTAACGACAAACTTGTTCCACGTTCTTCCTTCTTTACAATTCTACATTACATCTTTAAAATCAGCATCATGCACATATTAATCATTGATGGTCTCCAAACCAAATATTTTGAAGTCAAGTTGTGAAAGCATAGTATGGCGACGAGACAATGCATCAGCAATAACATTTTCTTTACCCTTCTTGTGTTTAATGACATAAGGGAAAGTCTATATGAATTCAACCCATTTAGCATGTCAACGATTCAGTTTAGCTTGACTTTTAATATGTTTCAATGATTCATGATCAGAATGTATAAAAAATTCTTTGGGACATAAATAATGTTGCCATGTTTCTAAAGTCCGAACAAGAGCATATAATTCTTTATCATAAGTAGAATAATTCAGACTAGGCCCACTCGATTTTTCAGAAAAGTATGCAACAGGTTTGCCATATTGTAATAACATACCTCCTAATCCAATTCCACTAGCATCACATTTAAGCTCAAAAGTCTTATTAAAATCAGGAAGTTGGAGAAAAGGAGCATGCGCCAACTTATCTTTCAATACCGTGAAGGCTTCTTCCTGTGCGGTACCCCAAACAAAAGGTACATCCTTATTTGTAAATTCATTGAGAGGTGCGGCAATGGTGCTGAAATCTCTCACAAAACGCCTATAGAATCCAGCGAGGCCAAGAAAACTCCTGACTTGTGTGGCTGTTTTGGGCTGCGGCCAACTCTCAATAGGTTCAATCTTGGCTTTATCAACTTCAATTCCCTGTGGAGTAACAACATAGTGAAGAAAAGATACTCGGTCGGTGGAGAAGGTGCACTTCCCAAGGTTACCAAACAAACATGCATCACGTAGAGCAATAAAAAAACACGTAAATGTTCCAAATGTTCCTCCAAAGATCTACTATAAATCAGTATATCATCAAAATAGACTACCACAAATCGTCCAATGAAAGCACGTAAAACTTCATTCATTAATCTCATGAAAGAACTAGGTGCATTAGTTAACCCAAAAGGCATGACTAACCACTCATATAATCCAAACTTAGTTTTAAATGTTGTTCTCCATTCATCTCCCAATTTCATATGAACTTGATGGTATCCACTACGCAAATCAACTTTGGAGAATATTGTAGAGCCACTCAATTTGTCAAGCATGTCGTCTAGCCTAGGAATAGGATGACGATAACAAATAGTAATATTATTAATGCCTCTACAATCAACACACATACGCGACTTACCATCATTTTTGGGCACTAGTATAATAGGAACAGCACAAGGACTAACAGATTCGCGTATATAACCTTTGTCGAGTAGCTCTTGTACTTGATGCATAATCTCCTTCGTCTCCTCTGGGTTGGTACAGTATGGCGCATGGTTAGGCAACGAAGCACCGAGAATTAGGTCATCTGATGCTCAATCCCTCGAATAGGTAGTAATCCAGGTGAAACGTCTTGTGGAAAGACGTCAGTGAACTCCTGCAAAATGTTAGTGACAGCAGGAGGCAAAGAGGAAGGTACATCCTCGAAAGAAAATAATGCCTCTTTGCACTCAAAAGCATAGAAAACAAATTTGCTGAAATCTAGATCATCAATATCAGATTTGGTGGCAAGTAAACATGCACTTTTCAATTTAATTTCAGAAGCAACACTAGATGGTTTATTATTAGGCTTCATTTGTTGCTCAAATTCTTTTGCCACAATCTGATTTTCACTCTTATGTTTCTCCTGTTTTGCTTTATTATCTCTATTAATATCATCTTTCAAAATGGAATCAAGAGTCATAGGAAGCAAAGTAATATTTTTGTACTTATGAACAAGAGTATACTGGTTGTTTCTACCATGGTGTATAGAACTTTTATCAAATTACCATGGTCTACCAAGTAATAAGGAACATGCTTGCATAGGTACCACATCACAATCAACATAATCAGCATATGTAGAGATACTAAAATGCACACGAACGGTATGTGTTACCTGAACCTTGTCGCTCTTGTTGAACCATTGGATGTAGTAAGGATGTGGATGCGGTCTTGCGGTGAGAGAGAGCTTCTCCACCATCTCCATGCTAGCCAAGTTGTTGCAGCTCCCTCCATCTATGATGACGCGAATAGAACGTTCCTTCACAACTCCCTTTGTATGGAACAAATTATGCTCTGATTTTGCTCAGCTTGTGTAACCTGCACACTTGAAACATGTTGAGCAACTAAACATTCATACATGTTAGCATCTTCAGCAGCCATGTATTGTGTCTCATGATCAGAATCATCTCCACCGTGTTCTTCATGTGTAATAAGAGCCAAAGTCTCCCCATCATAGTCACTAGCGGACTCATACCCACCATCCTCAGTAGCAATCATCACACGCTGAGATTTGCATTCTCTCGCAAAATGTCCTCTTCCCTTACTATGACGAAAAATAATATTACTTGTGTGCCCTGTTGATGCCATGGAAGAAGAAGAGCTCTGCGCAGGCCCGACAGGTGTGCTCTTGGCAGATAGTGGTAGTTGTGCCTGCTTTCTTGTATCACGGCTGGAGGTGGCACCTGATGGAGGTGCTGGTGTAGTGGAAGTAGAGGATGCATGTGGTGTCCATGATGAAGATCGACCTGCAGAAAAGTTAGTTCGCGCCAATGCCTGTCGATCCTGCACTTCACGTTCAGCTTTACAAGCAAGATGGAATAAACGAGTGATATTATTATACTCCTTATATTCTAGAATGGTCTGAATCTCTATTTAATCCACCCATAAAACGTGCAAGCATAGCTTCATTCTCCTCAACAATACCACATCTAATCATCCCAGTTTGTAATTCCTGATTATATTCTTCTACAGAATTTTTTCCTCATCTTAAACGCTGTAATTTTTGAGTTAATTCACGTTGATAATATGGTGGAACGGGACGAGTACACATAGCAGTTTTCAAAGCAGCCCAAGTAGCTGGAATAGGATATAATCTACAATGTTCAGACCATCAAACACATGCAAAGCTAGTGAAAGCACAAACAGCAGCTAGAACACGTTCCTCCTCAGGATATTGTAAACATGTAAATCTTTGTTCAGTTTCTAAGTCCCAAGTAAGATATATATCAGGAACATATCTACCCTCAAATGGTGGAATATTCAATTTCAGTTTAAGGAGATGGTCATGATCTCGTACCTGAGGGGGAGCCCTACCATTGCCATTATTTGCATGTGGACGGCCTGGTGGTTGTGGTGCTGGTGGTTGCACGTAGTTCTGATTTTGATCAACCTCATCCTCGTAATATTATGCATAATCATCCTTCTCCGCATCAGCAGCAGGAGCCATAGAAGTATCAACAGCAGCACCAACAATTGGCCAAGCGCAAGAGGGACACGGCTCGCTCGGCGGAGGGTTGTCTCGCGACATGGAGGTAGTCGTTGTTGTTGTTGTTGTTGTTGTTGTTGTTGTTGTTGTTGTTGTTGTTGTTGTTGTCGTTGTAGAGGTGCGTTAGGTGCAGCCAGTGGTGGTGGTGGAAGACGCGCGAGCAATTCATTAAGCTTGTTATCAAGCTTTGTTTTAAATGTCTTCTCCATGCCATCTATCTTCTCCATGGCCTCTTGAAATCTGTTTAGCACATCTTGCACCTGTCCACTCATCATTTGCTGAAATTTATCATGCAACTCCTTATTCGTCATGTTCTCCCAGTCAGTCTCGTCGGCTTGTGATCCTGCCATGGTTAGCAGCAATAGAAACACACAAGAATATGATCCTACACACTACTAATAAGAGGTGGTGGTGGGTGTCACAAATCCGTCAAGCAAATCTCAAATTCTTACCAGTTCTTACCCAGCAGCAGGCGGTGATCGGCAACCGTCGTAGTCAAAACTCTCAAATCTTGGATAGAGCAATTACCAGGGAGAGTCAAACGCATGACGTAGATGTATGTGGAGCTGGGAAGGCTTACAATATGGTAGCAAAAAGGGTCAGCAATAATCAATTTAGAGATGCAAAGTTGAATAAATGCTCAACGATGGTACTGTGCTGGTCCTAGGCTAGACCGTGCTAGAGACGCGAGCCTAGAACACTAACAAAACCACGAGGCTACACGTAAACAAGGGAGGAGCATGCTCTGAATTTTTTTTTATTTTTTTAACCTTTTTCCTCTTTTTTTTGCTCCGCAACAATTTTTTTTCGAAAAAGTCAACAAATGGTCTAAAACTGCCTAGCCAGAATTTTCCAGACTTAGTTTTTTTGTGTTTGGAACTATTTTTCTACTGTGGGTAGCACGAAAGTTCGGGAGTCCTACTCTGTCGCAACTCGGAGTATGGCGTGATCTGGAAATCCAAAACAGAGTAACAAAATACTGGACTCAGACTAGGACTGGTGGCGAAGATGAATCTGGTGGAACTCGGACTGGTGGCGGCGATGAATCTGGTGGAACTCGGATTGGCGTGATGGCGGCGGATAGGTGGTGGTGTATATGGACTCGGATTGGCGGTGAATATGTGGTGGTGGTATATGGCAGCGGTGATGAAGTTGGTGCGGTGGTGGTATACGGCAGCAGCGATGATGATGATGCGGTGGTGATATATATGGCAGCAGCGACGTGAAAACCTGTGAACAGAACTCAAAACTCTAAAGGACTAGACGCTAAGACCAGCAACTTGACACGATGATGCAACCGCAAATTCAACAAAGCAAATACAGAAAAGATTATGTAAAGGCTCAGATTGGTTCGGATAGGATGAACTAACCCTAATTTTTTTGGCTTTTTCGTGGACTATAGGTATGAAGAACAGACTCGATCGAAACTACGAAAAAACCGTAAAATCTCACCGAGCAACCTGAAAATCTGATACCACTTGATAGAGGCAAAGGTGTCCCGTCTTTCGATGAGATGGTGGCTATCATTTTGGAGGAAGTCGACTTTGACGATCCGACTATGATCGTGCGAGGACGTCGCGCTTTAGCAATTGCTAAACCAACTCCGAGAGGTTATTGACCACGCCGGAGCGCGATCAACCTGACCACGAAGGTCTGTTTTCCTGCAAGCAAACAAAGACCAAGCAAGAAACTAAGATTGCAATCTGGATATTGCGAATATAAGAGGAAAGCTTTATTGATCAAGGTGGGGTTCTGTGACGCCTTTGTCTGGTCATTGAACATAAACGAAGTACGTGAAGTTGCAGCTATGGCGAACTTTAATCTAAACAAAACCCAAAGTGTAAACGACACCCTAAGGGCTGTATATATGGAGGAAGAGGGGGAATTTTGTGGCCCTTGGAGGAGGGGTCCAAAACAAACCCTAACTCTTATTTCCCCACACATACAGACTCTAAAAACAGCCTATACTTAAGTATTTCGAAAATACATGGGCCTGGCCCAATAATAAGGTAACGCAACACCTAGAATAGCCTCTAGACGAAATTTATGAAGTGGCATCTTGTATATTTCATCCAAGGCTTCATGCACTCCTTATGGTGGCTTCAAAGTCCTGAAATCATCACTAGTAACTCTATTCTTGATCCCCTTGTGCATGCCATCATCTCCATGCTTGGTCTTGCTCTAGTATTCATCCCTCTTATACATGCCAGGCCCTTCATTTACAAGCAAAAAAAATGTATCCAATTTAGGCAGCATCACATTCTCATGAACATTAGAATCATTACCAAGAAACGAAAGTACCTGATAATTTAATTAGCGTGCGCGAGCTCTAGTAATTGGTCCAGTGGTCCAGTATGTATAGCAGTAGGAGCTGTGGGTGTAACAATGGTATTGATGTCCTCATTAGAAACACACAACAATATGATCCTACAGACTACTAGAAAATGGTGGTGGTGGGTGTCACAAATCTGTCAAGCAAATCTCAAATTCTTACCAGTTCTTACCCAGCAGCTGGCGGTGATCGGCAACCGATGTAGTCAAAACTCTCAAAGCTTGGATAGAACAATTACCAGGGAGAGTCAAACGCACGACGTAGATGTATGTGGAGCTGGGAAGGCTTATGATGTGGTAGCAAAAATATCAGCAATAATCAATTCAGAGATGCAAAGTTGAATAAACGCTCAACTACGGTACTGTGCTGGTCCTCGGCTAGACCGTGCTATAGACGCGAGCCTAGAACACGAACAAAATCATGGCGCTGCACATAAACAAGGAAGGAGCACACTCTGAATTTTTTCTTTTTTCCTCTTTTTTTGCTCCGCAACAAATTTTTTTCGAAGAAGTCTACAAATGGTCTAAAAACTGCCTAGCCAGAACTTACCAGACTTAGTTTTTTTTAGTTTGGAATTATTTTTCTACTACGGATAGCACCGAATTTCGGGAGTCCTACTCTATCATGACTTGAAGTATCGCATGATCTGGAACTCAAAAACAAAGCAACAAATATTGGACTCGGACTAGGACTGGTGGCGGAGATGAATCTGGTTGAACTCGGACTGGTGGTTGTATATGGCCATGGTATATCTCGACTTGGATTGGTGGTGGTATATGGCGATGGTATATGCGGACTCGGATTGGTGGTTGTATTTGGCGATGGTATATGTGGACTCGGATTGGTGGTTGTATATGGCAGCGATGATGTATATGGTGGGGTGGTGGTATATGGCAATGATGATGACAATGGTGCGGCGACGGCGTGACAACCTGTGAACAGAACTCGAAACTCTAAAGGACTCACTACAAAAAAATACACTTCCGTGATGATACATGTTTGTCACAGTAGGTCACGTTTTCTATCATGCATGTACATCCATGAAAAATTTATAACAGAATCAAGATAGTCATACCTGTGCTGTTGTAGAAGTGTTCCATGACATTACCAAAATTATCATCACGGAAGTGTCCACGTCCATGACAATAAATCGCGTGTCACAGAAGTGCTTTCGTCAAGGGTGACCGACACGTGGCATCCACCGTAACGGAACACCGTTAAGCTATCGGGTCCGATTTTGGATCCAATAACCTGTTAACAGCCCCGACCAATGGGGATTTTCCACATGTAAAATCATCATTGGATGCAGGAAACACGTGTCGGCTCACCGTTGGGATAGATGTCATCCACTCATTGGACCCAAAGCGCCTATGATACGTCGACACGTGGCATGGCCCAACAAAGGCCCATTCCTGAGAAAAGGCCGGCCCATTTGACTTGGTCAAAAGGTGGCGGGCCGGCCCACGACAAGCCTGTTAACAGCATGTTCGCATATAGCCCATTTACAGCCCGCTAACCCAGGGCCCATTTACGGCATGTTCGAATTAGGCCCAGTAGCGTCATTTGGGCCATCCAATATAATTCCAGCTCGTTTTAACTTCCGGCCCATGTATGGCCCATGACGTCTTTTGGCCCATATGAGGCCCTTAGTAACCCTCGGCCCATTAACGGCCCGTGGTAAAACTGGCCCGTAATGAACAGTGTATCACTTTATACCCATCAACGGCCCATTATTCCGTTGGGCCATTTCCAGCCCATGTTATCTTTCGGCCTTCTTAGGGCCCATTTATTCTTGGGCTCATTTCTAGCATTCATTTACTTTCGGTCCGTTACTGTCATTTTCTGCTTGTGGGCCAAATATAGTCTGTGGTTATAGTCGGCCCGTTTGTGGCCCGTTAATATGTTGGGTCATTTTCATAGCATCATCAAATACGGCCTATTAACAACGGCCCGTTATGGTCGGCCCATGGACGAACTATTTCAACTCTAGCCCATTTACGGCCATAATGTGGTCTGTTATTGGCCCATGTTTGGCCAACCGATCATACGGCCCGTAGAAGGCCCATTGATGATATGCCCCGTAGAAGGCCCATTATGTCTATGCCCCGTAGAAGGCCCATTGTTTCTATGGCCCTTAGAAGGCCCACTGTTTCTACGGGCCATAGGAGGCCCATGTTAACTACAGTAAATATGTAGCCCATTTTTAATGTGGCCTAGTTTTAAAAAATAGGTTATTGCGGCCACTAGCAAAACGCGGAAAAAGAACTGCACTGACAACAAGAAAACAAATAAACAAGACAACGGAAATAAATAAGCAAGCAACTTTCGCTAGGCTATCATGGCTATTACACATATTACATCCATTGGGCATCAAAGTTCGCCACAAGTGCAAATATAGGGAACAAAGCAGCATATAAACGCCACAGCAAAACAAGTCCAGGACTGAAACCACTTTAGAAGAGCTCAAGAAATAATATCCTGGGTACCCATAATGCTAGCAAGATGCTTAGCAAGCTTATTAACTTTATCTTGTTTGGCGCTTAAATCCTCCAGCACTTGTTGTTGCACCAGAAAGTATGCATCTGAATTATGCAGGGACTTCCTCAGTCCTTCAGCTTCCTATCGCATAACATCTGATCGATGTCTTTCAACTTGAAGTTGAGACTCAAGAAGCCGAACTGATTTAGGCAGCGAGTTTGAAGAGCTGGTGCCAGTAGTAGTAGCCAGTAACTCGAACACTACATCAAGACAGGACTTTGGGGTTGTCTCAGTGTCTTCAATATAGTTGTTATCAGCTTTCTTGGAGAACAACAGGGATGTCTCACTATCTTGAACCTGATCTGCATTACTTCCTTTACCATTGCATAACGGGGTACTCTTCTCCAATATGTTATCTGTGTTCTAAAGGAAAAAAACAAACAAACACATCACAGGTTTACAATGTAGTATATGAAACTCATTTTGGTAAACCAGTTCAGTAGTAAGGTGGACAGGATAACAGCATGAGACAAACATATATCTATGTAGTATGGTCTATATCATTCTAGTTTATGTTGCCAAATCAAGATAGATATAGTTCGAATCATATCTATTTAAGACAAAACAGCATATACAGAATATAAGTGTGGGAAACTACACAACAATAACAACACTTGTAATGTGCATGGCATGAGAACATAACTATTTATTCAATTGAAACTGAAATCAACATAGATCAAGTTACAACAACAAACATGTTAAAGAAACAGGTTTAAAACATACTTGTTGCGCCATTGGAGTTTCAATTGCATCCTTCAAATTTGAAATTAGTTGGTATGAGTAAATACAGTGATGCAAGAGCAAAGTAGTATGAACCATAGCTACGGAACCTGACCTGAGAACAACTCTTCTTCTGCTTTAAGCGTTGACTTGGGGTTCAGAGTGGTGGTCCTCGTGCTTTGGGCACTACAGTTGCCTTACTAACTACTCGTGTTTGGGTACTCTGTGGTAGGGACGGTGTTGTGTCAACGGGAACTGGGTTACTATCTGCTAGGGTTGGGGTTAGAAGGGGTGTAGCTGGTCCTCTGTCCAACTGGGTAGGGGTACAATCTGCGTCAGTCTAGGTTATGTGTGGTGGGGCTGGTTCTTGGGCAAGTACAACCGTGGTTCTATCTCCATCGACAGGTAGCACGATCTTTTCTTAAGACCATGTTTTTACTCCCACAGATACTGCCATCACCCCCTCCAATTGAAATGGCTGATAAATAAGAAAAGTAATTGAATGCACAGACATTGTAAGATAGACAGGTGCAATGGATAGTAGGGAAGAAAACAGGGCATGAAATAATTCACATTTATGTTGTCTAACCAAACAGAATAGCGGGACTTAATTTCAAATATATGATGGCTAATTAAACAGGCTAGCATGACACAATTTCACATGTATGATGGCTAACTAAACAGGATAGAATGACATACTTCAAAATATGACAAGTATGTAAACAGGATGACGTGATATAACTATACGATGTGTCTATTAAAGTGGTTGGCATGCCATAGATCACAAACATGTCATCGATGGAAACATGATGGCATGATATAATTCATGGATAGAATGACATAATTCAAAATATGATGACTATGTGAACAGGATGAGATGATATAACTGTATTATGTCTTTAAAAAATGAGTTGGCATGCCATAATTCGGATATTGCTGTCTATGTAAACAACATGGCATGATATAATTCAAATATATGATTTATATACTAAGGAAGTGAGCAGAGGGCAATCGCATATATGATGTGTCAACTAAGGATATGGCATTCAATATCGTCTATATGATGTAAAAACTAAGCATTGCAATACAACATATGCATGATATGAGTAATATAACACTGCCAAGTTTGAGCATACACCTCAGGGGGATAATAGGACTAGTCATCTGCCTCTGAATCCTCCTCTGAAGAGCTATCTGTAACCAGCAACATATCTGCTTCACCGGGTAGCATTGTCTGCTCTAAAGACCTTGTTTTCACTCCAGATTTCTCCATCACCAATTCAAATGGCTGATGCACAGGAAGAGCAGTTGAATATACAAACATTGTCGACAAAAGCAATGAGAAATACAAAAAAAGGAGGGCATGATATAATTCACATATATGGCGCTTGGCTAAACAACATGGCATTGCATAATTCACATATATAATGCCTTGCAACAAGATAGCATTGCATAATTCACATATATAATGTCTTGCAAAAAGATGGCATTGCATAATTCACATATATGGTAATTAGACACTAAACAGGTGGCATTCACACAAATCATGTCTAAACTAAGCAAATGACATAGCAATGCAAGATACCATACACACGATATGAGCAACATAACCCTGCCAAGTTAGAGCATGCACCTCGGGGGGGAATAGGACTGGTCATCTGTCTTTGAATCCTCCTCTGAGGAGCTATCTGTAACCAGCAAGACATGCGCTTCGTCAGATAGCATTGTCTCCTCTAAAGACCTTGTTTCCACTCCAGATTTTTCCATGACCGTGCCGAATGGCTGATGCACAAGAAGAGTAATTGAATGTACTAAAATTGTTGAAAAATTTAACAGGTAATAAAAAAATGATGTCATGATATAATTCACATATAAGATGACTGGCTAACCAGGGTGGCATTGCAAAATTCACATATATGATGCCTGGCTAAACAAGATGGCATTGCATGATTCACATATATGATAAAGAAACTAAACAGATGGTATTGACACAAAGCATGTCTAAACTAAGCAGATGACATCTTTGATGTATACAGTAAGCAATGCAAGGCACCATATGCATGATATTACCAACATCAACATGCCAAGTTAGAGCGAAGACCTCATGGGGTAAATAGGAGTGGTCTTCTGCTTCTGAATCCTCCTCAGAATAGTTATCTTCCTCTTGATTACGATCCGAAATGGGTGGAGGGGGGTTGCCTTTGCGCCCACCATGGAGCGACGTCTGCATGAAATTTTATTGCCACACAAGGCTCGTCTCTTTTTCTCTACATGTTTAGTTCCATTGTGTACAATAACTGACATGCATAGGAATAAAACATAGTGAGATTATGTAAGGAGTGCATGCACAAATCCAGAGTGAAGGTAGAAAACTGTGCATAGACCCAAAACCAATGATAGCAGGCAGATAATAGCTTTAGTTAAAAATACAGATAATGGCCCCTTTAATGTTTGTTTGCACCCAACATGAAACTCATAGTAGACACCCGAGATTAACCAGATAGTAGACAGATAGTACTGATTGCTTCCCCAATATTTAGCCCACAACCATTTAAAAACTCAAGTTTCAGCATCAATTTGGACCTGAGTCGGAGTCTAATAGGTGAACACGACGATAAAGTAGCATGTCATCATATTAAGCGATGAATAACATAAGCAGACACGGAAGAGTGTGACCTCTCTTGCGGATCTGTGTAGTCCTCAAGGTAATCTGCTCAGTTGATGATGGTAATGCAGTTGTCGTTGCTGTCGGCAGCTGGGAAGAAGATCTGAGGTGGCGAAAGACAGTCTGGAGAGCGGATCCCTGTTGTGGTGAACCCTTCCGTCGTTGGAGCAGCTGAGCTGGGGTGGAACACAGCACCACAGGAGCAGCACAACCCACACAAGGTTTTCTTTGACACATATCTGTAACAGAAGTAATTGTGTAAGGGCTTGTTTGAATTTGAGGATTCTAACAATGCAGGGATAGGAAATAGACAGGAATAGGATAGGAATGCACGTGCAAAACAGAGAATTTAAAACACAGGATTTCTGCCAACCTGGGTGTTTGGTTCACAAGAATTGGAAGATCACAGGATGCAAAGAAGCATGGTGAGATTAAGTCAAATGACAAGAAGTGTACAACCTCTTTGGTGAAGCCATGTCGATCTCAGCGTGATTGGGTTGACAGGTGAGGATGCTCCGGCTGACTTGGCTGTCGGAGGAGGGGAAGAAGATCTTAGGCGTCTGGAGATGGAGCCCGAGGTACTGCTCCACTGTGATGGAGGGTTTCGTCGTTGGAGCAGCTCCGGTGAGTTGTCCGACGCCGAGGTTGAAGCAGGACAAGAGAGACAATGTTAACCTGAGTGGAATTCTAATAGCATCTCCAATAGATGACGTAAAATACATAACCACAAAGTGCTAGAGGTATACATCGGCCGCTCATCTCTGAACTTAATTGTAGAAACTGAATTTAGCTACCGAAACTGAACTTAACTGTCGAAACAGAATTTTGCTGTCGAAACTGAATTTCACTGTCAAAACTGAATGCACTAGAGGTGAGGCAACAAGTCAGACGACTGACTTTTTCATCTCTGGTCAGTCGATTTTGCAACCGTTGGATACGAAATCAAGGGCCTGCAGTTCATCTTCAACCTCCACCCCCCTGAGCAGTCGGCCACTGAAAGTGCGTTATATCGACTAGAGGGGGTGAATACGCGATTTTTATGTATTCTTCACTGAGGAATTTTAGGGTGAGAAAATTCCTGAGTGAAGAACTACTTGCAGCGGAATAAGTACTCAGAAGTAAACATAACAGAGCATGAGCTTGGTCTTCATGATGGAATGAAAACAAGCACAGAGTACAGAAAGCGTAAACACGGGATAAACAGAATGAAGACAAACAGACTAAAGAAGTTGAGCTAAGGAAATAGAGAAAGTCTCCAGTCAAAGTCTTCAAACAGATATGAACAAGCACACAACACATAAATGAGGAAATGGAAGGGTTGAGGAAATGGAACCAGTTAGCTTGGTGAAGACAATGATTTGTAGACCAGTTCCAACTGTTGTGACAGTTGTACGTCAAGTTAGGGTGGCTAGGCATTTGAAACTGAGGACACACAGTCCCGGACACCCAGTCCTGAACACGCAGCTCGGGACACTTAGTCCTCACCGTATTCCCCTTGAGCTAAGGTCACACAGACCTCGCCCAATTACTCGTGGTAAGTCTTCAGGTGACTTCCAAACCTTCACAGACTCGGTCACTCGGTGATACACAATTTCCTCTTGGATGCTCTAGACCATGACGCCTAACCGTCTGGAAGATGCACAGTCTTCAAAGGTAACAAGCGTCGGATCCACGCAGGATCAATCTCTTTAGTGATGCTCAATCACTTTGGGTTTGTAGGTGTTTGGGTTTGGGTTTTCCTCACTTGATGATTTTCACTCAAAGTCCTCGAAGGATGGGATGCTCTTAAATGACAAGTGTCAGTTTCTCTCGGAGCAGCCAACCAGCTAGTGGTTGTAGGGGGTGGCTATTTATAGCCTAGGGAGCAGCCCGACATGATAAGACATAAATGCCCTTCAATGATATGACCGTTAGGTGGGTAAATATTTTGGGACAGCTGGCGCATATCACAGCAACTGTCGGAATTTTGAGTATCAAATTCCTCAGGGCTATCATGTTCCTCACTGTGTAGGCAATCCGCACTGGCGAATTTCTAACTCCTCTGTCAGAACAAATTCCTCAGAGACGAGAAGAACTTCGTCTCTGTCACTGAAGAAATTTGACTGAACTGTATGAGATTTCCAATGGCTTCACTCGAAGGGTAGATGTAGGATTTGAGTTGAGCATCACTTGGAAATTTTTCGTTAGTATTTCCTTGACCCCCTTTAACTGTACAGTGTTTCCTATGACTCGAGAAAGAGAAAGTGAAACTACAAAAAAAAGTCTTCATGCTTCATGTTCCTTGAATGAATACCAAGTCTTCGGGATTACACCAATTCTTCACTTTCAAAGTCTTCAGAAATACAAAGTCTTCAGTCGAAGAACTTCATTTTTAGGGGTCGGCTTTCTCTGTAAATATCAAACTCCTCATAGACTTATAGGCATGTGTACACTCAAAAACGCATTAGTCCCTCAACCTGTAAGTCTTCAATACACCAAAATCACTAAGGGGCACTAGATGCACTGACAATGTCCCCCTTTTTTGTGATTGATGACAATATAGGTTAACTTTTCAATGGGGATAAACATATGAAGTGTAAATACTAAAATTGAGGAATTTGATTGCAAGATATAGAAGAACTACCCCTGAAGATGTGCATAGTGAGGATTTTGCTTTTGAAGCAATGAACACTTTGAAGAGTAGAATCATGGAGATCTCTCCCTATATCTTGTAATTCATACACACATTTAACATATAATATGAAGAATTTGAAATGCATGATGAAATATGGTGACTGATGTAATTCAGCATGTGTGCATTAACATTAATGAGGAATAAGCATGCAGAAAAACTCAGCAAAAGTATCAGACCACCATAGAGTTTAAGTTTACAAGTCGATCCAACAAAATTCTTCAAAAGAACGAGAGTTGTAACTTAGAAAAAAATGCCCAATAAGTAGACCCGCTTGAAGACTAACTCAAATTTCTCCCCCTTTGTCATCAAATGACCAAAAGAGATGAAAAATGAGGACTAACGCCCCTGAGGAATGTCATGTTGATGGAGGAGTGCCAGTGTTGTTGGGGTCATTTGTTGTTGTAGGGCCTGCCGCAGTGTCGTCCAAGTCTTCAAACTCATCGGTGTTGCGGGATGAAGAATATGAGCTGGCCACCAAGGAAGGAACTTTGACTTTCTTGAATTTCTTCGCTGGAGGTGCAGACCAGTCAAAGTTCTCCTTGAGACCCATTTGCTTCAGATATTCTTCACCATACAGATGTGATAAGATAGTCCAGGTGCGACCAAAAACTTCATGGAGGTAGTAATGGTTTTTCTTCACTGCATTATGTGTAGCAGTCATGTTGTGAAGAAGAGAACCAAACTGACGCTTAACCCATTTATGGTTTCGATCCACATTCTAGTGAAGACTAAGAAGCAGCTCACGGTCAGTCATCACCCTGGGAGCTGTGGCTTGAGGATTTGGCTTGGATGCATGTGCAGCAGAATCATGAGTGGCAGAGTCATCATTGGTGGAATAAGATGCAGCTTTGCGAAACTGACCATCCAATGGACGAATGCCTTCATCAATGACAGCAGGTGTGTTGCCCTTTTCATCAGGTGAGGAATAAGTCTGCTTGAGGAATTCAATTGGGGGCAGGTAGCTGAGGTGACTCTGAAAGTCAGCCTTGTAGTTTAGTGAAGACCTTGTTCTGAGGAATCTCATAATCCAAGGAGCATAAGGCATCAACTCAAACGGAGAGAGTGCAACATTTTCCAGAATCCTCATGAAGAAATCATGATAATTGATAGGAATGCCATGTATGATGTTGAATAGAAGATTCTTCATGATGCCAACAATTTCCTCATCAAACGAGTCGTGGCCTTTGATAGGACTCATTGTCCTCGTCAGAATGCGATAGACTGTTCTGGGCACATATAGCAATTCCTTCATGAGGAATTTGGTCCTTGGCACTTGACCGGGCTTTAGGGGCTTCATCAGCACTTGCATGTAATGGGCAGTGAGTTCAGGCTTCTGGTATAGACAGCGAGCTCCTTCAGGGGGTGGATTAATGGGAAGGGCGTGAAGTAATTCAGAGGCTGGTGCTTTATAATGAGTGTTATCGGTCATCCAGTCCAATACCCAAGTGTTGATATCATCAGGATCACCTGTGATGTGCAGTGTAGCGTAGAACTGAAGAATAAGCTCTTCATTCCAATCAACAATATCAGAGAAAAAGTTGAGGAGGCCTGCGTCATGAAGCACACTGATGACAGGAGAGAAGCAAGGCAGTGATTCCATGTCCACGTGAGGAATACGCTCATGGTAGAATACTTTATCCTTGTTGAAGAGCGGTGAAGAATAGAAATTGGCCAGGCTGGCAGTCCAGAAGCACTTCCTCCTAAGACGAGCAAAGTCATAAGGATTGTAGTCTGTGAAGAATACATTCACGCCGAAGAAGTCATCAGCCTTGAATTTCTGCTTCTTCGAGAAAGGATCCTTTGGCTTGGGCTAAGGGGTATAGGTCAATTGCATCACCACCTCAGGAATCGCAATCTCAGGATCCACAGGCTGAGGAATGCTAGGTTCTTCTTCGGTGGCAGCCTGGGACTTCAATTCTTCATTTACATTTTCTTCAGCACTAGTGGCTAGAATGTCTTCATGGACAGGCGGTGTGGCATGAGGTTCTTCAGGTCCCATTTGTACTTCAGTAGTGACAGGGGACTGAGGAATTTGTTGTAGGGTGTGCACAGAGGAGAATTGGGATGCTGACTTTCCCAAAAGTCGTCGTTCAGCACTAGAGTTGTGCATCCAATGTCCACATCTTCGTCTTCATTCATTTCTTCAACGCCGGCCTCTTCAGCAGTAAACTGGGGCATGGGCAATGAGACTATTGGGGTTGAAGGGATTGCATCCGCTTCAATTTCTTCATCCAACTGCTCCAAAGAAGCAGCAGAAGGAATGTCTTCATCGGATCCGCTTGGGATCACGTATTCTTCATCAAAAGGTACAAGGTCCTTTGATGGCATGGATGAGACAGGAACAACATCAATTGGATTTTCAAACAAGCTGGTCAACTGCTTCATCTTCTTCGGAGCTGAAAAATCCGATGCAGTTGATGCCTTCCTTTTCTTCACAGTTGCATGCTCTGCGGCCTTGGTCTTCTTCACATCTGATGCAGATGGAAGGATCGGAGTTCGTGTAGGCGCAGGAGGAGTAGAGGAATTTGGTTCAAGATCTTCAGGCACAACTGATGCAGTTGCCCTGACTTCTTCATTTTCTTCAGGCGCAACACTAGTGGTTGCCTTGGCAATTTCTTCAGCGGCTGGAATGCAGTCATCAGCCTTGGTACTAGCATTTTCTTCAGCAGCCTGAGTATCATCAGCAGTGCTGGCATTTTCTTCAGTGGGCTGAGCAGATGCCTCAGCCTGAGGATTTTCTTGTTGCGTTGGGGCTACAACATTGGAAGTGAACTGTTCAGTTAGTTTCACAAAATGGACCTTGGCTCCCAGCCAATCAGCGCAGTATGCGTCAAATTCATCACTGAGTTTCTTGATCTCAGATTGAATAGTGACAAGTTCTTCAGTTCTCATAGAGACAACATTTTTCTTTAGGAAGCACTCCTTTTTGTACTGCGCCTTCTTCAATTGCCTGGCCTTTTCAAATTTCCATTTTTCTTCCTGAATGAAGTGAGTCAACATATGACTTTGGCGAGGAGTCAACTTGAAGTCAGGCATAGGAGTGTTGGGGTCCTTGTGCCAGAGATCAATGTAATCAAGGATCAATTTTGGATCCAAAAGCAGAGGCACACTTGTGCCTTTGGCTCTAGCGGCCCTGAGTTGCCTATCCCTGATGATTTCAGCAAGTTCTTCATCATCAGCATCATCTTCATCAGACGGCACTTGAAAGGCGACCTGCTTCTTGTGAGGACTTGGCCGAGAGCCTCGTCCAGCAGTGGCCTTTGTCTTCACCAGAGAGGGGCCAGTTGATGAATTTGGTGCAGCTGCAGAACTAGCAGAAGTTCCTGAGGCAATAGAGACGTCTATTGTCCTTTGGCACGTGGCGAGATGCACAGGTACTGAGGATTTTGACAGAGGAGCTGAGGACTTTGGAGGAGCTGGTGCGGCTTGAGGAATTGGCTGTGATGGCTTTGAAGAATCTGGCCGTAAGGGCATTGCTAAGGAATTTGGCCGTGAGGGCATTGGGGTTGAAGCACTTGGCTTATGAGCCGGCTTCTTTGGCATGGCCTTCTTTGGCTTGCTTGCAGAGGCCTCAGCAGTGGCAGTAGCAGCAGCAGAGTCTTCATTAAATTTCCTCACTGCTTCCTTAGCTACTCTGGCTAGCTTGGCCTGGCGCTTGGCCCATTCATCAGGATAGTCCTCACCGCGCTTGAGGCTGGTGGGATCAGCTTCTTGGCCAGGTGCCAATGGAGGTCTTGGGCATGGAGGATTAAGAGCGAATTTCTTCATATAGTTGGGAGTAACATATCTGTATTCCCTCCATTCCCGTGCCCATCTCCTCTCTATCCTTTGGATGCGCACTTTGCGCTCATTCTTAGTTTCCTTTCCATGGGTGGCCTCATCAGGAGTGCAATAATCCTTGTATATATCCTCAGGGATTTCAAACGCAGTGTTGACTTCCAGCTTCTTTCCTCCCTTCTGAGGTTTCTTGCCATCTGCCATTTTCTTCAGCTGAGGGTTTTGAACGATTGAGTTCTCTGAAGAGGTATGCAACTTTTCTTCGAGGAATGCTGCAAATGAGTTAAGTTGATGAGAACCTAGAGATTCAGCGGCGAACATGTGTACCTGTGAACAGAGTATAGTTGCAAGGAATTTGGAGAGGTCATATGCGTTCTCAGAAGGTTTTGCAATAAGAACAAGTTTGAGGAATTTGACCGGATAAATCTTGAGGAATTTCACTAAGAGTTCTTTGACTTAGGTTCCAGAGTTGTACAGATTTGAAAATCCACACAACTGAGGAATATTGAAGAAAAATGTTGCTTAGAGAAACAGATCAAGAATAGATGATATGAGAGGTGTCTAGTGTGTGAGGATTTGAAGAATAAACACCTTTTGAGGATTTGAAGAAAACATCTGAATCAACAAGGGTAGTAAAAGTAACTTTTAATTACCCTGGACGAAGAACACAATGAACTAGAAAGTGTAGATTTGAAGCTCGTCGGTTCAGATCTTCCACGCCCTAACTTGGGTGAGGAAGACAGCTACTGCGGTGGCGGAGTGAAGAAATCTGCGTCCAGGGTGAGTACGGTGGCGACGAGGTCGAGACAGTGAAGCTCTTCCTCGCCGGCGACGATGGAAGTAGTAGCGGTGCTAGGGTTTGAGAGCTCGAGCGAGAGAGGGAGGTCGAGCGGAGTAAAAGTGAAGTGAGGAAGGGAGAAGGGTATTTATAGCCGAAGTGAAAAACTGCCCGCCCGAGGAAATAGGACGAACGTGCCCCTAACCTTTCTCATTCGCATGACATGTGTCACCCACGTACTGAGAGGTGACGATCGTGTGCGATCGCGGGTGAATAGGATAAGTATTGTCGTAGAATGTGTAACGGTTTGAGCAGCAAAGGCCGGAAATTCAAATAAGATAAGTTTAAAGTTCCGTTCACAATTTCTTCAGCTGACAAGGACACAGTGAAGATTTTGAACGAGTTTCAAATAGAACGCACATGAAGAATTTGTGAATAGACTGGGTTGAGTTTAGCATAGAGGGGGAAAGGGTCCGATCACATTCACTTAGCAGAACAGGCAACTTGAAGAATTAGCAATAAGTGAATGCTATATATATATATATGTATGTATGTATAGTCAATGAAGAAAAACGACGGAAATGGTGAAGACAATCCTAGTTGAAAAACAACTGAGGAATTTCAAAACTGAGGAAAAACTCAAATTGAAGATTTTTCAACTTTTGGTGGTGGAGTGACCCACCATATAAGAATGATAATTTCAGACACAGCGTACAATTGTCGTAGGGTTCTGAGAATCAAATTCTTCGTTAATTTCTTCACACTTAGAGTGTTATTCTTCATTGATTGAAGAAAAACGTTTCTTCATGTGTTGCACATCTAAGTCATCAATTTTGCATAAGTGTTAGGATAAGTGTCCTTTTCAAAGAACATTTGAAGATTCTAGGATATTTAGCTCACACCGCAACTTGCTAAATCTTTTCTCATCCAAGGGCTTAGTTAAGATATCTGCTAGCTGTTCTTCAGTCTTCACATGCTCAATAGAGATGTCGCCCTTCAACACATGATCACGAAGAACATGATGACGAATCTGAATGTGGTTTGTCTTCAAGTGTTGAACTGGGTTATGAGCAATCTTGATGGCACTCTCATTGTCACAGTAGAGTGGCACATTCTTCACGTTAACGCCGTAGTCCTTGATAGTTTGCTTCATCCATAGTAGTTGAGCACAGCAAGAACCAGCAGCAATGTACTCAGCTTCAGCAGTAGACAGTGATACACAGTTTTCTTTCTTCGAGGACCAATAGACCAAGGATCGTCCGAGGAAATGGCATGTGCTAGATGTTGACTTGCGGTCCACACGGTCACTAGCATAGTCAGAGTCTGAATATCCAATGAGATCAAAAGCCGAGCCCTTGGGATACCATAATCCAAGTGTTGGTGTGTGAGCTAGATATCGAGGAATATGCTTCACAGCCTTATGGTGTGATTCCTTCGGTGTAGCTTGAAATTGGGCACACATGCAAACACTAAGCATAATATCTGGCCTAGATGCACATAAGTACAATAAAGAACCAATCATGGAGCGGTATACCTTTTGATCAAAGTCAATACCATTTTTATCAGTGCATAGATGGCCATTTGTGGGCATAGGGATTTTGACTCCTTTGCAATCTTGCATGCCGAATTTCCTCAGTACATCCTTGAGGTATTTCTCCTGAGATATGAATATGCCATTGCGCTGTTGACGAATCTGAAGACCTAAGAAGAATTTCAGTTCTCCCATCATAGACATTTGATATTCTTCACTCATCATATAGGCAAATTCCTGACTGTAACATTGGTCAGTACAGCCAAAAATAATATCATCAACATAAATCTGGCACACAAACAATTCACCATCATAAGATTTAGTGAAAAGAGTTGGGTCAAGTGAACCGAGTTTGAAGCCTTTCTTCATGAGGAATTCCTTCAAAGTATCATACCACGCCCGTGGGGCCTGCTTGAGGCCATAGAGGGCCTTATTGAGTCTGAATACTTTGTCAGGATGCTTTGGATCTTCAAAACCTGGGGGCTAAGCAACATATACTTCTTCCTCAAGCTTACCATTGAGGAATGCACTTTTCACATCCATTTGATATAAGATGATATCATGATGGTTAGCATAAGCAAGTAATATGCGAATAGCTTCAAGTCTAGCAAAAGGTGCAAAAGTTTCATTGAAATCATTTCCTTCAACCTGTGTGTAGCCTTGAGCTACAAGCTGTGCCTTATTCCTCAACACAAGGCCATTTTCATCTTGCTTGTTGCGGTAGATCCACTTTGTATCGATGATGTTGTGCTTGTGAGGATCTGGACATTTGACCAGTTCCCAGACGTTGTTGAGCTCGAATTGATGCAATTCCTCTTGCATAGCTTGAATCCACTCAGGCTCCAGAAATGCTTCATCTACCTTAGTGGGCTCTGTGATAGAGACGAAAGCAAAGTGCCCACAAAAGTTAGATAAATGTGAAGCTCGTGAGCGCGTGAGAGGACCTGGAATGTTGATGTCGCTGATGATTTTCTCAATTTGCACTTCATTTGCAATGCGAGGATGAGCGGGTTGTCGTTGAGGAATTTGATCAGCATTTTCTTCAGCACCATTTTCCTCAGGTGCATCAGCATGACGTTCTTCATGTTCTCGAATGACTTCTTGAGCAGATTCTTCGGTAGGAATGACATCCTCAGTAGCCTTGAACTTAATAGATTCCTCAGGAGGTATTTCATCTGTCACAGGAGGTAGGTGCTCTCTTTGCGAGCCATTAGTCTCATTGAACCGCACATCTATAGTTTCAACAACCTTGTGGTGATAGGTGTTGAAGACTCTGTAGGTGTGCGAGTCATTACCATAACCGAGCATAAAACCTTCATGTGCTTTCGGTGCAAATTTAGAATTGTGATGAGGATCTCTAATCCAACATTTTGCACCGAAGACTTTGAAATAACTCACATTGGGTTTCTTGTCGGTGAGGAGTTCATATGCAGTCTTCTTGAAGAATTTGTGAAGATATACCATGTTGATGATGTGGCACACAGTATCAATTGCCTCAGGCCAAAAGCGAGGAGGCATATTGTACTCATCAAGCATAGTGCGAGCCATCTCAACAAGAGTCCTGTTCTTGCGCTCCACGATGCCATTTTGTTGAGGAGTATAAGGAGCAGATAACGCATGAGTAATACCAAGTTCATCAAGATAGTCATCAAGACCAGTGTTTTTGAACTCAGTTCCATTATCACTTCTGATGTGCTTGATCTTCACACCAAAGTTGGTTGAGGCCCTCGAGGAAAATCGTTTGAAGACTTCCTGCACTTCAGTTTTGTAAGTGATGATATGCACCCATGTATATCGAGAATAATCATCGACAATGACAAAGCCATATAAAGATGCAGCATTAGTAAATGTGGCATAGTGAGTAGGGCCAAAGAGATCCATGTGAAGCAATTCAAATGGTCGAGTAGTAGTCATGATAGTCTTCGCTGGATGCTTGGCCTTGGTCATCTTTCCAGCTTCACAGGCTCCGCATAAGTGATCCTTGAGGAATTTGACATTCTCAATGCCAATGACATGCTTCTTCTTCGCGAGCGTGTGCAGATTCCTCATGCCAGCATGATCAAGTCGTCGATGCCATAGCCAGCCTTCTGAAGCTTTTGCAAGTAGACATGTTGAAGGTTGTGGTCCTGTAGAGAAATTAACATTATACAAACCTCCTCTCCTAAAGCCTTCGAACACTTTGGAATTGTCAGCTTCCATGATCACAACACAATGATACTTGCCAAATACAACAACCATATCAAGATCACAAAGCATTGAGACAGACATGAGGTTGAACCCTAAGGACTCGACAAGCATGACTTTGTCCATGTGTCGATCCTTTGAGATTGCAACCTTACCTAGACCCAATACCTTGCTTTTGCCTTTCTTAGCATAGGTGATATGCTTCAGATGTGATGGAGATAAAGCAGAGTCCATCAATAAGCTCCTGTCACCAGTCATGTGATTTGTACATCCACTATCGAGGACCCACTCAGTGGCTTTGGGTTGATCATCCTGCAGATGAATTAGTGCAACTTACGAACTCATATACTTCAGCAGTGAAGAATATGGTATCAATTTCATCAGATCAATTTCATCAAGCAATAGAATAGATAAAGCAGTATGAGGACGTGAGAAATGAAAATTCATTTCTTCATGATTAGCTTGCATCCTTTCAAGCAAATTCAGGTCTCCAGCAAATTCTTCAGACGATTAAGTTCGTCTAGAGACCTGACCCTGCATAAGAGATTAGTTCTTTTTCTTCACCACCCACATCTGAAGGGGTGGCAAAGAGTTCATCATTCTGCGAGATCCATAAGAGAAAGGTGGCATAGATGCCAATCCACTTCGTTTCACATAAGAGGGGTTAGGGTAAGCATAGGAGTAAGAAGAGAAATTCTTTGAGGACTTATGAACATAATGATTTGAAGAATAATGCACATATCCATAATCCTTAGATCTTCCCTGTGAAACAGACGGGTTAGCACGATGATGTTCATATGAGGACTTTAAGCCTTTTGAGGAATTTGATCCATGTGAGGAGTTTGGTCCGAATGAGAACTTGGATCCATATGAAGAATTTGGTCCATATGAAGAATTTGATCTGGGGTTCCTATTCTTCACAGGTGGTGTCATGATGACATTCACCTGAAGATTTTCAAGGAACCTTTTGGGACCCAGATTTTCTTCATAGGAGAACCGTTCCTGCAGTTAGTGCCAACATATCTAGCAAATACTTCACCATTCTGATTTTTGAACAGTTTATAATTGGAGTCAAATGACTCATCAAAAGAATATGAAGATTCACATGTAAAGACAGATAAAGTAGATGGATCCATTGAAGGTCCCTTTGCAGCAACCCATGAGGTTCTGGGATACTGCTCAGGTTTCCAGTAGGTCCCAACAGCATTAAGTTTCCTCTCAAAGGCAATACCCTCTTTCCTAGGGTTCCTGTTGAGGATCTGCTTTTTAAGCACGTCACAAAGAGCCTGATGCCCTTTGAGGCTTTTGTACATGCCTGTCATATACAATTCCTTCAGCCCTGCATCATCAGTGATACTAGCAATGTCCTCATATGAGGAATTAGTGATAGCAGAGACAATTGAAGAGTTTTCAGCAATGGAAGTATTTGAGCCTTCATGTGAAGAATTAGCAGTTTCACGTTCAATGCACTTCAAACATGGAGGAACAAATTCATCCTGAGTAGCGTTGATCTGTTGAGCAAGTAATGAATCACGCTCCTTCTGAAGATCTTCATAACTCACTCTTAACTGCTCAAGGTCTTGCTTTCTTGGAAGAAATCCTATATACTTAAGAAGTTCACCCCCACTACTTGATTTATCTCAACATGCAGCATAGCCACGTCATCGGCCAATCACATCCAGCCACGTCACACCATGCAATCCACTCAAGCCCACCTCCTCAACTCTGAGCCAGAAAAAATCCCCGAAAGAAAACACGAAATCTTTAGGATTCCCCACTGCCCATGCCCGAAGAAACTCCCTCCTGCTCCTCTTCCCACCGCCAGCCTCCTTCGCTGATGGTAGGAGCCACTTCCTCATCCTGTTCCTCAGCTCTGGATCCTCCTCGCGGCGGCTCTCCGGTTACTCCTCGCGGTGGCGGTGGCATCAGACGCGGCGGCCATCCCTATCGCGCCCCCCGATTCCTGCGGGATCCAGCAGGATGAATCCGTGATGCGATCATCCCCCTCGCCGCCCTAGTATGGGCAAACAACATTAGGAAGGATCAGCTCGCCGGTCTACCACCGCCCCTTCCCCTCGCCTCCTCGTTGCCACCATGACCTGAAGCGGGCATCCCTGAGCAGCACCTGTGCGCACGCCATGGCTCCCCTCTGGTCCCTCCGTCGCGCAGCCGGCCGTAGAAAGGCTGACAGCCAATGCTCAAAGAAGTGCTTAATCAAACAGCGGGTCCATTGAACATTCAGTCGTTGTTTGTCTTCCTCCAGCCGCGACCTTCTACTATCGCAATGGTGGCCTTTCTCCGCAAGCTGGCCTTTTGCAACTGGGGAGGAAGCTGTCATGGTCATTCGGTGCTTCATTTTATTGGTCATGGGCGTGCAGACAAGGACGTACAATTTCAAACTACATCGATGACTTCTTCAAGTTGAAGGTCATGTGCTCTGTGTATTTGTTTGTTTTTTCTAAGAAAAATATCACAGCAACTATACGCCACTTCTTCCGCCCTTATGGAACCCACCCGCTCCAACCGTCTCATACTGTCTTATCATCCCCATTGTTGTCTACAACCACTCAACGACCTGATTTTCTCCAAACAAAAGAAAACATATGCTGCATGTACCTCAAATAATTGGCATTTGACGCTCCATCTCCTAATCTCTTCCACTTCCTCTCCCCCACGTTCTCCATATAAGAAACTGATGGATCTCCTTTTGAAGTCTGTGCTTTGCCTCACCTTATTGCCTTCCCATCGTCCTCCAGCACGGGTGGGTTCAGCCGCACCACTCATACTGCACCGATGGTGATACTCTCTCCTTCTGATGTTTCTTTATGCAGAATTTTTAATCTATGCCAGCAAGGTCTATGTAAATGGAAGGAGATTGCAGTTTGAAAATAAATCTAGGTAATCTTTGTACTCCACTATTTACTCAATATCTTTTTTGAAACTTTGCTAATGTCAATGATAACAAGTTCATTAGATGTTTTTTACGCAGACTTTTGAATCTATATCGACATGGTCCATTGAAAATGGAAGCATATTGTAGTTTGAAAATAAATCTCGATAATCTGTATGCTCCATTGTTTGCTCAATATGTTTTTTTAACCTTGCCGCATTCGGTCATAACACGTTCATTAGTTCATAATTTGCAATTTTGGAACAAAATGAGTGAATAATTTTATGTTCCCTGGTTATCTTATGGACTATCAGTTACTCCCTGCAGTCCTCTATCTTTTACGTCGATGCTTCTCTTAAATCCATAATCCCTGACCCATTTTACTTTGTCGAGTCCTATGGTAATTTTGATTATTGATGGAATTTAAGGTTGATCTTCAACCAATATCCATCGGAGGTTTAGATTGAACAAACAATATGTCGGTGGGAACGACACCTATGGGATCACAAGAATCCGTACTACGGTTAGCGGGGCGCGGGGTCGCGAGAAGAGCGGATCAAACAGATAGTACACAGTTTGTTTATCCAGGTTCGGGCCGCGAGAATGCGTAAAACCCTACTCCTGCTTTGATGGATGTATATTCATGTTCTTGAGCTAGCTCTGGGGCATTAGGAGCTCCAAAAAAGCCAAATCCTTCTCCTGGTCGCCTCGGGCCTCCTTTTATAGAAAAAGGGGTCACCACAATGGCACACAAGAGATGGAAAGGGTACAGTGATGCGGGGTTATCCCTCGCATTACATGACAAGGAGCATTTAATGTGTCTTGCTTAGGTGTCCTTGCTTTATCGGGGACGGGGGAGAAACCTGTCTCGTCCGTCGCCGCTCCTTCTTGTGTCGACACGCGCCCGGGCCAGCGATGCATGTGATGCCATGTAGGTAGGCAGGCAGCTGAGGTCGCGCAGTGGTGGGTCTTCACGAAGATCTGCATGCCGCCACGCAGGTGCCTGCCCAGCTGGTTGGGTCGGCAGCCGCATGCGTACGGTGGTGGAGGTTTAGTCGGCGTGGGCCTGATGGTGGCCCTACGGATGTCCTTGGCAAGGGCCTTGCCGGGGCCCCGGCAAGGGTCTTGCCGAGGCGTCTGCTGTCATCCCCGGCAAGGCGCTTGCCGAGGGTCCCGTGGTCTCCCCTAGCTGGTATCTCGCCAAAGGTCGTCGTCTTCTTAGTGTGTATCTGATCTTGAATGTCTTCACAAAGATCTGCATGCCACCACGAGGATGTCTCCCGAATCCTTGCCCCTTGGGGGCAGCGGACTCAAGGGTAATTTGCTCCGTAGGCGTGGGGCGAGTCGTCGCGGCAAGGGTCTTGCCGGGGTTGCCAAAGCTGTCTCCCGGCAAGGATCTTGCCGGGGGAGTCCGCTTCGTCCCTTTTGCTCTTCGTGGTCTTGGCCTTGGTGTTGTCCTAGTTCCCTTGAGCTTCGGTCTTACCCTGGCTCACCTACCTTGCCTTGCTTGGTGTGGTGGTGCCCGTGGCTCAGACTGTCCGTGCGCAGTTATAGGAGTACAAAAAAGTGTACCAAGTACACCGACAGGAGCCCCCGGGCCTGGGCCACACATAAGCGCAACGCGTTGTTGGGCTAGGCCCAAAAACGGTAAGCGGGCAGGCGGGGCGGTTTTTTACCGCGGTAAGATTTTTTGCGCGCTGCGCTTCCCACGACTCCCGCGCGTGGCGCGGCATGGGGAGGTGCGTGTGACGTGGGCGGCATGCGTGGGGTTGGTCTCTGCACACATGCGTCACGTCGTAGTAAAGGGGCGGTTCGCGTCTTCCCCATAAATGGAGGGAGGCGAGGAGGCGCGGCCCAGTTACTGAATGGGGCCGAGGCGCGGTCCTCAAGGCATCCACTCCCCACGATCACGGGGTGGGGAGAGGTCGCCTCACCCGTCCCCTCGTTTCTGCACGTCCGCCACGTGTCTCCTATGCACTTGGGGTGGCAAACAGCGAAGGCGGGAAACCGGGCCGTCGCTTTTGGGCAGCGGGTCGGTCCTGGCTCCCTGCGCCTTACGTGTTTTGATTGGCCGAGCGGGGCGGCCGAGCCCCAACCCCGTTCCTTTATAAAGAGCGGGAGGGGGGGATGGCGTCCCGCATTCTTCCATCTCCTTCCTCCTTCAGCTTCTGCTCCTCTCTTCCATTCGTCATGGAGAGAGGAAATCCCGGTCCTTCAACGGTGGCAGCGAGGGTCGCCGCTCGACAACACGTCCCTCCTTCTCCTGTGCCTACGGTGGCAGGGCCGGCCGCGAGGGGAAGGGGGAGGGGGCGAGGCCGTGGGCGAGGACGAGGCCGAGGCGCTTGAGGAAGAGGAGGACGGGGTGGCGCGCCGGCCTCGCCTCCGCCAGCAGCTCCTCCTCCAATGGAGGGCCATGTTGGGGATGACCCTTGTGAGTTCTTCGTCAGGCTGCACCGGCCGCCGCGCCGTCGCCTTCGTCTCCCGACTCCATTTGCGCGGGAGATGGAGCTGGATCCGCCGGAGTCATTGCGCTGCACATGAGGGGCTGCGGGATCAGTGGCACGCGGGTTCGCGTCGACTTCCCCGTTCCTCACGTGATGTATCTTCATCGGGGATGGAAGACGTTTGCTCATATCCACAGCTTGACAGAGGGGCTCACTCTCCATTTTAAGCTGATGGAGGGTGGCCTTCTCTCTGTCAAGGTCTTCGGGCACTTTGGGACTCGTACAAGGTGCTGCATGGAGAGCTCTTCTGATAGCGAAGACTCCTCCTCGGGCGGGAGTGACGAGGAGGACAGCGGCAGCGACGACGAGGGTGGTAGTCGGCAGGATGACGGGTCCGACTAGGTGTCGAGTGTCGCTCCGTGCGGCACCGGCGACCCCATCATCCATGTCGCCGGCTCCTTGAACTTCTCAGGGTCGTCTCCTTGGGCGGCTGGCGTTGGGAGGCTGCGGAAGAGGAAGAGGGCGGGCGGCAAGGCCGTCAAGTTGGAGTACGCGGGCACCGATGCCTTCGACGCGTGCTGACGTCCTGCCGCCTCGTCTTCAAGCTCCGCTTCCGGCGCCGCCATCACCATCCAGCCTTTGGATGGCCACCAAGATGTTCTCTCTGCATCTTCTGCCACCCGTAGCTCGCCTAGGTGCTCCCTTTGCCCTTCTCGCCTCCTTGACCTGCCCCCTGAGGAGAGGGACAAGAAAGGGATTACGGGCACCTTATCTCTTTTTAGTTTGTAAGCCTTCGGGCCTTTGTTGAATTTAAAACTTGTAATCCCTTCATTCATGTTTTTCACTCCCTATGGATTGTATCTAAGTGGAATGTTTTTAATGAAAAAGGGATGCTTGCCGGGTCATTTTTTTGCAGGTGGAACCCACGAAAAGGAGAAATCCTTGGTATCTCTAAGATAAACACTTTCTCGCCCGGCAACAGGCCTTGCCGTCTCCCCACTTCGCTCGACCTTTCTCACGCCTTTGGCGGAGGCAGGGATGAGGCGGGTTTAGGCTCCTTGTTTCATCCTTTCGCTGCCACGACTACGACCAAACTTGGTCCCGGAAACGAGCCCTAGGGCCTAGAGTTAGGGGAGCACGGTAGCTTAAGGAAAAACGAGGTTTCACATACCTCAGCCTATAATGGAATGCATGATAAGGGATGAAGAACTTATCTGAAGCTGCAGCCCCCGGCAACCCTGGTTTGCCGTGGGTGAATCTTTGCTCTTGCAGCCCCCGGCAATACTGGCTTGCCGGGGCCTAGATGCTGGTATGTTCCTTTTTTTTCTCCCCAAGTGGTTCGGCAAGGATATATGTGTGTCCTGTGAACCAAAGAAGACAAAAGAAAGACAAAGAGACGCACACTCTACCTCTAAGCTAGGGGTTAGTCGCCGCTAAGCACTATCAACCCTAACCAAGGACGAGACTCGACCTAGCATGCATGCTATAACTTAGGGTGCCAGCGCTTCATTTATTTATGCTCAGGGTCTGCGCCTGGCTTTGTACAAAGGGTTACATGCGTCATTGGCAAGGCTCGTACGAAATGTGGCTTGCCAGGGGGCCCGGCAAGCCGCGCCTCACGGGTAAAACTTGCGAAGATGCTCAATGTTCCAGGAATTACTCACCGGAATGGCATCTTCGGTCTCCAGGCGGACTGCGCCAGGCCTGGTGACTCGTATTACCCGATAAGGGCCTTCCCACTTTGGCGTCAACTTGTTGGAATTCTTGGCCGATTGAACGCGCCGAAGAACAAGGTCGCCTTCCTCAAAGCTTCGGGCATGAACCTTGCGGCTATGGTAGCGGCGCAAGGCTTGCTGGTAGCGCACTGCTCTCACAGCCGCTCGAAGACGATCTTCCTCAAGGAGCGTTGCGTCATCTTGACGCAATTGCTCTTGCTCAAGCTCATTATAAGCGAGTACTCGAGGTGACCCGTATATGAGTTCCGTGGGGAGAACTGCTTCTGCCCCATATACCAGGGCAAAGGGTGTCTGGCCGGTGGCTCGATTTGGTGTCGTTCTGATTGACCAAAGAACCACCGGCAATTCATCAATCCAACGTCTTCCACTCTTGTGCAGTCTGTCAAAGGTCTTTGTCCTCAGGCCTCGCAGTACTTCAGGATTTGCCCACTCAGCTTGACCATTGCTTCGTGGGTGAGCAACGGAAGCGAAACAGACCTTGCTGCCGAGGTCTTGAATATATTGCATGAAGGTGTGGCTTGTGAACTGTGTGCCGTTGTCGGTGATGACCCTATTGGGTACACCAAAACGGCACACCAGTCCTTTGAAGAACTTGACGGTTGACTGTGTTGTGACCTTCCTCGCTGCTTCCACTTCTGGCCACTTTATGAACATGTCGATTGCAATGTACAAGTACTCAAAGCCGCCGACAGCGCGGGGGAAAGGGCCCAGTATGTCGAGTCTCCAGACCGAGAAAGGCCAGGAGAGAGGAATGGTTTGAAGGGCTTGAGCTGGCTGATGAAGCTTCTTTGAATGGAACTGACACGCTTCAGACCTGGTGACTAGTGTCGTTGCATCCTGGAGGGCGGTGGGCCAGAAGAAGCCTTGCCGAAACGCTTTGCCGGCAAGGGCCCTCGCCCCTATGTGGGATCCACATATGCCTCCATGTATCCCCGCCAATAGCCCCAGTCCTTCCTCTCAAGGGATACACTTCAATTTCGCACCGTTCAGCCTCTTTCTGTACAGGACGTCATCGACGAACTGGTACATAGTAGAGCGACGGGCTACTTTTTCCGCTTCTTCCTGCTCCTCAGGAAGTTCCCCTGTTTGGAGGAATCGGATGGTATGATGTGCCCACGCTGGAGCCTGGGGCTCGACGGCGAGGACTAAAGGCATTTCCTCCGCTATAGGAGCGGATGTCTCCACGGCAAGAGCTTGATGCTCCGTCGAAGCTAGCCGTCCTGTGGTGGGCTCAGTGTCTCCAGCAACATCCTTGTCGACGGCTTCGGGGAGCTCGGCAGGAAAGTACTTGTCGGGCCCTGATTTTCTCCTCTTGTTCTGCTCTGTTGATGGATCAACGGATGGCTGAGTTAGCCGAAGCACAAAGGTACCTGGTTCCATAGGTAGCTTGAGGGCAGCGCGTTTTGACAGGTAATCGGCGATGTCATTCTCCGCTCGGGGAACGTATTCTGCATGTATACCGTCAAAACGCTCCTCCAGCTTTCTCACCTCATCGATGTAGGCCTTCATCAACGGGCTGTGGTAATCCTTGTTGACTTGCTTGACGACAAGTTGCGAGTTGCCTCTGACGACGAGTTTCTTGATTCCGAGGTCCGCCGCGATCCTAAGACCGGCAAGCAGCCCTTCATACTCAGCCATATTGTTTGTTGACACCTCCCTGGGGAAGTGCATCTGGATCACGTACTTGAGGTCCTCTCTGATGGGCGCGACAAGTAGTACGCTAGCCCTGGCGCCCTGTAAGGAGAAAGCTCCATCAAAGTACATGATCCAGTCGCAACTTGCCTCCTTGCCGGGGAGAGCAGTCTCTTGGGCTTCTTCGTCAGGCGTCGCGGTCCATTCTGCAATGAACTCCACCAGGACTCGACTTTGAATCGTCGAGGTACTCTCAAACTTGAGGCCAAAGCTAGACAGTTCCAGTGCCCACTCTACGATTCTTCCCGTTGCGTCTGGATTGTGCAATATCCGTTGCAGAGGGAGGCGAGTGACGACAGTGATTTCGTGCGCCTGGAAGTAGTGACACAGCTTCCTCGAGGCCATAAGAAGGTCGAAGAGCAGTTTCTGCACACCGGAGTACCTTGATCTAGCCCCCTGCAGGAGGGAACTAACAAAGTAGACCGGGTGCTGCATCATTTTCTTCTTCGGCGGCACTCCAAGTGGCTGTGTTGTCTCTGCATCAGTGGCATCGGGCTCTGTCACTGCCATTACCTCGTCATCAATTTCTCTCTGCGCCACTAGTGCGGCGCTGACCACCTGGTTCGTTGCTGCCAAGTATAGCAGCAATGGTTCCCGTGGCCTAGGCGCAACTAGTATTGGCGCGGAGGAGAGGTACCTCTTCAAATCTTGCAATGCTACTTCGGCTTCTGGTGTCCACTCCATCGGGCCCGCCTTTTTCAAAATCTTGAAAAATGGAAGGGTGCACTCGGCGGACTTGGAAATGAACCTGCTCATGGCGGCAACGCAACCAGCAAGCCGACGCACATCCTTGACTCGCTTGGGTGCTTCAATCTGCTCTATAGCTTTGATCTTGTCCGGATTGGCCTCTATCCCGCGCTGCGACACAAAGAACCCGAGAAGCTTGCCGGACGGGACGCCGAAGGCGCACTTCTCAGGGTTCAGCTTGAGATTGATCTTGCGTAGGTTTGCAAATGTTTCTTGTAAATCCGGTATGAGGTTTGCCCTGTTCTTGGTTTTGACCACTATATCATCCATATAAGCTTCCATATTTCTATGGAGCTGGGGTTCAAAACCAATCTGGACCGCCCTAGCAAATGTTGAACCAGCACTCTTCAACCCAAAAGGCATCCGTATGAAACAATACGTACCACATGGGGTGATGAATGCCGTTTTCTCTTCGTCTTCTCTTGTCATGAAGATCTGGTGGTAGCCGGAGTAGGCATCAAGGAATGACAACAGATCACACCCAGCCATGGAGTCAACAATCTGGTCGATGCGCGGCAACGGGAAGGGGTCTTTGGGACAAGCCTTATTGATATCTGTGTAATCAATACACAACCTCCACTTCCCATTTGCCTTGCGCACTACCACTGGAATGGCCAACCACGTTGGATGGAGCACTCCTCTTACCAAACCCGTTGCTTCCAGTTTCCGGATCTCCTCTGTGATGAACTCTTGTCGTTCCAAGGCTTGCTTTCTGACCTTCTGCTTGACGGGCCGCACATGAGGACAGACAGCAAGGTGGTGCTCACTCACCTCCCTGGGAACGCCGGGGATGTCGGATGCTTGCCATGCAAACACATCGACATTCGCCCGTAGGAAGGTGACGAGCGCGTCTTCCTATTTGTCGTCAAGGGCGGAGCTTATGGTAAAAGCCCCTCCCATGCCGTCCTCCTTGACAGAAACCTTCTTGGTTCCCGGCGGTGTGGCCCTGGACTTCTTGTTTCTGCCGGTGGAGCTCTCTGGCACGTCCTCGACGAGAGCGCTACACTCCGAAGAGGTGCGCTTGCCGGAGTGGGTGCCTGAGGTCTCACCGGTCTTCTTCTTTTTTCTTCATGGGGCTCCAGCGGCAGGAGCAAGCGCCTTAGAAGTGGCGGCTGCTGCAACTGCTTGTTGGTAGAGTTAGTCAATGCAAATTAGTGCATCCTTCTTGTCTGATGGGACGGTGATGATTGTCACAGGCCCCGGCATCTTCAGCGTGTTGTAGGCATAATGTGACGCCGCCATGAACTTGGCCAGCGCTGGGCGGCCAAGGATCCCGTTGTAAGGCAAGGGGATCTTGGCAACGTCGAACACAATCCTTTCTGTCTTGTAGTTCATATCACTCCCAAAAGTCACGGGCAACATGGCCTTTCCCTTTGGTTGACTTCTTCCCGGGTTGACCCCCTGAAACGTGCCCGTCTCTTCGAGGTCTTCATCAGGAATCTGCAGTTTCTCGATCACGGCAGGCGAGATTAAGTTCAGACCGGCCCCGCCGTTGACTAACATCTTTTCACCTTGAGGTTGCATATTGTTGGTGAAACCAACAATGGCAAGCACCCGACTACAGTAGTGCGATCAGGGTGATCCTCAGTGTCAAAAATGATAGGTGTGCTGGACCACTTCAGTGGCCTTTGGGCATCAAACGACGGCTCTGCCGCTGTAATCTCACGCGCCCACTGTTTAAGCTGGCGGTGAGAGGTATGCAGCGAGGTGCCACCATCGATGCACATGGCCTCCCGTAGCTTTCTGAAATTCTTGGTCACCAGACTCATCGTCTTCTTCCCGATCATCGTCTTCTGGCTTTTTGTCACGGCCCCAGGCGGGCCTCTCCTGCTGTTTATCTTTGCCGCGATGGCCCGCCTGGCCATCATGCTTCTTGCCGAACCCCTCAGCATTGTCCTGGCCTTTCTCCTTGTCCCGCCTCTCATATTCAGCCCTCTGCTTCTCAGCAAGGAGCTCAACCTGTCGGCAGTTCTGGAGATCATGGCCTTTGGTGCGATGGATCTTGCAGTATTGCTTGTCGGAGTTTCCTGGCTTCTCGGCAGCCGCCAAGGCCCGGCAGGTGACACATCCGGCAATTTCCTTGCCGGGGTCATCTACCTTGGTTTTCTTGGCGGAGCCGGCGTCGTCAGATCCCTCGACGGCAAGCATGGCTTTACCTTTGCGCTTCCTGTTGCGGCGCCGGCCTTTCTTCGCCGGGGCGGCAGTATCCTCATCTGAGGAGTCGGTTTCCACACCGGCATCTTCGCCGGGGTACTTCCTTCCCTCTTCAGCTCGGGCACATCTGTCAGCAAGAACATAGAGTTCCACCACATCTTTCACCCTGTTCATTGCCAGCTCTTTGCGCATCTTGCGGTTACGCACGTTCTGATGGAACGCGCTGATGATGGCGGCAGGGTGAACATCAGGGATATTGTACTGTACCCAGCTGAACCTCTGTAAATACTTGCGCAGACTCTCGTCTCCCTTCTGGGGAATGACGTGCAGGTCGCTTGCTTGGCCATGGGCTTGGTGACCTCCAGTAAAGGCGCCCACAAACTCATGGCACAAATCCGACCAGGAGGAATTATAGTCTATCGGCAAGTGCATCAACCACGACATGGCGTTGGGTTTAAGAGCCAATGGGAAGTAATTCGCAAGCACCTTATCGTCGCGGGCTCCGGCAGCTTGCATCGCAATGGTGTAGATGCTGAGGAACTCAGACGGGTGGGTCTTGTCGTTGTACTTTTCGCCAATGTCAGGTTTGAAGGTGCGGTGAGTGGGCCACTGGAACTGCCGCAGCTCACGGGTAAAAGCCGGACAGCCTACCTCGTAAGGTAGGCCTCCAGGGCTCTCCGGGGCCGGGTGGTTCATAGCAGGCCCTGCTCGCCTGTCTGAGTGGTGGCACGCTCCGCGCCAGCGCTCGATAGTGGTTCGAGTGTCTTCATGGGCTCGTTCCCGAAGAACTTGGCGCTGGTCATAGTGGGTCCGTGGGTTAGACGACGCTATGGAGATGTCGTCGCCCGTGACGTCACGACGCGCCAGCGTCTGCGGTACCGGATGGGGAAGAGGTGAATGCACCGTGGTCGTGGCGCCACCGGCTTTTCCGCCACTGGTGCGCGGGACTCCATCGGAGCGTTGACCCGGGGGCCCCACCGGACTTGGTTCGTCTTTGTTGGCCACCGCAACAAGGCTTCGGATAGTGGCTCTCCATTCGTCGAGTTTCCCCGTAGTGGGAGGAAAGTCAAGGAGCAACTGCGCGCGCGCCCGGGCCTCTGCTGGCATCGGTGGCAGCGGAACCTGCATGGATCGCGATGCGCTTCGACTTCTGACCACGTCAGAAGGAGCTCTATCACGACCCCGCGGTCGCATGCCGTTTTCACCAGCGCTTCAGCGAGCGGGCAGGTCTTCTACGTCCCGGGAATGGCGCTCGGGGCTCTTCCCGCGGCGACGTCCGGGATCTTTGGTGTGATTACGCCGTTTGTCGCGCGCTGCCTGGGAGGAGCGCACTATTGGCGCCGGCGTGGGAGTCTTCAAGGCCCTTGTGTCGCCTTCGGGTGGGGCGGCGATGACCTTGGAAGGCCCCGCTCCATCCGTGGAGGGCCTGGCTCTGCCTTTGGATTTGGCGATGTGTGGCCAGTTACCAGGCGCACAAACATCGCTACCTCCCAAACTCCGGCTGCTGGGATGGTGTTGGTGTTCGCGAGCAGCGCCCCAGGTCCTTTCTGCGACCGGTCTGCTTCTCGCCCGCGTCGGGACGGGCTGTCCGGCTTCTGAATGGCCAAACGCCACCGTCCTCTTCTTCTTGGGTGCCATGATGATGAAGAAGCGTCGAACTAACTGCTAAAGCCGATTCTCACAACTGCGCCCCCTACCTGGCACGCCAAAGATGTCGGTGGGAACGACACCTATGGGATCACAAGAATCCCTACTACGGTTAGCGGGGCGCGGGGTCGTGAGAAGAGCGGATCAAACAGATAGTACACAGTTTGTTTATCCAGGCTCGGGCCGCGAGGATGCGTAAAACCCTACTCCTGCTTTGGTGGATGTATATTCCTGTTCTTGAGCTAGCTCTGGGGCATTAGGAGCTCCAAAAAAGCGAATCCTTCTCCTGGTCGCCTCGGGCCTCCTTTTATAGAAAAAGGGGTCGCCACAGTGGCACACAAGAGATGGAAAGGGTACAGTGATGCGAGGTTATCCCTCGCATTACATGACAAGGTGCATTTAATGCGTCTTGCTTAGGTGTCCTTTCTTTATCGGGGACAGGGGAGAAACCTGTCTCGTCCGTCGCCGCTCCTTCTTGTGTCGACACGCGCCCTGGCCAGCGATGCCTGTGATGCCATGTAGGTAGGCAGGCAGCTGAGGTGGCACAGTGGTGGGTCTTCACGAAGATCTGCATGCCGCCACGCAGGTGCCTGCCCAGCTGGTTGGGTCGGCAGCTGCATGCGTACGGTGGTGGAGGTTTAGTCGGCGTGGGCCTGATGGTGGCCCTACGGATGTCCTTGGCAAGGGCCTTGCCGGGGCCCCGACAAGGGTCTTGCCGAGGAGCCTGCTGTCATCCCCGGCAAGGCACTTGCCGGGGGTCTCGTGGTCTCCCTGGCTGGTATCTTGCCAAAGGTCGTCATCTTCTTAGTGCGTATCTGATCTTGAATGTCTTCACAAAGATCTGCATGCCACCACGGGGATATCTCCTAAATCCTTGCCCCTTGGGGGCAGTGGACTCAAGGGTAATTTGCTCCGTAGGCGTGGGGCGAGTCGCCGTGGCAAGGGTCTTGCCGGGGTTGCCAAAGCTTTCTCCCGGCAAGGATCTTGCCGGGGGAGTCCTCTTCGTCCCTTTTGCTCTTCATGGTCTTGGCCTTGGCGTCGTCCTAGTTCCCTTGAGCTTCGGTCTTATCCTGGCTCACCTCCCTTGCCTTGCTTGGTTTGGTGGTGCCCGTGGCTCAGACTGTCCGTGCACAGTTATAGGGTTACAAAAAAGTGTACCCCTCTTTTTGTACACCGACACAATAATACCACAATTCATGATCTCTACAATAGTTGATTTTGTTTAGAGAAGCTTTGACCTTTACTTATTACTTTTCTAACCTTCGTTTGTGCTGATTCTTTTCTATTGTCTCTGCAAGTTGTTTGATGAAAACCAAAGCAAGCCAGTGATCTTGCTTCAGCCCTATTCCTGCTAATCTATGGTAATGTTCTTCTTGCATTCATGTTCTACGGTCATCTCTCTTTTGTATCACCTAGACACCCACCCTATATCTCCTTCGCTTTAACACATATAGGTGAAGATCAAACTAATTCAAACAAAGGTTGAAGCCTGCATGCAGACTTGGCAAACATGGCGTCTTTTTTTGTATGTACAGTCTGCCAAGATAGTACTTTTGTTGTTCCAGTTGTTTGATGTAGATATACTTATAGCCTAGGATCTGGAGTGAAATACCGCCATGCAACAAATTGTGTGTATTAAATTGATTTGTATGTATGGAATTTTGTTATCACAATCAGTTTATTTAAATTCAGATCATTGCAAGAGAAGTATTTTTTTCTATTGGGTATGTATCTATCTTTGTAAAATATATCAAGCTTAGTTAATTTGATTTCATTGTTTATATATGTATTTAAAGTTAGCCAGATTGTCTGCATGTTGTATAAGTGCAATTGCATGGCCAAGCAGTTTTGATCCATGATGTTATTATTTGTGAGGCATACATTTGATTATTGTTGGAACCTTCAGTTTGAATGAGACAGTTTCTGTTTGGACCCCACTTTTAGGCTGGTAAAAGTTTGAAGAATGAATCCCTTACTACAATTGTTTAGTTTGTTTGAAGAGCTTATTGTAATTTGCAAGGCTCAAACAACATAGAACTATGATTCAAGTCTGATAGTTGCTTATATATTGCGCAAATATGGTTTGTGTGAGTTCACAAATACCACACTGAAGTGGTAGAATTCATTTCCTTCTGATAATATGTCCTCTAATAATACACCTATGAATCTTTAGGATTTGGCACAATAATATCCCGCAGCAACACGCGGGGTATTATCTAGTTCATAAGAAAGCTTCTCATGATCAGATAGGAGAGTGTTATGATGACCTTGAAGATTGTCAAACTAGGACTGGAGTCCCTGAAGACTTTCAGCCAAAGCTTTGGAACGATCCATTTCTTCACCCAACATATCATCGCTCTCATTTAGCATGTTTTGAACTTTTTCCAAAGCTCTTTGTTGTTTAGTGGCAAGGGAAGCAAGTTTGACATAACTGGGTCCAAATTCATCACCAGATTCATCATCACTGGACTCGGATAAGTAGCATTCAGTTACCTTGGCACCTTTTGCCATAAGGCATGGTGCAGATGATGATGATTCTGGATTGAAAGTCTTATCCTTGCGCGATTCCATGAGGTCCTCGAACCAGGGTTCGTGGCCAGATCGATGACTTTCATAGACCTCAGAGAGTCGGTCCCAGATGAGTTTTGCATGGCTGAGATGCATAATGTTCCTAAACTCATTTTGTGACAAACTGGAGTAGATGATGTCCTTCGCTGTGAGGTTGAGTAGCGTGTACTTGCGAATATCGTCCTCCTCCTCCATCTTGCATAGGTCAGTAAGACCAATCTCGGTGACGGTCCAGAGTTCGCTGTTCATCGCCATGAGGCGCTTCTTCATGATGGCCTTCCACTTGGGATAATCATGACCGTCAAAGATGGGGCATGTCACAGTCTTCATTCCTGTGGTCGACATAACTAAAACTCCAGGCGGTTAAACCAAAATCACATAGAACAAGGGAGTACCTTGCTCTGATACCAATTGAAAGTGCGTTATATCGACTAGAGAGGGTGAATAGGAGATTTTTATGAATTCTTCACTGAGGAATTTCAGGGTGGGGAAATTCCTGAGTGAAGAACCACTTGCAGCAGAATAAGTACTCAGAAGTAAACATAATAGAGCATGAGCTTGGTCTTCATGATGAAATGGAAACAAGCATAGAGTACAAAAAGCATAAACACAGGATAAACAAAATGAAGACAAAGAGACTGAAGAAATTGAGCTGAGGAAATAGAGAAAGTCTTCAGTCAAAGTCTTCAAACAGATATGAACAAGCACACAACACAGAAATGAGGAAATGGAACCAGGTAGCTTGGTGAAGACAATGATTTGGTAGACCAGTTCCAACTGATGTGACAGTTGTACGTCTGGTTAGGGTGGATAGGTATTCAAACCTGAGGACATACAGTCCCGGACACCCAGTCCTGAACACGCAGCTCAGATCACTTAGTCCTCACCGTATTCCCCTTGAGCTAAGGTCACACAGACCTTGCCCAATTACTCATGGTAAGTCTTCCGGTGACTTCCAAACCTTCACAGACTCGGTCACTCGTCGATCCATAATTTCCTCTTGGATGCTCTAGACCATGACGCCTAACCGTCTGGAAGATGCATAGTCTTCAAAGGTAACAAGCGTCGGATCCACGCAGGATCAATCTCTTCAGTGATGCTCAATCACTTTGGGTTTGTAGGTGTTTGGGTTTGGGTTTTCCTCACTTGATGATTTTCAATCAAAGTCCTCGAAGGATGGGATGCTCTCAAATGACAAGTGTCAGTTTCTCTCGGAGTAGCCAACCAGCTAGTGGTTGTAGGGGGCGGCTATTTGTAGCCTAGGGAGCAACCCTACATGACAAGACATAAATGCCCCTCAATGATATGACCGTTAGGTGGGTAAATATTTTGGGACAGTTGGCGCATGGCACAGCAACGGTCAGAATTTTGAGTATCAAATTCCTCAGGGCTATCATGTTCCTCACTGTGTAGGCAATCCACACTGGTGAATTCCTAACTCCTCAGTCGGAACAAATTCCTCAGAGACCAGAAGAACTTCATCTCTTTCACTGAAGAAATTTGACTGAACTGTGTGAGATTTCCAATGGCTTCACTTGAAGGGATTGGTAGATGTAGGATTTGAGTTGAGCATCACTTGGAAATTTTTCCTTAGTATTTCCTCGACCCCCTTTAATAGTACGGTGTTTCCTATGACTCAAGAAAGAGAAAATGAAACTACGAAAACAAAAGTCTTCATGCTTCATGTTCCTCGAATGAATACCTAGTCTTTAGGATTACACCAATTTCTTCACTTTCAAAGTCTTCAGAAATCCAAAGTCTTCAGTCGAAGAACTTCATTTTTATGGGTCGACTTTCTCTGTAAATATCAAACTCCTCATAGACTTATAGGCCTGTGTACACTCAAAAACGCATTAGTCCCTTAACCTATAAGTCTTCGATACACCAAAATCACTAAGGGGCACTAGATGCACTTACAGCCACCACCGACCAAACAGCCGCCCCCCGCCGCCCGCGGCCGGCGGTGCGCCGCCCCGAAAACACTCCCCACCGCCGCCCCGGCCATCCCTGTACCCCCCCCCCCCCCCCCCCCGTGCCTAGCTTTTTCTCCGGCGATCCCCACGCCACTGCCGGCGACCACCGCCCCCACCCTGAACCATAAGATAAATAGTGGGGAACCTCTCCGGCGAGCCCCCATCCCCGTTGCGGCTGGTTCTTCCTTAACTCTGGCGAGCCCCCCCTCCCACGCCCTGAAAATTGACTGAACCAAAAGTCGATTCAGTCGACTGAAGTGTAGCTAAATCGGAGCAGCATCGCAAGCAAGAGCAAGAGCGAGAGCAGCAGTGCGAGCAAGAGCAAGAGCAGACCAGGCAGGGGACCGAGAGCAAGAGCAGAGCAGCAGCGCGAGCGAGAGCTAAAGCAACAACAACTCCTACTGATGTGGACATCGCCGCCGAGGGAGCGACGCCATGAAGGAAGTGGCCGGCGACGCCGCCGTGGATGGAGCCGCGCCATGTCCGCTCGGGACCGAGCGCCGGCAGCACCGTGAGATCGAATCAAGAAGAAAATGCGGCGATTAGTGTACAACCTCTTTGGTGGCGCCGATTAGGCCGCAGCTTCATCCAAGGAAAAGGTGATGACGATGCTCTTCTGGTGGTGTAGGTGAAGACGGCAGTGTGAGAATGGAGGTGGCGCGAAAGACAAGGGGAATATCGGGGCAGCTCCTTGGAGGTGGAGGACGGGGTGGCTGAACCGGCGGGACGACCAGATCGACGATGGATCCTCATCCGGTATGGTGGATGAGGGACGTCGAGGTGTCGCTGTGGATGACATCGTCGGGGAAGAGGCTCTGGCTGGGTGGCGGATGGAGGAGGGTGTGCGGCTTTGCGGGTTTTGCCGACCTCGGTGTATGAATGGGTGGGTGGATGGGATGGGAGTGGGGAACCATGTCTTAGGGACGCGCTTGTCCGAAATGTGGGGTAAGTTACGAAAGTACCCCCACCGATTTGAGGCGGTTCTTTTGGTTCAGGGGTATCACGGGCATTTCGCGTGTCGGGATTTCACAGGTGGTGAGAGTTTTCGCGCGCGTTGTAATTTTGGAATAGCAAGGCGTGGGTTGAGATGGAGGGAGTTGTCGGAGCACAACGAGACAAAGATATATCTTAAATATTTCAGGCTAACAAGGCGCGGGTTGAAATTTCAGGACAAGCCTAATGTGTATTGTACCAAATCAATTCGCACTACAAATGTCATTCAAAACATTGAATTCATGTTATGTTCAATTAAAATATTTCGCTACATGTATAATGCATGCAACCTAGTACTCAAATGAACGTTTTAGTGCATTCCAAACATATATACTACCGCTTCAATATGAACTAAATTTGAATTCGTTTCTCTATTTGAATAAGATCTACAATAATGATTGTTGTGAAGTCAAAGCATTTGAATTCGTTTCTCTGTTTTAGTAAGATCTACATTCGTCATTATTGTCAAGTTAAACCATCGTTTGTGTATTATCTTCACAGCACACCACATGATTAGTCTTGAGTTACATATGAACTATGTGTACTATATGAACTCGAACTCGATTTTTTGAATCCGCTTTATGTTGATTTCAAATCATAGTACATTTCAAGCTCTAGCTAGATCTTCACAAACTAAACCATGTATCATATGTATAATGTGTTTATCACATTATGTATGGTGCCCCGCCCCCTACGCCTACAAGTATTTAGATGTGAGTTGCAAACACCACACATTACCACGAATTCAAATAAAATGTGAGAATGATCGATATATAGTATTGTTTAGATTGTTCGATATTTAGTTGTAAGCTACAAACGCCACACATTATCACAAATTCAAATAAAATGTGAGGTTGTTCGATGTATAGTATGGTTTAGATTGTTCGACATTTAGCTGTGAGTTGCAAACGCCATGCATTATCATATTATGGTATAACATGTGCAAAACCACAACACGCGTATCACCGCTATATTCATGCATGCATATGTTTAAAACACTATGATCTCCTATTCAAATATATGAATCCACTTTCATATCAAATTATGATCTTTGTTAGTCTCTTACACCCACACAATCCTCTAACCTTTATAGCTACCACTAACTTTCTCTCGTGCATGCACATGCCCTCCTCGCCCTCCCCCTCCCTTAGCATTCTATCCATCGCACACATTCTTTTTTTCTTTAGGTCGTTCTCCCACATTCTCCACAACTCCTTTCTGACACACATCGATCGATAAACCTCTCCAGCGATGTCTGCCTACGACATACACACGCACCTTCAATCTCCTCCGTTATGTGTCCTTGCCTCGTGTCTCTCATACGGTCCCACACACGTGTAAACTCTCGCCCCTCTTTTCATCGATCTCACAACCGCACACTCCTCCCCCTATCTAGCTAGTAGCTAGGCCTCTCGCACCACCTCCTAGATCCATTCTCTCTGTCTATCCGTCTCGTCGGGCCTTATTTGCCTCTAACAAATGGACGTACATCGACCGGTCTCCTACTATACATATAGCTAGCTAGGTCCTTATAACTCATTTTTTCCACGCATCGATCGATCTACCTCATTAGTTATGTCTCTCCCTTCCTCCGACAAACAACAATTGATCTACCGATCTAGTTAGGTTTGCTTACCAAACACATGGTTCCCCTTCATCATCCATGGATGCATCCCGGCAGATCTATCACGCACAGGCACACACAGAAACACATCCCCACTCTTATTGATAATATTGCAGTTCCACCCTCAGTTTGTCTAGTAGGCCTCTCCCACCATCTTCGACAAGCAACTCCATCACCCATCTAGCACTCTACCCCTCTCCCTCCCTCTCTCTCTCTCCTCTCTCTCTCTCTCTCCCTCTCTCTCTCTCTCTGTTCCATCCTATTTCTCGTCCTTCAGTTATGTATGGATGTCGACCGATATTCCTCAAGACATAGCTGGGTCTCTCCTTCTCAACACATATATGAGTCGTTCTACCTCTATAGTTAGGCCTCTGCCTACCCCTCCCCCCACCCCCTCCCACACACACACACACCGATACATCGAGTGCTCTAGTCATGTCTCCCTGCCACACACAAACTTGACCTGTGCCCTCTGACGTTCCGGTAGCTAGGTTAGTCGCCCTATATCTTTGACTTGCACACACACAATTTCGATGGCTCTCTTCATCGATCTCGCACCCACCCACTTGATCCTCTCTTCGACTCTATCGATATCTATGACCCCTCCCTTTCTTCTCGTGGATCGCCCGACCCTCTATACATGATATGGATAGGCCTCCATTTCACACACATTGCATGCAAAATTTTGTTTGAGATGCCATCGACACATATTCCCACAAATACATTCACGAAATCAACCTCCCCCCAAACAAAAAACACTCACGAACGCACAAGCCATTTGTCTAGGTTTGTATCTCTCACACACACCCACGTAGGTGGGGGCGTGCACGAAGAGAAGAGGTGCACGCACGGTGCACGTACTCCCGTCTCTTTCCCAACCACACCCGCGCGGGTACAAGGTGGAGCTCATTTCTGTATGAAAGGGCAGCCCACATGGTAATTTGACACGTGTACTGGTTGTCCATTAGATGGAGGGAGGATCGTCTACCACGGGTGAACAAACAAATTGTGACTTGACTCGTTATGTTAAAAAAGAGGCAAACCATGTGGGGCCTACCTTAGAGGCAAGGCTCTATACTCTGGAGTGCTTTTGATGTGTCCCGTCAACTCACGAAACAAGGAGAAGCTTGCTTAGTACGCCGTCTCCCCCGCCCACGGGCGCGGTGGCTCGCAGGATGAGGTGAAGCTTGCTTACTACGCATTATGCCCGCTCCCTCGCCCACGCGCGCGGTGGCTCGCAGGACAAGGAGAAAATTTTACTAGTACTCCCTCCGTTTCCTCCTTGTTCCTACCTTAGTTAGAGAGATTATCATATTGTTTGGAATATATGTCCTTTAGTAGATTTCAATATGAACTACTAGTACATACTCCAAACACTGATGTATATAGACATATTTTAGAGTGTAGATTCACTCATTTTGCTCCGTATGTAGTCCCTATTGAAACAAACGTAATAGTAAGCACTCTCCCTCGCCCCTCGACCCTCGCCACGTGGTGGACGTGCAGCAATTCATTCGGTCTCATATAGCCAGAACGATATATAGTGCAGTACTATTATTGCTCGACTTCCCGAAGAGGCGAAGAGCCAATCGCAAGGTTAATAGTTTGGAGATGCCAAGCGCAAGGTTTATAGGAGAACAAGTAGTAGGTGCCGCATCATTTATAAATAAAGTTTTTTTTCTTCAGTGCCATGTACGCAATATAAATAGGTTCATATGGAGAGAAAAGGAAACCGCTCCACTATATAGATAGGCAGGACGAGCCTACATGGTTGCTTGCTGTGGTTGCTCTCTTTAGTTTTCACACTCTCTCGCACAAAACCACTGTGGCCACATCTCTAACATCCCGGTGGATTATGTTCGCCGGGGAAGGGGTGGATGCTTAGTGTAGATGCGGTCGCTGTCGCCGACGGTGAAAACCCACTGTCGGCACGTCCCGATCAGGGGTCCCCGCCATTCTCTCTCACAAAATCGGTGAGGTTGCCTTCGTCCATTGCTCACTGCCGCGATGTGGGTATTTGCCTCCTCCCGCCGCCCTCCTCTAGGTTGAGCTACGTCCCGACATCCCTCAAGTACAACTCCCTTTACAGCTGGCTTGCACCACTGCTCCTGCTGCCCACAGCACTCCATGTGGATATTTCTCTACTTCTTTGGCCTGCACATACCTCTACTGGCTTCTACGTACTATATTTGTGATGAGTTTATGTCTCATCAACTAGTCCCAGTAATATTATTCTAATCACACTTCTTCAATTTCTTTGCCACGGGGATGCTCATCTCGATTTTGGTGAAAATGCACAAAATGATCCGATGGTCAAAGGGTTGCAAACTTCATTTCTTAGGAAGAGCCGACGTTGCCAGCAAATTAAAGCCTGGTTAGGGTTTACAGTTCAAGGGCTAGGGGCTGCATGGATCATTTTTTTTCTTTAGTTGTCTCTGTTTCAATGGCTAGGGACTGCATGAGTAGTAGTAGTAGTACTATATGCCTTACGCCCGCTCCCTCGCCCACGCGCACGGTGGCTTGCAGGACGAGGAGAAAATTTTACTACTCCCTCCGTTTACTCCTCGTCCCTACTACCTTGGTTAGAGAGATTATCATATTGTTTGGAATATATATGTCCTTTAGTAGATTTCAATATGAACTACTAGTACATACTCCAAACACTGATGTATATAGACATATTTTAGAGTGTAGATTCACTCATTTTGCTCCGTATGTAGTCCATATTGAAACAAACGTAATAGTAAGCACTCTCCCTCACCCCTCGACCCTCGCCACGTGGTGGACGTGCAGCAATTCATTCGGTCTCATATAGCCAGAACGATATATAGTGCAGTACTATTATTGCTTGACTTCCCAAAGAGGCGAAGAGCCAACCGCAAGGTTAATAGTTTGGAGATGCCAAGCGCAAGGTTTATAGGAGAACAAGTAGTAGGTGCCGCATCATTTATAAATAAAGTTTTTTTTCTTCAGTGCCACGTACGCAATATAAATAGGTTCATATGGAGAGAAAAGGAAACCGCTCCACTATATACATAGGCAGGACGAGCCTACATGGTTGCTTGTTGTGGTTGCTCTCTTCAGTTTTCACACTCTCTCGCACAAAACCACTATGGCCACATCTCTAACATCCCGGTGGATTATGTTCACCGGGGAAGGGGTCGATGCTTAGTGTAGATGCGGTCGCTATCGCCGATGGTGAAAACCCACTGTCGGCACGTCCCGATCAGGGGTCCCCGCCATTCTCTCTCACAAAATCGGTGAGGTTGTTAAACACACACACGCACACGCACACACAGGTTCATAGAATAGGAAAATCGTGTGAGTTCGAAGCCACAAGAAGTGAGATACAAATGTAGTACGTACAAGAAGAGAAGAGGTGACGAATATTCCATCAAACCTGGACTGAGGAGTAGTACTCCCTCCGTCTAGGTGTTAAGTCATCCTACGGAAATTAGATATTCCCAAAATGTTTAGGCGTTGTCCATTAACATCGCATCTCAATCCCCTCCTGGCCTCGTTGCTAGTGAGCGTTGTTACTTAGGGAGCGTTTGGATCCTTAGCAAGAACAACTTATATCATAGCTGGGCAAGGTTAGGCATTTGGAACTATTAAAATATGTTAGCTTTTGTGGGCCGGCTAGCTTGGGTGGGCTAGATAAACCTTGCTAGCTCAGGAGAGCCAGATCGGCTCACTTCCGACGGTAAACTTCGCGTAGTAGTAACAGAGACTAGTAACATATGCATGTTGTACTAGTCCAAGTTACTCACCACTATGACCAGCCTAAGCAATGTAACCAAACGCTCCTTACTCTGCCTTGTTATCTCCTCTGGAAACCTAATGCATGGAGCGCAACTACGCGTTGATCAGTCAAGAAATCAAAGTCGGCTTGCATGTGAGTCAATACGTGGCCCTGCATGGTAGCTAAAACGGCATCTCTTAGTTGTTTGGATTAATTGTTGCGTTTAGAGACAGAAATCAGGGATTTGATTGGAGGAATGACCGGTCAAGTTTCTCCTTCCCCTCCAATCTTCTTGCACCTTGGTCCCGCTGCACCTTCTAACATGACTTATTACACCTAGACGGAGGGAGGCGTACGAGATACGGTGGCACACTGACTTAGGTCGAATACAAGTGCCCAAAATTGTGTGCATGTTATAATAAGGATTCACTTAAAATAGTACGTGAGCGAATAGATGGATCAATTGGACAGTGTTCCCGAGCAGTAGCGAGATGTGTGAGGTAAGATACACTGCTGGCGCTTTTAATTTTTCTTATTAATTTGTTTGTCTCACCCTCTGACTGGTGGGACCCAACGTACTACGTGGAGAGAGGTAAGGTGACTAAGGCTGCATTATTTCTGCACCACTGTGGATAGTCTTACCACCAAAGCCACATGACACAATTATGATTTAAATCCCAATGACTCCCACACACAAAAAACACGGCATGCTTGTCACACGAATGCAGGAACGTATAGAAGGTTATTTTCCTCTCGTTGAACATAACGGGAGGGTTGTGTAGCTGGTTAGCCTGTTCGCTCATCAAACTTGAGGTCTCGGGTTCGATAACTACACTTGAGCATAATTCGTGCCAGGAGGATTCTTTGACTGGACAAAATGGATGGATAGAGAGCTATACGATCTCGTAGTGACTATATAATCACCTCATCACGTATAAGCTGCAGCCTCGGCGCTTGTTTTCTAGGGTTTGCACTCTTCACACTCTCTCCAATATATATATACACGCTGGAGCCTCAGCGCTTGTAGTTGCTCTCTTCACACTATCTCACCCTCTCAAGATCTAAACAAGACTTCGTTGGCCTCTCTCTCCCCTCACTGCTGGTCTGCTTGTAGTTGCTCTCTTCACACTCTCTCACCCTGTCCAGATCTAAACAATACTTCGTTGGCCTCTCTCTCTCCCCCCTCACTGCTGGTCAAAGATCCAGCAGGATCCGTCCGCTGGGAAGGGAAGGAGGCTTAATGCTGTCGCCGTCGGCGAGGGAGGGAATTCACTATCGGCGTAGTTGTTCACTTTCACCTAGCGGCGGCGCGGGAGGGCCTCCGACCCCTTCTTCTTCGCCGTCGTACATAGTGTGGGTCGAACAACCTCCGGTCGCGCACCGAACCACACCCCAAGAACCTTAAGGTATAGTTTACTTATTCCACATGCATTGCTCTAGCTGCATGTGGGATTTTTCCGCTTCTGCACTTGAATCTAGGTGTTGGATCAAACAGAAAAGTAGTGGGGAAAGTTGTATACCATGAATCTAGGACGTGGTTCAAAGAGAAAAGGAATGGGGGAAAGTAGTGGGAAAAGTTGTATAGCATGAATCTAGGATGTGGTTCAAAAAGGAAAGGAAGGGGGAAAGTTGTATCGCATGAATCTAAGACGTGGTTCAAAGAGGACAGGAATGGGGGAAAGTAGTAGGAAAAGTTGTATAGCATAAACCTAGGACGTGGTTCACAGAGGAAAGGAAGTGGGGAAAGTACTAGTACAGACTGGCTATCTAGCACCTACGTTGGTCCAAAAGGGAAAACAATGACAAACGCAGTACGCACATCTGTAACGAACTGATCTTTTGTTTTGGGGGGCAAGGTTGTAGAGTTTGAGCAGGACTAGATTTGTTGCGCTCACATAGGGAAAGGTGTCTAAAGATAACAAAACTGGGACCAACACAAATATGCTCCTTGGTTGTTTGTTCTTTGTTGCAATAGAGTGTGCATCACCCCAGTACATCGGTAGATGCACATGGTGCGTCCACTGTCCCATGCAACTCTTTAGCTGTTGTTAATCTAAGGCCCTGTTTGGTTAAAAACTCCCTAGTCCCTACCTGCTTGGTTCCAGGGTCTAAACATGGACAAGAGGTTATTAAATGACATGCTAAAAGACCATGTTACCCCTAGTAATGAACTAATAGAGACAAGGTGCGATGAGTGGCAGGGGCAACTGTTGGAAAAAGTCCCAAAAAGACTCTCCCTCGGGGTCTTCTTTCTTTAGTCCCAAATGCCCACTTTTAGTCCCTAAAAGTCCCTCCTGTTTGGTTTAGATGAGACTGACATGGAGTTTTTTAGTCCCTCCACCAAAATGTCCCTGTAAACAAGCACCCTCTAATAATGCCGCTGGAAAATTGACGCAATGCCATAGTTAAAAGCAAATTACATATTTAACGAATTTTATTGTTAATATAATCTCTCTGTTAATATTAATCAATGCCATCGTTTGAGAAATGCTACTGTCTTCCTTTCTTTCCCATTTAGATAAGGTAGATGCTTCTTTTTGTTGGCTTCTGTGTCATCCACCGTTATTGACCACTAGTTGTTTCCTTTGCACCTCTGTGTAAACAGGGTTATCTACTTCACCTCGTTGCCATTGTGACCTTTTGTTGCACTACACAAAACACTTTTGTTTTAAGAGTGTTTTGTGCAGTTCAACCAAAGTGTCACACCGACAATGTTGCTTGATTGCTTGATCTTAGTGGAACTGCACAAGAGGAGATCTTACTTCCTGTCCGTGCTGGCAAATTTGGTTCAAATCTTCTTCTTGTGAGTTGTTTGAATTCCGCGTCATGAGAGGTTAGTACTAGCCTTCTTTCACATGATTCTGCAGTGTGCTTTCATATGTTGTGCTACTTGTACGGTAATGTTGCTTGATTTTAGTGAACTGCACAAATGGAGACAAGACTTCCAATCTGTATGTGCACCGCAATATCCCATTGAGGTAAGATAAGGATATTTCACAACTTTTGGCCTGTATTTTGCCACTTTCATCAAAAAATTAATGTCGTTGTTTAGTGCTATACTTGTGCAACCTAATTGACATGTCAAATCTTACATTGAAGGCGAAGCTTGTCTGTTATTGAACCAAGTGATGAAGGGGAAGAACAAGCGGAAGAAAAACAAAAATCAACTCCTGGTGTTGTAATGAAGCACTAGAACTGTGATGACACAAGTAATGATATAGTTTTGCATCTTAATTTATTGCTATGGGTGGAACGAGCAATTGTTTTGCCACTGATTTGATGCCACTCTTAATGTAATACGTAATTATCTCTACTTGTGCAAAGAGGGATCTTCTTTGAAGATACCATATATTTTAGTGGAACTGCACAAGAAGATGTTGGAAACATTAATCTAATCGAGGAGTATATAGTAAGCATGGCCACCATAATAGATAGCAACAGATGGTTCCGGAGAAGTTCTTCATCTGTATGCTCTACACAATAAGCCTCATGACAAAGGTTGGTACTCGTCCATCGATTTCATCCATATGATTGAGCTTTGTCATCTCTATTGGTGTTGTTCTACTGTTTAGATACTGTCATGAAAAAGTGGTATTGTCCTCGAGAAGTGCTTCATCTGTGTTGTTTTAAATATTTCCTTTCCTTTTTTCAAGCAAACAGGGATGCTAGCATTTAGTTATCCTCTTGTCTTTGCACAGCAGGATCATCCTCCTCTGAAGAAGAATATGGAGTACGTGAAGTGACCAGTTCCGATTATGCCAGGATGAAGAAGACCTGTCTATCTTCTCATCAGAAGGAGCAGTTGAAGGATCGTTACATTACCACCCACAAGTCCAAACTAACTTCAGCTTAGAAGGACTGACAAGTCTCCATTTTCTTGCTGTGATGCGCGAGTACAATGTTGTTCTAGGATTCTTGCTACCTCTTGAGCACTGCATTGGTTTTCCCCGAAGAGGAAGGGATGATGCAGCAAAGTAGCATAAGTATTTCCCTCAGTTTTTGAGAACCAAGGTATCAATCCAGTAGGAGGCTACGCGCGAGTCCCTCGTACCTGCACAAAACAAATAAATCCTCGCAACCAACACAAATAGGGGTTGTCAATCCCTATAAGGCCACTTACGAGAGTGAGATCTGATAGATATGATAAGATAATATTTTTGATATTTTAATGATAAAGATGCAAAGTAAAATAAAGGCAAAGGAAATAGCAAAGTAAATAACTAAGTAGTAGGAGATTAATATGATGAAGATAGACCCGGGGGCCATAGGTTTCACTAGTGGCTTCTCTCGAGAGCATAAGTATTCTCCGGTGGGTGAACAAATTACTGTTGAGCAATTGACAGAATTGAGCATAGTTATGAGAATATCTAGGTATGATCGTGTATATAGGCATCATGTCCGAGACAAGTAGACCGACTCCTGCCTGCATCTACTACTATTACTCCACTCATCGACCGCTATCCAGCATGCATCTAGAGTATTAAGTTAAAAACAGAGTAACGCCTTAAGCAAGATGACATGATGTAGAGGGATAGACTCATGGAATACGAAGAAAATCCCATCTTGCTATCCTCGATGGCAACAATACAATACGTTCCTTGTTGCCCCTACTGTCACTGGGAAAGGACACCGCAAGATTGAACCCAAAGCTAAGCACTTCTCCCATTACAAGAAAGATCAATCTAGTAGATCAAACCAAACTGATAATTCGAAGAGACTTGCAAAGATAACCAATCATACATAAAAGAATTCAGAGAAGATTCAAATATTATTCATAGATAGACTTGATCATAAACCCACAATTCATCGGTCTCAACAAACACACCACAAAAATAAGATTACATCGAATAGTTCTCCACAAGAGAGGGGGAGAACATTGTATTGAGATCCAAAAAGAGAGAAGAAGCCATCTAGCTACTAACTATGGACCCGTAGGTCTGAGGTAAACTACTCACACTTCATCGGAGGGGCTATGGTGTTGATGTAGAAGCCCTCCGTGATCGTTGCCCCCTCTGGCGGAGCTCCGGAACAGGCCCCAAGATGGGATCCCATGGATACAGAAAGTTGCGGCGGTGGAATTAGGGTTTTGGCTCCGTATCTAGTCGTTTGGGCGCACGAGGGTGGAGGGCGCGCTTGGTGGGGGTGGGTGCGCCCCCCTAACTCGTGGCCTCCTCTTTTCTTTCTTGACGTAGGGTCCAAGTCTCACGGGTCTTGTTCGTTGAGAAAATCACATTCCCGAAGGTTTCATTCCGTTTGGACTCCGTTTGATATTCCTTTTCTTCGAAACCCTAAAACAGGCAAAAAAACAGCAAATCTGGGCTGGGCCTCCGGTTAATAGGTTAGTCCCAAAAATAATATAAAAGTGGATAATAAAGCCCAATAATGTCCAAAACAGTAGATAATATAGCATGGAGCAATCAAAAATTATAGATACGTTGGAGATGTATCAAGCATCCCCAAGCTTAATTCCTTCTCGTCCTCGAGTAGGCAAATGATAAAAACAGTATTTTTGATGCGGAGTGCTACTTGGCATAATTTTAATGTAATTCTTCTTAATTGTGGTATGAATATTCAGATCCGAAAGATTCAAGACAAAAGTTTAATATTGACATAAAAATAATAATACTTCAAGCATACTAACAAAGCAATTATGTCTTCTCAAAATAACATGGCTAAAGAAAGTTATCCCTACAGAATCATATAGTCTGGCTATGCTCTATCTTCACCACACAAAATATTTAAATCATGCACAACCCCGATGACAAGCCAAGCAATTGTTTCATACTTTTGACATTTTCTAACTTTCTCAATCTTCACGCAATACATGAGCGTGAGCCATGGATATAGCACCATAGGTGGAATAGAATGGTGGTTGTGGAGAAGACAAAAAGGGAGAAGATAGTCTCACATCAACTAGGCGTATCAACGGGCTATGGAGATGCCCATCAATAGATATCAATGTGAGTGAGTAGGGATTGCCATGCAACGGATGCACTAGAGCTATAAGTATATGAAAGCTCAAAAAGAAACTAAGTGGGTGTGCATCCAACTTGCTTGCTCATGAAGACCTAGGGCATTTTGAGGAAGCCCATCATTGGAACATACAAGCCAAGTTCTATAATGAAAAATTCCCACTAGTATATGAAAGTGATAACATCAGAGACTCTCTACTATGGATATCATGGTGCTACTTTGAAGCACAAGTGTGGTAAAAGGATAGTAACATTGTCCCTTCTCTCTTTTTCTCTCATTTTTTTATTATTATTTTTTATTTGGGCCTTTTTTCTTTTATATGGCCTCTTTTCTTTCTTTTCTTTTTTTATTCTTCGTCCAGAGTCTCATCCCGACTTGTGGGGGAATCGTAGTCTCCATCATCCTTTCCTCACTGGGACAATGCTCTAATAATGATGATCATCACACTTTTATTTTTCTTACAACTCAACAATTACAACTCGATACTTAGAACAAAATATGACTCTATATGAATGCCTCTGGCGGTGTACCGGGATATGCAATGACTCATGAGTGACATGTATGAAAGAATTATAAACGGTGGCTTTGCCACAAATACGATGTAGACTACATGATCATGCTAAGCAATATGACAATGATGGAGTGGGTCATAATAAACGGAACGGTGGAAAGTTGCATGGCAATATATATCGGAATGGCTATGGAAATGCCATAATAGGTAGGTATGGTGGCTGTTTTGAGGAAGGTATATGGTGGGTGTATGATACCGGCGAAAGGTGCGCGGTATTAGAGAGGCTAGCAAAGGTGGAAGGGTGAGAGTGCGTATAATCCATGGACTCAACATTAGTCATAAAGAACTCATATACTTATTGCAAAAATCTAAAAGTTATCAAAGCAAAGTATTACGTGCATGCTTCTAGGGGGATAGATTGGTAGGAAAAGACCATCGCTCGTCCCCGACCGCCACTCATAAGGAAGACAATCAAAAAATAAATCATGCTCCGACTTCATCACATAACGGTTCACCATACGTGCATACTACGGGAATCACAAACTTCAACACAAGTATTTCTCAAATTCACAACTACTCAACTAGCATGACTTTAATATCACCATCTCCATATCTCAAAACAATTATCAAGTATCAAACTTATCATAGTATTCAACACACTCATAAGAGAATTTTTTTTATTCTTCAACACCTAGCATATTAGGATTTAAAGCAAATTACCATGTTATTAATACTCTCAAAATAATCTAAGTGAAGCATGAGAGATCAATGGTTTCTATAAAACAAATCCACCACCGTGCTCTAAAAGATATAAGTGAAGTACTAGAGCAAAATTATATAACTCAAAAGATATAAGCGAAGCACATAGAGTATTCTAACAAATTCTAAATCATGTATGGCTCTCTCAAAAGGTGTGTAAAGCAAGGATGATTGTGGTAAACTAACAAGCAAAGACTCAAATAATACAAGACACTCCAAGAAAAACACATATCATGTGGCGAATAAAAATATAGCTCCAAGTAAAGTTACCGATAGAAGTAGACGAAAGAGGGGATGCCTTCTGAGGCATCCCCAAGCTTTGGCTTTTAGGTGTCCTTAGATTATATTGGGGGTGCCATGGGCATACCCAATCTTAGGCTCTTGCCACTCCTTGTTCCATAATCCATCAAATCTTTACCCAAAACTTGAAAACTTCACAACACAATACTTAAAGTAGAAAATCTCTCGTGAGCTCCGTTAGCGAAAGAAAATAAAAGACCACTTCAAGGTACTGTAATGAACTCATTCTTTATTTATATTGGTGTTATACCTACTGTATTCCAACTTCTCTATGGTTTATAAACTATTTTACTAGCCATAGTTTCATCAAAATAAGCAAACAACACACGAAAAACAGAATCTGTCAAAAATAGAACAGTCTTTAGTAATCTGTAGCTAGCTCAAGATCTGGAACCCCAAAAATTCTACAATAAATTGCTGGACGTGAGGAATTTATCTATTAATCATATAAAAAAATAATTAACTAAATATAGCTTTCCAAATAAAAATAGTAGCAGTTCTCGTGAGCGCTAAAGTTTCTGTTTTTTACAGCAAGTGTAACAAGACTTTTCCCAAGTCTTCCCAACGGTTCTACTTGGGACAAACACTAATTAAACACAAAAAACACAACCAAAACAGAGGATAGATAAATTATTTATTACTAAACAAGAGCAAAAAGCAAGGAATAAAAATAAAATTGGGTTGCCTCCCAACAAGCGCTATCGTTTAACACCCCTAGCTAGGCATAACAAACAAGGATGGATCTAGGTATTGCCATCTTTGGTAGGCAATCCATAAGTAGCTCTCATAATAGATTCATAAGGTAATTTAATTTTCTTTCTAGGAAAGTGTTCCATGCCTTTCCTTAATGGAAATTGGAATCTAGTATTTCCTTCCATCATATCAATAATTGCACCAATCGTTCTAAGGAAAGGTCTACCAAGAATAATAGGACATGAAGGATTGCAATCTATGTCAAGAACAATAAAATCTATGGGCACATAATTCCTATTTGCAACAATAAGAACATCATTAATTCTTCTCATAGGTTTCTTAATAGTGGAATCCGCAAGGTGCAAGTTTAGAGAGCAATCATCAAAATCACGGAAACCTAACAAATCACACAAAGTCTTTGGAATCGTGGAAACACTAGCACCCAAATCACATAAAGCATAGCATTCATGATCTTTAATTTTAATTTTAATAGTTGGTTCCCACTCACCATAAAGTTTTCTAGGGATAGAAACTTCCAATTCAAGTTTTTCTTCATAAGATTGCATCAAGGCATCAACGATATGTTTAGTAAACGCTTTATTTTGACTATAAGCGTGAGGAGAATTTAGCACGGATTGTAACAAGGAAATACAATCAATCAAAGAGCAATTTTCATAGTTAAATTCCTTGAAATCCATAATAGTGGGTTTAGCAACATCTAGGGTTTTAATTTCTTCAATCCCACTTTTATCAAATTTAGCATCAAGATCAACAAATTCCGAATTCTTGGAACGCCTTCTAGGTAAAGGTGGATCATATTCAGTCCCTTCATTATCAAGATTCATATTGCAAAACAAAGATTTAATAGGGGACACATCAATAATTTTTAGATCTTCATCTTTATTTTCATCACAATCCGGTTTAGTGGCCATCTTATTAACTAAGGTAGCCTGCCTATCCGGAATTTCAGCAGTTAATTTCTCAAGATGAGCAATTTGGGATCTTAAACCATCGAATTCTTTAGACATATCATCAAGCTCTTTATTCATAAAACTCATAAAAATTTTCTGTTCTTTAAGCTCGTTTCTGAAGAAACTATTATGTTCAAATTGCAAGACCATGAAACTCCTGACATTGCTTTCGATCTCTTCTAATCTTTTAAGGTGAAGGTCACCAAATTTAGGTAGAGCCATCGTGACAAGCAAGAAAACTAACACACAAGCAGAAAACAAGCGGGCAAAAAGAGGCAAATAGAGAAAGAGAGGGAGGATAGAGAGAGAGGGTGAATAAAACGGCAAGGGTGAAGTGGGGGAGAGGAAAACGAGAGGCAAATGGCAAATAATTGAATGCGGGAGATAAGGGTATGTGATGGGTACTTGGTATGTTGACTTTTGCGTAGACATCCCCGGCAACGGCACCAGAAATCCTTCTTGCTACCTCTTGAGCACTGCATTGGTTTTCCCCGAAGAGGAAGGGATGATGCAGCAAAGTAGCGTAAGTATTTCCCTTAGTTTTTAAGAACCAAGGCATCAATCCAGTAGGAGGCTCGAGTCCCTCGTACCTGCAAAAAACAAATAAATCCTCGCAACCAACGCAAATAGGGGTTGTCAATCCCTATAAGGCCACTTACGAGAGTGAGATCTGATAGATATGATTAGATAATATTTTTGGTATTTTTATGATAAAGATGCAAAGTAAAATAAAGGCAAAGGAAATAACTAAGTACTAGGAGATTAATATGATGAAGATAGACCCGGGGGCCATAGGTTTCACTAGTGGCTTCTCTCGAGAGCATAAGTATTCTACGGTGGGTGAACAAATTACTGTTGAGCAATTGATAGAATTGAGCATAGTTATGAGAATATATAGGTATGATCATGTATATAGGCATCACGTCCGAGACAAGTAGACCGACTCCTGCTTGCATCTACTACTATTACTCCACTCATCGACCACTATCCAGCATGCATCTAGAGTATTAAGTTAAAACGGAGTAACACCTTAAGCAAGATGACATGATGTAGAGGGATAGACTCATGCAATATGAAGAAAACCCCATCTTGTTATCCTCGACGGCAACAATACAATACGTGCCTTGCTGCCCCTACTGTCATTGGGAAAGGACACCACAAGATTGAACCCAAAGCTAAGCACTTCTCCCATTGCAAGAAAGATCAATCTAGTAGGCCAAACCAAACTGATAATTAGAACAGACTTGCAAAGATAACCAATCATACATAAAAGAATTCAGAGAAGATTCAAATATTATTCATAGATAGACTTGATCATAAACCCACAATTCATCGGTCTCAACAAATGCACCGCAAAAAGAAGATAACATCGAATAGTTCTCCACAAGAGAGGGGGAGAACATTGTATTGAGATCCAAATAGAGAGAAGAAGCCATCTAGCTACTAACTATGGACCCGTAGGTCTGAGGTAAACTACTCACACTTCATCGGAGGGGCTATGGTGTTGATGTAGAAGCCCTCCATGATCGATGCCCCCTCCGGCAGAGCTCCGGAATAGGCCCCAAGATGGGATCTCGTGGATACAGAAAGTTGCAGCGATGGAATTAGGGTTTTGGCTCCGTATCTTATCGTTTGGGGGTATGTAGGTATATATAGGAGGAAGGAATACATCGGTGGAGCAACAGGGGGGCCACGAGGGTGGAGGGCGCGCCTAGTGGGGGTGGGCGCGCCCCCTACCTCGTGGCCTCCTCTTTTATTTCTTGACGTAGGGTCCAAGTCTCCCTGGTCTTGTTCGTTGAGAAAATCACGTTTCCAAAGTTTTCATTCCGTTTGGACTCCGTTTGATATTCCTTTTCTTCGAAACCCTAAAACAGGCAAAAATAGCAATTCTGGGCTGGGCCTTCGGTTAATAGGTTAGTCCCAAAAATAATATAAAAGTGGATAATAAAGCCCAATAATGTCCAAAACAGTAGATAATATAGCATGGAGCAATCAAAAATTATAGATACAATGGAGACGTATCAATTCTTTCCGGTGAGTTCCATTTTTCTAAAAGTGTCCTCTACATGGACCATGTAGGTGCCTGTTTAAACTGTCAATTCATAGCACAGTTTGCTTTATACTAATCACTTTTTTGTATTTGTGCAAACAGGGGTGCTCAGCTTGATTTCAATGGGAACTGCACAAAATGTTCATGAATACATCGAATCATTCATTTCCACCACAAGAAAGGAGGTGCCGATAAGTTCAAGGCATTGCAACATATAAGGGAGAAATCATACAAGCTACATGCGAATTTGGTTGATTTTGGTGGAACTGCACAAAAAGAACAGCTGGTTTATTTAGCACGAGGTGCCATGTCAATGTTCGAACTGATGGCAAACCCTGCCAATTCCACAACCGTAGGCATTTGATATTTTGGAATGGGAAAACCTTGTCAAATTTTGCTCATTGATTTTAGCAAGAAGACATGCGGTTGATATTTTCGAATGGGACGCCCTTTGCTGTCAGCAGCGTCGATCCATTTTTTCTTAATTCTTTAGTTGTGAAGTAAATATTGGCTCTGACGTGTGAATCGCTGAGATGCATAATCATCGATTGTTTTGAATGTTCTCTATGAATTGCCAGGCATGTGTGTTTGATTGCAATGTACAAGAACGCGAAAAAGATGCTCAAACTCTTTGTACTCCTTCTGTTCTTTTTACTTTGCACATTGTGAAAGTGCATACTTTTTTCTATAAGATTGGTCAAAGTAGAGATACTTTGACTGCATACAAAACTTGTATGCAGACTAGAAAGGGTCGGAGGGAGTACATGTGAAACTGCTGCAAACGAGGTGATCACCCTGGGAATAATGCTAGTACGTATTGTTTTGCATGTTCATCCAACGCCAGTGATACAAGAATTCGAACTAATCGAAATAAATTCATTCATACACGGTCGGATTTCATATAAACATGCCGAATTTCATTGCATTTCATACATTCTTCAACTAAAAAGGGGTGCGCTGGAGGTATAATTAATTAACCGAAGCTACCCACCTGTGTCCGGCTGAGCCGAACAGAAGCTTCAGTGACTTTGCAGGTGCAATTGCGTAACTGACATGTGGCCCAGATGCCTATTGGGCCCACGTGTCAGTTAGCCAACTGCACCAGTAGTTAAGTAGAAGCAGCGTCCTTCTCCAACATAGCTCTCCAACTCCACGTCGCCGGCAAGAAGCTAACCGACCGTCAGTGGTCAACCCGCCTAGCTTGTCATAGTGATTAGGGCAACTAGGAGCCCAATGATCAGGATCCCCACATGACAAACACCTTTCTTCTTGTCATTCTTCTTCTTGAAGTTCGTGTGTTGCACAGCCTTGTTCTTCCCATCAAACTTTGCTTTACCATCAAACTTGCCCTTGTTCTTGAACTTGTGGGGCTGGAAGTTCTTCTTTTGTACTAGATTGGCACTAGATCCTCCCTCAATTCCTTGAGCACGTGTGTCCTTTGCTCTCGCCTTTTCTTCCACATCAAGAGTGCCAATGAGATCCATGAAGGACGAAGCTTAGTGATGATACCTCTGACAACAAACTTGTCCGGTAGCATACAACTGAAGTACTCAAGTTCTCTAGCAAATGATTGTATCTCATGAGCTTGCTCAACCACGGAGCGCTCTTCAATCATCCTGTAATCATAGAATTGATCCATGATGTACAGCTCAGTGCCAGTAACCGAAGGGTAGTAGCGGTGGCCTTACTTGGACCCGAGTGGTGGCGACCTACCGTGTTCTACTCTTCCTCGTTTTCTGTGTGGCGCGTTCTCGTTGGCAGCGGGGTGGGGCCTCGATGAAGCCGGTGATGTCCTCTGCATCGTTGCCGGTGGGCGGCGCCTCGGCGGACCGGGGGAAATCCTCCCCCTCGTTGCCGACAAGGTGGGGCCTCGACGGAGCCGGTGGTGTCCTCTGCCTTGTTGTTGGCGCCGCGGGACCTCGGCGAAGCAGGGCCTCGTCGACGCCAGCGGAGCGGGGACTCGTCGGAGCCGGCATTGTCCTCTGCCTCGTCCTCGGTCTCGCCAAACAGCACCTCGCCCGCTTCATCGCCCTCTTTGTAGGCGGTCGCAGCCTCCGCCACCCGCATGCGGTACCGCCAGCGCTCGAGGCGGCCCTCGCGGGCGGAGTGGTACGAGTCGAGCAGTGCCTCCTGCTCCGCCCACTCCGCGGCGATCTGCTCCTCCGCCTGCAGGTGCTCCTAGAGGAGATGGTGGTTGTAGGCGGCATCGGCCTGCGCCTCTCGGGACTGCTCCTCACGCTTCTGCCTCACTGTGTCCATATATTGGGCACGGGCCTCACCGATGGTCATGGCGCAATGCACCGGCGAGGATGGCGCGGAGGAGGGGGTTGGCGCCGGATCGTCGACTACCATGTTCTCCATTGGGACGTCGTCGCCCTCCGGCTGCCTGCCGGCCAGCCAGTCGGCAGCAATGGCTGCCATCTCCTTGTGGTCCATCGTTCGCCCGTCCGAAGAGCGCTGGAGCATGAGGAAGCCATGGTGGGCAGTAGTGGTGTGGACAGGATAATAGGAACGGATGCATATGACTATGGCTATGGCCGCCATAGCAGTTTATATAGCAATGGTGGGCGGCGGAGGGACGGACATGTGGCGCCGGAGAAGCCGTCTCGGCAACCGCGTATCATTAATGTGGGCGGCAGAAGGACGGACGGCACTTGTGTCATTTGAAGGCGGAGCAATCGCATGCACCGGGAAGCGGAGCGGCCGGCGCTGACCGTTTCAGGCGTGAAGCACACGCGGGCTGTCTGGGTGGGCTAGGGCAGCCAGACTCGTGCTTGGCAGCGGGTCGGTCCAGCAGCCACACATGCTGGCTCACCAGCTACCTCGCCGAGCTGAGCGACGACAATCAGACGATGGACGTAGCTTCCGACTAGGAGCCGACGCCACTGTCGAAGCCGGTTCATGCCGTGTTCACCATAGAGAAGGTGCGGCCGCACTTCGACACCCTAATGGCGGAAGAGCTACCAGCGCAGGAGGACCTATGCTGCAACCTCCGTCTCCTCAACGAGCACCGGTGAACAAGCAAATGACAATGCCGTCGCGGACATGTGGCCCTATGATCCTGGCTTCCCGAATGAGCAGCGGGCGTTGTATCAGACCATCCGTAGGGCCCGCGAAGCCCTCTCCGTCGTCCTTCGAGTTGTTGCGCTCGTTGTCGTGGTTCTAAGTCTGACAGTGAGGTAGGGGGTGTGTATGAAGAGGCTAGACCTTAGCTATTGGGAAGTTGTAAGCACGCAAGGTTTATGAGTTCAGGCCCTTCTCTGAGGAAGTAACAGCCCTACGTCTCGGTGCCCGGAGGCGGTCGATTGGATTATGCGTGTGTAAAATGATAGGGGTGCGAACCCCTGATACTGAGGAGGGGGGTGGCTTATATAGAGTTCGCCAGCCCTCTCCTGCCCTCAGTAATGCAGGGTTTAAGGTACATTTAAGGTGGGCGTTACAGATAACGTCCCTAATAAAGTGTCATAATAATCATAAAGACTACTTAATAGCGGACCGTTTGCCTGCGGAGTGGCTTGAGGTCTTCTGGCAGTCGAGTGGTTGGCTTCTTGGTCGAGTGACAGCTTCTTGGTCGAGTGTCTTCAACCCGTCGAGTGGGATATATTCAAGTTGTTTGAAAGGTGACTTCCTCTAAGGATGTCCTATGGTAGGGCTCTTTAGGACGGGTCCGTGTCCCTACCGTAGGTACATGACTTCATCATTAGCCCCCGAACGGATCGAGGCTGGAGTGAGAAAAGGGGTTAGGGACCTTTCCAACCGACCCTTCGGGTTATTATGGATGCTTCGTTCTGGGTCGACTGTCACGGATGACGTCATTAACCTCTTTCAGTCGCCTTGATCCGTTCCAGGTCTTTCGTCGAATGGATTTCTTTACCTGTGAGGCTTCGGGCGCCGGCGTGCGCGGGATTTCCGTTTCGTCAAGTTGTTCTGCAGCCGGCGGAGATCGCGGGATTCGGATTTTTTGGGGAGCGCGCGGAACGGGGGCGGCCGCAGTAATCGGGAGCGACAGTGCGAAGGCTCTTCGATCCCCGCGCCGCCTTTTTTGCCACGTACAGCGCGCGCGCCTGCCACGGGATCTGACTGGATAGCTCGGGCCTACCTGCCAGCCACTCGGGAGCGGCCCCTTATAAGTAGTTGGCCCAGAGCCTTTCATCAGTACGCGTGCTCATCTCTTCCTCTTCCTTCTCTGTTTCTCCGTCGCCTCCTCCGCTTCCTTCGCTCTCGCCCCGCCACCACAAAACCAGCTCGAGACCTCGCCGGCGACGATGGTGAAGGGTAAGACGACCGCTCTGGAGCGCGCGAAGAAGGCGGCGGCGGCGGGGAAGGGAAAGAAGTCTGCGCGCGGGGGTTCTTCTTCTCGGACGGCCCTGCCCAAGGGGTGGATCCAGGGCAACTGGATTCCCTCGGTGCTCCGTCAGGAGGACCTCGATGACCTGGTCGAGGGAGGAGCCATTCCCCACAAGGCGGCACGTCTTCCAGGGGGAGAAATCGAGCCCCAGCCACGCGACGGTGAGTGCGTCCTCCTGGCGACTCATATCGACCGTGGGTTCTCTCTGCCGCCCCACTCTTTCTTCCGCAACTTCCTGAACTTCTTCGGGGCGCAGCTCCATCACTTCACTCCGAACTCCATAGTCTATCTTGCCGCCTTTATTTCTATGTGTGAGGCGTTCCTGGGGTGCCGCCCACACTGGGGACTTTTCAAGCATATCTTCACCGTTCGCTCTCAGTCGGTTAAGAAGGCCAAGTCGAGTGACGAGAAGACACAGGTGATCCAGCTGTGCGGGGGTTTGGCGATCCAGACGAGGGGGAAAAGCTGTTTTCCCTCCATTACCTTCCCGGAGTCAGTTCGAGGATGGCAGGCGACTTGGTTCTACTGCCAGGATCAGGTGACCCCAGGGCAGTCGACCGGACTTCCACCCTTCACCCTCGACCGAGCCGAAAAGCCGGCTTCTCTGAAGGTGACGCCCGAAGAAAAGGCCCAGGTCAAGATACTAGCGGGTCGAGTGGTCGAACTTATCCATGAGGGCGTGACGAGGATGGATCTGCTTGAAGTCTTCCTCAAGAGGCGAATCCAACCACTCCAGGCTCAGGACCACCCGATGTGGCTGTACTCCGGCCTCGAGGACACCACTCGGATCCACCCTGAGGAGGTCACCGACGAGATGTTGGAGGGGTGGCTGTCAAGCATCACGGGGAACAAGGACAACCCCCGAGGAGCTAGGAGGGTCATTCCACTCGACCGCTCGTATGAGGTCGACCAGGTGCGTCTTTATGTTTCTGACTGAAATCTTCATTTTCTGCATTGGTCTTCTTTTGAGGGGGTCGACTGACTTTCCATTTTGTCTGTTGTCTTTCAGGCGACCACTGAGATGTATTCGACGCCCAACGGGGCACAGGGGTCGACTGAGGAAGGAGAAGGGAGCGGAGGTGAGAGTGGGGACGACCAGGGCGAGTGGGAGTCAGACGGCGAAGGAGAGGGAGGCGATGACGTCTTCTCCAGCGAGGAGGAGGAGGAGGAGGCCGAACCTCCCCGCCCGGAAAGGCGATCCAAGCTCGCACACGACCCGGCGCAGGGACGTGGCCAGGCGACTGCCTCCGTCGGGCCATCGTCGAAACGCCCTCGGACTTCTTCTCCAACACCGACTGGGAAGGTCCCCAAGCAACCACGCATGACATAATCCAAGCCGCCCAAGACTCTGCCAAAGATGAAGATAACTGTCCCTGTTATTTCCGGGTAACAAGCCTTGTCTTTTTTTGTCGATTGGAGGACGGATCCTCGGTCGACTCGTTATGCTGAACTGGCTGATTCTTCAAAATTTGCAGTGCTGCTACCTCCGAGGTCTCTGCCAAGGACGACGACCAAGAGATGGGGGACGCTGCTACCTCCAACCCTGGTATGATCATTGACGTTCTGTTTTTGAGTTGGCTTGGTCGTTTCTTGCAATTCTGGTCGATTGAAAGTTCTTCCTGCAGCTCCTCCTCATGTTATCGACCTCCCGGATGACGATGACAATGAGCCGCTGAGGATAGGGAGGACCAAGAGGCCGTCGACTGACAAGGCTCCCCAGCCTGCTCCGGCGCCTGAGGCCGCGGCTCGGGACGGCGGCGATGCCCCTCGGGCTTCTGTGTCCTTCGCCAATCCCCTGTCGAGTGCGCAGCCCTCGGCGTCGACTGCCAATCCGACTTCGCTCTTTGTCGCGTACTCTGCCCCTGAAGACGAAATGGCCGCTGCGAAGGAGGCCATACACCAGGCAGGGGTCATGATGGAGCAGGTGAAGAAGGCTCGAGAGGCCAGCCAGGCGGCTTACGACGCGAGTTCGGCGCTTCAGAGTAACGTCCAGGTCAGTCGACTTGATACTTGTTTGTTTGAAGAGTCTTTCTCCCTCTTTCTTTTTCTTTTTGAAGATCTTTGTATCTGTATCTGTACACCCAGTGGGTGTGTTTTCTCTTTCTTGGACTAGTGGGGGCACGCTGAGTGCACCCACTGGGTGTAGTCCCCGAGACTACGGTGGACTGCTGGCAGTCACTGTAGTCTGTGTATTGCGTTTGTGAATCTGTACTTCTTCACTCGGTTTGGTCTGGCCAGGTCAAGTGGGACCGTGTCCTGTCGACTGTGGGCAGTCGTTTTTTTTTGGTCGAACCAGTGGGGGCACGCTGAGTGCACCCACTGGGTGTAGTCCCCGAGACTACTGTCGAATATTTTTGATTCGGCTGTGGTCTTAGAAACGTCACCGTTGTTCCTTAGTTACTCGGAAGCAACTTATCTCGACCGTCTGTCGGCTGGTTTTTCTTTTTGCAGAGATCCTGCGAACTTGCCGCTTGCTATGCTGAATTGGAGAAGCAGAAGATTCAACTGGACCTTGATCTAGAGCTGGTCAGGACGGAGTTGCAGAAGGTCAGGGAGGGCGCCGCAGGTAAAGCGACTTTGTCGACTGATTTTGTTTTCAGGCTTGAGCATTCCTTTGCTGTTTCCGATTCAATCGCCATTTCTTTATAGGAGAATTGGAAAAAGCTTTGGCGAGGAAGGACCAGGACCTGGCTGTTGCCCGCAAGGAGGCTGACGACAAGACGGCTCTGGCCGAACAGAAGCTGGCTTCGGTCGACCAGTTGGAAAAGGAGAACACCAGGTTGCAGGCCGCTCTGACTGATGCCAACAGGCTGACTGCCAGTTGGAAGAAGAAGAACCTCCTCTTGGGCGAGGAGATGGAAGGCATCGCCCATAGGAGGGACGACCTGGAGAGCTACCTGAGGAGCCTCGCCAAGAGGTTGTACATCAAACTTGAAGGTGCACATCTAATTTTGACTGTTTTGTACTTTTGTGTCGATTCAATCTTGCGATCGTTGGCTTATCTTTAGGTCTCGTGTGCAGAATTCTGTCAGAACTTCGAAGAGGAGACCGGGCGGATCGAAACGGGTCTGGACCCAATCAATTCTCCGGTGAAAGATGATACTGCTATGAACCTGCTCCGACTGGAATCTTGAATCGACGGCGCCGTGGATTACTTGGCTTGACTGAAGGTCTCCATGTCGCGGATCGACTCGACGCTCTGGCCAGCGTCCATGCTCCAGAACGATCTCGAGTCTCTTATGGCTCGACTTGACAAAATCCCCGATCGAGTGCAGGAGTGGAAGAAATCTTCTGCCCGGTGTGGCGCTGATGTGGCTCTGTCCTTAGTCCGCGTCCACTGCAAGGAGGCGCGAGAAGAAAAGCTGGCCGCCATCCAAGTCACCAATACCAAGAGGCACAGCTTCCAAGACTTCATGGAGACCTTCATCGCTGCAGCCACTCGCATTGCGGACGGAATTGACCTGGATGAGTTCGTCGCTCCTGCCAGCCCTCCTCTTGAGGAGTGAGAAAACTTTTATGCCTTTCCTTAAATTAGCCTCGGAATGCCGAGTGGACTTGTAATCGTTTAAATTCTGCCGAGCTGAGGGCTCGAGTACTTTGATTCGGGGCCCAGGGCCTTTTAAGCTTTATCCGAACTTAATTTTTGCTAAATGTATTCGTGGTCTGGAACTGTCGTGTGGGGCTTGATGGCCGACCCTCACCCTGTTGTTGTACATTGTATTTGTGGCAGAGCTCTCGGGAAAAGTTGGCAGTCGACCCACGCCTTGTTACTGTAGAGTGGGACGAAGCCCACATTGTATTTGTGGCGGAGCTCTTCAGGAGAAGGTGGGTTTCGAACTTAGGCGAGTATCTGACTGTAGCTAAGTCTCTTCGTGTAGAACTTAGGCGAGTGCTGAACTGCAGCTAAGCCCCCGAGTGGGAGGTTTGCTCTCCACTCTGTAGGATTTTTCAAACTTAGGCGAGTATCTGACCGCAGCTAAGTCTCTTCGTGGAGAACCTAGGCGAGTGCTGAACTACAGCTAAGCTCCCGAGTGGGAGGTTTGCTCTCCACTCGGTAGGATTTTCAAACTTAGGCGAGTGTCTGACTGCAGCTAAGTCTCTTCGTGGAGAACTTAGGCGAGTGCTGAACTGCAGCTAAGCCCCCGAGTGGGAGGTTTGCTCTCCACTTGGTAGGATTTTCAAACTTAGGCGAGTGTCTGACTGCAGCTAAGTCTCTTCGTGGAGAACTTAGGCGAGTGCTGAACTGCAGCTAAGCCCCCGAGTGGGAGGTTTGCTCTCCACTCGGTAGGATTTTTGAACTTAGGCGAGTGTCTGACTGCAGCTAAGTCTCTTCGTGGAGAACTTAGGCGAGTGCTGAACTGTAGCTAAGCCCCCAGTGGGAGGTTTGCTCTCCACTCGGTAGGATTTTCAAACTTAGGCGAGTGTCTGACTGCGGCTAAGTCTCTTCGTGGAGAACTTAGGCGAGTGCTGAACTGCAGCTAAGCCCCCGAGTGGGAGGTTTGCTCTCCACTCGGTAGGATTTTTCAAACTTAGGCGAGTGTCTGACTGCGGCTAAGTCTCTTCGTGGAGAACTTAGGCGAGTGCTGAACTGCAGCTAAGCCCCCGAGTGGGAGGTTTGCTCTCCACTCGGTAGGATTTTCAAACTTAGGCGAGTGTCTGACTGCAGCTAAGTCTCTTCGTGGAGAACTTAGGCGAGTGCTGAACTGCAGCTAAGCCCCCGAGTGGGAGGTTTGCTCTCCACTCGGTAGGATTTTTCAAACTTAGGCGAATCGGATTCGCAGCTAAGTCACCCACTGGGGGATTTCGGATACATACAACAGCGACAGCACTTATTGGAACATTCTTATTTCTGATAAAAATGAACTTCAGGAGTTTTTCTTATTACATCTGGTTTGAGAGCGGACTTAAGTGTAAAAGGGGCGGAGAAGCTCCGCGTTCCAAGCTCGAGGTTCGTCGATTTGCCGATCAACATTGTAAAGGTGATATGCTCCGTTGTGGAGGACTCTGGTGATGATGAAGGGGCCTTCCCAAGTGGGAGCGAGCTTGTGAGGTTTCTGTTGATCCACTAGGAGGACCAAATCTCCTTCTTGAAAGGCTCGACTCTTCACATTCCGGGCGTGGAATCGACGCAAGTCCTGCTGGTAAATGGTCGATCTGATCATTGCCATCTCCCTCTCTTCCTCCAAGAGGTCGACTGCGTCTTGCCGGGCCTGCTCCGCTTCATCTTCGGTGTAAAGTTCAACTCGGGGCGCATTATGAAGGAGATCGCTTGGCAGGACAGCTTCGGCTCCATAAACCAGAAAGAACGGGGTCCTTCCAGTCGACCGGTTAGGGGTGGTCCTTAATCCCCACAGCACTGACGGAAGCTCGTCGACCCAAGCGCCTGCCGCGTGCTTGAGATCGCGCATCAGCCGAGGTTTTAGCCCTTTGAGAATCAGACCATTTGCCCTCTCAGCCTGTCCATTCGACTGGGGGTGAGCGACTGAGGCGTAGTCGACTCGTGTGCCTTGAGAAGCGCAAAATGCTCTGAACTCGTCCGAATCAAAGTTTGACCCGTTATCAGTGATGATGCTGTGCGGGACTCCATATCTGAATGTCAATCCTCTGATGAAACTGATAGCGGTGCCAGCGTCGAGGCTCTTTATGGGCTTAGCTTCGATCCATTTGGTAAACTTGTCGACTGCCACAAGCACATGAGTGAATCCACTCCTGCCCGTTCTTAGGGGGCCAACCATGTCCAATCCCCAGACAGCAAAGGGCCAGACGAGCGGAATGGTCTTCAGGGCTGACGCGGGCTTGTGTGACATGTTGGAGTAGAATTGGCAGCCCTCGCACCTGTCGACCATCTCTTTCGCCATCTCATTTGCCCTTGGCCAATAAAATCCAGCTCGGTATGCCTTAGCCACAATGGTCCGAGAGGACGCATGGTGACCGCAGGTTCCCGAGTGGATATCGTTGAGGATTATTTGACCCTCTTCTGGCGTTATGCTTTTCTGGCCGACTCCGGTCGCACTTTCTCTGTACAGCTGTCCCCTTATGACTATGAAGGCCTTAGATCGGCGGACGATCTGTCGAGACTCCTCCTCGTCCTCCGGGAGTTCTTTCCTTAGGATATATGCAATGTACGGTATTGTCCAGTCAGGGGTGACTGCCAAGACTTCCATGATTAGGTCGACTACTGCAGGCACTTCAACTTCAGTCGGATCCGTGGCACTTTTCGGCTGCGGGGCTTCTTCTGTGAAAGGATCTTCTTGGACTGACGGCGAGTGAATGTGTTCCAAGAACACGTTGCTTGGAATGGCTTCTCTCTTGGAGCCTATCTTTGCCAAGTCGTCAGCTGCCTGGTTTTTCAGTCGGGGGATGTGGTGGAGTTCCAACCCCTCGAACTTCTTCTCTAGCTTCCGTACTGCATTGCAGTACCCAGTCATTGCCGGACTCCTGACGTCCCACTCCTTCATCACTTGATTAACCACCAGATCTGAGTCACCATAGACCATGAGGCGACGGACGCCGAGCGAAATGGCCATGCGCAACCCATACAAAAGTGCTTCATACTCTGCTTCGTTATTGGAGGAATCGAAGTGAATCTGGAGAACGTATCTGAGCTTATCTCCTCGGGGGGAGACCAAAACTACCCCCGCGCCCGAACCATTCAGCATCTTGGATCCATCGAAGAACATAGTCCAGTGTTCCGAGTGAACTTGAGTCGGAAGTTGCTGTTCAATCCACTCGGCGATAAAATCCGCGATTGCTTGGGACTTGATGGCTTTCTTTGCTTCAAACTTGATGTCTAAAGGAAGGAGTTCAATCGCCCACTTGGCCACTCGACCAGTTGCATCTCTGTTATGCAGGATCTCCGATAATGGGGCGTCGCTGGCGACTGTAATGGAGTGGTCAGAGAAATAATGTGCAACTTTCTTCGTGGTCATGTAAATCCCATATACAAGCTTCTGGTAGTGGGGGTATCTTTGTTTTGAAGGGGTCAAAACTTCAGACACATAATAAACAGGGTGTTGAACTTTGAAGGCCTTCCCTTCCTCTTCCTGCTCGACTGTAAGTACTGTACTGACAACTTGTCCCGTGGCTGCAATGTAAAGCAGCAGAGGCTCTTTGCTGATTGGAGCAGCTAGCACCGGCTGGGTGGAGAGCAGAGCTTTGAGCTCTGCAAACGCTGCATCAGCTTCTGGAGTCCACTCGAACTTGTCAGACTTTTTCATCAGTCGGTAAAGAGGCAACGCTTTTTCACCGAGTCGAGAAATGAATCGACTTAAGGCGGCCAAGCAGCCTATAAGTTTTTGGACATCATGCACACGTACAGGACGCTTCATCCGGAGTATGGTGCCAATTTTTTCAGGATTGGCGTCGATTCCCCGTTCGGAAACGAGAAAACCGAGTAGCTTCCCACCTGGAACTCTAAAAGTGCACTTTGATGGATTGAGCTTGATATCGTACCTCCTGAGGTTGGCGAAGGTTTCAGCAAGGTCAGCCCGCAGGTCGGAACCTTTCCGGGACTTGACTACGATATCGTCCATGTACGCCTCCACATTCCGACTGATTTGAGTGAGTAAACACTTCTGGATCATTCTCATGAATGTGGCTCCGGCGTTCTTGAGGCCGAATGGCATGGTGACGTAACAGAAGCATCCGAATGGAGTGATGAAAGCTGTTTTGATTTCGTCGGGCCCATACAGACGGATCTGATGGTACCCGGAGTAGGCATCTAGAAAAGACAATCTCTCGCATCCCGCAGTTGAGTCGACAATTTGGTCGATGCGAGGGAGAGGAAAATGATCTTTCGGGCAGGCCCGATTGATATGCTTGAAATCAATGCACATGCGGAGTGACTTGTCCTTCTTGGGGACCATGACAACATTGGCGAGCCACTCGGAGTGGTAGATCTCTCGAATGAACTCAGCTGCTAAGAGCCGAGCCACTTCCTCGCCAATGGCTTGTTTTTTCTGGACGGCGGACCGCCGCAGATGTTCCTTCATGGGTTTGAACTTTGAGTCGACTCGCAGGCGGTGCTCAGCCAGCCCCCTGGGAACTCCAGGCATGTCAGAGGGTTTCCATGCGAAGATGTCCCAGTTCTCACGGAGGAGCTGGATGAGCGCTTCTTCCTATTTGGAGTCGAGCGTCGTTGAGATGTGAGTCGGAGCTGCGTCGGGATCAGTCGGGTGAATGTGGACTGTCTTCGTTTCGCCAGCCGACTGAAAAGCTGACTCGGAGGCAGGCTTCTTAGCCCGCAGCAATTCACTCGGGTCGGCAGTCTTTTGGTACTCTTTCAGCTCGACTACTGCCATCTGAGCGTCGGCGATCTTTGATCCCTTCTGGAAACATTCTTCTGCTTTCTTCCGGTTGCCCGTAACAGTGATCACACCTTTGGGGCCAGGCATCTTTAATTTAAGATACACGTAGCATGGTCGAGCCATGAAGCGTGCGTAAGCTGGCCTGCCCAAGATGGCGTGATAAGCACTCTGGAAGTCCACAACTTCAAACGTTAACTTTTCCTTGCGGTAATTCTTTGAATCACCGAAAACCACATCAAGAGAAATCTGGCCGAGTGACTCGGCTTTCTTCCCAGGAATGACTCCGTGGAAGCTCATGTTACTGGTGCTGAGTCTGGACATCGGAATGCCCATTCCTTTCAAGGTTTCAGCGTACAGTATGTTCAGGCCACTGCCGCCGACCATCAGGACTTTGGTCAGTCGAGTGCCTTCGACAACTAGGTCGACCACCAAAGCTTGCCTCCTAGGGGTGGCAATGTGCGTCGGGTGATCGGACTGGTCGAATGTGATGGCAGTCTGAGACCACTTCAGGTAACTGGGAGTCGCCGGGGCAACCATGTTGACCTCACGGTTAATGATTTTCAGTCGACTTTTGCTTTTGAGATCAGCAAAAATTATCAAGGTGGAATTGACTTGGGGGTATCCATCGTCACTATCTTCCTTGTCTTCAACTCTGTCTGGCTCTTTTTCCTTATCCTTGGGCTGCTTGCCCTGGAACTGCTGAATCAAAAGCCGACACTGTCGAGTGGTATGCTTTGGGAAAATAAAATTTCCTTCTTCATCTTTCTTGGTATGGATGTGACATGGCAGGTCCAGAACATCATTCCCATCCTGATCTTTAACCTTCTTGGGCTTCCATGTGCCCTTGGGCTTTCCCTTGAAATTTCCCTAAGCCACAGCCAGGGCCTCCCCCGGGGCGGCTGGCTCGGCCTTCCGCTTCTGCTTCCGACTGGAGTTTCCTCCGGTTTCTTGGGTGACTGACTTAAGTTTGCCACTTCGGAGTCGGTCCTCGTCTTCTCCATTAGCGTACTTGGTGGCAATCTCCATCATCCGATTAAGGGACATCTCTCCAGTCCGGCCAAACTTCAGATTCAACTCCCTGTACTTGACGCCTTCCTTGAAAGCGCAAACTGCTTGATGGTCTGGCACGTTCTCGACCGAGTGGTGCAGTGTGATCCACCTCTGGATATATTCTCTCAGAGTTTCGTTCGGCTTCTGTACGCAAGACCGCAGCTCCGTAAGGCCTGCAGGGCGCTTGCATGTCCCTTTGAAGGTTGTGATAAACACTCGGGAGAGATCCCCCCAAGTGTAAATGCTGCTGGGCGCCAGCTAATTCAGCCACGCCCTAGCTGAGCCTTCCAACATGAGGGGTAAATGCTTCATGGCCACCTCATCGTTGCCGCCGCCAATCTGCACAGCCACACGGTAATCCTCGAGCCATGTGTCAGGCTTGGACTCACCGGTGAACTTGCTGATTCCAGTCGCCAGCCGGAAGTTGGGAGGGATCACCGCAGCTCTGATGGCCCAACTGAAACATTCAGGCCCCGAGGCGTGTGTCCTGCTGCCGGTGGGCGTATCTCTGTTGTGGCCCTCTCGATGAGCCCTGTTCCTGTCCACCAGACCTTGAATGAGGATGGACCTCGCGTCAAAGCCTGGGTCTCTGGGGTCGACTGGGATCCTCTGCCCAGTGTTATGGGGGTGCATGTCGTCTCGATGCCAAGGTGCATATGATCCACTCCTCGGGGGAGGGGACGGCACCCGACGCCCATCATCATGGTCGGGGCGGTGATCATATTGTTCGTTCCTCCTATACTGATCGTGCCGGTCTCCACGCCCCTCACGCCTCGGGGGCGATCTCGGGCTGTGAGCCGACTGGACGGTCTCCGTTGCGACAGATCGACTGTGGATCCTGTCCCGCGACTGAGAGACGGCGGAATTCTGATTTCCCGCCGCTCGGAGCAATGCTCCAATCTGCAGCAATCCTCTGCCGGCCTCCGACTGGGAGGGCTGGATTGACTCCGCTATGCGGGCCGCGGCAGCCAGGTTCTGAACCGGAGTTCGGTACACCTGCGGTGGCGGGAAGAGCTGACGTCGACTGGGTTCGGGAGCTTGCTGGCGTCGACTGGACTCGGGAGCCTGCTGGCGTCGACTGGACTCGGGAGCCTGCTGACGCGCCCGCTCGTCGAGAGCTCGCTGTAGATTCTCCAGTCGAGTGCGCTCGGCTAGATTAGCCAAGCGCGCGTCCTCCAAGGCCCGGGCCTCGGGGGTTTCTCCAACAATAGGTGTGTAGAGCGCGTCCATGTTCCGGCGACGAAGCTCCTCCCGTTGCAATGACGTAAGAGGCTCGGGGAGGTATTCGTCGTGAGGGTGCGACGGATCGCCCCTATCGGCACCATCATCAGCGCGATGGAATCCAGGGGGACTGCGTGTCCCCTCGACCGCCAGAACCTCCGCCAAGGGGTCGCTGCTGTCACACTCGGAAGCGGTCTCCGTGGAGCCAGTCGACAGATCGAACAGGCCGCAGAGGGATTCGTCAGGCTCGATTGCAGCGACTTGCGGGGTCGCCGACTGGCGGGCCACGGCGTGCTTCATCCACCGCTGGAGCCTCGACCGACCCGAGCGCTTGCGTTGGCGAGAGACAGGACGGGGAGATGGCACGGGAGTCGACCGATATGGGGTCGATGGCTGCCTCAGGAGGACGCCACGGACGCACGCGCAGAAGTGCGTCGCACCGCGGACGGGGAGCGCGTCGACGTCAAGCGGTGCCTCCTGGAGCCAGGCGGAGTCGTCGGCGATGAAAGCGAGTCCGCCGAGAAGGATCTCGCGGCCCTCCGCCAAAGCTCCGCAGGAAAACATGATCAAGTGGATCGGAAAAATCGCAACTTCTCCAATTCAGCGCTAAGACTAATGCCCCACGGTGGGCGCCAACTGTCGTGGTTCTAAGTCTGACAGTGAGGTAGGGGGGGTGTATGAAGAGGCTAGACCTTAGCTATTGGGAAGTTGTAAGCACGCAAGGTTTACGAGTTCAGGCCCTTCTCTGAGGAAGTAACAGCCCTACGTCTCGGTGCCCGGAGGCGGTCGATTGGATTATGCGTGTGTAAAATGACAGGGGTGCGAACCCCTGATACTGAGGAGGGGGGTGGCTTATATAGAGTTCGCCAGCCCTCTCCTGCCCTCAGTAATGCAGGGTTTAAGGTACATTTAAGGTGGGCGTTACAGATAACGTCCCTAATAAAGTGTCATAATAATCATAAAGACTACTCAATAGCGGACCATTTGCCTGCGGAGTGGCTTGAGGTCTTCTGGCAGTCGAGTGGTTGGCTTCTTGGTCGAGTGACAGCTTCTTGGTCGAGTGTCTTCAACCCGTCGAGTGGGATATATTCAAGTTGTTTGAAAGGTGACTTCCTCTAAGGATGTCCTATGGTAGGGCTCTTTAGGACGGGTCCGTGTCCCTACCGTAGGTACATGACTTCATCACTCGTCGTGGCGCCGCCGTCTCGCATTGTCAACATGGTCAATGGACATGAGGATGAGGAGATGACTTTACTTGGAGAGGATGACCGTGGGGACCCACCAGGGCCATAGGCGCACGTACGCAAGTGCCTCCTTATTAGTATATAAAACTATATATTTTTTTGCTTCCTCTTGATTTCCTGACATCACGATCCCACACCATTGTCAACCTATGTAGTCAATAAACGAGAGAATTGCACAAGAAGCGGATGACAGCTGGGACCAATCAGCTCGAGTGGTATTGTGTTTTTGAGGTGTGAGCACTACAGAGTTTTTCTTGAGCAATGTTTAGCCGAGATATTATTTTTTCTCCTCTGAACAACAACGAAAACATCGCTGCAGCTATTAACTGGGCTGGTTGTGGCCCGTCTAGCCCAGGCCACATATCCAGCCCAGATATTAATTCTTTTTCAAGCTGAAAATGGCTAGCCCAGCTATACTTTTTTTAGGAATACCCAGGCAAGGTCAAGTTGTTATTCTTCGCCCCGCTGGGCTGCAAATCTTTCCTAGGAGGGATGCATCAGGCTTAACAAGAAAATGGGCTTTAAGAAATAATAAATGGGATGTAATTATAAAAATTGGGCAGTAACTATAAAAAATTCACCCAGCACGTAATTACTTTATAAAATATTATTTATGGATACTGAAAATTTTAATTTCATTAATTGTTGCGAGCGCAATGTTTCGTTGGATTTTTACGTAATATAAATTTATATTGAAATTGTATTTAATCTGACTAGAAATTTCAGGATAAAAATATTTCGGATCCCATCAAAATGTGGGAAATTTTATTGAATTATGTTTTGAACGGTTGGTTGAAATGGGTTGTATTTTAACAAACTATAAATGGGATGTAGTAAATTCCATTAGAATTCAAAAATTGGCACGCATTCTTACAAATCTCAAATGTGCTATAAGTTCTCTGCCACACACTTGTGGCCTTACTAAGTTGACGCGTCCCCTCAAAAAAAGAGTTGACGCATATGCAAGGCTTTGTCAACTTATAGTCAACACACGATTCTAGGAGCAGCGGCCGTTGGATGTCCATCCAATGGATGACGTGCTTCTTCTTCAATCTCAGATATTCTAGCTTCACCTGCCCAAAAAATGATTCCTCCCCCTGACATCTGGGCGCACCGTTCCGGAAGCTGACCTGTGGGCCTACTAAGTTGAAGCGTACTAAGGGCTTTGTCAATTTAGTCAATATAAACGATTCTAGCTGCAGTGACCGTACGATGTCCATCCAACGGCCGTCATGCTTCTTCAACCTCTGGTCTTCTTGCTCCAACCGCCCAAAGCAGCACTGGTCGTGCCGCCTGCTCCTGCCTCCCGTGGTCGGCTGTGCTCCCGCGCAGGCCTCACCGCCCCCTACTACTCCCACCGCTGGATAGGGCATCCCTCCACTCACCCACACCCCCTGTTATTCTGCGGCGACGGCAGCCACACACCGCAGCCGAACTAGTGAACCCTCGTACTCCTCTCCGCATGGGCATCCACTGCCATGTCTTCCCCGGCTTCGCATCGTCCCCTTCCTAGGCCTCGCCCTCATCCACCGCCCTGGTGCTCTCGGCGCGGCGTGGTCAACGTGGTGAAGGAACGACTTCCATCGGAAGAGTACTGTACGTGGAGAGGCTGACAGCTGGGTCCACGGCAGCCGCAAGGAAGTGCCTCCTTATTACACGGAAAATAATTATTCCTCCACCTGACAGCAGGGACCCACCAGACGGGCCACCGTATTTGGCGAAAAAAACGTTTCCCCCTGACTGCTGGGACCCACCGGACGGGCCAACATATTTTGCGAAAAAACTTTCCCCCCGCTGTCAGCTTAGACCCACCGGAGGTGCCTCCTTATTATGCACAAAAAAATGAATACTACCCCTGCTAGTTGGGACCCACCTTGGTGGGAGGCTGACTTGTGGGCCTACTAAGTTGACGAGGTTGTCAACTTAGTCAATATGAACGATTCTAGCTCCAGTGACCGTACGATGTCCATCCAACGGCTGTAGTGCTTCTTCAACTTCTGGTCTTCTTGTTTCAGCCGCCCAAAGCAGCGCCGGTCGTGCCGCATGCTCCTGCCTCCCGTGGCCGGCTGTGCTGCCATAGAGGCCTCACCGCCCCCTACTATTCCCACCGCTGGCCAGGCCCTGCGGCGACGGCAGCCTCACACCGCAGCCGAACCAGTGAACCCTTGTACTCCTCTCCGCGCGGGCTTCCACTACCGCATCTTCCCCGGCTCTGCGTCGTCCCCTTCCTAGGCCTCACCGTCGTCCACCGCCCTGCTGCTCTCGGTGCGGCGTGGTCAACATGGTCAAGGAACGACTTCCATCGGAAGAGTACTATACGTGGAGAGGATGACAGCTGGGTCCATGGCGGCCGCAAGGAAGTGCCTCCTTATTACGTGCAAAATAATTATTCCTCCACCTGACAGCAGGGACCCACCGGACGGGCAACTGTATTTCATGAAAAAAACATTTCCCCCTGACTGCTAGGACCTACCAGCTACATCTTCGCACTCAAGGAAGTGTGTCCGAGCAAAAAAACGATTCGCCCCCCTGACTGCTCGGACCCACCAGCTACATCGTCGCAGGCAAGGAAGTGCGTGATAGTCGGGACCCACCTGGTCGAAGCATACGTAGCGTTGTCATTCTGGTCGCGAACGTGTACGTACATACTGGTCGATGTAGAGGCGCGCACGTGTCATAGTAGAGGCGCGCATGTAGCATGTACACGTACATACAGGGGCCAGTGTGCAAGAAAGAAAATACGGCCATGTACGTACATACGGGAAGGTCTCGAACGCCTACTCGCGCATACCTACGGCCAGGGCTCATGTACATGGATGGGTCGGAACGAAGAAACTGCATCATCGTCGTGTTCATGGGGAGCCAACCGGCTGGGTCAGAACGGAATGCGTCGTCGTGTTCATCGGGAGGGCTTGGACAGAACAGCCGATGGAAACGAGGCCTGGCGTACCGTAGAACGGAGGAAACGGCCTTGTGTTCGACCGACCACGGTCGAAACAGGATCCTGTTCATCGGGAGGGGTGTGGCGTACCGCAAAACGGAGGAAACGGACTTGTGTTGGAGCGCTATGATCGAAACGGGGGTCCTGTTCATCGGGAGGGGTGTGGCGTACCGCAAAACGGGACTCCATGGGATACTGTTCATCTCCACCATCGACCCCCTCCAGCCTCCACGGGCTACTGTTCATCCACCGTCGACCTCCTCCAGCCTCCACCTGCGACTGTTCATCCATGGGCTCCTGTTCATCCAGCCTCCACCGCGCGCTACTCCACCGGCTACTGTTCAACCAGCCCTCTCCACGGGCTTCTGTTCAACCACCCCTCCACGGGCTACTGTTCATCCAGCCCTCCACCGTCTACTGTTCATCATGCCCTCCACGGGGTGGTCCTGTTCATCTAGCCCTCCACGGGGTCCTGTTCATCCATCCCCAACCGGCTCGATCGATCGGGGTCCTATTCATCCAGAGGCAACACCATGGGGTCCTATTCATCCACCCCCATCAGGAACTGTTCATCCAGAGGCAGCATTGATCGGCTTCAGTTAGCAGCAGTAGCGAAGGAATCGCTCAATCGGGTTCAGTTAACAGCCATCGATTGATCGCTCGAGTTCAGTAACACGTAGCCTGCAGTGCAATCGCTCGGGTTCAGCTAGAGCCCAACGCCTTGCTCGGGTTTAGTAACGCGTAGCCTGCAGTGCAATCGCTCGGGTTCAGTTAGAACCCAACGCCTCGCTCGGGTTCAGTAAGGTGTAGCCTGCAGTGCAATCGCTCGGGTTCAGTTAGAGCCCAACGCCTCGCACCCACGCACGTGCGTGTATGAGAGAAACGCGCATCACTCGGCCCCGACCACCCACCGTAACCGGGAACACCCTGATATTTTCCTCGCCCTCACTTCTACCACGGTTTTTTCCGTCATGGACGGCCCAAAGAATGACATGCAGCTGCGTCTCCGGCCCACCCAGGACGAAAAGCCCATTTTCTGTCATGATTTTTTGTCATAGAAGTAGGACCCCACCACATCTATGATGATACCGGGTTTTGTCACAATTATCATCACAGAAGTGTCATAAGTATGACAGAAAAAATTCGTTCGGCCCAAAATGTCACGGATGTGTCGTTTTTTTGTAGTGACTAGACGCTAAGACCAGCAACTCGACACGATGATGCAACCGCAAATTCAACAAAGCAAAACTCTAAAAAGACTATGCAAAGGCCAGATTGGTTCGGATATGATGAACTAACCCTATTTTTTGCTTTTTTGCGGACTGTAGGTATGAAGAACAGACTCGATCTAAACTACGAAAAACTATAAAATCTGACCGAGCAACCTAGAAATCTGATACCACTTGATAGAGGCAAAGGTGTCCCGTCTTTCGATGAGATGGTGGCTATCATTTTGGAGGAAGTCGACTTTGATGATCCGACTATGAACGTGCGAGGACGTCGCGCCTTAGCAATCGCTAAACCAACTCCGAGAGGTTATTGACCACGCCGGAGCACGATCAACATGACCACGAAGGTTTGTTTCCTGCAGGCAAACGAAGAAGAAGCAAGAAACTAAGATGGCAATATGGATATTGCGAATATAAGAGGAAAGCTTTATTGATCAAGGTGGGGTTATGTGACTCCTTTGTCTGGTCGTTGAACACAAACGAAGTACGCGAAGTTGCAGCTACGGCGAACTTTAATCTAAACAAAACCCAAAGTCTAAACGATGCCCTAAGGGCCTGTATATATGGAGGAGAGAGGGGGAATTTCGTGGCCCTTGGAAGTGTTGGAAATATGCCCTAGAGGCAATAATAAAAGCATTATTATTATATTTCATTGTTCATGATAATTGTCTTTATTCATGCTATAATTGTGTTATCCGGAAATCGTAATACATGTGTGAATAATAGACACCAGCATGTCCCTAGTAAGCCTCTAGTTGACTAGCTCATTGATCAACAGATAGTCATGGTTTCCTGACTATGGACATTGGATGTCATTGATAACGAGATCACATATTAGGAGAATGATGTGATGGACAAGACCCAATCCTAAACATAGCATAAAGATCGTGTAGTTCGTTTGCTAGAGTTTTTCCAATGTCAAGTATCTTTTCCTTAGACCATGAGATCATGTAACTCCCGGATACCGTAAGAGTGCTTTGGGTGTACCAAACGTCACAACATAACTGGGTGGCTATAAAGGTATACTGCGGGTATCTCCAAAAGTGTCTGTTGGGTTGACACGGATCAAGACTGGGATTTGTCACTCCGTATGACGGAGAGGTATCACTGGGCCCACTCGGTAATGCATCATCATAATGAGCTCAAAGTGACCAAGTGTCTGGTCACGGGATCATGCATTACGGTACGAGTAAAGTGACTTGCCGGTAACGAGATTGAACGAGGTATTGGGATACCGACGATCGAATCTCGGGCAAGTAACATACCGATTGACAAAGGGAATTGTATACGGGGTTACTTGAATCCTCGACATCATGGTTCATCCGATGAGATCATCATGGAGTATGTGGGAGCCAACATGGGTATCCAGATCCCGCTGTTGGTTATTGAACGGAGAGTCGTCTCGGTCATGTCTACATGTCTCCCGAACCCGTAGGGTCTACACACTTAAGGTTCGGTGACGCTAGGGTTGTAGGGATATGTATATGCAGTAACCCGAATGTTGTTCGGAGTCCCGGATGAGATCCCGGACGTCACGAGGAGTTCTGGAATGGTCCGGAGGTAAAGAATTATATATAGGAAGTGCTGTTTCGGCCATCGGGACAAGTTTCGGGGTTATCGGTATTGTACCGGGACCACCGGAAGGGTCCCGGGGGCCCACCGGGTGGGGCCACCTGCCCCAGGGGGGCACATGGGCTGTAGCGGGTGCGCCTTGGACTACATGGGCCAAGGGCACCGGCCCCAAGGGGCCCATGCGCCTAGGGTTTCCAAAGGGGAGGAGTCCTACTAGTGGAAGGCACCCCTAGGTGCCTTGGGGGGGGGGGGGGGGAAGGGAAACCTCCCTTGGCTGCCGCCCCCCCTAGGAGATTGGATCTCCTAGGGCCGGCGCCCCCCCCCCTAGGCCCTCCTATATATAGTGGGGGAAGGAGGGCTGTTTTATCCACGCCTTTGGTTTCCTCCTTCTCCCTCTCCAACACCTCCTCTTCCTCCATAGTGCTTGGCGAAGCCCTGACGGAGTTCTGCAGCTCCACCATCACCACGTCGTCGTGCTGCTGCTGGAGCCACCTTCCTCAACCTCTTCTTCCCTCTTGCTGGATCAAGAAGAAGGAGACGTTACGCTGACCGTACGTGTGTTGAACGCGGAGGTGCCGTCCGTTCGGCGCTAGGATCTCCGGTGATTTGGATCATGTCGTGTACGACTACTTCATCCATGTTCTTTGAACGCTTCCGCTCGCGATCTACAAAGGTATGTAGATGCATCCGATGACTCGTTGCTAGATGAACTCATAGATAGATCTTGGTGAAACCGTAGAAATCTTTTTGTTTTCTACAACGTTCTCCAACAGTGGCATCATGAGCTAGGTCTATGCGTAGTTCTTCTTGCGCGAGTAGAACACAATTTGTTGTGGGCGTAGATGTTGTCAACTTTCTTGCCGCTACTAGTCTTATCTTGCTTTGACGGTATTGTGGGATGAAGCGGCCCGGACCAACCTTACACGTATGCTTACGTGAGACCGGTTCCACCGACTAACATGCACTAGTTGCATAAGGTGGCTGGTGGGTGTCTGTCTCTCCTACTTTAGTTGGAGCGGATTCGATGAAAAGGGTCCTTATGAAGGGTAAATAGAAGTTGACAAATCACGTTGTGGCTTTCACGTAGGTAAGAAAACGTTCTTGCTAGAACCCTACTTCAGCCACGTAAAACTTGCAACAACAATTAGAGGACGTCAACTTGTTTTTGCAGCAAGTGCTTTGTGATATGATATGGCCAAAGTTGTGATGAATGATGAATGACATATATGTGATGTATGAGATGTTCATGCTATGGTAATAGGAATCATGACTTGCATGTCGATGAGTATGACAACCGGCAGGAGCCATAGGAGTTGTCTTTATTTTTTGTATGACCTGCGTGTCATTGAGAAACGCCATGTAAATTACTTTACTTTATTGCTAAAGACGTTAGCCATAGTAGTAGAAGTAATAGTTGGCGAGCAACTTCATGGAGACACGGTGATGGAGATCATGGTGTCAAGCCGGTGACAAGATGATCATGGAGCCCCAAGATGGAGATCAAAGGAGCTATGTGATATTGGCCATATCATGTCACTATTATTATTTGATTGCATGTGATGTTTATCATGTTTTGCATCTTGTTTACTTAGAACGACAGTAGTAAATAAGATGATCCCTCATAATAATTTCAAGAAAGTGTTCCCCCTAACTGTGCACCGTTGCGACAGTTCGTTGTTTCGAAGCACCACGTGATGATCGGGTGTGATAGATTCTAACGTTCATATACAACGGGTGTAAGACAGATTTACACATGCAAACACTTAGGTTGACTTGACGAGCCTAGCATGTGTATAGACATGGCCTCGGAACACAGAAGACCGAAAGGTCGAGCATGAATCGTATAGAAGATACGATCAACATGAAGATGTTCACCGACGTTAACTAGTCTGTCTCACGTGATGATCGGACACGGCCTAGTTGACTCGGATCATGTTATACTTAGATGACTAGAAGAGGGATGTCTATCTAAGTGGGAGTTCATTGATTAGATGAACTTAATTATCATGAACTTAGTCTAAAATCTTTACAATATGTCTTGTAGATCAAATGGCCAACGTAGTCCTCAACTTCAACGCGTTCCTAGAGAAAACCAAGCTGAAAGACGATGGCAGCAACTACACAGACTGGGTCTGGAACCTGAGGATCATCCTCATAGCTGCCAAGAAAGATTATGTCCTACAAGCACCGCTAGGTGAAGCTCCCGTCCCACAGAACCAAGACGTTATGAACGCTTGGCAGACATGTGCTGATGACTACTCCCTCGTTCAGTGCGGCATGTTTTACAGTTTAGAGCCGGGGCTCCAAAAGCATTTTGAGAGACATGGAGCATATGAGATGTTCGAAGAGCTGAAAATGGTTTTTCAAGCTCATGCCCGGGTCGAGAGATATGAAGTCTCCGACAAATTCTTTAGCTATAAGATGGAGGAAAATAGTTCTGTCAGTGAGCACATACTCACTATGTCTGGGTTACATAACCGCTTGACTCAGCTGGGAGTTAATCTCCCAGATGATGCGGTCATTGACAGAATTCTCCAGTCGCTTCCACCAAGCTACAAGAGCTTTGTGATGAACTTCAATATGCAGGGGATGGAAAAGACCATTCCTGAGGTATTTGCAATGCTGAAATCAGCAGAGGTAGAAGTCAAGAAGGAACATCAAGTGTTGATGGTCAATAAAACCACTAAGTTCAAGAAGGGCAAGGGTAAAAAGAACTTCAAGAAGGACGGCAAGGGAGTTGCCGCGCCCGGCAAGCAAGCTGCCGGGAAGAAGCCAAAGAATGGACCCAAGCCCGAGACTGAGTGCTTTTATTGCAAGGGAAGCGATCACTGGAAGTGGAACTGCCCCAAATACTTAGCAGACAAGAAGGCCGGCAAAACAAAAGGTATATGTGATATACATGTAATTAATGTGTACCTTACCAGTACTCGTAGTAGCTCTTGGGTATTTGATACCGGTGCAGTTGCTCACATTTGTAACTCAAAGCAGGAGCTGCGGAATAAGCGGAGACTGGCGAAGGACGAGGTGACGATGCGCGCCGGGAATGGTTCCAAGGTCGATGTGATCGCCGTCGGCACGCTACCTCTTCATTTACCTACGGGATTAGTTTTAAACCTCAATAATTGTTATTTAGTACTAGCTTTGAGCATGAACATTGTATCGGGATCTCATTTAATTCGAGATGGCTACTCATTTAAATCCGAGAATAATGGTTGTTCTATTTATATGAGAGATATGTTTTATGGTCATGCTCCTATGGTGAATGGTTTATTCTTAATGAATCTCGAGCGTAATGCTACACATATTCATAGTGTGAGTGCCAAAAGATGTAAGGTTGATAATGATAGTCCCACATACTTGTGGCACTGCCGCCTTGGTCACATAGGTGTCAAACGCATGAAGAAGCTCCATGCAGATGGACTTTTAGAGTCTCTTGATTATGAATCATTTGACACGTGCGAACCATGCCTCATAGGTAAAATGACCAAGACTCCGTTCTCAGGAACAATGGAGCGAGCAACCAACCTATTGGAAATCATACATACTGATGTGTGCGGTCCAATGAGCGTTGAGGCTCGCGGTGGCTATCGTTATGTTCTCACCCTCACTGATGATTTGAGTAGATATGGGTATGTCTACTTAATGAAACACAAGTCTAAAACCTTTGAAAAGTTCAAGGAATTTCAGAGTGAGGTTGAGAATGAACGTGACAGCAAAATCAAGTTTCTACGATCAGATCGTGGAGGAGAATACTTGAGTCACGAATTTGGCACACACTTAAGAAAATGTGGAATTATTTCACAACTCACGCCGCCTAGAACACCTCAGCGTAATGGTGTGTCCGAACGTCGTAATCGCACTCTATTAGATATGGTACGATCTATGATGTCTCTTACCGATTTACCGCTATCTTTTTGGGGCTATGCTTTAGAGACTGCCGCATTCACTTTAAATAGGGCTCCGTTGAAATCCGTTGAGACGACACCGTTTGAATTATGGTTTGGGAAGAAACCTAAGCTGTCGTTTCTAAAAGTTTGGGGATGCGATGCTTATGTCAAGAAACTTCAACCTGAAAAGCTCGAACCCAAGTCGGAAAAATGCGTCTTCATAGGATACCCTAAAGAAACTGTTGGGTATACCTTCTACCTCAGATCCGAAGGCAAGATCTTTGTTGCCAGGAATGGATGCTTTCTAGAGAAGGAGTTTCTCTCGAAAGAAGTAAGTGGGAGGAAAGTAGAACTTGATGAAGTGTTACCTCTTGAACCGGAAAATGGCGCAACTCAAGAAAATGTTCCTGAGGTGCCTGCACCGACTAGAGAGGAAGTTAATGATGATGATCATGAAACTTCTGATCAAGTTGCTACTGAACTTCGAAGGTCCACAAGGACACGTTCCGCACCAGAGTGGTACGGCAACCCTGTCTTGGAAATCATGTTGTTAGACAATGGTGAACCTTCGAACTATGAAGAAGCGATGGCGGGCCCGGATTTCGAAAATGGCTAGAAGCCATGAAATCCGAGATAGGATCCATGTATGAAAACGAAGTATGGACTTTTACTGACTTGCCCGTTGAATGGCGAGCCATAGAAAATAAATGGATCTTTAAGAAGAAGACAGACGCGGATGGTAATGTGACCATCTATAAAGCTCGGCTTGTCGCTAAGGGTTATCGACAAGTTCAAGGGGTTGACTACGATGAGACTTTCTCACCGGTAGCGAAGCTGAAGTCCGTCTGAATCATGTTAGCAATTGCCGCATTCTACGATTATGAGATATGGCAAATGGACGTCAAAACGGCATTCCTTAATGGTTTCCTTAAGGAAGAATTGTATATGATGCAGCCAGAAGGTTTTGTCGATCCAAAGAATGCTGACAGGGTGTGCAAGCTCCAACGCTCGATTTATGGGCTGGTGCAAGCATCTCGGACTTGGAACATTCGCTTTGATGAGATGATCAAAGCGTTTGGGTTTACGCAGACTTATGGAGAAGCCTGCGTTTACAAGAAAGTGAGTGGGAGCTCTGTAGCATTTCTCATATTATATGTAGATGACATACTTTTGATGGGAAATGATATAGAACTCTTGGACAGCATCAAGGCCTACTTGAATAAGAGTTTTTCCATGAAGGACCTGGGAGAAGCTGCTTATATATTAGGCATCAAGATCTATAGAGATAGATCAAGACGCCTCATAGGTCTTTCACAAAGCACATACCTTGAGAAGATATTGAAGAAGTTCAATATGGATCAATCTAAGAAGGGGTTCTTGCCTGTGTTACAAGGTATGAAATTGAGCTCAGCTCAATGTCCGACCACGGCAGAAGAGATGGAAGAGATGAGTGTCATCCCCTATGCCTCAGCCATAGGTTCTATTATGTATGCCATGCTGTGTACCAGACTTGATGTAAACCTTGCCGTAAGTTTGGTCGGAAGGTACCAAAGTAATCCCGGCAAGGAACACTGGACAATGGTCAAGAATATCCTGAAGTACCTGAAAAGGACTAAGGAAATGTTTCTCGTTTATGGAGGTGACGAAGAGCTCGTCGTAAAGGGTTACGTCGATGCTAGCTTCGACACAGATCTGGATGACTCTAAGTCACAGACCGGATACGTGTATATTTTGAATGGTGGGGCAGTAAGCTGGTGCAGTTGCAAGCAGAGCGCCGTGGCGGGATCTACATGTGAAGCGGAGTACATGGCAGCCTCGGAGGCAGCACATGAAGCAATTTGGGTGAATGAGTTCATCACCGACCTCGGAGTCATACCCAATATGTCGGGGCCAATCAAGCTCTTCTGTGACAACACTGGAGCTATTGCACTTGCAAAGTAGCCCAGGTTTCACAAGAAGACAAGACACATCAAGCGTCGCTTCAACTCCATTCGTGAAAATGTTCAAGATGGAGACATAGATATTTGTAAAGTACATACGGACCTGAATGTAGCAGATCCGTTGACTAAACCTCTCCCTAGGGCAAAACATGATCAACACCAGAATTCCATGGGTGTTCGATTCATCACAATGCAACTAGATTATTGACTCTAGTGCAAGTGGGAGACTGTTGGAAATATGCCCTAGAGGCAATAATAAAAGCATTATTATTATATTTCCTTGTTCATGATAATTGTCTTTATTCATGCTATAATTGTGTTATCCGGAAATCGTAATACATGTGTGAATAATAGACACCAACATGTCCCTAGTAAGCCTCTAGTTGACTAGCTCGTTGATCAACAGATAGTCATGGTTTCCTGACTATGGACATTGGATGTCATTGATAACGAGATCACATCATTAGGAGAATGATGTGATGGACAAGACCCAATCCTAAACATAGCATAAAGATCGTTTAGTTCGTTTGCTAGAGTTTTTCCAATGTCAAGTATCTTTTCCTTAGACCATGAGATCGTGTAACTCCCGGATACCGTAAGAGTGATTTGGGTGTACCAAACGTCACAACGTAACTGGGTGACTATAAAGGTATACTACGGGTATCTCCGAAAGTGTTTGTTGGGTTGACACGGATCAAGACTGGGATTTGTCACTCCGTATGACGGAGAGGTATCACTGGGCCCACTCGGTAATGCATCATCATAATGAGCTCAAAGTGACCAAGTGTCTGGTCACGGGATCATGCATTACGGTACGAGTAAAGTGACTTGCCGGTAACGAGATTGAACGAGGTATTGGGATACCGACGATCGAATCTCGGGCAAGTAACATGCCGATTGACAAAGGGAATTGTATACGGGGTTACTTGAATCCTCGACATCGTGGTTCATCCGATGAGATCATCGTGGAGTATGTGGGAGCCAACATGGGTATCCAGATCCCGCTGTTGGTTATTGACCGGAGAGTCGTCTCGGTCATGTCTACATGTCTCCCGAACCCGTAGGGTCTACACACTTAAGGTTCGGTGACGCTAGGGTTGTAGGGATATGTATATGCAGTAACCCGAATGTTGCTCGGAGTCCCGGATGAGATCCCGGACGTCACGAGGAGTTCCGAAATGGTCCGGAGGTAAAGAATTATATATAGGAAGTGCTGTTTCGGCCATCGGGACAAGTTTCGGGGTTATCGGTATTGTACCGGGACCACCGGAAGGGTCCCGGGGGCCCACCGGGTGGGGCCACCTGCCCCGGGGGGCCACATGGGCTGTAGGGGGTGCGCCTTGGCCTACATGGGCCAAGGGCACCAGCCCCAAGGGGCCCATGCGCCTAGGGTTTCCAAAGGGGAGGAGTCCTACTAGTGGAAGGCACCCCTAGGTGCCTTGGGGGGAGGGAAACCTCCCTTGGCCGCCGCCCCCCCTAGGAGATTGGATCTCCTAGGGCCAGCGCCCCCCCCCCCCCGAGGCCCTCCTATATATAGTGGGGGAAGGAGGGCTGTTTGATCCACGCCTTTGGTTGCCTCCTTCTCCCTCTCCAACACCTCCTCTTCCTCCATAGTGCTTGGCGAAGCCCTGACGGAGTTCTGCAGCTCCACCATCACCACGCCGTCGTGCTGCTGCTAGAGCCACCTTCCTCAACCTCTTCTTCCCTCTTGCTAGATCAAGAAGAAGGAGACGTTACGCTGACCGTATGTGTGTTGAACGCGGAGGTGCCGTCCGTTCGGCGCTAGGATCTCCGGTGATTTGGATCACGTCTTGTACGACTACTTCATCCACGTTCTTTGAACGCTTCCGCTCGCGATCTACAAAGGTATGTAGATGCATCCGATGACTCGTTGCTCGATGAACTCATAGATAGATCTTGGTGAAACCGTAGATTTTTTTTGTTTTCTGCAACATTCTCCAATAGGAAGAGGGGTCCGAAACCAACCCTAACTCTTGTTTCCACACACATACGGACTCTAAAAACAACCTATAATCAAGTATTTCGAAATGACATGGGCCTGGCCCAAAAATAAGGTGACGCAGCACCTAGAACAGCCTCTGGACGAAATTTATGAAGTGGCATCTCGTATATCTCGTCCAAGGCTTCATGCACTCATTATGGTGGCTTCAAAGTCCTGGAATCATCACTTGTAACTCCATTCTTGTTCCCCATGGGCATGCCATCATCTCCATGCTTGAACTTGCTCCAATGTTTATCTTTCTTGTCCAAGCTAGGCCCTTCATTTGTAAGCAAAATAAATGTATCCAATTTAGGCAGCATCATATTCTCATGAACATTAGAATCGTTACCAAGAAATGAAAGTACATGTTAATTCAATTGGCGTGCGCGAGCTCTAGTAATTGGTCCAGTATCTATAGCAGTGGGGGCTGTGGGTGTAACAATGGTATAGATGTCCTCGCCATCTCTTCTCTATATTCTCTAAGCCCATCAACCCCATTTTGCCTCCATGGTCTTTTGTCAAACCCCTCACGTGCGAGTCTGAAATGCCACAGACCCGAACCAGGCAGTCGTCACCGGTGAATCTAGATCATCCCCAAACATCCCTAAAGAATCTTTGGTTTCTTATTTGGACTACCTAACCTATTTATCTCGAACCGTCCAATTATGATCGGATGATCCAAACTCCCCTCCTCTTCCTATATATATAAACCCCTAATCCATTTTCAGACCAAACCCTAAAACCTAGGCCTCTTGTCCCATCCATCCCCTCATTTGCTACCACCCTCTCCCTCGGGATCTTCCTCGATCCAAACCCGAAGCCGCCACAGCTCCTCAATTTCCACGCTGACCAACCTTAGTGATTTCCTCCCGATCCAGCCACCACCCAACCAGCGCAGTCGCGGCTGACCCCCCCCCCCCCCCCACCCCTCGCTTCTCCACTAACCCATAGATGCCTCCTCTCTTCTCGCGTTTGAGCCCGAGGAGCCCCTCCGCCGTGCTCCTCCCCTGCCGCGATCCTCTCCCTCGCCCCGTGCCCGAACTCCTTCCCAAGCCGGAGCTCCTGCCTCGACCTCGCCGGAGCATAGCACCAGCACCACCGGACTCCTATGCCCCTTTTCTCACTCTAGACCTCTCCTTCTCCTTAATTCCTATCTCTCTCTCTCTCTTGGTTCTTAACTGCCGCCAGACTCTTTTTCTATTGCACATGAGCTTGCAAACCACCATGGCCGTCGTCCCGTGCCGTCGGGCCAAGCCAAGTCCTCGCCCCACGCTGGTTCCGCGCCTTGTCGTCGCGCCACCGCCGGTGAGTTGCCGTCGTTCAACAAGGGCCCCTCCCGGCCTCCCTATTCCCTTCCCCGATTTGTTTCTCTGTGGAACTCTCTCCCGCGTTGAACAAAGGACAGGCGCTACCTTCTTCAGCACTGCGCGCACGCCACCTCGGCGGAGATCACCGTCCATGCCCAGATCCCTATCGCCAGCCCCAAGCCCCTTTGCTGCTGCCTCCGCTTTGCCTGAACTGCGCCCATGCTTTGCCTCAAATGGATGCAGTGTCGCCCGCCTCCTGCATGCGCGTGTGCGTGCAAGCACACGCACAACCGCATAGCCTCGCTCTGCCGCGTGGGCCTCTGCAGCAACACTGGCCCACGGGAGAGCTTTGGCCTGCCTCCACTTCCTCACCGATGGCCCAAGGCCCAACATGAGCAGCTCCCCCAGCCCCTCCAGTTTCAGCCCGTATTGGTTTTTTAGGTTCTGTGAATTTGCCTATTATTTAGAGAATGCCAAATTTACAAAAAAAACCCTCCATGTTCATGCATTAATATCTCACTAACCGTGCATAGGAGTTAAACATGCCCTATATGTAAAATGCTTAGAATTTCATCTAGTTTCATAATTTGCAACTTTCATCCATAGTAAAAATGTTTAACTTGTTGTTTGCATTTATTTGCATAAATGACATGTTAAATGGTTTAATTCTTATCTAATTAACCATAGCTTCGAATTAAATAAACTTTATATGTACATGGGGTGGAAAAAGGATGTCGTTCTTATTTTTCGTTTGATTTTATCTGTAGTCAGATCCTGCTCTCTGCATGATGATTGTTATGTAGTGATGTATCATTGTATTTATGTTGTAGCTTGTGGCGAGTGTAAGCTTGTATCTGTTCTTCTTTTTCGTTTGATTTCATCTGTCGTCAGATCCTGCTCTTCTGCATGATGATTGTCATGTATTGATGTATCATTGTATTCATGCTATAGCTTGTGGTGAGTGTAAGCCTTTATATTGTATTCTCATCTATTTAGTACATGGTATGTTCTAATGATATCCACCTTGCTATGCGCTCGAAATGCGGTTGTGCCCCAATCATGAGTTCATCATGTGATTGGGATAGAATCGCATCTTGGACGCTACAAGTTGGTATCAGAGCCTGACCGACCGCAGGAGGACAACACTATTCTGATCCCGGGATCAGAATAACTATTCTGATCACTGCGCCTTATATAGGCCCGATGAGACGTTCCGAACTCCCGAAAACACAAAAAAAGAAAAGCCGATTGGCCAATTCTCAACCCCACCCCACCTCCCGCATCACCTCTGCCGGATCTCCCGACCACCTCCTGCCGCCGCCCTGGCTCCAGCGCACTTCTTCCCTCTGACTCGCGCATTGCTGCCGCACTTCCTTCCCCACGGCCGACGCCCCTCTCGCTTGTTGCTGGCACGCCTCCTCCCCCCCCCCACCGGAGAGCCACCTCCCCATCCACCGGCGCTCCTCCTCCCACTCCACCTCGATCCACCCTGATGCGCGCAACCCTCCACCCACACTGATGCACGCGACCCACCAGGAGCCGCACCTGCATCTCGCCGCCCCGCTTCCCGGCCGCCGGAGCGCCAGCCTCCCCGCTCCCCGGCCGAAACCCACAACGCCTCGTCTCTCCTCCCCTGGACCGCCGTTGCGCGCCACCGATGTGGGACACCTCCCCGATGCGCTACCGTCGTGTCATGGATGACCACGAGCGACCTTCTTCCACCTCCCCAAGTGCCGCCACTCGGGACACCTGATAGAGGAGAGGGTGTCCCGATCTTTTGATGAGATGATAACTATCGATTTGGTGGAGACAACTTTGACGATCCGACTACAAACATGCACGACGTTGCGCCTTATCGCTAAACCAATCTCTTGAGGTTACTAACGATGCCGGAAGCACGGTCAGCCTGACCACGAAGGTCTATTCCTGCAAGCAATCGAAGAACGAGCAAGAATATGATAAAGCAATCTGAATATTGCGAATATATAGGAAGTATTGATAATTCTGGGGTTCCATAAGCGGTGTTGGTCTGTTCGTTGGACACAAACGAAGTACACGAAGTTGCAATGGCTAACTTTTAACTAAACAAATCCCCAGGAAAAAGCTACTAGATGGATCTATATAGGAGCAATGGGTGGCGGCCAAGGAGGTGGAAGGACGTCCCAATGCAGCCTAAAACTAACCCTAGGTCGTACAAGGCTCATGGGCCCAAGTGGAGGTGGTGCAACACCTTTGGACTTGTTGTTTGACTCGGATTCTGCTCCAGCGTCAGATTGTTTCGTCGATATCTCAATGCTCCGGACGAATTTGAAGGTGATTCCAAATGGGTTGGAAAGAGCACGAAATCTACTTTCCAACAAAAAAATAATCACCCAATTCGGAGTCCGTATGAAAAAGTTGTTGACGTTTTGAGTCAGGTATGTTTGTGTAGTCCGAATCTGAATCCAGAATGTAAGAGACTTGGACTCTATCTTCTCTTGGCCCAAAATTGACGTGAGAGGACTTTTTGAACAGAACATAAACTTCTCCTTTTCCCTTATCTTCATATGTGGATTGTACAAATGTCCCATACACCTGCAATTAGACAAAACACAAAAGTGTGTGAAGTATTTTTGTTCTGGATAACATAAATAGATTATTGAATAGTTTGCACTAGAAATCACCTGATAAATATGCATGTATGCAATGTTTTTGGTCGTATCCAAGGTAATCATGTCCTCATCAACGCCACACACTCAGGCTCCCCTGCCGCCGCGAAGTTCTTGCTGCTGCCACCACGACCTTCTCCCCCCTGTCGTCGCGTCCTTCTTCCACCTTCCTCACACCACCCTTCGGCCACGAGGCAGCGCTCCGACCAGGCAAAATGGGTCACCGCCCACCACCTGCGTGCCACCCACCACAGATCGATGTTGGACGGTGTTGAGACCTTCCTCCTCCTGACGCCTCTATATCATCCTACATGTAGTGACCCTCCATGTCTTCTCTGAACTCTCTCTTCAGGAGGATTTGACCTTCTCTAGACATTTATTTTTTGAGTTTTTTCTCTGAAAAACTGCACTTGGATGACCCTTTTATATATCTCATGTATGTATTGGCTTGAGCTTTCAGCATAGAAGCACTGACTTCCCTCTACTTGTTCTTGTTATTACTGAACTAGTTGCTTTTCTCATACTGAATATGCATGTTCCGGCGCGTGTTACGGCCACCTCCTACGCTATCGTTAGCCCACTGGACTTTTGCGTTGTTGTAGCATGGCGGGAGGGGTCGCCGCCTCCGAGTGCCTCTGTCTCCCTCACCTCATCCCCTTGTTCTCAGGAGAGGCATGGATATACAGAGGGATCAGTGTCGATCATATCCTACAGGATGCCAAGTTCGACCGGAGTGACTGTTGTAGTTCGCCGTACTTAAATAACAAGGGCGTTTAAAGTAGATGATGCTCTATATTAAATGTTTTCTTTGTTGTTATACTCCACCAATACTAGCTTGATGTGAAAACTTCTGTACAAATGGTCATTTGGAAGTTACGAGCATGCCTTTCTCTTCTCATACCCATGCTCCAGCCCATGTACTTTTTTGGATGAGTTTGGTGGTGTAGCTGGCTTTGGATGCAGCAGCATAGTCTATGGGTACAGTTGGTGATGCTGCTACTATGTGCACCAGGGGATTTTCTTTGGTCTAAAAATGTATTTTGCTGAATTCCCACAAAAAAAGAATATTCAGCAGGTTAGATACAAAAACAACTGAAGTTCAAAATGATAGCATACTCGGATAAAAAGAATAGGAGAGCGCAGTAACAAAAAAAGTAGTTGAAGCACAATGTTGTGGCATATGCAGAAAGTAGATCGAGTGGAAATAAGATAACACTCAAATTTAAAATGCATAATATAATAAGAAGTTCAAAATTTTAAAAATAGAACATTTCAAAATTTTCATAAAAAAGATTAAGAAGAAATAAAACCAGGAAGTCCAACCTGAAAAGATGGAGAAGTTCGATGATTATAGAAAACTCAGTTTTTTCTCACTATTAAAGAATGGAAATAAGAAGTTCAAAAATAAAATAACGAGAAGTTCAACTTTTTAAAAATAGAGCGTTTCAAAAGTTTCATAAAAAAGATTAAGAAAAAATAAAACCAAGAAGTTCATATTAAATAGATGGAGAAGTTCGATGATTATAGAAAACTCAGATTTTCCTCGTTATTAAAGAATGGAAACGAGAAGTTCAAAAATAAAATAACAAGAAGTTCAACTTTTTAAAAATAGAACATTTCAAAAATTTCATAAAAAATATTAAGCAAAAATAAAACCAGGAAGTCCAATTTAAAAAGATGGAGAAGTTCGATGATTATAAAAAACTCAGATTTTCCTCATTATTAAAGAATGGAAATAAGAAGCTCAAAAATCAAATAACAAGAAGTTCAACTTTTAAAAATAGAGCGCTTCAAAATTTCATAAAAAAGTTTAAGGAAAAAATTAGGAAGTCCATATTAAAAAGATGGAGAAGTTCGATGATTATAGAAAACTCAGAATTCCCTCGTTATTCAAGATTTGGAAACAAGAAGTTCAAAAATAAAATAACAAGAAGTTCAACTTTTAAAAATAGAGCACTTCAGAATTCATAAAAAAAGATTAAGAAAAATCAGATTAATATTTATAAAAACTCAGATATTTTCACGTAACCGAGAGAAGCTCGGATTGATAACTGCCATAAGTTCACGTCTACACGGTGTGTATTTTGTATTAAAAAGGAATAAAAAGGCAAAGACTAAAATTTTGTTTTCGGTACTGTTTTTGCTCTAATTTTTTAACCGTTTATCAGAACGAGGCGTATAATATACCGTTGGAAAGCTATTGATTAGGCGCAACTTCGCCATGTCGAACACTTTTCAAAATTCCTCTCGGTTTAAGAGCAGTTTCAAAAATAGTGTGGCGGATGACGAGTGGCAGCGAGTGTATTTTCGTGATTTTTTATAAACCGCTCATCGGAATAAGGCAAATGATACGCCTTTGGAAAGATATTGTTGAGGCGCATCTTTTACATATCTATTATTTTTCTCTAATTCGTTACAGTTTAAGAGCAGTTTCGAATTTACTAAATCACGGAATTCTGCTTTTTTTTTAAATTTTGCAATTTTCGGTACTGTTGTTGCTCTAGTTTTTGAACCGTTTGTCGAAACGAGGCATGTAATACGTCGTTGGAAAGCTATGGACAAGGCGCAACTTTCATATGTAGAAATGGTTTTGAGATTCCTTACAGTTTTAAGTTAATTTTGAAAATCGTGCGGCGGACGACGAGTGGCAGCGACCGTTTTTCGCGAAATTTTTACAACCGGTCGTCGAAATGATTCAAATAATATGCCGTTGGAAAGATATCGACGAGACGCAACTTTTTCATGTAGAACACTCTCTCTAATTCCTTACAGTTTAAGAGCAGTTTTAAATTTACCGAAATGCGGACACTCTGTTTTTCGCGGCACCCAAATCGACGTGGGTACTTCATCCGACTGAAAACCACACTGCATCGGACGAAAAACCGCACTGCATCAGACGTGTTAGAGAACTGCATGATTTATTTTATTCAAACGTAATTTTTTCAAGGACAAGAAAGTAGAGTGCACTTGACATCGGGTGTAAATGAACCACAACACTATCAAGAAGTGAACCGCATTACTTTTTTTGCTTTCGTAATAATTTTTTTGCACTTACGGGATGAACAACATCATACGGCCGACCGCACAGCTTCAGAATGAAAACCGCACTGCATCGGATGGGCAAGCGAGTTGCATAATTACTTTTGTCGGACGTTATTTTTCTCATACGAGTTTTGTTGTTTTTTTACTTTTTTTTATGAACGAGAGTGGACCGCAGAGACTAGGGTAAGTGAACCACATCATATATCGAAGTGTACCTCATTACTATCTTGTTGTTTCGCTGAACTAGGTTACAGAAAGCCCTCGACAAAGATTTCTTTTTGTGAACGTACTGCATTCAGACTGAAAGCCGCACTGCATGAGACGGGCAAGAGAACTGCATGATTTTTTTGTCTTTTTTATAACTTTTTAATGATTTATTTTCTCTTTATTTTCTAACGTTATTTTGTGGACGAGAGTGAACCGCAACGCGATCGAAAAATGAACCACATTATTACCAAGTGAACCACGGAGAAGTTTTGTAGAAAACTGCATGAGACAACAAAGTGAGCTTCAAAGCCACATCTATCTGATAAAGACACAGTGAGCTGCATCGTTTCCTTTTTACCATGAAACAAGTGAACAACACTCCGTTTCTTCCTTATTAAAATGCAATGAACCACAACACAAATCGAAGTGGGCTTCGTGGCTTTTCTGTCGTTTTCAAACTACTTTTTTTATAAATTCGCTCGAACTGAAATACCGAGGCTAGTGTACTGCATTTTTTTCTTCCAAAAATGCCTTTTTGAAGTTTGCATGGTTGAGATTAGTGAACGGCATAATTACTTTTAGTTTTTTCTTGTCACCTTTTTATGAATGCATCCTCACTGCTAGTGTACTGCAAAACCACTCAAAAAAGTGAATCCAACCGTGAGTTGCATGCGCCGAGCTGCATGTTTTACAGTGTATTGCTAATGATATTCACATGAGCTGCATAGGCCGAGCCCTGAAACTGTGGTGAAACCACCGAAGAAAGCACACACAAGCGAACCTAACTACACTGCACACACAAGCGAAGTGAAACCCTGGTCATAGTGCACCTTTTTTTATGCTGTAATCTCCTCTGTTGCAAAACTATTAAAAGTGAAGCACAAAAGATGACAGATTAAACTGCAGTTCGAGCCACACGCAAACGCCCGACAAACTACACAAAGAATTTAGCGAACTGCATTAGAAAATGTATTGCACTGAATTCCCCAGAATCAACAGCAAAAATCTGGAAAAAATGCAAGCTCCGATGAGCTGCATGCCAGTTTTCACTGCTTCCCTGCAAAACTGCATGCTACGTGCTACAGCCGAGCGCCCGAACTACAGCGTCTCGACGGAGCAGATCACAAGGCGCGCGAGGGAGAGATGCAGATCCGGCGGAGCGCCAACGCAGGAACGAATTGCCATAGCGGGAGGGGCTGAGGGGGAGTGGCGCCGCCGCGCTGGCTCACCGACTAATCAACATGACCACCCGTGGCGCTGACTTGCGCGGATCTCGCTGGTGCGTGCGGCGGTGGTGTCGCCGAGACCTGTAGGGCTCGGATCCATCGACGGGGAGGGCCACCCGGCATGGGGAGGCGTGGGCGCATCAGAGGATCCGCGCCACGCGATGGCACTTGGCTGGCAGTGGAGCGTCGCGCGGCTGCAGTTGGCCGGTCAGGGTCATGGCACGCGGTGGCAGTTGGCCGGCCCGGGGCGCTGCTCGTGCCGGCAGTTGGCTGGCCCGATGGAAGCGTGGATGGGGTCGAGGTTGGTCGTGGGGTGGTGAGGGAGGAGTGGCAAGTGGGTTGGTGGATCGGGCCACCGGGTGTTAGCCGGGAGGAAGGTGGAGGGGATCGGGGGAGGAAGAAGGTGGAGAGGAGAGGAGAGAGTGCGGTCATGGGAAGAGGTGGGTGGGGTGGACCGGTGGGAAGATGTGCGCCTCGGGTGGGTTCAGAGTGCTAGACGGGGTGTTATCAGAATAAGCGTTTTTTTATGAGAATAAGACTCTTAGAGGTGTTATCAGAATAGGGATTGACTATTCGTCACCCTGGGTGAGGAATAGTTATTCTTCACCCCCCTCTATTTTACCATCAATGCATCGTAATTTTACGTTCCATAAATTTTGTCTTATTTCCGACGCAAAATGGAACCGTAAAAAAATATATAATTGCCGTAAAAAATATTTTATGTCATGTAAAATTACAAACATAAAAACATAGTCTAAAATACACATAAACTGCAAATTTTCTTGTCTTATGACATTTATTTTTATTTTTTTATGTCAAATTTTACGTAGTGAATCAATAGGAATGTAACTATTAGAATTTGAAACGTAATTCAATTATGAAATGATCGTAAGATTACCTCGGATGATGAATAACTTATTCTGCACCCTGGGTAATGAATAGTAACACTATATATATATATATATATATATATATATATATATATATATATATATTAGAGAGTAGGAATTCTTTTTACTCCTTATCTCCTTCGTCGTTCTGGTGAGGATTTGTGACATAGGTGTTTTGATTCCCTTACTCTTCGCACTCAAATTTTTTTAGGATCACATGGCTATTGTGGAATCGGTCCGATATCATTGTGACGGGAATTCTGTTTTGGTGCCTCTTGACATTTAAGGATTGTGGCAGTGTCCCAGAGAGTTGAGCTCCAAGGTGTTTTCGTCCGTTTCATCCGTACCAAGTTGCCTTTGTTTTCCCACCATCCCACCTTTTTATTTAAGGACTCAAATTTCTTAATCAAGTATCCATTTTATTGATGTGAAGTCTCTTCAATATTTTCCTCCTTTGTGATGAGGACATCAATACCATTGTTACACCCACAGCCCCTGCTGCTATACATACTGGACCAATTACTAGAGATCACGCACGCCAATTGAATTACCAGGTACTTTCGTTTCTTGGTAACGACTCTAATGTTCATGAGAATATGATGTTGCCTAAATTGGATACATTTGTTCTGCTTACAAATGAAGGGCCTAGCTTGGACAAGAAAAATGAACCTTGGAGCAAGTTCAAGCATGGAGATGATGGCATACGCAAGGGGAACAAGAATGAAGTTACAAGTGATGATTCCAGGACTTTGAAGCCACCATAATGAGTGCATGAAGCCTTGGACGAAATATACAAGATGCCACTTCATAAATTTCGTCCAGAGGCTATTCTAGGTTGATGTAGGGTGGAACCCTAGATGGCCGATCTTTCACGAAAGGAGCTGGTCCCAAAGAGGAACACGAAGAACATGATGGGAAACATGAGGGAAAATACGAGAGAATCACTCAAACCAACGAGATTAGGTCACACATATGCTAGATTCTTGAAACACAAAAGGAGATACAAGATCCATGATCAACAAGGGACGATACAAAGGTATCCGGTTCTTCTCCATGAGGAGGTCTTGAGGGGTCTTCCCATGAAGGGGTCTTGAATCTAAGGTGGATCTTCTCCGAAGAGGTAATGGTCCCTCGCAATGGAGTAGATCTGGATGGATGAGCGAAGCTCTATCTCACATATGAGCTAACACAACGCTAACCCTAAAATGGAGGAGGTGGAGGAGTATATATAGTCTAGGGCCATGAAGGGTGAGGGGCAAAGGGGTACATGAGCCTCGGGCCCATTACACTGTGCGCAGACAGGCGTCGGACGTCCGATGGGTGTCGGTCGTCCGGTCGCTCGCGGGCATCCGGTCGTCTGGAGGAGGCCGGACTTCCGACGTTTCGGCTCACATGAGGTGGCGCCAGATTTCCGGACGATGTCGGTCGTCCGGTGGCTGATGGTCGTCGGACGTCCGGCCTTGGTCGGTCGTTCAGCCGTTGTAGCTTTCGTCGGCTAGTCCATCTGGCTGGTGGGGACTCCAGGCGTCGGACGTCCGGTACTGTTCGGTCGTCTGTTGGTTGTCGGACGTCCGAGTGCTGTAGCTTCCTGGCAGCTCCTTCTCTTGCTCCTCGCGCTTGGTGTACTCGTCGTCTTGTCCATGGTCTTCCTCTTGGTTCCTGGTCAGGCATAGCACATATGTTTGAGGTACTAGCCATGTCTCACATGCGGAAAGTGATGGTTCGGAGAGGAGTGAGTTCACCTTGCATCCAATGGCGTATAGTCGAGGTCTCGTCGTATGTCCTCTTGGGGCATGGGGAGTAGTCGTAGTGTACATGGGGATGATCATAGGATGCTCCGCATCATCTCCCCCCCCCCCCACCCTTGGGAAAGATCCGACCTTGGATCGTGATCCTCATCACCATGGAAACGATTGTCGTGGACGGACTTGTAGTTGGGCGTAGTTGAAGACATGGCGCAATCCAAGTACTCCAAGGTGTATCCGGAGTGATAGACATGCAAAAAGAGCAAACACAAGCGACACTTGGAAATACAATGGTTAGCACACACAAAGTGTCCATCAAGTAAGTATGAGTCCATTCGGCAAGATTGTTCGTGACAAAGCACATGAAGCTTATCAAGATGATATAGAATGATATGCAAAGCATTCATGGGTGGAACCCTAGATGGCCGATCTTTCACGAAAGGAGCTGGTCCCAAAGAGGAACACGAAGAACATGATGGGAAACATGAGGGAAAATACGAGAGAATCACTCAAACCAACGAGATTAGGTCACACATATGCTAGATCCTTGAAACACAAAAGGAGATACAAGATCCATGATCAACAAGGGACGATACAAAGGTATCCGGTTCTTCTCCATGAGGAGGTCTTGAGGGGTCTTCCCATGAAGGGGTCTTGAATCTAAGGTGGATCTTCTCCGAAGAGGTAATGGTCCCTCGCAATGGAGTAGATCTGGATGGATGAGCGAAGCTCTATCTCACATATGAGCTAACACAACGCTAACCCTAAAATGGAGGAGGTGGAGGAGTATATATAGTCTAGGGCCATGAAGGGTGAGGGGCAAAGGGGTACATGAGCCTCGGGCCCATTACACTGTGCGCAGACAGGCGTCGGACGTCCGATGGGTGTCGGTCATCCGGTCGCTCGCGGGCGTCCGGTCGTCTGGAGGAGGCCGGACTTCCGACGTTTCGGCTCACATGAGATGGCGCCAGATTTCCGGACGATGTCGGTCGTCCGGTGGCTGATGGTCGTCGGACGTCCGGCCTTGGTCGGTCGTTCAGCCGTTGTAGCTTTCGTCGGCTAGTCCATCTGGCTGGTGGGGACTCCAGGCGTCGGACGTCCGGTACTGTTCGGTCGTCTGTTGGTTGTCGGACGTCCGAGTGCTGTAGCTTCCTGGCAGCTCCTTCTCTTGCTCCTCGCGCTTGGTGTACTCGTCGTCTTGTCCATGGTCTTCCTCTTGGTTCCTGGTCAGGCATAGCACATATGTTTCAGGTACTAGCCATGTCTCACATGCGGAAAGTGATGGTTCGGAGAGGAGTGAGTTCACCTTGCATCCAATGGCGTATAGTCGAGGTCTCGTCGTATGTCCTCTTGGGGCATGGGGAGTAGTCGTAGTGTACATGGGGATGATCATAGGATGCTCCGCATCATCTCCCCCCCCCCCCACCCTTGGGAAAGATCCGACCTTGGATCGTGATCCTCATCACCATGGAAACGATTGTCGTGGACGGACTTGTAGTTGGGCGTAGTTGAAGACATGGCGCAATCCAAGTACTCCAAGGTGTATCCGGAGTGATAGACATGCAAAAAGAGCAAACACAAGCGACACTTGGAAATACAATGGTTAGCACACACAAAGTGTCCATCAAGTAAGTATGAGTCCATTCGGCAAGATTGTTCGTGACAAAGCACATGAAGCTTATCAAGATGATATAGAATGATATGCAAAGCATTCATGGGTGGAACCCTAGATGGCCGATCTTTCACGAAAGGAGCTGGTCCCAAAGAGGAACACGAAGAACATGATGGGAAACATGAGGGAAAATACGAGAGAATCACTCAAACCAACGAGATTAGGTCACACATATGCTAGATCCTTGAAACACAAAAGGAGATACAAGATCCATGATCAACAAGGGACGATACAAAGGTATCCGGTTCTTCTCCATGAGGAGGTCTTGAGGGGTCTTCCCATGAAGGGGTCTTGAATCTAAGGTGGATCTTCTCCGAAGAGGTAATGGTCCCTCGCAATGGAGTAGATCTGGATGGATGAGCGAAGCTCTATCTCACATATGAGCTAACACAACGCTAACCCTAAAATGGAGGAGGTGGAGGAGTATATATAGTCTAGGGCCATGAAGGGTGAGGGGCAAAGGGGTACATGAGCCTCGGGCCCATTACACTGTGCGCAGACAGGCGTCGGACGTCCGATGGGTGTCGGTCGTCCGGTCGCTCGCGGGCGTCCGGTCGTCTGGAGGAGGCCGGACTTCCGACGTTTCGGCTCACATGAGGTGGCGCCAGATTTCCGGACGATGTCGGTCGTCCGGTGGCTGATGGTCGTCGGACGTCCGGCCTTGGTCGGTCGTTCAGCCATTGTAGCTTTCGTCGGCTAGTCCATCTGGCTGGTGGGGACTCCAGGCATCGGACGTCCGGTACTGTTCGGTCGTCTGTTGGTTGTCGGACGTCCGAGTGCTGTAGCTTCCTGGCAGCTCCTTCTCTTGCTCCTCGCGCTTGGTGTACTCGTCGTCTTGTCCATGGTCTTCCTCTTGGTTCCTGGTCAGGCATAGCACATATGTTTGAGGTACTAGCCATGTCTCACATGCGGAAAGTGATGGTTCGGAGAGGAGTGAGTTCACCTTGCATCCAATGGCGTATAGTCGAGGTCTCGTCGTATGTCCTCTTGGGGCATGGGGAGTAGTCGTAGTGTACATGGGGATGATCATAGGATGCTCCGCATCATCTCCCCCCCCCACCCTTGGGAAAGATCCGACCTCGGATCGTGATCCTCATCACCATGGAAACGATTGTCGTGGACGGACTTGTAGTTGGGCGTAGTTGAAGACATGGCGCAATCCAAGTACTCCAAGGTGTATCCGGAGTGATAGACATGCAAAAAGAGCAAACACAAGCGACACTTGGAAATACAATGGTTAGCACACACAAAGTGTCCATCAAGTAAGTATGAGTCCATTCGGCAAGATTGTTCGTGACAAAGCACATGAAGCTTATCAAGATGATATAGAATGATATGCAAAGCATTCATGGGAACAATAGGATTTGTAGTATGCACAAAGGTGTGGTGAATGTGATCAATGCAACCATTGTGAAAATGATGTCATAATGTGATGGTGTATCAAAAGCATGAACATGGTAATTGGTGCTCAATGTGATTATGTTGTCATGCAATTGATGGTGGGCAATATGATTATGATGTATGAATATGCCATCAAGGAAGATCACAACAAATTTGCTAAGGAAATGCACAAGCTCATATATCATGGATGACATGGGAATACAAGATGCAACAAGGCAATCATAATGTGAGTCAATCCATGCATAGGGTGCAAACTTGTGGTGAGTATGATATGTCCATCGAGCATGACATGTGTGTGCACAATCAACAAATATGGAGGTGTTAGTGCAATGTGTCAAAGGAGTGTTGATGTACCAATGCTCGATGTCGTGGCATGAGTGGAGGTTCGAAGGTGCATCCAATACGTCCGAGCGCTCCTCAATGTGAAGGTCTATAGAGCCAATCTTCAATGTCGCTCCTCTATTCGCTAGATGTATCATGTAGACAACAAGAAGGAAACAACAATGAAAGAATGACCCATCCAATATGCGTATTTGAGGATGGCTCAAATGGAAGGAGTTCACCTTTATGAGAGTGTCAAAAATGTTGGTGTCATGCATCGTGTACGCCTTCACATGACCAAGGTGTGTCGTGGTGGTACCGCCTTGTGAATCCTTCAAAACGAAAGAACATGAAAAACACTCAGAAAAACAAATGAGGTCAGCGGAAGTGCAAAACCAATCATTCGTGTGGTAAGATACCCAACAAGTGTAGGCATCATGCTCATCATAAGAAAGGACAAGGGAGCATTTCATGTATGGAGGCATATGACGCGAGAACGACCAAATACAATAGGCTCAATCAAACAAGCATGCATCACAAGTAATATGTCCAAGTCTCCATGATCAATAAGTATAGCAAGTTGGCACTCAATACAAGGGAATATGAGAGATGCCGCTAATGGAGACAAGAGACAATGATCAAAACAAATCAAGTGAGAGGCAAGAGCATATATGTCATCAAGCCAAGAAAGCGAGTAATAGTGGAACATGGGTGATGCGACAAACCAAGAAATCATAGTGATCAAGTCAAGCAAGCTAGTAGTGTAGAGATTCAATGTACTAGAAAGAATCATGTCAAGCATGTCATGTGTGCAAATAGTGGGCATGAATAATTCACATGACATAGCACAAGCATGAAAGCAAGATATGAGAAAGGTATCATCATTGTATTGGCAAGAAGTCCTAGGTAAATAGCAATGGAACATCATGACTCTCCCAACACAACAAGCAACAATATTATGAGGCACATGATAACATGGCAATAGCAACAAGGATCTCCACCAAGCATGCAAATACACATATGAGTAGTAAAATGGTGAATCATGGGTAGATGCAAGCAAGGGTCACAATTGCATGGCAAAGGCATAGAAGCACGCATAACATGCAAAGTGAACATGGTAGAATGGGCATAATCTGACAAGTGGTAAATAGCCCATAGCCGTGTGAGAGCCAAGTAGAATAGATGCGCGTAGTCGTTGCGTGAAGAGAATGGTGGGAAGGACAATCCACGGGATCCCAAGCCATCCTTGCTCTCAAGAGCTCGTTTTGTGTAGAGGGTTGTGGTTTGCTTGATGATCTTGGCGCACGGCATGTCGAAGAGTATTCAATGTCGGAGTACTTGAGCCAGAGATGGTGTCGTCGGAGTGTCGAGTTGAGCAGCTCCGTCTTGAGTAGGACGAAGTGGAAGAAGAGCTTTTGAGCAACAAATCATGAATCTCGTCCATTCTTGCGCCATTCTCTTGTTTGTGATCATCGAGCTTGTTGTTCAAGTAGTCTCTTGTACGTTGCTTAGAGAGTCGCAAATCAATGGCGAGGTTGTCGATGCATTCGTTCATTGCTTGTTGCTCTTGATGCAAAGCACGTTGTGCACCAAAGAGGTGGCTCTTTGTGATGTAGGAGGACATGTCGTCGTCTTGCTCGATGAAAAGTGGGTTGGTAGAAGTTCTTGGCCTATCCATCATTCCAAGCAAATATGTGAGTGGGAGGAAGAGAAGAACTTATACCAAATGTACCTTGACCGATGTTGAATACGGATCAAATGATCACTCAAATGTGGAATAAGGAAATGGCACAATTGGTGCCAATTCTTGTCGGTTTCTCACACCTACACAAGTAAAAGCTTATGGTGGAGCTCGGTTAGGATGGTGGCACAAAATTTGATGTAATTGTTAGTGAGCTTCAATAATGTTGGAAAAGATTCACAAATTTGCAAATGCAACAAGTAGACCAATAGCAAGATATGGTACACGGGAACTCACACATGAAGAGATAAATGGGGTTGTGCAACCAAGGAATGAGCCAAAATGTGGAATCCACGAAAATGCTCTTGTTGCACAACACTAGAGAGACTCTAGCACGATTGCACAATAGGTGGATACGAAGACTTGTGCACAACCTACTAAGCAAAAATGCAACGACTTCTATCCCAAGTATGCTATATGTATTGTATTCCGATGATATGATCCAAAATGATCGAGTATGACAATCTTAATGTAGTATGATGTTATGGTTCTTGCTTAAAAGCTCTTTGCTTATCTTTCCCTTTTGCTTAAAAGCTTGTTTGGCTCTTTCTCTTTTGAGCTCTTTTCTCATGCAATGCTTCACGAACCAAGATAGCAATTGTGTATGCAATGACAACTTTGTGACACAAATGATGATACCAAGATATGTACCAAAATGATATGGTAAGTATGCAATGTGAAGTATGACCATTAATGTGCACAAGTGACATTGTCGGCAATACTCAAAGGCTAGTATCGACGGGTAAGATATGCAAAATTGGGCTATGGTGGTTATCAGTGTAATGGCAAGAGTGTATAATGATGGTGTATCGCGATACTAAGAAGAGGTTACCATTCTTGCTTACGGTATGGTGTCAAAATGGTGGAGTGGTTGTTGTCGATGATGAACCCGTGGCGAAGATGAGTGGCAGTGATGTTGATGTCGAACCATCCCTAAGTAGCCAAAACATGTTAGGAAACGGGAACCGCAACTCAAATTCTCAAAGCAAATGTGGCAAAATTGTGTCAGAGTGCCAAACGAGTAAGCAATGGTGGTTGCGGAAAGCGATTGTGGTATAGGGTTGCGTATGCGGAAGAGGAATAGGTGCAGGACTGCGTATGCGGAAGAGTAATAGGTATAGGAGTGCCTATGCGGAAGAGGAAGTGGAGTGGTGGTGGTGGTGGCCGAACTGAAATATTTCAGTTTCGTCAGGAAACATCGGACGTCCGGTGAACAGCGGATGACCAGTGGTCAGACGTCCGATGACTTGAGGATGTCCGGTGCCTGGGCGGTTTCAGGCACGGGATGAACAACTAGGGTTCATGGTGGTGGTGGTGAAATCAGTCAAATCCGAGCGATTTCGTGGATGGAAATGGTGGAGATGATGGTGGAAAGCTAGATCCACTCGTGGCAAAGCAAATCTATGGATCAAATCCAACAAAACTTCATCACACCAACAAATCACAAAAAAATTGGGGCTATTTTTGGTGGGGATTTTTGAAATTGGGGAAGAACACAACAAAACAAGGCTAGAAAAGGAGGGGTAGGGGCTCCAAATTTGTGATCAACATTGCTCTGATCCAAGATGATGTAGGGTGGAACCCTAGATGGCCGATCTTTCATGAAAGGAGCTGATCCCAACGAGGAACATGAAGAACACTAGGGTAAACACGAGAGAAAATATGAGAGAATCACTCAAACCAATGAGATTAGGTCACACATATGCTAGATCCTCGAAACACAAAAGGAGATACAAGATCCACGATCAACAAGGGATGATACAAAGGTAACTAGTTCTTCTCCGTGAGGAGGTCTTGAGGGGTCTTCCCATGAAGGGGTCTTGAATCCAAGGTGGATCTTCTACGAAGATGTAACGGTCCCTCGCAATGGAGTAGATCTGGATGGATGAGCGAAGCTCTATCTCACATATGAGCTAAAACAACGCTAACCCTAAAATGGAGGAGGTGGAGGAGTATATCTAGTCTAGGGCCATGAAGGGGTAAGTGAAGGGCGAAGGGGTACGTGGGCCTTGGGCCCGTTACACTGTGCGCAGACAGGCGTCGAACGTTCGACGGGTGTCGGTTGTCCGGTGGGTCGCGGGCGTCCGGTCGTCCGGAGGAGGCCGGACTTCCGACATTTTGGCTCGGATGAGGTGGCACCGGATTTCTGGACGATGTCGGTCGTCCGATGGCTGATGGTCATCGGACGTCCGGCCTTGGTCGATCGTCCGGCCGCTGTAGCTTTCATCGGCTAGTCCATCTGGCTGGTGGGGACTCCAGGCATCGGGCGTCCGGTAGTGTCCGGTCGTCCGTTGGCTGTCGGACGTCTGAGTGTTGTAGCTTCCTGGCAGCTCCTTTTCTTTCTCCTCGCGCTTGGTGTACTCGTTGTCTTGTCCATGGTCTTCCTCGTGGTTACTAGTCATGCATAGCACATATGTTTGAGGTAGTAGCCATGTCTCACATGTGGAAAGTGATGGTTCAGAGAGGAGCGAGTTCACCTTGCGTCCAATGGCGTATAGTCGAGGTCTCGTCATATGTCCTCTTGGGGCATGGGGAGTAGTCGTAGTGTACATGGGGATGATCGTAGGATGCTCCGCATCATAGGTGTTGCGTCACCTTATTTTTGGGCTAGGCCCATGTAATTTCGAAATACTTGATTATAGGATGTTTTAGAGTCCGTATGTGTGGGGAAACAAGAGTTAGGGTTCGTTTCGGACCCCTCCTCTAAGGGCCAAGAAATTCCCCCCTCTCTCCTCCATATATATAGCCCTTAGGGCATCGTTTAGACTTTGGGTTTGTTTAGAAAAAAGTTTGCCATAGCTGCAACTTCGCGTACTTCGTTTGTGTTCAACGACCAGACCAAGGCATCACAGAACCCAACTTGATCAATAAAGCTTTCCTCTTTTATTCACAATATCCAAATTGCAATTTCAGTTTCTTGCTTGTTGTTTGTTTGCTTGTAGGAAATAGACCATCGTGGTCAGGTTGATCGTGCTCCGGCGTGGTCAATAACCTCTCGGAGTTGGTTTAGCGATTGCTAAGGCGCGACGTCCTCACACGATTGTAGTCGGATCATCAAAGTCTACTCCACCATAAACGATAGCCACCATCTCACCGAAAGACGGGACACCTTTGCCTCTATCAAGTGGTATCAGATTTCCAGGTTGCTCGGTGAGATTTTACAGTTTTTCGTAGTTTAGATCGAGTCTGTTCTTCATACCTACAGTCCACGAAAAAGCCAAAAAAAATTAGGGTTAGTTCATCATATCCGAACCAATCTAAGCCTTTGCATAATCTTTTTAGGGTTTTGCATTGTTCAATTTGCGGTTGCATCGTCGTGTCTAGTTGTTGGTCTTAGTATCTAGTCCTTTAGAGTTTCGAGTTCTATTCACAAGTTGTCACGTCGCCGCCGCATCATCATCATCACCGCTGCCATATACCACCATCATCGTCACCGCTGCCATATACCACCATCGCCATCACCACTGCCATATACCACCATCGTCATCATCGCTGCCATATACCACATATCCACCGCCATCACGATAATCCGAGTCCACCTCCATCACAGATTCGCCACCAGTCCGTGTTCCACCGCCCTACATATATCCGCCACCAGTCCGAATTTCCACCAGTTTCATCTCCGCCACCAGTCCTAGTCCGAGTCCAGTATTTGTGTCTTCGTTTTCGATTTCTAGATCACACCATACTCCGAGTCATGACAGAGTAGGACTCCTCAATTTTCGTGCCATCCGCACTAGAAAAATAGTTTCCAGTTTCAAAAAAACTAAGTCTAGAAAATTCTGGCTAGGCAGTTTTTAGACCATTTGTAGACTTTTTCGAAAAAAAATTGCTGCGGAGCAAAAAAAGAGGGAAAAGGTGAAAAAAAGAGAAAAAAATTTAGAGTGTGCTTCTCCCTTGTTTACGTGCATCGTCGTGATTTTGTTAGTGTTCTAGGCTCGCGTCTCGAGCATGGTCTAGCCTAGGACCAGCACAGTACCGTCGTTGACCGTTTATTCAACTTTGCATCTCTGAATTGATTATTGCTGGCCCTTTTGCTACCATATTATAAGCCTTCCCAGCTTCACATACATCTACGTCGTGCATTTGACTCTCCCTAGTAATCACTCTATCCAAGCTTTGAGAGTTTTGACTACAACGGTTGCCAATCACCACCTGCCGCTTGGTAAGAACTGGTAAGAATTTGAGATTTTCTTGACGGATTTTGACACACTACCACTTTCTAGTAGTCTGTAGGATCATACTCTTGTGTCTTTATATTGCTGCTAACCATGGCAAGACCACAAGCCAACGAGATTGACTGGGAGAACATGACGAAGAAGGAGTTTCATGATAAATTTCAGCAAATGTTGAGTCAATAGGTAGAAGACGTCATGGCCACCTTCGAAAAGGCACTGGAGAGGATTGATGATGTTGAGAAGACAATTGACACCAAGTTGGATGCCAAGTTCGATGAAGTACTCGCGCGTCTTCCACAACCACCGCCCGCTGCACCTGTCGCACCTCTACATCAACAACAACACCAACAACAACATCGCCTTCCAAATCAAGTGGGATGAGCATTGTGCGTTCCCCTTGATCATGGTAAAAATTCTGGTGCCGCTGTACCTACTGTTGATGCTTCTGTAGCTCCTATTGCTACTGCAGAGGTGGATGACCATTACGAGGATGAGGTTGATCAAAATCAGAACTACGTGCAACCACCAGCACCAACACCACCAGGTCGTCCTCATGCATATCATCGCAATGGTAGGGCTGCACCACCACCTGAGGTACGAGATCATGACCATCTTCCTAAACTAAAATTAAATATTCCACCATTTGACGGTAGATATGTTCCTGATATATATCTTACTTGGGAGTTAGAAACTAAACAACATTTTACATGTTTACAATATCCCGAGGAGAGACGTGTTCCTGCTGTTGTTTGTGCTTTCGCTAGTTTTGCATGCGTTTGGTCATCTGAACATTGTAGATTATATCCTATACCAGCTACTTGGGCTGCTCTGAAAACTGCTATGCGTACTCATTGGGTTCCACCATATTATCAATGTGAATTACTTCAAAAATTGCAGTGTTTAAGACAAGGAGAAAATTCTGTAGAAGAATATTATCAGGAATTACAAACTAGCATGATTAGATGTGGTATTGTTGAGGATAATGAAGCTATGCTTGCATGTTTTATGGGTGGATTAAATAAAGAGATTCCCTTAATTTTTACACATATGACACATGTATACATGAGTAACTTTCATAGTTCATAAAATGTAAAGCCAAAATATTGTCACAAGTATTAGAAGGCATGAAAATATTGCAACTCAATTTGCACATATAAGTGAAGCTCTTATTCATATCAAAGGATTGGCAATGTTCATCATTAAACTATCCCAACATTGGTGAACAAACCTTACTTGCATCAAATTTACATGCTACAACATGCTTAAATAAGCAAACATGCAATAAGTCATTTGACACCGAATCATTACCAAGATTAGAGTTCATATCAAAATGATTAAACATTGGTACTTTTGCATCAACAGTTAATTCGATGGGTGCACTCAAAATTGTTGGTATTTCAGCTGTTTGATCACATGACACATTCATGATAGTAACACGATTCTCTAAAATAGCTACTGTGCTCAAATCAATAGGTAACTCAACACATGATCCATTCAATTTAACTAGGCATGCATCATTCTCATGTGAAAGTGGAAAATATGCACCTTTGTCATTACCTCTTATGATCAACTCAGACGATGTAGGCACTCTTGGTGGTGATTTTTCACATGGTGAAGATGATGTAGTCCTTGCAACAATGGATGTGGTTGTCATAGTACTCCTAGTAGCTGAAGAAACATCTGTATTAACTCTTGGAATGTGCACCGCGTGCTTGTTCTCCTCATGGGCAACACGTCATTTTATTTCCTGTTCAGCTTTGCAAGCAAGACGAAACAAATGGTCCATAGGATAACACTCTTCATGCATTAGTATCTCTTGAATATCACAGTTTAATCCTCCCCAAAATTTATCCATAAAATCTTCTTCACTTTCTTCTAAAAATGAGTGCAACAATGTAGTTTGTAAATCATCATAATATTTTGTTACCGTGCTAGTGCCTTGTTTTAAATGTTGTAATTTTTTAATCATGCCACGAGTATAATAAACATCAACGAATCTATCTCTCATGACAAGTCTTAAATCATCCCAAGTAGTAGGTATAAAATCAAGGTTTAACCGACAATATCCACTCCACCAAACTAAAGCAAATCTACTGAAAGTACTAACCACAGCTTGAAATTTTCCACGCTCATCAAAATTATGGGAAGCAAATATAGCATTTATTTCGTACTCCCATTCAATATATAAATCAGGCTTAAAACGACCAGTAAATGGTGGCATGGAAACATTGACCTGATTATGTGCATTCTGATGTTGTTGCTGTGACGGTTGTTGTATTTTCTTAGGTGATGGAAAATCTCCCACGATCGATGAAGCCCAAGAACTAACAACCCCGGAACCTGCCATAGTTACTAGAAAACAAGAAACAAAATCCGATAATAATGTTCCTATGAACTACTAGGATGTGGTGGTAAAACGCTCACAGTATAGCAAATATCAATATCTTACAAGTTCTTACCATGCAGCAGGTGGTGACAGGCAATCAGCGGTGTCAAATAACTATAAAGATTGAGTATGGTGATTGTCAAGGGAATGTACATATACCCAGTGTAGAAATATGTGGAGCTTGGAAGGATTAAATATTTGGTAGCAAAGATTAGCAATAATCAATTCAGAGATGAAATGTTGAATAAACGCTCAACAACGCTACTGTGCTAGTCCTAGGCTAGACCGGACTAGGGACGCAAGCCTAGAACACTAATGAGGTCACAGCGTAGCACAACTAGCATCAATAAAGGATATGAAGTAGCTCTGCACAGCAAGATATAAGTGAAGATCACAATAGCAGTACAGATAATGATGTGAAACAACAACCAAGCAGGATATATCAACAACTTTCTTTCCAACTTTTCTCTAGAAAAGTTTGTGCCAATTTTCTAATAATTTTTCTAAAGAATGGCACTAACTCAAGCCTTCAAACGCAAAAGAATCACTCAATTAAGATTTGATATGAGGAGTCAAAAAATTCTAAAACTGGCGTGAAAACTGGAATAAGTTGTGTTCGCGAACTTCGGAGGGAAAAAAGACCTATTTAGAAGCCGGTTTTGAGGCACCAAATATTGAATTAGCTTCTGCAACTATTTAGATGCGTCTTGTCGCTAGCTTTCATTTCAGTACTCGCGGAGCCAAAATGGAGTTTGTATGAGGAAGTTATGCCTATTTTACTGAACAATGCACAAAACAGAATCCAATCCGAATTCAACTGCGAGACTGAGTCTAGATAGATCCGAATTTTGTTTTTTTTCAATTTTTTTCCTCACACTTTTTTTTATTTTTCTTTCTCCCTTTTTCCTCTCTGGCTTTTTTATTTTACTTTTTTCTCTGTCTTTTTTTCTCTCTCCCTCTTTCCAAAGCAAACTAGATAAAATGCAGATTGGATCAAGCGAATATGTGAACAATCTCAATTATGATTATGACAATGAACGGTGGGTTGAAATTGATGGATGAGTGGTGGACAGCGGAAGGGATAACGATGCACTGGCGGCGCGACTAATGTGAATAGAACTCAAAACTCTAAACGAACTAGACACTAAGACCAGCAGCTCGACACGATGATGCAACCGATAATTCAACTATGCAAGCAATGAAAAGGAAATTGCAAAGGCTCGGACTGGCTTGGACAAAGGATGAATAGATCTAACCTTTTTTGTGGCTTTTCTTGGACAATAGGTAAGAAAATAAATCTAATCTTGGAAAAACCGGAAATTCTCACCGAGCAACCTGAAAACTGATACCACTTGTTACCATTGTTACACCCACAGCCCCTGCTGCTATACATACTGGAACAATTACTAGAGCTCGCGCATGCTAATTGAATTACCAGGTACTTTTGTTTCTTGGTAATGATTCTAATGTTTATGAGAATATGATGCTGCCTAAATTGGATACATTTGTTTTGCTTACCAAATGAAGGGCGTAGCTTGGAAAAGAAAGATGGACCTTGGAGCAAGTTCAAGCATGGGGATGATGGCATGTGCAAGGGGAACAAGAATGAAGTTACAAGTGATGATTCTAGGACTTTGAAGCCACCATAATGAGTGCATGAAGCCTTGGACGAAATATACAAGATGTCACTTCATAAATTTCGTCCAGAGGCTATTCTAGGTGCTGCGTCACCTTATTTTTGAGCCAGGCCCATGTAATTTCGAAATACTTGATTATAGGTTGTTTTTAGAGTCCGTATGTGTGGGAAAACAAGAGTTAGAGTTGGTTTCGGACCCCTCCTCCAAGGGCCACGAAATTCCCCCCTCTCTCCTCCATATATACAGCCCTTAGGGCATCGTTTAGACTTTGGGTTTTGTTTAGATAAAAAGTTCGCCATAGCTGTAACTTCGTGTACTTCGTTTGTGTTCAACGACTAGACCAAGGCATCACAGAACCCCGCTTGATCAATAAAGCTTCCTATTTTATTCGCAATGTCCAGATCGCAATTTTAGTTTCTTGCTTGTTCTTCGTTTGCTTGCAGGAAATAGACCCTCGTGGTCTGGTTGACTGTGCTCCGGCGTGGTCAATAACCTCGTGGAGTTGGTTTAGCGATTGCTAAGGCGCGACGTCCTCGCACGGTCGTAGTCGGATCGTCAAAGTCTACTGCACCATAAACGATAGCCACCATCTCATCAAAAGATAGGACACCTTTGCCTCTATCACATTGTTACGACCTATGGATTCTCGTCTAGTTCATCATTCTTCATTTTTGTTTTCTTCTCCAATGAATTCAAGATTTTGATGTTCATATTTTCCTTTTTCTATTGGCTACATGCTTTCCCATGTTGGAAGTTCTTATCCAAGCATCTCTTGATCATTAACCTTGCGATATTCATATCTGGGGTGCCAAAGATATCTCAGAAGTCTTTTGTTTCCATTCTTATTCTGTTCAAGCTATTTTGAGGTTGTTACCTCATTCAAGCTATTTAGTTCAACAGGTGCAATCTCTCTTTAAAAAATCATTCAACGGTGTTTCTTTCGAGTGGCTTATGGTCCCGGGATCTTACCTGACTCTTCTAATTTATCTGGAGCGATTCTCAAATTCTTTCAAAGTTTGACATAAGAATGAATTCTCATCAGTCAAATGTCTTCTTTGAGTTTTCCTTCAATTCCTTCCAATTTGATCCCAATCTTCATCTTTTCATCATTCTGGAGTGTTGATACGTCCATTTTGCATCATGTTTTTATATCAATAATTATGGTATTATGGTTTGTTATTACACATTATGTCACAATACTTATGCCTATTCTCTCTTATTTTACAAGGTTTAAATGAAGAGGTGGAATGCCGGCAGCTGGAATTCTGGGCTGTAAAAGGAGCAAATATTAAAGACCTATTCTAAACATCTCCAAAAGTCCTGAAACTCCATGGGAGTTATGATATGCCTATGCCTAACTTTCAAAATGATCGTTTGCAAGATGCTCACGAAACACCAAAGTATATTGTTCCGGCATTACATCAATAAAGTGAGACACAAAATATTCATCAGAAAGTACGGGTGAATCGAACAACTAATGTTCATAGCGAGGTTAGTGCCAAATCTAATGAATTTGGAAGCCAGCGTACAAATTCTTTACTTCAGTTTGGGAAGATGGCGTTTGAGATTTTTCCACACCATGAGGTGGAACCATGCTTCAGGACGCCATGTGCAATTCCAAGGAAAATACTACTACAAGCAAAGACTCCAGGAGGTACACGTATTTGTTGGGAGGTTAAAGGCCTACGTGCCTGATTGCCGTGCCTAGTGGCCGGTTGTTAATCATTAATTAAATAAGTGTTGGGATTCGGTTAGGATATTTTATTTAGAGTACTAGTCTGGTACGGTTTGGCCGCTTGCTTGCCGGTGTCCTATATATACCTTTTGGGTCGATTGTTAGGAGATCGGGTTTTAGCTTATTTTTTGGTTGACGAACAGAGACTACAAGCCGGGGTATCTTCCTTTGGCGAGTTATTTCGTGCGTACTGGTTGAGAAGCTTTTATTATTGCTTTGTGTTTGGGCGAGAGATTGGAGACGCGGTCTCTAATTTGCTGCTGATTCTTGGAGGATCGTCCACGTACTTCTTCATCAAGGTGTGCATGTTGTTTCTATGGTGATTGCATCTAAAAGATCGCGAGCGCCACATCGTTCCTGGTTTGTACCGTGAAATATTGGAATAATTATTCACGCCATTGTTTTTCTGTCAACGGTCGCATCAAGTTATTTTCAGAATATATAAAAAATACTGAGCGAAGAAAGTACCAGAGGAGGGCCACCCACCATCCACGAGGGTGGGGGCGCGCCCTACCCCCCTAGCGCGCCCCCTGCCTCGTGGCCCCCTGGTGGCCCTCTAATGTCCATCTTTGGCTATATGGAGTCTTTCGTCGAGGGAAAAATCATAAGCAAGCTCATGAGACGAAACTCCGCCGCCACGAGGTGGAACCTTGGCGGAACCAATCTAGGGCTCCGGCGGAGCTGTTCTGCTGGGGAAACTTCCCTCCGGGAGGGGGAAATCATCACCATCGTCATCACCAACGATCCTCTCATCGAGAGGGGGTCAATCTCTATCAACATCTTCACCAGCACCATCTCATCTCAAACCCTAGTTCATCTCTTGTATCCAATCTTTGTATCCAAACCTCAGATTGGTACCTGTGGGTTGCTAGTAGTGTTGATTACTCCTTGTAGTTGATGCTAGTTGGTTTACTTGGTGGAAGATCATATGTTCAGATCCATTATGCATATTAATACCCCTCTGATTATGAACATGAATATGCTTTGTGAGTAGTTACGTTTGTTCCTGGGGACATGGGAGAAGTCTTGTTATAAGTAGTCATGTGAATTTGGTATTCGTTCGATATTTTGATGAGATGTATGTTGTCTTCCCTCTAGTGGTGTCATGTGAACGTCGACTACATGACACTTCACCATTGTTTGGGCCTAGAGGAGGGCATTGGGAAGTAATAAGTAGATGATGGGTTGCTAGAGTGACAGAAGCTTAAACCCTAGTTTATGCGTTGCTTCGTAAGGGGCTGATTTGGATCCATATGTTTCATGCTATGGTTAGGTTTACCTTAATACTTTTGTTGTAGTTGTGGATGCTTGCAATAGGCGTTAATCATAAGTGGGATGCTTGTCCAAGTAAGGACAGTACCCAAGCACCGGTCCACCCACATATCAAATTATCAAAGTACCGAACGCGAATCATATGAGCGTGATGAAAACTAGCTTGACGATAATTCCCATGTGTCCTCGGGAGCGCTTTCCTTCATATAAGAGCTTGTCCAGGCTTGTCCTTTGCTACAAAAAGGATTGGGCCATCCTGCTGCACCCTATTTACTTTCATTACTTGTTACTCGTTACAATTTATCTTATCACACAACTATCTGTTACCGATAATTTCGGTGCTTGCAGAGAATACCTTGCTGGAAACCGCTTATCATTTCCTTCTGTTCCTAATTGGGTTCGACACTCTTATTTATCGAAAAGGCTACGATAGATCCCCTACACTTGTGGGTCATCAAGTGTCTCAAATAATTGGGTGGTGTTCCTCATCGTCTTTCTCAGCGTCGAAGACCGAATAAGAGTTTCTCTTAAATCTTTGTCCGTTCTCTTGAAGATTCATTGTTCAAGCTTGATGCCATCCTCTCAAATTGTTCTGATCATCAAGAATTCTTTTCATACCCATCTGGAGCATTTCAGGAGTTGTTTTTGTTTCTTGATCATCCAAAGGCCATCATTTCAGAAGATTTATTCGTTCTCAACATTCAACTCTCAATCCCCAACTCTTCCGGTGCTTCGTTCAAGTATCCTCAAATCAGTTTGTGATCTCTTCATTCTCTTGTATCTGAATTTCTTCAAGTGTCTTCGTCGTTTTCTAATTCCTCCCAGCGATTCATTCACTTTTCTTTAATCATTTTCAATTCTTACGGTGGCTCATTCAACATTCCTATTCCTTTATTATCGTATCATTTCATTCATTCTTTCCAATCCTACCGGTGATTCGTGGAAGACTTCTTCAAGTCCGCACTATATCTCTCCTCAATCCTTTTCAGTGGGAATAAGTAGTATGCCAAATCCGTTGCGTGTCATCAATTTAAATTGATGAAGGATATGCATAACATAATTCTCATTCTTGTTTCATTTTGATAATTCAATTCCTTCTTCCGGAGTTCGTTCATGATATCAATTTCTCGGGCCTAAGTTGTTCATCCTTCTTTCTCCAGAGTTCCCAGCTATCTCAATCATCTCACCACGAAGCTCCATCTAAATCATTGCAAGGCTTGATCTTGTTCTTTTCAGCTTTCTTTTCGTCTGATCATTCTTTTATTACATGATTTCTCATGAAGGCTCCACATGGTGGTTCATCAAATATTTCTTTCATTCTCGAAGTGTTCGTCAATATTCTTTTTGGAGGAGCTCATATATTCTTCTTCTTGCATTTTCGAAGTGCAATTCTTTCTACTTTATCTTTTGAGGTGGCGTTATGTCATTCTTGACAATTTACCTTCGTGATTCAGAAGTTGTCAGGAATGAGATATTTAAGACCATTGTTTTCTCCTCGTTTAGGAGATCCTTTCTACCAATCAATCTATTCATCGGAGTTATCTTGGTACAGATTTCACCTACAACTTTTCCAAAGGGTTGTTGCTATTTTGGTTCTTATCAATGACCCAAGTTATCTCTTTATCATCTTGGTGGAACAAGTTTTTCTTCTCTTTGTTAGTCTCAACCAATCAATTGTTTCCTTTAGTGGCCGGTCCTCACCTCATAATTTTGAGATGTTTTCCACAAGTCCACGGGAATCATATCTTTTTGTTGTTAATTTTTCAACAACTTCGTTCACCCCTTCTTCGTAAGGATGTTTTTCAAATTTGTCCGCGGGTAGAATATGTTGTTGTCTTCTCCATTCTTTTATTCCATTCTATATTTTGTTCTGGAGGCAATGAGTTGTTGCTCTTGTCAAGTATCATCCCATCTGCCAAATTTCTTGGTAATTCCTCCATTTTCAACAGGAGTGTTGTCCAAGTTATGTCATTGTTGTTCCTTGGCTATGTCATTATACCTGTGTGGTTTCATATTCTTTTGGTTCGTTAAGCTCTTGTTTCGTGTCTTTCAACCTACAAGGTTCTCGTATGTTCCTTGTTCCACTTTTCTAACAGAGTGCTTGCAATCTCGTTCATCTCTGTTGTATTCTTTTTTTCGAGTTATTCAACCTCTCAAGGTTCATGGTGTTGCTCGTTTGTCGAAGAAGCAACTTAGTATTACCTCTTCTCTCTAGTTTCATCCCTAGATCTCCGTGCGAGATCTCTTGTAAGTGGGGGAGAGTTGTGACGACCCGAGACCGACGCTCTAGATGCCTTTCCTGTTTTGCGTGTTAGTTGTGTTAATTATTTGTTTGTTGCATTCATCATCGCATCATTCGCATTGCATCGACACTCCATGTCGTCATTCTTTTCAAAACTCGTGGACCGCTCATAGTTGTCGCGCAAACCAGACCACTCTCTTCTCTATCTTCTCTAAGCCCATCAAACCCCCTTTTGCCTCTATGGTCTTTTGTTAAACCCATTACGTGCGCGTCTGAAACGGCCCCGGACCCAAACCGGGTAGTCATCACCGGTGAATCCGAATCAACCCCAAGCATCCCTAAAACATCTTTGGTTTCTTATTTGGACTGCCTAACCTATTTATCTCAGGCCATCTGATTATGATCGGATGATCCAAACTCCCCTCCTCTTCCTATTGTTGGGGAACGTAGTAATTTCAAAAAAAAATCCTACGCACACGCAAGATCATGGTGATGCATAGAAACAAGGGGAGAGTGTGATCTACGTACCCTTGTAGATCGACAATGGAAGCGTTTGGTTGATGTAGTCGTACGTCTTCACGGCCCGACCGATCAAGCACCGAAACTACGGCACCTCCGAGTTTTAGCACACGTTCAGCTCGATGACGATCCCCGGACTCCGATCCAGCAAAGTGTCGGGGAAGAGTTCCGTCAGCACGACGGCGTGGTGACGATCTTGATGTACAACTGTTGCAGGGCTTCGCCTAAGCGCCGCTACAATATTATCGAGGACTATGGTGGCAGGGGGCGCCGCACACGGCTAAGAATAAGATCACGTGGATCAACTTGTGTGTCTCTGGGGTTCCCCTGCCTCCGTATATAAAGGATCAAGGGGGGGTGCGGCCGGCCTAGGAGAGGCGCGCCGGGAGGAGTCCTACTCCCTCTGGGAGTAGGATTCCCCCCCCCCCAATCCTAGTTGGAATAGGATTCGCAGAGGGGGGAAAAGAGAGAGGGGGGCGGCCCCCTCTCCTTGTCCTATTCGGACCAAGGGAGGGGAGGGGCGCGCGACCCATCTTGGGCTGCCCCTTCTCTTTTCCATAAGGCCCACTAAGGCCCATATAGCTCCCGGGGGGTTTCGGTAACCTCCCGGTACTCCGGTAAAATCCTGATTTCACCCGGAACACTTCCGATATCCAAACATAGGCTTCTAATATATCAATCTTTATGTCTCGGCCATTTCGAGACTCCTCGTCATGTCCGTGGTCACATCCGGGACTCCGAACAACCTTCGGTACATCAAAAAGTATAAACTCATAATATAACTGTCATCGAAACCTTAAGTGTGCGGACCCTACGGGTTCGAGAACAATGTAGACATGACCAAGACACGTCTCCGGTCAATAACCAATAGCGGGACCTGGATGCCCATATTGGCTCCTACATATTCTACGAAGATCTTTATCGGTCAGACCACATAACAACATACTTTGTTCCCTTTGTCATCGGTATGTTACTTGTCCGAGATTCGATCGTCGGTATCCAATACCTAGTTCAATCTCATTACCGGCAAGTCTCTTTACTCGTTCTGTAATACATCATCTCGCAACTAGCTCATTAGTTGCATTGCTTGCAAGGCTTAAGTGATGTGCAATACCGAGAGGGCCCAGAGATACCTCTCCGACGATCGGAGTGACAAATCCTAATCTCAAAATACGTCAACCCAACATGTACCTTTGGAGACACCTGTAGAGCTCCTTTATAATCACCCAGTTATGTTGTGACATTTGGTAGCACACAAAGTGTTCCTCCGGCACACGGGAGTTACATAATCTCATAGTCATAGGAACATGTATAAGTCATGAAGAAAGCAATAGCAACATACTAAACAATCGGGTGCTAAGCTAATGGAATGGGTCATGTCAATCAGATCATTCAACTAATGATGTGATCCCGTTAATCAAATGACAACTCTTTGTCCATGGTTAGGAAACATAACCATCTTTGATTAACGAGCTAGTCAAGTAGAGGCATACTAGTGACACTCTGTTTGTCTATGTATTCACACATGTATTATGTTTCCGGTTAATACAATTCTAGCATGAATAATAAACCTTTATCATGATATAAGGAAATAAATAATAACTTTATTATTGCCTCTAGGGCATATTTCCTTCAGTCTCCCACTTGCACTAGAGTCAATAATCTAGATTACACAGTAATGATTCTAACACCCATGGAGCTTTGGTGTTGATCATGTTTTGCTCGTGGAAGAGGCTTAGTCAACGGTTCTGCTACATTCAGCTTCGTATGTATCTTGCAAATCTCTATGTCTCCCACCTGGACTAGATCCCGGATGGAATTGAAGCGTCTCTTGATGTGTTTGGTCCTCTTGTGAAATCTGGATTCCTTTGCCAAGGTAATTGCACCAGTATTGTCACAAAAGATTTTCATTGGACCCGATGCACTAGGTATGACAGCTAGATCGGATATGAACTCCTTCATCCAGACTCCTTCGTTTGCTGCTTCCGAAGCAGCTATGTACTCTGCTTCACATGTAGATCCCGCCACGATGCTTTGTTTAGAACTGCACCAACTGACATGTCCACCGTTTAATGTAAACACGTATCCGGTTTGCGATTTAGAATCGTCCGGATCGGTGTCGAAGCTTGCATCAATGTAACCGTTTACGATGAGCTCTTTGTCACCTCCATATACGAGAAACATATCCTTAGTCCTTTTCAGGTATTTCAGGATGTTCTTGACCACTGTCCAGTGATTCACTCCTGGATTACTTTGGTACCTCCCTGCTAAACTTATAGCAAGGCACACATCAGGTCTGGTACACAGCATTGCATACATGATAGAGCCGATGGCTGAAGCATAGGGAACATCATTCATTTTCTCTCTATCTTCTGCAGTGGTCGGGCATTGAGTCTGACTCAACTTTACACCTTGTAACACAGGCAAGAACCCTTTCTTTGCTTGATCCATTTTGAACTTCTTCAAATTTTTGTCAAGGTATGTGCTTTGTGAAAGTCCAATTAAGCATCTTGATCTATCTCTATAGATATTTATGCCTAATATGTAAGCAGCTTCACCGAGGTCTTTCATTGAAAAACTCTTATTCAAGTATCACTTTATGTTGTCCAGAAATTCTATATTATTTCCAATCAGTAATATGTCATCCACATATAATATCAGAAATGCTACAGAGCTCCCACTCACTTTCTTGTAAATACAGGCTTCTCCGAAAGTCTGTATAAAACCAAATGCTTTGATCACACTATCAAAGCGTTTATTCCAACTCCGAGAGGCTTGCACCAGTCCATAAATGGATCGCTGGAGCTTGCACACTTTATTAGCTCCCTTTGGATCGACAAAACCTTCTGGTTGCATCATATACAAATCTTCTTCCAGAAATCCATTCACGAATGCAGTTTTGACATCCATCTGCCAAATTTCATAATCATAAAATGCGGCAATTGCTAACATGATTCGGACAGACTTAAGCATTGCTACGGGTGAGAAGGTCTCATCATAGTCAACTCCTTGAACTTGTCGAAAACCTTTTGCGACAAGTCGAGCTTTGTAGACAGTAATATTACCGTCAGCGTCAGTCTTCTTCTTGAAGATCCATTTATTCTCAATTGCTTGCCGATCATCAGGCAAGTCAACCAAAGTCCATACTTTGTTCTCATACATGGATCCCATCTTAGATTTCATGGCTTCAAGCCATTTTGCGGAATCTGGGCTCACCGTCGCTTCTTCATAGTTCGTAGGTTCATCATGATCTAGCAGCATGATTTCCAGAACAGGATTACCGTACCACTCTGGTGCGGATCTCACTCCGGTTGATCTACGAGGTTCAGTAGTATCTTGTCCTGAAGTTTCATGATCAGTATCATTAGCTTACTCACTAATTGGGGTAGGTGTCGCAGAAACAGTTTTCTGTGATGTACTACTTTCCAATAAGGGAGTAGGTACAGTTACCTCATCAAGTTCTACTTTCCTCCCACTCACATCTTTCGAGAGAAACTCCTTCTCCAGAAATTTTCCGAATTTAGCAACAAAAGTCTTGCCTTCGGATCTGTGATAGAAGGTGTATCCAATAGTTTCCTTTGGATATCCTATGAAGACACATTTTTCTGATTTGGGTTCGAGCTTATCAGGTTGAAGCTTTTTCATATAAGCATCGCAGCCCCAAACTTTCAGAAACGACAACTTTGGTTTCTTGCCAAACCATAGTTCATAAGGCGTCGTCTCAACGGATTTTGATGGTGCCCTATTTAACGTGAATGCGGCCGTCTCTAAAGCATAACCCCAAAATGATAGCGGTAAATCAGTAAGAGACATCATAGATCGCACCATATCTAGTAAAGTACGATTACGACATTCGGACACACCATTACGCTGTGGTGTTTCGGGTGGCGTGAGTTGCGAAACTATTCCGCATTGTTTCAAATGTACACCAAACTCGTAACTCAAATATTCTCCTCCACGATCAAATCGTAGAAACTTTATTTTCTTGTTACGATGATTTTCAACTTCACTCTGTAATTATTTGAACTTTTCAAATGTTTCAGACTTATGTTTCATTAAGTAGATATACCCATATCTGCTTAAGTCATCTGTGAAGGTGAGAAAATAACGATATCCACCACGAGCCTCAATATTCATTGGAGCACATACATCTGTATGTATGATTTCCAACAAATCTGTTGCTCTCTCCATAGTACCAGAGAACAGTGTTTTAGTCATCTTGCCCATGAGGCACGGTTCACAAGTACCAAGTGATTCATAATCAAGTGGTTCCAAAAGTCCATCAGTATGGAGTTTCTTCATGCGCTTTATACCGATATGACCTAAACGGCAGTGCCACAAATAAGTTGCACCATCATTATCAACTCTGCATCTTTTGGCTTCAACATTATGAATATGTGTGTCACTACTATCGAGATTCAATAAAAATAGACCACTCTTCAGGGGTGCATGACCATAAAAGATATTACTCATATAAATAGAACAACCATTATTCTCTGATTTAAATGAATAACCGTCTCGCATCAAACAAGATCCAGATATAATGTTCATGCTCAACGCTGGCACCAAATAACAATTATTTAGGTCTAATGCTAATCCCGAAGGTAGATGTAGAGGTAGCGTGCCGACCGCGATCACATCGACTTTGGAACCGTTTCCCACGCGCATCGTCACCTCGTCCTTAGCCAATCTTCGCTTAATCCGTAGTCCCTGTTTCGAGTTGCAAATATTAGCAACAGAACCAGTATCAAATACCCAGGTGCTACTGCGAGCATTAGTAAGGTACACATCAATAACATGTATATCTCATATACCTTTGTTCACCTTGCCATCCTTCTTATCCGCCAAATACTTGGGGCAGTTCCGCTTCCAGTGACCAGTCTGCTTGCAGTAGAAGCACTCAGTTTCAAGCTTAGGTCCAGACTTGGGTTTCTTCTCTTGAGTAGCAACTTGCTTGCTGTTCTTCTTGAAGTTCCCCTTTTTCTTCCCTTTGCCCTTTTTCTTGAAACTAGTGGTCTTGTTGACCATCAACACTTGATGCTCCTTTTTGATTTCTACCTCCGCAGCTTTCAGCATTGCGAAGAGCTCGGGAATAGTCTTATTCATCCCTTGCATATTATAGTTCATCACGAAGCTCTTGTAGCTTGGTGGCAGTGATTGGAGAATTCTGTTAATGACGCAATCATCTGGAAGATTAACTCCCATCTGAATCAAGTGATTATTATACCCAGACATTTTGAGTATATGCTCAATGACAGAACTGCTCTCCTCCATCTTGCAGCTATAGAACTTATTGGAGACTTCATATCTCTCAATCCGGGCATTTGCTTGAAATATTAACTTCAACTCCTGGAACATCTCATATGCTCCATGACGTTCAAAACGTCGTTGAAGTCCCGATTCTAAGCCGTAAAGCATGGCACACTGAACTATCGAGTAGTCATCAGCTTTGCTCTGCCAGACGTTCATAACATATGGTGTTGCTCCTGCAGCAGGCCTGGCACCCAGCGGTGCTTCCAGGACGTAATTCTTCTGTGCAGCAATGAGGATAATCCTCAAGTTATGGACCTAGTTCGTGTAATTGCTACCATCATCTTTCAACTTTGCTTTCTCACGGAACGCATTAAAATTCAACGGAACAACAGCATGGGCCATCTATCTACAATCAAACATACATGAGCAAGATACTATCAGGTACTAAGTTCATGATAAATTTAAGTTCAATTAGTCAAATTACTTAAAGAACTCCCACTTAGATAGACATCCCTCTAATCCTCTAAGTGATCACGTGATCCAAATCAACTAAACCATGTCCGATCATCATGTGAGATGGAGTAGTTTCATTGGTGAACATCACTATGTTGATCATATCTACTATATGATTCACGCTCGACCTTTCGGTCTCCGTGTTCCGAGGCCATATCTGTATATGCTTGGCTCGTCAAGTATAACCTGAGTATTCCGCGTGTGCAACTATTTTCCACCCGTTGTATTTGAACGTAGAGCCTATCACACCCGATCATCACGTGGTGTCTCAGCATGAAGAACTTTCGCAACGGTGCATACTCAGGGAGAACACTTCTTGATAATTTAGTGAGAGATCATCTTATAATTCTACCGTCAATCAAAGCAAGATAAGATGCATAAAAGATAAACATCACATGCAATCAATATAAGTGATATGATATGGCCATCATCATCTTGTGCCTGTGATCTCCATCTCCGAAGCACCGTCATGATCACCATCGTCACCGGCGCGACACCTTGATCTCCATCGCAGCATCGTTGTCGTCTCACCAATTTTATGCTTCCACGACTATCGCTACCGCTTAGTGATAAAGTAAAGCATTACAGCGCGATTGCATTGCATACAATAAAGCGACAACTATATGGCTCCTGTCAGTTGCCGATAACTCGGTTACAAAACATGACCATCTCATAAAATAAAATTTAGCATCATGTCTTGACCATATCACATCACAACATGCCCTGCAAAAACAAGTTAGACGTCCTCTACTTTGTTTGTTGCAAGTTTTACGTGGCTGCTACGGGCTTAAGCAAGAACCAATCTTACCTACGCATCAAAACCACAACGATAGTTTGTCAAGTTGATGCCGTTTTAACCTTCGCAAGGACCAGGCGTAGCCACACTCGGTTCAACTAAAGTTGGAGAAACAGTCACCCGCAAGCCACCTATGTGCAAAGCACGTCGGGAGAACTGGTCTCGCGTAAGCGTACGCGTAATGTCGGTCAAGGCCGCTTCATCCAACAATACCGCCGAACCAAAGTATGACATGCTGGTAGGCAGTATGACTTATATCGCCCACAACTCACTTGTGTTCTACTCGTGCACATAACATCAAACCATAAAACCAGGCTCGGATGCCACTGTTGGGGAACGTAGTAATTTCAAAAAAATTCCTACGCACACGCAATATCATGGTGATGCATAGCAATGAGGGGAGAGTGTGATCTACATACCCTTGTAGATTGACAACGGAAGCATTTGGTTGATGTAGTCGTACGTCTTCACGGCCCGACCGATCAAGCACCGAAACTACGGCACCTCCGAGTTTTAGCACACGTTCAGCTCGATGACGATCCCCGGACTCCGATCCAGCAAAGTGTCGGGGAAGAGTTCCGTCAGCACGACGGCGTGGTGACGATCTTGATGTACTACTGTAGCAGGGCTTCGCCTAAGCACCGCTACAATATTATCGAGGACTATGGTGGCAGGGGGCGCCGCACACGGCTAAGAATAACATCACGTGGATCAACTTGTGTGTCTCTGGGGTTCCCCTGCCTCCGTATATAAAGGATCAAGGGGGGGGGGTGCGGCCGGCCTAGGAGAGGCGCGCCAGGAGGAGTCCTACTCCCTCTGGGAGTAGGATCCCCCCCCCGCCCCAATCCTAGTTGGAATAGGATTCGCGGAGGGGGGAAAAGAGAGAGGGGGGCCGGCCCCCTCTCCTTGTCCTATTCGGACCAAGGGAGGGGAGGGGCGCGCGGCCCATCTTGGGCTGCCCCTTATCTTTTCCACTAAGGCCCACTAAGGCCCATATAGCTCCTGGGGGGTTCCGGTAACCTCCCGGTACTCCGGTAAAATCCCGATTTCACCCGGAACACTTCCGATATCCAAACATAGGCTTCCAATATATCAATCTTTATGTCTCGACCATTTCGAGACTCCTCGTCATGTCCGTGATCACATCCGGGACTCCGAACAACCTTCGGTACATCAAAAAGTATAAACTCATAATATAACTGTCATCGAAACCTTAAGCGTGCGAACCCTATGGGTTCGAGAACAATGTAGACATGACCGAGACACGTCTCCGGTCAATAACCAATAGCGGGACCTGTATGCCCATATTGGCTCCTACATATTCTACGAAGATCTTTATCGGTCAGACCGCATAACAACATACTTTGTTCCCTTTGTCATCGGTATGTTACTTGTGTAAGATTCGATCGTCGGTATCCAATACCTAGTTCAATCTCGTTACTGGCAAGTCTCTTTACTCATTCCATAATACATCATCTCGCAACTAACTCATTAGTTGCATTGCTTTCAAGGCTTAAGTGATGTGCAATACCGAGAGGGCCCAGAGATACCTCTCCGACGATCGGAGTGACAAATCCTAATCTCAAAATACGTCAACCCAACATGTACCTTTGGAGACACCTGTAGAGCTCCTTTATAATCACCCAGTTACGTTGTGACGTTTGGTAGCACACAAAGTGTTCCTCCGGCACACGGGAGTTACATAATCTCATAGTCATAGGAACATGTATAAGTCATGAAGAAAGCAATAGCAACATACTAAACGATCGGGTGCTAAGCTAATGGAATGGGTCATGTCAATCAGATCATTCAACTAATGATGTGATCCCGTTAATCAAATGACAACTCTTTGTCCATGGTTAGGAAACATAACCATCTTTGATTAACGAGCTAGTCAAGTAGAGGCATACTAGTGACACTCTGTTTGTCTATGTATTCACACATGTATTATGTTTTCGGTTAATACAATTCTAGCATGAATAATAAACCTTTATCATGATATAAGGAAATAAATAATAAATTTATTATTGCCTGTAGGGCATATTTCCTTCACCTATATATATAAACCCGTAATCCATTTTCAGACCAAACCCTAAAACCTAGGCCTACGCCGCCACCCTCTCGCTTGGGATCTTCCTCGATCCAAACCTGCAGCCGCCACAACTCCTCCTCAATTTCCACGCTGACCAACCAACGCGATTTCCTCCCGATCCAGCCGCCACCCAACCAGCACCGCGCCCGATCCCCCCTCACGTCTCCACCAGCCCGCAGATGCCTCCTCCCTCCTGTTGACGCTCGAGCCCTTGCGCATAATTAGATGCAAAAGTTATGACAAGTTCAGAGATGTTCATGTTGACACCAGAGTAAATAAAGGCATAAAACTTAATCAAGATGGCCTCTGATGGAAAATGTCTCAACATGAAAGTTGTGCATCTCGTCGAAACGGTAGATTTTGATATAAAAATCATCTTAATCGGAGATCATATGCAACCTGTGGAGGCAAAACAAGGTCAGAAATAGAAGCTGCAGAGTCATTTCGGACCGACCGAGTTGATTTGATCGGTGAGACCGAGTTGGTCCGAAAATTTACCAGAGAGTTGGCAATGTTGACTCGGTAGGACCGAGGCAAACCAATCGGTGAGACCGAGTTGATCCGAGAAATTACAGAAGGATACAGAGGCAAAGTTCACTCGGTGGGACCGAAATGAACCAATCGGTGAGACTGAGTTGGTCCGGGAAATTACCAAAGATTCCTGTCCGAGTTAAGTTAGGGTTTTTGATGTTTTGGACGGAATTTTTAGTCCTTTTCTTGTGCGGGAAGTCCAGCCGCCTCATAAATAGATGACAAGTGACGGTCGATTGAACAACACACAATCGATCAAATCATCTATCACTTTTTACCTTTACCTTTATATCCCTCCCTTTCTCCTTAACCCTAGTTCTTCTTCTTCCTCGTTCTTCGTCTGTTCTTCTTGTTGCAGGGCGGCGAACTTCGAGGCCCTAGGGGTGATCAGGTTGACCTAGGGCAGCCCATAGCCGCCGCGCGTCCAGACGGGGTCCCTCCCGGGCGTGCGGGGCTTCGGGTCTTCAAAAGCGCCCACCGGATTGTCTTGCGTACCGCGCTTCCGGCGGGTCTCCTTCGACGTGAGCTGCGGTGCATCACCCTCGGCGTTGGAGGTACACGGTGACGTGTTCATGTGCGAACACACTTTTTGGCGACTCCGCTGGGGACGAAGCTTTGAACGGTCTCCGGCCCGTTCTTGCTATGAAGAGATCGTCATCAAGTTGCTGCAATCTACAAAGGTAATATGAATACCCAATTCCCCTTTGTAGATGCAAATAATCCATATGTTGTTGCTGGATCACCTAATGAGCATAATGTATCGGCTAGCCCTACTTTTATCAATCATGCATCTAATTATGCGCAAGGGCCGATGCAAAATAATCTTTGTGTTTCAAATTCTTATGATTTTAGCAACATGCAACATATGTATTCCAGCCCTCATGCATCGGCAACCCCACAAATCCATATGCCGATGAACAACATGATGGGTTTGGTTAATCAATTTGAAACACCTCATGTTAAAATTTCCAATAGCATACAAGAAAGTGTTTCACCTTTTTATTCATCGGCAACTAATTTGCAATATGTGAATCCAGCCTTGCCGATGGATGGGAGAATTGGCCATGCTACTACTAGCTATTCGGCCAGTTAATCTCAACCATCATATGCTCCACCTCATGTTAGTAATTTTTCGGCACCATACACAACTGTAGATGCTCATAACTCGGCTTCACACCTTTCTGGTCATAGCCTAAGAAATGTAAATTTTACAGGAGCGGTTGTGCCAAATATTGTAGAAGATGAGGTAGTGGTGGCTGCATTGAAGAGTTTAGCCCAAAATAAGAGGATTAGTGCTCTTTGCCTTGAACAACAAGAAAAGGGGCTACTTCCTGATTATGCCGCAATAAAAACTAGAGTTTTGCAAGAAGATGAATCTTTGCCAATTGATAAAGTTGGCGAGCAAAAATATGGTTTTACAACAATGCATATGCCTTCACCTAGTACTACATCATATTATACACCCCCACTATTGCAAAATTTCGGCAACAACCGTGTGTCATTGCCGAAAGAATCTAAAAGCATTGGGGGGGCAATCGTATCCGGAGTGGGCTGAAATTGAGAAAAAGCTTAAAGCCAACTTTGCCGCTTGCCGTCAGAAACAAATAGAAAAAGAATTGGCTCAGATAAAAGAAGCATTGCCAATGGGTAGTATTAATGAAAAGATGGATGATTCGGAACTTGAAAGTGCTTCGGTTGAAAAAGCCGAATCAAGTAGTATATATTCCAAATCCATCAAATCCAAAGAGGCAAGTATTATTGAGAAAGGGCATGGCAAGCATAGCAAAACAACCATGCTTGATTTTTCTGAAGTTAATGGAACCTACTTCCTGCCCTATGAGTTTCGTGCCATAGAAATTGACAAGCTTCAAGGACAAGAACAAGTAACCGAACAAAGTTCGATTGACAAAGATCTTCAAATTTATGATGCACGAAATCAAGAAGAAAATTGTGACATGGTGTTGGGAAGTCATCCAGAAGCAAAGCACAATATTATTCATCATATTCAATCATCATGCTCTCCCAACATATTTGAAGAGGTATGTCTAGCAAGTAATTTACCTATTTTCAGATTTGGTCACAACTTTATTGTTGATGCATCTATTAGAAAAATTCTAGTAAGTAATTTTCAAAGACCAATGAAGAAGGGCAATTTACTTGTTAGCAATAAAATTGTCACAAAGCATATCGGTCAACATATTGCACCATTCAGAAGACCGATAGTGAAAAATTATTGCAGCCAAGGCTTTCCCCATTGCTTTATCTAAAGCTCATATCTAATTGGGTAGCTTTGCTTATTTCGTACTTGGTTTGCACTTGGTCTCAACTGAGACATGTATGTTTTAAATATCTTTGTTTCAGAAATTTAAGGCCAAGGTTAAATTCTATTGCGAAAACCGATGCTAATATAATATCTTATCCAAAGGCATCGGAGATAGAGTGGAAAACACAATGCATAGCCGAATGGGAAGATTCCAAATCTGAACCATTCGTTTGCTTACCTCCAAAGCCGTTCACACAGCAAGATCGGCTTGAAACAAGAAGAATACCTTCAATTCAAGCATATGTGATTAAATATTTTATTTGTTGCTGAAAAATAATTACATTACAATCCTTGATCACCATGTTAATGTTGGGGAGCGTAGTAATTTCAAAAAAAAATCCTACGCACACGCAAGATCATGGTGATGCATAGCAACGAGAGGGGAGAGTGTTGTCTACGTACCCTCGTAGACCGATAGCGGAAGCGTTATGACACCGCGGTTGATGTAGTCGTACGTCTTCACGGCCCGACCGATCAAGCACCGAAACTACGACACCTCCGAGTTCTAGCACACGTTCAGCTCGATGATGATCCCCGGACTCCGTTCCAGCAAAGTGTCGGGGAAGAGTTCCGTCGGCACGACGGCGTGGTGACGATCTTGATGTACTAATGTCACAGGGCTTCGCCTAAGCACTGCTACAATATTATCGAGGACTATGGTGGAAGGGGGTACCGCACACGGCTAAGAATATCATCACATGGATCAACTTGTGTGTCTATGGGGTGCCCCCTGCCCCCGTATATAAAGGAGCAAGGGGGAGGCCGGCCGGCCCTTGTGGGCGCGCCAAGGAGGAGTAGGATTCCTACTCCTAGTTGGAGTAGGTTTCCACCTTTCCTAGTCCAACTAGGAGAAGGGGGGAAAGGGGGGGAAGAGGGGAAGTAAGGGAGAGAGGGGCCGCGCCCCAAACCCCTTGTCCAATTCGGACTGGGCTTGGGAGGGGCGCGCGCCACCTCCTGGTCCTTTCCACTAAGGCCCATTAAGGCCCATTGCTTCTTCCTCGTATTCCCGTAACTCCCTGGTACCTTCGAAAATACCCGAATCACTCGGAACCTTTCCGATGTCCGAATATAGTCGTCCAATATATCGATTTTTACGTCTCGACCAATTCGAGATTCCTCGTCATGTCCCTGGTCTCATCCGGGAATCCGAACTCCTTCGGTACATCAAAACTCATAAACTCATAATATAACTGACATCGAAACCTTAAGCATGCGGACCCTACGGGTTCGAGAACAATGTAGACATGGCCGAGACACGTCTCCGGTCAATAACCAATAGCGAAACCTGGATGCTCATATTGGCTCCTACATATTCTACGAAGATCTTTATCGGTCAGACCGCATAACAACATACGTTGTTCCCTTTGTCATCGGTATGTTACTTGCCCGAGATTCGATCGTCGGTATCCAATACCTAGTTCAATCTCGTCACCGGCAAGTCTCTTTACTCGTTCCGTAATACATCATCCCGCAACTAACTCATTAGTTGCAATGCTTGCAAGGCTTAAGTGATGTGCATTACCGAGAGGGCCCAGAGATACCTCTCCGACATTCGGAGTGACAAATCCTAATCTCGAAATACGCCAACCCAACAAGTACCTTTGGAGACACCTATAGAGCATCTTTATAATCACCCAGTTACGTTGTGACGTTTGGTAGCACACAAAGTGTTCCTCCGGTAAACGGGAGTTGCATAATCTCATAGTCATAGGAACATGTATAAGTCATGAAGAAAGCAATAGCAACAAACTAAACGATCAAGTGCTAAGCTAACGGAATGGGTCAAGTCAATCAGATCATTCACTTAATGATGTGATCCCATTAATCAAATAACAACTCTTTGTCTATGGTTAGGAAACATAACCATCTTTGATTAATGAGCTAGTCAAGTAGAGGCATACTAGTGACACTCTGTTTGTCTATGTATTCACACATGTATTATGTTTCCGGCTAATACAATTCTAGCATGAATAATAAACATTTATCGTGAAATAAGGAAATAAATAATAACTTTATTATTGCCTCTAGGGCATATTTCCTTCAGTCTCCCACTTGCACTAGAGTCAATAATCTAGTTCACATCGCCATGTGATTTAACAGCAATAGTTCACATCACCATGTGATTAACACCCATAGTTCACATCGTCATGTGACCAACACTCAAAGGGTTTACTAGAGTTAGTAATCTAGTTCACATATCTATGTTCTTAACACCCAAAGAGTACTAAGGTGTGATCATGTTTTGCTTGTGAGATAATTTTAGTCAACAGGTCTGTCACATTCAGATCTGTAAGTATTTTGCAAGTTCTATGTCTACAATGCTCTACACGGAGCTACTCTAGCTAATTGCTCCCACTTTCAATATGTATCTAGATTGAGACTTAGAGTCATCTAGATTAGTGTCAAAACTTGCATCGACGTAACCTTTTACGACGAACCTTTTGTCACCTCCATAATCGAGAAACATATCCTTATTCCACTAAGGATAATTTTGACCGCTGTCCAGTGATCTACTCCTAGATCACTATTGTATTCCCTTGCCAAAATCAGTGTAGGGTATACAATAGATCTGGTACACAACATGGCATACTTTATAGAACCTATGGCCAAGGCATAGGGAATGACTTTCATTCTCTTTCTATCTTCTGTCGTGGTCGGGTTTTGAGTCTTACTCAACTTCACACCTTGTAACACAAGCAAGAACTCTTTCTTTGACTGTTCCATTTTGAACTACTTCAAAATCTTGTCAAGGTATGTACTTATTGAAAAATCTTATCAAGCGTCTTGATCTATCTCTATAGATCTTGATGCTTAATATGTAAGCAGCTTCACCGAGGTTTTTCTTTGAAAAACTCCTTTCAAACACTCCTTTATGCTTTGCAGAATAATTCTACATTATTTACGATCAACAATATGTCATTCACATATACTTATCGGAAATGTTGTAGTGGTCCCACTCACTTTCTTGTAAATACAGGCTTCACCGCAAGTCTGTATAAAACTATATGCTTCGATCAACCTATCAAAGCATATATTCCAACTCCGAGATGCTTGCACCAGTCCATTGATGGATCGCTGGAGCTTGCATATTTTGTTAACACCTTTAGGGTTGACAAAACCTTCTAGTTGCATCGTATACAACTCTTCTTTAATAAATCCATTAAGGAATGCAGTTTTGTTTATCCATTTGCCGGATTTGATAAAATGCGGCAATTGCTAACATGATTCGGACAGACTCGAGTGAGAAACTCTCATCATAGTCAACACCTTGAACTTTGTCAAAAACCTTTTTCGACAAGTCTAGCTTTGTGGATAGTAACACTACTATCAGCGTCCGTCTTCCTCGTGAAGATCCATTTATTTTCTATGGCTTGCCGATCATCGGGCAAGTCAACCAAAGTCTACACTTTGTTCTCATACATGGATCCCATTGTGACGCCCCCGATTTGACCGTACACTAATCATGCACGCAAATGTGTACGATCAAGATCAGGGACTCACAACAAGATATCACAACACAACTCTACAAATAAAATAAGTCATACAAGCATCATAATACAAGCCAGGGGCCTCGAGGGCTCGAATACAAGTGCTCGATCATAGACGAGTCAGCGGAAGCAACAATATCTGAGTACAGACATAAGTTAAACAAGTTGCCCTAAGATGGCTAGCACAAACTGGGATACAGATCGAAAGAGGCGCAGGCCTCTTGCCTGGGATCCTCCTAACTACTCCTGGTCATCGTCAGCGGGCAGCACGTAGTAGTAGGCACCTCCGGTGTAGTAGGAGTCGTCGTCGACGGTGGCGTCTGGCTCCTGGGCTCCAACATCTGGTTGCGACAACCAGGTAGAAGGGATAGAGGGAAAAGAAGGAGAAAGCAACCATGAGTACTCATCCAAAGTACTCGCAAGCAAGGAGCTACACTACATATGCATGGGTATCAAATGGAATAAGGGTATCATATGTGGACTGAACTGCAGAATGCCAGAATAAGAGGGGGATAACTAATCCTGTCGAAGACTACGCTTCTGGCAGCCTCCGTCTTGCAGCATGTAGAAGAGAGTAGACTGAAGTCCTCCAAGTAGCATCACATAGCATAAACCTAACCGATGATCCTCCCCTCGTCGCCCTGTGAGAGAGCGATCACCGGTTGTATCTGGCACTTGGAAGGGTGTGTTTTATTAAGTATCCAGTTCTAGTTGTCATAAGGTCAAGGTACAACTCCAAGTCGTCCTGTTACCGAAGATCACGACTATTCGAATAGATTAACTTCCTTGCAGGGGTGCACCAGATAACCCAAAACGCTTGATCACATTTGGCCGGACACACTTTCCTGGGTCATGCCCGGCCTCGGAAGATCAACACGTCGCAGCCCTACCTAGGCACAACAGAGAGGTCAGCACGCCGGTCTAAATCCTATGGCGTAGGGGTCTTGGCCCATCTCCCTTTGGACACCTGCACGTTGCGAACGCGGCCGGTGAGCAGACCTAGCAACCTCCATTACAAAGGAAGTTGCGTTACGCGGTCCAACCCGGCGCGCGCCGCTTAGTCACTGACGTCACGAAGGCTTCGGCTGATACCACGACGTCGAGTGCCCATAACTGTCCCCGCGTAGATGGTTAGTGCGTATAGGCCAGTAGCCAGACTCAGATCAAATACCAAGATCTCGTTAAACGTGTTAAGTATCTGCGAATGCCGACCAGGGCCAGGCCCACCTCTCTCCTAGGTGGTCTCAACCTGCCCTGTCGCTCCGCCACAAAGTAACAGTCGGGGGCCGTCGGGAACCCAGGCCCACCTCTACTGGGATGGAGCCACCTGCCCCTTCAGCCCCCATCTCCGAACAGTATCATAAGTAATGTAACTGTGTAAAGTATATAGGATATGCCCGTGATCACCTCCCGAAGTGATCACGGCCCAGTAGTATAGCATGGCAGACGGACAAGAGTGTAGGGCCACTGATGGAACACTAGCATCCTATACTAAGCAGTAGGATAGCAGGTAAAGGTAACAACTGTAGCAATAATGACAGGCTATGCAACAGAATAGGATAAACCGAAAGCAGTAACATGCTACACTACTCTAATGCCGGTAGTATAGAGAAGAATAGGCGATATCTGGTGATCAAGGGGGGGGGCTTGCCTGGTTGCTCTGGCAAGAGAGAGGGATCGTCAACTCCGTAGTCGTACTGGGTAGCAGCGGCGTCGGTCTCGGTGTCTAGCGGAAAGAAGAAACGGAGGGGAACACAATAAATAACAGAGCAAGCAAAGCATCACAAAGTGTAACATGGCATTACACGGTGCTAGAGGTGACCTAACGTAGTAGTAAGTGATACCGACGAAGGGGGGAAACATCCGGGAAAGTATTCCCGAAGTTTCGCGTTTTCGGACAAATGAACCGGAGGGTGAAAGTTGCATGTTTGTTATGCTAGGGATGTGTGGCGGACGAACGGGCTGCGTATCCGGATTTGTCTCGTCGTTCTGAGCAACTTTCATGTACAAAGTATTTTCATCCGGGTGACAGATTATTTTATATTAATTTTCTAAGTTTAAAACATATTCTGAAAATATATATTAATTCATAAATAAAAGGGGGGTAAATGCTATGGGTACACAGAATTGTACCCAGCAGAATGTATGTGTGGCTGGCAGGTGGGGTCAAGGGGGTCCAGTCAGCATTTGACCAATCAATTGTTGACTGGTCAACAAGGTCAAACAGGACCCACCTGTCATGGACTGGGTCAACCCAGTCAACAGTTTGACTGGTCAAACTGGACAGGGGGGCCCACATGTCATTGACTGACAACTAATTAACCTAGTTAATTGGTTTAATGTACAGATTAATCAGGTTTAGGTAATTAGGTTAATTAGACATAATTAATTTGATTAATTAACTAATTATTATTTTAAATTCTTTTTTATTAAACGTTTCTGGGGCGTGGGCCCCCATGTCAGTGTCTAGGTTAGTTATCCTTAACGTTTTAATCAGCAGGTTAGTTAAGTAGTGCGGACCCACATGCAGGGAGTTAGTGGATAACAAAAGATGCCACGTCAGTGATGTCGGCACTTAGTCGTCGGCCGCCACAGAACACGGCGGAGGTTCGCCGGAGTTGCGTTCCGATGACCGTTTGGTCACCCCCGAGCACCAGCACGACGAGCGTGTCGGCGCGCATCCAGTGGGGCTAGTGGTCGGGGCTGGAGGTGCCGGGATGGACGCCGGCGACGAGGTCCAGTGGGGCAGCAGCGAGTGTGTGAGCGGGGGCGCAGTGGGCGAGCGCCGGCTGTGGTGAAACGCGCGCGCAGGGGAGCGGCCAAGGCAACAGGCAGGGTGAGCAGCGACATGGTGCGGCCACGACAGCTATTAGGGGCAGAGGCGCGCCTCGGGCGGACGTGCGAGTGCGAGGGCGCGGCCAGATCGTGCGAGGAGCGGGGCATCGGGCGCAGTAACGGCAGGATGAGGGCATCGATTACTGCAACGAGATTGAGGGGGAAGGTGGGGGAATCGTCGAAGAGGCTCACTGCGGAGCTTGTGGAGGGCTCGGTGAAGCCGGGGGAGGTCGAGGCCGTCCGGCGAGGTAGGGAAGAGGACGACGGTTTCGGGCGACGACAGTTGGCGTCGGGGCAGCGACGAGTCAGCGTCGGGGCGACGAGCACGACGCGGACGAGGTGGCGCGGGTCGGGCGGCGCCGGCGAGGCGACGGGTGGACGACGACCCGAGGCAGGGGTGCTGCGTTGAGCCGTTGGGGGCGTCCAGCGAGGCGGGGCGACGGGGAGAGCGGCTTCGGGCGACAGCGATGGGGTCGGCCCAATCCGATCTGGATCGGGTGAGAGGGAGAGACGAGGGAGTGGGGGAGTGGGTGCGGTCGTGGGGTTAGGGTTTCGCTTGGGGGGTCGGGGTGGCCTAGTAGGGCGCGGGTGGGCCGGCCTGGTTGGCCCGTTGGCCTGCTGGGCCGAAAGCCCAGTGAGGGGGGGGGTTCTCTTTTGCATTTTTTGTTAGTTTTGTTTTATATGTCCTATTGTTTTCTATTTCTTTCCTGTTTTAATTTTAGTTCCACATTATTTTTAGTTATTAAAATATGACAATAGCTCCTAAAATAACGTTTCAAAATAACCCTCTGCCACAAAAGGTTTTAACCCAAAATAAAATAGTTTAGTATTTTATAAAATACCAAAGGTATTTAAATAATGTTTTTGGCTATCATTTAAATTATTTTGGTGCATTTATACATTATATAAAGATGTGGATTCTTCATCATAATCACCTATGCATTAACTGGCACAACCCAAACATTTTGGTTTTAATCTTTGAAAAGTTTTATTGTTTGTCTTTAACTTGAAGTTGAATTCCGAATCGTTTTTCTTTTGAACTAACGTGAGATTATCAACACTAACCGAGGTGACGTGGCACCATTTCTAGAGAGTTACTGTAGCTTGATTATCCGGGCGTCACAATTCTCCTCCACTACAAGAAATCTCGTCTCGAGATTTAAGAGGGGAGTAAAGGTGGAAGGTTCGGGTTACGAAATTCTAACGGGTCTTCTCGGTGTTGGTTGCTCTTCTCGAAGAGGTCGATCCATTACATTGACGTCTTCATTCCTCTGCTTCAGGTCATTATGGTGAAGTCGTCCTTTTCTTCAGGCACTCCAACGTACTTACAAAAGGATAAGAGGGGGAAAACTCTATAAGGACGGTTCTACAAAAATTGAGCATCCGACGGTTAACTCAGGGGAAGAAGCATACGTATCTTTCGAATTGAAACTTAAGAAGTTATCGAGAGCAAAGTAAGGAGGTACCATGAGAAGTTTCAAACGGATAGGCAATCGTTCGATGTCTGAAACAACATGCGAAAGGGGTCCAGAGCAACGAGATTGAGTATTGCGTCTGTTACCAGAATAGATCACTACAACGGTGGCCCGTGAAGTACATACGACGCCACGCGCGAGGAATAACTTTAGGAACAGGGGGTGTACAGGAGAGTCAGGTTTCGATCCTGTGGAACTGTGGGTTATGGGCCCACCAGGTGGTTTTTTTAATAGGAGCAGTGACATCTTGCCCGGTCATGATAGCAAGGGATGTCAGAGAGTACCATGTCAGTTATGTCGGCAACAACGTTTGTACCAAGGGCGAGGGACGAAGAGAACCATTTTCCTACTCGTTGCAATGAGGCGGACCAATAGGCAAAGTTCTCGTCCATCGGTGGTTACCGGAATGTCATCAACAAAAGTAACAAGGTCTTACTTACAGAATTGTACACGAGGGGTCTACATAAGCAGGGAATTAATACTGCTTAGACCAAAATGATCACCACAAAGGTTAAACCAAATAATGGAAAGGAACATATGATTATCAGATATTTCAGGGGTATATCCTCCCTAATGATAAGCAGAGCATGATAACCATGACAGGATATAATGTAGAAAACCCTTTAGGTAAGGAGAGAAAAACTTCATGATATTATCCATACAACGGTGTTTGGATAGTTGAGCAAGAAACAATTAGCATTGGGCTTCAAATGTTCTTGTTGAAGAATGGAGTACCATAGACGTGCTTCGAGATAGCATTGACATGGTCAACAGGTGAAAATCAGACTTTGGAAACAAAAAGGATCCATCAGTAACAACTTGTAGAATAAGTCTTATCATTTCTCATGGAAGAATAGATAACCTTGCTAAAAAGGAAAACTATAACATTAGGTCCTCCGGCCAGGTGTGCTAGGCATGACACCTTATCGGGTTAAAGACCAATGTTATAACTCTTGCGAATATGTTCCGGCCATCATCTCTGACCGAATTTCAGATCTGATTGGTGTCAGGATACCTCGGACTCGGGATGCCTGAGAAGAAAAGGTGCAACACAATTGACGAGATGACAATGTAAGATTCTCGGGAAATGAACAATGGAAGCGAGTTCCAAACAAGGTTCATCATTAAACCAAGGAGAGGATGAGGAAGTGGCTAACGGACTCAACGATAATTCAACGAGGTATCCAAAAAGATGCATCTCCTCAATTATGTGGATAAGGAGATAGCATTTGTCAGATCAAATGATATAATGAAGCATGTTTGAGAAAAACATACACAATTAAACATTGGTAGAAAGGTGCGTCCGAAATATGGGTTGGGCTGCACGACCAATGTCAGAATGGTGATTCAATAATCAATAGTCTAAGAATGAATGGCCGACCATTAACTTCAAGGCAATAGGGTTGCTAGAAAGGCAGAATCCAAACAGCACCGTTCACTTGTTGGTACCCCGGTTGGAATCAATGCGAGGACCAAGAAGGAATGGTGATGAGGAGAAGTATCACTATACCAAGAATTCTTAAGAGGTGGAGCAATCCTCACAACATCCTTGATATTAAAAGATGGTAATACTCCAAGGTAAAGAAGAACAAATGCTGGATAGCAGGGAACTCAAGGTATAACACAAAACACGAACAAGTTTGTGTTGAACAGAAGGCAATAAAGTGGTCAAAGATAACACTAATCATCGGGGGCAAGGGTAGTATTTCTCATCATGAACTCAATTGATATCCTGGAAGAGCTCATAAGGTCGATGATGACCATGACACATTTGTCGAGAGATTTCATGAAGATGTAATCAATCAGCGACAACATCAGGTCAAAGGAATGATGAAGCGGAAGGTTATTGGAACCATGGGTAGGATACAAACTTGAAATCAAGCTTGTTGTTCAAGGCGAACTGATATGACGAGGAAGATCGACGTAAGCTTAGCTCATCATCGAAAGTTGTGCTCTGGGATTAAGGACCAGGTAGCATAGTTAAAGTTTAGCATGATAATGATATAGCCGAGCAGGCCAGGACTTACGTGATCGAGTTCAAATTCGTAAGTAATGAAGGTTACCAAGAGTTGTTTAATCGCGGTGCGATCTCGATTCAGTTATCGGTGTCTTTGAGTGTCTAATAACTCAGAGCCTATGAAAAAAATGGAATCAGTGAGAATGTAGTACTTGATGAAGAACTCATAAGAAGTTATGCAGTTCCGTGATAATCTCGAGATACTAGGGGGTAATACTCGACGACAGATCAAAGTAGAGGTTGGTCCGGGGTATTGCTCTGAAGACAAGTTCTTAAACTTGCATGAGAAATGGTATTTAAAGGAGAACATGGTCGGAACCACGCTTGCAAAGGCTAGATCCCAGATATAATATGAACTTATAGTAAGGGAATAATTAATTTAAGAGAAGCTTTAATGATAAGATCTACATCGTGTCCATGGGCATGAACACAAAGTTCAAGGTCGACTCCCACTTCTCCAATGCATAACCTTTCATTCACTTCTCACATTCGAGGGAGTTGTAGTGTTGAAATTTTATCTGGCAAAATACCAGAAGTGTGTGACTCGTGAAAACTTTCAAGTTCACACATATTAAGGAAGGCATAGGTTCAACCCGTCAGGGTATCGTGGAAACATATACCACAAGCTTCAATAGTAAATACCACAAGCTCGAAAGCAAAGCATGGTTGGTCAATCAGAGGATAGGATTTACCAATGGAGAAAGAACTTCCAAAGGGATTGAATATGAAGGACGCTATCAGATAAAATCCAACAAAGGATCCGGTGGTCCTCAAAGGATCTGATGTGAGCATCGGTACTCAACCAGAGGAAGAAACAATAGAAGGAGATCAGACCATAGAAACAACTGACTAATTCAAAGCTCGTCTACAAAGGAGTTGTGATTTCCAAATTAAGGGCTCAGAAACAAAGGCTCTGAGTAAGGATGGATAAGTCGAGTAGACTTAGGGGCACAATCGACGACAATTAGTTTGGTCGAGAACCAACTCATGTTCAAAATGACATCTGAGCCGGAAAGATAATTTAAAAGGATCAACTGATGATTGCGTGCATTCGCACTCATGTTGAATCAATAGGATCAATAAGACAGTGTCAAAGGAGACTAATGAATATTGCCAGCCATATGGGAAGCATCCCTAATGCAAGCAGACAAGTATTGGCAGAGCAATAAGCTACTAAGGATTTTTGGAGGATTGAATAGTATTTCGAAGACCATTGTGAAACACATGAACAACTGGGGATGAATGGATACTCGATAAGGGCGAGAAATTATCCGTAGGGGTATTCAGGTGACAAAGAACATCAAGGCAGTAAGCTCAAAGGGTTATCGAAACAATGACGAGTATTTCGGGGTATCCTGTAATAACAAGACCAACTGGGGATGATTGTAAGAATAACAACTGAAAGTAGTTATCCATAAGGGTTGACGGTGGAAGGGGAATTGCAAACGCGATGAACACAAGTCCTCGGGTTAACAGCGAAGAGTATCTTCAGGGTCTTCATGTGCAGCAGACGATCATCAGTAATAAGGGGCTCTCCGGGTGAAAGTGATAACGAGATCCTAATGCTAGATTTAGCAAAATTCATTTAACCCGAATAGAAGAGAGATAAGAGTCCCAGAGTATAGACAAGGAGTAAAGGATCCTAATACCACCCAATGGCGACGTGGGCCCGTAAGACACACGGCCATGTTAGTAAAAGTTTTGTAATGACTAGACTCGACTTCGGCCAAGGAGTGTGGAAGGGGGATTCCTACAGGCAGTCGGCTCTCATACCAACTTGTGACGCCCCCGATTTGACCGTACACTAATCATGCACACAAATGTGTATGATCAAGATCAGGGACTCACGGGAAGATATCACAACACAACTCTACAAATAAAATAAGTCATACAAGCATCATAATATAAGCCAGGGGCCTCGAGGGCTCGAATACAAGTGCTCGATCATAGACGAGTCAGCGGAAGCAACAATATCTGAGTACAGACATAAGTTAAACAAGTTGCCCTAAGATGGCTAGCACAAACTGGGATACAGATCGAAAGAGGCGCAGGCCTCCTGCCTGGGATCCTCCTAACTACTCCTGGTCGTTGTCAGCGGGCAGCACGTAGTAGTAGGCACCTCCAGTGTAGTAGGAGTCGTCGTCGACGGTGGCGTCTGGCTCCTGGGCTCCAACATCTGGTTGTGACAACCAGGTAGAAGGGATAGAGGGAAAAGAAGGAGAAAGCAACCATGAGTACTCATCCAAAGTACTCGCAAGCAAGGAGCTACACTACATATGCATGGGTATCAAATGGAATAAGGGTATCATATGTGGACTGAACTGCAGAATGCCAGAATAAGAGGGGGATAACTAATCCTGTCGAAGACTACGCTTCTGGCAGCCTCCATCTTGCAGCATGTAGAAGAGAGTAGACTGAACTCCTCCAAGTAGCATCGCATAGCATAAACCTAACCGATGATCCTCCCCTCATCGCCCTGTGAGAGAGCGATCACCGGTTGTATCTGGCACTTGGAAGGGTGTGTTTTATTAAGTACCTAGTTCTAGTTGTCATAAGGTCAAGGTACAACTCCAAGTCGTCCTGTTACCGAAGATCACGGCTATTCGAATAGATTAACTTCCCTGCAGGGGTGCACCACATAACCCAACACGCTTGATCACATTTGGCCGGACACACTTTCCTGGGTCATGCCCGGCCTCGGAAGATCAACACGTCGCAGCCCTACCTAGGCACAACAGAGAGGTCAGCACGCCGGTCTAAATCCTATGGCGCAGGGGTCTGGGCCCATCGCCCTTTGCACACCTCCACGTTGCGAACGCGGCCGGTGAGCAGACCTAGCAACCTCCATTATAAAGGAAGTTGCGTTACGCGGTCCAACCCGGCGCGCGCCGCTCAGTCGCTGACATCACGAAGGCTTCGGCTGATACCACGACGTCGAGTGCCCATAACTGTCCCCGCGTAGATGGTTAGTGCGTATAGGCTAGTAGCCAGACTCAGGTCAAATACCAAGATCTCGTTAAACGTGTTAAGTATCTGCGAATGCCGACCACGGCCAGGCCCACCTCTCTCCTAGGTGGTCTCAACCTGCCCTATTGCTCCACCACAAACTAACAGTCGGGGGCCGTCGGGAACCCAGGCCCACCTCTACCGGGATGGAGCCACCTGCCCCTTCAGCCCCCATCTCCGAATAGTATCATAAGTAATGTAACTGTGTAAAGTATATAGGATATGCCCGTGATCACCTCCCGAAGTGATCACGGCCTAGTAGTATAGCATGGCAGACGGACAAGAGTGTAGGGCCACTGATGGAACACTAGCATCCTATACTAAGCAGTAGGATAGCAGGTAAAGGTAACAACTGTAGCAACAATGACAGGCTATGCAACAGAATAGGATAAACCGAAAGCAGTAACATGCTACACTACTCTAATGCCGACAGTAGAGAAGAATAGGCGATATCTGGTGATCAAGGGGGGGGGGGCTTGCCTGGTTGCTCTGGCAAGAGAGAGGGGTCATCAACTCCGTAGTCGTACTGGGTAGCAGCGGCGTCGGTCTCGGTGTCTAGCGGAAAGAAGTAACGGAGGGGAACACAATAAATAACAGAGCAAGCAAAGCATCACAAAGTGTAACATGGCATTACACGGTGCTAGAGGTGACCTAACGTAGTAGTAAGTGATACCGGCGAAGGGGGGAAACATCCGGGAAAGTATTCCCGAAGTTTCGCGTTTTCGGACAGATGAACCGGAGGGGGAAAGTTGCGTGTTTGTTATGCTAGGGATGTGTGGCGGACGAACGGGCTGCGTATCCGTATTCGTCTCGTTGTTCTGAGCAACTTTCATGTACAAAGTATTTTCATCCGGGTTTCGGATTATTTTATATTAATTTTCTAAGTTTAAAACATATTCTGAAAATATATATTAATTCATAAATAAAAGGGGGGTAAATGCTATGGGTACACAGAATTGTACCCAGCAGAATGTATGTGTGACTAGCAGGTGGGGTCAAGGGGGTCCAGTCAGCATTTGACCAGTCAATTATTGACTGGTCAACAGGGTCAAACAGGACCCACCTGTCATGGACTGGGTCAACCCAGTCAACAGTTTGACTGGTCAAACTGGACAGGGGGGCCCACATGTCATTGACTGACAACTAATTAACCTAGTTAATTAGTTTAATGTACAGATTAATCAGGTTTAGGTAATTAGGTTAATTAGACATAATTAATTTGATTAATTAATAATTTAATTATTATTATTTTAAATTCTTTTTTTATTAAACGTTTCTGGGGCGTGGGCCCCCATGTCAGTGTCTAGGTTAGTTATCCTTAACGTTTTAATTAGCATGTTAGTTAAGTAGTGCGGGACCCACATGCAGGGAGTTAGTGGATAATAAAAGATGCCACGTCAGTGATGTCGGCACTTAGTCGTCGGCTGCCACGGAACACGGCGGAGGTTCGCCGAGTTGCGTTCCGATGACCGTTTGGTCACCCTCGAGCACCAGCACGACGAGCGTGTCGGCGCGCATCCAGTGGGGCTAGTGGTCGGGGCTGGAGGTGCCGGGATGGACGCCGACGACGAGGTCCAATGGGGCAGCAGCGAGTGTGTGAGCGGGGGCGCAGTGGGCGAGTGCCGGCTGTGGTGAAACGCGCGCGCAGGGGAGCGGCCAAGGCAGCAGGCAGGGTGAGCAGCGACATGGTGCGGCCACGACAGCTATTAGGGGCAGAGGCGCGCCTCGGGCGGACGTGCGAGTGCGAGGGCGCGACCAGATCGTGCAAGGAGCGGGGCACTGGGCGCAGCAACGGCAGGATGAGGGCATCGATTACTGCAACGAGATTGAGGGGGGAGGTGGGGGCATCGTCGGAGAGGCTCACTACGGAGCTTGTGGAGGGCTCGGTGAAGCCGGGGGAGGTCGAGGCCGTCTGGCGAGGTAGGGATGAGGACGACGGTTCCGGGCGGCGGCGGTTGGTGTCGGGGCGGCGACGAGTCGGCGTCGGGGCGACGAGCACGACGCAGACGAGGTGGCGCAGGTCGGGCGGCGCCGGCGAGGCGACGGGTGGACGATGACCCGAGGCAGGGGTGCGGCGTCGAGGCGTTGGGGGCGTCCAGCGAGGCGGGGCGACGGGGAGAGCGGCTTCGGGCGACGGCGATGGGGTTGGCCCGATCCGATCTAGATCGGGTGAGAGGGAGAGACGATGGAGTGGGGGAGTGGGTGCGGTCGTGGGGTCAGGGTTTCGCTTGGGTGGTCGGGGTGGCCTAGTAGGGCGCGGGTGGGCCGACCTGGTTGGCCCGTTGGCCTGCTGGGCCGAAAGCCCAGTGAGGGGGGGGGGTTCTCTTTTGCATTTTTTGTTAGTTTTGTTTTATATGTCCTATTGTTTTCTATTTCTTTCCTGTTTTAATTTTAGTTCCACATTATTTTTAGTTATTAAAATATGACAATAGCTCCTAAAATAACGTTTCAAAATAACCCTCTGCCACAAAAGGTTTTAACCCAAAATAAAATAGTTTAGTATTTTATAAAATACCAAAGGTATTTAAATAATGTTTTTGGCTATCGTTTAAATTATTTTAGTGCATTTATACATTATATAAAGATGTGGATTCTTCATCATAATCACCTATACATTAACTGGCACAACCCAAACATTTTGGTTTTAATCTTTGAAAAGTTTTATTGTTTGTCTTTAACTTGAAGTTGAATTCCGAATCGTTTTTCTTTTGAACTAACGTGAGATTATCAACACTAACCGAGGTGACGTGGTACCATTTCTAGAGAGTTACTGTAGCTTGATTATCCGGGCGTCACACCCATCTCAGATTTCATGGCCTCAAGCCATTTTGCGGAATCTGGGCTCATCATCGCTTCCTCATAGTTCACAAGTTCATCATGGTCTAGTAACATGACTTCTAGAACAGGATTACCGTACCACTCTGGTGCGGATCTCACTCTGGTTTACCTACGAGATTCGGTAGTGAATTGATCTGAAGTTACATGATCATCATCATTAGCTTCCTCACTAATTGGTGTAGTAGTCACAAGAACAGATTTCTGTGATGAACTACTTTCCAATAAGGGAGATGATACAATTACCTTATCAAGTTTTCTACTTTTCCTCCCACTCACTTCTTTCAAGAGAAACTCCTTCTCTAGAAAGTATCCATTCTCAGCAACGATTGTCTTGCCTTCAGATCTGTGATAGAAGGTGTACCCAACAGTCTCCTTTGGGTATCCTATGAAGACATATTTCTCCGATTTGGGTTTCAGCTTATCAGGATGAAACTTTTTCATATAAGCATCACAACCCCAAACTTTAAGAAATGACAACTTTGGTTTCTTGCCAAACCACAGTTCAGATTGTGTCGTCTCAACGGACTTAGATGGTGCCCCTTTTAACGTGAATGCAGCTGTCTTTAATGCATAACCTCAAAAACGATAGTGGTAAATCGGTAAGAAACATCATAGATTTGCACTATATCTAATAAAGTATGGCTATGACGTTCGGACACACCATTATGCTGTGGTGTTCCAGGTGGCACGAATTTGTGAAACTATTCCACATTGTTTTAATTGAAGACCAAACTCATAACTCAAATATTTGTCTCCGCGATCAGATCGTAGTAACCTTATTTTCTTGTCACGGTGATTTTCCACTTCACTCTGAAATTCTTTGAACTTTTCAAATATTTCAGACTTGTGTTTCATCAGGTAGATATACTCATATCTGCTCAAATCATCTGTGAAGATCAGAAAATAATGATACCTGCTGCGAGCTTCAATATTCATCGGTCCACATACATCAGTATGCATGATTTCCAACAAATCTGTTGCTTGCTCCTTTGTTCCGAAGAACAGAGTCTTAGTCATCTTGCCCATGAGGCATGGTTCGCAAGCATCAACTGATTCATAATCAAGTGATTCCAAAAACCCATCAGCATGGAGTTTCTTCATGCGCTTTACACCAATATGACCTAAACGGCAGTGCCACAAATAAGTTGCACTATCATTATTAACTTTGCATCTTTTGGTTTCAATATTATGATTATGTGTATCACTACGATCGAGATCCAACGAACTATTTTCATTGGGTGTGTAACCATATAAGGTTTTATTCATGTAAACAAAACAACAATTTATTCTCTTACTTAAATGAATAACTGTATTACAATAAACATGATAAAATCATATTCATGCTCAACGCAAACACCAAATAACACTTATTTAGTTTCAACACTAATCCCGAAAGTATAGGGAGTGTGCGATGATGATCATATCAATCTTGGAACCACTTCCAATACACATCATCACTTCACCCTTAACTAGTCTCTGTTTATTCTGCAACTCCCATTTCGAGTTACTAATCTTAGCAACTGAACTAGTACCAAATACTGAGGGGTTGCTATGAACACTAGTAAAGTACACATCAATAACATGTATATCAAATATACCTTTGTTTACTTTGCCATCCTTTCTTATCCACCAAATACTTGGGGTAGTTCCGCTTCCAGTGACCAATCCCTTTGCAGTAGAAGCACTTAGTCTCAGGCTTAGGACTAGACTTGGGTTTCTTCACTTGAGCAGCAACTTGCTTGCCGTTCTTCTTGAAGTTCCCCTTCTTCCTTTTGCCCTTTTCTTGAAACTAGTGGTCTTGTCTACCATCAACACTTGATGTTTTTCTTGATTTCTACCTTCGTCGATTTTAGCATCACGAAGAGCTTGGAAATCGTTTCCGTTATCCCTTGCATATTATAGTTCATCACGAAGTTCTACTAACTTGGTGATGGTGACTAGAGAATTATGTCAATCACTATTTTATCTGGAAGATTAACTCCCACTTGATTCAAGCGATTGTAGTACCCAGACAATCTGAGTACATGCTCACTAGTTGAGCGATTCTCCTCCATCTTTTAGCTATAGAACTTGTAGGAGACTTCATATCTCTCAACTCGGGTATTTGCTTGAAATATTAACTTCAACTCCTGGAACATCTCATATGGTCCATGACGTTCAAAACGTCTTTGAAGTCCCGATTCTAAGCCGTTAAGCATGGTGCACTAAACTATCAAGTAGTCATCATATTGAGCAAGCCAAACGTTCATAATGTTTGCATCTGCTCTTGCAATAGGTCTGTCACCTAGTGGTGCATCAAGGACATAATTCTTCTGTGCAGCAATGAGGATAAACCTCAGATCACGGATCCAATCCGCATCATTGCTACTAACATCTTTCAACACAATTTTCTCTAGGAACATATCAAAATAAACACAAGGAAGCAACAACGCGAGCTATTGATCTACAACATAATATGCAAAATACTACCAGGACTAAGTTCCTAATAAATTTAAGTTCAATTAATCATATTACTTAAGAACTCCCACTTAGATAGACATCCCTCTAATCCTCTAAGTGATTACGTGATCCAAATCAACTAAACCATGTCCGATCATCACGTGAGATGGAGTAGTTTCATTGGTGAACATCACAATGTTGATCATATCTACTATATGATTCACGCTCGACCTTTCGGTCTCCGTGTTCCGAGGCCATATCTGTATATGCTTGGCTCGTCGAGTATAACCTGAGTATTCCGCGTGTGCAACTGTTTTGCACCCATTGTATTTGAACGTAGAGCCTATCATACCCGATCATCACGTGGTGTCTCAGCACGAAGAACTTTCGCAACGGTGCATACTCAGGGAGAACACTTCTTGATAATTAGTGAGAGATCGTCTTAAAATGCTACCGTCAAACTAAGCAAAATAAGATGTATAAAAGATAAACATCATATGCAATCAAAATATGTGACATGATATGGCCATTATCATCTTGCGCCTTTGATTTCCATCTCCAAAGTACTGTCATGATCTCTATCGTCACTGGCATGACACCATGATCTCCATCATCTTGATCTATATCAATGTGTCGTCACGTGGTCGTCTCGCCAACAATTGCTCTTGCAACTATTGCTATCGCATAGCGATAAAGTAAAGCAATTATTGGACGCTTGCATCTTATGCAATAGAGAGACAATCATAAGGATTTTTCCAGTTGCCGATAACTTCAACAAAACATGGTCATCTCATACAACAACTTATATCTCATCATGTCTTGACCATATCACATCACAACATGCCCTGCAAAAACAAGTTAGACGTCCTCTACTTTGTTGTTGCAAGTTTTACGTGGCTGCTACGGGCTTAGCAATAACCGTTCTTACCTACGCATCAAAAACCACAACGATAGTTTGTCAAGTTGGTGCTATTTTAACCTTCGCAGGGACCGGGCGTAGCCACACTCAGTTCAACTAAAGTTGGAGAAACTGACACCCGCCAGCCACCTGTGTGCAAAGCACGGCGGTAGAACCAGTCTCGCGTAAGCATACGCGTAATGTCGGTCCGGGCCGCTTCATCCAACAATACCGCCGAACCAAAGTATGACATGCTGGTAAGCAGTATGACTTATATCGCCCACAACTCACTTGTGTTCTACTCATGCATATAACATCAACACATAAAACCTAGGCTCGGATGCCACTGTTGGGGAACGTAGTAATTTCAAAAAAAAATCCTACGCACACGCAAGATCATGGTGATGCATAGCAACGAGAGGGGAGAGTGTTGTCTACGTACCCTCGTAGACCGATAGCAGAGGCGTTATGACAACGCGGTTGATGTGGTCGTACGTCTTCATGGCCCGACCGTTCAAGCACCAAAACTACGGCACCTCCGAGTTCTAGCACACGTTCAGCTCGATGACGATCCCCGGACTCCGATCCAGCAAAGTGTCGGGGAAGAGTTCTGTCAGCACGATGGCGTGGTGACGATCTTGATGTACTAGTGTCGCAGGGCTTCGCCTAAGCACTGCTACAATATTACCGAGGACTATGGTGGAAGGGGGTACCGCACACGGCTAAGAATATCATCATGTGGATCAACTTATGTGTCTATGGGGTTCCCCTGCCCCCGTATATAAAGGAGCAAGGGGGAGGCCGGCCGGCCCTTGTGGGCGCGCCAAGGAGGAGTAGGATTCCTACTCCTAGTTGGAGTAGGTTTCCACCTTTCCTAGTCCAACTAGGAGAAGGGGGAAAGGGGGGAAGAGGGGAAGGAAGGGAGAGAGGGGTCGCGCCCCAAACCCCTTGTCCAATTCGGACTGGGCTTGGGAGGGGCGCTATAACATCCCAAATTTTCAATTTGGAATGTTATGCACTAGATCATCATGCATATCATATTTTCTTGCATTTTGGTGAAATTTCACGCAACTCAAGGACCCTCGGAGAGAGTTGGAGATTTCGTTATTTTCAATTTTGAGTTTGCTCAAATTTTGAAAAGATGATCATTTGATTTTATTTATTTCATCTTCATTATTTTTCCAACATCAAAATATGAGAGAGGGGAATAATATGACTTTCCCAAATTTAGGAAAAAATGAAGATTTAATAAATAAATTCAATTTTGTTTTCCGGTGTTTATTTGCATTTTATTTGGATTAGGAAAAAAACGCGTGTTTTCAAAATTTGCATCTAGGCCCCGAGAAAAGTTTATTTTGTTCGACTCATTTTTAGGAGTCGGGGAAAATTTACTTTGGGAACTTTGGAGTTCGTTTAGATTTTCTTTTCTTTGTTTTTCTGTGCGTGTATCTTTAAAAAAAATTCCGCAGCGCCCCGCCTGGGCCAAGGCCCAGCCGGCCAAGCCAGGCCGGCCTCCTCGCGCGCGCGCGCCAGCGCGCAGCCACCCCGTCGCCCCAGGCCGAGTCCTAGAAGGACTCTAGGCCGCCCCCCCTCTCTTTCTTGCCCCCTCCCCCAAGCAAAACCCCCCCACCTATATAAATACCCAACACCCCCCCCTCTCCTCCCAAGCCACAGCCACCGCCGCCTCCCACCCCGCGCCCAAGCCGCCGCCTAGCCGCGCCGCCGCCTAGCTGTCGCCGCCGCCGCCCAACGCCACCACCGCCGGAGCCCCTCGCCGAGGTAGCCCCGCGCCGCGCCATCCCTCCCCTCGGTTCGGTTTTTTTAAAGACCGTTCCGGTTTCTTTTCATTTTGTTGTTTCGGTTTTTCTTCCGAAACCCTAGATCGGTTTTTCATTTTCTTTTCTGGTTTAGTTGTTTAGAGACCGTTCGCCGGACCGTTCGTCCTAACGAACATGATCACCGGTTATTCTAGGCTAACGAACGTCCGTTCGTTTAACCGTTCGTCATTTTCTTTTCGTCGGATTTACTCCACGTTTTTCGATCGTGATTTCAAATCCGATCTTCGTTCTAGTTTATCTCCCCGCTCGTTTATCGGAATCAGGTGATTCAAGCGCCTGGAGTTTCCTTTCGAAACTGCCGTTCCGACTAATCAACTTAAACAAGTTTTTGCTACTGTCAAATTTGACCTAGTTTCAACTTACTAGAACCGAGTTGTTTTCTTCCGCCGTTTGTTTTCCGTTGCTTTGTTCGGTTCGTTCTTTCTTTGCAACCGGAGTTCTTAAGTTGGACTTTCTGGTTCGATCTCTTGTTCGAGTTTTACCTATGCATTAGATGAGTACTTATTGTATGCTTGTTGTTTGTCTGCAATAGATTTCCCGGATTGCGTCGCCTGTTACTTCGAATCTCTAGGACTCGCGGATCATCAGCAAGGCAAGTAACACTTTGATCATACCTTTTCTACAACCTAGTTTTATTGCATTAGATCAATCCTCACACATTGCAAGATTAGGATCTAATTAAATTGTGGGATGGGAAGTAGATGAGGTAGTACCTATTACCTGTTTATTATGAAACCTTTGGGAGTTACTTCTACGTTTGCTTATTATGCCATGCTATGCTAGTAGACGTGGATTGGGTGAGTGATATCCATGACAGATGTGAGTTTGATAATTTTAAGGGTTTATCTAAGGTGGCAACTTAAACACACATCTAGGTGGATTCAGGCACCTGGTTTCTATCAGGACTTGCCTGTTTTCTTTTGGACCGCCACCCAGGCTCAAAGGGATCATAAGATCTTTCATGCTAGAAACTTCCGTGTGCAGCCACAAGCCATTATGGGCTCTGGCATAGTTGACTAAGTCGTGCGAACTCTTACAGGGTAGACTAGCAGATGTAGGGGAAAGTAGGTGTACCGGTCTATCCATCGTAAGGTGCTAGCGCTTCTGAAAGACTGTGTCTCGGTCATCCGTTTCTCAAACACCGTGTAGTGCGAGAAACCCAACGGAGGCGATCGAGTCTTGTGGGGAAAAGTGCGCAAACCTCTGCAGAGTGTAACAAACTAATCATGATTAGCCGTGTCCCCGGTTATGGACAACTTGAGTATCTAGTACTTGAATATCATGTGAATCTCATCATGTTACTTCTAATTAATATTGTTCGGTTTTAATTGTTCACTTAATTGGGATCGGAATGCTGTCAACCATTCTCGATGTTCAACCACCATGATAGTTAAATAAATTTATTCCTTTGTAGTAGGGAGAAATTGGCTTTACGCAAAACTGTAACCATAGAGCTTTCCACCAGCCATACATGCATATAGTATAGCTCATTACTGTTCATTACTCTCTATGTGTTACCTTGCTAGCATATTCCATGTGCTGACCCGTTTTCGGGCTGCAACTTTCATGTTGCAGACATTTCAAATGACGAGCAAGGTGCTTTTAGGTCGTGGTTCTATACTCAGTGATGCCGTTGGAGTTGATGGACCCATATATCTTCCAAGTCTTCCGTTGTTATCGATATTAGATGGCCTTAAGCCATATTTATTGTAATAAGTTCTCTTTTGAGACACCGATGTAATAAGTGTGTGATGGCTACTCTGCTATAAATCCTTCGAAGTACTGTGTGGTGTCAGCATTACTGATCCAGGGATGACACCGGAGCACAGAGACTTGATCCATTCGGGTCGGGTCGCTATAGAGATGGTATCAGAGCACACGCTGACTGTAGGACACGACCACTAAGTTAAAGCCATAGATCACTATTCTCTCCTCATTTTCTAACTCCTCATCTTTTCTACTCTTTAGGATGAAGGACACGAAGTTCAAGTACGCTCAACCGGATGAAGGCACACCTTTTGGATTTCACTTGAAGGAAGTCACCAAATACCTGAACATTGGACTACCAAGTTTCACGGGAACCTTCAACGCCACTCTGCCTGAAGAGGAGCGCTGGAAGATTCAAGCTCATGTTCCGGGAAGGACATTCGCGCCAACCACGAAGCCCATAGATAGTGTTTTCAATGCACGAACTTGGAGTCTAGGAAGGAGCATGGCAGCTCATATCACCATAGGACGCATTGGAGAAGTTTATCAAGAAGACCTCAAGGACACTATCTACCAGATTTGCGGACGCCGAGATGAACAATGGGAATTAGTCAGCACTAAGAAGGATAGATCCATTGCAGCTTTCATCCAGGAGTTAAACCAGCACATTCGACGCCACGAGAACCAGATGTGCAATGATATGATAGAGTTGAAGAATGCGAAGGCAAGGATCATCGAGCTAGAAGGAGAACTGAAGGCTACACGCAAGGACTACATGGACGAGATCGTAGCTCTAGCAAGACACAACGGCGATCTTAAGCAAGAGATTGAAGAACTCAAGAGGGAGTTAGCATCCAGGAAGGAAGACATGTACGTCGCATGTCCGGACAACTACATCATTCTCGACGATACCGATTCGGATCCAAGTGAACCCGACTTTGAAGACGAAGCTGGAGCGGACATCATGGAGTCTTCCACCGATTCAAATTTCTAGATGACCACCAAATATTAGTAGTATTTTCCCCATGTATACACTATAGTTCGAGCACTTTTTCGATAGATCTAGACCGTTTGTATGCCCTTGTTTGAATTGAATGAAGTGAAATTGTGTGCATTTGCTCATGTGCATTGGGGTAGTGTTTTCTCTTTAGACCTCAGTCTATTCTTAAATCTCGTCTTTTCTAAACCCTCAGATGCCTCCGAGACGTGACAATGGATTTCCACCAGAGCTCACTCAGTTGATCCAGCAACAGAATCAATTGATGCAGATGTTAGTCCAGAACCAGCAGAACAACAACAACAACAACAACCCACCACCACCACCGCCACCTGTTGACCACTTAGCCCGTTTTCTTAGGCTAAATCCGCCAATGTTTTCCAGTAGCACCGAGCCGATAGTAGCAGACAATTGGCTCCGCAAGATAGGAAGGGAGTTCACCACTGCAGGATGCACAGATGGTGAGAAAGTGAAGTTTGCCGCACATCAGCTTGACGGACCCGCGGCAGCATGGTGGGAGAATTTCACAGCCACCTTCCCAGTTGACACCGTCACATGGGATCAGTTCCAGCAAGCTTTCCGCACTGCCCATGTTTCAGCAGGAGCTATGGCCATGAAGAAGCGTGAGTTTCGCAACTTACACCAAGGAGGAAAGACAGTTGGCCAGTACGTTGACGACTTCAGCAAGTTAGCATGTTATGCCCCAGATGACGTTGCTACGGATGCAACCAAGCAGGAGAAGTTTCTGGAAGGACTGAATGATGAGTTAAGCATGCAGTTGATGGTAGCAAGTTTCAACAACTAGCAGGAGTTGGTAGATCGTGCCATCATGATTGAAGGGAAGCAACAGCAGATTGAGAACCGCAAGAGGAAGTATGGACAGGGGAAGTATAACTCTGGAGCCCAGCAGAAGCCCCGTTTTACCCCTAAATCAGGATTTCAGTTTCAGCATACCCATGGAGGAGGTAGTTCGCACAACCACCATGGCCACAAGAATGGTAATGGGAATGGAGGAAGCAACGGCCAGAACCGGACCACCCCATCAACCCCAACCAAGAGAGATCTGAGTCAAGTCACCTGTTTCAAGTGTTCCAAGACCGGACATTATGCAAATGAATGTCCTGAAGGCCAGAATGGAAACGGCAATGGAAGCTCGGGGAAGAAGCCGAACCCTTTCAATAGGGGACAGGTGAACCACGTTAACATGGAGGAGGTTGAAGATCAGCCTGATGCAGTAATCGATAAGTTTTTTGTTAAGACATTTACCGCACTCGTTCTTTTTGATACTGGTGCATCGCATTCATACATATCAAGGGGATTTGTGGAAAAATATAGCCTGCCCACTAGGATCTTAAAATGCCTATGCTAGTAAGCTCGCCAGGAGCAGAGTACATGGCCAGACAAGGATGTTTTCAAGTGCCATTAAGCATAGGAAGGCATGTTTTCCCAACGGATTTAATCATTCTGGAATCCCAGGGTCTGGATGTAATTCTCGGTATGGATTGGCTGTCGATGTATGGAGGACACATCGATTGTGCCAGTAAGACAATTTTGCTCACAACGCCAGAAGGAAGAAGGATCAAGTATGTATCCCGGCATGTGCCAAATAGGACACAAGTAAATTGCCTAACAGGAGTTGTGCAGGAGGAAGTACCAGTGGTAAAGGATTTTCCTGATGTATTTCCAGAAGAGTTGCCAGGCATGCCACCGGATAGATACATTGAGTTTTTGATTGAGTTATTGCCAGGTACAGGCCCAATATCGAAGCGGCCATACCGGATGCCTGCAAAGGATTTGGTAGAAATTAAGAATCAGATTAAGGAGTTATTGGAGAAAGGTTACATACGCCCAAGTTCTTCGCCTTGGGGATCACCCGTACTTCTAGTGGAGAAGAAGGATGGATCATTACGGATGGTTGTTGATTATCGTGGATTGAATGAAGTAACCATCAAGAACAAGTACCCACTGCCAATGATAAATGATCTGTTTGATCGTTTGCAAGGAGCTAAAGTGTTTTCCAAGATCGATTTGCGATCGGGATACCATCAGTTGAAGATTCGAGAACAGGATATTCCCAAGACAGCTTTTACCACGAGATATGGACTGTATGAGTATACCGTTATGTCATTTGGACTGACTAACGCGCCTGCCTATTTTATGAACCTGATGAACAAAGTGTTTATGGAGTTTTTGGATAAGTTCGTCGTAGTGTTCATTGATGATATCCTAGTTTATTCAAAGAATGAAGAAGAACATAAAGAACATTTGCGTTTGGTTTTGGAGAAACTAAGGGAACATCAGTTATATGCCAAATTTAGCAAATGTGAGTTTTGGTTGAAGGAAGTAGGATTCCTCGGACACGTTATATCCGGAGAAGGGATAGCAGTTGACCCCACAAAGGTTGAGACCGTAACGGAATGGGAAGCACCAACGACAATTGGAGAAGATCCGGAGTTTTCTTGGACTCGCAGGATACTACCGGAGATTCATTGAGAACTTTTCAAAGATTGCAAAGCCCATGACGGAGTTGTTGAAGAAGGATACTAAGTTTAAATGGACTAGGAATGTGAGGCTAGTTTCCAGGAGTTGAAGAAACGATTGGTTACCTCACCAGTGTTGATTTTGCCAGATCAGACCAAGGATTATGAGGTGTATTGCGACGCTTCACGTCGAGGACTTGGAGCAGTGCTTATGCAAGAAGGGAGAGTTGTTTCGTATGCTTCACGACAACTGAAACCTCATGAGTTGAATTACGCCACCCATGATTTGGAGTTAGCAGCCGTAGTGCATGCATTGAAGACATGGAGACATTTCCTAATTGGAAATCATTGTGAGGTGTACACGGATCACAAGAGTTTGAAGTACATTTTCACGCAGAAGGAGTTGAACCTCAGACAAAGGAGATGGTTGGAACTCATCAAGGATTATGATATGAGATTGCATTACCATCCCGGAAAAGCTAATGTAGTAGCTGACACATTGAGCCGTAAGAGCCATGTCAATACGTTAATAACGGAGGAAATACCCCGGGAGTTATCAGAAAATCTTCGTGAACTAAATTTAGAGATAGTTCCGAGAGGCTATGTAGCAGCATTGGAGATTCAGTCAACATTGATGGATAAAATCAGAGAGGCTCAGAAATCTGACAAGGAAATTGCTGCTATAAAGGAGAAACTAAGCAAAGGAAAAGCAAAGGGATTTCGTGAGGATGAGCACGATACCCTATGGTTTGAGGACCGTGTTTATGTGCCCAATGACCCGGAGATCAGGAAGTTGATTCTACAAGAGGCACATGATTCACCCTATTCGATTCACCCAGGAAATACCAAGATGTATTTGGATTTAAAGGAAACATTCTAGTGGACCGGAATGAAGAAGGATATTGCAGCATATGTAGCAGTTTGTGACGTATGTCATAGAGTAAAGGCAGAGCATCAGAAGCCAGCCGGATTGTTGCAACCATTGCCGATACCCGAATGGAAGTGGGATAAGATAGGCATGGATTTTATCACAGGACTACCCAGGACGAAGACAGGATATGACTCGATATGGGTAGTAGTTGATCGTTTGACGAAGGTAGCACATTTCATTCCAGTTAAGACCACTTACACCAATGCTAAGTTGGCAAAGATATACATGACTAGAATCATTTGTTTGCATGGAGTTCCAAGGAGTATTGTATCAGACAGAGGAACCCAATTTACCTCAAAGTTTTGGAATCAGTTGCATGAAACTTTGGGAACCAGGCTAGAGTTCAGCACCGCTTTTCATCCGCGGACAGATGGACAGACTGAGAGAGTCAATCAGATTTTGGAAGATATGTTGAGAGCTTGTGCACTAGATTATGGATCTAGTTGGTACGATAACTTGCCGTACGCGGAGTTTTCCTATAACAACAGTTACCAAACCAGTTTAAAGATGGCACCTTTCGAAGCTTTATACGGAAGGAGGTGCAGGACACCGTTGTCATGGGACGAAGTTGAAGTCTGAACGGAAAGTTAAGTTGATTCGTGATAGGCTCAAGGTAGCCCAGTCCAGGCAGAAGAGCTACGCAGATTCTAAACGCAAGGAGACAGTTTCCAAAACCGGAGACAGAGTATATCTCCGAGTATCCCCACTTCTAGGAGTTAAGCGCTTTGGAGTTAAGGGAAAATTAGCACCGCGTTTCGTTGGACCATATAAGATCTTGCAACGTATGGGAGAAGTCACGTATAAGTTGGAATTACCAGAGGGACTGTCAGGAGTTCATGATATATTCCATGTTTCTCAGCTGGAGAAATGTCACGCCGAGATGGCAGAGGTACTGCTAAGAGATACAGTGCCGCTTGAAGCGATTCAGTTGAAGGACAACTTAACGTATGAAGAGAAACCAGTCAAGATTCTCGAGTTTGCCAGCAGAGTTACCCGCAGCAAGGTTATCAAGTTTTGTAAAGTTCAGTGGAACCACCATTCCGAGGATGAAGCCACCTGGGAGAGAGAAGAAGATTTGCTCAAGGACCACCCTCACCTATTTTCTAGCCAACCCGAATCTCGAGGGCGAGATTCATCTTAAGGGGGGTAGGTTTGTAACATCCCAAATTTTCAATTTGGAACGTTATACACTAGATCATCATGCATATCATATTTTCTTGCATTTTGGTCGATCCTAGAAATTTCATGCAACTCAAGGACCCTCGGAGAGAGTTGGAGATTTCGTTATTTTCAATTTTGAGTTTGCTCAAATTTTGAAAAGAGGATCATTTAATTTTATTTATTTCATCTTCATTATTTTTCCAACATCAAAATATGAGAGAGGGGAATAATATGACTTTCCCAAATTTAGGAAAGAATGAAGATTTAATAAATAAATTCAATTTTGTTTTCCGGTGTTTATTTGCATTTTATTTGGATTAGGAAAAAAACGTGTGTTTTCAAAATTTGCATCTAGGCCCCGAGAAAAGTTTATTTTGTTCAACTCATTTTTAGGAGTCGGGGAAAATTTACTTTGGGAACTTTGGAGTTCGTTTAGATTTTCTTTTCTTTGTTTTTCTGCGCGTGTATCTTTAAAAAAATTCCGCAGCGCCCCGCCTGGGCCAAGGCCCAGCCGGCCAGGCCAGGACGGCCTCCTCGCGCGCGCGCGCCAGCGCGCAGCCACCCCGCCGCCCTAGGCCGAGTCCTAGAAGGACTCTAGGCCGCCCCCCTCTCTTTCTTGCCCCCTCCCCCAAGCAAGACCCTCCCCCCACCTATATAAATACCCAACACCCCCCCCCTCTCCTCCCAAGCCGCAGCCACCGCCGCCTCCCACCCCGCGCTCAAGCCGCCGCCTAGCCGCGCCGCCGCCTAGCTGTCGCCGCCGCCTTACGTCGCCGCCGCCGGAGCCCCTCGCCGGAGCCCCTCGCCGAGGTAGCCCCGCGCCGCGCCATCCCTCCCCTCGGTTCGGTTTGTTTTTTAAAAGACCGTTCCGGTTTCTTTTCGTTTCGTTGTTTCGGTTTTTCTTCCGAAACCCTAGATCGGTTTTTCGTTTTCTTTTCTGGTTTAGTTGTTTAGAGACCGTTCGCCGGACCGTTCGTCCTAACGAACGTGATCACCGGTTATTCTAGGCTAACGAACGTCCGTTCGTTTAACCATTCGTCATTTTCTTTTCGTCGGATTTACTCCACGTTTTTTCGATCGCGATTTAAGATCCGATCTTCGTTCTAGTTTATCTCCCCGCTCGTTTATCAGAATCAGGTGATTCAAGCGCCTGGAGTTTCCTTTCGAAACCGCCGTTCTGACTAATCAACTTAAACAAGTTTTTGCTACTGTAAAATTTGACCTAGTTTCAACTTACTAGAACCGAGTTGTTTTCTTCCGCCGTTTGTTTTCCATTGCTTTGTTCGGTTCGTTCTTTCTTTGCAACCGGAGTTCTTAAGTTGAACTTTCTGGTTCGATCTCTTGTTCGAGTTTTACCTGTGCATTAGATGAGTACTTATTGTATGCTTGTTGTTTGTATGCAATAGATTTCCCGGATTGCGCCGCCTGTTACTTCGAATCTCTAGGACTCGCGGATCATCAGCAAGGCAAGTAACACTTTGATCATACCTTTTCTGCAACCCAGTTTTATTGCATTAGATCAATCCTCACACATTGCATGATTAGGATCTAATTAAATTGTGGGATGGGAAGTAGATGAGGTAGTACCTATTACTTGTTTATTATGAAACCTTTGGGAGTTACTTCTACGTTTGCTTATTATGGCATGCTATGCTAGTAGACGTGGATTGGGTGAGTGATATCCATGACAGATGTGAGTTTGATAATTTTAAGGGTCTATCTAAGGTGGCAACTTAAACACACATCTGGGTGGATTGAGGCACCTGGTTTCTATCAGGACTTGCCTGTTTTCTTTTGGACCGCCATCCAGGCTCAAAGGGATCATAAGATCTTTCATGCTAGAAACTTCTGTGTGCAGCCACAAGCCATTATGGGCTCTGGCATAGTTGACTAAGTCGTGCGAACTCTTACAGGGTAGACTAGCAGATACAGGGGAAAGTAGGTGTACCGGTCTATCCATCGTAAGGTGCTAGCGCTTCTGAAAGACTGTGTCTCGGTCATCCATTTCTCAAACACCGTGTAGTGCGAGAAACCCAACGGAGGCGATCGAGTCTTGTGGGGAAAAGTGGGCAAACCTCTGCAGAGTGTAACAAACTAATCATGATTAGCCGTGTCCCCGGTTATGGACAACTTGAGTATCTAGTACTTGAATATCATGTGAATCTCATCACGTTACTTCTAATTAATATTGTTCGGTTTTAATTGTTCACTTAATTGGGATCGGAATGTTGTCAACCATTCTCGATGTTCAACCACCATGATAGTTAAATAAATTTATTCCTTTGCAGTAGGGAGAAACTGGCTTTACGCAAAACTGTAACCATAGAGCTTTCCACCAGCCATACATGCATATAGTATAGCTCATTACTGTTCATTACTCTCTATGTGTTACCTTGCCAGCATATTCCATGTGCTGACCCGTTTTCGGGCTGCAACTTTCATGTTGCAGACATTTCAAACGACGAGCATGGTGCTTTTAGGTCGTGGTTCTATACTCAGTGATGTCGTTGGAGTTGATGGACCCATATATCTTCCAAGTCTTCCGCTGTTATCGATATTAGATGGCCTTAAGCCATATTTATTGTAATAAGTTCTCTTTTGAGACACCGAATAAGTGTTAGATTGCTACTCTGCTATAAATCCTTCGAAGTACTGTGTGGTGTCAGCATTACTGATCCAGGGATGACACCGGAGCACAGAGACTTGATCCATTCGGGTCAGGTCGCTACAGGCGCGCGCCACCTCCTGGTCCTTTCCACTAAGGCCCATTAAGGCCCATTGCTTCTTCCTCGTATTCTCGTAACTCCCCGGTACCTCCGAAAATACCTGAATCACTCGGAACCTTTCCGATGTCCGAATATAGTCGTCCAATATATCGATTTTTATGTATCGACCATTTCGAGACTCCTCGTCATGACCCCGGTCTCATCCGGGACTCCGAACTCCTTCGGTACATCAAAACTCATAAACTCATAATATAACTGTCATCGAAACCTTAAGCGTGCGGACCCTACGGGTTCGAGAACAATGTAGACATGACCGAGACACGTCTCCGGTCAATAACCAATAGCGGAACCTGGATGCTCATATTGGCTCCTACATATTCTACGAAGATCTTTATCGGTCAGACCGCATAACAACATATGTTGTTCCCTTTGTCATTGGTATGTTACTTGCCCGAGATTCGATCGTCGGTAACCAATACCTAGTTCAATCTCGTCACCGGCAAGTCTCTTTACTCGTTCCGTAATACATCATCCCGCAACTAACTCATTAGTTGCAATGCTTGCAATGCTTAAGTGATGTGCATTACCGAGAGGGCCCAGAGATACCTCTCCAACATTCGGAGTGACAAATCCTAATCTCGAAATACGCCAACCCAACAAGTACCTTTGGAGACACCTGTAGAGCACCTTTATAATCACCCAGTTACGTTGTGATGTTTGGTAGCACACAAAGTGTTACTCCGGTAAACGGGAGTTGCATAATCTCATAGTCATAGGAACATGTATAAGTCATGAAGAAAGCAATAGCAACAAACTAAACGATCAAGTGCTAAGCTAACGGAATGGGTCAAGTCAATCAGATCATTCATCTAATGATGTGATCCCATTAATCAAATAACAACTCTTTGTCTATGGTTAGGAAACATAACCATCTTTGATTAATGAGCTAGTCAAGTAGAGGCATACTAGTGACACTCTGTTTGTCTATGTATTCACACATGTATTATGTTTCCGGCTAATACAATTCTAGCATGAATAATAAACATTTATCGTGAAATAAGGAAATAAATAATAATTGTATTATTGCCTCTAGGGCATATTTCCTTCAGTTAAGCCATCAATCCAAGGACGAATGTATTGTAAGTTGCATGATTCATTCAAGCATAATTTTGAGGATTGCAGCATGTTTCGTCAAATAGTTAAATCGGCCATTGAAAAAGGACGATTGAAGTTTGTTGAAACACCAAGAGATGACCGGTCTATTCCGATTGGTCCCGATGGCAAAAAGTTTTTGCAATGGCTGCTTCAAGCCGATCCATTTAAAGAGAAGGTAAAAACTTCAGGTGATGGGATCAAGCTTTCATGTAAAGAAGTTGTTGAAGAGCATAATGAACATAATCTTGTGGGCGATAATTCCATCGAAGCTACAATGGAGACGCCAAGGACTGGGGGCAGCAAGCAAATCCAATGATCGATGAAAGCAAACCAAAAGAAAACAAAGGTCGAAATAAGCGCATGTGTAAGAGATCAAAAATCACCTTCGCTGAACTATTGGATAAATATCAAAAGAAGAGTGAAGAGAAGAATGCTTATCGGCCAAATCATGCGAAGAAACCAAGATCACCCCCAAGGCGCAAATATGAGGATCGGTATTGGCAAAGTGAGCATTTTAATGCAACATATTCATATCCTTATTTTGGGCCCCCAATGCCAATGCCGTGGATGCCTCCCTATACTCATGTAGATCCATATCCATCATGGGACATGTATGATACAAGGGCACATTCTCCATCTTATTTTAGACCATCTCATCAATATTATGCAGCTCCGAGAAGATCAACACTTGAACAATCACATGTTAAAGACCGTTTCAATCGTAAGGAATCGGTCCGGAGCCCAAAGAAGAAGAAAGAGGTGGTCAAACAAGTGTACCGTGTTAAAAGAGATGGTCATAAGAGTGCAACTTCAGATTTGATCTCAAATGAAAAAGAGCCAATTAATGTGTTAACATTGGCTACTAAAGGCAATGAGACGAAGCAACCAATTATCAAGAGTCAAAGTGCCAAATCTGAAGAAAAGAAGTTGACAGTGCACAAGGTAAAACAAGAATTGCCATTGCTTCAAACAAAATCACAGCCGGGGTGCCCACTCGGCTTATCGTATTGGCGAAAGAAGGAATTACAAAAACTTAGTGCACAAGAGTTGAAAAAGAAGAACATGGCATGGGTTCCCAAGAGGAGCAATCAAAATAAAAATGATGTGCAACCTTCTATTGCAACAAGTGTTATAAAAGTGAAGAAAGAGAAGGATCGAAACCAAAAACAATTAAGCCGAAGGTTTGCATCACCCCATCAAAATCTTCAGTTAGCACATCATCCATGTTTTTCAACCATACCATTGATGCCTTTGCCATGGAGTTCATCATCAGGTATGATAAATTACCCTCCCTGGATTTATTTTGATCCATGGAAGCGACATAATTTTCTGCATCATGAGAGGGTATTACCAAATCTCTATACAATTTATTGGCTACATTTTTTCTTGCTAATCCAAAGGGCCGAAATATTTGATTGCTATTTCATTTGTTTATTTCGGCTATACATGATTTGGTGAATGAATTCTACATGGACCTCATGGTAATGGCCGATACTTATCTATCGCCCTAAGAATATATGTAAGAATGGCCAGTGTGGTACTCTAACACCGTCCTTAGTTTGAGTAGAGATTGAGATAAGTGCTTGCAAAGGAATTTGTCAAATTGATGCCATTGATGATATTATGCATAGACCAATTCACCAAAATTGCAAAGTGAACTTATCTTTTTATTGGGTGTGCTTTGGCTTGTTAGTTTTCAAAACTTACGTAAGGCCAAATCATGGTTGATTTTATTATTGAGCATCATATTGACATCGTGCATAATATTGTTTTTAGCTTGATCTCTCTAGTACCATGGAGATTATATATTGATGGTTAAATTTCTAAAAATGGCCAAGGTGTTGGTGTTGTTTATTTATCTCCATATGAAGCTATTTTGTGAAGCCTCATGCCGCTTAAAATATTTTTGCACAATGATCAAAGCCGAATATGCATTGTTATTCGGATTAGAGCTTTGCCTTGCTATAGGTTCTATACATATTGAGGCTTCCGGTGATTCGTTATTAGTAGTGCAACAAATATCCAAGGGTTATCAACGTTTTGATGAATCACTTATAGTTTATCTTTTGGTATGTCTAGATGCAAGATTTACCTTGGGTTGCTTTAAAATTGTTCATATTTCTAGACATGACAATTCGGAAAAGTTGGCACGGCAAGCATCTGGCTACTATGTTAATCATGGTGTGTTGCATTTCTATCAATAGCCGATGCTTAGTCTCGTCAACATAGGTAAGGCCGAACCGAAGTCCACCGCTTTGGCCACTAATATTTTTTTATACAAGTAAAAGTGAGGATTGGAGAAAGTTTATTGTTGATTATCTGCAAAGTCCTAACAAAAAGGGTGAACAACATGGTTCAGAGGATGGCCTTGAGATACATATCTATGGAACTTTATCATCGAATTGTTAATGAAGTTGAAAAGGTTTCACCCAAGTTTGCATCAAGGATTCAAACAAATAATGGCCGATATATATTTATCGCCCTAAGCACATGCAAAGTGGCCGATGGAGTGTTGACATCGTCCTTAGAACCAACAGGTACAAGTTATTTTTTCGGCACGCTACCTTTGCCGAAAAACAGGGGGGCATGTGTTGACGCTCGAAAATGGCATGATCGCAAAGAGTAACTTGAGGCTATAATGAGATGATGTCAAATTCATGATTTCATGTCACCATTGGATGACTCTCTTCAAGCCGATGGGAATAAATATATAGATGGTCCAAAATGGAGCTCGGATGCAAAAGTTATGACAAGTTCAGAGATATTCATGTTGACACCAGAGTAAAGAAAGGCATAAAACTTAATCAACATGGCCTCTGATGGAAAATGTTTCAACATGAAAGTTGTGCGTCTCGTCGAAACGGTAGATTTTGATATAAAAATCATCTTAATACGAGATCGTATGCAACCTGTGGAGGCAAAGCAAGGTCGGAAATAGAAGCTGCAGAGTCATTTCGGACCGACCGAGTTGATTTGATCGGTGAGACCGAGTTGGTCCAAAAATTTACCAGAGAGTTGGCAATGTTGACTTGGTAGGACCGAGGCAAACCAATCGGTGAGACCGAGTTGATCCGAGAAATTACAGAAGGATACAGAGATTTGGCAAAGTTCACTCGGTGGGACCGAAATGAACCAATCGGTGAGACCGAGTTGGTCCGGGAAATTACCAAAGATTCCTGTCCGAGTTAAGTTAGGGTTTTTGATGTTTTGGATGGAATTTTAAGTCCTTTTCTTGTGCGGGAAGTCCAGACGCCTCATAAATAGATGAAAGGTGACGGCCGATTGAACAACACACAATCGATCAAATCATCTATCACTTTTTACCTTTACCTTTATATCCCTCCCTTTCTCCTTAACCCTAGTTCTTCTTCTTCCTCGTTCTTCGTCCGTTCTTCTTGTTGCAGGGCGGCGAACCTCGAGGCCCTAGGGGCGACCAGGTCGACCTAGGGCAGCCCATAGCCACCGCGCGTCCAGACGGGGTCCCTCCTGGGCGTGCGGGGTTTCGGGTCTTCAAAAGCGCCCACCGGATTGTCTTGCGTACCGCGCTTCCGGCGGGTCTCCTTCGACGTGAGTTGCGGTGCATCACCCTCAGCGTTGGAGGTACACGGTGACGTGTTCGTGTGCGAACACCTCCTCGCATCTGAGCCGAAGGAGCCCCTGCGCCATGCTCCTCCCCTGCCGCGAGCCTCTGCCTCGCCCCGGAGCTCCTGCTCGACCTCGCCGGAGTCCTAGATTGCCGGAGGAGAGCACCAGCACCACCGGCCTCCTTTGCCTCCTTTTCTCACTCCCGACCTCTCCTTCTCCTTAATTCCCCTCTCTCTCTTCGTTCATAACTGCCGCCTGGCTCTTGTCCTGTTGCACAGGAGCTTGCAAACCACCATGGCTGTTGTCCCGTGTCGCCGGGCCTCGCCAAGTCCTCACCCCCGCGCTGGTTCTGCGCCTTGCCGTCGCGTCGCCGCCGGTGAGTTGCCGCACAACAAGGCCCCCTGCCCCCCCCCCCTATCGGCCTCCCTGTCCCCTTCCCTGATTTGTTTCTCTCTGAAACTCTCTCCCTCATTGAACAGAGGACAGGCATTGCCTTCTTTAGCTCCACCCGCACGCCACCTCGCCGGAGAACGCCGTCCTCGCCCGGATCCCCGTCGCCAGCCCCAAGCCCCGCCGCTACTGCCTCCGTTTCGCTTGAACCGGGCCCCTGCTTCACCTCAAATAGCTGCAGTGCCGCCCGCCTCCACGCACACGCACAACCGCATCGCCTCGCTCTACCGCGTGGGCCTCTGTAGCAATACTAGCCCACGGGAGAGCTTCAGGCTGCCTCCATCTCCTCACCGATGGCTCAAGGCCCAACATGAGCATCTCCCCCAGCCCCTCCAGTTTCGGCTCGTATGTTTTTTTAGGTTCTGCAAATTTGCCAACTATCCAGAGAATGCCAGATTTGCAGAAAAACCCCTCCTTGTTCATGCATTAATATCTCACTAACCGTGCATCGGAATTAAACATGCCCTATATGTAAAATGCTTAGAATTTCATCTAGTTTCATAATTTGCAACTTTCATCCATCGTAAAAATGTTTAACTTGTTGTTTGCATTTATTTGCATAAATGGCATGTTAGAATGGTTTAATTCTTATCTAATTAACCGTAGCTTTGAATTAAATAAACTTTATACGTAAATAGGGTGGGAAAATGCATAGTTTAACATGGTGGACTTTATTTTGTTGTTTAACAAATTTAAAATATGGTTTAGGGCAGAATAGTACAAGTTCGGAACTTGCATATGGGGATTTTCCGAAATTGTTGTAGTTTCACGCCTCATTCAAATTGCTTAGATAGGTAGATTAATTATGCTTCACCTCTTGCCATGTTAATATTGATGAGTAGCATAAATGAGAGGGAACTAAATACTTGAGTGTGGTGTTTCGTCAAACTCATTGCATATTGAGCTCCACTTAATTTGTAGTATTGTTTGTTTCACTTTGCCATACCATGCTTCATTAAAATGGACATGCATCATACTTGATTGAACATCATGCCATGGTCATGCTTGTGTGTTTACCATATTGTTTGCTTCTTTCTGGTTGTGCTTCTCGATGGTTCTAGTACATTGCGGTTGTGAGGATTCGTTCGTCTACGCATGTTCATCTACTTCATGGATTCGGTCTTCTTCCTAGCGGGATTTCAGGCGAGATGACCATTACCTTCGATACCACTACTATCTTTGCTTGCTACTTGTCTTGATGCTATCGCTATGTCGTGCTACCTACTACTTGTTTATCAAGCCTCCCAAATTGCCATGATAAGCCTCTAACCTTTCCACCATCCCAGCAAACTGTTGTTTGGCTATGTTACCGCTTTGCTCAGCCCCTCTTATAATGTTGCTAGTTGCAGGTGCACTGCAGGTTGTTCCATGTTGGGACACAGATATCATGGGATATCACAATATCTCTTATTTAATTAATGCATCTCTATACTTGGTAAAGGGTGGAAGGCTCGGCCTTTTGCCAGGTGTTTTGTTCCACTCTTGCTGCCATAGTTTCTGTCAGACTGGTGTTATGTTCCTTGATTTGTGTTCCTAACATGATCGGGGTTTATGGGCCTCCCTTGACAGTTCACTTTGAATAAAACTCTTCTAGCAAGGCCCAACTTTGGTTTTACCATTTGCCTAATAACAACTAAAACTTGCATAGGGACCAGCTAGCACCCGAGGACTCTTAATCAACAACCCAGGCCAGTGCTCCCCATGAGCGTTGGTCCAAAATGGGAAGACTGCGGGGCCACCATGGGGCAACTCGAGGTTTGGTTTTACTCGTAGCCTTTCCCATCCGATCGTGGCCTGAGACGAGATACGCGCGGCTCCTATCGGGGTGTCAGCACGTCAGAGGTCTTGCTGGTTTTGTTTTACCATTGTCGAAATGTCTTGTGCATCGAGATTCCGAGTTTGATCGGGTTGTCCCGAGATGGAGATTTTCCTCCATGGATCATGAGAGTTTGTAATGGACTAAGTTGGGACACCCCTGCAGGGTTTAATCTTTTCGAGAGTCGTGCCTGCGATTATGTGGCAGATTGGAAATTTATAATATCCGGCTGTAGAGAACTTGACACTAAACCTGAATTAAAATACATCAACCGCGTGCGTAACCATGATCGTCTCTTTTCAAGGAGTTCGGGAAGAGAACACAGTGGGGTTATGTATGACTCGTAAGTAGTTCAGGATCACTTCTTGATCATTACTAGATTGCGACCGTTACGCGTAGTTTCTCTTATTATTCTTGTACTCGTAAGTTAGCCACCATACAAGTGCTTAGTGCTTGCTGCCACCTCACCACTTAACCTTTCCATACCCATTAAGCTTTGCTAGACTTGATACCCATGGTAATGGGATTGATGAGTCCTCGTGGCTCACAGATTACTACAACAATAGTTGCAAGTAAAGTGATGTTTTGACGTGAGAGCGATGCTTGCTTGTTTTTGAGTTCTTCTAGTTCTTCTTCCTTAATCAAGGGATATGTTCCAGGTCAGGAACCTAGAATTAGCAGGGTGGATGCCGTTCTTCTTTTTCATTTGATTTCATCTGTAGTCGGATCCTACTCTTCTGTATGATGATTGTTATGTATTGATGTATCATTGTATTCATGTTGTAGCTTGTGGCGAGTGTAAGCATTTATCTTGTATTCTCATCTATTTAGTACATGGTATGTTGTAATGATATCCACCTTGCTATGCGCTCAAAATGTGGTTGTGCCCCAATCATGAGTTCATCACGTGATTGGGGTAGAATCGCATCTTGGGCGCTACAATCCCCCCTCCAAATCGTGAGAGATCGGCCCCTAAGGTTCCACCCTACACCATCTTAGCTCAAGAGGAATAAGGTGAAGACGCGGTCTTCTGAGTTCAATCTCACCCTCCCTAACCAGATGTCAGGACCCCGATTCCAAGTCACATTGATCTAGCCGGTAACATCTCATATCACTTTGCGGCCTCACGCACGGTATCCCACGGGTGTCGCCTTACCATGGCCCGGGACCGGTTGCGCCTTTTGGCTCACGTATATGATAGTGTCGCTAGCATCCATATGACAGAGAACCCAGGCCGACATGGCTAGTCGTGAACCCAAAGCGGCACTAACCTATGGGGACAGGCATACATGATTCACATCGAGCGTGTCGGTCAGCAGCGTGTGAATCCGGGCTGTAGCACTGGTCTAACAGGACTCCGGGAACCCGGGCTGTAGCAGGCTAAGCAGGACTCCGGATGTCACCGCGTGACATTTCCCCGAAGGGACAGACACAGGAACAAAGTGAAACACATGCCGGACAGTCAAGTGTCCTGAGCAGTAGGGCTGGGCTAATAGGACTCCGGTGAACCGGGCTGTAGCGGACTACTATGGCTCATGGAAGCACTAGACTACGTTTCCCCATAAGAGAGACTGCCAAGGATAAACAACTAGATTATCGGATCCCACACATACCAAGCATTTCAATCATACACACAATATGCTCGATATGTGTAAATACAACATGGCATCACAACATAACTCTACAACTCAAGTATTTATTCATTAGGCTCCGAGGAGCGAGATATTACAAACATGGGCCTCATGACCCAACATACAGAGCATACAAGCAACAAGCACATGCGGAAGCTTAACTTGTCTGAGTACAGACAACTACAAATGAAGAAGGCTGAGAAGCCTGACTATCTACCAGATCCTACTGAGGGCACAAGATCGTAGCTGAGGTAACAAGCTAAACGTCGAAGTCCACGCGGAACTACTAGCGAGACTGAAGTCTCTCTGCAAAACATAAATTAAGCAAACGTGAGTACAAAGGTACTCAGCAAGACTTACATCAGAACTAGCTACATATGCATCGGTATCAACAAAAGGGGGGGTGGTCGAGTTTAACTGTAGCAAGCCAGCTTGACTCGGTGGCTATCTGAACTACGACTGCAAGCAACTCTTTTGAGGTGGCGCACACGAGTCCACATATTCACCATATTAATAGACCACTATGGATCTGCTCCCGTCTCCCTACGAGAAGGCCATCCATAGCACTCACACTTATCTTGCGAGTTTTAGAGTATCCACTTTCACTTGTCTATGAACTGTTATAGGTAACCCAGAAGTCCTTTACCGTGGACACGGCTATTCGAATAGATCATTTATAACCCTGCAGGGGTGTACTTCGTCACACATGTTTCCACCACTTAGCGTCTGCACACGTCATGTGCTCGGCAGACTTCAAGCGAAAACCGACGTGGGTGTAGACCACGACCTGACTAACCTCACAAGTCTCTAGTCCAGGTTTATCACCTATTCAGGTTCCATCCGCAAGGAAATCCGGCCAGGGTGTCCTCAACGGCCCCAAACGATGTGTACAGGGTCCCGAGACGCCAAACGGGCGCCCGGCATACCCGGCCACAGTGTATCTACCGCATCATAGCCCACCCCTAGGGTCAGCGCTATGCACGGCCGCCAACACATGTCCTACAAACACCAGAAACTAGTTGCAACTCCTGGACAGAGGCGGGAGGGGTCAGTAAGTCGAGCGGGGTCATATTTCAGGGCCCAATGTGTGGTAGTAGCTGTTTCATGGATCACAAACACAGAGCTCAGTTCCTGAGGACGGTTTCAATGAGACAACCCACCATGTACTCCTACATGGCCTCTCACCGCTACCTTTACCAAAATGTGTTCACACACTTAGCTCACACACAGTAGGACATGTTTACACACCTCCGATCCATCCCCGATGAATCAGACCTGACTCAACTCTAAGCAGTAGCAGGCATGACAAACAAGCATGAATGAGTAGGCACATCAGGGCTCAAACAACTCCTACTCATGCTAGTGGGTTTCATCTATTTACTGTGGCAATGACAGGTCATGCAGAGGATAAGGGGTTCAACTACCGCAACAAGTAATAGATGAATCGTTGTTGTCCTAATGCGGTACAAGGGAGCAGGAGCGAGAGAGTGGGATTGTATCGGAATGAACAAGGGGGTTTTGCTTGCCTGGCACTTCTGAAGACAATATAGTTCTTCATCGGTGTCAACGATCACGTCGTCGGAAACATCGTCGTCTGAGAGGGGACGGTTACCGGCAAACAGGGAAGGACACAATCAATGCGATGCAACAATATGATGCATGATCATGACATGGCAATATGCTGTTGATTGAGCTAATGCAACTAACCACAAGTTAAATGGAGTTGGTTTGAACACTAGGTTCAAATTCAAATTCAAACTATGAATTCAAATAGTGCATTATAATGTTTTGGTCTAAATAGTGAGGTTAAGTTGTTCAAACATGCATGAAAATGGTACAGATGGATTCCTTGAATTTTTTTGATAATTTTTCATATATAATTTATTTCATTTGGAGTTACGGTTGAATTTCTATGATTTTTAGAAGTTTTAAACATTTTCTGGAATAAATAAATCATTTAAGATTTATTTAAATTCTAGAAAGGAATTATTGCGTCAGCATGACCTCACAGTGACCTCAGCAGGTCAACGGCTCGATCCAGGTCAAACCTGATGTGTGGGGTCCACACGTCAGTGACACAGTTAACTAACAAGGTTATTAAAAATTAAACTAAACCTAATCTAGTTTAGTTAAGTCCTGGGCCCACATGTGAGAGGCTAATTAAACTAACTAAATAAATTAACACCAATCTGGGTTAATTAGCAGGGCTGGCCCCACGCGTAAGTGACCCAGGGTGGTCAAACCCTGGTCAGACAGGGTCAAACCCCCGGGTCAACTCAGTCAGACCTGCCGGCGACTAACCGCCGGCGAGGTCCGAGACGGCGGCGATGCGCGGAATCGCAGCACAGGCCACGGTTCGAGGCGCGGATGGCACCGTTGGGACCCTAAGCCTCGTCCGCGTCGGCTGGTGCTAGCGGGGTCGCCGGAGACGACCTAGATCGACGGCGGTGTCCGCTTCCGCGGCGGCCGGAGTTCGGTGAAGATGGACAGCGTGCTACGATGCATGGGAGGACGAGTGGGTAGGTGTTCTGGGTTCCTGGGAACGCGCTGAGGACGAAAACATGCTCGGACGCGACGTTTGCGGGCTCTAGCCACGGCGGCGACATGGCCGGCGGCGAGCAAGCTTTCGGGCAGGGTGGTGGAGCTAGCTAGGGCGCAAATTAGGCAACGGGGCATGGGGGAAATGGTGCAGCGGCTCACCGCAGTTCTTCTGGTGCTGCTGGCGAGGCAGGGGAGGCACGGGGTCCGGCGAATTGATGACGAGGTCGCCGGTTGCCGAAGGTTTAAGAAGAGCTCGAAGGCGACGCTGCAGGGCTTCCGGCGGGGCGTGGTTCGGTGAGGGGGTCAAGGACGACATCGCGGAACTCGTGGGCACAATTGAGGGGCGAGGGGATAGCTGTGGCCATGGTGGTTCTCGTCGGCGGCGGCGCGGCTCGGGCACAAGAGAGAGAGAGAGATCCAGGGAAGGGGGTGAGAGCGCGCGCGAGAGAGAGAGAGGGAGAGGCAGGGAGGTGCGGGGCTTCGTCCACGTCTCCTGGGCGTCGCGAGAAGGCCACGGGGGCGTGAGGCAGGCAGGAAGGAGGTGGCGGCCTCAGCGCGTGCCGTGCCCGCCTTCGCCTCTGCCTGCTAGCAGAGGTTGAGGACGACTGGCAAGTCGCCAGGTGGGCTGGGCCTCCAACAGTACTGGGCCAACTGGGCGCTAGGTCAGCTACAGGTGAGGTTCTGCCCTTTTTTGTGTTTTTGTTCCTGTTTTCTATTTCTGACATTTGTTTTAATTTGGTTCTTGAACCAAACTAATTTTTCTGCTTCTGACAATTTTTGCAGGGACTAAATGGATTATTCCAAAGCCCCTCAACAATTATCGGAATTATTGGACGTATAGTTAATATATCACCTATATAAATCCAATGCAAATAATTATTGGATTAACTCAAATGCCCAAAATAATTATTTCTGTGAATCCAAAAATATTGGTTTGAATTTTACCTCTTGCCAATATTTTTATAGCTTAACAGGAACATTTTATTGGGTTATTTGAAGCAATTTTTAATGTTGATCATTTTTTTGAAATGATTTCTGAGGCTTTCAGCTTTCCCCAATTCAACTTTCAGAAATTTAAACATGATGCAAGCAAGATGCAAACACTAGGCAGCACCAGAAGCTAGGGATGTGACAACTCACCCCTACTAAACAAGAATCTCATCCCGAGATTCAACACGTGAGGTAAGAAGACAGAGGGACACAAGCTAACACAATCTTCACGATCCAGATGTCTTTCTCGAGGATGTTGATTCATTGCATCACCTTGATCTCGACGTCTTGCTTTGAGAACTACAACTAACATGACAATGAGAGGAAAGGGAAAACTCCAGAAGGATCGATCTTCTCGAAGATCGAACAACTCAGGATCAACTCATGGAGTGAGACATAGGAACATCTCTGGAGCTGAGAGGCAAAACTTGCATTAGGAGCGATAGAAGATACAATTTGATGAGGGTTTCAAAGTAGCGAGGGAAATTGCCATGATACCATAACGAGACATCTTAAGGAAAATGACTCGCAGAAATATTCCCTTAAGTGGCAAAAAGAATTACTTTTGATTCAGAGATCATTGAAACCCTTCATACCAGCTTAAGGCAATTTACAATTGATCGTTTGAGGTAGCTTGAAGAGATGGCATACTTGGACTAGGATGGATGATGTCGACTACCTTGTTGAAGACAACGCAATGGATGATTTTTGCTTATCATCGGAGATGGATGGAACCCGTGGTAGGACCACTTTGAAGTTGATCCTGTTCAGTAATTACTGAGAAGGGTGGTCCGTAGTAGGATGACACAATGGCGGTGCAAGCTGGGAACAAAATGCAAATGCTAGGAATGATTCTAGTAACTGGGGAGGAACTCAACAGTCGAGAGTGAGTCCACTGTTTGAAAAGGTTATAACATAACCGAGGAAACTGGAAGCAGATCCCAGTTAACGTCAACGGTAAAACCTGGTGCTTGCGCGTGCTCTCAAGAACTTGAGCATCTCCATATTCATCAAGGTTTTACCAATATCCGTGTCAAGGATCCTGGCAACACAACATACCACCATGATGAATGGTGATGGGTGATGCAGGTGCAAAGGAAGATAACACTTTCTCATATTTCACCTTGGCGAGGCCAAGGGAAAGAAATCTGGATGATCGACCGAGAGACATATAGCACTCCGCTTCTAGTGTATCCCATTTATTGATACGGTTTGGTATCTAGGACATCAAGTAAAGGTCGGACTTCGGAAGCTCAAGAATCCGTAAGGATTAACTACGGAGGTAAATCCTACGAAATCCTCATGGGAAGGTGGCCAACTTTCTTCAATCGAGATACTACAATAATAGGTCTTCCAGCTGGATGTGTTGGCCACGACATCCACTTTACCGGTTATCGAGAGACCAATATTATAGTTCTTGGAAAATGCTCCAACCATCCTATCTGCCTGAGATTCAGATCTGGTTGGTGACAGGATATTCCAGACTCATCGAGTCTAGAAAGGAAAATGAAGGTTTGCAACACAAATCGATGAGACGACATTGCGAGATTCTCGGGGGAATGAACTACGGTAGTAAGCTCCAAAACATGAGCCGGTTCTGCTACAAGCATGTGAACACGTTGTCCTAGACAAGCATGGTCACCTGGTAGTCTTAAAATGAAATGCTACCGAGTTCAGGGGAACCATCAACAAGGATATCGAAGTCCTTGCGTAGGTCTAACCCTTAAGAAGAAACTTCTTCTCCTTGAACAAATCAATCGGTGGCTTGGTGTGCTAGGGATACGTATAGAATGTAGATGATCAGTCTATCAGACCATAGAATACTTCGCACATGCATGACTGACTTGGGATGATTCCAGAGGAAGCAAAAACAAACTTTCTCGAATTCACGGCGGCAACTTACATCAGATGCACATGAATTAGAGGAAGTCACATCTTACACCAAACATGTATTTCATGAACGGGACATGAAGATAGTGCTTACAAAAGTTTCCAACACTAACTTAGATGTTCAACATGAATCATGGGGGAGACAACATGCTGTTGATGGGCCCAATAGCAACTCATCGGAATTTCCATATCATTGGACTTCCACCATCATGTGAACACGGTGATAGCATTGGTCAGACCAAAAGATATAATGGTGTACGCCCGAGGGATCAACCACGAGTAAGACAACATTACGAACATCGTTGGTTCTGATATGATTTGACGACAGCCCATACTCAAATCAAAGATTGGGTAAGACAATAGGTCCAACAACTGATCACGAGGACCAATTGATGAAGATATCATCTTTCTTCAACACACACATAGAAGATATCCCTTAGAGATGAACTATGTTAAGCAAAGCTTTTACCTTCCAACTCTCCAAGTTGTTGTCTAGCTTAACCAACTAGCTCAGGGATATCCAACACAGATTCTTGGAGAAGGGGTGATTTATAAGAAAACCAACTTGATCACGAACTCAACATAGCGGTCAGGTGACAACCAGGTAATACTTCCGAGAAGATAATCGGAACATCACGAACCACTGATATGATACTAAGCTCGAGATCAATCTTGCTTTTCAGGGCAAGACGATATGATCGATAGAGCAAGGGTTTGGCAAAATCCTAACTCGTTGATTGAAGAGTGCACCAGGAAATAAGGATTAGGTAGCACAATCTATCTTAGAATGATGATTCAATAACCAACACGCTAAGAATGAGAATATTGTCCATTAACTACCAAGCAACAGAGTTGCTAGGACTATTGCTTTCACACATCATGACTCACTTGCCGGCATTCCGGTTACAATAACACAGGAACCGAGGAATGAACAATGATGGCAAGAAGTATCACTGCGTCAAGAATTCATAGGAGAAGGTGCAATTCTCACGACGCTCTTGACATAAAGTAGGTAATACTTCAGGGTAGAACAGAGCAAAAGCTGGATTGGTATTTGATCTGCGGAATACAACTGCTTTGAACCAACCCTGGATATGGATGAGGTACTGGAGTATGTTTATCCCAGTCATTCTGAAATAGAACGGCTTGACGAACCACAAGAATACTAGGCATCGATGAACACGAATGCATACATACTCCTCACTATCAATTCATAGACGAAGATCGGAATATAACGGAAGGGGGACAAATCAAAGGTACATATAACTTTCTGAGTTGTGGATGCATAGATTAGTATGTCAAACGAGTTCAACATATTTCTTCCGGATAACCCATGCAGAAAGGTAGGGTTGGCAGAGTCACAACATAGAATGGAGAACTCATCAGGAGCACTCTGTCGTGACCTTTTGGTTCAAAAGAACTCCTGCCAAGAATGGTTCATAATAATTGGAAGAAGGATGTACCACGAACCTCGAGGACTATCGCAAAGGTTTCTAATAACCTAAAGGAACTAGCAACACTATCAACAAGAGGTAAAGTAGAGTGAATCTCGGGTTCAAGAACCCATGAATAGAATACCTACCACTACATGGCATCACGGGATGCTTTTGAGAATAATGGCCATAATCACACACTGGGAATACAAAACATGGCTAGATCACTAGGTGACTCCCTAAAACACCTAGGGTCATAGTAATAGCTCCAACATATATGTCGAGGCAACAGAGTACCTCAACTCACCGATTAGTGTGATTAAACTAGCCCAAAAGGACATCGGGAACTGGGAGGAAGGATTTGCAAATGCATCAGATTGTTTAGAAACCTGGGATGACTCGGACAGCATAACGGCTGTAATTGCTCAAAAAGATTTGAGACAACCTGCAAAGATGGTGGCATAACCACTTAACATCATCATATCAAGGTTCTGGTGCCAGCTATGAACATATGGAAGTAGTAGGAACTGAGCTGAGGCTTTAACTCAACAATCCTAGGCAACTACAGTTTAGTAACATGTCATCCTGATAGATAGATGAGAAGGCCTACTTCTTAATCCCCGTAGAAGAGAAGAGGCTGACTCAGATCAGAAGGGCATAAGGTAAAGGAGTAAAAAGAGCCTTACGTTCCCTTCCACAATCAATTCCCTTACATAACTAAAGCATTTCTAGACACAACTTCGACCGATTTGGCTTGGTAATCCTACAGGCAGTCAGGCTCTGATACCAATGCTGTCAGGACCCCGATTCCAAGTCACATCAATCTAGCCGGTAACACCTCATATCACTTTGCGGCCTCACGCACGGTATCCCACGGGTGTCGCCTTACCATGGCCCGGGACCGGTTGCGCCTTTTGGCTCATGTATATGATAGTGTCGCTAGCATCCATATGACAGAGAACCCGGGTCGACATGGCTAGTCGTGAACCCAAAGCGGCACTAACCTATGGGGACAGGCATACATGATTCACATCGAGCGTGTCGGTCAGCAGCGTGTGAATCCTGGCTGTAGCACTGGGCTAACAGGACTCCGGGAACCCGGGCTGTAGCAGGCTAAGCAGGACTCCGGATGTCACCGCGTGACATTTCCCCGAAGGGACAGACACAGGAACAAAGTGAAACACATGCCGGCCAGTCAAGTGTCCTGAGCAGTAGGGCTGGGCTAACAGGACTCCGGTGAACCGGCTGTAGCGGACTATTATGGCTCATGGAAGCACTAGACTACGTTTCCCCATAAGAGAGACTGCCAAGGATAAACAACTAGATTGTCGGATCCCACACATACCAAGCATTTCAATCATACACACAATATGCTCGATATGTGTAAATACAACATGGCATCACAACATAACTCTACAACTCAAGTATTTATTCATTAGGCTCCGAGGAGCAAGATATTACAAACATGGGTCTCATGACCCAACATACAGAGCATACAAGCAACAAGCACATGCGGAAGCTTAACTTGTCTGAGTACACACAACTACAAATGAAGAAGGCTGAGAAGCCTGACTATCTACCAGATCCTGCTGAGGGCACAAGATCGTAGCTGAGGTAACAAGCTAAACGCCGAAGTCCACGCGGAACTACTAGTGAGACTGAAGTCTCTATGCAAAACATAAATTAAGCAAACGTGAGTACAAAGGTACTCAGCAAGACTTACATCAGAACTAGCTACATATGCATCGGTATCAACAAAAGGGGGGGTGGTGGAGTTTAACTGCAGCAAGCCAGCTTGACTCGGTGGCTATCTGAACTACGACTGCAAGCAACTCTTTTGAGGTGGCGCACACGAGTCCACATATTCACCATATCAATACACCACTATGGATCCGCTCCCGTCTCCCTACGAGAAGGCCATCCATAGCACTCACACTTATCTTGCGAGTTTTAGAGTATCCACTTTCACTTGTCTATGAACTGTTATAGGTAACCCAGAAGTCCTTTACCGCGGACACGGCTATTCGAATAGATCATTTATAACCCTGCAGGGGTGTACTTCGTCACACATGTTTCCACCACTTAGCATCTGCACACGTCATGTGCTCGGCAGACTTCAAGCGAAAACCGACGTGGGTGTAGACCACGACCTGACTAACCTCACAAGTCTCTAGTCCAGGTTTATCGCCTATTCAGGTTCCATCCGCAAGGAAATCCGGCCGGGGTGTCCTCAACAGCCCCAAACGATGTGTGCAGGGTCCCGAAACGCCAAACGGGCGCTCGGCATACCCGGCCACGGTGTATCTACCGCATCATAGCCCACCCCTAGGGTCAGCGCTACGCACGGCCGCCAACACATGTCCTACAAACACCAGAAACTAGTTGCAACTCCTGGACAGAGGCGGGAGGGGTCAGTAAGTCGAGCGGGGTCATATTTCAGGGCCCAATGTGTGGTAGTAGTTGTTTCATGGTTCACAAACACAGAGCTCAGTTCCCGAGGACGGTTTCAATGAGACAACCCACCATGTTCTCCTACATGGCCTCTCACCGCTACCTTTACCAAAATGTGTTCACACACTTAGCTCACACACAGTAGGACATGTTTACACACCTCCGATCCATCCCCGATGAATCAGACCTGACTCAACTCTAAGCAGTAGCAGGCATGACAAACAAGCATGAATGGGTAGGCACATCAGGGCTCAAACAACTCCTACTCATGCTAGTGGGTTTCATCTATTTACTGTGGCAATGATAGGTCGTGCAGAGGATAAGGGGTTCAACTACCGCAACAAGTAACAGATGAATCGTTGTTGTCCTAATGCGGTACAAGGGAGCAGGAGCGAGAGAGTGGGATTGTATCGGAATGAACAAGGGGGTTTTGCTTGCCTGGCACTTCTGAAGACAATATAGTTCTTCATCGGTGTCAACGATCACGTCGTCGGAAACATCGTCGTCTGAGAGGGGACGGTTACCGGCAAACAGGGAAGGACACAATCAATGCGATGCAACAATATGATGCATGATCATGACATGGCAATATGCTGTTGATTGAGCTAATGCAACTAACAACAAGTTAAATGGAGTTGGTTTGAACACTAGGTTCAAATTCAAATTCAAACTATGAATTCAAATAGTGCATTATCATGTTTTGGTCTAAACAGTGAGGTTAAGTTGTTCAAACATGCATGAAAATGGTACAGATGGATTCCTTGATTTTTTCTGATAATTTTTCATATATAATTTATTTCATTTGGAGTTACGGTTGAATTTCTATGATTTTTAGAAGTTTTAAACATTTTCTGAAATAAATAAATCATTTAAGATTTATTTAAATTCCAGAAAGGAATTATTGCGTCAGCATGACCTCATAGTGACGTCAGCAGGTCAACGGCTCGGTCCAGGTCAAACCTGACGTGTGGGGTCCACACATCAGTGACACAGTTAACTAAGAAGGTTAATTAAAAATTAAACTAAACCTAATCTAGTTTAGTTAAGTCCTGGGCCCACATGTGAGAGGCTAATTAAACTAACTAAATAAATTAACACTAATCTGGGTTAATTAGCAGGGCTGGCCCCACGCGTCAGTGACCCAGGGTGGTCAAACCCTGGTCAGACAGGGTCAAACCCCCGGGTCAACTCAGTCAGACCTGCCGGCGACTAACCGCCGGCGAGGTCCGAGACGGCGGCGATGCGCGGAATCGCAGCACAGGCCACGGTTCGAGGCGCGGATGGCACCGTTGGGACCCTGAGCCTCGTCCGCGTCGGCTGGTGCTAGCAGGGTCGTCGGAGACGACCTAGATCGACGGCGGTGTCCGCTTCTGCGGCGGCCAGAGTTCGGTGAAGATGGACAGCGTGCTACGATGCACGGGAGGACGAGTGGGTAGGTGTTCTGGGTTGCTGGGAACACGCTGAGGACGAAAACATGCTCGGACGCGACGTTTGCAGGCTCTAGCCACGGCGGCGACATGGCCGGCGGCGAGCAAGCTTTCGGGCAGGGTGGTGGAGCTAGCTAGGGCGCAAATTAGGCAACGGGGCATGGGGAAATGGTGCAGCGGCTCACCGCAGTTCTTCTGGTGCTGCTGGCGAGGCAGGGGAGGCACGGGGTCCGGCGAATCAATGACGAGGTCGCCGGCGGCCGAAGGTTGAAGAAGAGCTCGAAGGCGACGCTGCAGGGCTTCCGGCGGGGCGTGGTTCGGTGAGGGGGTCGAGGACGACGTCGCGGAACTCGTGGGCACAACCGAGGGGCGAGGGGATAGCTGTGGCCATGGTGGTTCTCGTTGGCGGCGGTGCAGCTCGGGCACGAGAGAGAGAGAGAGATCCAGGGAAGGGGGTGAGAGCGCGAGAGAGAGAGGGGGAGAGACAGGGAGGTGCGGGGCTTCGTCCACGTCTCCTAGGCGTCGCGAGAAGGCCACGAGGGCGTGAGGTAGGCAGGGAGGAGGTGGCGGCCTCAGCGCGCGCTGTGCCCGCCTTCGCCTCTGCCTGCTGGCAGAGGTTGAGGACGACTGGCAAGTCGCCAGGTGGGCTGGGCCTCCAACAGTACTGGGCCAACTGGGCGCTAGGTCAGCTACAGGTGAGGTTCTGCCCTTTTTGTGTTTTGGTTCCTGTTTTCTATTTCTGACATTTGTTTTAATTTGGTTCTTGAACCAAACTAATTTTTCTCCTTCTGGCAATTTTTGCAGGGACTAAATGGATTATTCCAAAGCCCCTCAACAATTATCAGAATTATTGGACGTATAGTTAATATATCACCTATATAAATCCAATGCAAATAATTATTGGATTAACTCAAATGCCCAAAATAATTATTTCTGTGAATCCAAAAATATTGGTTTGAATTTTACCTCTTGCCAATATTTTTATTGCTTAACAGGAACATTTTATTGGGTTATTTGAAGCAATTTTTAATGTTGATCATTTTTTGAAATGATTTCTGAGGCTTTCAGCTTTCCCAATTCAACTTTCAGAAATTTAAACATGATGCAAGCAAGATGCAAACACTAGGCAGCACCAGAAGCTAGGGATGTGACGCCAGACGTACAGTTGTCACATCATCTGGTCTACCAAATCCTTGTCTTCGTCAAAGAACTGTTCTGTTTGACATCATTGTGTGAAGACATTCTCTTTGATTGCATACTTGGCTTCATACTATCTTCCAATTCCGATCTGTTTGTAACACCCCGAGACCGATGTGCCAGGTGTCCTCCAGTTATTCGCTATTGTTGCCTTGTCATTGCTTGCGTGTCATGCATTGCATATCATGTCATCATGTGCATTTCATTTGCATACATGTTCGTCTCATGCATCCGAGCATTTTCCCCGTTGTCCGTTTTGCAATCCGGCGCTTCTATGTCATCCGGTGTCCCTTTCTTCCTCTTTTCATCTGTGGGGGTTAAACATTTCCGGATTGGACCGAGACTTGCCAAGTGGCCTTGGTTTACTACCGGTAGACCGCCTGTCAAGTTTCGTACCATTTGGACTTCGTTTGATACTCCAACGGTTAGCCGAGGGACCAAAAAGGCCTCGTGTGTGTTGCAGCCCAACACCCTTCCATTTTGGCCCAAAACCCACCTAAACCTCCTCTATCATCTAGAGCGTTCGATCATGATCGCGTGGCCGGAAACGGCACCTCATTTGGACTCTCCTAGCTCCCTCTACCTATATAAACATCCCCCCCCTTCGAAATTCGCGGATGAAACCCTAAGCTTCCTTCTCTCTGCGCCGCCGGACAATTTTTCCTCACCGGTCGGACATGTCCACCACCTCCCGCAGCCACTCAGAGGCTGCCAAGTGGCCACCGGAGTCCTCCCGCCGCCGCGGCCCGTGGAGCCCATCCGGGGCCCGCGCAGGCCCGGATCCGCCTACCGCCGCTCGAGAGGTCCATCGCCCGCGCCCGGCTCACCGGAGTTCTCCGCCCACCGTGCGCCGCCGCCGCCCCCGCCGTCCGGCCGCCGCCACTGCACCGCGCCTCGCCGCCGACCTCTCCGCGCCGCCTCCTCGCGCTTGCACCGCCACCCCGCGCCTGTGCGTTCCGCCGCCCGAGCGCCCGAGAGCCCCGCCGGCCGCCGCCTCCGCCCAGCTCCGCCACTGCGCCGCCATCTCCGGTGAGCTGCCGAGCACCAGCGACCACGCCCGCCATGGCGCCCGAGCCCGCGCCGCTCGTCCCCGCACTGCTGGCCGCCGGACCTGGCGATCCCCGCTCCGGATCCGGCCGTCCCCGACTTCCTCGGCGCCGTCCCGCGCCTCCCGGCCATCTCCCGCATCTCCGACGGATCCTCCGGTGATCCTCGAAGAACATGCACAAACCCTAGATCAAGTCCCCGAGTTTTCCAATTTCAAATGCCCATGTTCATCATGTCATAACTTTGCATTCGTAGCTCCAATTCATGCGTGTAGCATATCAAAATGTTCATCTCAGAGAGTACATCATTTCATCTCATTGATTTTCATTTGAGCTCATCTTGATGCCCGAAATGCTGTTGGAAGAAGGCTATTTGAGTTACGTGTCAGATCTGCTGCTCCAAATAGCTATTTGTCATTTTTGCCATGATTATTGTGTGCATGATATGCCCCTGAGCTCTACATGAGTTTTGTTATATGCTTTGCCATCTTTCCAAAGGTGCAATCCATGTATTTTTGTGATGTGTGTGGTGACTAGCACAAGCTTGCAAAGTGGTGCATTCGTTAATGCTGATTTCAGGGACTTAGTAATTCCACTAAGTCCTTGATCTGTTTATATCAATATGCCATATGTTCATGTTGTTTCCTAGTGATCCGTGCCTCTTTTGAGGATGATCAGTAAGGATGATTTGTTAATCTTGTAGTGCTCTATCCATCCATGTCTTTGTTTGCAATTATGGAGCACCCTAGCTTGAGTCAATCGAGCTCTACTTTTGCTATTTCGTGAATCTGGGCAGATTGTCTACTTGTTAGCGATTTTGCCGAGGATGTTGTAGTTGATCTGTGCATGCTATGTTATTGTTCTTGCCATGTCTAGCTTGTATAATGTGTATTCTTGATGGGTGTATGCTTAGGTTGTCATGACATGCTCTGTAGTGAGTGCATCGAGCTCGTTAACATGCCTACTTGATATCTCATTTGCATGCTCCAGTTTTTCACTAAGTCTGTAACCTGATTACTCCCTCCTTCCATCTATATAGGGCCTAATGCGTTTTTCAAGACCATCTTTGACTATTGACAAAATTAATAATACATGACATGCATAATGTGAAAATTATATCATCGAAAGCTCCTTTCACATACGAATTTGACGATGTGCTTTGTGTAAGTTGCATGTCATATATTATTGCTCTAATATTTGGTCAAAGTTAGCCTCAAAAAGCGCATTAGGCCCTATATAGATGGAAGGAGGGAGTATGTTTTTGCCATGTTCACATGCTTGTAATTGTATTTTGTGATCCCTTTTGGCTCAAGGTCACTAAGGGACTTTTGTTAAGCTCTTTGAGTAGCTCCATGTCATGCTTTACTTTACCACGTTCAGTACCTGTAGCATATAGTTTTCATGCTCCAAAGTGTGCTACCTGATCTGAAATTCCAGACAAGTATTAATTTCACTAAGTCTGAAACCTGTTTACCAATTGCACTTTTGCCATGCTTGTTTGAACCTGTTAATGGATGAATTGGCCATAGCTCAGTGTTCATCTTTTGTCAAGCATCATGAATGGATCCCTGCCATGTATTTTGTTGCCATGTTTGGGTGCTATAGCATGTTTAGCTTGTTGCATTTAGATGGCCACTTGCTGTTTATCGCAGACCGGTGCCATATTTGAATTGCTTGCCATTTCCAAACCGTGCATCCGATTCCGGCGTTCTTTATATCGATTTCAACCGAAATCACCTCACCTTTCCAGTGGCACTCTTGGATTTCCAAGTTGAGGCCAGGTTCAATTATTCCTTTACAAATCATGCATATGCATCGCATCCCGCATCCCGCATATCATACCATGTTCATGTGTTGGTTGTTTACTTTGTTGTGTGCTTCTTTCCGGTGTTTGCTTCTTCGGGTTGGTTCCGGTAACGTCGCGTTTGTGAGGATCCATTCATCTACGTCCGTTTGTTCTTCTTTATGGACTCGTGCTTCTTCCTTGCGGAATCTCAGGCAAGATGATCACACCCTCGAAATCACTTCTATATTTGCTTGCTTAGTTGCTCGCTCTTTTGCTATGCCTATGCTGCGATACCTTCCACTTGCTTATCATGCCTCCCATATTGTTGAACCAAGCCTCTAACCCACCTTGTCCTAGCAAACCGTTGTTTGGCTATGTTACCGCTTTGCTCAGCCCCTCTTATAGCGTTGTTAGTTGCAGGTGAAGATTGAAGTTTGTTCCCTGTTGGGACATGGAGATGTTGTTCCTTGTTGGAACATGATTATTTGTTTGGGATATCACAATACCTCTTATTTAATTAATGCATCTATATACTTGGTAAAGGGTGGAAGGCTCGGCCTTATGCCTCGTGTTTTGTTCCACTCTTGCCGCCCTAATTTCCGTCATATCGGTGTTATGTTCCCGGATTTTGCGTTCCTTACGCGATTGGGTTATAATGGGAACCCCTTGACAGTTCGCCTTGAATAAAACTCCTCCAGCAATGCCCAACATTGGTTTTACCATTCGCCACCTAGCCTCTTCTTTCCCTTGGGTTCTGTAGACTCAAGGGTCATCTTTATTTTAACCCCCCCCCCCCCGGGCCAGTGCTCCTCTGAGTGTTGGTCCGAAATGGGCAGCCTACGGGGCCACCTTGGGGCAACTCGAGGGTTGGTTTTACTCGTAGCTTGACCTATCCGGTGCGCCCTGAGAACGAGATATGTGCAGCTCCTATCGAGATTTGTCAGCGTATCGGGTGGTGTTGCTGGATTTGTTTTACCCTGTCGAAATGTCTTGTAACCGGGATTCCGAGTCTGATCGGGTCTTCCCGCTAGAAGGAATATCCTTCGTTGACCATGAGAGCTTGTGATGGGCTAAGTTGGGACACCCCTGCAGGGATTTGAACTTTCGAAAGCCGTGCCCGTGGTTATGGGCAGATGGGAATTTGTTAACGGCCGGTTGTAGAAAACCTGAAGTTGACCTTAATTAAAATACATCAACCGCGTGTGTTACCGTGATGGTCTCTTCTCGGCGGGGTCCGGGAAGTGAACACGGTGTTGGAGTTATGCTTGACGTAGGTTGTTTTAGGATCACTTCTTGATCATACTTTTATCGACCGTGCTTTGCCTTCTCTTCTCGCTCTCATTTGCGTATGTTAGCCACCAAATATGCTAGTCGCTTGCTGCAGCTCCACTCATACCTTTTACCTTACCCATAAGCTTAAATAGTCTTGACCATGAGGGTGCGAGATTGCTGAGTCCCCGTGGCTCACAGATACTTCCAAAACCAGTTTGCAGGTGCTGATGAGTCCGTGCAGATGACGCAACCAAGCTCAGGAGGAGCTCGATGAAGATCTTGTCCTTTGTGTTGTTTTGTTCTAGTTGATCAGTAGTGGAGCCCAGTTGGGGTCGATCGGGGACCGTGTCGCATTTGGGGTTCTTCTTTTATTTTGGCTCCGTAGTTGGGCCATGTTTGTATTTGGATGATGTAATGCTTTATTCATGTAATTGTGTGAAGTGGCGATTGTAAGCCAACTATGTATCTTTTTCCCTTTATGTATTACATGGGTGGTGTGAAGATTACCTCACTTGCGACATTGCTTTCAATGCGGTTATGCCTCTAAGTCATGCTTCGACACGTGGGAGATATAGCCGCATCGAGGGCGTTACACTGTTCTACCTAGCTGCTATCTGTCTTCGTGCTTAATCAGTTATGTCTCCTTGACTATGGCAAAGCTAGTGTAGTTTATCTTTCGCTGCATACTGTGTAGGTGTTATTTGGTTGTCTGTCTTCGTAGACATTGCCATGTCTTGAAGACCTTCACAAAACTCGCCTATTCACCCCCATCTAGTCGATAACTAGCACTTTCAAGGGGCAATGTTAATATTCATGCCATGATTAGATTGCACGAGAAAGATTATGCTAGGTAGCATTCCACATAAAAATATCTTTTTATCATTGACCTACTCGAGGATGAGATGGAATTAAGCTTGGGGATCCTGATACGTCTCCATCGTATCTATAATTTTGTATTGTTTCATGCCAATATTTTACTACTTCCACATACTTTTCGTAACAATTTATATGATTTTCTTGGACTAACATATTGATCCAGTGCCCAGTGTCAGTTCATGTTTGTTGCATGTTTTTTGTTTCGCAGAAAATCCATACCAACCGAAGTCCAAACGCGATAAAATTTTATGGAGATTTTTTGGAATATATGTGATTTTTGGGGAAAAGAATCAACACAAGGGGGGAGAGAGAGAGAGAGAGAGATCCAATTTCGGAGGGGCTCCTGCCCTCTGAGAGCCATGAGTCCATGGACCAGAGGGGATACCCTCCTCCCATCTAGGGGGAGGCCAAGGAAGAAGAAGGAGGAATCTCTCCCCCCTTTCCCGGTGGCGCTGGAACGCCAGTGGGGGAAACATCGTGTGACGGTGATCTACTCCAACAACTCCATCATCTTCATCAACACCTCCATCACCTTCCCTCATCTATTATCAGCGGTCCACCGCAACCCGTTGTACCCCCTACTTAAACATGATGCTTTATGTTATATATTATTACCAAATGATGTGTAGCCATCCCGTGATGTTTGAGTAGATCTCTTTTGTCCTATGGGTGATTGCTGATCTTGATTGGTTTGACTTTCGTGTTTTATTTTGGTGCTGTCATATGGTGCCTTCCATGCCACACACACATGGGGGATTTCCGCTGCAGAGTGTTGCAACACATTCATGATTCGCTTATAATGGTAATGGGTTGCGATAGTGATAGAAGCTTAAATCCAAGTAAGGGGTTGTTGCTCATGGGAGTAAAGAGGTCTTGTTACTTAATGATATGGTTGGGTTTACCTTGATAATTTCTAGTAGTTGTGAATGCTTGCTAGAGGTCCAATCATAAGTTCATATGTTTCAAGTACGGAAAGTATGTTAGCTCATGCCTCTCCCTCGTATTAAATTGCAATAGTGATTTACCAATTTTGTTATCAATTGCCTAGGATAATCTAGCAAATCCTACCACCACTTTTCCACACTCACTATACTAACTAAATTGTTCTTTTATTAAAACAATACCTAACTATTATTTTCACGCTCTTTATTATCTTACAAACTTACCCCACTACACCTACAAAGTACTTCTAATTTTACTACTTGTTTCTATGTAAAGCGAACACTGGTGTGCGTAGAGTTGTATCGGTGGTCGATAGAACTTGAAGAGAATATAAATTTTACCTTTAACTCCTCGTTAGGTTCGACACTCTTACTTATCAAAAAGCCTACAAAATGACCCCCTATACTTGTGGGTTATCAACGGCTCGGAGTGACCCCGAGAGGATTGTGTGGCAAGCCACTCGACAACGGACGTCCAGGAGGCTCTTGTCTCTGGCGAGGAACCTAGAGTGGCAGATACTTCATCAATTTTAATGGAGCAATCTTACATTATTTAGAAGTTGATCCCCACTACTACTAATTCTCTCAACATGCAGCCCATCCACATCACCATCTAGCCACGTCAGCAATTTCCACCCATGTCACTTCGTCTCTTTTTTATATTTTTTGTTTCACGCTCATGTAGCATCGAAGGTTTTTTACCTGTACGTGACTTAATTTGTTCTTCAAGCCACCATCCACTATGTACTTCCTATCTTTTCCTTTTATCGTAGCCCGTCCGATTCCTGCGTACTTTCAGTTTTTGTTGCTAAAAAACATGCAACATGCAGCCCATTACTCCAGCTGACATGATGCCCACCAAAAACGAACCGCACAGAGCATAGATGGAGGTGATCTAAAGAAAAGGAAACTGATGGAGGCATACTGTTGGGGAACGTAGTAATTCAAAAAAAATCCTACGATCACGCAAGATCTAACTAGGAGATGCATAGCAACGAGAGGGGAGAGTGTGTCCACGTACCCTCATAGACAGAAAGTGGAAGCGTTTAGTAACGCGGTTGATGTAGTCGAACATCTTCACGATCCTAACTCTGAACATATGACACCTCCGTGTTCAGCACACGTTCAGCATGATGATGTCCCTCGATCCAGTTGAGGATGAGGGAGAGTTCTGTCAGCAGAACGGCGTGGCGACGATGATGATGAAGTTACCGGCGCAGGGCTTCGCCTAAGCACTATGATGATATGACCGAGGTGGTAAACTGTGGAGGAGGGCACCGCACACGGCTAAGAGATGTCTGTTGTGCCTTTGGGGGTGCCCCCCCTCCCGCCTCCATATATAAAGGGGGGAGAAGGTGGTCGGCCTAGGGGCGCGCCATAAGGGGGGAGTCCTACTTGGACTCCTAGTCCAAGTAGGATTTGCCCCCCCCCCCTTCCTTCCACCGAAGAGGGAAAAGGGGAAGGGAAAGAGTGGGAGAAGGAAAGAGGGGGGTCGGCCCCCTCCCCTAGTCCAATTCGGTTTGGGCAAGGGGGGAGGGAGCCCCTCTCACGTGGCCTTTCTCCTCTCCTCCAATAAGGCCCAATAGGCCCAATACTTCTCCCGGGGGGTTCCGGTAACCTCCGAGTACTCCAGAAAAATACCCGAACCACTCGGAACCATTCCGATACCCAAATGCAACCTTCCAATATATGAATCTTTACCTTTCGGCCATTTCGAGACTCCTCGTCATGTCCATGATCTCATCCGGGACTCCGAACAAACTTCGGTCATCAAATCACATAACTCATAATACAAATCGTCATCGAACGTTAAGCATGCTGATACGTCTCCATCGTATCTACTTTTCCAAACACTTTTGCCCTTGTTTTGGACTCTAATTTGCATGATTTGAATGGAACTAACCGGACTGACGCTGTTTTCAATAGAATTGCCATGGTGTTATTTTTGTGCAGAAATAAAAGTTCTTGGAATGACCTAAAAATCAACGGAGATTATTTTTGGAATATATAAAAAATACTGGCGAAAGAATCAAGGCCAGGGGGCCACACCTTGTCCACGAGGGTGGGGGCACGCCTACCCCCCTGGGCGCGCCCCCTGCCTCGTGGCCCCCTGGTGCTCCATCAACCTCAACTCCAACTCCATATATTCGTGTTCGGGGAGAAAAAAAATAAGAGAGAAGGTTTCATCGCGTTTTACGATACGGAGCCGCCGCCAAGCCCTAAACTCTCTCGGGAGGGCTGATCTAGAGTCCGTTCGGGGCTCCGGAGAGGGGAATCCATCGCCATCGTCATCATCAAGCTTCCTCCATCACCAATTTCATGATGCTCACTGCCGTGCGCGAGTAATTCCATCATAGGCTTGCTGGACGGTGATGGGTTGCATGAGATTTATCATGTAATCGAGTTAGTTTTGTTAGGGTTTGATCTCTAGTATCCACTATGTTCTGAGATTGATGTTGTTATGACTTTGCTATGCTTAATGCTTGTCACTAGGGCCCGAGTGCCATGATTTCACATTTGAACCTATTATGTTTTCATCAATATATGTGAGTTCTTGATCCTATCTTGCAAGTCTATAGTCACCTATTATGTGTTATGATCTGTTAACCCCGAAGTGAAAATAATTGAGATACTTACTGGTGATGACCGTAGTTTGAGGAGTTCATGTATTCACTAAGTGTTAATGCTTTGGTCCGGTACTCTATTCAAAGGAGGCCTTAATATTCCTTAGTTTCCAATAGGACCCCGCTACCACGGGAGGGTAGGGCAAAAGATGGCATGCAAGTTCTTTTCCATAAGCATGTATGACTATATTCGGAATACATGCCTACATTACATTGATGAACTGGAGCTAGTTCTGTGTTACCCTATGTTATAACTGTTGCATGATTGATCGCATCCGACATAATTCTCCATCATCGATCCATTGCCTACGAGCTTTTCATATATTGATCTTTGCTTATTTACTTTTCCGTTGCTACTGTTACAATCACTATAAAACCAAAACTGCTACCGTTATTTTTGCCACCGTTACCACTAATATCATATTACTTTGCTACTAAATACTTTGTTGCAGATATTAAGTTTCTAGGTGTGGTTGAATTGACAACTCAGCTGCTAATACTTCAGAATATTCTTTGACTCCTCTTGTGTTGAATCAATAAATTTTGGTTGAATACTCTACCCTCGAAAACTGTTGCGATCCCCTATACTTGTGGGTTATCAAGACTATTTTCTGGCGCCGTTGCCGGGGAGCATAGCTCTATTCTTTGAGTTACTTGGGATTTATATCTGCTTATCACTATGAAGAACTTGAAAGATCAAAGAATCAAGATTTTTCCCTCAACTACGAGGGGAGGTAAGGAACTGCCATCTTGCTCTACACTTGATTCACCTTCTATTTTGAGTAAACTTGCGACACCTACACATGTTATTGATTCTGATAGGTCGCATGTTATTGATGATGCCACTTCTACTTTGCATGATACTTATGATAAAACTACTTCTATGCTTGATAATACCGTGCCACTAGGTGAATTTCTTGACGAACAACTTGCTAGGGTTAGAGAGAATGAAATTATTGAAACTAGTAATATTGATGAAAGTGATGATGAAGATTCTCCCCCTAGATATGAATTGCCTGTTGTGCCTGAGGGTTATGTTATAGATGAAGAAACTGCTAGAGACTTCTTAACTTGCAATGCTGATCTTAAGAAATTATTAGCTAAGCTTAAAGAAAAGTCTTTGAATGCTAGAATGAAATATGACCCTGCTTTTGTTACTTCACCTATCTTTATTACTGATAAGGATTATGATTTCTCTATCGATCCTGAGTTAATTACTTTGGTTGAATCTGATCCTTTTTATGGCTATGAATCTGAAACTGTCGTGGCACATCTTACTAAATTAAATGATATAGCCACCCTGTTCACTAATGATGAGAAAACTCGCTATTACTTTATCCTTAAGTTATTTCCGTTCTCATTAAAGGGTGATGCTAAAACATGGTTTAATTCTCTTGATCCTAGTAGTGTGTGTAGTCCCCAGGATATGATTTATTACTTCTCTGCTAAATATTTCTCCGCTCATAAGAAACAAGCTGCTTTAAGGGAAATATATAATTTTGTGCAAATTAAAGAAGAGAGTCTCCCACAAGCTTGGGGGGGGGGGGCTTCTCAGATTACTTAATGTTTTGCCTGATCGTCCTCTCAAGAAGAATGAAATACTTGATATCTTTTATAATGGACTAACCGATGCTTCAAGAGACTACCTGGATAGTTGTGTTGGTTGTGTTTTCAGGGAAAGAACTATTGATTAATCTGAATTACTGTTGAATAATATGTTGACTAATGAAAATAATTGGACACTTCCTAAACCAACTCCTAAGCCAACTCTGAAGAAAAGGGGTATTCTATTTCTCAGTCCTGAAGATATGCAAGAGGTAAAGAAATCTATGAAAGAAAAAGGTATTAAAGTCGAAGATGTTAAGAATTTACCACCTATTGAAGAAATACATGGTCTTGATAACCCGACACAGGTAATAAAGGTAAATTCTCTGTATAGATTTGATGAAGGTGATATTCCTTGTAATAAGTCTGCTAACCAATGCTTAGATGAGTTTGATAATTTTATTGTTAAACAAGAAAACTTCAATGCTTATGTTGGTAGACAATTGAAACGCAATGCTGATATGCTTGAACACTTGAGTGATTATATGTCTAGAGTTAAATGTGAACTTAAACTTATTAGTAAACATGCTTCTATGGTTACCACTCAAGTAGAACAAGTGCTTAAAGCTTAGAATGATTTGCTCAATGAATTAAATAATAAGAAGAATGACAATGCTGTTAGAGTTATGACTAGAGGAGGTAAAATGACTCAGGAACCTTTGTATCCTGAGGGCCACCCCAAGAGAATTGAGCATTATTCTTAGAGAGCTAATGTTGATACACCTAGTCCTTCTAAGAGGAAGAAAAAGAAAAATGATAGGACTTTGCATGCTTCTAGTGAACCTGTTGTTGACACACCTGAGAATCCCAATGATATTTCTATTTCTGATGCTGAAACAATCTGGTAATGAACATGAACCTAGTGATAATGTTAATGATGATGTTCATGTTGATGCTCAACCTATCAATAATAATGATGTAGAAATTGAACCTGTTGTTGATCTTGATAACCCACAATCAAAGAATCAACGTTATGATAAGAGAGACTCCGTTGCTAGGAAACATGGTAAAGAAAGAGAACCATGGGTTCAGAAACCCATGCCTTTTCCTCCTAAACCATCCAAGAAAAAGGATGATGAGGATTTTGAGCGCTTTGCTAAAATAATTAGACATATCTTTTTGCGTATGCGTTTGACTGATATGCTTAAAATGAACCCTTATGCTAAATACATGAAAGATATCGTTACAAATAAAAGAAAGATACCAGAGGCTGAAATTTCCACCATGCTTGCTAATTACACTTTTAAGGTTGGAATACCAAAGAAACTAGGAGATCGTGGAGTACCAACTATACCATGCTCTATTAAAATAACTATGTTAAAACTACTTTGTGTGATCTTGGCGCCGGTGTTAGTGTTATGCCTCTCTCTTTATATCATAGACTTGATTTGAATAAGTTGACACCTACTGAAATATCTTTGCAAATGGCTGATAAATCAACTGTTATACCTGTCGGTATTTGTGAGGATGTGCCTGTTGTGGTTGCAAACGTTACTATTTTAACGAACTTTGTTATTCTTGATATTCCCGAGGACGATAGTATGTCGATTATCCTTGGAAGACCCTTCTTGAATACTGCAGGGGCTGTTATTGATTGCAACAAAGGCAATGTCACTTTTCATGTTAATGGTAATGAGCATACGGTACACTTTCTGAGGAAACAACCTCAAGTCCACAGTATCAATTCTATTGGAAAAATTCCAACAATTACTATTGGAGGTTTTGAATTTCCTATTCCTATTGCCAAGAAGAAATATGATATTCTTATTGTTGGGGATGTCCATATCCCCGTTGAGGTAACCTAGTGTTATTCGAGATTTCTCCGGTTTCATGCGCTTCAGAATGGGTTTGTTAACAAGACTCGATCAACCTTGTTAGTGGATTCCTTTTTGATGAGCATGAGATGGATGAAGTTAGAAAGCACAACTTTCTATACCCTCTTTTTACTTTCTGTTATTTATATTAAGTAAAGCAAAAAATAGTATTTTCTGTTTGTTTTCTGAATTATCTATGCAATAAAAAATACCTCGAAAATAAAAGTTCTCCAAATGCCCTGAAAATTTAATATGATTTTTTTCTAGAATATTTGAGAATATCTGGCGCTGAGAACACACCAAGGGGGGCCACCACATGCCCACGAGGGTGGAGGGCGCGCCCACCCCCTGGGCGTGCCCCCTGCCTCGTGGACCCCACGTGGGTCCCCTCCACTTATCCTTGCACCCACACACTTCGTCTTGCTCCAGAAAAAATCATCCACCAGCTCAAACCTGAGTTCTTGCTCATCTTGCTGCCATTTTCGATCTCCTTGCTCAAAGCTCCATTCACAAAACTGCTTTGGGAGATTGTTCTTTGGTATGCGACTCCTACAATGGTCCAATTAGTTTTCTAGTGCTTTATTTATTGCAAATTTTTGCTGCTTAGGTGACCCTGCTCTTGAGCTTACATGTCAAATTTATATGGTCCCAAGTAGTTTTAATGCATGATATGGCCTCTAGGCACTTATGGGAGTAGTTGCTATCAATTTTGTTGAGTTTGGTTCACTTTATTTTTGAGTTACTAAAAAATTCAGAAATTTTTCAGAGGAAGAAATATGTTTAGGAAAATGTACTTGTTGGAAATATGCCCTAGAGGCAATAATAAAAGCATTATTATTATATTTCCTTGTTCATGATAATTGTCTTTATTCATGCTATAATTGTGTTATCCGGAAATCGTAATACATGTGTGAATAATGGACACCAACATGTCCCTAGTAAGCCTCTAGTTGACTAGCTTGTTAATCAACAGATAGTCATGGTTTCCTGACTATGGACATTGGATGTCATTGATAACGAGATCACATCATTAGGAGAATGATGTGATGGACAAGACCCAATCCTAAACATAGCATAAAGATCGTATAGTTCGTTTGCTAGAGTTTTTCCAATGTCAAGTATCCTTTCCTTAGACCATGAGATCATGTAACTCCCGGATACCGTAGGAGTGCTTTGGGTGTACCAAACGTCACAACATAACTGGGTGACCATAAAGGTATACTACGGGTATCTCCGAAAGTGTCTGTTGGGTTGACACGGATCAAGACTGGGATTTGTCACTCCGTATGACGGAGAGGTATCACTGGGCCCACTCGGTAATGCATCATCATTATGAGCTCAAAGTGACCAAGTGTCTGGTCACGGGATCATGCATTATGGTACGAGTAAAGTGACTTGCCGGTAACGAGATTGAACAAGGTATTGGGATACCGACGATCGAATCTTGGGCAAGTAACATATCGATTGACAAAGAGAATTGTATACGGGGTTGCTTGAATCCTCGACATCGTGGTTCATCTGATGAGATCATCGAGGAGCATGTGGGAGCCAACATGGGTATCCAGATCCCGCTGTTGGTTATTGACCGGAGAGTCGTCTCGGTCATGTCTACATGTCTCCCGAACCCGTAGGGTCTACACACTTAAGGTTCGGTGACGCTAGGGTTGTAGGGATATGTATATGCAGTAACCCGAATGTTGTTCGGAGTCCTGGATGAGATCCCGGACATCACGAGGAGTTCCGGAATGGTCCGGAGGTAAAGAATTATATATAGGAAGTGCTATTTCGGCCATCGGGACAAGTTTCGGGGTCATCGGTATTGTACCGGGACCACCGGAAGGGTCCCGGGGGTCCACCGGGTGGGGCCACCTGCCCCGGGGGGCACATGGGCTGTAGGGGGTGCGCCTTGGCCTACATGGGCCAAGGGCACCAGCCCCAAGAGGCCCATGCGCCTAGGGTTCAAGAAGGGAAGAGTCCCAAAGGGGGAAGGCACCCCCTAGGTGCCTTGGGGGGGAGGGACTCCTCCCTTGGCCGCCGCCCCCCTAGGAGATTGGATCTCCTAGGGCCGGCGCCCCCCCCCCTTGGCTCCCTATATATAGTGAGGGAAGGAGGGCCTCTCATACCACGCCTTTGGTGCCTCCCTCTCCCTCTCCAACACCTCCTCCTCCTCCATAGAGCTTGGCGAAGCCCTGCCGGAGTACTGCAGCTCCATCACCACCACGCCGTCGTGCTGCTGCTGGAGCCATCTTCCTCAACCTATTCTCTCCCCTTGCTGGATCAAGAAGGAGGAGACGTCACGCTGACCGTACGTGTGTTGAACGCGGAGGTGCCGTCCATTCGGCGCTAGGATCTCCGGTGATTTGGATCACGTTGTGTACGACTACCTCATCCCCATTCTTTGAACGCTTCCGCTCGCGATCTACAAAGGTATGTAGATGCATCCGATCACTCGTTGCTAGATGAACTCATAGATGGATCTTGGTGAAATCGTAGGAATTTTTTTTGTTTTCTGCAACGTTCCCCAACAGTGGCATCATGAGCTAGGTCTATGCGTAGTTCTTCTTGCGCGAGTAGAACACAATTTGTTGTGGGCGTAGATGTTGTCAACTTTCTTGCCGCTACTAGTCTTATCTTGCTTCAGTGGTATTGTGGGATGAAGCGGCCCGGACCAACCTTACACGTACGCTTACGTGAGACCGGTTCCACCGACTGACATGCACTAGTTGCATAAGGTGGCTGGCGGGTGTCTGTCTCTCCCGCTTTAGTTGGAGCGGATTCGATGAAAAGGGTCCTTATGAAGGGTAAATAGAAGTTGACAAATCACGTTGTGGCTTTCACGTAGGTAAGAAAATGTTCTTGCTAGAACCCTATTTCAGCCACGTAAAAAACTTGCAACAACAATTAGAGGACGTCTAACTTGTTTTTGCAGCAAGTGCTTTGTGATATGATATGGCCAAAGTTGTGATGAATGATGGATGATATATATATGTGATGTATGAGATGTTCATGCTATTGTAATAGGAATCACGACTTGCATGTCGATGAGTATGACAACCGGCAGGAGCCATAGGAGTTGTCTTTATTTTTGTATGACCTGCGCGTCATTGAGAAATGCCATGTAAATTACTTTACTTTATTGCTAAACGCGTTAGCCATAGTAGTAGAAGTAATAGTTGGCGAGCAACTTCATGGAGACACGATGATGGAGATCATGGTGTCAAGCCGGTGACAAGATGATCATGGAGCCCCAAGATGGAGATCAAAGGAGCTATGTGATATTGGCCATATCATGTCACTATTATTATTTGATTGCATGTGATGTTTATCATGTTTTGCATCTTGTTTACTTAGAACGATGGTAGTAAATAAGATGATCCCTCATAATAATTTCAAGAAAGTGTTCCCCCTAACTGTGCACCATTGCGACAGTTCGTTGTTTCGAAGCACCACGTGATGATCGGGTGTGATAGATTCCAACGTTCACATACAACGGGTGTAAGACAGATTTACACAAGCAAACACTTAGGTTAACTTGACGAGCCTAGCATGTACAGACATGGCCTCGGAACACAGAAGACCGAAAGGTCGAGCATGAGTCGTATAGAAGATACGATCAACATGAAGATGTTCACCGACATTGATTAGTCCGTCTCACGTGATGATCGGACACGGCCTAGTTAACTCGGATCATGTTATACTTAGATGACTAGAAGAGGGATGTCTATCTAAGTGGGAGTTCATTGTATAATTTGATTAGATGAACTTAATTATCATGAACTTAGTCTAAAATATTTACAATGTGTCTTGTAGATCAAATGACCAACGTAGTCCTCAACTTCAATGCGTTCCTAGAGAAAACCAAGCTGAAAGACGATGGCAGCAATTACACGGACTGGGTCCGGAACCTGAGGATCATCCTCATAGCTGCCAAGAAAGATTATGTCCTACAAGCACCGCTAGGTGACCCACCCGTCCCACAGAACCAAGACATTATGAACGCTTGGCAGACACGTGCTGATGACTACTCCCTCGTTCAGTGCGGCATGCTTTACAGCTTAGAGCCGGGGCTCCAAAAGCATTTTGAGAGACATGGAGCATATGAGATGTTCGAAGAGCTGAAAATGGTTTTCCAAGCTCATGCCCGGGTCGAGAGATATGAGGTCTCCGACAAGTTCTTTAGCTGTAAGATGGAGGAAAATAGTTCTGTCAGTGAGCACATACTCACTATGTCTGGGTTGCATAACCACTTGACTCAGCTGGGAGTTAATCTCCCGGATGATGCGGTCATTGACAGAATCCTCCAGTCGCTTCCACCAAGCTACAAGAGCTTTGTGATGAACTTCAATATGCAGGGGATGGAAAAGACCATTCCTGAGGTATTTGCAATGCTGAAATCAGCAGAGGTAGAAGTCAAGAAGGAACATCAAGTGTTGATGGTCAATAAAACCACTAAGTTCAAGAAGGGCAAGGGTAAAAAGAACTTCAAGAAGGACGGCAAGGGAGTTGCCACGCCCGGTAAGCAAGCTGCCGGGAAGAAGCCAAAGAATGGACCCAGGCCCGAGACTGAGTGCTTTTATTACAAGGGAAGTGGTCACTGGAAGCGGAAGTGCCCCAAATACTTAGCGGACAAGAAGGCCGGCAAAACAAAAGGTATATGTGATATACATGTAATAGATGTGTACCTTACCAGTATTCGTAGTAGCTCCTGGGTATTCGATACTGGTGCAGTTGCTCACATTTGTAACTCAAAGCAGGAGCTGCGGAATAAACGGAGACTGGCGAAGGACGAGGTGATGATGCGCGTTGGGAATGGTTCCAAGGTCGATGTGATCGCCATCGGCACGCTACCTCTACATTTACCTACGTGATTAGTTTTAAACCTCAATAATTGTTATTTAGTGTCAGCTTTGAGCATGAACATTGTATCAGGATCTCGTTTAATTCGAGATGGCTACTCATTTAAATCCGAGAATAATGGTTGTTCTATTTATATGAGAGATATGTTTTATGGTCATGCTCCCATGGTGAATGGTTTATTCTTAATAAATCTCGAGCGTAATGCTACACATGTTCATAGTGTGAATACCAAAAGATGTAAGGTTGATAATGATAATCCCACATATTTGTGGCACTGCCGCCTTGGTCACATAGGTGTCAAACGCATGAAGAAGCTCCATGTAGATGGACTTTTAGAGTCTCTTGATTATGAATCATTTGACACGTGCGAACCATGCCTCATGGGTAAAATGACCAAGACTCCGTTCTTAGGAACAATGGAGCGAGCAACCAACTTATTGGAAATCATACATACTGATGTATACGGTCCAATGAGTGTTGAGGCTCGCGGTGGCTATCGTTATGTTCTCACCCTCACTAATGACTTGAGTAGATATGGGTATATCTATTTGATGAAACACAAGTCTGAAACCTTTGAGAAGTTCAAGGAATTTCAGAGTGAGGTTGAAAATCAACGTGACAGGAAAATCAAGTTCCTGCGATCAGATCATGGAGGAGAATACTTGAGTCACGAATTTGGCACACACTTAAGAAAATGTGGAATAGTTTCACAACTCACGCCGCCTGGAACACCTCAGCGTAACGGTGTGTCCGAATGTCGTAATCGCACTCTATTTGATATGATGCGGTCTATGATGTCTCTTACTGATTTACCGCTATCTTTTTGGGGCTATGCTTTAGAGACTGCCGCATTCACTTTAAATAGGGCTCCGTCGAAATCCGTTGAGACGACACCGTATGAATTATGGTTTGGGAAGAAACCTAAGCTGTCGTTTCTAAAAAGTTCGGGGATGCGATGCTTATGTCAAGAAACTTCAACCTGAAAAGCTCGAACCCAAGTCGGAAAAATGCGTCTTCATAGGATACCCTAAAGAAACTGTTGGGTATACCTTCTACCTCAGATCCGAAGGCAAGATCTTTGTTGCCAAGAATGGATCCTTTCTAGAGAAGGAGTTTCTCTCGAAAGAAGTAAGTGGGAGGAAAGTAGAACTTGATGAAGTGTTACCTCTTGAACCAGAAAATGGTGCAACTCAAGAAAATGTTCCTGAGGTGCCTGCACCGACTAGAGAGGAAGTTAATGATGATGATCATGAAACTTCAGATCAAGTTGCTACTGAACTTCGTAGGTCCACAAGGACATGTTCCGCACCAGAGTGGTACGGCAACCCTGTCCTAGAAATCATGTTGTTAGACAACGGTGAACCTTCGAACTATGAAGAAGCGATGGCGGGCCCGGATTCCGACAAATGGCTAGAAGCCATAAAATCCGAGATAGGATCCATGTATGAAAACAAAGCATGGACTTTGACTGACTTGCCCGATGATCGGCGAGCCATAGAAAATAAATGGATCTTTAAGAAGAAGACAGACACGGATGGTAATGTGACCATCTATAAAGCTCGGCTTGTCGCTAAGGGTTATCAACAAGTTCAAGGGGTTGACTACGATGAGACTTTCTCACCGGTAGCGAAGCTAAAGTCCGTCCGAATCATGTTAGCAATTGCCGCATTCTACGATTATGAGATATGGCAAATGGACGTCAAAACGGCATTCCTCAATGGTTTCCTTAAGGAAGAATTGTATATGATGCAGCCGGAAGGTTTTGTCGATCCTAAGAATGCTAACAAGGTGTGCAAGCTCCAACGCTCAATTTATGGGCTAGTGCAAGCATCTCGGAGTTGGAACATTCGCTTTGATGAGATGATCAAAGTGTTTGGGTTTACGCAGACTTATGGAGAAGCCTGTATTTACAAGAAAGTGAGTGGGAGCTCTGTAGCATTTCTCATATTATATGTAGATGACATACTTTTGATGGGAAATGATATAGAACTCTTGGACAGCATTAAGGCCTACTTGAATAAGAGTTTTTCAATGAAGGACCTTGGAGAAGCTGCTTATATATTAGGCATCAAGATCTATAGAGATAGATTAAGACGCCTCATAGGTCTTTCACAAAGCACATACCTTGATAAGATATTGAAGAAGTTCAATATGGATCAGTCTAAGAAGGGGTTCTTGTCTGTGCTACAAGGTGTGAAATTGAGCTCAGCTCAATGTCCGACCACGGCAGAAGATATAGAAGAGATGAGTGTCATCCCCTATGCCTCAGCCATATGTTCTATTATGTATGCCATGCTGTGTACCAGACCTGATGTAAACCTTGCCGTAAGTTTGGTAGGAAGGTACCAAAGTAATCCCGGCAAGGAACACTGGACAGCGGTCAAGAATATCCTGAAGTACCTGAAAAGGACTAAGGAAATGCTTCTCGTTTATGGAGGTGACGAAGAGCTCGTCGTAAAGGGTTACGTCGACGCTAGCTTCGACACAGATCTGGATGACTCTAAGTCACAAACCGGATACGTGTATATTTTGAATGGTGGGGCAGTAAGCTGGTGCAGTTGCAAGCAGAGCGTCATGGCGGGATCCACATGTGAAGCGGAGTACATGGCAGCCTCGGAGGCAGCGCATGAAGCAATTTGGGTGAAGGAGTTCATCACCGACCTAGGAGTCATACCCAATGCGTCGGGGCCAATCAAACTCTTCCGTGACAACACTGGAGCTATTGCACTTGCCAAGGAGCCCAGGTTTCACAAGAAGACCAGGCACATCAAGCGTCGCTTCAACTCCATTCGTGAAAATGTTCAAGATGGAGACATAGATATTTGTAAAGTACATACGGACCTGAATGTAGCAGATCCGTTGACTAAACCTCTCCCTAGAGCAAAACATGATCAACACCAGAATTCCATGGGTGTTCGATTCATCACAATGTAACTAGATTATTGACTCTAGTGCAAGTGGGAGACTGTTGGAAATATGCCCTAGAGGCAATAATAAAAGCATTATTATTATATTTCCTTGTTCATGATAATTGTCTTTATTCATGCTATAATTGTGTTATCCAGAAATCGTAATACATGTGTGAATAATGGACACCAACATGTCCCTAGTAAGCCTCTAGTTGACTAGCTCGTTAATCAACAGATAGTCATGGTTTCCTGACTATGGACATTGGATGTCATTGATAACGAGATCACATCATTAGGAGAACGATGTGATGGACAAGACCCAATCCTAAACAAAGCATAAAGATCGTATAGTTCGTTTGCTAGAGTTTTTCCAATGTCAAGTATCCTTTCCTTAGACCATGAGATCGTGTAACTCCCGGATACCGTAGGAGTGCTTTGGGTGTACCAAACATCACAACGTAACTGGGTGACCATAAAGGTATACTACGTGTATCTCCGAAAGTGTCTGTTGGGTTGACACGGATCAAGACTGGGATTTGTCACTCCGTATGACGGAGAGGTATCACTGGGCCCACTCGGTAATGCATCATCATTATGAGCTCAAAGTGACCAAGTGTCTGGTCACGGGATCATGCATTACGGTACGAGTAAAGTGACTTGCCGGTAACGAGATTGAACAAGGTATTGGGATACCGACGATCGAATCTCGGGCAAGTAACATATCGATTGACAAAGAGAATTGTATACGGGGTTGCTTGAATTCTCGACATCGTGGTTCATCCGATGAGATCATCGAGGAGCATGTGGGAGCCAACATGGGTATCCAGATCCCGCTGTTGGTTACTGACCGGAGAGTCGTCTCGGTCATGTCTACATGTCTCCCGAACCCGTAGGGTCTACACACTTAAGGTTCGGTGACGCTAGGGTTGTAGGGATATGTATATGCAGTAACCCGAATTTTGTTCGGAGTCCTGGATGAGATCCCCGACGTCACAAGGAGTTCCAGAATGGTCCGGAGGTAAAGAATTATATATAGGAAGTGCTATTTCGGCCATCGGGACAAGTTTCGGGGTCACCGGTATTGTACCGGGACCACCGAAAGGGTCCCGGGGGTCCACCGGGTGGGGCCACCTGCCCCAGGGGGCCACATGGGCTGTAGGGGGTGCGCCTTGGCCTACATGGGCCAAGGGCACCAGCCCCAAGAGGCCCATGCGCCTAGGGTTCAAGAAGGGAAGAGTCCCAAAGGGGGAAGGCACCCCCTAGGTGCCTTGGGGGGGAGGGACTCCTCCCTTGGCCGCTGCCCCCTAGGGCCGGCGCCCCCCCTTGGCTCCCTATATATAGTGGGGGAAGGAGGGCCTCTCATACCACGCCTTTGGTGCCTCCCTCTCCCTCTCCAACACCTCCTCCTCCTCCATAGAGCTTGGCGAAGCCCTGCCGGAGTACTGCAGCTCCATCACCACCACGCCGTCGTGCTGCTGCTGGAGCCATCTTCCTCAACCTCTCCTCTCCCCTTGCTGGATCAAGAAGGAGGAGACGTCACGCTGACCGTACATGTGTTGAACACGGAGGTGCCGTCCGTTCGGCGCTAGGATCTCCGGTGATTTGGATCACGTTGTGTACGACTACCTCATCCCTGTTCTTTGAACGCTTCCGCTCGCGATCTACAAAGGTATGTAGATGCATCCGATCACTCGTTGCTAGATGAACTCATAGATGGATCTTGGTGAAACCGTAGGAAATTTTTTTGTTTTCTGCAACGTTCCCCAACAGTACTAAGGTGGTTCCTCGAGGAAGCAAGGACCAAGACCCACGATACGTGAGCCGGACCATGAACTACCAAGAGAAGCTCAAGTGCAGCCTTGTGAATGGCCGTCAGAAAATTTCATGGTCCAAGCAGGAATTAAGGAGGAATTTGAAGCATATGTGTGTAACGCTGATCTTGAGAGCTTCGAGTCAGATAAGTGTTGTCAATACCTCTATTTAACTCATTCATTTGTGAGAAGGTTTAAATTTACATCATCACGCAATTCTCAAACTGTCATGTTTGATCTTTATGATAAATCTTATACCATGGACTTAGAAGATTTTAATACTGCTTGTAAACTCCCTCAGTGGGGTTGTGCTAGTGAGCCTCGCAAACCTGAATATAAAGACTTTATTGCTAGTATAACCGTGGGGGAATCTAGGGAGATCACGCAAGCTACCATAGGGAGCATTCATTTCCCTGCCATACATTATTTTGCTCTCTTTATAGGTAGATGCATTAACGGTAAGGACGAGGCATGTCACATGAGCGTTCCCGATCTGAGTGTTCTCAAGAGTGTTGTATTAGGAGATAGACAATATAACTTGGGGGCCATTGTTGCACGTAGATTGCATAATAATAGTATTAATGGAGATTTCTTTGGTGGAATTTATGCAACCTATTTAGCTGATTTTCTGGTATACCCATATGTGGGGATGATATTGAGTTGCCTCCGGCTTATCTAGATTATAATGCTATGGTCCGTCATCAGTTTGTTGAGAGGAATGATCAGTTCCTCCAGTACCGACTAATCTTTGACAGACGGCGCACCTTCCACGTTGCTCTCCCTGCTCCTGCTTTCTTTGACTTTTAGACAAAAGGGAGATATGTTATAACCAGGGAGGAGGCGAGCAAGTACGAGAGGAGGACGGAGGCAGCTCGCCTCCAAGCTGCAGTTCATGAGGCAATTGCCGCTGCCTCTCAGTATGACCCCAGCTACAACTTTGATCCATGGGCATAGACCAACTTAGGCCAAAAGCCTAAGCTTGGGGGAGTACGTATTTCTCACCGACATTACATTTATGTTCACACACTCATGCCAGTTGTCGGTGCTCATACTTTTTCATTGTATTATCCATACTAGTTTATTTTCTTTTCTAGCATTCTTCTTGTGTGTTTGAAAAACCCTAAGAAAAAACTAAAAAATAGTTGTAGCTTTTAGCTAGTTTACTTTCCATGTTTGTAGTAGTAGTAGTAATTAAAAATAAAACCCAAAAAGATTTCTCGTTCTTATTTTTGCTTGTTGGGAGCTTTCCCGTGTAAATAGTTTTGTTTCTTTCCTTTCTTTGGGGTCGAGAGGAGAAGAACATAGTGAAAATGTTGAGTGGTTCTCATATGCATTATTGTTGATCTAACCAAGAGCCCATATTACCTTATCTTCTCCCTTGAATAGAATGCTTGCAGATTCCAGTTTAGTCCAATGCACATGCACTATTATTATTATCCACACTATTCGGCCGTGCAAGTGAAAGGCAATAATGACGACATATGATGAACTGATTGAGATGAGAAAAGCTGGTATGAGCTCGACCTCTCTTGTTTTTGTAAATATGATTAGTCCATCGTTCCTGATTCAGACTATTATGAATGAAACATGTTTGCAATGACAATTAGAGATTATAGTTGATTATGCCATGCTTAATTTGCTAGGAGTTTATAATGGTTTACTGTAGCGACCAGACCTCAAACAGTCTGATCTCTGTGCTCCGGTGTCATCCCTGGATCAGTAATGCTGACACCACACAGTACTTCGAAGGATTTATAGCAGAGTGGCAATCACACACTTATTACATCGATGTGTCAAAAGAGAACTTATTACATAAATATGGCTTAAGGCCATCTAAAATCGATAACAGCGGAAGACTTGGAAGATAAATGGGTCCATCAACTCCAACGGCATCACTGAGTATAGAACCACGACCTAAAAGCACCTTAATCGTCGTCTGAAAAGTCTGCAACATTAACGTTGCAGCCCGAAACGGGTCAGCACATGGAATATGCTGACATGTAGAGAATGATGGAATGAAACAGCTATACTATATGCATATTTGGCTGGTGGAAAGCTCTATGGTTACTGTTTTGCATAAAGCCAATTTTTCCCTACTGCAAAGGAATAAATTTATTTAACTATCATGGTGGTTGTTAAACATTGAGAATGGTTGACAGCATTCTCAATCCCAATTAAAAGTAGTCATTAATAACCCAACAATATTAATTAGAAGTAACATGTTGAGATTCACATGATATTCAAGTACTAGATACTCAAGATTGTCCATAACCGGGGACACGGCTAATCATGATTAGTTTGTTACACTCTGCAGAGGTTTGCGCACTTTTCCCCACAAGACTCGATCGCCTCCGTTGGATTTCTCGCACTACTGGTGTTTGAGAAATGGATGACCGAGACACAGTCTTTCAGAAGCGCTAGCACCTTACGATGGATAGACCGGTACACCTACTTCCCCTACATCTGCTAGTCTACCCTGTAAGAGTTCGCACGACTTAGTCAACTATGCCAGAGCCCATAATGACTTGTGGCTGCACACGTAAGTATTTAGCATGAAAGATCTTATGATCCCTTTGAGCCTAGGTGGCGGTCCAAAAAAAACAAGCAAGTCCTGATAGACATCAGGTGCCTCAATCCACCCAGATGTGTGTTTAAGTTGCCACCTTAGATAAACCATTAAATTATCAATCTCACATCTGTCATGGATATCACTCACCCAATCCACGTCTACTAGCATAGCATAGCATAATAAGCAAATGTAGAAGTAACTCCCAAAGGTTTCATAATAAACAGGTAATAGGTACTACCTCATCTACTTCCCATCCCACAATTTAATTAGATCCTAATCATGCAATGTGTGAGGATGGATCTAATGCAATAAAACTGGGTTGTAGAAAAGGTATGATCAAAGTGTTACTTGCCTTGCTGATGATCCGCGAGTCCTAGAGATTCGAAGTAATAGGCGGCGCAATTCGGGTAATCTATCGCAGACAAACAACAAGCATACAATAAGCACTCATCTAATGCACAGGTAAAACTCGAACAAGAGATCGAACCAGATAGTTCAACTTAAGAACTCCGGTTGAAAAGAGAAAAAAGAACCGAACAAAGAAACCGAAAACAAACGGCGGAAAAGAACTCGGTTCTAGCAAGTTGAAACTAGGTCAAATTTTACCGTAGCAAAACTTAGTTAAAGTTGAGTAGTCGGAACGGCGGTTTCGCAACGAAACTCCAGGCGCTTGAATCACCTGATTCCGATAAACGAGCGAGAATATAAACTAGAACGAAGATCGGATCTGAGATCGCGATCGCGGAATAAATCTGACGAAAAGAAAGAGAAGAACGGTTGAACGAACGGACGTTCGTTAACCTAGAATAAATCCGGTGATCACGTTCGTTAGGACGAACGGTCCGGCGAATGATCTCGGGCAACTAAATCGGAAAAGAAAACGAATCCGATCTAGGGTTTCGGAGAAGAAAACCGATCGAAAAACCGATCTAGAAAACCGGAACGGTTTTGCAAAGAAAAACGAATCGGAGAAGAAGAATTGGAACGATTAGAAGAAAATGATCCGATGAAAAGAAAAGATGCGGCGCGGGGCTACCTCCGGCGAGGTCTCCGGCGAGGAACTCCGGCGACGTGGGCGTGGGCGTGGGGCGACGGCAAGGTGCGGCGGCGGCGGTGGCAAGGTGCGGCGGCGGCGCGGGCGGCGGCTTAGGGCAAGGTGCGGCGGCGGCGGCGCGGGCGGCGGCTTAGGGTAAGGTGCGGCGGCGGCGCGGGGTGTGGGCGCGGGGTGCTTGGGGCTTTGGATTTGATGGTTTAGAGGGGGGTGTGGGAGTATTTATATTGGGGAGGCGAGGATTTACTTGGGGTAGGGGGCAAGGAATTAGACTAGGAATAGGAAAGAAAAGAGGGAAGGAAAAGATCTAGAAAAAGAAAAGGAATATACGGAAGTAGGACAAAAGTCCTACTAGGAAACCTAAAAGGAAAACGGCGGCGCGGCCTCCCTGCGCCTGGGCGCCTGGCGCGGCTAGCGATGGCCTTGGCCTCTGGCTGGCGGCGGCTTGGTGGCTTGGGCCTTTGGCCCAAGTCGCTGGATCTTTTTTAAAAAAAAATCGGTTCCGCGCTCGGAAAAAAAACAGAAAGAGATCTAAACGAACTCCAAAACTAATAAAGTAAATTTTCCCCGACTCCTAAAAATGAGTCGAACAAAATGAACTTTTCTCCGGGCCTAAAATGCAAATTTTGAAAACGCGCATTTTTCCCTATCCAAATAAAAGGCAAAAAAAACTCCGACAAAACCAATGATCCTCTTTTCAAAATTTGAGAAAGCTCAAATATGAAAATGTCGAAATCTCCAACTCTCTCCAAGGGTCCTTGAGTTGCGTGAAATTTCTAGGATCGGCAAAAATGCAAGAAAATATGGTATGCATGATGATCTAGTGTATAACATTCCAAATTGAAAATTTGGGATGTTACATTTACCTTGTGTGCCAACATGCTATTAAAATGTTTGTGATGTGGTATGATAGGGTGGTATCCTCCTTTGAATGATTCGAGTGGCTTGACTTGGCACATGTTCATGCATGTAGTTGAAACAAAATCAACATAGCCTCTACGATATTTATGTTCATGGTGAATTATATCCTACTCATGCTTGCATTTGTTGTTGATCAATTTTAATGCATGTTCATGACTGTTGTCACTCTCTAGCCGGTCGCTTCCCAGTCTCTTTCTAGCCTTCACTTGTACTAAGCGGGAATACTGCTTGTGCATCCAATTCCATAAACCCCAAAGTTATTCCATATGAGTCCATCATACCTTCCTATATACGGTATCTACCTGCCATTCCAAGTAAATTTGTACGTGCCAAACTCTAAACCTTCAAATAAACATTCTGTTTTGTATGCTCGAATAGCTCATGTATCAACTAGGGCTATCTGTATCTTCCATGCTAGGCGGGTTATTCTCAAGAGGAGTGGACTCCGCTCCTCACTCACAAGAAAATGGCTGGTCACCGGGATGCCCAGTCCCATGCTCAAATCAAATCAAAATAATTGCAAACAAAACTCCTCGAGGATTATTGTTAGTTGGAGGCACCCGTTGTTTCGGGCTAGCCATGGATTGATGCTTGTTGGTGGTGGGGGAGTATAAACTTACCATTCTGCTTGGGAACCGCGTATAATGTGTGTAGCATGGAAGATATCGAGATCTCTCGGTTGTTATGTTGACAATGAAAGTATACCGCTCAAAATATTATTCATCTCTATTTTAAAATCGAGCTCTGGCACCTCTACAAATCCCTGCTTCCCTCTACGAAGGGCCTATCTATTTACTTTTATGTTGAGTCATCATCCTCTTATTAAAAAGCACCAGTTGGAGAGCACCGCTGTCATTTGCATGTATTATCGTTAGTTTACATTGAGTATGACTTGACTGGATCTCTTTTACCATGAATTACAATGTCTAGTCAGTCCTTGATCTTTAAAGGTGCTCTGCATTTATGTTTTGCGATTTTGGAAAGGGCTAGCAAGATACCATCTTGTTATATCATATTATGATTGTTTTGAGAAAGTGTTGTCATCCGAGATTTATTATTATTGCTCGCTAGTTGATTATGCCATTGATATGAGTAAACATGAGACCTAAATGTTATTGTGAATATGGTTAGTTCATAATCTTTGCTGAAAACTTGAATGCTGACTTTACATATTTACAACAACAAGAGCAAACAGAGTTTGTAAAAGTTTTTCTTTGTCACCTCAGTTTATCAGCTGAATTGCTTGAGGACAAGCAAAGGTTTAAGCTTGGAGGAGTTGATACGTCTCCATCGTATCTACTTTTCCAAACACTTTCGCCCTTGTTTTGGACTCTAATTTGCATGATTTGAATGGAACTAACCTGGACTGGTGCTATTTTCAGCAGAATTGCCATGGTGTTATTTTTGTGCAGAAATAAAAGTTCTTGGAATGACCTGAGAATCAACGGAGATTATTTTTGGAATATATAAAAAATACTGGTGAAAGAATCAAGGCCAGTGGGCCCACACCCTGTCCACGAGGGTGGGGGTGCGCCTACCCCCCTAGGCATGCCCCTGCCTTGTGGGCCCCTGGTGCTCCACCGACCTCAACTCCAACTCCATATATTCATGTTCGGGGAGAAAAAATAAGAGAGAAGGATTCATTGCATTTTATGATACGGAGCCGCCGCCAAGCCCTAAACTCTCCAGGGAGGGCTGATCTGGAGTCCGTTCGGGGCTCCGGAGAGGGGAATCCGTCGCCATCGTCATCATCAACCTTCCTCCATCACCAATTTCATGATGCTCACCGCCATGCGTGAGTAATTCCATTGTAGGCTTGCTGGACGGTGATGGGTAGGATGAGATTTATCATGTAATCGAGTTAGTTTTGTTAGGGTTTGATCCCTGGTATCCACTATGCTCTGAGATTGATGTTGCTATGACTTTGCTATGCTTAATGCTTGTCACTAGGGCCCGAGTGCCATGATTTCAGATATGAACCTATTATGTTTTCATGAATATATATGAGTTCTTGATCCTATCTTGCAAGTCTATAATCACCTATTATGTGTTATGATCCGTTAACCCCGAAGTGACAATAATCGGGATACTTACTGGTGATGACCGTAGTTTGAGGAGTTCATGTATTCACTAAGTGTTAATGCTTTGGTCCGGTACTCTATTAAAAGGAGGCCTTAATACCCCTTAGTTTCCAATAGTACCCCGCTGCCATGGGAGGGTAGGACAAAAGATGTCATGCAAGTTCTTTTCCATAAGCACGTATGACTATATTCAAAATACATGCCTACATTACATTGATGAGCTGGAGCTAGTTCTGTGTCACCCTATGTTATAACTGTTGCATGCTTGATCGCATCCGACATAATTCTCCATCACCGATCCATTGCCTATGAGCTTTTCATATATTGATCTTCGCTTATTTACTTTTCCGTTGCTACTGTTACAATCACTATAAGACCAAAACTACTACCGTTACTTTTGCCACCTTTACCACTATCATCATATTACTTTGCTATGAAATACTTTGCTGCAGATATTAAGTTTCCAGGTGTGGTTGAATTGACAAATCAGCTGCTAATACTTGAGAATATTCTTTGGCTCCCCTTGTGTCGAATCAATAAATTTGGGTTGAATACTCTACCCTCGAAAACTGTTGCGATCCCCTATACTTGTGGGTTATCACATGCGGACCCTACGGGTTCGAGAACTATGTATACATGACCGAGACACATCTCCGGTCAATAACCAATAGCGGAACCTGGATGGTCATATTGGCTCCTACATATTCTACGAAGATCTTTATCGGTCAAACCGCATAACAACATACGTCATTCCCTTTATCATCGGTATGTTACTTGCCCGAAATTCGATCGTCGGTATCATCATAACTAGTTCAATCTCGTTACCGACAAGTCTCTTTACTCGTTCCGTAATGCATCATCCCGTAACTAACTCAGTAGTCACATTGCTTGCAAGGCTCGTAGTGATGTGCATTACCGAGAGGGCCCAGAGATACCTCTCTGATACTCAGAGTGGCAAATCCTAATCTTGATCTATGCCAACCCAATAAACACCTTCGGAGACACTGTAGAGCATCTTCATAATCACCCAGTTACGTTGTGACGTTTGATAGCACACAAGGTGTTCCTCCGGTATTCGGGAGTTGCATAATCGCATAGTCGGAGGAATATGTATAAGTCATGAAGAAAGCAATAGCAATAAAATTTAACGATCATTATGCTAAGCTAATGGATGGGTCTTGTCCATCACATCATTCTCTAATAATGTGATCCTGTTCATCAAATGACAACACATGTCCATGGTTAGGAAACATAGCCATCTTTGATCAACGAGCTAGTCAAGTAGAGGCATACTAGGGACACTCTGTTTTGTCTATGTATTCACACATCTACTAAGTTTCTGGTTAATACAATCATAGCATGAATAATAAACATTTATCATGATATAAGGAAATATAAATAACAACTTTATTATTGCCTCTGGGGCATATTTCCTTCAATCCCACTTGCACTAGAGTCAATAATCTAGTTCACATCGCCATGTGATTCAAACACCAATAGTTCACATCACCATGTGATTAACACCCATAGTTCACATCACCATGTGATTAACACCCATAGTTCACATCACCATGTGACCAACACCCAAAGGGTTTACTAGAGTCAATAATCTAGTTCACATTGCCATGTGATTAACACCCAAAGAGTACTAAGGTGTGATCATGTTTTGCTTGTGAGAGAAGTTTAGTCAGCGGGTCTTCCACATTCAGATCCGTATGTATTTTGCAAATTTCTGTGTCTACAATGTTGTACATGTAGCTACTCTAGCTAATTGCTCACACTTTCAATATGTATCCAGATTGAGACTCAGAGTCATCCAGATCGGTGTTAAAGCTTGCATCGACGTAACTCTTTACGATGAACTCTTTATCACCTCCATAACCGAGAAATATTTCCTTAGTCTTATAAGGATAATTTTGACCGTTGTCCAGTGATATAATCCTGGATCACCATTGTACCCCTTTGCCAAACTCATGGTAAGGTACACGATAGACCTGGTATACAACATGGCATACTTTATAGAACCTATGGCTGAGGCATAGGGAATGACTTTCATTCTCTCTCTATCTTCTGCCATGGTCGGTTTTGAGTCTTACTCAACTTCACACCTTACAACTCAGACAAGAACTCCTTCTGATTCATTTTGAACTCCTTCAAAATCTTATCAAGGTATGTACTCATCGAAAGTCTTATCAGGCGTCTTGAACTATCTTTATAGATCTTCATGCCCAATATGTAAGTAGCTTTACCGAGGTCTGTCTTTGAAAAACTCCTTTCAAACACTCCTTTATGCTTTCTAGAAATTTCTACATCATTTACGATCAACAATATGTCATTCACATATACTTATCAGAAAGGCCGTAGTGCTCCCACTCACTTTCTTCTAAATACAGGCTTCACCGCAAGTCTATATAAAACTATATGCTTTGATCACACTATCAAAGCGTACATTCCAACTTCGAGATGCTTGCACCAGTCCATAAATGGATCGCTGGAGCTTACACACTTTGTTAGCACCTTTAGGATTGACAAAACCTTCTGGTTGCATCATATACAACTCTTCTTTAAGAAATCCATTAAGGAATGCAGTTTTGATATTCATTTGCCAAATTTCATAATCAAAAAATGCGGCAAGTGCTAACATGATTCGGGCAGACTTTAAGCATAGATACAAGTGAGAAATTCTCATCGTAGTCAACACCTTGAACTTGTCAAAAACCTTTTGCGACAATTAGAGCTTTGTAGATAGTAACACTGCTATCAGCGTCCGTCTTCCTCTCGAAGATCCATTTAATCTCAATGACTTGCCGATCATTGGGAAAGTCAATCAAAGTCCATACTTTGTTCTCATACATGGATCGCATCTCAGATTTCATGGCTTCAAGCCATTTCACGGAATCTGGGCTCATCATCGCTTCCTCATAGTTCGTAGGTTCGTCATGGTCTAGTAACATGACTTCCAGAAAGGATTACCGTACCACTCTGGTGCAGACCATACTCTGGTTGACCTACGAGTTCGGTAGTAACTTGATCTGAAGATTCATGATCATCATCATTAGCTTCCTCGCTAATTGGTGTAGGAATCACCAGAACTGATTTCTGTGATGAACTACTTTCCAAATCAAGAGAAGGTACAATTACCTCATCAAGTTCTACTTTCCTCCTACTCACTTCTTCCGAGAGAAACTCCTTCTCTAGAAATGATCCATTCTTAGCAACGAATATCTTGCCTTTGGATCTGTGATAGAAGGTGCACCCAACAGTTTACTTTGGGTATCCTATGAAGACGCATTTCTCCGATTTGGGTTCGAGCTTATCAGGTTGAAGCTTTTTTACATAAGCATCGCAACCCCAAATTTTAAGAACGACAACTTAGGTTTCTTGCCAAACCACAGTTCATACGGTGTCGTCTCAACGGATTTAGATGATGCCCTATTTAACATGAATGCACCTGTCTCTAATGCATAACCCCAAAACGATAGTGGTAAATCGTTAAGAGACATCATAGATCGCACCATATCTAATAAAGTACGGTTACGATGTTCGGACACACTATTACGCTGTGGTGTTCCAGGTGGCGTGAGTTGTGAAACTATTCCACATTGTTTTAAATGAAGGCCAAACTTGTAACTCAAATATTCGCCACCGCGATCAGATCGTAAAAACTTTATATTCTTGATACGATGATTCTCAACTTCACTCTAAAATTCTTTGAACTTTTCAAATGTTTCGGACTTGTGTTTCATTAAGTAGATATACCCATATCTGCTTAAATCATCGTTGAAGGTCAGAAAATAACGATACCCACCGCGGGCCTCAACACTCATCAGACCACATACATCGGTATGTATTAGTTACAATAAGTCAGTGGCTCTCTCCATTGTTCCGGAGAACGGAGTATTAGTCATCTTGCCCATGAGGCATGGTTCGCAAGCATCAAATGATTCATAATCAAGTGATTCCAAAAGTCCATCCGCATGGACTTTCTTCATGCGCTTTACACCAATATGACCTAAATGGCAGTGCCACTAGTATGTTGCACTATCATTATCAACTTTGCATCTTTTGGCATCAATATTATGAATATGTGTATCACTACGATCGAGATTCAATAAACCATTCACCTTGGTTGTATGACCACATACGGTTTTATTCATGTAAACAGAATAATACTTTCTTTGACTTAAATGAATAACCGTATTGCAATAAACACGATCCAATCATATTATGCTCAACGCAAACACCAAATAACTTTTATTTTAGGTTCAACACTAATCCCGAAGGTAAAGGGAGTGTGCGATGGGGATCTTATCAACCTTGGAATCACTTCCAACACACATCGTCACCTGGCCCTCAACTAGTCTTTGTTCATTTTGTAACTCATCTTTCGAGTTACTAATCATAGCAACTGAACCAGTATCAAATACCCAGGGGGTACTATGAACACTAGTAAAGTACACATCAATAACATGTATATCATATATACTTTTGTTCACTTTGCCATCCTTCTTATCCGCCAAGTATTTGGGGAAGTTCCACTTCCAGTGACCATTTCCTTTACAGAAGAAGCACTCAGTTTCAGGCTTGGGTTTAGCTTTGGGCTTCTTCATGAGAGTGACAACTTGCTTGCCATTCTTCTTGAAGTTCCCTTTCTTTCCCTTGCCCTTTTACTTGAAACTAGTGGTATTGTCAACCATCAACACTTGATGCTTTTCTTGATTTCTACCTTCACCGATTTCAGCATCATGAAGAGCTCGGGATTCGTTTTCGTCATCCCTTGCATATTATAGTTCATCACGAAGTTCTAATAACTTGGTGATAGTGACTAGAGAACTCTGTTAATCACTATCTTATCTGAAAGATTAAGTCCCACTTGATTCAAGCGATTGTAGTACCCAGACATTCTGAGCACATGCTCACTAGCTGAGCTATTCTCCTCCATGCATCTTGTAGGCAAAATACTTGTCAGAGGTATCATACCTCTCGACTCAGGCATGAGTCTAAAATACCAATTTTAGCTCTTGGAACATCTTATATGCTCCATGGCATTCAAAATGTTTTTGAAGTCCCGGTTCTAAGCCTTAAAGCATGGTGCACTAAACTATTAAGTAGTCATCATACCGAGCTTGCTAAACGTTCATAACGTCTGCATTTGTTCCTGCAATAGGTCCGTCACCTAGCGGTGCATCAAGGACATAATTCTTTTGTGCAGCAATGAGGATAATCCTCAGATCACGGACTGATTCTGCATCATTGCTACTATCATCTTTCAACTTATTTTTCTCTAGGAACATATCAAAAAAATAAACGGGGAGCTACATCGCAAGCTATTGATCTACAACATAGATATGCAAATACTATCAGGACTAAGTTCATGATAAATTAAAGTTCAATTAATCAAATTACTTAAAAACTCCCACTTGGATAGACATCCCTCTAGCCATCTAAATGATCACGTGATCCATATCAACTAAACCATGTCCGGTCATCACATGAGATGAAGTAGTTTTCAATGGTGAACATCACTATGTTGATCATATCTACTATATGATTCACGTTCGACCTTTCGGTCTCAGTGTTCCGAGGCCATATCTGCATATGCTAGGCTCGTCAAGTTTAATCCGAGTATTCTGCACATGCAAAACTGGCTTGCACCCTTGTATGTGAACGTAGAGCTTATCACACCTGATCATCACGTGGTGTCGGCACAATAAACTGTAGCAACGGTGCATACTCAGGGAGAACACTTGTACCTTGAAATTTAGTGAGGGGTCATCTTATAATGCTACCGCAGTACTAAGCAAAATAAGATGCATAAATGATAAACATCACATGCAATCAAAATATGTGACATGATATGGCCATCATCATCTTGTGCCTTTGATCTCTATATCCAAAGCACCGTCATGATCTCCATCGTCAGCGACTTGACACCTTGAACTCCATCGTAGCATCGTTGTCGTCTCGCCAACTATTGCTTCTACGGCTATCGCTACCCCTTAGTGATAAAGTAAAGCAATTACATGGTGATTGTATTTCATACAATAAAGCGACAACCATAAGGCTCCTGCCAGTTGCCGATAACTTCTACAAAATATGATCATCTCATACAACAATTTATATCTCATCATGTCTTGACCATAGCACATCACAACATGCCCTGCAAAAACAAGTTAGACGTCCTCTACTTTGTTGTTGCAAGTACTACGTGGCTGCTATGGGCTTCTAGCAAGAACTGTTCTTACCTACGCATCAAAACCACAACGATTTTTCGTCAAATGTGCTGTTTTAGCCTTCAACAAGGACCAGCCGTAGTCAAACTCGATTCAACTAAAGTTGGAGAAACAGACACCCGCCAGCCACCTGTGTGCGAAGCACGTCGGTAGAACCTGTCTCATGAACACGGTCATGTAATGTCGGTCCGGGCCGCTTCATCCAACAATACCGCCGAATCAAAGTAAGATGTTGGTGGTAAGCAGTATGACTATTATCGCCCACAACTCTTTGTGTTCTACTCATGCATATAACATCTACGCATAGACCTGGCTCGGATGCCACTGCTGGGGAACACAGTAATTCAAAAAAATTCCTACGATCACGCAAGATCTAACTAGGATATGCATAGCAACGAGAGGGGAGAGTGTGTCCACGTACCCTCGTAGACCGAAAGCGGAAGCGTTTAGTAACGCGGTTGATGTAGTCTAACGTCTTCATGATCTAACCGATCCTATCACAGAACGCACGACAACTCTGTGTTCAGCACACATTCAGCACGATGATGTCCCTCGAGCTCTTGATCCGGTTGAGGACGAGGGAGAGTTCTATCAGCATGACGGCGTGGCGACGGTGATGATGAAGTTACTGGCGCAGGGCTTCACCTAAGCACTACGACGATATGACCGAGGTGGTAAACTATGGAGGGGGGCACCGCACATGGCTAAGAGATGTTTGTTGTGCCTTTGGGGTGCCCCCCGCCTCCGTATATAAAGGAGGGAGGATGTTGTGGGCGGCCTAGGGGGGCGTGTCATAAGGGGGAGTCCTACTTGGACTCCTAGTCCAAGTAGGATTTGGCCCCCCTCCTTACTTCCACCAGAGAGGGAAAAGGGGAAGTGAAAGAGAGGGAGAAGGAAAGAGGGGGGCCGGCCCCCTCCTCTAGTCCAATTCGGTTTGGACAGGGGGGTGCCCCTCTCACGTGGCCTTTCTCCTCTCCTCCAATAAGGCCCAATAGGCCCAATACTTCTCCTGGAGGGTTCCGGTAACCTCCCGGTACTCCGGAAAAATGCCTGAACCACTCAGAACCATTCCGATGTCCAAATGCAAACTTCCAATATATGAATCTTTACCTCTTTACCATTTCGAGACTCCTAGTCATGTCCGTGATCTCATCCGGGACTCCAAACAAACTTCGGTCATCAAATCACATAACTCATAATACAAATCGTCATCAAACGTTAAGCGTGCGGACCCTACGGGTTTGAGAACTATGTAGACATGACCGAGACACATCTCCGGTCAATAACCAATAGCGGAACCTGGATGATCATATTGGCTCCTACATATTCTACGAAGATCTTTATTGGTCAAACCGCATAACAACATACGTCATTCCCTTTGTCATCGGTATGTTACTTGCCCGAGGTTCGATAGTCGGTATCATCATACCTAGTTCAATCTCGTTACCGGAAAGTCTCTTTACTTGTTCCGTAATGCATCATCCCGTAACTAACTCATTAGTCACATTGCTTGCAAGGCTCATAGTGATGTGCATTACCGAGAGGGCCCAGAGATACCTCTCCGATACCCGGAGTGACAATCCTAATCTTGATCTATGGAAACCCAACAAACACCTTCGGAGACACCTGTAGAGCATCTTTATAATCACCCAGTTACGTTGTGACGTTTGATAGCACACAAGGTGTTCCTCCGGTATTCGGGAGTTGCATAATCTCATAGTCAGAGGAATATGTATAAGTCATGAAGAAAGCAATAGCAATAAAACATTATGCTAAGCTAACGGATGGGTCTTGTCCATCACATCATTCTCTAATGATGTGATCCCGTTCATCAAATGACAACACATGTCTATGGTTAGGAAACTTAACCATCTTTGAGTAACGAGCTAGTCAAGTAGAGGCATACTAGGGATACTCTGTTTTTTCTATGTATTCACACATGTACTAAGTTTCCGGTTAATACAATTCTAGCATGAATAATAAACATTTAGCATGATATAAGAAAATATAAATATCAACTTTATTATTGCCTCTAGGGTATATTTCCTTCACATACTAAAAGTCTGACTCAAATAGGAATGAAGTCTTATTGGTTCAAAAAAAAAAGTCAGACTCAAATTCTGCATCGTCTTCTTCTCTTCGTATTGCTTACCTCTACCCGTTCCTTGCATCTCCTTTTCCCCTTAACTTTCCCCTTCCTATTATATACTAATGCGCCATGTATTCATCGATGAATCCCTTCCCCCATCACACCAACAAACGAAATATTGGTACTCCTTGCCCAGCATGAACTGGACATGGCCATCGCCTCGCCATCACTCCACTAGGTGATCTGCTCGCGCCGCGGCCTACTCGGCAACATTGATGGAGATGTTAGTATTTCGAGGATTCTATGAGTTCGAAGGCTGATTCCCCCTCGTGATTTGCTTTTCATTTGTGAAGATCAAAGATTTTCAAGATCGAGTGCAATTCTTGATATTGCTTTATGTGTTGATGAAGATCGTGAGGAGCGTTGTAGGTAAATAATTTTTTACTTAGTTGAAGAAACATATTTCTACCTATTGATTTATTTGCATCTCTTTGGCTAGAGGTAGAACTTTTTTTCTCAGGTCACGGTGGTCAGGGCACCATAGTATAGTAACATTGTATCCCCTTTATTCTGTACTCCCTCCGGTCCTTTTTACTCTGCATATTAGAATTCTCTGAAGTCAAACTTCACAAAATTTGACTGTATTTATATGAAAAAATATCAACATCTGCCATGTTAAAGTTATATAATATGAAACTTTAAGTCATTACACATCTAGTGATATTGATTTCAGATTGTGAATGTCGGCACTTTTTTCTACGAAGTTGGTCAAACTTTACGAGGCTTGACTTCAGTCAAACCTTATATGCGAACTAAAAGGAACCGGAGGGAGTACCATTCACAACTGAAATTTTATTGCTCTCTAGAAGATAACAAAGTGTCCACCATATGATTAATCATGTACATGGTATTTGAGGCACTAACAGAGTTGCGACAAATATCAAAGTTCCACTTATTACTGCAAGTGATTTTTTTCAGCACATCACATAATTACAGAATTGCGGTAAGATTATTTTACTTTTTCTTCAGATTTGTTGGTTCCTATGATATATACTGTTTCTTGCTTAGTGATTCATGTATCTATACTAGCAAAATACCACAAGTACGGTGTACACAGATGTCATATAAGTGGATGCACATATCAATCACTATTTTTCCGACAGTTTCAGGTGAGAACTATAAGTATAATATTCAATTGCTGAGTCGCTTGGTTTTCATGGGATCAAGACTGAATTATACATGAAGGACCGGTAAGAAAATATTTCCGGCCATAATTGGTACTCGCTCTGTAAACTTTCATAAGATCTGCTAACATGCTATAAACTGTAGAGTTTGGACATTCTAGATAATTAGAAATTTTTATCTATCATGTACTATTGCTTTGCTCATTTGTATGACTTTTCAATAGAAAGATGAATAGCCAACAAAAATATAGTAATGCTAATATGCTACTTCGTTCTATGTGTTTCAATAGAGATCCACTCAGTATTATCTTTAAATGATTTTTTTAGTTCATAAGTCTTCTAGGTTGTTACATGAATTTTCACAACTGCAGCTTACAACAGAAAATACAAGTAAAACATGTTTTTTTAAGTGTAGCTGAGCTGAACGGAAGCAAACTGGCAGTTTTGACTTCTTTATACAACCGCCTCTGCGAACCTTCGTCTTTTCTTTTCGGGCCCAATATAATGTAATCTGACATTAAGGGTGTTGTAACGAACATATCAGCTGCAGTTGATTTTTTTACTACACTAACATAGCATTCATAGTTAAACTATTTCTACAGACCTTTTTCATTAAACATTTATTTATTGTTTTTGTATAATTTTTTACTAGCTTCATTTCCGCAGCAACGTGCGGAGTATCATCTAGTTATTTCAATATCAATGTATCTTGCCATTTTTTTGAAATCCCTTCTCAACTTTCAGATTCAAGGTAATTCATGTTGTACATTGTTATGAGTTGATGAATGAAAAAGTGGCACGGGATGGCGCCTTCCTTGTGTTTACAAATAAAATAAAACTAGATGATACCCCGCGCATTGCTAGAGAAATGTGTAAATACATATTATTATAGACAAAATGTTATAAATGTTGGTTAACATAGAATAATACAAAGGAAATTATTTGCTAAGTGCATGATTATGGCATGTCCATCAGGAATCCCATGCATAAGAAGTCTTATAATACTCGCTCCGGTCCTTTTTAGTTCGCATATAAGATTTGCCTGAAGTCAAGCCTCGTAATGTTTGACCAAGTTTATAGAAAAAGATATCAACATTCACAATGTGAAATCAACATCATTAGATGCGTCATGACTTTAGTTTTCATATCACATAACTTTAGTATTGTATATGTTGATATTTTTCATATAAATATGGTCAAACTTTACGAAGTTTGACTTCAAACAATTTTTATATGCAGAGTAAATAGGACTGGAGGGAGTACAAAGGAAGTGAGACCAAGTAGATAAAAAAAGTGATTCAGATGCTTAAATGTGCCTCAATGTGACAGTTTGTCCTGATCCTTAGCACTCCATATGATAAACCATTCTCATCACTCATTAGTGTGAAAGCTTTCGGTTATCTATAAAAGAATGGAAATTTTAGATAGAAACTTGAAATCGATACAACTAACCACCACAGCATATTTGGAACTGCATTAAGCAAAAGATGTCATCTTCAAGCTTGCAAGTACGTTTTACAGAAAATATAGTGAAAGTAAATTAAGCTTGTTCCAGTTTTCCATCATAAGTTATCGTAAAGCATTTAGCAGTTGCATTCAACACTAACCTCACACAGAGCATCTCCAACAAATCAATGGGGGAAAAAAATATCTCGCCTCCATTATGGAGTCTCACAAAAACAAATCATGAATGGGCCAGCTTGGCCGCATCAGACATAATCACTATTTATGGCCATCAGTATTAACTGTGTGAGAAATGCATGTTATGTATTCCCTTTGCTACATGGATGTAGACTAATCTTGCAATTAGTTCACCAATAAAGCATCAAAATATTGTAAGAAGTGATCAGTGGGAAAAAATATCTTACCTCCGTTATCGGGTCTCACAAAAACAAACCATGAATGGGCTAGCTTGGCCGCATCAGAGATAATCACTATTTATGGGCATCAGTATTAACTGTGTGAGAAATGCATGTCATGTATTCGCTCTGCTGCATGGATGTAGACTAATCTTGCAATTAGTTCTGAAACCAATAAAGCATCAAAATATTATAAGAAGCGATCGGTGGGAAAAAAATAATCTCACCTCCTTATGGGATCTCATAAAAAAATCATGAATGGGCCAGCTTGGCTGCATCAGACATAATCACTATTTGTGGCCATTAATATTAATTGTGTGAGAAATGATTGTTATGTATTCGCTCTGCTGCATGGATGCAGACTAATCTTGCAAATAGTTCCAAAGTTGATAGATCATCAAAATATTGTAAGAAGTGAAGCACTAACATCAACTTCTTGAGCGGGTTCTTCTTGGATAAGCAAAATAATTTAGCAAGCAATATATGTTGCTGAATTCAGCAAGGAATAAGTGTAAGAAAAGGCACCACATAACTCACTAATTCAGCTAGGAATATATGTTGTTGGAGTATGTGATATAATATCCTTTTCTTTTCCCTAATAATAATATAATCTCTACTCCTAAGAGAGCAGTTGGTAGTCTCGCTTCCAGGTTTTTTTAGTACCACCTCCCACGGTTTATTTTGGTACGGTTTATTTTGGTACCTTCTCCCACCTCTAATTAAGCAATCACAAACAAAAAAACCTGCTCCTGAGTCCCAAACCCGCACGAACCTCAATAGACGTCCGAAGGAATACCACGGTTAACCAGCGATAGGAAAATCGCTACGACGGTTAACCAGCGATAGGAAACATCCTCGCCGCCCTACATCCTCGCGGTCCTCTCGATCCCCTCGAGGTACGATCTGTGATTGCAGACGCACGAGATCGCCGCAGCCGCTGCTCCTCCTCTCCCGGGACGCAGCCGCCACCGCCGAACCAGGGAGACGCCAGCGACTGTCGCTGCCGTCGCGGATCACCAGGAAGCCACCGCCACCGTCGCGCCTCGGATATGTCGCGGATCACCGGGACGCGCCCGTCGCGGATCAGGAACACCAGGACACCGCCGGCGGCGGCCCCTCGGATACCGGCGACCGGCGGCGATCTGAGACCAACGAGTCGGCACCACACCCCTGGTACTTCCCTTCCCCATCCGCTAATCCTCTACCCCCTCCCCCCCCTCCTCTACAAAGGCCCGTGCGGCCCTGTCCCTACGACCTCGCCGGCCACGACCAGGGATGGCTGTGCATCCCGACGCTCTCTTCTCCATTGATCCCCCATCTCCTCAAGGTGAATCTTCTCCAGAAGGTACCCCTCTCCTCCCCGACGAGTACTCGCTTCCTTACAGGCAGGGGCGGATCCACCATGGGACATGGGTGTACAGATGCACATCCAAATTCTTTTGCCAAAAATTCGTATATAGGTATGTACTTTTTATATGACAGAAATACTAGCTTGTAGGCTCAGTTCAGAGCAACCCAATAGCCGGCAACAAACCAGCAAACCAGCCACTTTTGTGTTGAACGCACACGACAGAGTGAACGATGATACTGTGAACTGAATGTCTAGCTGCTATTCAGATTCATTGTGAAATCCCAACTGAATGTGTAGCTGCTATTCAGATTCAGAGAGAAAAATGTGTAGATGACACTGAGTGAGGATCTGCTTGATTTCATTAGCAGGAAAAAAAATAATTATCTTTGAATTGTAGGCAGTAGAGCATGTCTTGAATTATCTTTGAATTGTAAGTTGTAGATGACACCTGGTTAAGCTTGCACACCTTTTTTCTATGGATTTCACGGAGGAAGATTTGATGCATAACTTGAGTGCTATCTCATTTAACTGCAATGTTATCCAAATTTCATGTGACTTGAGTGCTATCTCATTTAGTTTTATGGCTTACAAATAACGTGCAATTTTGAAATTTTGTTTGTTGGCGGCCACATTTTCAATATAACAAGGAAAAGTATTGAAAACGTTATCAGTATGGCCTCTGAAAAATGATGTTTTTTCAGATATGCCTCCACCTTCAAGTCCATCCATAGGCATTTTAAGCAATTCATTTTGAAAGGGCTATATAAATAGCTTAGAGAGAGACATCTACTAGCAGAAGAATGAAGCCTCCTTGTAGTAACTCTGTGTGAAAGAATTGATATAAAAAACTAGAAATATATACATAATATATAGAAGGTAGAACCATAGAGAGATGTGTATGTTTAATTGGTATATTTTCAGTTGTATATTTGTGAAGCTGATATATCTTTCTTTTATAGGACATGGTTGCTCTTGCTTCATCTAAATAGGCTGTCTGGAATGCCATGAGACCAGGTAGTACTATCATTTTGAATTTGTTTACTAACACCACAACTACCACATCCTCGCTAAACGACAGAGGTTGCTAGCAACTGCACGTGGAAAGATTGAATGTGATATTCTGTCTACTAATCAATAGTGTATTACTAAAACTACATATTGATGACTTTTTAAACAACAGATAGTATTGTCCCCAGTTCTGCTTGATTTGATTTTTATTTCCCATCAGTTTTGTGTTTTGTCAGAGAATGGTTTTTCTTTACCTATACTCAGGTAAATCCTTTTGCATCATTTCACTATTGGTTCTGTCGTAATTGTATTAGATTGGGATTGCAACATGTGGGCTCCAACAAACATAATTTCAAAATTGCACGTTATTTGTATGACATAAAACTAAATGAGATATCACTCAACTCACATGAACTTTGGATAACATTGTAGTTAAACATTGATTACTTGCAATGCATTAGCAACCGCAAAATGTTAGAACTGAATCTTGAACGCTTGTAACAAAATTTTACCATCCTCAAGAATTAAAAGAGAAAGAAAGGTTTGCACTTACATTCCTGTTAGTCCACTGACAATTCATAGTATTGTTTGGATTTCTGGGATCCTACATTTTGACTATTTAGCTGATCCCAAGTTATTTATATAGTTTTATCCCATTACATCAGATCTTTTTGGTTGCACGTATTAATTTACTGATTGTGTACTGGAAGCAATTTACTGACTTGTGTAGTATTTAGCTGATCCCAGGTTAGGCTTTTAAGTTTTCTCTCATTACACCATTGCATTTTAGAATTTTGTAGCTAAAAGTTTCCATTAAATTGGTGCCCGTATTAGATGGAGGCATCGGTTAACTAAGCATATCGTCGCACGTATAGAGACCTCCAGTCCAGCATGTCAAGGTTGCTCTGTGCGGGCTCGATTAGAGGGGGCATGGACTTTATTAAGAACGAGTGAGTGCCGTCCTGTATCAAGTGCATGTCATGGGTTTGATAATATCTTAAAGAATCAATTTGTACTACATTATTCGCTGGAGGTAGCATCACGATGACACAGAATTAAGGACTCGTGATTGGGAGTGTCTAAAAATTTATCAACTATTCTGATGTTCCATAAATCGTTTGTTTACCGAAAAAGGAAGGAGCTACCATCGCTGTTTCATTGCGTTCATCTTGGACTAATCATGATCAATTTGATGAGGCCTCCATCAGTTTCGTATAGGTTGTGCTAAGGATTCAACAAATTATGAGAACCCTGACGTCGAAAGATAGTGATAGACCATCGGATGAAGTTTACTATATGTTTTTGTCTTTACCATGTTTTTTCTTATACCATGTTGATTTTCAAATAAAGTGCAAGTTGTGAATGAAAGAGTAGACATTTTCTTATTTATGTCAAATTTTGCAACAAATTTTTTTGCTTTACCAATCATGCAGTGTGGGTGCTCACCGGCGCTGGAGCTGAGGTGAGGCGAATTCAAAACTTCACCGAAATGTCCGGATTTCTCATATTTCCGGCTTGGAATGCCCAGATTTCTTGTTTCCTTGGCTTATACTTTGGGTCTTGCACCTTTTCTTTATAGGTTCTGTGAATTCTTGTTTAGGGATCCGATGGAGAGCTCAGATGTGGCATCGCAGTCGTTGAACGACAGGGTCACGCCGAGGCTCCTCCTCGGCTGCACGGATTGCGTCACTGTCATGCCGGGCGAGCCACATGTATGATTTTCTTTGGTTGCCTCTGGTGGTCTTGGCAACATGCGCTCCCAGGATGACAAATTCAACTGCCAGATGGGTAGGAACATGATAGATTTGGGTCGACATGATATGTTCTGGAAGTTGATTCATTCATTCGCCTATTTATCAGGTTTGTTGCCATCCGAGGGTGGTCCATGAAATCAGGTCTCTGTATTCTTTTTTTTTCAATCAAAGGGGAGCTACCCTGGCTCCCTTTCATAGACACGAAACCAAAAGTGTCTGTATTCTCGAGAAAATAATCGTGACATCTGTCAACTTTCTTTTTAGGAATGGCTTAATCATATGAGTTTGCACCGTTAACTTTTTCACATCATTTCTTTTACCACTTTGCTTCCAATAATTCAAACAGCATATTATGGCTTGTTTAGTTATGGGATCCCTAATGTCCAGATCTCAGCTTAGAACATAGATAGTAGCAAGGTAACAACGAATAGTTATAGTGTTAAGAGTAATATTAGTTCTTGGATGTTTAACTTCTAACTTGGCTTTTTCTCGTACAATATTTAGACTGGATCCGGAAAGACATATACGACGGGTACCAATTATACTGGTGAAGCTGATCGTGGAGGAATAATTGCACCTCTCACGGAGACGATATTCAGGAAATCTGATGCGATGAACCGTCATACAGAGTTCTTAATTAGGGTATCCTTCATCGAGGTACACTAGCTGGTAGCAGTTATCTTTACTTAAATAATTGGAATATATATTTTTCTTATTACCATTTTGTTTGTGTTGCTGTTCGCATCTGATATTCAAGGAGGAAGTATTTGGTTTACTTCTTGATCATGGGCCTGTTGCAAAAGTGGCAGCGCCTGCTAGAGTGCCTATTCAGATTCAACAAAACTGCAAATGGAAGCATTACACTTGCTGGCGTGATGGAGGCTGAGGTCAAGTCAAAAGAAGATATGGGCCATATGACCATGCACTTGGCACGAGGATCTTCGTCACGCGCAACTAAAAGTACAAACATACATAGCCAGGCAAGGTAAGTCGCATATACTGCTATAGCTGGGAGCCAACGCAGAGGCCCCGACTCCTCTACGTAGCTGCGCTAACCTGTATTTCACAGCTATGGACTCCTAAAGTCCTAATGACTTTTGTTTGCAATTGCTATGTTCCCTGTTGGGTTTTAGATTGGACCGTAATGATTAGATTTTTATTTTAGCTAGGTGATTACAGATTAACAGTATGCATGCATACGCAAGGTTAGGGTAGTTCTAGGGAGATCTATTGTTGCTACACATTAATGGATGTTGTTTTACAAAATCTTGATACATCATCTTCTCTGTAGTGCGTTGCTCTTTTGGTTGATACGTGCAAGTAATGTATGCCGATTGGAAGTTGATCAGCATGCGTCAGATATGAAGAGAGGGAGGCAACACAATGGACATCAATCGAGTTTCAGAAATAAATGTTCATATAATCAAATTTCAGGATTGTTCATCTTCATAGGTTAATTCGTGAACTCTATTTTATAGGTTCACTTCTTACATAGGGACAAAGTAGGTGTCACAATCCTGAACCCCCTGTTCATGTTGGGTCTTCAAGGAGCTTACTTAGCCTGACCTTGTGGTTTTGATCTGGTGAATCACAAGCTAACAATAATCTGTTGTATGACTACAGTGGATCCTTTAAAAAATAGGCGTCCAACAACTGTTTATATGATCAACTCTGAAATAGTAACACAACAAATGACAACAGATTGTAGTTTGGCATTTATGATCAACTCCTATGAAATAGGTACAAATCAATGAACTATTTTCCCATTGACAACCATCAAGTATTGTACAATTTGATGTACGTATATGGATGATGAATTTGCGATGATGAGGCCATTAGCTACTAATCCATTTCTCATGATTTTTTGTGCCTTTTATTTGGTTTTTTTAGAAGCCCTTGTTATCTATTATTTGAAACTTTTAGGTCCCAGAGATTGCACATGTGCTGGAGAACTCAGTTCTTCTTTTCTTTAGATCGGGCTGCAAAGCAAGTTGCTGATGAAGTGAAGTAGATGATTCAAAATGAGAAGAAATTCACTGTATTTATTTACGATAGTGAACTTGAATTATTTTGGTAAACAATTTCGTGAGCTGGCATTACACCTATTTTGCTAAACTATTTCAAGAGCTGGCATTACATCATCCGTTGCGGCTCTTATTTCATGTGCCTTCTTGAAAGAGCACATGTAGAAGAAAATATGGTGAAATAATAAAGTTTGTAGAGCAAGACAATGGATTCCATCAACTCCCAAGTCTCAAGTTCTTCATGTTTTCTGACCTAAATATTAACGTGAGGTGAACGAAGATGATGTCATGTCTTGTTGCAGGGTGATTGAGGAGTAAATGCAAAGGTACAAAGAGTAACTGATAAGTGTGTTTGAACAATGACAATTGTTCACATTAGGCATTTGCGTAGGTACTGTGTGCAGTTGCAACCCCCACTCATATGTGTGAATTGAATCTACTTCCTTTTCTTCCTGTTCAAATATAGGGTAAAAATAATGTTTAATTTTTTATTCAACCCAACAAATTTTTTTTTGTTGGAATCAAGTTCAAGACATGTCTTTTGCTGATTGTGCCAGCAGAGCTGCAAGAGTGGTGGACATGCAACACAGGGAGGTGAAAGAAGGGAGGATCAGGAAGGATGGAGGGAGGTGACAAAGCTGGGAGAAAGGAGGGAGACACCAAGGAAGGTGGCATGGGAAGAAAGTGAAGTTGTGGCCCAAGGCTAGAGTGTGATGGTGTAAAATTGTTACCTTTCCATCAATGCTCAGGTTCATTGTCATTTCTAATGTCTGGCATTTGAAGATCTACACAATTGTTGTTGAGGAAGATGATAAACTCAATGAGGATGATAATTGGGGTTATTGTGAAGCTTGATGTTTGGTGGAGTACTCTCGCGGTAAAGAGGACAAGGCATGCAAACATGAGTAACTGATAGGTTTGTGTAATCACTTCCATTTTTTCTAGGAACATTGAATATAATTGATTTTGTAAAGAAAGCGGTAGAGAAGACTGTACTTTTGGACCTTCAGGTGAAGCGGGAATTATATCATTGTGATATCAAATAATTGTTCATTGATTGTTTGAATGAGTTGTTGACATATGATTAATGTATGATAAATTTGCATTGTGAAGTATGCGTATGAATCAAGTATCGCCCACTTCTTTGATTTTATCGGTTTTGCTAAATCTCAATGTGTCTGAATTTTTGTTGTTGTGTCACTCACTTTTTGCTTTGCGCAAGGCCGAAGACGGGGATGACATGAGGAGAGCCAACCACAGCGAGGCCGAGCCATGTACAAGCAGGAGCGAGTCTGAAACTTAACCAGTGAAGGTGCATGGGCGTGCGGGGGGAGGGGTGACATCAAAGTTGTTCATTGAGGATGGCCGAGGCGGCAACCGACATGACGGTGGTGGGAGGTCGAGGGGAGGGGGGAGGTGATAGCCGCGGGTTGCGGGGATGGAGGAAGGAAATTAGGCTTGGGTAGGGCACGATGAAGGAGGAGTAACTGTTTGGGAAAGGAGGGAGAAAATGAATAGGTGGTAGCATGTTCCTAGGGTTGCGGGGATGGAGCATGGAAATTAGGCTTGGGTAGGGCATGATGGAGGAGGAGTAACCGTTATGAGAAAGGAAGGAGAAAATGAATAGGTGGTAGCATGTTCCTAATCGTTGGATATTGTTTTTATTGCCAAAAAGAGAAGTGAAGTTTTGTCAAGTATCTAACGTATAGGTGCCTTCTTAATTTATTTTCAATCATTTGCCCGTAGCAACGCACGGGCATTCTACTAGTAATAATAATAAACCACGGATTGCTGCTGGTCGTACGTCACGGCAGTTTTGCAGAAAAGCCCTTGTGTTTTTATATATTCAAGCCGCAGTCCTGACGAGAAGTCCCGAACCGGTACGAGCGAGAGAGAGAGAAAAAACGTACCCGCACAACCCACAACCCAACCTCCCAATCCCATCTCCACCTCCAGCGCTCCTCCACCCCCGCCGCCGCCGCCGCCGGCCCCTGCCGCGCGCCGCCGACCCCCTCCTTGCGGCCTATTCCGCCGGGGCGCTACCCCTACCCCAAGTGCCCCACCCCGCGGCCTTCCACCGCCGACGACACACGACGCCGCGCCGTTGCCGGCTCCCCCTCCCCTGCTACCACGGTGCTCCGGGACTCCTCCCCGTTGCTTCGACCTCGGCGTTGGTTCCCCCAAACCCGCCGGTTTCGCCACCGGCCACAACTTCCCGGCGCACTCCACCAACCGACGGACCAGTTCGCCCGCCTCCCATGGCTAACATCGCTGCTACCCCAGTGTCGCTTCCCACCCCAGGGGCTCATCTCCTCCACCTGCGCGCCACTCCCCGACCTTCCCTTTTCGCGCCGTATGCTCCCTCCCGCTTCACTGCCTGGCATGTGCCAGGTCCAATCTGGACGAGCAGGACAACGTAGCCAGCCATATGCGATGTGCCCCTCCAATCTGAACGGCTTGCTCTGCATGATGCCGCTAGCTTGCTGTGTGTGGGGTATATTTTTGTTGTACTCTTAATTTGCTGTTGATGTCATATGCTACAGATTCACGTTTTTTATGAGATACTTGGAATACGTAAGAGTACTGATATAGTAGAAACAAAGCATGTACAGTTAGCAACACAGAAGCCCCAGAATGTTTAAGGGGAGTTGAATGTCAAAAACCACAACCCTGCTACTCTGATAGTTTTCAGGCTCACATTTTATGGGAAATTATTCAGTTTGTCACTCTGTTATGGGATATAATGTCTAACATATCATAATGTTTTGGTGGAAACGATGGTAGTTTCTGACCTCTTTCAGAGTTTAAACTATTTTCCTGATGACTGAATGAAGTTGAAACTTTGACAACGGATGTAGCAGGGTTAGCAGAAAACATGATGCACGATTGAATTAAACATGCAGGGTTCAATACGCATCTCTGATTACTCTTATGTTTATTATTTTTAATAATCTACCACTTCTGGCATCCTGTCGGTGAGTCTTCTTTTGGTCTGCAAACCATAGTCATTGTAGCTTTGCTCCAGTTTGCCAATGTATAGCTGAATATGAGCCATCTACTTGCTGGAAGTGGTCACATATGGGGTTACTTTTAGTGGCAGGGTGAAGTAATGGTACCGGCATTTGTATTACTGAAAGTACAGTATATACTTTGTGTTATTTTGCATGCTCTCTATGTGTTCTCGTCTTGGCAGGGGATGCTTGGTGATAACTCCTTAAATGCTCTGAGTAATAATTGAGAATACATAGACAATGTCAAATTGAAGTGTGATATTTGAATGTCATATTTACTCCACAATAACTTTTTATGTGTTTTTCTCATTCTTTTTACATAGACGTAATGATTTCTTTATGCCGAAATGTTACTTATGCCATTTGGATTTGGACAACATGCCGCAGTGTTACTTCAATCTCTGGATGGTTGGTGGCCACCTTAATTAGAATCGTTAGGGGTAATGTAGTTGCAATGCAATATCTATGCGTGGGCTACCAGATGGAGTTGCAACAGCTGTTGTCAAAAGCCGGATGTTTTGGAGATGCCATGTTTAATTAATTAATTAATCATCTTTTGTGGTGCCATTAGTTCTGATCCTGGGCTAGGAGGATTTAATATTCTTAATTCATGTTTTCATGCAAATTGACCCAGTTCGTCCGTTGATTGATTACTGGACTCCGAGTTGCGTCGCTTATTTTGGTAAGTGAGAACGTATGACTGTAATTCTGCATACATCATCATGCTATTTCCTCCTAATTTGTATATGAAGATTAAGTGTCCTTTTTTACCTAAAATTTACTTGAATATTTAACTGAGAATTACTTCATTGTGTGTCATGCCTATCTTATTCCATCCACATGATCTATGGACCACAGATATAGTTCTCAATCCAAGGAGAGTCCGAAAACTAATAATTTGTGCCTTGAATAACGAATGTACTTTTTTTGTTCTAATCTTGAAACCTTGGCTAATGTAATAATATTGGTGTCACGGTGGTCTTCATAGCTGTAGTAAGTACAATCTAACAGAAGCAAAAGTCTCTATTGATTGTTGTAGGAGATCCAGAAAGCGGAGCATTGGGGCACTCTGATTTTTAAGAAGCTCCATGCACGTATTAAGGCCAGTAAATTCAATTTGTTTTTCATCTGCTTCTCTATGGTCTGTTGTCCTTATTCGATGTGTTATTCAGGTATGTGTTGTTAACGCTCCTAATTTTGGGAGAATCAGAAAAAAATAAGTTTTGCAAGTTACGTCATATTTCCATGTTTTAGTATGCGATTTAGATATATTGTTTCTCCGGTTCCATATTCATTATATGTTTTTCTCCTATAATTGGCCTAATTGTTTACACAAGTCTGAATTCCTAAAGGTTCAGGAGTATTTCAATGTTGCTAAAGAAAGATACAAGGATCAGTGTCGTAACATTGTTGAAAGACAATCAGACACAGTATGCTTTTAACTTGCCATTTCCTTACTGACTAAACCTGAGTACATGACTATTTTCAGCTTTCTAATTCGTTGGAGCTGTGCTAATCTCCTCACTCCTCGCCCTGATGTAGGACACCATGCAGCAGCACTGCACCCTGCAGTTCATGCTCTGCTCACCATGACCTGCCTCCTCATCATCAGACATACTCATGTGTACTAGGATCTCCTCACCATCGAAGTTCATGTGTCCTCTAGATCAAGCCTATGCATGTGAGCTGAAGAATTGTTTGCCTGTTCACAATTGGTGATTGAAGGGTGGCCGGTGACTTCCATAATTTTCTTGTAGTTGTTTGTTGGATAATCTTTAAAATTAGGATTGTAGAGAACTTTACATTACTGTAAAACTTCATCTTCTTGGTGTTGCTGCTTACATATTCCATTATGCTAACTCAGCAACACTTTTAGCAGAAATTGGTTGTTTATGCAGACACGCGGTGTAGTAAAATTGAAGATTTAGCTCCCGCATTGCATACTTATGCTATGTTGTAGTAATGTTCTATCCATGAATTATATATAGCAGACTGTATGTTCAGCCTCCATGTTCATTTCTTTGATCTCCTCAGGTTTCGCAGAGGCTTTAGTTGTACATATGTGCCAATATACCTATGTGAGCCTCCCTGAATTATGCCGATATCTATGAAACTTTGCTGTTCTTCCTCGCCAAGATGTCTATTATAATTTTGGTATATACTTCATATATACGGTGTGATCTATGCTTGGAAATAAGGGTAAAAGGTCAACAGATCAAAGCCTGAGTCCAAATTATGCTACTCCCTCTAATCTATATTACTTGTGTTCTCTAATAAAGGAATTCTGCAATGCATTGCGCTGGAGTTAATAAGCTAATAAAAGGCAATCATCCCCATTTAGTACTGATATTTTTCATGGTGCATAAACTTTTTAGCTTCTCATTATTTTTGTGCAATTTTTCCTTCAAAAAATGTTCGCGATTTTGTACAAAATATTTGCTTACTCAAAAAATGTTCACATTTTTTAAACCAAATGTTCGGGAAATCAAAAAATGTTCATGATTCTTTAAAAAGTTTGTGTATTCAAAAATGTTCATGAAATTGAACAAAAATTTGCCAACTAAAAAAATGTTCATGAATGTAAAAATATCCTACAAATGAAAAAACTGTTCATAACTTACAAAATAGTTTATTCATTCGTAAAATGTTCGCGGATTCAAAAAATAATCATGCATTTAAAAAATGTTCATTAAATCAAAAAAATGTTCGTAAATTAAAAAAATTCGTCCACCAATTGGGCCAAAAATGTTCGTCGGTTCTAGAAATGTGCGCCGATTCAAGTAAAATCTTTAAAAAGATGTTCAGAATTTTTAAAAAAATGTTTGCAAATAGTATAAACTGTTCATGAATTCAAAAAATGTTCAAAAATTTGAAAAAAACTCATGAATTTAAAAAATGTTCACGATTTCAAATATATGCACAAGTTTTAAAAAAGGTTCATGATTTTGAAAATTGTTCATAATTTCATGAAATTGAGAGTGATAATATATCACGGTGATGCCGCAAAATGTGGTCACAGCCGTTGAATATTATGATTTTTTTTCTTCCTGTTGCAACGCACGGGCCCTTTTGCTAGTCATAGATAACATTTTTTATTTACAAAAAATTTGTAAGTGATCACACATAACCAACTGTATCACATACGTCATGACAACTTACTCTCTATGAACAACATTGATAACCATACATGTAAAAAGAACACATCACTATTATGATATGATCATTTTAGTACCAAGAATTGTCGGGGCCAGAGTGCCGAAGGGGGGCAATCTTGGATCTCTCTGCTCAACTTAATCAATCTTCTACTTCATCCGTCCTTCCCTGTTTAATTAAAACCCTATTAGAAGATCGACGGATAATGGCACAAAGAGATCGACCAATGGACTGCTCCTGGAAGTATAGATCGAAATTTCTCTAAAGAGAATCAATGCACAAATTATGAATGGAATGTGGCAGAGCAGATGATTCAATCATAATACGGGATGGTTAATTGATTATTAATTCAAGGTTAAGTGGAATACATAATAACGCTCACCTTCAGACTCGACAATGTAAAAGCGATTAAGAAAACAGTCACGCATTTATACCTTACAACATCAATATCCTAACAAAGTTCAGTTTGAATATTGCAATAAAATCCCACAAAAACATCAGGTGGCGGTGGGGTAATTGATGTTGAGAGGACAAACTTAAGATATAGGAAAGTAAGTTTGATAGAGGACAAACTGGAAAGACCGTTGGATCTCGGGTCGCTCGGTCAGCGAGCTTGCGCCGGCCGTCCTCGCCTTGGTCCCCAAGCGCCGGAGGCGTACGACGACCGTTGCGCAGGGCATCCATGACAGGGCCTGGGTGGGAGACATCCAGGGTGCCTTGGGGCCGGCTGCGATGGTTCAATACGTCGAGCTTTGGCGCGCCCTGCAGCCCGTAACCCTAACTCTCGACCCCGACGTGTTACGCTGGAAGTGGACCGACTTGGGCATCTACACTGCGAATTCCTGCTACCGAGCCATGTTCGCTGGCTCCACCATCGCGCCCAACTGGGAATTCATCTGGCGCACGTGGCCCCCGATGCGGATCCGTGTCTTTGTGTGGCTCGCAAGCCAGGATTGTTGCTGGTCCGCCGCCCGCCTCGCGTGCCACGGCTTGCCGCATGACGACCGCTGCATCTTCTATGACCAAGTGCTGGAAACCCTCGATAACCTTCTCGTACAATGCCCATTCTCCCGGATCACCTGGCATGCGATCTTCGCCTGGTGCCGGCTGCCAATCCCCCTCCAGGCACCGATGATTGCTTCCTCGAGTGGTGGGTTGACTCTACCAGGCGGGTTCCAGCGGCCTTGCGGAAAGGTCTCGCCTCCCTCGCCCTTCTCACTGTGTGGTCCATCTGGCGCCACCGGAATGCATGCATCTTCGACCACATGCACCCCTCCTCTACGCTACTTCTACAGACCATCAAGGACGACGCTCGGGCATGGGCTTTTGCCGGGGCCAAGGACATTGCAAACTTTATGCCTCACTGATGTGTAGATAGCTAGGTTAGGGCCGAGCACCCCCATCTATTCTGCTCATGCATGCATCTTCGACCACATGCACCCCTCCTCTACGCTACTTCTATAGATCATCAAGGACGACGCTCGGGCATGGGCTTCTGCCGGGGCCAAGGACATTGCAAACTTTATGCCTCCCTGATGTGTAGATTGCTAGGTTGGGGCCGAGCACCCCCATCTATTCTGCTCATGTACCACTTTTCCACGCCAACTCTGCGTACGTGGTAAAGTGATACCCGTGTAATCCTGACACTCTTGCTTTCTACCCCCTTCGTTCCGAATTACTTGTCTTGGATTTGTCTAGATACAGAGGTATCTAATACTAAAATGAGTCTAGATACATCCGTATCTAGACAAATCCAAGACAAGTAATTCGGAACGGAGGGAGTACCTATCAATGAAATGATACGCATTTTGCGTATTTGCGAAAAAAAGTTTTGTATTGGCGATCAGAAACATGGTGCAAATAGCCCAACTTGTTCATCTACATCCGCATGCCATGCCGACCGGCTTGCTGCATTCCAAACCAGAGTGAAGGGAGGAGGGGCTGAAGGATGTACAATGGGCGGTGGCAAGGTTGTTGGTGGCACCACGCTGGGTCGCGGTGGGGGTATGGCGTGCAGCGGCCACCCGGTGAAGCCCATGAGGAAGGAGGACGTGGATGGCCGAGCGAAGCCGATGCCGGGTGCTCGTGATGCGGTGGCATGCGATGTTTTTGCCCAAGCGTGCAGCTGGCGGAGCAGCTAGCCGATCTTGGCATGAGGTCGCACATGGTGAAGCCAAGATTCTCTGGCTGCAGCTCCATTAGATCGCCTCGTGATGAGGTGGGAAGATGAGATGTGCGGGGAGGTAAAATAAGATGCGTCTGGGGGCTCGTTTAGAACGCATCGTCCGTTATAGAAGGCGAAAGAGCCGAAGTGAAAACGACGGGTCTTGGGTCCTATCGGTGAGCAGATTTATCTTGGTGCGTAGTACTACAGATTTGTGGTCAGTTGACCCTGATGAGGTTGTCCGGTCTTGCATCTCACATGGGCTGCATTGCTGATGTGGATACTTTGCATGTTAAGATATTTAGTTAGTGGGGATGAATTAACAGCGATATGGCATAAAGCTAATGTGGACGGTGTGCATGATGAAAGAATAGGTAGAAGTGAGGAGCAACTACTTAAAAATGTTAGATGCACAGGTTCGATTTCTAAAAACAAATTAAAGCACACAAGAAAAAAGAGGGGAGAGGCGCCTCGACGAAAGGCCAAAAAGGAAAATAAAAGCAATGTAAACAACCCAGGCAAAGTGGGGATCTCCCGAACTTCCCATTTCAGGGGTCTCTGCCTCCGCCTCCGCGTGCGCCGTCGGCTTCGCCTTTCTAGGTTTCCGCCGCCGGTTATGGAGACACCGGCGGGAGGTTCCGCCGATCGCCGGGTAACCGGGTCTGGCGCCTCTGCCGGTGCTGCGGCTTCTAGCCTCAGCCGCTACGGTCTCAATTTCTCCGCCTCCAGCCTTCTCCAGGCTCCGCTCGCCGCGCTCCTCGAGTACTCAGGCGTTGTCCCCTCCGGGCCCGTCCCGCAGACGGTGCAGCAGGCGGTACCCTCCTCCTCATCGTCGTCCGAGGCTGACGGGCTACTTTCTGCCGCCGCTGCTGGGGATGGAGAGGTCTCGATTCGGATCCAGGGTGGCCCCGGCGACCCTGACACGGCGAGCGCGACGGCTTCAGGGGCCTCGCCGCAGGACTCAATTGAGGTGGCCGCCTCCTCCAACTTTGACCCGGCCTCCGTGGCGGGAAGGGGAGGCGGTGCTGATGCGGAGGCAAGCGGCGGTGGCAGTGGCGGTGCTACGGGAAATGGGGCTGGGGACCGCCCATATCAGCGTTACGACGTGCACCACGTTGCTCGGTGGATCGAGCAGATACTACCATTCTCGCTGCTGTTGCTCGTTGTCTTCATTCGGCAGCATCTCCAAGGTTTGATACTCATTTCCCTCCCGGTTTAAAAGATGTTGTCTCTGCGGAAATGGCATGCTCTCCGTCTTAATGTGGTTGCGATCATGAGCTGTGTAACCTCCCAAGAATATGTTGTCAAACAAAATGGATGCCTTTTTAGGGCACAAGTCCACAAGAACATATTTGGGCTGTATTAATGGTTGAGATAGCTTTGGTACATTCTAATGTGGATGCTAAACAAAATACAACGTGTTTTAGGTGTACAAGTACTTATTTCTCATGATTAATGCTTGATTTAAGTTGTGATATGTTGCGTTCTGTTTTGTCATAGCGTCCATTTGACTTTTTGTTGTTATGGGGGATCATTTAGTTACTTTTTTGTTAGAAGTACAAGATCTTAGTTCTGATCTTAGTATGATGTAACATGTTAAAGTTTGATTTTTCATAGCAGCTATTCAACTTTCTAATGTTGTGGGGTATTATTTTGGTTAATTTTAGGTCATCATGGTAAAAGAGATATTATGGTTTTTATTTACCGTTTAGTGACGTAGATGCAATGCTGAATATACTCATAGCCAGGTCTTGGGAGTTAGCTTTCATTACTTAACATAACTATAGCTATTTCCCATGCGTTGCAACATGGGCATAAATATTCTAGTGGTTCAACATCAATCATGTCCGACGTATACCTTACACTCACCGTATTATAGATTTTGATAAGATTCAATTTGATTTGAGTAAGGGTAGGGGAAGGCAAGGAAAGTTTTGGTTAGTTGAGGTTTTGGTAAGCTTTGATTTGATTTGGGTATTGGTAGGGGAAGGCAAAGAAAGTTTTTATTGAGTTGAGATTTGGTAAGAATTGATTTTATTTGATTTGATTGAGTTGATGCATGGCGTGGTTTTGGAAAGTACCGATTTAATTTTGATTATTTCAAGTTACTCCCTCTGTAAACTAATATAAAAGCGTTTAGATCACTACTTTAGTATTGTAAACGCTCTTATATTAGTTTACGGAGGGAGTACTATATTTATGTTGGTTTTTTATTTTGTGCGGCATTTGTTGAGATTAACAAAACCTAAAAGGAAACCAAAGTGGAGGGGGAGGCGTGGGGAGAAAAAAAACCGGGGGAGGAGGTGGAAGTGACGCTACCGATCCCCCTTTAATAGTAAAGATTGTTCTGGCTCGTCCCGTCAAAAAAAAAAGAAGATTGTTCTGGCTCGCCCCTCTATTAGCTGAGAGCCATCCTTCTCTTTCCTTGTCTGGAGGAGCTTTTTTCCCCAATCTGGTGGAGCTTGAGATTAGTTGATGAAGTATTCCAATCAGTCTTCTATGCTTCCAAATAAATGCATTTTCTTCCTGCCTTAAGTGATGACTGAAAAGAAATATATCAACACCTATGAATAACTAGAACTTTCTTGTATGGTGTGTTTATGTTTTCATGGTTTTGTAGTTATACTTAAGATCGGTATATTTAGCATAGTCTCTTAGCATTTAATTTGTCTGGCAGGGGAGCCTAGGCCAACCTTATTTTTTCCATACAATAAGAGATCTGCATCTGGAGGCCTACAGCTAGCATTTTATTTATGCCAATATGTTAAAATTAAGGTCTTCCAAAATAGTCTGCCTTTATGCATTACTTCAATTAGATGCAAATGTAACAAAGCTATCCGTGTATCATTAATGGTGGTGTAGCTATCATTTTCCTATATAAAGTTCATTTGTTGGTCCTTTTCATTTCTATCTTATCCATTCATATTAATCCTTGTAAGGACAACAAATCTATTTTTTCTACTAGGAAAGTTGTAAGAATCATACTGAGTTGGATGTAAATTTCCTGCTTCAGTTGTATATTCCTGTTGCCTTTTTGGCAATGGCGCAATTTGCATCCACAATAATGGAAGGATTGATCTGCAGGTTTCTTCGTCACAATTTGGATTGCTGCTGTAATGTTCAAGTCAAATGATATATTGAAGAAGCAAACTGCATTGAAGGTATGATATTATATATACCAAATTTAGCATATCATAAGAAACTCAGTTCTAGTATGAAATATGTGGAAGTCTACTAAGACAGCCCTTCCTTTCTGTCATCCTCATGAATTTGAACGGACCATGATGACTGTTTGAAATAAAGCGTTCCACTGATGGTCTGTATTACTAGCTTCATGAACATAAAAGCATTTTCAAATAATGAATTTCCTGAGGCCATCATTCATAAACTCTTGTAGTTAAAAAAATTCTAGGCTTAATTGTGTGTTTTGCAACTGCTTTGCGCTTTTTTGATCAAAGCACACGCTTACACGCAGATTAAGCGCTAGGCGTTTTGCTATTGCCTAGAGCCTTAGGTGCACTTAAACGCCTGCCTAGGCGTGCCTTCTTTTTTAAATATGTAGACTCTCGAGAGCTTTTAGTCATAATGGCCTCCCTTTTATCCTCTGTTTAGCATGGAAATTTTTATAAGAAATGAAGATTTCAATGCAGTTGATGTTGATTTATATTTTGGCCATTACATTAGGTCATCAAATAGCATGTGGTTCAGATTGTGCTATACCTTTTGTGGTCAAACATGTTGGAAACCCATTAGCTAGATCATGAAAACATTTGCCAGTGTCAGCATCTTGATATACCTAACTCTTATTTTAACTCTTTTACAGGGTGAGAGAAAAGTTGCTATGCTTGTTGGAATCACCATAATCTTCATGGTCCATGTGTTTGGCGTCTATTGGTGGTACAGGAACGATTATCTTCTTAGACCTCTGTTCATGGTTCCTCCAAAAGATATACCACCATTCTGGCATGCAATTTTTATCATCATGGTTAACGGTATTGATACTGCCTGAAACACTTGTAAAATTTGTTCTCATATATTCACAATGCTATCTAGTGTACAATAGCTGAATCTTGTCCAAGCTGCATAGAATTGTCTTCCTTTGAGTTGTTGGCTCTTCTGTCCTATTTGAACCATTTTTATAGTTATTTATTCTAGGTAATTTCATTTTGGAACTGCCAATTGACTTATTCAGCTTGTTACTTCGACTGGCTAGACTGACGAACAGGAACAATAGCATTTTGAGGGGATGACTCCACTCCGCTCTCCTCCCCTCTCCCGCTCCTAGCCTAGCCCCTCCACCAGCCTCGCCACCGTCGAGCCCCCGCCGGTAGCCCTCCTCTCCTCCAGTCGTCCTCCCCACCCGTGTCGGCCCTCGCGACCATGCCTTCCATTGGCACCTACTCCGGGGACTCCAGCCCCGACAGGCACATCTCCACCCCCGACGGCCGCATCCGCTGGCGTGGTTATGCGGGTGAGTCCTTCGGCTCGCGGTCCTTCCGCGACGTCGTGAGAACCCCGCCGATCCCGCGTGGCCCCACGACGGCCGTGCCAAGCCCTGCCCCCACACCCGCGGCCCTGGTGCGACATCGCTTGACCGTGCCGGCCGCTCGCGTCCCCGCCTCTGCTCGCTTGGGCCCCCGCTCGGAGGTCCACCACGTCAATGGAGGACCCGTGCTGGATGCCGAAGGCTTTTAGCAGCCGCGGCGCAGGAACCGCCGCTAGCACGAGCGGTGCCCGGCCGCCCCAACCCCCCATGCCGCCGTCGCAGTCCCTCCCCAGAAGAAGTCGCTGGCCTTTGCTTTCGATGTCTCGATACGCGGCACTGGGTGCGGGACTGCACCAACCCCGTGCGTTGCCACCGCCGCCTCATCTCCGGCCACGAGTCCAGCGGCTGCGAAACGCTGTTGCCCGACGGCCGCCGCGCGCTGCCTCTGGCAACCTAGGCCTCCGACCCCGCCGTCGCCCTTCAGCGCCCGCGCGTGACTCCGCCGCGCAACACCCCGCCTCTGCCCCCACCGCCCCCATCGAGCCGACGCGGGTCACCATTCCCCGTTCCATCGAGATGGAGGAGGCAGAAGAGGTGCTGACGCGTGGCATGGTGGCCACCATCACTGACACTAGGCCTTCTGTCTCCCCGGTCAAGGTGGAGACAACCCTGCACACCATGTTTGACCTGCAACCCGGCGACTTCACCGTACACCTACATGCCCCAGAAGATTTCCTCATCTTCTCCTCACGGCAGATTATGGACAGTATGGCCGGCGATCATCTCATCAATGCCGACAACTTCACCCTGCTCCACCGTCTGGTGCAAGCTCGCCCACGCCATCGCCGAAAGCTTCGCGTATTCTGTGCAGCTCGAGCTCCGCGGCATCCCAGCGCAGACATGGCATCTGTCCATCGTCGAGCACATTCTGGGGGCTGGCTGCTAGATTGAGCGGCTGCATCCGGATACGCGCTCCCGCGCTGACCTCGCCATGTTCTGGCTCGCTGGGCGCGTGCGAGACCCGACCACCATTCGCTGGGCGGCCATCTTGGAGATTGTGGAGCAAGTCCTCGCTGCCCGCCCTGGTCTGCCCCCTGTCGTCCGCACCCTCGAGTACCCCATCTCCGTCCGGCTCACTAGGTCTGAACCCCTCCCCTGCACGGCTGATGGAGCTGCCAACAACGGCGGCAACACTAACGGCAACGACAATGACGCCGCGGGCCATGGCCCCGGGCGCTGTCATCAACGACGGCGTGGTCGGAAGCACCGTCGCACGGCCACCGCACCCGACGGACGCGCGGACAGATTGGTGGCCGACTCGCCCGATTGGACGCGCTCCAACGGTCGCCAGCGCGCTGACGGTGTGGCGGTTGACCGCGGCTGACCTGCATCCCGCGCCGCCACTACCGCGCTTGCGCCATCGCCCGTACAGGGGTTTGCGAGATGCATGGCCCACTCAGGAGGGGGCCCACATCCCTCGTCGCAGAGCCAAAAGAGGAAAGCGAGGGGGGAAGAAAAAGCGTGCAAGGACTTAGGCCGCGCTCGCAAAAGCTGCAGCCGCGGTGGATCCGAGGCCGATCGAGACGCCCACTCAAGCGCTGGTGCCTGCCAACTTGCCAGCTGGCCCCAGCCCATTGGTGCCAAACCACAACTCTCCTACTGCCGGGCCCGCTCAGAGCCAGTCTCGCGTGTCGCCGTGGGCGTAGGGGGGCAACCCAACCAGGGCAGGGCCACAAACGACCAGTCCACTCGCTTGGGGATCAGGACGACCTGTCGTCCACCAGTGAGGTCCTAGCTTCGCTTTTAGAGGAGCGCCCAAACTGCCCCATATGTTGATTCGCTGTCGGGACAAAGCAGTGCTTTGCCCTCGTTAGCCCGCTGTTGCGGACCCGGCTGACCTGCGATCCAGGCCCACTTGTGCGCCACGGGAAAGCGTGCTGGAAATTCAAAATGCCGCGCACTCGACCCCTGCAGCCGCCAACGATGCCCCGAAACGGGCCACCTTTCCTGATGTAGGGGCCCTATACGGTCGATCTTTTGTGAAAGGAGCGGATCCTACGATGAACATGAAGAACACATAGGGAAAACACGAAGGGAAACACAAGAGAATCACTCAAACCAACGAGATTAGGTCACACATATGCTAGATCCGAGTACACATAGAGATCACACGGTCCAAATCCAACAAGGGACGATACATAGGGTAACCGGTTCTTCTTCGTGAGGAGGCCTTGAATCCGCGAGGGATCTTCCCGTGAGGGGTCTTGAATCCAAGATGGATCTTCTCCGAAGAGGCCGCGGTCTCTCTCGGTGGAGTAGATCCGGAAGGATGAGCAAAGCTCTATCTCAAATGAGCTAAACCAATGCTAACCCTAGAAAGAGGGAGGAGGTGGAGTATATATAGTCTAGGGGAGCGAAGGGATACATGGGCCTCGGCCCTACACTGTGCGTAGATAGAGGAGGCCGGATGTCCGGGCTTTCATGAGGGGCTGGATGTCCGGGCTGGGGTGGCCGGAAGTCTGTGCTGGCGGGGTTGGTCTTGATGCATTCGGGACGGAGGACGCCGTTTTTTCGGGCTTGGTCCGGATTTCCGGGCTGAGGCCGGATGTCCGGGGCCTGTAGGTACTTGGCGGCTGTCGTGGTGGACTCTCCAGGGGCCGGATGTCCGGGGTCATGGCCGGATGTCCGGGTCCTGGAAGCCGCTCTTGACTCCTTCCGTTGGTTCTCTTCATCCGTGAACTTGGGGACTTGTCCGTCTTCACGCGCATCTTCGGGAGGGTCCTCTTGGTACCTAATCATACACAACATTCCGGACTTAGGTAGTAGCCATGTCTCGAGTGGATCATATATGATATCATTAAGGAAGGAAGTCACCTTGGTCTCGAGAGCTCTAGCTCTAGCTCGTGTCATAGGTCCTTTTGGCACTTGGTGAGACGATGATGGGTCCATGGGGATGACCGTAGGATGCTCCGCATCATCTCCCCTCCCTTGGGAAAGATTCGACCTCGGATCGAAATTTTCATCACCATGGTAGGGAGAGAGATCTTTTACGTTGAAGATGTCGCTCACGGAGTACTTGTCTCGTGGAATGTCGATCTTGTGTAGGTGTTGTTGTAGCGTTCAAGCACCTTGAAGGGTCCATCCTCTCGTGGTAGAAGTTTGGACTTGCGTTCGTTGGGGAAGCGGTCCTTGCGAAGGTGTAGCCACACAAGATCTTCAATGTTGAATACCATGGGGTGCTTGTTGAGGTTGAGCTTGGTCGCGAGTCGTTGTACTTGGCGCTCAATGGTGTGCCTTGTATCTTCATGCATCTTCTTGAGATAGTTGACTCGGGCACTCGCGTCCATGTTTGTGCGTTCTTGTAGTGGTAGGGGAAGAATGTCCAATGGGTACAACGGGTTAAAACCGTAGACGACCTCGAAGGGGGACTTGCCGGTAGTCGAATGTCTTGCTCGGTTGTAGGCGTACTCGGCGATGGGTAGACACTCCTCCCACTCCTTGATGTTCTTCTTGATTAAAACACGTAGTAGAGTGGAGAGCGTACGGTTTGTCACCTCCGTTTGGCCGTCGGTTTGAGGATGGTATGCCGAAGAGAACAAGAGCTTGATTCCGAGCTTGACGCATAAAGTCTTCCAAAAATAACTCAAGAACTTGACGTCGTGGTCCGAGACAATCGTCTTTGGCACTCCGTGTAGGCGCAAGATTTCCCTACAAAAAAGATTTGCAATATGTGAAGCATCGTCTATCTTGTTGCAAGGAATGAAATGAGCCATTTTTGAGAATCGGTCCACAACAACAAACACGAAATCCTTTCCATTTCGAGTTCTAGGCAAACCAAGGACAAAATCCATGCTAATATCTTCACTTGGCATACTTGAAGTCATCTTGCACTTGATGTTCCGCCTTGGTAGCTTGATGCACTAGCTCGATGAGGTTCGAGTATGGTTGGAAGTCGGTGATCTTCTTGATAGGATGATTGAGTCCATTCAAGAAACGTGTCATAGTTTGCTCATCATCTTCCGTGAAATTGGCTCGTATCATGGCAATCTCCATTTCCTTGTAGTTTGCTCATCATCTTGATAGTTTGCTCATCATCTTCAACGCTCTTGGTTCCTTGCTTGAGTAGTTGGAGTTTCTTGAAAAGGTCGCGGTTGTAGTAGGTTGGCACGAAACGTGCTCTCATGACATCCTTCATTTGCGCCCACGTTGTGATGGGTGGTTCACCTCGTGCCTCTCGGCGCTCAATGACTTGTTCCCACCAAATGAGGACGTAATCTTGGAACTCAAGGGATGCCATCGCGATCTTCTTCTCTTCCTCATAGTTGTGCAAGCGGAAGATTTTGTCAACCTTCAATGCCCATGAAAGGTACTCTTCGGGATCATTGCTTCCATTGAACTTGGGCATGGTGAACTTTAGCTTGGCGTAGCGTTGCTCTTCATTGTGTTGGGGTCGGGGATGATGACGTCCCTGACGAGGAGGATTGTCTCCCTCAACTTGCTCTTCTCTTGGAGGATTTCCATATCTTCTCCTTGGTGAACTTGATGTTCTTGGTGAGCTTGTGGGGCTTGATGATGCACTCGAGCTTGATAGTTCCTCTCTTGAACTTCTTCGTGAAGCGCTTCTTGTTGCTCACGAGCTTGCCGGTAGCGCGTGGCTATGGCTCGACTTGAATCTTGGAGGGCACATTGCGCCTCAAGTGATTAAGCTTCACGTAGCTGTTGTTCTTGATGTTGTGCCTTGGCATCTTGTGCATCTTGGTGTAGTCGTGCTCGTTCTTCCTCTTGTTGGCGTTGGCGTTGCCGTTCTCGTGCTTGCGCAAAAGTAGCTTGGTTTTGACGGTGTCGTTGCTCTTGAGAGGCGTTGTCATGTAGAGGGTTGCAGTTTGCTTGACGGTCTTGGCGCGCGACACGTCGAAGAGTGTTCGATGTCGGTGTACTTGGGCCGGAGATGGTGTCGTCGAAGTGTCGACTCCAGCGCCTCCGTCGTGAGGAGGACGAAGTGAAAGAAGAGCGGTTGAGCAACAAAGCACGAATCTCGTCCATTCTTGCGTCATTCTCTTGTTTGTGGTCGTCGAGCTTGCGGTCGAAGAGTCGCAAGTCGGTGACGACGTTGTCGATGCGTTCGTTCATTGCTTGTTGCTCTTGATGCAAAGCTCATTGTGCACCAAAGAGGTGGCTCTTTGTGACGTAGGAGGACATGTTGTCGTCTTGCTCGATGAAGAGTGCGTTGGTAGAAGTACTTGGCCTATCCATCATTTCAAGAAAATATGTGAGTGGGAGAAAGAGAAGAACTTATACCAAATGTACCTTGACCGATGTTAAAGATGGATCAATGATCACTCAAATGTGGAATAAGGAAATAGCACAATTGGTACCAATTCTTGTCGGTTTCTCACACCTACACAAGTAAAAGCTTATGGTGGAGCTCGGTTAGGATGGTGGCACAAAATTTGATGCAATTGTTAGTGAGCTTCAAAAATGTTGGAAAAGATTCACAAATTTGCAAATGCAACAAGTAGACGAATAGCAAAATGTGGTACACGGAAACACACACGCAAATAGATAAGTGGGGTCGTGCAACCAAGGAATGAGCCAAAATGTGGAATCCACGAAAATGCTCTTGTTACACAACACTAGAGAGACGCTAGCACGATTGCACAATAGGCGGATACGAAGACTTGTGCACAGCCTACTAAGCAAAAATACAACGACTTCTATCCCAAATATGCTATATGTATGGTATTCCGATGATATGATCCAAAATGATCGAGTATGACAATCTTAATGTAGTATGATGCTATGGTTCTTGCTTAAAAGCTCTTTGCTTATCTTTCCCTTTTGCTTAAAAGCTCGTTTGGCTCTTTCTCTTTTGAGGTCTTTTCTCATGCAATGCTTCACGAACCAAGATAGCAATTGTATATGCAATGACAACTTTGTGACACAAAAGATGATACCAAGATATGTACCAAAATGATATGGTAAGTATGCAATGTGAAGTATGACCACTAATGTGCACAAGTGACGTTGTCGGCAATACTCAAAGGCTAGTCTCGGTGGGTAAGATACGCAAAATTGGGCTATGGTGGTTATCAATATAATGGCAAGAATGTATAACGATGGGATATCACGATACCAAGATGAGGTTACCGTTCTTGCTTACGGTATGGTGTCAAAATGGTGGAGTGGTCGTTGTCGATGACGCGTCCGTGGCGAAGATGAGCTGCGGTGATGTTGATGTTGAACCGTACCTAAATAGCCGAAACACAATAGGACACGGAACCGTAACTCAAATTCTCAAAGCAAAACGTGACCAAATTATCGAAATTGGTAGGGGTTAAGCGATGGTGGTGTTTGCGGGAAATGGTGGTGCTATGCGGAAGTGATGGTGGTATGCGGAAGTGAATTTGGGCACCAGAGCAAATTTTGGCGAAAGTTAGGCGGAAAACGGTGCGGTGGATGGAGATGTTGCTGTCGGGGACCGGATGTCTGGGCTCTGGATCCGTGGACGAACTCGAGGAACTCCGCGTGGAAGAGGCAAATTCGGGATATTTTGTGGATGGAAATTGGAGGAAAGATGGGGGAAAGCTAGATCTACCTGCAACACATGAAATCCGCGGATCAAATCCAACAAAACTTCATCACACTAACAAATCACAAAAATTTTGGGGGCTATTTTTGTGGGGAATTTCGAATTTAGGATAAAATCAACAAAATTAGGCTAGAAAACAAAGAGGGGAGGCTTCGAAATCGTGATCAACGTGCCTCATGATACCAAGATGATGTAGGGTGGAACCCTATACGGCCGATCTTTCGCGAAAGGAGCGGATCCCACGATGAACACGATGAACACAAAGGGAAAACACGAAGGGAAACATAAGAGAATCACTCAAACCGACGAGATTAGGTCACACATATGCTAGATCCGAGTACACATAGAGATCACACGGTCCAAATCCAACAAGGGACGATACATAGGGTAACCGGTTCTTCTCCGTGAGGAGGCCTTGAATCCGCGAGGGATCTTCCCGTGAGGGGTCTTGAATCCAAGATGGATCTTCTCCGAAGAGGCCGCGGTCTCTCTCGGTGGAGTAGATCCGGATGGATGAGCAAAGCTCTATCTCAAATGAGCTAAACCAATGCTAACCCTAGAAAGAGGGAGGAGGAGTATATATAGTCTACTGGGGCGAAGGGGTACATGGGCCTCGGCCCTACACTGTGCGCAGACAGGGGAGGTCGGATGTCCAGACGTCGGGCCGGATGTCCGGGCTTTCATGAGGGGCCGGATGTCCGGGCTTTCATGAGGGGCCGGATGTCCGGGCTGGCGGGGTCGGTCTTGATGCATTCGGGACGGAGGATGCCGGATTTCCGGGCTTGGCCGGATGTCCGGGCTGAGGCCGGATGTCCGGGGTCATGGCCGGATGTCCGGGTCCTAGAAGCTGCTCTTGACTCCTTCCGTTGGTTCTCTTCATCCGTGAACTTGGGTACTTGTCCGTCTTCACGCGCATCTTCGGAAGGGTCCTCTTCGTACCTAATCATGCACAACATTCCGGACTTAGGTAGTAGCCATGTCTCGAGTGGATCATATGTGATATCACTAAGTCACCTCGGTCTCGAGAGCTCTAGCTCTAGCTCGTGTCATAGGTCCTTTTGGCACTTGGTGAGACGACGATAGGTCCATGGGGATGACCGTAGGATGCTCCGCATCATTTCCCCCTCGGCCCAGGAACCTAGGCGCCTTCTGCAGAGGCGCCAGCCCACAAGCTACTACGTTGACGGGCCCGCCTCCACAGGCCCATCGTCGCCTGCTCCAACCCCAGCATCCCACGCACCGCAGCTGGGCAAGGCTGCACGTTTCGCCTTGCCGCCAGTCACCTTTCGTCGATCTCGCCAGCGCGTCAGCCTCGCCAGCTCGTGGACCTTGGGAGACTTCCTCGCCGCCACCACAAAGCAAACCTGCTCTGCCCTCCCCAATCCAGGACGCAAACGTGGCTGGCAGCCCCTGAACTTCTCGCCGCGACGTGGACGCTCCGCCACCACCGCGAAAGCAAAGACTGGTGCCCCACCTACCGCCGGGCGCCGCGCACAAGTCCAGCTTCTGCGCGCCTTGGGCATCATCGACATCGACCAGGTGATCTCCGCCTAAGCCATGAAGGCCTATGATGGGGTTTTTGCCGCGCCCCTCCGCATGCCGTCTTGGTGGCCATCGCCACGCTCATCGGCCGCGAGCTGCCATCCGATCCATCCATGGCGCCGACCAGCACGGTGATCACTGGCAGCCAAATCGCGACATAGCCGCTTTGCTGCGTGCCCAACCGTCGACCTTTGTCCCATGGATCACGGCCTCCGAATCATTATCTGGAACATCTGCGGCCTAAACGCCCGCGCCAGGCGTACTGCCATCCGCTCACTTGTTGTAACCTCCAGCACTACGATCGCTTGCTTCCAGGAAACAAAGATGGAGTTTATCTACTCGTCAACGGTCCTTGAGGCGTTGGGGTCAGAGTTTGACGACTACGTCTACCTCCCTGCGAGCGGCACCCGTGGCGGGATCTTGTTGGCTTGGAAGAGTCGGGACGTGTCGATCACGGAACCGATGTTCACCACCAACACTCTCCGCCTGGGTGGCGACTCCCGATGGCTCCAGCGCGCCCTGGTGGCTCACCATTTTCTACGGGCCCCAAGATGACCATGGCAAGACCGCGTTCCTTTCGGAAATCCGTGACGTGCGTGTCGCCTGCACCGGACCATGGCTCGTCTGCGACGACTTCAACCTAATCTACCGTGATGAGGATAAGAACAACGGCAACCTCAACAGACGCATGACGGGGATTTTGGCGTGTGCTCAATGACCTCGCGCTCAAGGAGGTCTACCTCAACGGCCGGTGCTGTACTTGGTCGAACGAGCAGAACCTGCCTACCTTGGTCCATCTCGATCGGGTGATGTGCTCCGCATACTGGGAGGAGCTAGACGGCGAATGCCACCTACGCTGTTTGGCGACGGTCGTCTCAGACCACTCACCTCTCATGCTTGACTGCTCGCCAATGCCTAAGGTGCATCGCCGGTTCCACTTCGAGGAGTATTGGACGCGTCTTGCCGGTTTCCAAGAGGTTGTGGCAAGCGCATGGAACTCGGTGGAGGATGCTGACCCTTTTCGGTGCTTCATGCGACGCATGCAGGCCACCGCGCAAGCTCACCAGCTAGAACGCGCGGTTGGTTGGCAACGTGCGTGACCAATTCGCGATCTCCCGCGAGCTGCTCCTCCGATTCGATGCCGCGCAGGAGCATAGGACGCTATTGTTCCATGAAGACTGGCTACATCGCTAGATAAAGCTCTCCTACTTGGGCCTTGCCTCCATTGAGCGTACGATTGCCCGTCAGTGCGCGCGCATCGCGTCTCTTAAAGACGACGACGCAAACACATCGTTCTACCATCGTCAGTGTACCTACCGCAAGCAGAAGAACTGGATCCATTCCCTCACGGTTGATGGCGCCGTGCTCACCAACCCTTGCAACATGGCAACGGCGACCTTTGAGCACTTTGACACCTTGATTGGGACTGACGTGCCCCGTGACGGCACCATCGACTTGTCACAGCTCATCGAGCCCTCATGCCTGGATGACCTTGACGCGCCCTTCAGCGAGGATGAGATCTGGCAAGCTATCAAGCCCTTGCCATCGCGCAAGGCATCCGACACCGACTGATTCACCGCGAAATTCCTTCATTCCAGCTGGCATCATCAAGCAGGACCTTCTGAACGTCTTTGAGCAAGTATATGCGCTCAGCGGACAAGGCTTCAGCTACCTTAACCAACCGCTAATCACGCTTCTCCCTAAGCGCGCTGATGCTAGCAGCCTTGGTGACTAAAGGCCCACAAGTCTCATCCATCTTGTCGCCAAGATCCTCGCCAAACTGCTGTCACTCCGCCTCACGCCCAAGCTCAATAGCCTCGTCAGCAACGTCCAGAATGCCTTTATCCCCGGACGAAGCCTTCATGACAATTTCATCTTGGCGCGTTAGTCCGCACGACTCCTACACCAACTTGGTGCCCCACGCGTGCTACTCAAGCTCTACTTGGCGCGCGCCTTCGACTCCGTCTTGTGGCCTTTCTTGTTCGGCGTACTGCGGTGCCACAGCTTCTGCAACCGCTTCCTCGACTGGATCGCCCTTCTGTTGTCGTCGGCCAGCACCAAGATTCTCCTAAACGGCGCCCTAGGACCCGCGATCTGGCACATATGTGGGCTGTGTCAAGGCGACCCCGTGTCCCCACAGCTCTTCGTCTTGGCCGTCGACACATTGGGCAGGCTCTTCCATGAGAAAATCGGCTATTTGCCACTTTCAACATGGGGCTTCGCAAAATTGCCACTCTCAACATTAACTTCGTAAAAATGCCACCTAGCTCGTGTGCACTTTGATTAACATGCCATTTTCCTAGTTTCTATTGCTTTCTTCTTTTTCTTTTTTTGGGAACTGAAAGGACCAAAGTGCCCTTAGATATTTCAACCTGATCCGATGTGTTTGTGTACTGGTTGGATGGGGATTGCTCGACTAGCTCATCCTTGTCGTCAAGTTGCTCACCGCTGTACTTCGTTGATGCTTGCCCGAGCCAGCGATGCTCTGCCTTAGCTGAACCACGCCAGGGTGAGTAATCGCAGGTGGTCGCCGTTGCTAGCGTACACCTGCGCGCGCCACCGCGGCTCTCGCCTTAGCAGGACCACTCCCGTGTGAGCAACCGCAGGTCGCCGCCGTTGCTAGCCCACGTTGCGCGCACCACCGCGGCTCGCCGCCCTAGCTTGACCATGCCCGTGTGAGCAACCGCAGGTCGACGCCGGTGCTCGCCCTTGCCGTGCCGATGCCTGCAGCTCGCCGCTGGTGCTCGTCCATGTCTGCATGGACCGGCACAACCTCGCGGATGCCTACGCGAGCAACCGCAGCTCGCCGCCAGTGCTCGCCCACTCTTGCGCGCGCCAGCGTAGCTCACCCTCCCCTTCGCGCATTGGCAGCAGCATCTGTTGGAGGAGACGGATGCCTGCCCAAGTTGTGAAGATGGAGAATGCAAGGAGACAGGAAATGGGCAGCGTCCAACGATTGAAGCAAGACGTCCAGGCAATCAGCGATGCGCCCAGCACGATATTCTTGGCGGGCAGCATGCACTCGTCTGCTTCAAGCATTCTCATCTGATTCCAAATACGTGTAGATAGCGGTAGACAGCATCAGGGGTACTTTGGCCCTTTCAGGTGCTAGAAAAAGGAAAAGAAAAACAAAAGCAATGGAAAAAGGGAAAATGGCATGTTAATCAAAGTGCACATGAGTTGGGTGGCATTTTTACAAAGCCAATGTTGAGAGTGGCAATTCTGCGAAGCCCCGTATTGAAAGTGGCAAATAGCCGATTTTCTCCTCTTCCATTGCGCCATCGAGCTTCGTGTCATGCAACAGCTCCACCCTCGCCGTGCCATACCAGCCATCTCCTATATGTAGTTGATGTAATCCTCCTCTGCCACCCCTCGCCTGGCGACATCACGGCGGTGAAGGAAATCCTGCACCTTTTTGGGCGCGTATCTGGACTCCAAGTGAACTTTCGGAAGAGTGCCGTGGCTCTGATCCGATGCGACACCGAAGATGCTGGCCATGTTGTCGAGCACCTAGGGTGCCCCATCGTTGATTTCCCGATCACCTATTTGGGCATTGCACTCACGCTGCGTTGCCCTACCACCGCCCAACTCCAGCCCGTCGTCGACAAAGTGGACGGGAAGCTGCCCTCCTGGAAGGCTTGGCTCATGAACAAGGCTGGCCGCCTGGCCTTCGTCAAAGCCGCCCTGAGCGCGACCTCCATCCACTAGCTCCTTATGCTCGCCACCAAAATAGACCCTCAAACTACCAGAAAAAATCGAGAGAATTCCTTTGGGCAGGCCGCGCTGAGGCCAATGGCGGGAACTGCCATGTTAACTGGCGGCGCGTCTGTCGGCCAATCCTGCTTGGCGGCCTTGGCGTGCACGACCTCGAGCACACTAGACTCGCCCTACGCACGCGCTGGCTATGGCTCAGCCACGCCGACGACGGGAGGGCCTGGAAGGGCCTTGACCTGCAGTTCTTGCGCGAGGAACGCGTGTTCTTCTTCGCGTCCACAACAACGACGTTCGGGAATGGCCTGCGCGCCCTCTTTTGGGAAGACCGATGGATTAACGGCCGCGCCGCCAGTGAGGTCGCGCCTCTCCTCTACGCTTGCATCCCCAAACGACGCCGCAAGTCTAGAACAGTCGCCGACGGCCTACATGAAAACCAATGGGCTACCGACATCCATGGCATGATTGGCATCCCGGAGATCGGCGAATACCTCTGCCTTTGGCACCTTGATCGCCCAAACCAACCTTAACAATGCGCCGGACAGCCTACACTGGAAGTGGACTGCGAATGGAGTGTACTTTGCCAAGTCTGCATACCTCGCCACCTTCCACGGCTCTACCCATTGCCAGGCTTGGAGGCTAACTTGGAAGTGTTGGGCGTCGCCACGGGTGCGTTTCTTCCACTAGCTTGCAAACCTTGACTGCTCCTGGACTGCTGACCGCCTCGCGCGCCGCAACCCGCCACACCCACTATGTTGTCCGCTTTGCGAGTAGGCCCCGGAGACGCTACATCACCTTCTCCTGGGATGCCCCTTCACTAGACAGGTGTGGCATGTGATCCTCTCATGGCCGCCGCCCGACAACGACGCTACACTCCACGATTGGTGGCAATCGGCAAGACAGAACACGCCCAAGCCTATGCACAAGGGTCTTGCTTCCACTGCCCTGCTCGTGCCATGGATAATTTGGAAGCATCGCAATGGTTGCGTCTTCGAGGGGGCTCGCCCTTCGGTCACCTCACTGATTGCTTCGATCAAGGCCGAGGCTGCACTTTGGTCCAAAGCCGGGGCCCTAGGCCTCCGCGGCATCCTACCACAAACCTGGGATGTTCACTAATGTTCATGTGCTTGCCTTGTAACTGTCATCCTAGGAGGATTGTACCAAACTCCCTCTTTTGAATACAATGAAACGCAAAGCTTTTGTGTTTTTTTGAAAAAAAAAACTTTGACTGGCTACTATATAGTATAAACTAGATGATGCCCCGCGCGTTGCTGCAGGAACCTTGCTAAAAGGTAAATAAATAATCGCTACGGAAACATCTTAAACTAATGGAAAGCAAATGTAAGCTTAAAGACAATTAAAAATACAAACGTATAAAAAAAGGAAAAAATGAATTGGAGTTAAAAGAATGTCATTTCTAACAAACTGTGAAAGGTGGGTGAACTCTAATGCAACAAAATAACTTACGACTAACATGAACAAATTGATGATATGGCATCATTGCATACATAGAGTAATGCAAAAAAGAGAGTAATTTATGGCTTGCATGCATTAGTTGTTTATGTGGCATGATTACATAGCTAGGAAAAATAGGTAGTGGGTTGCAGCTATTTAAAAATAGAAGATTAATTATGATGTGAGGCAAATGATTTGGCAGCCATGCATAATTGGTTGATGTGAAAGGCTTACATGCATGGAAAAAAATAGTTAGTGGGACTGTAGATTAATGACATGGCGAACATGTGTGGTTCGTTGATTTGGAAGCCTTGCATGCTTAGGAAAAATAGTTAGTGGGTTGCAACTATTTAAGAATAGGATATGTATAATTGGAGTTAGCATTGTTGTTTGTCCCGTTAGCTTGTTAGAACTTTATGTGGTACAACAGAAATAATGCTCTTGTTGTGCCTTCATTCCTTTGAGTTTGTCAACTTCTCTCGATTGATATTCAGCTTCAGAGCAATTGTAAAAAGTTTCAGTAAAATACACAAAAGAAAAATAAGTATGCTGGAAAACTTATTTCAGTATTTATCTGGACCAGAAATCTGGGAATGCTAGAAATATGGCATTAACTTGATTGTGTCCAGCAATTTCAGTGTGGAGTTTGAGACAACTACACTTATTGGCAACTCATATTTTTTCTTCAGCCAAAAGGAACTCTTCATAGCTATTAGCATTGTTGGTTCTGCCGCATCCACATTCATAAACAAGAATTACCTGCAGATACAATGGTCCGCCAAGCAGCGATGACCGTCAAGTGCATGCTACTTATGTACTACAAGAACAGCAGAGGCCGTAACTACCGTAGGCAGGTGATAAATCTCTTGTGTGTCTGTGTACTTAAACTTCTTATTTAGTGATGCTCTTTTAGTCATCATATTTATAACATCCTGTGTGTATTTTTCTCCAAAAAAATAAAAATAAAATAATCCTGTGTGTAGTGTTACACCCCCATGGAGCGTGAAGCTATACTGTTGGCATGAAATTCCCTTCTGTCCCCAAACTGCACAATCTTTGTTGTAAGAGAAATTTTGTCCATGTCCATAATAGTACTGGTCTTCCCTCAGATACCACCCTCTGTACTGGTACTTTAGTCGGCTGGTTATCCCAGATATTCCTGGAGTGCAAGTCGGGCAAGAATTGCGAGTCGACGAGTCGAGCCGAGGTTGGGACTCATAGACTAATCATGACTAGTCTAGACTACTGCTGGACTAGTCGACATGGTACTGCAGTACTCAACTTACAGTACTCAACTACTAATACCTATGTACTCCCTCTGTAAACATATATTTACAGAGGAAGTATTATATACTAGTATATATTACAGTACAATATACAATAAAATTTGAGTTGATTTAGAGGAGGATCACATCAGCATAGGAGAACAGCCAGGGGAGGAGCACAACAGCAGAGGGGTGGATCCAGGGGAGGAGCAGAACCAGCGGAGGGAGAGCGTTGTAATGCTCCTGGCCACTGCTGGTGGCGGTGGTGGGTGGCAGCGGTGGCGGCGGCCTAGTACCAGGTGCGGTGGCTCGTTGTGGAGTGAGCCTGGGAAGCTAGGGCTACAATTTTTTCCGTCCCGTGGGCTAAGCTCTCACTTATCCCTCCCAAATTGAGTCGATTGACTCAAACACCCAGATTAGTCTGGACTAGTCGATGACTAGTTGCTCCACTGTTCGACTCAACAGACTAGTCTATACGAAGAAGCTACTCAACAATCAGATTGAGAATACTAGACTAGTCTAAATAGTTGTTATACTCGTAATCATTGAAGTCGGGTGCCTAATTAACTGTAAGGGCCAAAACTGCATGCCCTCATTTCTGGCCTGTATGCCCTCCTTTCCAGCCCTTGTAGAACGTCTAGCCAATGCATGCTTCGGTTTCTACTCGATGATAGCGCTGCATGGGAAGGCCAACAAGCATGCAATAATGATGGCGATTAACCGCTAAATTCTGATTCAGTGAGGGAGGATATTTAATACGCATCTTGATCGTGGAGCCATGGTCCTGCCGACTTACAATCCCCCCGGAGGGAGTACCAAAAATCTCTACTGAATTAGTGTGCGCAGCTGCTGAATGCTTCATGTGTTCTCACAATATGTAGATTTTAGTACCACATAGTTTTTAACATTCTCACACCTAGGAATAATTGCAAGCATCTCTCACAAGTTTCTGACGGTATGCCGCTTACTGAATAATGTTGAAAATTCATCATTTGTTATTCTGCTGTTGGCTTCATCCGCTATTTGTTCTGGAGTAAGAGTAACATGGACCGAACTGTCATGTTTAGAACAACTGGTTATGGGGGCTTCATTCACACATAAATGGGATAATGCTTCCAAATGTTTGATTTTCAATCATTGTGATTTTGGTGCTATGGACGAGCCATATCTCGAATGCTAGTTAAAGTTTTTGTGTAAATTCTCTGTTATTAGAAGCTTGCAACTTCCTTTGATCCTTTGTTTAAGTACTGATGGGCTTTTACCTGGTTCTGAGGATTTTCCTATTCTTATTTTAGGGACAAATGCTAACACTTGTGGAGTACCTTCTGCTTCTATATCGTGCTTTATTGCCGACTCCTGTTTGGTACCGTTTCTTTCTGAACAAGGAATATGGGAGTCTGTTCTCATCTTTAACTACTGGGCTATACCTGACTTTCAAGTTGACTTCGGTAGTTGAGAAGGTACTTTTGCTTCTTGCTTATTGCATTTTGCATGCTGATGCAGTTGGTCAAAACCATAAAAACTTGTCTTGTGCATGTGACATTTTTACCATCTTCTCATTTTTGGCCATGTGTCCTCCAGGTTCAATCATTCTTATCTGCAGTGAAAGCATTGTCACGTAAAGATGTGCACTATGGGTCTTATGCGACAGCAGAACAGGTGAAAAGATCATTTGTTCTCAAGTGCCTGAACTAAAAATGCAGTATGCTGTGAATACTCATTACATTGAGGATACTATCGTTCCGAGAATAATGTCGATAACTCCCTGCGTTCAACTGTGTAATGACGTTCCCTAATGTTGGCGCGCTTCTTACAAGTCGTCTTTTGCAATGGCATTTTTCGAATATGCAAAGTTGGCAGTGTCATATATCGAATTAACCCAACTCTTGCTTGTTGTGATTAGTTTTTTTTCTGTCTCCTTTGTGGAGTTAAAAACGATTGCTAACAGGAGTTTCAGTGTCACTTAACTCTGGTTTATTTTTAATTGCATACTAACCTGAGGAAGTTTCTAATCCTGTGTTGCTCTTCTTATATTATTTAAAGATGACTACATCACATTATTATTTTGTTATTTACCTTCTACTCCAGTATATAAGTTCTCAGTGTCCACAATCTAGTGAATATGGATAAGATTAGTTCTCTCTGTTTTGCCATTTCAGTTAGGAGCTAAGAATTTAAAGACTGCTAATGTATCTGTGTGTTGGTGGAACTCACTGCAGGCAATTGCTGCCGGTGATATGTGTGCCATCTGCCAGGAAAAGATGCACGTTCCTGTTCTCCTTCGCTGTAAACATATTTTCTGCGAGGACTGTGTCTCTGAATGGTAACTTTCTCTTTTATTGTGCTTTATTTTGTTGGCTGAATGCGTAATCCATCTAGTTTGTTGTACAATTGATTCTTGCATTTTCTTTACATTTGGCAATGTGTTCTTGCATATTCGTTGCGCTTGAATGAACTTGCAAGGGGTATGGTTTACAGGATAATGAACCACTTTGTAACTCTTAGTACGACCAGGGGTTCTAGAGCTCATATGAGCAAGACCTTTTCATGGCAGTGCAGATGTTCTATTGATTTTGTATAATTAGGAGTGCAACGGGATTTTCTTTTCTTTCTTTTCAGTACCGTGTTTCAATGTATAGGTTTATGCCTTAATTTTACCTTTATCCATATCTGGAAATTTCAACTAATGATTGTTTTTATCTGTTTCTGTTCTAGGTTTGAGCGAGAACGAACTTGCCCTTTGTGTAGAGCATTGGTAAAGCCTGCTGACATTCGGTCATTTGGTGATGGTTCTACAAGTCTCTTCTTCCAGTTGTTTTAGAGCCCAAATGGCAAACCCTAACACATAACAATCGATCACAAGCAATTGGCTATAAGAAAAGTCCAGGTGGAAGTCCTTTGTTCTTTATGATGTGGCACCATCTTCCCTGTGTGGAATGAGGATACTGAGAATGTTTGTGAAAATTATCTCATTGCAACCATTCCGTTCATGCATATGTTCAAGCAATGGTTCGGGTCAGTTGCAGCATCTGCATAAGTTTGCAACAGAAGGAAATATAGCTGGAGGAATCTGCTCCTGCGAATCCTCAAATGCCGGACCACATCTTGCTATTGACTTGCGTAATGTAAATTTGGTAACATTTTTTTTACAAAAGTGAATGCGTTTTGGTTTAATTCGAGCTTGCAAGTTTTGCATTCTAGCAGAATTCTGTTTGAGAAAGGGGTAGAAATGTAACCTGTAAAGCTGTGATATATGAAATGTTGAGAGCCGTATACATTGTACTATTTACAAACAGTAAATATTACGAGGATCACAATGTTAACACATGTCTTGTTCTGATAATCAGATATGTTTCCGGTATTGCGTGTAATCCTGAAGCATTGGTACTCCCTCCATTTTTATATACAAGGTTACAAACTCAACCCTACATTTTTATATACAAGGTTACAAACTCAAATTACAAGTATTAAGATAAAATTTAATACATGTTTTGTAAGCCAGCTTTTCTTTTCATTTATTGGGATCATCAATACATTGCGTGCATGCAATAAAACTGGAGTAAAATACATTGTTGGTCATTGAACTCATCGTGTAAGTTCACTTTGGTCACTGTACTCAACAATACGGTCACTATATATGTGATGAGGTGATTATACGGTCATTGCAAGATTGTACAGCTCCATATCCATTCATTTTGACCGGTCAAAGAATCCACTTGGCACCGCTCTAGATCACTTTCTTTCTCTCTCTCATGCAGGGCGTACCTGCCATCGGGTGGAAGAAGGAAGTTGAACAAAAATAAAAACCCGGGACCTCAGGTTTGATGGTCGAGCAGGCTAACCAGCTACGATTAATGAGAGGAAAATCACCATTTATACATTCCTGCATTCGTGTGACAAGCATGCCGTGTTTTTTATTTTTACTTTTTGTGTGGAAGTTATTGTGATTTAAATCATAATCATGTTATGTGGCTTTGATGGTAAGGTCTTTTGGAATTTAAAGCAGTATTGATAATACAGAAATAATGCAGCCTTAGTCAACTTACCTCTCTTCACGTAGTATGTTGGGTCCCACCAGTCAGAGGGTGAAACAAACAAATTAATAAAAAAAATTAAAAGCACCAGCGGTGTATCTTCCCTCACACATCTTGATACTGCTTGTGAATACTGTTCAATTGATCCCTTTGTTCGCTCACGTACTATTTTAAGTGAATCCTTATTATAACATATACACAATACGCATGCAAGCACTCGCACACTAGCACACAACGGGCAGACACACAGTAGTTAGCACACTGCACGAACGCACCGGCGACGAAGTTGAGGCCGCAGGGTCGTACTTCAGCATCTGCACGGCAATCGTGCGCATAAGGCGAGTAGAGCGACCTAGTGTGGGTGTCATGATAATCATCATTGATGGCCATGCCATCTCACGCAGATGGAATTCGTATGCGTTGCGCTACAAGCAGCGAGAGCTCGGACTTGGCGTAGTGGTAGAGCAACGGGTCGACAACTCGGATGGCAGGGTCAACAACGGGCGGCGGACAACAGACTAGATACTGCACGAACTTGGCGGCAATAGAGGTCAGCATGCGACTTGAGTCCATGCTAGTGCGTGTGCATGCACTACAAGCTGCACGTTGCATGCGTGTGCCGCTGCTAAAGGTATAAACGCCACTAGTTAATCACAACTGGAGGTTGTTATGGCTGGTTAGCCTGTTTGCCCATAAAGCATGAGAGAGGGAGAGAGAAAACTGATCCGACAAGGTGTCAGGAGGATTCTTTGACTGGTCAAAATGGATGGATACGAAGCTATATGATCTTGTAGTGACCATATAATCACCTCATCACGTATATAGTAACCGTATTGATCGTATTCTTGAGTACAGTGATCAAAGTGAACTTATATGATAAGTACAGTGCACTTTACTCATAAAACTGAGTGAAGAAAGTAGCCGAGTGTCATTATAACTGCATGCATGTAAGTATTAAACAAGTTGCTAGTACGAGAAAACATCATTCATTTTTGCCTCGAGTACTGTTGGTGACCTTGTATAGATGTAAAATATATATTTCATAGTGGCCTTGTATAAGTAAATGGAGGAAATATATCCTCTAGTACTGAACAACTGATTTAATCATGTACTCGCAACTGTATTCATATGTGCTACTAATGATACTACAAATATTTAGATATTTGTGGGATACTAATAATGAGGCAATGTTTCCAGCAAAATTTAAATAAGAACCACAAATATTGTATTTTCACATAATCAAACATGGTCCATCGTCCAAATTAACACCCTGTTCTTTCACTGTGTGCAAATTCAGGTGGCCGACGTACATTCCAGAACCGGAATACCTCCAACTCCGATCATCTATCCCACGCATATAGTTTCAGTAGGGATCGAACCACCCATCACGCACGATCTGGCATGCACATATGCACAAGATGATCAACCGGCAACTAAATAAAGATTCCTTGAAGCTAGGCTGGTGATGTAGGGTAGAACCCTATAGGCCGATCTTTCACAAAAGGAGCGGATCCCGCGAAGAACACGAGGAACACGAGGGGGAAGACGAGGGAAATCATGAGGGGAAACACGAGAGAATCACTCAACCAACAAGAAATAGTCACATATGTGCTAGATCCTCGAGTACAAAGTGGAAGATACACGATCCAAAGTCAACAACGGACGATACACGATAACCGGTCTTCTCCGTGAGGAGGTCTTGAATCCACGGGGAGGGGGGGGGGGTCTTCCCTTAGGAAGGGGGCTTGAATCCAAAGGGATCTTCTCCGAAGAGGCCGCAGTCTCTCGCATGGAGGAGATCCGATATGGATGAGCGTAGCTCTATCTCTCAAATGAGCTAAACCAACGCTAACCCTAGAAAGTAGGTGGAGGAGGTCTATTTATAGTCTAAGCCACGAAGGGGTAAGTGAGGGGGCGGAAAGGGTACATGGGCCTCGGCCCGAAACGTTGCACGCAGGCAAGGCCCGGATGATCCGGATGGGGGTCCGGATGATCCGGCCATCGTCCGGATGATCCGGGAGGGGGCCCGGATGATCCGGCTTCACATGAGGCCTTCGAGTGTCTTCTGTTGCGAGTTATCCGGATGATCCGGAGGGGGGCCTGGATGATCCGACTGAGCCCGGATGATCCGTTCGGAGGTCCGGATGTCCGGCCTGACTCCAGCAGCCGCTCCGTCTTCTTCTCCTTTCTTCCGTCTTCTCTTCCACGCTTCCCTCACGGATGGTGTATACGTACAATTGCGCTCGCACTCCTCCTCGACATCCGTGACGTTTCGACAATACATATGCATGCACATGGAAGGAGTGTCAAGTAGTATACCATCCTCGAGAGGGTCAAGTGAGCATGTCTAAAGGAGATGATTCACCTTTGTGTGCGTGAAGTAGATGTCGCACGTGTCACTTGCCAATGGACTTTTGACATGGTGATATCCGTAGGATGCTCCGCATCATCCCCTCCCCCTTGGGAAAGATCCGACCTCGGATCGAAATCCAAATCACCATGGGAAAGAGATGGCGTCACCGTGTAGAATTGGTCGATCACCAAGTTCTCGTCATCTTGAAGCTCGAAATGGGCACTCTCCAAGGTCGCACCGTCTAGGGATTCCTTCAAAAGGAGCAAGGACAACAAACACTTGGAAAAACAAATGTGGTTAGCGTGAGTGCAAAACCAAGCATTCAAGCGGTGATTCACCCAACAAGTGTCGTCATCATGCAAATCATATGGTGTGACAAAGGATTGTGACATAGCATGTAAGTATATGAATTGAGCACAAGCAAAGATATCATGTGGAGAAGCATGTAAATGTGAGGTAGAGATGCGAATATGTTTGACAAGAGAATAGGCATCCACCTCAAGTTCATAGCAAGCATGCATAAAGCGCTCAACAAATGGTCTATGGTAAGCATAGGAAGCATTCACAACACCAAATAAAATGAAGTGTCTAAACACATGAGTCAAGTGCAAGACAATCCAAGCATAACGTGCATAGGGTGTAGTGAAGATAGTATGGCACTCAACACAATAGAAAGAGCAATTGTTCATCATGTGTGAGGCAATCAAGTTAATCACGTAGCAATCAATGGGACATGGTATATGTGAAGAAGTGACATTGTTGCAACCAAACATATGATAGGAGCAAGTAATGCAAAAATTGGATGCAACCCACAAGGCATATATATCATGATGCATGGAACGGTGAAAATGACAAGTCGAAGCAAGATCTCTAACATGTGTGCAATCAAGTGGTCCAAGATGAACAATAAGTCTCATGGTCCAAGCAACACAAGTAGTATGATCCATAATATCCATGATCATGGTTTGGGGGTTCTCAAAAGAGAAGGATATCACCTTGAAAGCATGTCCTTGTGTGTTCTTCACAATGCTGAAACGCAAGCAAAAGCGGTGTATAAGCGAGTCGGTCGCTAGTGGTTCGCTCTCAAGAGCTCGAATGGTCAACTCATGTGAGGTGGAAGTCGACACAAAGTCCAAGTATCCTACACATGCACACAATAAAACAAAGAACGTATGCGCATGGTAGAGAAACACATCACCCATCATAATGGTTCTCCTCTCTTGCACATAACCGTTAGAAGCATAAGTGCATGGATAATATGATGCAACAATGGCAATATTCGTGGCACTAGGTATATTGTGCAAAGAGGTAAGACAAGCATGCTTCATAAGGAATATGTCAAAATCTCCAAATATATGTGAGAATGCTATGGGGTCAAACTCATTATCAAGACTAAAGGCATTATTGCACTCAATACATGTCAAATCATCTAGCATGAGGGAGGCAACATATGGAGAGATATGACAAGAAGCAATAACAATCATGTGCAAAGCATGTAGATGGTTGTCATCAACCGCATGAAATAAGCAAGTATGAATCATTTGTGATGCAACAAAGCAAGCAATCATAGGAATCAAGTCGTGCAAGCTAGTAGTGCGAAGATGCAACATACTAGAGGAAATCATGGCAATCATGTCATGTGAGCAAATAAGAGGCATAGACAAACATATGACATGTCGCAAGCACGAACACAAAGCAAGATCATAGTATCATCATAGGCATGGGTCACAAAGCAAAGATGGAAATAACAAGTGATATCTCCACCAAGCTTGCAAATACACATACAAGTACTAGAATCAATTATCATGTGTAATGCAAAGCATGGGCCACAAAATGCATGTCAAAGGCATAGGAATGAGCATATCATGCAAAGTGAACATGGCAAGATGGGCATAGAATATGTAATGGACAATAACCCATAACCATGTGAGAGCTATGTAGAAGAAATGCGCGAAGACTTCGCGTGAAGAGAGTGGTGGGAAGGATAATCCATGGTATCCCAAGGCATCGTTGCTCTCTAGAGCTCGTTTTGTTAACTCATGGTATTGTGAGGTTGACAAGTAAGCATGGGTACCTACACAACAAATACACAAGCGAAAGAAATTGTGTGTGTGGTAAATGTACACATCATCCATCATGATGTGTATGTGCACGTGAGAGTTAGCACAAGATAAGCATCGCTCAAAGAAATTTGATGCATGGTATAGGAACATGTCATCCATCTTGAAAGAATAGTTGCTATGTATAACATGATGGGGGTGCAAATTGAGCATACAATTATATGGCACATCAATAGCATGTTTATTCATGGGAAGCATATGGTGCACACAAGTATTGGGATCATGCAATGGGTGGGAGTGATCACAATCTCCTAAAATATATGAGGAAACTATGGGGGTCTCCTCATGTGCAATATTTGAAACATCATATGGAGAAAATGGGCAACACCCAAAACAATGCATATCCGAAGCAAGATGGTTATGGCAGGATGCAAAGGTAGCATGTCAATATCATAACAAGAGAAACAAATGCCAATAACCATAGGCTTGTCATCTATGCCATAAGTGCATCTTGGGTTAATCTTAATGGCATATGCATAGTCACTATGAAGAGATTGCAAATATGACATGTGGTCGATCTCATGCATAGCATATGACAAGTCAAGCAGATTGGCAAACATGATGTGGCCGAGAGAATTAGCACAAGAAATCCTATGTAACATGGCATCACCACTAATAGACTCCACATGGCAATCATCATACTCATCATAAATGGGTAAATCATCGCATGGGGAAGTCACACTAGCATGAAGCATGGAAATAGGTTGATCAACATCATGCAAGCAATCAATGTCATGATATTCCACTAGTGGGACAAGAGCATCACCTTCACCTATGTTACCTTTGTCATTCCACTCACGTGGTGTAGGTGAGGTGGGTAAGACCGAATGGTGGTCAAGATCATCATTGTGATGGAACCATGTGGGGGGTGCATCATATTCCACCATGGCCATCATCTTGTCCAAAGGTAGGACGAAGTCGTCGAGAATCGGCGCGTCATCATATAAGGGACCTAGCACCAAATGAGAAGACACAATAGAGGTAGAGGTCAAGTCGTTAGTGTTAAAAGTGGCCTCACATGACCTATCAACTATCTCACTCTCTCTGTGGTGGTTCACTCACTCCCTCAAAATAGGTGCACTCAAACTCACATATGGTGGAGTCACTCATCTCACTCAAGTGGTGGGGGTTGTGGCTCTCCTCACATGTGAATTGTGGCAACACATATATGGGGCTAGTGGTGAAGTCACTCTCACTCTCAATATGGTGGCACAAGTCACTCAAGTCATCATACGTCGCCGTGGTCGATGGGAAAATCCCATGCTCAACCATCTCATTGTTGTCGCCGTGGATGAAGGCCGAAGATGGCACATCATCACTCTCGCCTCCTAAGATGGAAGCATATCCTTGCTCGTCACCATGTCGCTCGCCTCCAAAGCTCGGTCCTTGATGGTGTCCATAGTCGTAGTCGTCGCCGCACCATCTTGAAAAAGAGTCAAAGTAGACTCGGCATCGTCAATGCCACAAAGAGGGATGGCGGTGAAGTCAAACTTGGGAGCATCGTTTTGGAGCTCGTCGGGCTTGGACATCATGATGGTACTAGCCTCATGCTTGTTCTCATGGAGCTTGGTCGTCGCGAAGTGAGCTTGGGGTGGAGAAGCTTTGGCCTTCATGAGTTCTTGTTCCGCCGAGAGCACCAATGTAGTTGTCGTCGAGGGACTTGTAGTTCTCGAGGAAGATTGTCTTGGAGATGTCATTGTTCAATCCCATCATGAAGTGGAACTTCATCGAAATGGGGTCGTCCACGCCGGCTCGTCGCAAGGCAATCTTCATCTCCTTGAAGTACGCGTCGATGGACTTGGATCCTTGGGTGGTGTTCTCCAATTGGCGTAGAAGTTGTTCCGTGTAGGTTGGAGGCACAAACTCGCGCCGCAAAGTTCTCTTAGTCTTGGGCCAACTCATGTTGTAGGTCTCCGAAGGTGCGTGAAGCCACCATGTGGACGCATAGTCGTGGAAGTTCCTTGTGGCGCACTTCACTTGATCTTGGGGAGGAACTTGATGTAGCTTGAGGTAGTCGTCTATTAGGCGCTCCCACTCGAGATACTCCTCGGGTTCTTGAGTCCCATAGAAAGGAATCTTGTGGTCAGTGTCGAGGTCGTAGTAGCTCATGGAAGTCGCAGACTTGAGCTTGGGGAGCTTCTCTTGAGGCGCTTGTGGGCGAAGATGCCGTATGTCCATAGGCGAAGATGCCTTGAAGTCGCTTGGCGAATATGCCAAGGGGGATGGTGAAGTCGTTGAGCGGTTGTTGGTGTTGAGCTCTTGACCTTCACGTCCTTGTTGGTTATGGTGTCGATGCCGATGTGATCTTGCCGGAGATGGTAGCTCGGAGGCATTTGCTCTTGAGCGTCTTCTCGAAGATGAGGAAGACCTCTTGTAGGACTTGATGAGGGCCTTGATCTCCTCCATTTGAGCTTGCATCTTGGCATCGGTGGAGTTGTTCGCGGCATCGAACTCGTCGTTGTTGTTGTAGACCGGAGATGAAATGCCTTGCCTATCCATCACTCCAAGAGAAAAATGTGAGTGGTAGAAAGAGAAGAACGAATACCAGATGTACCTTGACCGAAGTTGAAAGTGGATCAATGATCACTCCAATGTGGACAAGGAAATAGCACAATTGGTACCAATTCTTGTCGGTTTCTCACACGTACACAAATAGGGCTTATGGTGGAGCTCGGTGAGGATAGTGGCACAAAAATTTGATGTAAAATGTTAGCAAGAGTCAATAATGTTGAAAAAGATTCACAAATTCGCAAGTGTAACAAGTAGACCAATAGCAATGAATGGCACACGGAAACGCACACACGGATAGATAAATGGGCTCGTGCAACCAAGGATGAGCATAAAATGTGGAATCCACGAAAAACGCTCGTGTTGCACAACTCAAGAGAGATGCTAGCACGATTGCTCAATAGGCGGATATGACACTTGTGCACAACCTATAAGATGCAAAATGTATCGACTTTCTATCCCAAGTATGCTATATATGTATGATGTTCCGATGGTATGATCCAAGATGATGGGATATGACAATCTTATGTGCAATGTGGGATGATGTTATGGCACTTGCTTACAAACTCTTTGTTCACTCTTTTTCTTTGCTTAAAAGCTTTATTCTTTTTTTGTAATGCCATAATGCGAAATGCACAAACCAAGATAGCAATTGGGTATATACGGGAACAATCTTGTGGCACAAGGGATGATATGATACCAAAATGATATGGTATGCATGCAATGGGAGGTGTAGATCACTGATGTGCACAAGTAACGTTGCCGGCAATACTCAAATGGCTAGTCTCGATAGGCAAGTGACGCAAAATGGGCTAGGGGTTAACAATGCAATTGCAAGGGGAATATACAATGGTGTCGTCGAGGTTACTGTACGTGGCGATGATGAGAGGCGGTGTTGTCGATGTTGACCCGTTCCTAATTAGCCGAAACACCTTAGGAAACGGAAAAACCACAACTCAAAATCTCAAGGACAAAAGTCAAATGGTGGTAGCGAAAAGCGGTGGTGTTGCACTAGGAAATGCGGAAGTGGAGGTTATGGTGGTGGACTATACACGGTGTCGGAGTTGAAAGCACGGTCCCTAAGTAGCCGAAACACCTTAGGAGACACAACTCACAACACAAACAAAATTGGGTTAAGTTGAGGTGGCGGGAGTGTATGGTGGGCAAGGTTATGCGGAAGTGGTGGTGGTCGATGAAGAAGCAACCGTCCCTAAGTAGCCAAAACACTTTAGGAGACTCAAGTCACAACTCAAACAACCACATATACAATGGGGATCGAAATGGGTTAGGTTGCGGAAGTCGGTGATGGTGTAGCAGATGATATGGTGGAGGGCCTAGGAAAACATGCCAAATTTCAGAAAATTTGATGGAGTCAAATGATGGTGGTGTTATTTTTGTGAGAAGGAGAATGTCAAGAGCTTCAAAACGAGCTAAAGAACGTCAAAAACGGACTCCGGATGAATTAGATATGGCCAAAACAAAAATTCAGCCGAGTCAATGTCAGGGTTACCCGGACATCCGGGAGTAGGTCTGGATGATCCGGGTTCGTCAACCGGATTTCTGTCGTGTGGGGCGTCCGGACATCCGGGAGATGGTCCAGCTGATCCGGGTGGATCCGGGAGCACTTCCGGATGATCCGGGCAGGTCAAACTGCTCGGGATTTTCTCCCGGGAACGAATTTTTGGGCGGAAATGGGGGATTTTCGGGGGAAAATTAAGGAGATTTCGTGGATGGAAGGTGGGGAAACTTGGGGAGATGCTAGATCCACTCGAAACCAAGCAAATCCATGGATCAAAATCAACAAAACATCATCAAACCAACAAATCACAAAAAATTTTGGGGTTGTTTTTGGTGGGGATTTTCGAATTTAGGACGAAATCAAGCAAAAGAAGGCTAGAAAACGGTGTGGGAGGCTCCGAAATCGTGATCAACCTTGCTCATGATACCAAGATGATGTAGGGTAGAACCCTATAGGCCGATCTTCACGAAAGGAGCGGATCCCGCGAAGAACACGAGGGGGAAATCACGAGGGGAAACACGAGAGAATCACTCAACCAACAAGAAATAGTCACACATGTGCTAGATCCTCGAGTACAAAGGGGAAGATACACGATCCAAAGTCAACAACGGACGATACACGGTAACCGGTCTTCTCCGTGAGGAGGTCTTGAATCCACGGGGGGATATTCCCTTAGAAAGGGGGCTTGAATCCAAAGGGATATTCTCCGAAGAGGCCGCAGTCTCTCGCACGGAGGAGATCCGATATGGATGAGCGTAACTCTATCTCTCAAATGAGCTAAACCAACGCTAACCCTAGAAAGGAGGTGGAGGAGGTCTATTTATAGTCTAAGCCACTAAGGGGTAAGTGAGGGGGCGGAGAGGGTACATGGGCCTCGGCCCGAAACGTTGCACGCAGGCAAGGCCCGGATGATCCTGATGGGGGTCCGGATGATCCGGGAGGGGGACCAGATGATCCGGCTTCACATGAGGCCTTCGGGTGTCTTCTGTTGCGAGTTATCCGGATGATCCGGACGGAGGTCCGGACATCCGGCCTGACTCCAGCAGCCGCTCCGTCTTCTTCTTCTCCTTTCTTCCGTCTTCTCTTCCACGCTTCCCTCGCGGATGGTATAGACGTACACTTGCGCTCGCACTCCTCCTCGACATCCGTGATGTTTCGACAATACCTATGCATGCACACAGAAGGAGTGTCAAGTAGTCCTTGAGAGGGTTAAGTGAGCACGTGTAAAGAAGATGATTCACCTTTGTGTGTGTGAAGTAGATGTCGCATGTGTCACTTGCCAAATGGACTTTTGACATGGTGATGTCCGCAGGATGCTCCGCATCAGCTGGGATCGATAACGCACACATGCATGATGTGGTTGGATGAACGGCTATCTAAAATTGCATTTTTCCGCCAATTGTTAATAATGTAAGTACACCATATATGTGTGTGTATACAAAAGTGGAATGCCAGGATCCTATAATATGCCAAAGCGTGACGCCAATGGCGCGATGTGCCCCCTAAAGCTAACCATGCATCGCCCTGTCCTCTGGTGACACCGATGGCGCGATGTGCCCCCTAAAGCTAACCATGCATCGCCCTGTCCTCTGGTGTCGCCGTCCTGCTGCACTACCTAGCTACTCAAACTAAAACTCAAACTCACGGCTGATTACAGATCAAGAAGGACGCAGAGCACAATGCAAGTGGCCGGTAGACCATAGCATCATACTACATTAAGATTGTCATACTCGATCATCTTGGATCATATCATTGGAATACTGTGACACCCTCGATTTGGCCATATGTGTACGCAAATGTGTATGATCAAGATCAAGGACTCACGAGAAGATATCACAACACAACTCTAGACACAAATAAAATAGTACAAGCTTTATATTACAAGCCAGGGGCCTCGAAGGCTCGAATACAAATGCTCGAAGACACAAGAGTCAACGGAAGCAATAATATCTGAGTACAGACATAAGTTAAACAAGATTGCCTTAAGAAGGCTAGCACAAATTAGCAACGATCGGAAAGGCAAGGCCTCCTGCCTGGGACCTCCTAACTACTCCTCTAAGCCAAACTCCACGTAGAAACATCCTCGGGATCCTCTGGCTCCTGGAATCCATCATCTGGTTGCGACATCCGAGAAGAAAGGAAAAGGGGGGAAAAGAGGGAGCAAAACAACCGTGAGTACTCATCCAAAGTACTCGCAAGCAAGGATCTACACTACATATGCATTGGTATCAATAAAATGGGTAGATATGTGGACTGAACTGCAGAATGCCAGAATAAGAGGCGGATAGCTAGTCCTACTGAAGACTACGCTTCTGGCAGCCTCCATCTTGAAGCGTATAAAAGAGAGTAGATGGTAAGTTCACCAAGTATCATCGCATAGCATAATCCTACCTGACGATACTCTCCTCATTGCCCTGTTAGAGAGCGATCACCGGGTTGTATCTGGAACTTGGAAGAGTGTGTTTTATTAAGTATCCGGTTCTAGTTGTCATAAGGTCAAGGTACAACTCCGGGTCGTCCTTTTACCGAGGGACGCGGCTATTCGAATAGATAAACTTCCCTGCAAGGGTGCACCACATTTCTCAACACGCTCAATCCCTCTGGCCGGACACACTTTCCTGGGTCATGCCCGGCCTCGGAAGATCAACATGTCGCAGCCCTACCTAGGCACAACAAAGAGGTCAGCACGCCAATCTAACTCCTATGCACACAGGGGTCTGGGCCCATCGCCCATTGCACACCTGCACGTTGCGTACGCGGCCGGTGAGAAGACCTAGCAACCTCCATTACAAAGGAAGTTGCGTTACGCGGTCCAACCCGGCACGCGCCGCTGAGTCGCAGACGTCAAGAAGGCTTCGGCTGATACGACGACGTCGACTGCCCATAACTGTTCCCGCGTAGTTAGTTAGTGCGTATAGGCCAGTGGCCAGACTCAGATCAAATACCAAGATATTGTTAAGCGTGTTATTTTGAAGTAACCGCGGACGCCGACCAGAGCCAGGCCCACCTCTCTCCTAGGTGGTGTCAACCTGCCCTGTCGCTCCGCCACAAAGTAGCCATCAGGGTGAAGGAAATATGCCCTAGAGGCAATAATAAAGTTGTTATTTATATTTCCTTATATCATGATAAGTGTTTATTATTCATGCTAGAATTATATTAACCGAAAACTTAGTATATGTGTGAATACATAGACAAATAGAGTGTCACTAGTTTGCCTCTACTTGACTAGCTCATTGAATCAATGATGGTTATGTTTGCTAACCATAGACATGAGTTGTCATTTGATTAACGGGATCACATCATTAGAGAATGATGTGATTGACTTGACCCATCCATTAGTTTAGTTTGTTGCTATTGCTTTCTTCATGACTTATACATGTTCCTATGACTATGAGATTATGCAACTCCCGAGTACCGGAGGAACACTTTGTGTGCTACCAAACGTCACAACGTAACTGGGTGATTATAAAGGTGCTCTATAGGTGTCTACGATGGTACTTGTTGAGTTGGCATAGATCGAGATTAGGATTTGTCACTCTGATTGTCGGAGAGGTATCTCTGGGCCCTCTCGGTAATGCACATCACTATAAGCCTTGCAAGCATTGTGACTAATGAGTTAGTTGCGTGATGATGCATTACGGAACGAGTAAAGAGACTTGCCGGTAACGAGATTGAACTAGGTATGAGATACCGACGATCGAATCTCGGGCAAGTAACATACCGATGACAAAGGGAACAACGTATACCGTTATGCGGTTTGACCGATAAAGATCTTCGTAGAATATGTAGGAGCCAATATGAGCATCCAGGTTCCGCTATTGGTTATTGACCGGAGACTAGTCTCGGTCATGTCTACATAGTTCTCGAACCCGTCGGGTCCGCACGCTTAAAGTTTGGTGACGATCGGTAATATGAGTTTATGTGTTTTGATGTACCGAAGGTAGTTCAGAATCCTGGATATGATCACGGACATGACGAGGAGTCTCGAAATGGTCGGTACATAAAGATTGATATATTGGAAGCCTATATTTGGACATCGGAATAGTTTCGGGTGAAATCGGGATTTTACCGGAGTACCGGAAGGTTACCGGAACCCCCCGGTAAATGTATGGGCGTTATTGGGCCATAGTGGAGAGAGAGAGAGATAGGAGACCAGGGCAGGCCGCACGCCCCCTCCCCCTCTGGTCCGAATTGGACTAGGAGGGGGGGCGCCCCCCTTTCCTTCCTCCGTCTCTCCCCCTTCCTTCTCTCCTAGTCCAACTAGGAAGGGGGGGGGATCCTACTCCCGGTGGGAGTAGGACTCCTCCTGGCGCGCCCTGCTAGGGCCGGCCGGCCTCCCCCCTTGCTCCTTTATATACGGGGGCAGGGGCACCCCAAGACACACAAGTTGATCAATTGATCTTTTAGCCGTGTGCGGTGCCCCCCTCCACCATAATCCACCTCAGTCATATCATAGCGGTGCTTAGGCAAAGCCCTGCGTTAGTAGCATCATCATCACCGTCATCACGCCGTCGTGCTGATGGAACTCTCTCTTGAAGCTCTGCTGGATCGGAGTTCGTGGGACGTCACCGAGCTGAACGTGTGCTGAACTCGGAGGTGCTGTACGTTCGGTACTTGGATCGGTCGGATCGTGAAGACGTACGACTACATCAACCGCGTTCTCATAATGCTTCCACTTATGGTCTACGAGGGTACGTGGAATACACTCTCCCCTCTCATTGCTATACATCAACATGATCTTGCGTGTGCGTAGGAAATTTGTGAAATTACCGCGTTCCCCAACACAGGGGGCTGTCGGGAACCCAGACCCATCACTACCTGGATAGAACCACCTGCCCCTTCAGCCCCCATCTCCGAACAGTAACATAAGTAATATAATAGTATAGTATAGTGTATATCTGTGATCACCTCCCGAGTGATCACGGCCCAGTAATATAGCATGGCAGACGGACAAGAGTGTAGGGTCACCGATGATAAACTAGCATCCTATGCTAAGCATTTAGGATTGCAGGTAAAGGTATCAACAATTGTAGCAACAATGACAGGCTATGCATCAAGATAGGATTAATGAAAAGCGTAACATGCTACACTTCTCTAATGCAAGCAGTAGAGAGAAGAATAGGCAATATCTGGTGATCAAGGGGGGGCTTGCCTGGTTGCTCTGGCAAGAAGGGTTCATCGTCGATGTAGTCGATCACAGGGGTACCGACAGCGGTCTCGGGGTCTACCGGAAAGAAGTAACGGAGGGGAACACAATAAATAACAGAGCAATCAAAGCATCACAAAAGCATAACATGGCAATACGCGGTGCTAGAGGTGACCTAATGCAATACTAGGTGATACCGGCAAAGGGGCGAAACATCTAGGAAAGTATTTCCAGTGTTTCACATTTTTGGATAGACGGACCGGAGGGGAAAATTTGCATGTTTGCTATGCTAGGGATGCATGGCGGGTGAACGGGCTGCATATTCGGATTCATCTCGTCCTTCTGAGCAACTTTCATGTACAAAGTTTTTCCATCTGAGCTACGCTTTTTTTAATGATTTTTCAAAGTTTTAAAGTTTTTCTGAAATTATTTATTAATTTGAATTAAATAAGAAAAAGCTATGTGTACCCAGTGGCAGTCTAGCCCCAGAGGCTAACATGTGGGCCCGTTGACTGCTGAGTCAGCATTCAATGTTTGACTAGTCAGACTATGAACAGTGCCATTGGCCCCACCTGTAAGTGACTCAGTGTATATTTTAAACTAAAACCTTTTTTTAATTTAATACTAATGGCCTTGGTCCCATTGTCATTGTCTACTTGGGGGGGGGGGGGGGTTAGCACTAAAAGGGGATTAGCCCCTTAATCCACAAGGGGCCGACCTCCATTACAGAAGGCCAAGCGGCCTCGCCAAGCACGCACGCCTACGTGCACACTGGCGCTTAGCGGCTGCGGCCAGGAACAGCCGGCCGGGGCCTTGGGGAGGCGCGAAGGCAGGGCTCCCACGGAGAGCGGCGCGTGGGGAGGCACTGGCGGCCACGGCGGTTGCAGCAGGCATCGGCGGCAGGAAAAATCGACAGCAGTGGGCAAGAGCGGGGGCGGGCGCGGCCGGCCGGAGGAGGGGCACCGGCGAGCAGGAAGCAGCGGGGCGGCTGAGGGCATGCGAAGCCAGGGCGCGAGCGGCCTGCGGGTAGCGCCCCGGCCGGCGGGGAGCGGCGCTAGGCGACGGGGATTGGTAACGGCGCAGCTGGGGCGCGGGTCGGGCGAGCGAATGGGCGTCGTGAGCACGAGAAGGGAGGCAAACACGGGCGGAGGAGGCGTGTGGGTACGGCGGCCGCCGGCGGTTGAGGCGTGCTAGCGGACGGTGGTGGGGCCAGCGAAGCGTGTCGTGAGCGCGAGAGGGCGAACACGGTTACACGGGACACGGGGAGCAGCAACAGCAATGGAGCAGCGGCAACAACAGCAAAAAGCAACAACGGCAAAGCATCAGTAGAAAACTGCGGCTAGGCATTAGCAGGTGCAAGTAGTAGTGCAGAGCAGCATCAGTACAAGGTGTAGCGGGAACGAGTGGTAGTAGTAGCGAACGGACATGGCTGCGACGCGCGTACATGGACGCATAGCTATGGTGGCAACTACGGTGAAGGCTGTGCTTACAGATCGAAGGGGATAAGTAGGGGAATCGGTCGAGGGCCTCACCGCGAAGCTCGTGGGCGTGTTCGGGGAGGCCGGGGCGGTTCGGTGGTGGAGGACTCGACGGCGACGACCGGCGGCAAAAGTTGAAGAAGGCGGTCGATTTGGTCGAGGTGGGTGCTCCGAGCTCGAGTTGATCCGCGTAGGGGAAGTAGGGGAGGCTGGTGGAGCTCCTGGTGCAAGCTCGGCCGGAGGGGACGGCAGCGGCCGCGGAGACGATGAGGCAGCGACAACGGCAACACCTTGGACACTGTGAATCAGGAGAGGGAATGGACGAGGGGAAGAATAGAGCTAGGGTTTCGGGAGGGTGCGCTGGCGACGTCTTAACCAAGGGGGGCGAACCACGGGATGGACGACGCGTGTGCATCGATGACTTGAACAAGCGCTCTGCCTCCAGCGCGATGGGGATGAACAGGAGGTTGAAGGAGACTAGAGGTGGGCTGGGCTAGCTACTGGCCCTTTGGGCTTTAGGTGTACAGTAGTTAGGTATCCCCCATTTGTTTATTTTTCTATTTCTATTTATTCTCTGATTTCTTTTATTTACCACAGTTCTGCACTTCCTTAAAATACCAATTGAGTTTTATTCATCATGAAACTTGTCACTTAAATACTTCACAATATTTTGGGATGACATCCAAAGTTTGAGGTCAATTGGAATTGTATAAATATTTGCTTATTTTGAAAAGGCTATTTTATTTGTCGTTGGACCACTTTATAAATTCAAAGGGGTTAATTGGTGGGTCAAATAAGGTTGGGTTCAACATGACAAATGATCAGGGGAATTATTGAACAATGCAAACATTTTAGTTTTAAAGTTTGAAAACTTTTACCGTTTGACTTTATTTTAAATTTGAATTTGATTCGTCCTGAACCATCGCGAGACCCACAACAGTAATCCTGGTGACATGGCCTCATTAGTAGATGGTTATTGTAGCTTAATTATCCGGACGTCACAATTCTCCTCCACTACAAGAAATCTCGTCCTGAGATTTAAGAGGTAGTGTAAGGGGGAAAGGTTTGGTAACGAATCTAGCGGGTCTTCTCGGTCTTGCTTGCTCTTCTGAAAGAAGTTGATCCCTATGGTTGATGCCTTTAGCCCTCTGCTTCAGAGTATCGTGACAAAGTTGCCATTCTTCCTTCAGGCTCGCAGATACCAAAGCAGAGAAGTACGGGCTAAAACTTATAACATTGGCGAACTAGTTCTACGCTTGCCGGATAAGAAAAAGAACAAGCTCGAGCCCAAATGGGAAGGTCCCTTCATTATTGACCAAGTTCTGACCGGTGGAGCGTATCGTCTGCGGGATGCATCGACTAATCGACTCGAGCCGAACCCATGGAACGTGGCCAGGCTCCAAAGATTCTACACCTAGCGCCGGACTCTATGTTCGTCTCCTTTCTCTGTCCATTTTTTGCATATACATTATCTGTCTTGTTTTTCTTTCTTTCTTTCTTTTATTCTTTCTCTAGGCCTTCAAGGGCCAACTTGTGCCTCGCTTGCACATTATAGATGCGCTAGCCGCGCTCATCATACCTGGGGGCTTCTTTCATAGAAGCTTAATTATTTATCTGGGCCTCATGCCCCGCACATGTGTTATACTTCCGCATGTACCTTTTTTCGCCATTATATGCATCGATATGACTTAAGTTTTGGCCAAGCTGGGTTGCCTGGCTCTTGTATTTATGCCCTACGTTCCCATCATTTCGGCTAGGGCATAAGGGGAGCACCTCTGCGATTGTTACCGCCGGGTCAGCCGGATGTGTACCTCAAACTGGGTGAAGCCGAAAGCTAGCGTTCTTAAGGGAATATTCAGTCGGTGAAGAAAAGATGATTTTTATTTATTTTCCATATGTGCCCCCAGATGTTTTTTCCTGCGTTTCTTATCGCAGTCCGGACATGCATTTTAGGGCATGCGTACCCAGGGAAAGGAACCCTTAGCGGAACTATTCTCCCTGGAAGATGTTTCTTACTACCCATGTAATATAACATAACTAGTTGGGCACTTGTCTGTTCAAGCACTAATGACCCCTACGCCTGGTCTCCACGCGTACCCCCGTTCTTATATATCTGAGCGGGTATTCGGATACACTCCGGACTATCGGGTCCCGAGGTTGAAGCGAAAAGGTCCGCCATGACAAATGATCTACAATCCGGCTAGAAGGCATTATACATGTCATTTTAATTACATAGGCATGCAGACTGACTAAATTCCTCTTCTATACCATCCGACAGGCGGTCTAGCCTACAATCCTGTTGGCAATACTTTGCGGCTAATTCTACTTGCCCATAAACTAAGCTAACGGGGATCTCTTTTCCGTCGGGCCCCACAGGTCCGACCTCGGCCATGTTATTTGGGTCAGCCTTGGTATACCGCATCTTCACCATGGCCAGGCTTCCCTGGCACCTTGACGGCAGGGCGATATCTTCCATAATCGGAAGCGCCGCTATGCTCCCTTGAGCTTCTCCGTAAGCTCTACAACGCCTTCTGGCAGGGAGACGGATGGCCACAAGGCCTGGGCAACACCTTGCATCACCTGCCGAACTTGTTCGTGCAGTTGTGAGAGCTCGGATAGAAGATCACCCGCAGACTCGGGCATTTCCTCTGCGGGACGACCCGTCAGCATACCTACAGAGATAATGCTGTTAGTCGGCTTCTTCGCCGAACTCCTTCAAAAGGATTCGTTCAAGCACTTACTGAAAATGCCGCGTTGAAGCCGCTTATTCTCCTTCTCGGAGTTTGCAAGCTGGGCTCGAACGTCTTTCAGTTCCACGCTCAGCTTGGTATTGGCGTCTTGGAGATTGTTTTCCTCCCGCCTGACCTCAGTCAGCACGCGTTCGCCAGCCTTTAGCTGTCGCACGACATGCTGGTCCTCCGGATTTTCTCCGGATTCATCTACAACATCTATTGTTAGATCTGCAGTCACGCCACACACTATATGGTAACCATCATTCTTTAAAGTAAATGTTATCAGCGGGGGACTTTTTCGGTTCCTTCAATGCGGCAACAGCGGCCGCAGTTGGGTCTTGCATTCCTCCAGCTCCTGTGACAGCCTAGTATTCTTCTCTGTAAGAACCTGCACAATAAAGATGATCCTTAAATCAGTTCTACTAACTGTTTCAAGTCTCAGGGGCTACCGATACATATAATCGTCAGATTTACTTACCCGTACATCCTTTACATACTGATCCGTGGCTCTGGCTAGACCATCTTGAGCAACACGGAGGTACGCCTCTCCAGAATTGAAGGCATCAAATGCCTCTGGTGAGAAACAAGCGTCGCGGAGTACGGCCCGGCGGTGCCTATGATTCACGGCGCTTTCCACTTCTGAATTTGTGGCGGATAATATATCTGCATCCTCTGTAGGGGGATTATCCGGCGCTCGCCCCATATCGGCTTCCGCCTCTATGTCCGGTCCTGGCGCCCGACTGGTGGAAGCGTGATTAGCAACATCGCCGGACATATTCCGGCGAGCGTTTTTTCTGTTAAAGAAACACGGGCGTCATTACATTTCGAGAAAGACGACAACCACGGAGCGGGGTTTCTGTTATACCTTTGCGCCGGCGTCTCTGTCCTGACCGCCTTCCTTTTTGGCCTGCCCGGCCTTGGTGCCTCTTGTTGGTGAGTTGCTGCGGGTTCGACAGGGCGTCCTGAGTGCCTTCCCTGTAAAAACGCCATATGTATATGGTAGGTGAAGTGTCTAAAAGGGGATCCTAGTTTTTGGAGTTGGGATTTTTGGTTTTTCTTACGTGCGATGCAGGAAGCAGTCCGGGATAGTCGGCCGTAATGGCCACCATGGCATCATCGCAGCTTAACTGATAGAACTGCCAGTCTATCAACTCCACGAATATGACCGGATCTTCTTCGAGTCCGGAGTCGAGGGCCCGGTTAGGGTCCTCCGGTTGTGGAGAGGGGTTGCTGACCTCCTTTATGGCTTTTCACAGTTCCTGCCGCAAAATGGCAAGGTGAATACTTATGACAAAGAATGCGGGAAGAATGGGAGTAAGGGGATATAACTTACCCAGCTTGGAGGATTGTACATGGAGAATCCATCCCGTGGCTTGATGCGGATGAACTCCTCTTCCTCTCCCTTGAACAATTCGGACAGAATTTTTGCTAAAGCGACAGCATTGTCCGGACCCTTACGCCCGCAGCGGGTGGCATCATCCGCCCCGTTAAAACACCACAAGGGGTGCCCACGATATTGAAGTGGTTGCACTCCCCGCATTATGCAAATCGACATAACTTCGATTACTGTCAATCCTGATTGAGCCAGTGCTTTAATCCGGTTCATCAGGTAAAGGACTTCTCCATTGTCTTCCTCCCGGGGGCTCTGTGGGCGCCAACTTCAGTGTTTCTTCAGAGGAGCATTGCTGAATTCATGAGGATCCCGCCGAACAGGGTCCGGAAGGGGAACATCCTCCATATAAAAGCATTCCGAAGGCCAGTCTTCGGACGACTTCTTCGGGGTACCGGACAAGTATCCGGTTCCGGTGATGCGCCATATTTCGGCCCCGCCCACTTGATAAAGTGACCCCCTCTGTGTGCGAGGGACGAGGCAAAATAGCCTTTTCCACAGCTCGAAATGAGCCTCGCAGCCCAGGAACAACCCGTAGAGAGCGACATAGTCGGCGATGTGTAGAATGGAGGTAGGGGTGAAATTGTGTAATTGGAGGCCGTAGAATTTCAGGAGCCCACGGAGGAATGGATGAATTGGAAATCTGAGTCCCCTTAATAAATAAGGAACGAGGCAGACCCGCTCCCCTTTAGAGGGACTGGGAAAGCTCTCCGCTTGCTCCCCGCCATTGTAGGTGGCAAGCCCGGCTCGAACGGGCACCATGTATGCTGGAGGGAGAAATCCCTTAGTCTGCAGTTCGATTAATCGACTGTGTGGGACTGAACACCTTTCCTAATCACCGGGCTTAGGGCTACGGGGGCGGGAGGAGCTGCGGAGGTCGGCCATGCTGGAATGGATCTTTCCGAAGCGCGCTCTGATGGATTCTCGCTGGGGGAGGATGGTATGGATCGGATCCGAGAATCCCCATCCTTTTAATAGACAATTTATTTATCTGGCTAGGGGGGCAAATGTAAAAACACCCTGGCGCCTCATATTCATTCGACGCGTGGGAGATAGCCCTTATTGGGCGCAGAATCCAAGAGGTCCAAACATTTATGGGACCGAACACTGCTTTACAAACGTTCGAAATATGGAGAAGAACCCGCCTTGCAATGCCGAAGACAACACTGCGTGCCGGACTCATCGTCATTGAAGCCTGGTTCGGGGGCTACTGAGGGAGTCCTGGATTAGGGGGTATCCGGACAGCCGGATTATATCCTCTGGCCGGACTGTTGGACTATGAAGATACAAGATTGAAGACTTCGTCTCATGTCCGGATGGGACTCTACTTGGCGACTGGCATGGAAGGCAAGCTAGGCAATACGGATATGTATATCTCCTCCTTTGTAACCGACCTTGTGTAACCCTAGCCCCCTCCGGTGTCTATATAAACCGGAGTGTTTTAGTCCGTAGGACAACATACAATCATACCATAGGCTAGCTTTTAGGGTTTAGCCTCTCCGATCTCGTGGTAGATCAACTCTTGTAATACTCGTATCATCAAGAATAAATCAAGCAAGACATAGGGTTTTACCTCCATCAAGAGGGCCCAAACCTGGGTAAAACATCGTGTCCCCAGCCTCCTGTTACCATTCGCCTTAGACGCACAGTTCGGGACCCCCTACCCGAGATCCGCCAGTTTTGACACCGGCACAGGGGCTTCGCCAAAATTTAAAATTGTAGACTTCCATGGCTAAGTGAGAGTGATAAAGTATTATAGTCCGATTGCCTGGTTCGTTGCGCTGAACACCTTCCTTGAAGGACCCAAAATTGGGGTAAAGAGTGCTCAAGTTTATCCCGAACACCCCAGTACTAGTTACATGGGGGCAGAAGCCGACGACTGGCCAACTCTTAGATTTTATAAACAGCCGCACATAAGGTAATATTTTAAATTAAAAAGCGCCGCATGGCGCAAATGAACTCGTTTCATATTACAGGATCACATGAGCATGTTCATTCAAAAATTACATCCTTGGCACACTCATCCGCCACAAGGCGGGAACCCTTCAGGACACTCTCATAGTACATCTCGGGGTGGCGATGCTCCTTGCCCTCCGGCAGCCCCGCCTTCACCAGCTTCACGGCGTCCAGCTTCGCCCAGTGCACCTTCGCCCGGGCAAAAGCCCTGCGCGCACCCTCGATGCAGACGGACCGCTTTATGACTTCAAGCAGTGGGCAGGCTTCCACAAGCCGCCTCACCAGACCGAAGTAGCTGCTGGACAGGGGCTCGCCAGGCCACATCCGTACTATAAGGCCCCTCATGGCCTGTTCGGCCGCCTTGTGAAGCTTGACCAATTGCTTCAGCTGGTCGCTCAAAGGCATCGGGTGTTCGGTCCCAGTATACTGAGACCAGAACAACTTCTCCGTCGAGCTTCCCTCCTTAGCCCGGTAAAACTCCACGGCATCCAGTACACTGCGGGGAAGATCTGCGAACGCTCCTGGAGAGCTCCGAACTCGGGTAAGAAAAAGGAAAGTTTCCTTCACATGCTTGCTTTGCATAATGAATGCCTTACCCGCTGCTATTTTCTTCGCCGCCTCAATTTCCTGGAGGGCCTTGTGGGCTTCAGCCTTGGCACTCTGGGCACTTTCAAGCGCCTGTGCGAGCTCGGACTCTTGCGTCTTAGAGTCAAGCTCCAAGGACTCGTGTTTTTTGGCGAGAGCCTCGAGCTCTTGCTGCACCTCACCCACTCGGGCTTCTTGCTTCTCCCGCTCGATGGCCGCTTTGTCTTCGGCCTCGGACATCACCTTCTTCAGGGTCGCCACCTCGGTCGTGGTCCCTAGCAAATTCATGATGATCCTATTATTTTGCAACCGAACTTCTTTTCCAAAGCGTAGATAAGGTATTGCTTACCTTTGCTCTCCTTGAGCTGCCTCTTGGTTAGGCCAAGCTCGTTCCCGGACCGCTCCAGGTCCTGCCTCAGTGCAGTAACCTCCGCAGTACGTGCGGTAGTGGCCAGCAGGGAAGCCTACACTTACACATAGACATATTCTTATTAGACTCCTGACTCATCATTTGATCCTCTATTCGGCCTTTCTTCTCGAACACCGAACAGAGCATCAGGGGCTACTATCTATGCGGTAACATTTTCTTATATATGTTTTGATTGCTTACCTCAAAGCCTGTTAGGAGGCTGGCGCAAGCTTTGGTCAGCCCGTTTTAGCAGACTGAAGCTTCTTGACCACCGCACTCATGATAGTGCGGTGCTCTTCGTCGATGGAAGCGCTGCGAAGCGCTTCCAGCAAGTTGTCCGGTGCCTCTGGATGGACAGAGGACACCGACATGGGTGGTTGGCCCCCCTTAAAGGGGTACCGCCTGCCGGAGTCCGGAGCCATCGAAGGTTCCGGCGCAGTGTTTGGCTGGAGGCCGAACTCGGAGCCCGTAGGAGCGTCGCTCCCTTGGTACCCAGGGTCCGGGAAGTCGCCTCGAGGCGCCCCCAGGACCACCTCCCCTTGGCTTGGTGCCTTTTGAGACAACACCTCGGCGTTGTCCGTAGGGCGAGGAGTGGAGGCGGTCGGAAGAGAACCGCTGTTCATATCCGACGAGTCCAACGAACCGCTCGATGAAGTTACGTCGAGATGAGCTCGGGACGGACTACATAATCATGTCCGGCATGAGAAGAAGCAGTGCAGTAAAACATACCACGAATTACTATGGTGTCCGGAAACTTACGACTTCGCCAGGGGCTTGACCCTGGGTAGCCACTCGTCGCCGCTGTAGGCAGCCGTTGTGGAGCAGTCCAGAGGGAGGGTCTTGCCCTTCTTGGACCCTTCGGCCTCCCCGGTTGGGTCGGCCTTCCTTTTCTTGTCTCCCCCGGCTGGGGGGGGGGACTTTCCTCTTCCTCCTCATTTTTGTGGGAGGAGGGTGCGTCAGAGTTATCAGACGATGAGTCCGATACAACCTTGCGCCGGAGACCTGTAACACCCCGGATGTAATTTACCTTATATGTACTCCAACTCTTGCCGTTTCCGGCACTAAGTTATTTTATTTCCTCGGGTTCGGGTTTTTGTCTCCGTGTGTTGCTGTCGTTGTCATGCATCTCATATCATGTCATCGTGTGCTTTGCATTTGCATACGTGTTCGTCTCATGCATCCGAGCATTTTCCCCGTTGTCCGTTTTGCATTCCGGCACTCCTATCTCCTCCGGTGGTCCTTTCTACCTCTTTTCGTGTGTGGGGGTTAAAAATTTCCGGATTGGACCGAGACTTTTCATACGGCCTTGGTTTACTACCGGTAGACCGCCTGTCAAATTTCATACCATTTGGACTTCGTTTGATGCTCCAACGGTTAACCGAGGGACCGAGAAGGCCTCGTGTGTGTTGCAGCCCAACACCCTTCCAATTTGGCCCAAAACCCACCTAAACCCTCTCCATCGTCTCGGTCGTTCGATCACGATCACGTGGCCGCAAACCGCACCTCATTTGGACTCTCCTAGCTCCCTCCATGCCTATATATAGGTCTCTCCCCGAAAATTCCGGGTCTCTTCCCCCTAACCCTAGCAAACTTCCCCCGCCGCGAGCCGGCCATGTCCGCCGCACCGGACACCGCAGCCGCCGCCACCCCTGTAACACCCCGGATATGATTTACCCAATATGTACTCCAACTCTTGCCGTTTCCGGCCTTGAGTTATTTTATTTTCTCGGGTTCGGGTTTTTGTCTCCGTGTGTTGTTATCGTTGTCATGCATCTCATATCATGTCATCATGTGCATTGCATTTGCATACGTGTTCATCTCATGCATCCGAGCATTTTCCCCGTTGTCCGTTTTGCATTCCGGCGCTTCATTCTCCTCCGGTGGTCAATTCTACCTTTCTTTCATGTGTGGGGATTAAACATTTCCGGATTGGACCGAGACTTGCCAAGCGGCCTTGGTTTACTACCGGTAGACTCCCTGTCAAGTTTCATACCATTTGGACTTCGTTTGATGCTCCAACGGTTAAGCGAGGGACCGAAAAGGCCTCGTGTGTGTTGCAGCCCAACACCCCTCCAATTTGGCCCAAAACCCACCAAAACCCTCTCCATCATCTAGAGCGTTCGATCACGATCGCGTGGCTGAAAACCGCACCTCATTTGGACTCTCCTAGCTCCTCCTATGCCTATTTAAAGAACCCCCTCCGGAATTCACGGGTCTTCTTCCCCGAAACCCTAGATCCCCTTCCTCTCCGCGCGCCGGACAACGTCCGGACGCGCCGGACACGTCTGCCGCTCTGCCCAGACCAATAGCACGCCGCCACCTGTCCCGCGAGGGACCGCATCGCCGCCGGCCCGCCCGAGCCCGCGGGAGGCCCCCCGAGCCCATCTCTTCGCGCCCGCGCACCCCGGTGTCTTCCTCCTCGCGCCCCGGCCGCCGTCCTCGCTCCGCCGCCTCGTCACCGGCGCCACCTCGCCGGTGCATCCCCGCCGCCCTCCTCGCCGGGCCGGAGCCGCACCTCGCCGCCACCACCGCCGCACTCCTCGCCGTCGACGTCCGCCGTCCCCGCTGCCTTCCTCCCGCGCCGGCGTGTGCCGCACCAAGTCCGCCGACCGCTTCAACTCCGGCGATCCCCAACGTTTCCTGCGAACAGGAGCTCGAATCCGGCGATCTCCTCGATCCACGCGCCGAATCTAGATCTGAGAATCGGGGTTGACTTTTTGTCCCTAACCCTAGTTATTTTGCATTTTCATCGTGCTATAACTCCGCATCTGTAGCTCCGTTTTGGGCATATAGCATATAAAAATGTCCGCCTCAGAGAGCACATCATTTCATCTCATTGCATCATTTTCATTTGAGCTCATCTTGATGCCCGAAATGCTGTTGGAAGAGTGCTATTATAGATAATTGTCAGATCTGCTGCTCCAATCAGATATTTCCCATTTTGCCATGATTATTGTGTGCATGATATGCCCCCGAGCTCTTCATGAGTTTTGTTATATGTTTTGCCATCTATCCAGAGGTGCAACCCATGTATTTTTTTGATGTGTGTGGTGACTAGCACAAGCTTGCAAAGTGGTGCATTCGTTAATGCTGATTTCAGGGACTTAGCATTTCCACTAAGTCCTTGGACTGTTTATCTCATTATGCCATTTGCTCATGTTGTTTCCTAGTGATCCATGCCTCTTTTGAGGATGATCAGTAAGGATGTTTTGTTAATCTTGTAGTGCTCTATCCATCCATGTCTTTGTTTGCAATTATGGAGCACCCTAGCTTGAGTCAATCGAGCTCTACTTTTGTCATTTCGAGAATCTGGGCAGATTGTCTACTTGTTAGCGATTTTGCCGAGGATGTTGTAGTTGATCTGTGCATGTTATGTTATTGTTCTTGCCATGTCTAGCTTGCATTTTGTGTATTCTTGATGGGTGTATGCTTAGATTGCCATGACTTGCTCTGTAGTGAGTGCATCGAGCCCGTAAACATGCCTACTCGATATCTATTTCAGCATGCTCCAGTTTTCACTAAGTCTGAGAACTGATTATGTTTTTGCCATGTTCACATGCTTGTAAATGTATTTTCTGATCCCTTTTGTCTCAAGGTCACTAAGGGACTTTTGTTAAGCTCTTTGAGTAGCTCCATGACATGCTTTACTTTGCCATGTTCAGGTCCTGTAGCATATTGTTTTCATGCTCCAAAGTGTGCTATCTGATCTGAGATTCCAGACAAGTGTCAATTTCACTAAGTCTGAAATCTGTTTGCCAAATGCATTTTTGCCATGCTTGTTTGAACCTGCTAATGGAAGAATTGGCTGTAGCTCCGTGTTCATCTTTTGTTAAGCATCATGAATGCATCCCTGCCATGTATTTTGTTGCCATGTTTGGGTGCTGTAGCATGTTCATCTTGTTGCATTTAGTTGGTTACTTGCTGTAAATCGCAGAATGTGGCCATATTTGAATTGCTTGCCATTTCCAAACCGTAACTCCGATTCCGGTGATCTTTATATTTTTTTCAAGCGAGTTCATCTCACCTTTCCAGTGGCACACTTGGATTTACAAGTTGAGGCCAGGTTCATTCATCCCTTGTCAAATCTTGCATATGCATCACATATTGCATCCCGCATAGCATACCATCTTTGCATCATATTGTTTGAGCCTTGCATGTGGTTGATTGTGTCCTTATTGCTTGTTTGTCTTGTTTGGGTAGAGCCGGGAGACGAGTTCGCTAACGAGGAGCCCGTTGAGTTTGCTTTTGAGGATCCAGTCAACTCTGACAACTTTGCAGGCAAGATGATCATACCCTCGAAATCACTACTATCTTTGCTTTGCTAGATGCTCGCTCTTTTGCTATGCCATGCTATGATGCCTACCACTTGCTTTCAAGCCTCCCAAATTGCCATGTCAAACCTCTAACCCCCCATGTCCTAGCAAACCGTTGATTGGCTATGTTACCGCTTTGCTCAGCCCCTCTTATAGCGTTGCTAGTTGCAGGTGAAGATCGGAGACCGTTCCTTGTTGGAACATTATTTACTTGTTGGGATATCATTATATTGCCTTGTTATCTTAATGCATCTATATACTTGGTAAAGGGTGGAAGGCTCGGCCTCTCGCCTAGTGTTTTGTTCCACTCTTGCTGCCCTAGTTTCCGTCATATCAGTGTTATGTTCCCGGATTTTGCGTTCCTTACGCGGTTGGGTTATAATGGGAACCCCTTGATAGTTCGCCTTGATTAAAGCTTTTCCAACAATGCCCAACCTTGGTTTTACCATTTGCCACCTAGCCTCTTTTTCCCTTGGGTTTCTGGAGCCCGAGGGTCATCTTATTTAAACCCCCCGGGCCAGTGCTCCTCTGAGTGTTGGTTCGAACTAGAGTCCTGTGCAGCGCCCCCTCGGGGAAACTCGAGGTTTGGTTTTAGTTGTATGGAGAGCTCATTTGAGTGTGCCCTGAGAACGAGATATGTGCAGCTCCTATCGGGATTTGTCGGCACATTCGGGCGGTGTTGCTGGATTTGTTTTAACTTGTCGAAGTGTCTTGAAGAACCGGGATACCGAGTCTGATCGGAACGTCTCGGGAGGAGGTCTATTCCTTCGTTGACCGTGAGAGCTTGTCATGGGCTAAGTTGGGACTCCCCTGCAGGGATTTGAACTTTCGAAAGCTGTGCCTGCAGTTATGGGCAGATGGGAATTTGTTAATGTCCAGTTGTAGATAATTTGAACCTTAACTTAATTAAAATGAATCAACCGTGTGAGTTGCCGTGATGGTCTCTTCTCGGCGGAGTCCGGGAAGTGAACACGGTGTTGGAGTTATGCTTGCCGCAGGATGTCCTCTAGTTACTCGCTCGCGCTTTGCCTCCTCTTCTCTCTCTCTTTTGCGAACAGGTTAGCCACCATATATGCTAGTCGCTTGCTGCAGCTCCACATATATTTACCTTGCCTTACCTATTAAGCTTAAATAGTCTTGATCGCGAGGGTGCGAGATTGCTGAGTCCCTGTGGCTCACAGATTACTATTAAACCAGATGCAGTGCCCGATGATTCCGTTCCAGATGACGTGCTTGAGCTCAAGTGGGAGTTCGACAAGGGCTCACGCTGTTACTATGTTTCTTTTCCCGATGATCAGTAGTGGTGCCCAGTTGGGGTGATCGGGACCGTGTCGTATGTTGGGTTGTTCTTTTATTTTGGCGCCGTAGTCGGGCCATGAGTGTTTGAATGTTGTAATGCTATTTATGTACCTTGATTGACGTGGCGAGTGTAAGCCAACTATGTATCTCCCCTTTTATTATCTATATTACATGGGATGTTGTGAAGATTGCCTAACTTGCGACATTGCTTTCAATGCGGTTATGCCTCTAAGTCGTGCCTCGACACGTGGGAGATATAGCCGCATCGAGGGTGTTACAAGTTGGTAATCAGAGCCTTCCCCGACCTTAGGAGCCCCCATTGCTTGATCATTTTAGCAGGCATTGTTGAGTCTAGAAAAAATGTTTTGAGTCATTTATGAATTATATATCGGAGAGTTTAGGAATTATTTTTACTCCCCAGTCTCCTCATCGCTCTGGTAAGGCATCATGACGTAGAGTTTTGGCTCTTCTCTTCTCAAATTTCACTAAATTTTTTTAGGATCACGCGGGTATCTTGGAATCGTTCCGATGGTTTTGTGACGAGAACATTGTTCTTGGTGCCTCCTGTCTTTAGGGGTTGTGGCAGTGTCCCGGGTAGTTGAGCTCCGAGGTGTTGTCGTCACAATTTTATTGTTGCAATTCTGGAATACCTGAGTTTAGTATGCCGACATCGAAAATCTCTTTTATGCAGTTCGTTGGTGAGATAACCTCGACGCCACCCAGTACTGGGGCGGGAGTTCGGGAGTATTGCCATAACTTGTATAACGGATGCTTTTCGAAGGTTGAGGTAGATGGTTTCCGAAGTTTTTCTCGGTTATGTGTTGAAGGATGGATACAGCTGGATGTAGGATTTGCTAGATTTGGGTGAGATATTATGCTTCCCCTGTATCCCCAACACCTGATTGCATAACCGGAAAGGTTCGGGAGTTTCATAGGTGGGAATTCTTGTAGCTCTAGTTCTTCTTCCATGGATATTTGGTTTGAGATTGGGATTTCTTACCGAGTATTCGTTCTTGATCCGTACCTTGTTGATTTATTTCTCTACCTAAATTCTAAGTGGCTTCTCAATTTATGGATATGTGACCATTTCAAGAGGAATGCATTCGTTCATTTTGTTCGGATGTGAAGACTATATGTTGCAATTTCATCCTGTTTGATTCAGCTTCATTTTATCTGTCAATGTGCTAACGGTTGTCACCCTCTTCAGGATGGCTCCCGCTAAGAGCACCAATCAGAATCAGAATCAAGATCCGCCACCACCTCCACCTCCTACGGAGGCATGGCAAGCTGTGATGGCCACAACCAATGCAAACACGCAGTTGATCATGCAAATTCTTCAAGAGCGCAATCAAGCGAACCAAGGCAATCACTTTGCTACACTCAACCAGTTCCTTGCTAACGGGCCAAAGACTTTCAGTAATTGTGTTGAGGCAACTGATGCTGACGATTGGCTCGTGGATCTATGCAAGCATTTCGAGTGCAGTAATGTCAGGCCTGAGGACTTTGTCAAGTTCGCTTCCTTCCAACTCAAAGACCAAGCTGCAGAGTGGTTCCAGCAGTACAAGGATTCCAGAGGAGGACGTGTGATTACCTGGGATGAATTCCGTCAAGATTTCAAAGCTCATCATATTCCTCAGAGCGTGGTTGAAAGCAAGCGTGAGGAATTCTACAACCTGAAGCAAGGCTCTTTGTCTGTCTATGACTACAACAAGTTGTTCCAGAAGCTCGCCCGCTTTACTAAGCAGGACGTCCCTGATGAGAAGAGCATGATATACCAGTTCAGGGGTGGTCTCAGAGAAGAAATCCAGCTAGCCCTTGTTCTCTTTGAGCCCTTGAGGTACGATGAGTTCTACAACATGGCATTGAAGCAAGAGGCCGCTCAACTGAGGTGTGATGCTTCCAAGAAGCGAGTCAGAGATGCTACTCCTTCTTCCTCTACTCAAGTGGCCAAGCAGCAGAAGTATTGGCTTCCTCCTCCTCCATTCCGTCAGCCGTATCAGCAGAAGAGCAAAGGTGGCAGTGGATCTTTCCACCCACCCAACCCAGGCTTTCAGAACAAGACTTCGTCTCAAGCTCCAAGATCAAGTGCTCTGTATCACCGTCCGCTTTCAAAGGTCACGTGCAACAAGTGCCAACAGAAGGGTCACTATGCCAACAAGTGCTTCAACCAGAGGCGTCTTCCTCCTCCTCCTCCTGTGAGATCGGCAAGTACAGCTGTGGTCAAGCATAACCCCAAGCACGCCAAGGTCAACTTGATGAATGCAGCTCAGGCAGAGGACTCGTCATATGTCATCATGGGTAACCTTCCTGTTACTGATATTCCTGCAAAAGTTCTTTTTGACACTGGTGCATCGCATTGTTTCATTTCCAAACCTTTTGCATCGAAGTATGAGTGCAATTATCAGTATCTGCAAAATTCTTTGCAAATCGTGTCACCGGGCAAGCAAATGACAACTAATTTCTGCGTCCCAGATATTACTATCACGTTGGGCGACTACAAATTTCTAACTTCTCCTATTGTTCTGGGCGACTCGGATATTGATCTTATTCTCAGAATGGATTGGCTTTCTAAGCACAAGGCACATCTTGATTGTGCAGCCAGGCAGATTCAATTGACTCATTCGTCTAAGGATGTAATTGTCTTTGCCGCTCGTGATGATACCATCCGTCTGTTTTCTCTCAATGAGAAGGGTGAACTGGATGCTATCTCGCAGATTCCAGTCGTTTGCGAATATCAAGACGTCTTTCCAGAAGAGCTTCCAGGAATGCCTTCGCACCGGCCAGTTGAATTTGTCATCGATCTTGAGCCTGGCACGGAACCAGTGTGCAAGCATCCTTACAAGCTCAGACCTGAAGAGTTGAAGGAGCTGAAGAAGCAACTCGATATTCAAGAGAAAATGGGTCTCATACGGCCTAGTTCTTCTCCATGGGGTTGTGGTGTTCTTTTTGTGAAGAAGATGGATGGAACGGACCGAATTTGTGTTGATTACCGTCCATTGAACAAGAAGACCATCAAGAACAAATACCCACTTCCCAACATCAACGAGCTGTTCGAACAACTCAAAGGTGCCCAAGTATTCTCCAAGCTTGATCTCCGTATGGGTTATCATCAGATTCGAATCCGTGAGCAAGATATTCCCAAGACGGCTTTCAGGACAAGCTATGGTTCATATGAATACACTGTCATGTCTTTTGGCCTCGTCAACGCTCCTCCGACGTTCTCTCGCATGATAAATTTCATCTTCAACGCCTACACTAATGACTTCGTTTTGGTCTATCTCGACGACATTCTGGTTTTCTCGAAGAACAAGGAAGATCATGCCAAGCACTTGCATTTGGTACTCGATATGCTAAGGGAACACCAGTTCTATGCGAAGTTCTCCAAGTGCGAATTTTGGCTCGATGAGGTTCTTTATCTTGGTCATATCATCTCCGCCAAGGGCATTGCGGTGAATCCTGAGAAGGTGTCTGCAATTGTGAATTGGGAACCTCCTCAGAACGTGAAGCAACTCCGTAGCTTCCTCGGTCTCGCAAGCTACTGCCGAAGATTCATTGAAAACTTTTCTAAGATCGCGAAGCCTCTCTCAAATCTTCTCCAGAAGCACGTCAAGTACGTTTGGTCTGCGGAGTGTGACATTGCTTTCAACACTTTGAAAGAGAATTTGGTCACCGCTCCAGTTCTGACTCCACCTGATGAATCCAAACCGTACGAGGTCTTTTGCGATGCCTCTCTCCAAGGTCTTGGCGCAGTGTTGATGCAAGAGAAGAAAGTTGTGGCTTATACCTCTCGCCAGTTGAAGCCCAATGAGAAGAACTACCCCACTCATGACCTCGAGTTGGCGGCAGTTGTACATGCTCTTTTGACTTGGAGACATCTCTTATTGGGAAGAAAAGTGGACATTTTCACTGATCACAAGAGTCTCAAGTACATCTTCACTCAGCCTAATCTCAACCTCAGGCAGACTCGATGGGTCGAAATGATTCAAGAGTATAATCTAAGTATTGAGTATACTCCAGGCAAGGCCAATGTGATTGCTGACGCATTGAGCAGGAAGGCTTATTGCAACAGTCTTATTCTCAAGCCTTATCAACCCGAGCTTTGTGAAGCTTTCCGCAAACTTAATCTGCAAGTTGTTCCTCAAGGTTTCCTCGCCAACCTTCAAGTCTCTCCTACCTTGGCAGATCAGATTCGCCAAGCTCAGCTTCTTGATGCTATGGTGAAAAGGTGAAGATTGGGATTGCCAAGAGTCAACCCAAGTACAAGTGTTACCGCCTTGATGACAAGGATACTCTCTTCTTCGAGGATCGTATTATTGTGCCCAAAGGTGACCTTCGTAAAGTGATCATGAACGAGGCTCACAATTCTCTCCTCTCCATCCACCCTGGGAGCACGAAGATGTATCAGGACCTCAAGCAGGCTTATTGGTGGACTCGAATGAAGCGCGAGATTGGTCAATTCGTGAATGAATGTGATGTCTGCAGAAGAGTGAAGGCAGAACACCAAAGGCCAGCGGGTCTCCTCCAACCTCTTGCCATTCCAGAATGGAAGTTTGACCACATTGAGATGGACTTCGTGACTGGGTTTCCAAAGTCCAAGCGTGGCAATGATGCTATATTCGTTGTCATCGACAAACTCACTAAAGTGGCTCACTTTCTGCCTATCAAAGAGTCAATCACTGCAGCTCAATTGGCGGAACTCTATACCTCTCGGATTGTCTCTCTGCACGGTATTCCACAAGTGATTTCTTCAGACCGTGGTAGCATCTTTACCTCCAAGTTTTGGGATTCTTTTCAGAAGGCCATGGGCACCAACATTCGCTTCAGCACAGCTTTCCATCCTCAAACTAGCGGTCAAGTCGAGCGTGTCAACCAGATTCTTGAAGATATGCTCAGGGCTTGTGTGATCTCCTTCCGCATGAAGTGGGAGGATTGTCTTCCTTATGCTGAATTCTCCTACAACAACAGTTTTCAAGCAAGTTCGGGCAAGGCCCCATTTGAAATTTTGTATGGCAGGAAGTGCCGTACCCCTCTCAACTGGTCTAAAACCGGTGAACGTCAGCTTTTGGGTAATGACTTAATCACAGAGGCAGAGGAAATGTGCAAAGTCATTCGAGATAACCTCAAAGAAGCCCAATCCCGCCAGAAGAGCTACTATGATAGTAAGCACCGTGATTTGGCTTTCGAGATCGGAGATCATGTTTACCTCCGCGTCTCTCCTATGAAAGGTACTCGTCGCTTCGGTATCAAAGGGAAGCTTGCCCCTAGATACGTGGGACCTTTCAAGATCGTCAGCAAGAGAGGCGATCTCGCCTATCAACTCGAGCTTCCTTCAAACTTTGCAAATGTTCATGACGTGTTCCATGTCTCTCAGCTCCGAAAGTGCTTCAAGACTCCTGACCGCACCGTCAACTTCGAGGACATTGAGCTCCAAGAAGATCTCTCCTATCGTGAGCACCCCGTTGCTATTCTTGAAGAGACTGAACGCAAGGCTCACAACAAGTCAATCAAATTCCTCAAAGTCAAGCGATCACACCATTCCGACCGTGAAGCTACCTAGGAACGCGAGGATCACCTCCGTTCTGAGTACCCGGCGTTCTTTCAGTCCTAGATCTCGGGACGAGATCCTTTCGTAGTGGTGGAGTGTTGTAACACCCCGGATATGATTTACCCAATATGTACTCCAACTCTTGCCGTTTCCGGCCTTAAGTTATTTTATTTTCTCGGGTTCGGGTTTTTGTCTTCGTGTGTTGTTATCGTTGTCATGCATCTCATATCATGTCATCATGTGCATTGCATTTGCATACGTGTTCATCTCATGCATCCGAGCATTTTCCCCGTTGTCCGTTTTGCATTCCGGCGCTTCGTTCTCCTCCGGTGGTCAATTCTACCTTTCTTTTGTGTGTGGGGATTAAACATTTCCGGATTGGACGGAGACTTGCCAAGCGGCCTTGGTTTACTACCGGTAGACCGCCTGTCAAGTTTCGTACCATTTGGACTTCGTTTGATGCTCCAACGGTTAACCGAGGGACCGAAAAGGCCTCGTGTGTGTTGCAGCCCAACACCCCTCCAATTTGGCCCAAAACCCACCAAAACCCTCTCCATCATCTAGAGCGTTCGATCACGATCGCGTGGCTGAAAAGCGCACCTCATTTGGACTCTCCTAGCTCCTCCTATGCCTATTTAAAGAACCCCCTCCGGAATTCACGGGTCTTGTTGGGGATATTACTACTGGGCGTAAACCGGCCTACCTGGGCCGGGTTAACTTCATCAGTAGTTCAAAGGTATTAAAGCCCAAAGAGGCAGATGAGGGCCCAAGGCCTGTAGTCGGTTTAAGACCTGTAGCTGTAAACCGGCTTAATATGTAAACTTGTATTGTAAGTTAGGAATAAGGAGAGACCAACCCGGATACGAGTATGAACCGGCATTGGGACTCTGTGGACCGACGGGCGTCACCCGTGTATATAAGGGGACGACCCGGCGGCGGTTCAAGGACATACAACAACTCGAGACATAGGCGAAGCTTGTTTGCTCCCTAGTCATCGAAACCCCATCAATTCCATCACAACTAGACATAGGCTTTTACCTTCATCGAAGGGGCCGAACTAGCATAAACTCTCTTGCGTCCTTGTGTCCGCTTTAACCCCTTCAAGCTAACCCGTTGCGATGGCTCCACGACTAAGTCCTTTCTCTAGGACATCTGCCGTGACAAAACCACGACAGTTGGCGCCTACCATGGGGCTATCGCATGATGGTTTCCGGTTCTTGGAGGGCCGCTTTGAAGGACTCAAGGGCTACGCCGTAGGCCGGATGACTAAGAGTCGGCGCGGCAAGCTCTACATCAATGATGCAGGCTGGGGCCCCGAGGCCGGCTCAATCGAGTACGGATACCGGGTCCCCTTTGGTGGCATTCACGTTTTCATTGGCAAGATCGGTGAACCGGGTCCTGAGTCGGACATCTGCACCGACCTCGTCGAGACGGCTCAGCGTGCGCGATCCAGCCGGGTTAAACCGGCCGTGAAGCATGCCTTCGTGGGAGTCATCCATGGAGGGAGTTATGAGGACGGATCGGAATTTCGCGGCGCGACCGTCGTTCGTTCCGATGACGAGTCTTTGACCGGAGAAACCGAATCTCTTTATCAGCTACAAGAGGGCCGGATCGGGAGCTGTTCTGATGGCGACAGTATTCCGGACTCCTCTGATCTGCCCAACCGGGTTGGAATATTCATGGCCGGAACACAGGCAGCGCTTCATTCTTCGACAGCTGGGGCAACAATCTCCGGTTCAGCAGCGGCGACGGCTGCCGGGGCAGGAGGCCCTGTGCGCCCGCCGTCTCAGGTTCTATCAGAGCTATTTGATGTATTGCCTGTGCTTGTGGCGGAGGTTAATCCACCGGATCAGGATGTTCACAACGCGGAGATTGCAAAGGTGAAGGAACAGATCACCCGGGCCAAGACAGATCTGGTGGCTGAGGACGCCAGGATGGCCGCAGAGCGGGCCGCTTTAGACGCCGAGGCCTACCGGCTTATGTTGGACCAGAGCGCGTCGCATGAAGTCATGAGGAGGAAGCACCGTTCCCGTTTACCTCCGGTTTTTGAGGCTAGATACCTTTTCAACATTCCTGGACCAAGAGCCGGCAATCCAATGGAGGGAAACCGGCCAGAAGCCCCTGGGGCCCGTGCACCGGTTCAGCCTCATCAGATGGACCCGCGTCGTCAAAACACCGTCATACCTTAGGCTGCTTTAACACCTCCGGGTCACTACTCCAACCCAATGGACAATCTCGTTGCCGCTGCTGCACGGCTGGAGGCCATTCCAATTGAAGGTGACTCGCCGCAGGCAGTAGAGATGCGACGGGTCAAGGAGCTTCTGAGGACAGCTTTGGCCCAACAGGAAGCATACTCGTACAGCCGCGACCGGATCCACTCGACCCCCGTCCAAGCCGGAGCTATAGCAGACACATGGATGAACCGGCAGTATCGAGTAACGAATGACGGGGAGCACCCTGTGACAACAACCCGGCAGGTGGTGCTGATAACGCTCAGGGAGTGGTGGACCGGGCCTGCGCGCGCAGGGAGGCCGAGTTCGCCGCATAACATCAGGCTCGGCAGCTCACGCCGGTTCGCCCAACCACCTCGACTGAACCTGGTGTTACTTCTAGTTCTTTGGGGGTGCCTTGCCTTATCCCCGCTTTACGCGACGTGCGCCTGCCCAAGGATTTCAAGGGCCCGCGCAAGGTACCGAATTACACGGCGGATCAGCCTCTAGAGACATGGGTGGAGAGCTATGAGATGGCCATGGAGATGCTTGATGTAGACGACGCGGCGTGTGCGAAGTATTTCACCATGATGCTTGAAGGAACAGCCCGTACTTGGTTAAAAAGCTTGCCGGCTAATTCTATCAGTTCATGGGCCCAGTTACGAGCCCGGTTTATCAGCAATTTCAAGGATACCTGTAAACAGCCTATGTCGATAATAGACTTAGCTGCATGCGTCCAGGAGGAAGGAGAATCAACGATTCATTAGGTGCGCTGGGTCTCACAAGTGTTGCATTCCTCAGACCGCATCAACGCTGACACCGCAGTATTAACCCTAGAAGGCAGTTGCCGGTTTGGGCCCTGAAGCTAAAGTTGGGGCGGATGAAGCGTCATTGCACCGACATGGGGACCCTCATGGCCGCTTTGGTGAAATATGCTGATTCTGATAGTACCAAGGATCCCAAATCTGATGATGACAAGACAGGGAAGGGGAAGAAGAACAACAGCTCCAAAGGTCAGCAGCATCACTGGACAGGCAATGGTGGTGGAGGCAAGCGTAAAGCGGATGGTAACATGGACTTTGTGGCTAATACCAACGCACAGGACAATGGCCAGCGGCGCAAGGGTAGACCGAAGAATCATAATGGAGCACCCAACCCTAACCCAAACCGCCTGAACTACCTGTTAAACCAGCCGTTTCCAAAACATGGGACGAAGGAGGTGCCAGCAAACCACCTTTGGAAAGATTGCTTTATTATGCAGGAGTTCAAGAATTCTAATAATTTCTGGTATGACCACGAATCTGGCGGTGGCTCAGGATCCGGGCCGGGTTATGGTGGAGGAAGTTCCGGTTCAGGATTCAATGGTAATCCGGGCGGACATAATGGTCAAAATAGTCAGAATAACCAGGGTGGTTACAACCAACAGCAGCAACAGTCAGGTTACCAGAGCAACCCAAAGCAGCTGAGTAGTGGGCAGTATCATGTCTTCACCACTAGCTTGGACAAGCGAGACCGGAAGGTTCAGAGGCGAGCGGTCAACTCTATTGAACCGGCCATACCCCGTTATCTACGTTGGTCTGAGCAGCCCATCATATGGAGCAGAGAAGATCATCCTCCCCAGGTCGATAATCCGGGTCAGTTGGCTCTAGTGGTGGCGCCTCAGGTGGGAGGTTATAAGTTCACCAAGGTGCTCATGGATGGAGGAAGCAGCATTAACATCCTGTACTATGAGACCTTCCGCCGTATGGGACTAACAGATAAGAATCTCAAACCGTCTAATACAGTATTCCACGGTGTAGTGCCTGGCAGATCAGCGTATCCCGTTGGTAAGATAGCTCTGGAAGTGGTCTTTGGGGATGACCATGATTCCAGGTCAGAGACATTGACGTTTGAAGTGGTGAAAATCCAGAGTCCATATCACGCTCTGTTTGGGCGACCGGCTTACGCCAAGTTTATGGCACGGCCTTGTTATATGTATTTACAGCTCAAGATGCTGGGTCACATGGGGACAATAACGGTTCACGAAAGCCGCAAAATTGCTTTGGAGTGCGAGGAAGGAGATGCGGCTTATGCAGAGTTGGTTTGTGCCACCGAGGAGTTAAAGTACTATAAGGACAATGTTGATCCGGCAGACATGACTCCGTTGAAAAAGCCAACTACAGAGCATGATCCGGCCTTGAAGTTCAAATCGATAGCAGAAACTAAGCTTGTTGACTCCGTACCTGGTGATTCGTCCAAGCAGTTCAGCATCAGTGCCAACTTGGATCCGAAATAGGAAAGCGCGCTCATCGAGTTCATCTATGAGAATCGGGACATTTTTGCATGGAAGCCCTCTGACATGCCAGGTGTACCGAGGGAACTCGCTGAGCACACTCTTAATGTGGATCCTAAATATAAACCGGTGAAACAGTTCCTCCGCCGGTTTAACGAAGAAAGACGGAAGGCGATTGGAGAAGAAGTAGCCAGGCTCTTAGCGGCTGGGTTTATTGTTGAAGTTTTTCACCCTGAGTGGCTTGCCAATCCGGTACTGGTCCTCAAGAAAAACAGCACCTGGCGCATGTGTGTGGATTACATAGATCTTAATAAAGCTTGTCCAGCAGATCCTTTTGCCCTCTCCCGTATTGATCAAATTATTGATGCTACAGCGGGTTGCGAGCGTTTAAGCTTTTTGGATGCATATTTTGGCTATCATCAGATCAAAATGGCAGTTAAGGACCAGGAGAAGACGGCATTTATAACTCCCTTTGGAGCCTTTTGCTATGTGTCTATGCCCTTCGGGCTCAAGAGTGCCCAGGCAACTTATCAACGGTGTGTACAAAATTGTCTTCACAAGCAGATTGGCCATAATGTACATGCTTACGTGGATGATATCGTGGTTAAGTCTAGGGAGAAGGCGACTTTGATTGACGATTTGAAGGAAACTTTTGATAACCTGAGGACATACAAGATGATGCTTAATCCGGACAAATGTGTTTTCGGTGTACCGGCGGGCAAGTTATTGGGTTTTCTGGTGTCCAACAGGGGAATTGAGGCTAATCCGGAGAAGATTACAGCCATCACATCTCTGGCTAAACCAAAGTGTATCAATGATGTTCAATGACTGGCCGGCTGGATTGCGGCATTGAGCCGGTTTATCAGTCGTCTTGGTGAGAAGGCAATTCCTTTGTATCAGATGTTGAAAAAGACGGATCAGTTTGTCTGGAGTTCTGCCGCTGATGAAGCGTTTGAGGATTTAAAGCGGCAACTGGCCAATCCGCCGGTGCTTGCCGCTCCCATTGACAAGGAGCCGTTGCTGCTATATGTTGCTGCCAATGTTCGGGCGGTCAGCGTGGCCATTGTGGTAGAACGAAAGGAGGCAGGAAAGGAGCATCCGGTTCAACGTCCGGTCTATTATATCCGCGAGGTACTAATCGAGTCCAAGAAAAGGTATCCGCATTGGCAGAAGCTAGTGTATGGAGTTTTTATGGCAAGCCGGAAGCTTAAACAATACTTCCAAGGGCACCCAATTACGGTGGTCAGTTCTGCTCCTTTGGGAGATATCATCCAGAATCGGGAAGCTACTGGCCGGATTGCAAAGTGGGCTATAGAGCTAGGGCCGTACGGTTTGAAGTATGTGCCTCGGACAGCGGTTAAGTCTCAAGCACTTGTTGATTTCATCAATGATTGGACGGAAATGCAAGGAACTGAAGAAAAGCCGGATCACACGTATTGGACCATCCATTTTGACGGATCCAGGCAGTTGGAAGGCTCGGGGGCTGGAGTCGTATTAACTTCCCCACGAGGTGATAAGTTTTGTTATGTTCTCCGTTTAATGTTCCCTTGTACTAACAATGCAGCTGAGTATGAAGCCTTCCTCCATGGTCTCCGGATGGATAAGGAGATGAATCTAAGTCGAGTTAAGTGCTTCGGTGACTCGGACTTTGTGGCTCAGCAAGTGTCTGGCACTTGGGACTCCAAGGACCCGCTTGTAGGACCTTGAAGTAGATGTGTCTAGAGGGGGGTGATTAGACACTTCATGCCAAAGTTGCAATTTTTAAGCTTTTTCGGTTTGAGTGGAGTTTAAGCATAATTTCAACACTCACAATACATATCAAGCAAGTATGCAAAGTGTATATAGGCAGCGGAAAGTAAAGCATGCAACTTGCAAGAATGTAAAGGGAAGGGTTTGGAGAATTCAAACGCAATCGGAGACACAGATGTTTTTCCCGTGGTTCGGATAGGTGGTGCTATCCTACATCCACGTTGATGGAGACTTCAACCCACGAAGGGTAACGGTTGCGCGAGTCCACGGAGGGCTCCACCCACGAAGGGTCCACGAAGAAGCAACCTTGTCTATCCCACCATGGCCATCGCCCACGAAGGACTTGCCTCACTAGCGGTAGATCTTCACGAAGTAGGCGATCTCCTTGCCCTTACAAACTCCTTGGTTCAACTCCACAATCTTGTCGGAGGCTCCCAAGTGACACCTAGCCAATCTAGGAGACGCCACTCTCCAAGAAGTAACAAATGGTGTGTTGATGATGAACTCCTTGCTCTTGTGCTTCAAATGATAGTCTCCCCAACACTCAACTCTCTCTCATAGGGTTTGGATCTGGTGGAAAGAAGATTTGAGTGGAAAGCAACTTGGGAAGGCTAGAGATCAAGATTCATATGGTAGGAATGGAATGTCTTGGCCTCAACACATGAGTAGGTAGTTCTCTCTCAGAAATAGGATGCTGGAAGTGTAGTTTTAGTCTGATGGCTCTCTCCATGAGTGAAGAGGAGGTGGAGGGGTATTTATAGCCTCCACACAAAATCCAACCGTTACACACAATTTACCAATCTCGGTGGGACCGAATCAGAAAACTCGGTCGGACCGAAATAGTAAACCTAGTGACCGTTATGAATTTTGGTGGGACCGATTGGAACAACTCGGTGGGACCAATGTGCTAGGGTTAGGGAAAATCCAAAACTCGGTTTGACCGATTACTCAAACTCGGTGGGACCGATTTGGGTAATAAGCAAAACAGAGAGTTGGCCAAGCAAACTCGGTGGGACTGGTTGCATATCTTGGTGGGACCGAGAGTAATGCAGTAGGTAACAGAGAGTTTGCAAGCCCATCTCGGTGAGACCGAGCTCCCATCGGTGAGACCGAACTGATTAGGGTTTGGCAATGGCTATGACATGTGAAACTCGGTGGCGCCGGGTTGAAAGAATCGGTAGGACTGAGTTTGAATTAGGGTTTAGGTCATTTGTGGATATGGGAAAGTAGCTGAGGGTTTTGGAGCATATCATTAAGCACTTGAGCAAGAGGCTCATTAAACAACACCTCATCCCTCCTTGATAGTATTGGCTTTTCCTATGGACTCGATGTGATCTCGGATCACTAAAATGTAAAATGAAGAGTCTTGAACTTCAAGCTTTAGCCAATCCTTTGTCCTTAGTGTCTTTGAGACCTTCCCACACCCTTTAGTCCATGCCACTCCATTGTTGAACTTATCTGAAACATACTAGGTGAAAACATTAGTCCAACAAGAGATATGTTGTCATCAATTATCAAAACCACCTAGGGAGCACTTGTGCTTTCAATCTCCCCCTTTTTGGTAATTGATGGCAACATACATCAAAGCTTTAGATAAAGATACAAAGAATAGTATGTAAAGCTTTGGAAGGACATGTAACAAACATAGGCCCCCCCTACATGTATGCAATCATGTGAATATAAAATATAGAAGCATGTGAGAGCATAATCATGACAGAGTAGGCAATGTGTTACATGTATCTTGGCCATATGCATTAGAGCAAAAGATTATTAAGGAAAATACCTTCATGCTCATGAGTCCTTCTTGCAAACAGTATGTACATAGGCAAGAATTTCTCATACTCATGATTTTGATGCATACACTTACCTTGTAGTCTTAAGTTGGCTTAGGATGGAATGAACCTGCACAAACAAGGTTAGATAACACAGGTACATCCACTAGGCAGAGCAAACAAAAGAAACCACAAGAATACCAAGACTGGGATGACATGTAGAGAGTAAGTACTAGGTACTACATTGAATTCAACATGTCCCCAAGAATAAAGATATGCAATGAATTTGACTGATTTCTTTCCCATGGGTGTCTTGCTCCCCTTGAATCTTTCATGGGATATTGGGAGAAGACAGGGAACAGAAAATCAGAGCTGAAAGATACAAATGAATATGTCTTTCCCCCTAAAAAGACATGTGACATCTCTCCTTTTGAACATCAAGCATCTGGGATCCTTGAGTATTGTCTCTCCCCCTAGAGATCTCTTTCTCCCCCTTAATACATTATCTGGGATGTCTGGGATCCTTGAGACTTTCTCTCCCCCTTTTAGTGCTTTGATGTGATCTCTCTCTCCAAAGATAGGCTTTGATGTGATCTCTCTCTCCCCCTTTGACATCAATTTCCAATAAGGTTTTTCTAGAATCCGTCGAATAGGGTTGGTCCTTGAGACTCAACATAAAGCAAAGAATAAAATTGTGATGCTTGTAGAGGACAAGATTCATTGAGTGGAGCTGGAGAGTAGAAATGTAGAACAAGTGGCAAACTATTTTTCTGACTGCAAAGTTGGTGGCACCGAGTGACATATTTCGGTGGTACCGAAAAGATTCGGTTGGACCGAAGATTGCAAGTCAGTGAAACCGAGTTTACACAGAGAAAAACACTTGTCACCTCAGCTCATTAGACATGTAAGATCTCACAAAGATTTGCAATGAATTAAATGCAGAAAATGCAGAACAAAAACAAAATGAAAAGAGAAGAGACTGAAAAAGAGAAGGGAACAAATAAACAAGCATGAGACAAATGCAATAACACAAAGAAGGAACAGAAGAGAACTTCATCTAGAGTTGGGCGGTGACATAGTCACCTATGTTAGAGTATATTGACTTAGGAGTCAAGTGAGAACACTTGATCATAGGTCATACTCATCGTTTAAGCTCAAAAATGGGGTTACCATTTTTCGTTTAAGCATCTTGATGTATTCACATCTTGTTGAGTTGCTTTGACTCATGTCTCGGAGTAAAGCTCCTCTAAGATGGAACAACATACCTTGGGTGGTGGTGTGGTTCTTTCTCATGTAGTTGAACCTGTGTGGGTGCTCATGGTTGATGTAGCCCATCAAGAGTTTGGAGCACCACTTGGAGTTTGAGTTCATCTACCTACATGGATTAGTTCTTGCAAGGAAAAGCACTTGTGTATCCAAAAATGACATTCATGAAGCTCAACATAGGATTTGTCAAAGGATATATTTGAATGATTTTGTGCGTCCTTGTCTTCAACCACCATCGTGTAAAGACTTGGTGATGTAGAGATTGCTCAAGATGTGAGTGAGTCGCAATCTCATGGAATTAGATTCAACCAAGCACCTACATGGGTTAGATAACATGCAAGGTACAAATATATCCAAGACATAAGATAGTCATCATAAGAGATATATCATGGATTAGTCATAAGCTCATGTCTTGCATGTATCCAATGGAGTTCCTACTCCAAGTTCGAAGCATCAATGATGTTCAATTCTCCTCTCAACCTGCAAAACACTTTCTCATCAAGTGGTTTAGTGAATATATCCACTAATTGCTTATCAGTGCGAACATGCTTAAGATCTATGTCACCCTTAGCAACATGATCTCGAATGAAATGATGACGGACTTCAATATGCTTAGTTCGAGAATGTTGTACAGGATTATGACCAATTTTGATAGCACTTTCATTGTCACAAAGCAGTGGAACATGTTTCACATAGATCCCATAATCTTTAAGAGTTTGGGTCATCCAGAGTAATTGAGCACAACATGAACCAGCGGCAATGTATTCCGCTTCGGCGGTGGGTAAGGATACTGAGTTTTGTTTCTTGGAAGACCAAGACACAAGAGATCTACCAAGAAATTGACAAGTACCCAAAGTTGACTTTCTATCAACCTTGTCTCTGGCATAATCCGAGTCGGAATAGCCAACAAGATCAAAAGAAGACCTCTTAGGGTACCAAATGCCAAAATTTGGTGTATGAATTAAGTATCTAACTATCCTTTTCACAGCCTTAAGATGACATTCTTTAGGGGCAGCTTGATATCTTGCACACATGCACACACTTAGCATAATATCGGGACGTGAAGCACATAGGTATAACAATGAACCAATCATAGAGCGACAAACCTTTTGATCAACCGGTTCACCATCTTTGGTCAAATCATTATGTCCACTAGTAGGCATGGGTGTAGACATACCTTTGCATTCTTGCATATTGAACTTCTTGAAGAAGTCCTTGGTGTACTTTGTTTGAGAGACAAATGTACCTTCCTTAGTTTGCTTGATTTGCAAACCGAGAAAGAATTTGAGTTCACTCATCATAGACATCTCAAACTTTTCTGACATTAGCTTTCCAAACTTTTCACTAAAGAGAGGGTTAGTTGAACCAAATATGATATCATCAACATAAATTTGGCATACAAATAGTTCTCCATTAACCCTTTTAGTAAAAAGAGCAGAATCAATTTTACCAATTCCGAAACCACTTGTAATAAGGAACTTGGTCAAGCATTTATACCATGCTCTAGGAGCTTGTTTAAGACCATAAAGAGCTTTGTGAAGTTTGTAAACATGATTAGGTTTCTTAGGATTGACAAAGCCGGGAGGTTATTTGACATAAACTTCCTCCTCTATTTCACCATTTAGAAAAGCACTTTTAATGTCCATTTGGTACAAGGTGATGTTATGGTGATTAACATAGGCAAGTAAGATGCGAATGGACTCAAGTCTAGCAACGGGAGCATATGTCTCACCATAGTCCATACCTTCGACTTGTGTGTACCCTTGGGCGACGAGATGTGCTTTGTTGCGAACCACTTGTCCATCTTCATCTTGCTTGTTGTGAAACACCCATTTGGTACCAATGATGTTGTGGTTGTCGTCGGGCTTCTCAACCAATGTCCAAACTTGATTTCTCTCAAAGTTGTGTAGCTCTTCATGCATGGCGTTTATCCAATCCGGATCTGCCAATGCTTCTTCAACCTTCATAGGTTCGATGCTAGAGATGAATGAATAGTTTTCACAAAAGTTAGCTAAACGAGTTTTTGAGCGAGTGATTCTCCCGGTTTGTATATCATTGAAGATTTGCTCGACGGGATGATCTTTGGCAATTCTTGCTCGAACTCGTGAGAGCTTTTGCTTGGGTCTTCGTTGAACATTTTCTTCATCTTGTTCTTCTTCTTGGCCTTCTTCATTGTTGACGTTGTAATTGTCTTGTCGTGGTGGAGAAGGAGGTTGTTGATGTTCGTCTTGATGCATTTCCTTGTCTTCTTCATCTTGGTGTGTCCCACTTGTGGATGCTTCCGTATCAATTCTTGGTTCACCTTGTTGTGAAGTAGAAGCCTCCACTTGGACGGATGAAGTACTCTCCTTCACCTCCGTTGGACGAACTTTGCCTATGGGCAAGTCTTGAATTGCTTCTGAAGGGTCTTTGTCTCCTACATCAATTGGCAATTGCTCTACTTGCGAGCCATTAGATTCATCAAACTTCACATCTACCGTCTCTTCAACCTTTCGGGTGAAATTGTTGTAGACACGGTAAGTGTGAGAGTTTGAGCGATAACCAAGTAGGAAACCTTCATGAGACTTAGGAGCAAACTTTGAACGACGATGCTTATCAAGAATGTAGCACTTTGAGCCGAATACTCGAAAGTATCCAACTTGGGGTTTATTACCGGTGAGGAGCTCGTATGCCGTCTTGCCGAGTAGCTTGTGAAGATACAAGCGATTTGTTGCATGACAAGCTGTCTCAACCGCTTCTGCCCAAAAATGCTTCGGCGTCTTGTATTCATCAAGCATTGTTCTTGCCATTTCGATGAGCGTCCGGTTCTTCCTCTCAACAACTCCATTTTGTTGAGGTGTGTATGTAGCCGAGAACTCATGTGAAATCCCTTCTTCGTCAAGAAAGGTGTCCACATTTACGTTCTTGAACTCCGTTCCATTGTCACTCCGAACCTTCTTGATCTTCATGTCAAACTAATTTTGGGCCTTCCTAGCGAAGTTTTTGAAGATCTTCTGGACCTGCGACTTGTCGTTAAGAAAGAACACCCACGTAAATCTTGAAAAATCATCAACTATAACTAGACCAAAGGAATTTCCACCGAGACTCTTGTAGGCATTGGGACCAAAAAGATCCATATGAAGTAGCTCGAGTGGCCTCCTTGTGGTCATGATGTTCTTCACGGGATGTCTTCCTCCAACCTGTTTACCTGCTTGACAAGCACTGCAAAGTCTATCCCTATCAAATATGACATCGTTAACTCCAAGGATATGATTTCCTTTAATAAGCTTGTCAAGATTTCTCATGCCAACGTGACCTAGTCGTCTATGCCACAACCAACCTTTTGAGGATTTAGCAATAAAGCAAGTTTTAGGTTGTGCCTTTTTAGAGAAGTCGACAATGTAAAGGTCACCTTTACGCATACCGATAAAGACCATTTTATGATTGTCTCGACGAAACACTTGGCAATCTACCTCAGTAAATAGGACATTTAAACCGAAATCAGCAAGTCTAGATACTGAAAGTAAGTTGTAGCCGAGAGATTCAACGAGCATGACATTTTGAATGGAACTATCATGTGAGATGGCCACCTTACCAAGGCCAAATACTTTACCCTTTGAATTATCACCAAAGGTGACATATTTTCGAGGGCCATCATTTTCAGCAAGCTCACGGAACATCTCTTCATCTTCGGTCATATGATCAGTACATCCACTATCAAGAACCCATTCCTTTCCTCCTGATTCATATCCCCGAAGATTTGCCGTAAGGCCAAAGTGTCTCATTGCATCATCAAGATTGAAGTCGCTATCATCATCATCATAGTATCCATGTTCACCATGATCTTGTGACTCATCATTTCCTAGAGAGGGTAATTCATTAGATAAATGATCATCAAAGTGGTCACTTTTATGAATTCTTATAGCTTCGAATATAATATCACTAATGATTCCAACATCCCCCTTAGCTCACTTGAGATTGGCAAGCTCAAGTAGACAATCACCAAAGTTTGGATCACTAGAGTTCATCTTACTCAAGGCAATAGATTTATGGAGAATTTTATCCAATTTTTTTAAGGAATGGTCGGGAAATCGTTCCTCAAGAAATTTCCATATAGTATAAGCACAATTAAGAGTAGGCAAACTAGCAATCAAGTTTTTGGGCAATCCTCTAGTGATGAGCTCAATAGTTCTAAGATTGCGAATCATGTCAATATCTTCATCTAGAGTAAGCTGCAAAGGATCAATGTGAGGTGCACAAGGGCTAGCAATATACCTCTTTAAGTGATATTGATTGAAAATTGCAAGCATCTCATTTTTCCACTCATGAAAATACTCTCCATCAAGAATGGGCACTCTATGAAAAAGACTCCCTAAAGTAGACACATCCATCTTCCTCCAATGGTGATTAAACCAAGGCAATGGAGACCAAAGCTCTGATACCACTTGTAGGACCTTGAAGTAGATGTGTCTAGAGGGGTGTGATTAGACACTTCATGCCAAAGTTGCAATTTTTAAGCCTTTTCGGTTTGAGTGGAGTTTAAGCATAATTTCAACACTCACAATACATATCAAGCAAGTATGCAAAGTGTATATAGGAAGCGGAAAGTAAAGCATGCAACTTGCAAGAATATAAAGGGAAGGGTTTGGAGAATTCAAATGCAATCGGAGACACGGATGTTTTTCCCGTGGTTTAGATAGGTGGTGCTATCCTACATCCACGTTGATGGAGACTTCTACCCACGAAGGGTAACGGTTGCGCGAGTCCACGGAGGGCTCCACCCATGAAGGGTCCACGAAGAAGCAACCTTGTCTATCCCACCATGGCCATCGCCCACGAAGGACTTGCCTCACTAGCGGTAGATCTTCACGAAGTAGGCGATCTCCTTGCCCTTACAAACTCCTTGGTTCAACTCCACAATCTTGTCGGAGGCTCCCAAGTGACACCTAGCCAATCTAGGAGACACCACTCTCCAAGAAGTAACAAATGGTGTGTTGATGATGAACTCCTTGCTCTTGTGCTTCAAATGATAGTCTCCCCAACACCCAACTCTCTCTCATAGGGTTTGGATCTGGTGGAAAGAAGATTTGAGTGGAAAGCAACTTGGGAAGGCTAGAGATCAAGATTCATATGGTAGGAATGGAATGTCTTGGCCTCAACACATGAGTAGGTAGTTCTCTCTCAGAAATAGGATGTTGGAAGTGTAGGTTTAGTCTGATGGCTCTCTCCACGAGTGAAGAGGAGGTGGAGGGGTATTTATAGCCTCCACACAAAATCCAACCGTTACACACAATTTACCAATCTCGGTGGGACTGAATCAGAAAACTCGGTCGGACCGAAATAGTAAACCTAGTGACCGTTATGAATTTCGGTGGGACCGATTGGAACAACTCGGTGGGACTGATGTGCTAGGTTAGGGAAAATCCAAAACTCGGTTTGACCGATTACTCAAACTCGGTGGGACCAATTTGGGTAATAAGCAAAACAGAGAGTTGGCCAAGCAAACTCGGTGGGACCGGTTGCATATCTCGGTGGGACCAAGAGTAATGCAGTAGGTAACAGAGAGTTTGCAAGCCCATCTCGGTGAGACGGAGATCCCATCGGCGAGACCGAACTGATTAGGGTTTGGCAGTGGCTATGACATGTGAAACTCGGTGGCGCCGGGTTGAAAGAATCGGTAGGACCGAGTTTGAATTAGGGTTTAGGTCATTTGTGGATATGGGAAAGTAGCTGAGGGTTTTGGAGCATATCATTAAGCACTTGAGCAAGAGGCTCATTAAACAACACCTCATCCCTCCTTGATAGTATTGGCTTTTCCTATGGACTCAATGTGATCTTGGATCACTAAAATGTAAAATGAAGAGTCTTGAACTTCAAGCTTTAGCCAATCCTTTGTCCTTAGTGTCTTTGAGACCTTCCCACACCCTTTAGTCCATGCCACTCCATTGTTGAACTTATCTGAAACATACTAGGTGAAAACGTTAGTCCAACAAGAGATATGTTGTCATCAATTATCAAAACCACCTAGGGAGCACTTGTGCTTTCACCGCTTATGGCAGCATATCGTCGTGAAGTGGATGCTGTTGCAGGCTATTTCAAAGGCTATTAGGTGGATCACGTGGACCGGCGAAAAAATGAAGCGGCGGACGCTTTAAGCCGGCTGGGCTCTCAGCGCAAACCGGTCCCACCCAATGTTTTTCTGGATGTGCTGCACAACCCGTCGGTCAAGGTCCCAGGTGAAGAGGATTTGGCTATTCCTGATCCGGAGGCTCAATTGGTGGCAGCTATTCATGTTATTCCAGATTGGACGCTTCCTTACCTAGCGTACAAGAACCGGGGCGAGTTGCCAGAGGATGAGATTCTGGCCCGGCAGATAATCCGGCGATCCAAGTCCATGACTATTATCAACGGTGACTTACATCATTGCAGTGTGTCAGGAGCTTTTCAATGCTGTGTGTCTCCTGAAGAAGGCCGTGAAATTTTACGTGAGATCCATGAAGGAGATTGTGGTCACCACGCCGGTTTGAAGTCTCTGGTGGCTAAAGAGTTTCGCCATGGCTTCTATTGGTTAACTACTCATGCTGATGCGGAGGATCTGGTCAGACGATGTGATGGTTGCCAAAGGTTTTCAAGACGTGCTCATGTACCGGCTCAAGAATTGAGGATGATTCCAATTACTTGGCCATTTGCGACTTGGGGGCTGGATATGGTTGGCCCTTTCAAAAGGTCCAAAGATAAGAAGACCCACCTCCTGGTGGCGGTTGACAAGTTTACAAAATGAGTGGAGGCAGAACCTGTTAGCAAGTGTGATGCGGCCACGGCGGTTCAGTTCATCAAAAAGGTGATTTTCCGGTTTGGCTTTCCGCACAGTATTATCACAGATAATGGTACCAATTTATCCAAAGGTGCTATGAAAGAGTTCTGCGAACGGGAACACATCCGGCTCGATGTTTCATCAGTGGCGCATCCACAGTCCAATGGCCAAGCAGAAAGAGCTAATCAAGAGATCTTGAGAGGTATTAAGCCCCGGCTCATGGTTCCTTTGCAGAGAACGCCGGGTTGTTGGGTAGAAGAGTTACCATCTATGTTATGGAGCATCAATACAACACCCAACAGATCAATAGGATACACACTGTTCTTCATGGTTTATGGAGCAGAGGCGGTTCTCCTGAGTGATATCCGTCATGATTCACCTCGTGTGGCAGCTTATATTGAAGCGGACAACGAGACAGCATGGCAAGATGCTTTGGACCGGTTGGACGAAGAGCGTGACATCGCAGCCGCTCGATCGGCGATTTACCAGCAGGATCTTCGTCGTTATCACAGTCACCGAGTCAGAACCAGAACCTTTCAGGAAGGAGATTTGGTGCTTCAGCTCATCCAAGACCAGACCGATATGCATAAGCTATCCCCACCTTGGGAGGGGCCTTTCGTGGTCAGCAAGAATCTGCACAACGGGTCGTACTATCTGGTCGATATTCGAGAGAATAAAGACTCACGCACATCAGAGGAGGAGACCAACAGGCCGTGGAACATAGCTCATCTTCGGCCTTACTATACTTGAGCCATTGGCTATACTTATGTACATAGTACGACAATGTATATATTATGATTAAATATAATAAACCGGAGCCTCAGCTAAAGCGGGGTATCTGTTCTTTTACATCATGTGAGGTTACACGGAGTTGCTCTAAAGCGGCCTCCGGTTTACCCCTTGAGTTAGCTTTACAAAAGCATCATATCACTTGGAGGATTGGTCGTGTCCGAACCAATACCATGCCTCTTGATAGGCGAAAGCCACCAGATCACTTGGGGACTTGGTCACGTCTGAACCAGTCATGCCTCTTGGTCGGCCTAAGGCCACAGAATCACTTGGGGGCTTGGTCGAAACCGAACCATGACCATGCCACTTGATCGGCATAAATGCCACGGTTTCATTTGGGGACCTGGCTGACTAGAACCATAGTTACACCTAACGGGAGCTTGGTCGTGTTCGGCCATGGTAACACCATCTAATCAGCTTAAATAAACCTTTTTTGCATTTTCTTTATACTTTTCTTTGAAGGTTTTTTTTTGCTTTTTTGTTACATCTTTAAACCGACAAAGTTTTTTACCCAATCGATTGACGGAACACAGTTCACGTCAATCCGGAGACTATTTGCCCGGTGGTTAACATCCTCTTATGGAGTAACACGGAGTTTATTATAACCCGACACGGTTCAACTGATAAAATGGAGTCATATATATACAGGAGCTGTTATCTCCTCGAACAGTGTGGGTTTGCAAAACTCCGCTTCAAGATTGGCCACGCCAACTTCATGCTCAACAATGGCAGGTATTATGTATTGCAAAAATTCGATCATATACTTAAGAATTTTTTGATGTTTTGGCTTTATATATGCAGACATCATATTCCGCCAGACAGTACAACCGCGGTGGCACTTCAAGAGTTTTTATTGCAGAAAAACGCTTTGGAAAGTTCATCACTGCAGGAAAAAATAAATTATGCACGAAGGCATATCAAACATCAAAAGCATCAGCTAGTCTATTACAAGGCAACACGGTGCCCATAATAATATCATTGTGTTATGAAGGAGAGACAGTTTTAAAGCCGGCTTCCGGTTCAGGCCTGGTCACCAGCCCGGCCTGATGGTTGTGGATCATCCTGCGCCGCTTCAGCCTCCGTCGCTCTACCCAGCGGCTGGAAATCAACAGTTGTCCAGTCGATTCCCATTAATGCTTGAAACACAGCTTCATCGTGGATCAGCAAGGACGGGTCAATATCAGGAGCATAAGTGTGCTTACGGATTGGAGGGATAAGATTTTTCGATTCATGAACCGGGGCAGCTATTCGCTTGTTCTGATTATCATATTGAGCTTGATAAAGAGATAAGTCTGCTTCTTCAACCAGTTGACAAGCTAGCGGACGCACCTCCCGGTTTATGGCTCGCTGATCCGCTTCACTAAATTCTGACCCATCTTCTTTCAAGCTGGGATAGCCCTGAGCTGCTTCAATAGGATCAAAATCCGGCACCCAGGCTTTGGCCCGCATTAAGGCATTGATCGCACCGGTTCGAGCAGAAGATTTCTTCAGCTCTTCAACCCGGGCGGGAAGCACCGACAGCTTCATCAGGGTGTCTTGAATCAAAGTAGGCGTCGGTTTGTTGTGAGATGCGGTACAGATGATCCGCTGCGCACCAGTATACAACTGTTCGACCAAAGTGTAGACGGCTTTCAATTTTTTCCGCACATCTGAACCCAAGTGACCAGTACGTGTCCCTGAAATATCATAAGGGTTAAACCGGCAGCTCTATAAGGAGGCCAAATCAATTCAGAAGTCAAAATGGCTTACCAAAGATGGCAGTGGTCATAGTATGCACGTGCCGCTTTATGCTGGTCAATTCTTCCGCCACCGGTTTGAGTGCAGCCTCGGCGTCCTCTGCTCGCTTGATTAAAGTGGATTTTTCAGTAGCCCAATCCGCCTGCTTCTTCTTAAAGCTCTCCTTAAGCTGCTCCATGGCGCTTAAAGCGCTGGCTAACTCCTCTTTTGCTTCGGAGGTTTCAGCTTGTTGGGTTTTCAGATTTTCTTGAAGGTCGGCGGTTTGGCTTTCTTTCGTCTTCAGCTCAGCCTGCATGCAGACAGTTATATGCTTCAACAAAACGGTATAAGGATTGAAGTACCAACCACATAACAAGTTATGCACTTGGCACTTGGGGGCTAATGCATATTCGATCTTCATCTTTCAATTGCTTACAATGTCCCAAGATCAATACAAGTATTCAACTTGGCACTTAGGGGCTAATGGCTATTTGCTCGTATATATTCTGATACAGTAGTTTCAATTATTTAAAAGTACCGGTTTAACTATGTTAAGGTTGAACCGGCCCTTGGGGGCTACATCAGCGAATTTCAAAGAATTAAGGTTTACATTAGTAAGTCCCAGTTTGCAAGAAGATTACAAACCGGCCCTTAGGGGCTAGGAGAATTAGCAGGAATTGAAGCATACAAGCAGGAAGGAGCATATGGAAATTAACTCATATTTATCTTTCATCATGTTAACCAGGCCGGCTTCATAGTCGCGACTGGTATACAATCGGTCCAGGTAGCCGGAATGGACATCTTGGGCATTCAGAGCAGCGTAAGTCGTCAGATCAGCGCTCCACTTGCCTTTGCTAAAGGCAGCAAGTTCTTCTTTGCCAGAATGTTTGGACAAAGCGACATGATTGCTTGGTTTAGTGTGGCTAGTGCCAGTAATGACAACCTCATCATCTTGGGTACCGCCGGTTTGCACTAGGCTGTTGGCTTGTCAGTAGGTTTGGCTGGACCGGTGGAGCTTTCAATCCGGACGGAACCTGTGGGCTGACTAACAGGACCTGAGGCATCAGTAGGTCTCTCTTCAGCAATAAGATCGTAATCTTGTTGCGGTGGAGCATTGGGCATATCCTCAGGAATAGCCGCTTCAACATTAGGTGTCTTGCCTGGTTCAAGAATGATGTCTTCTTCGGCCACTTTGTCCAGGCGGGCCTTCTTGCTTGGCCGAGGTTTGGCCCTGAGAAGAATAACAAAACTAATACAACATATGTTCTAAGGCAATATACTGCAAATATCACAATAAGTATAACTTACCCAAGCACCATTTTGAGCGGTGGGAGCTGAGTCACCGATGACTCGCCAGAAGAGGAGTGGGAAGTAACCTGGTAATCGGAGTTAGACGGATTAAGAGGTTGACAAAAGCAGCCCGCTTCAGGACAAGCACTGACAAGCAAATTAGAGACCTCTGAAGGGCGTTTCCGAACCGGACTGTTCGGTAAACCGACGGAGGTAACTACCTGGCCAATGTGCCGGGTTGTGCGACGGGCTTCGTGTTGTTGGGTCTTCATAAGAAATTTAGGATCCAAATAAGCAAGAGGATGAGAAAATTTAACTTTCCGGTTTGCCTGACGGATTTTTTGTGAAGGCAAGGTTTCTGAATCGGAAGAGAGAATAATTACCTCTGCAACATCCGTGTGGCTGGCTTCGGCATCATCCTGACAAATATCATCATCAATAAGACGTATGAAAAGTAAACCAAGTAAGTCAAGTTCTACCTCAAAGTCCGGATTACCCACATCATCATCAGGGGCCGGATTAGAAGATGCAGTCATTCTTTTCCTGTGGGCAGTCTTCTTCACGGCTTTAGTCTTTTGCCGAGTTGTTTTCTCCGGTTTGTCTGGTTTTTCTGGTTTTTCCTGCGGCAGTTTCTTGCTCCAAAACGGATCATTGCCCTGATTCCATAGACACTGATATTAAACAATGACCAGACATATCAACAACAGATTCAGCAAAGAGAAAAATCAAAATCTTACAGCTGGTGGTTTGTTGGTGGCACAGAAGGGAAGCAAGCCGGTTCTAGCGCAGACGTGTTCCGGTTCATTCAGCATCTTATTCACAGCTTCGGTGATTTCTTCATCAGAAAGCTGAATTTTGGAATGTCGTTGTGGGTCATCAACACTGTTAGTGTACTCACACATCAAACCAGAGCGCCGACTAAGGGGCAGTATGCTCCATGATATCCAACAGCGAGCCAGATCAACCCCTGTTAAACCGTTGGCCATAAAGGCTCTGTGCTTTGACAGTTGAGGAGCATATTTGCTTCTCTCTTGGGCAGTCAATCTTTGAGGAAAAGGATGTGTATTGCTGAGCCGCTCCGGACGAAAACCAGGCAAGGGATTCTCACCAGCAGGGGAGGTGTTTTTGAAGTAAAACCATGTCTGATTCCATTCTTTGGGGTGGCTGTGCAGTTTAGCGTGAGGGTATGTGACCTCTTTCCTTTTCTGAATCGCCACGCCACCCAACTCCGTATTAGAGCCATCAGTAAACTCGGTACGTCGGTTTAGATGGAAAAGATCTCTGAACAATTCCACTGTGGGCTCTTCTTGAAAGAACACCTCACAGAGCACTTGGAAGTGACACATATTGGTAACAGAGTTGGGGCCAGTGTCTTGGGGATGGAGTTGGAAGTCGGCTAAGACATCCCGGTAAAATTTAGAACCAAGCGGTTTAAAGCCCCGGGCTAGGTGATCTACGAAAATAATGACCTCTCCTTCTCGAGGTGTGGGAGGACATTCTTGGCCAGGAGCCCTCCAATGGATGGTATCTTTGCTGCCTAAAGCGCTAATCAAGACTAGATCATCAAGTTTAGCCTCTATGACGCGAGAAGGAACCCAATTGCACTCATAAACTTGCTTGGCCATGATGAAATCTACTAGGAAGAAGACCCCGGTTCAAAAATGCATTGATCAAGGTACATTGGTATGCGTAATGTTAAACCGGAGACGTATCTATCTAACGCAGAGTTTATGAAGCAACAACATCTGGCGGTTCAACTAGGGGACTAATGATATATACCGGGTTGGAATTTTTTTCTACAAGGTTAAACCGCCTGATCTACACATGAAGACTGCCGAGATAGCGGATGGCTAAGTAGACAGAAATAGATTTCACATGTTTTCTCTACGATGATGGATCTGAAGCCAGTTCATAAAAGAGGAAAAATATTCAAAAGCTTAAAGTAGAACAATATTGATTCAATGAGCAGAAAAATATGTGAGATCTAGGGACTTGAGCATGAAACTACAGGCGGATGCTAAAAGCTACTGCTAATCGGAGCAGGGTTTCACAGATCTATCCAGAAGTCTGGGTACGAGTATGAACAGTTGATGGAGCACCGCAAGAGCATGAAACCCTAGAACAGATCTAGGTCGAGAAAAGCAGAGGACTTACTAGAGCTGAGGGAGACGCGGAAGATCGCCGCGATTTTCTGGTGCGTTCAGGTTGATGCAGCGTCCCAAGACGGTGCAGAGGTCAACGACAGCGGCGGAGCTCCGAAGCTGGCGACGCGAGGAAGACAAAGAGAAAGGGGACGAAGGGGAAAAAAGAAATGACCCTTCAGTCCTATTTATAAGGCAAGAGACATGTGTCAGGCGCGTGAATCAAGGAACCATAAATCTTGGAAGCGGAGCTGTCGCCTCGGTTATCACGGATCTATTAAACAAAGAAGATATCATGAATGTTGTCTTTATGACGACGTCATGCCGGTGTACAGCAGCCAGAGAAGGTGACATCACGGCAGTTCAACAACTACAAGAAGATGTTGAAGATGAAGATTTTTTGCTAAGGATTGACATCAACCCGTTCAAATCAATCTGGGGCCTAATGTTGGGGATATTACTACTGGGCGTAAACCGGCCTACCTGGGCTGGGTTAACTTCATCAGTAGTTCAAAGGTATTAAAGCCCAAAGAGGCAGATGAGGGACCAAGGCCTGTAGTCGGTTTAAGACCTGTAGCTGTAAACCGGCTTAATATGTAAACTTGTATTGTAAGTTAGGAATAAGGAGAGACCAACCCGGATACGAGTATGAACCGGCGTTGGGACTCTGTGGACCGACGGGCGTCACCCGTGTATATAAGGGGACGACCCGGCGGCGGTTCAAGGACAGACAACAACTCGAGACATAGGCGAAGCTTGTTTGCTCCCTAGTCATCGAAACCCCATCAATTCCATCACAACTAGACGTAGGCTTTTACCTTCATTGAAGGGCCCGAACTAGTATAAACTCTCTTGCGTCCTTGTGTCCGCTTTAACCCCTTCAAGCTAACCCGTTGCGATGGCTCCACGACTAAGTCCTTTCTCTAGGACATCTGCCGTGACAAAACCACGACAGGTCTTCTTCCCCAAAACCCTAGATCCCCTTCCTCTCCGCGCGCCGGACAACGTCCGGACGCGCCGGACACGTCCGCCGCTCCGCCCGGACCAATAGCGCGCCGCCACCTGTCCCGCGGGGGACCGCATCGCTGCTGGCGCGCCCGAGCCCGCGGGAGGCCCCCTTAGCCCATCTCTTCGCGCCCGCGCGCCCCGGTGTCTTCCTCCTCGCGCCCCGGCCGCCGTCCTCGCTCCGCCGCCTCGTCGCTGGCGCCACCTCGCTGGTGCATCCCCGCCGCCCTCCTCGCCGGGCCGGAGCCGCACCTCGCCGCCACCACCGCCGCACTCCTCGCCGCCGATGTCCACCGTCCCCGCCGCCTTCCTCCCGCGCCGGCGTGCGCCGCACCAAGTCCGCCGACCGCTTCAACTCCGGCGATCCCCGACGTTTCCTGCGAACAGGAGCTCGAATCCGGCGATCTCCTCTATCCGCGCGCCAGATCCAGATCTGAGAATCGGGGTTGACTTTTTGTCCCTAACCCTAGTTATTTTGCATTTTTCATCATGCTATAACTCCGCATCCGTAGCTCCGTTTTGGGCATATAGCATATCAAAATGTTCGCCTCAGAGAGCACATAATTTCATCTCATTGCATCATTTTCATTTGAGCTCATCTTGATGCCCGAAATGCTGTTGGAAGAGTGCTATTTGAGATAATTGTCAGATCTCCTGCTCCAATCAGATATTTGTCATTTTTGCCATGATTATTGTGTGCATGATATGCCCCTGAGCTCTTCATGAGTTTTGTTATATGTTTTGCCATCTATCCAGAGGTGCAACCCATGTATTTTTTTGATGTGTGTGGTGACTAGCACAAGCTTGCAAAGTGGTGCATTCGTTAATGCTGATTTCAGGGACTTAGCATTTCCACTAAGTCCTTGGACTGTTTATCTCATTATGCCATTTGTTCATGTTGTTTCCTAGTGATCCGTGCCTCTTTTGAGGATGATCAGTAAGGATGTTTTGTTAATCTTGTAGTGCTCTATCCATCCATGTCTTTGCTTGCAAATATGGAGCACCCTAGCTTGAGTCAATTGAGCTTTACTTTTGTCATTTCGAGAATCTGGGCAGATTATCTACTTGTTAGCGATTTTGCCGAGGATGTTGTAGTTGATCCGTGCATGTTATGTTATTGTTCTTGCCATGTCTAGCTTGCATTTTGTGTATTCTTGATGGGTGTATGCTTAGATTGCCATGACTTGCTATGTAGTGAGTGCATCGAGCTCGTAAACATGCCTACTCGATATTTGTTTCAGCATGCTCCAGTTTTCACTAAGTCTGAGAACTGATTATGTTTTTGCCATGTTCACATGCTTGCAAATGTATTTTCTGATCCCTTTTGTCTCAAGGTCACTAAGGGACTTTTGTTAAGCTCTTTGAGTAGCTCCATGCCATGCTTTACTTTGCCATGTTCAGGTCCTGTAGCATATTGTTTTCATGCTCCAAAGTGTGCTATCTTATCTGAGATTCCAGACAAGTGTCAATTTCACTAAGTCTGAAATCTGTTTGCCAAATGCATTTTTGCCATGCTTGTTTGAACCAGCTAATGGATGAATTGGCTGTAGCTCAGTGTTCATCTTTTGTTAAGCATCATGAATGGATCCCTGCCATGTATTTTGTTGCCATGTTTCGGTGCTGTAGCATGTTCATGTTGTTGCATTTAGTTGGTTACTTGCTGTAAATCGCAAAACGCGGCCATATTTGAATTGCTTGCCATTTCCAAACCGTAACTCCGATTCCGGTGACCTTTATATTGTTTTCAAGAGATTTCATCTCACCTTTCCAGTGGCACACTTGGATTTCCAAGTTGAGGCCAGGTTCATTCATTCCTTGTCAAATCTTGCATATGCATCACATATTGCATCCCGCATAGCATACCATCTTTTCATCATATTGTTTGAGCCTTGCACGTGGTTGATTGTGTCCTTGTTGCTTGTTTGTCTTGTTTGGGTAGAGCCGGGAGACGAGTTCGCTAATGAGGAGCCCGTTGAGTTTGCTTTCGAGGATCCAGTCAACTCTAACAACTTTGCAGGCAAGATGATCATACCCTCGAAATCACTACTATCTTTGCTTTGGTAGATGCTCGCTCTTTTGCTATGCCATGCTACGATGCCTACCACTTGTTTTCAAGCCTCCCAAATTGCCATGTCAAACCTCTAACCCCCCATGTCCTAGCAAACCGTTGATTGGCTATGTTACCGCTTTGCTCAGCCCCTCTTATAGCGTTGCTAGTTGCAGGTGAAGATCGGAGACCGTTCCTTGTTGGAACACTATTTACTTGTTGGGATATCATTATATTGCCTTGTTATCTTAATGCATCTATATACTTGGTAAAGGGTGGAAGGCTCAGCCTCTCGCCTAGTGTTTTGTTCCACTCTTGCCGCCCTAGTTTCCGTCATATCGGTGTTATGTTCCCGGATTTTGCGTTCCTTACGCGGTTGGGTTATAATGGGAACCCCTTGATAGTTCGCCTTGATTAAAGCTTTTCCAGCAATGCCCAACCTTGGTTTTACCATTTTCCACCTAGCCTCTTTTTCCCTTGGGTTTCCGGAGCCCGAGGGTCATCTTATTTAAACCCCCCCGGGCCAGTGCTCCTCTGAGTGTTGGTCCGAACTAGAGTCCTGTGCAGCGCCCCCTCAGGGAAACTTGAGGTTTGGTTTTAGTTGAATGGAGAGCTCATCTGAGTGTGCCCTGAGAACGAGATATGTGCAGCTCCTATCGGGATTTTTCGGCACATTTGGGCGGTGTTGCTGGATTTGTTTTAACTTGTCGAAGTGTCTTGAAGAACCGGGATACCGAGTCTGATCGGAACGTCTCGGGAGGAGCTCTATTCCTTCGTTGACCGTGAGAGCTTGTCATGGGCTAAGTTGGGACTCCCCTGCAGGGATTTGAACTTTCGAAATACGTGCCCGCGGTTATGGGCAGATGGGAATTTGTTAATGTCCGGTTGTAGATAACTTGAACCTTAACTTAATTAAAATGAATCAACCGTGTGAGTTGCCGTGATGGTCTCTTCTCGGCGGAGTCCGGGAAGTGAACACGGTGTTGGAGTTATGCTTGCCACAGGATGTCCTCTAGTTACTCGCTCGTGCTTTGCCTCCTCTTCTCGCTCTCTTTTGCGAACAGGTTAGCTACCATATATGCTAGTCGCTTGCTGCAGCTCCACATATATTTACCTTGCCTTACCTATTAAGCTTAAATAGTCTTGATCGCGAGGGTGCGAGATTGCTAAGTCCCTGTGGCTCATAGATTACTATTGAACCAGATGCAGGGCCCGATGATTCCATTCCAGATGATGCACTTGAGCTCAAGTGGGAGTTCGACGAGGACTCACGCCGTTACTATGTTTCTTTTCCTGATGATCAGTAGTGGTGCCCAGTTGGGGTGATCGGGACCGTGTCGCAGGTTGGGTTGTTCTTTTATTTTGGCGTCGTAGTCGGGCCATGAGTGTTTGAATGTTGTAATGCTATTTATGTAGTTTGATTGACGTGGCGAGTGTAAGCCAACTATGTATCTCCCCTTTTATTATCTATATTACATGGGATGTTGTGAAGATTGCCTAACTTGCGACATTGCTTTCAATGCGGTTATGCCTCTAAGTCGTGCCTCGACACGTGGGAGATATAGCCGCATCGAGGGTGTTACAACCCCGCGCCAATAGGGCGCTGCCACGTGGTGACACCGGCCGTCCCCGTGCCGAGGCCCGCCGAGCCCGACTCAGGCCCCCGCGGCCCATCTGCTCCCTCCGCCGCCGCGGGTCAGCGCCGCCTCCCCGCCTCCTCGCCCAAGTCGCCGCCGACCGCCGGGAGCCTCCGCGCGCCATCGCCGGCCTCGCAAGCTCCGGCGACCACCGCCTGCACCCACGCTGCGCCCTCGCCGCCCTCACCGCCCAAGAGCTCCGGCGAGCCTCCCCGCGTCCCCGGCCGGTCCAAGTCTGACGACTCCGGCCGTCTCTTCCACTCCGGCGACCTCGAACTCCGGCGCCGACCATCCTCGAAGTCCGCGCCACTACAGTGCCGATCCGGATCCAGATCTGATTCGGTTAACTTTTTCCGTCCTAACCCTAATTTTTCTTGCAACTTCATCATGCCGTAACTCCGCATCCGTAGCTCCGTTTTGCGCACGTAGCATATCAAAATGTTCGCCTCAGAGAGTACATCATTTCATATCATTGCATCATTTTCATTTGAGCTCATCTTGATGCCCGAAATGCTGTTGGAAGAGAGCTATTTGAGATAATTATCAGATATGCTGCACCAAATAGCTATTTATCATTTTTGCCATGATTAATGTGTGCATGATATGCTCCTGAGCTCTACATGAGTTCTGTAATATGCCATGCCATCTTTGCAGAGGTGCTTACCATGTATTTTTGTGACATGTGCGGTGACTAGCACAAGCTTGCAAAGTAGTGCATTCGTTAATGCTGATTTCAGGGACTTAGACTTTCTCTAAGTCCTTGATCTGATTTTGTCAATATGCCATATGTTCATGTTGTTTCCTAGTGATCCTTGCCTCTTTTGAGGATGATCAGTAAGGATGATTTGTTAACATTGTGGTGCTCTATCCATCCATGTCTTTGTTTGCAATTATGGAGCAACCTAGCTTGAGTCAATCGAGCTCTACTTTTGCTATTTCGTGAATCCTGGCAGATTGTGTACTTGTTAGCAATTTTGCCGAGGATGTTGTTGTTGATGCATGCATGCTATGTTGTTGTTCTTGCCATGTATAGCTTCTATGATATGTATTCCTGATGGGTGTATGATTAGTTTGTCATGCCATGCTCTGTAGTGAGTGCATCGAGCTCGTGAACATGCCTACTCGTTAACATATTTGCATGCTCCAGTTTTTCACTAAGTCTGTAACCTGATTATGTTTTTTTGCCATGTTCTCATGCTTGCAATTGTATTTTCTGATCCCTTTTGGCTCAAGGTCACTAAGGGACTTTTGTTAAGTGCTTTGAGTAGCTTCATGTCATGCCTTGCTTTGCCATGTTAAGTTCCTGTAGCATATAGTTTTCTTGCTCCAAAGTGTGCTACCTGATGTTAAATTCCAGACTTCTGTTAATTTCACAAAGTCTGAAACGTGTTTACCATTTGCATTTTTGCCATGCTTGTTTGAACCTGTTAATGGATGAATTGGCCGTAGCTCAGTGTTCATATTTTGTCAAGCATCATGAGTGGATCCCTGCCATGTATTTTGTTGCCATGTTTGATTGCTGTAGCATAATTATCTTGATGCATTTAGATGGCTACTTGCTGTTTATCGCAGACCGGTGCCATATTTGTTTTGCTTTCCATTTCCAAACCGTGCATCCGATTCCGGTGATCTTTATATCGATTTCAACCGAAATCACCTCACCTTTCCAGTGGTACTCTTGGATTTCCAAGTTGAGGCCAGGTTCAATCATTCCTTGTCAAATCTTGCATATGCATCACATATCGCATCCCGCATAGCATACCATGTTTGCATCTTATTTGTTTGAGATTTGCACATGGTTGATTGTGTTCCTGTTGCTTGCTTGTCTTGTTTGGGTAGAGCCAGGAGACGAGTTCGCTAACGAGGAGCCCATTGAGTTTGCTTATGAGGATCAAGTCAACTCTGACAACTTTGCAGGCAAGATGATCATACCCTCGAAATCACTTCTATCTTTGCTTGCTAGATGCTCGCTCTTTTGCTATGCCTATGCTATGATTCCTACCACTTGCTTATCATTCCTCCCAAATTGCCATGTCAAACCTCTAGCTCACCATGTCCTAGCAAACCGTTGATTGGCTATGTTACCGCTTTGCTCAGCCCCTCTTATAGCGTTGCTAGTTGCAGGTGAAGATTGGAGATCGTTCCTTGTTGGAACATTGTTTATTGTTGGGATATCACTATATTATCTTGTTATCTTAATGCATCTATATACTTGGTAAAGGGTGGAAGGCTCGGCCTTTTGCCTAGTGTTTTGTTCCCCTCTTGCCGCCCTACTTTCCGTCATATCGGTGTTATGTTCCCGGATTTTGCGTTCCTTATGCGGTTGGGTGATAATGGGAACCCCTTGACAGTTTGCCTTGGAATAAAACTCCTCCAGCAATGCCCAACCTTGGCTTTACCATTTGCTACCTAGCCTTTTTTCCCTTGGGTTTCCGGAGTCGAGGGTCATCTTATTTAAACCCCCCATGGGCTAGTGCTCCTCTGAGTGTTGGTCCGACCGAGCAAACTGCGGGGCCACCTCGGGGCAACTTGAGGGTTGGCTTTACTCGTAGGATGTCTCATCTGAGTGTGCCCTGAGGACGAGATATGTGCAGCTCCTATCGGGATTTGTTGGCACATTTAGGCAGTGTTGCTGGACTTGTTTTACCATTGTCGAAGTTGTCTTGTAGAACCGGGATACCGAGTCTGATCGGAATGTCTCGGGAGAAGGTTTATCCTTCGTTGACCGTGAGAGCTTGTGATGGGCTAAGTTGGGACTCCCCTGCAGGGATTTGAACTTTCGAAAGCCGTGCCCGCGGTTATGGGCAGATGGGAATTTGTTAATGTCCGGTTATAGATAACATAAACCTTAACTTAATTAAAATGAATCAACCGCGTGTGTTACCGTGATGGTCTCTTCTCGGCGGAGTCCGGGAAGTGAACATGGTGTTGGAGTAATGTTTGCCGTAGGTTGTTCTATAGTTCTTCGTTCGTGCTTTTCCTTCTCTTCTCACTCTCTTTTGCGAACATGATAGCCACCATATATGCTAGTCGCTTACTGCAGCTCCACATATTACCTTGCCTTACCTATAAGCTTAAATAGTCTTGATCGCGAGGGTGCGAGATTGCTGAGTCCCCGTGGCTCACAGATTACTTCCAAACCAGATGCAGGGCCCGATGACTCCATTCCAGATGATGCGCTTGAGCTCAAGTGGGAGTTCGACGAAAACTCACGCCGTTACTATGTGTCTTTCCCTGATGATCAGTAGTGGTGCCCAGTTGGGGCGATCGGGACCGTGTCGCATGTTGGGGTTGATCTTTTATTTTGGTACCGTAGTCGGACCATGAGTGTATTGGATGATTGTAATGTTATTCATGTACTTTGTGTGACGTGGCGAGTGTAAGCCAACTATGTACCTTTTCCCCTATTATCTATTTACATGGGTTATCGTGAAGATTACCTTACTTGCGACATTGCTTTCAATGCGGTTATGCCTCTAAGTCGTGCTTCGACACGTAGGAGATATAGCCGCATCGAGGGCGTTACAAGTTGGTATCAGAGCCTTCCCCGACCTTAGGAGCCCCCCTGCTTGATCGAATTAGCTGACGTTGTTGAGTCTAGAAAAATGTTTTGAGTCATTTAGGAATTATATATCGGAGAGTTTAGGAATTCTTTTTACTCCCTAGTCCCTTCACCGCTCTGGTAAGGCATCCTGACGTAGAGTTTTGACTCTTCTCTTCTCAAATTTCACTAAATTTTTTTTAGGATCACGCGGGTATCTTGGAATCGTTCCGATCGATTTGTGACGAGAACATTGTTCTTGGTGCCTCCTGTCATTTAGGGGTTGTGGAAGTGTCCCGGGGAGTTGAGCTCCGAGGTGTTGTCGTCACAATTTTATCATTGCAGTTCTGGAATACCTGAGTTTAGTTTCGCCGACATCGAAAATCTCTTTTATGCAGTTGTTGGTGAGATAACCTCGACGCCACCCAGTACTGGGGCGGGAGTTTGGGAGTATTGCCATAACTTGTATAACGGATGCTTTTTGAAGGTTGAGGTAGACAATTTCCGAAGTTTTTCTCGGTTATGTGTTGAAGGATGGATACAACTGGATGTAGGATTTGCTAGATTTGGGTGAGATATTATGCTTCCCTTGTATCCCCAACACCTGATTGCATAACCGGAAAGGTTTAGGAGTTTCATAGGTGGGAATTCTTGTAGCTCTAGTTCTTCTTCCACGGATATTTGGTTTGAGATTGGGTGATCCTTACCGAGTATTCGTTCTTGCTCCATACCTTGTTGTTTTATTCCTCTACCTAAATTCTAAGTGGCTTCTCAATTTATGGATATGTGACCATTTCAATTGGAATGCATTCGTTCATTTTGTTCGGATGTGAAGACTATATGTTGCAATTTCAACCCATTTGATTCAGCTTCAATATTTGTCTATCAATGTGCTAATGGATGTCAACCTCTTCAGGATGGCTCCTCCAACACGCACGACTCCGAATCCTGATCCGCCACCACCACCTCCACTTCCGGAGGCATGGCAAGCTGTGATGGCCGCTACCAATGCAAATACACAGCTGATCATGCAAATTCTTCAAGAGCGCAACCAAGCAAACCAAGGGAATCAGGGCAACAATCAGAATCACTTTGCTACACTCAACCAGTTCCTTGCTAACTAGCCAAAGACCTTCAGCAATTGTGTTGAGGCAACTGACGCTGATGATTGGCTCGTGGACTTATGCAACCATTTCGAGTGCAGTAACGTCAGGCCTGAGGACTTTGTCGGGTTCGCTTCCTTCCAACTCAAAGACCAAGCTGCAGAATGGTTTCAGCAGTACAAAGATTCCAGAGGAGGCCGTGTGATTACCTGGGATGAATTCCGTCAAGATTTCAAAGCTCATCATATTCCTCAGAGCGTGGTTGAAAGCAAGCGTGAGGAATTCCGCAACCTGAAGCAAGGCTCTATGTCTGTCTATGAGTACAACAAGATGTTTCAGAAGCTCGCCCGCTTTGCTAAGCAGGACGTCCCTGACGAGAAGAGCATGATATAACAGTTCAAGGGTGGTCTCAGAGAAGAGATCCAGCTAGCTCTTATCCTCTTTGAGCCCATGAGGTACGATGAGATTTACAACATGGCATTGAAGCAAGAGGCTGCTCAACTGAAGTGTGATGCTTCCAAGAAGCGAGTCAGAGATGCTACTCCCTCTTCCTCAACTCAAGTGGATAAGCAGCAAAAGTATTGGCTTCCTCCTCCGCCGTTCCGTTAGCCTTTTCAGCAGAAGAGCAAAGGTGGCAGTGGATCTTCCCACCCACCCAACCCTGGCTTTCAGAATAAGACTTCGTCTCAAGCTCCAAGATCGAGTGCTCCGTATCACCGTCCGCTTTCAGAGGTCACGTGCAACAAGTGCCAACAGAAGGGTCACTATGCCAACAAATGCTTCAATCAGAGGTGTCTCCCTCCTCCTCCTCCTCCTCCTGTGAGATCGGCAAGTACAGCTATGGTCAAGCAATAACCCCAAGCACGCCAAGGTCAACTTGATGAATGCAGCTCAGGCAGAGGACTCGTCAGATGTCATCATGGGTAACCTTCCTGTTAACAATGTTCCTGCAAAAGTACTTTTTGATACTGGTGCATCGCATTCTTTCTTGTCATGCCCATTTGCATCGAAGCACAATGTTGATACTGAGGTTATGCCCAAAGTCATGCAAGTTGTTTCTCCTGACAAGCTTTTGACTTCTAGTTTGGTTGCTCCCGATGTCTCTATCACGTTGGGCGACTACAAGTTTCTGTCCTCTCCGGTGGTTCTTGGTAACTCGGATATTGATCTTATTCTCGGACTGGATTGGCTTTCTAAGCACAAGGCGCATCTTGATTGTGCAGCTAGGCAGATTCAATTGACTCATTCGTCTAAGGATGTAATTGTCTTTGCCGCTCGGGATGATACCATCCGTCTGTTTTCTCTCAATGAGAAGGGTGAACTGGATGCCATCTCGCAAATTCTAGTCGTTTGCGAATATCAAGACGTCTTTCTAGAAGAGCTTCCAGGAATGCCTCCGCACCGGCCAGTTGAATTCGTCATTGATCTTGAGCTTGGCACGGAACCAGTTTGCAAATGCCCTTACAAGCTTGGACCTGAAGAGTTGAAGGAGCTGAAGAAGCAACTCGATATTCAAGAGTGAATGGGTCTTATTCGACCTAGTTCTTCTCCATGGGGTTGTGGAGTACTTTTTGTGAAGAAGAAGGATGGAACGGACCGACTTTGTGTTGACTACCGTCCATTGAACAAGAAGACTATCAAGAACAAGTACCCACTTCCCAACATCAATGAGCTGTTCGAAAAACTCAAAGGTGCCCAAGTATTCTCCAAGCTTGATCTCCGTATGGGCTATCACCAGATTCGAATCCGTGAGCAAGATATTCCCAAGACGGCTTTCAGAACAAGCTATGGTTCATATGAATACACTGTCATGTCTTTTGGCCTCGTCAACGCTCCTCTGACTTTATCTCGTATGATGAACTTCATCTTCAACGCCTACACAAATGACTTCGTTTTGGTCTATCTCGATGACATTCTGGTCTTTTCGAAGAACAAGGAAGATCATGCCAAGCACTTGCGTTTGGTGCTCGATAAGCTCAGGGAACATCAGTTCTACGCCAAGTTCTCTAAGTGCGAGTTTTGGCTCGATGAGGTTCTCTACATTGGGTATATCATCTCTGCCAAGGGCATTGCGGTGAATCCTGAGAAGGTGTCTGCAATTGTGAATTGGGAACCACCTCAGAACATGAAGCAACTCCGCAGCTTCCTCGGTCTCGCAAGCTACTGTCGAAGGTTCGTTGAGAACTTTTCAAAGATCGCGAAGCCTCTTTCAAACCTTCTCCAGAAGCACGTCAAGTACGTTTGGTCTCCAAAATGTGACATCGCTTTCTACACTTTGAAAGAGAAATTGGTCACTGCTCCAGTTCTGACTCCTCCTGATGAATCCAAACCATTTGAGGTCTTCTGCGATGCCTCTCTTCAAGGTCTTGGTGCAGTGTTGATGCAAGAGAAGAAAGTTGTGGCTTATACCTCTCACTAGTTGAAGCCCAACAAGAAGAACTACCCCACTCATGACCTCGAGTTGGCGGCAGTTGTGCATGCTCTTTTGACTTGGAGACATCTCTTATTGGGAAGAAAAGTGGACATTTTCACTGACCACAAGAGTCTCAAGTACATCTTCACTCAGCCTAATCTCAACCTCAGGCAGACTCGTTGGGTCGAAATGATTCAAGAGTATAATCCGAGTATCGAGTATACTCCAGGAAAGGCCAATGTGATTGCTGACGCTTTGAGCAGGAAGGCTTACTGCAACAGTCTGATTCTCAAGCCTTACCAACCCGAGCTTTGTGAAGCTTTCCGCAAACTCAATCTGCAAGTTGTTCCTCAAGGTTTCCTCGCCAACCTTCAAGTCTCTCCTACTTTGGAAGACCAGATTCGCGAGGCTCAACTTCTTGATGCTATGGCGAAGAAGGTGAAGATTGGGATTGCCAAGAGTCAACCCAAGTACAAGTGCTATCGCCTTGATGACAAGGATACTCTCTTCTTCGAGGATCGTATTGTTGTGCCCAAAGGTGACCTTCGTAAAGTTATTATGAATGAGGCTCACAATTCACTCCTCTCCGTCCACCCTGGAGTACGAAGATGTATCAGGACCTCAAGCAGGCTTATTGGTGGACTCGAATGAAGCGCGAGATTGCTCAGTTCGTGAATGAAGGTGATGTCTGCATAAGAGTGAAGGCAGAACACCAAAGGCCAGCTGGTCTCCTCCAACCTCTTGCCATTCCAGAATGGAAGTTTGACCACATTGAGATGGACTTCGTGACTGGATTTCCAAAGTCCAAGCGTGGGAATGATGCTATATTCGTTGTCACCGACAAACTCACTAAAGTGGCTCACCTTTTGCCTATCAAAGAGTCTATCACTGCAGCTCAATTGGCGGAGCTGTATACCTCCCGGATTGTCTCTCTGCACGGCATTCCACATGTGATCTCTTCAGACCGTGGCAGCATCTCTACCTCCAAGTTTTGGGATTCTTTTCAGAAGGCCATGGGCACCAACATCCGCTTCAACACAGCTTTCCATCCTCAAACTAGCGGGCAAGTCAAGCGTGTCAATCAGATTCTTGAAGATATGCTCAGGGCTTGTGTGATCTCCTTCGGTATGAAGTGGGAAGATTGTCTTCCATACGCCGAATTCTCCTACAACAACAGTTTTCAAGCAAGTTCGGGCAAGGCCCCATTCGAAATTCTCTATGGCAGGAAGTGCCGTACTCCTCCTAACTGGTCAGAGACCGGTGAACGTCAACTTCTTGGAGATGACTTGATCACAGAGGCAGAGGAAATGTGCAAAGTCATTCGTGATAACCTCAAAGCAGCGCAATCGCGCCAGAAGAGCTACTATGATAGTAAGCATCATGATTTGGCTTTTGAGATCGGAGACCATGTTTACCTCTGCGTCTCTCCAATGAAAGGTACTCGTCGCTTCGGTATCAAAGGGAAGCTTGCCCCTAGATACGTGGGTCCTTTCAAGATCGTCAGCAAGAGAGGCGATCTCGCCTATCAACTCGATCTTTCTTCAAACTTTGCAAATGTGCATGACGTGTTCCATGTCTCTCACCTCCGCAAGTGCTTCAAGACCCCTGACCGCACCGTCAACTTCGAAGACATTGATCTCCAAGAAGACCTTTCTTATCGTGAGCACCCAGTTGCTATTCTTGAAGAGACTGAATGCAAGACTCGCAATAAGTCAATCAAATTCCTCAAAGTCAAGTGGTCACACCATTCCGACCGTGAAGCCACCTGGGAGCGTGAGGATCACCTCCATTCTGAGTACCCGGCGTTCTTCCAGTCCTAGATCTCGGGACGAGATCCTTTCGTAGTGGAGTGTTGTAACACCCCGGATGTAATTTACCTTATATGTACTCCAACTCTTGCCGTTTCCGGCACTAAGTTATTTTATTTCCTCGGGTTCGGGTTTTTGTCTCCGTGTGTTGTTGTTGTTGTCATGCATCTCATATCATGTCATCATGTGCTTTGCATTTGCATACGTGTTCGTCTCATGCATGCGAGCATTTTCCCCGTTGTCCGTTTTGCATTCCGGCGCTCCTATCTCCTTCGGTGGTCCTTTCTACCTCTTTTCGTGTGTGGGGGTTAAACATTTCCGGATTGGACCGAGACTTGTCATGCGGCCTTGGTTTACTACCGGTAGACCGCCTGTCAAGTTTCGTACCATTTGGACTTCGTTTGATGCTCCAACGGTTAACCGAGGGACCGAGAAGGCCTCGTGTGTGTTGCAGCCCAACACCCTTTCAATTTGGCCCAAAACCCACCAAAACCCTCTCCATCATCTCGGTTGTTCGATCATGATCGCATGGCCGCAAACCGCACCTCATTTGGACTCTCCTAGCCCCCTCTATGCCTATATATAGGTCTCTCCTCGAAAATCCCGGGTCTCTTCCCCCTAACCCTAGCAAACTTCCCCCGCCGCGAGCCGGACATGTCCGCCGCACCGGACACCACAGCCGCCGCCACCCCGCGCTAATAGGGCGCTGCCACATGGCGACGCCGACCTTCCCCGCGCCGAGGCCCGCCGAGCCCGACTCGGGCCCCCGCGGCCCATCTGCTCCCTCCGCCGCCGCGGGTCAGCGCCGCCTCCCCGCCTCCTCGCCCAGGTCGCCGCCGACCGCCCGGAGCCACCACGCGCCATCGCCGGCCTCGCAAGCTCCGGCGACCACCGCCCGCACCCACGCCGCGCCTTGCTCCGCCTCGCCGCCCTCACCGCCCAAGAGCTCCGGCGAGCCTCCCCGCGTCTCCGGCCGGTCAAAGTCCGACGACTCCGGCCGTCTCTTCCACTCCGGCGACCTCGAACTCCGGCGCCGACCATCCTTGAAGTCCGCGCCTCTACAGTGCCAATCCGGATCCAGCTGACTTTTCCCTCCTAACCCTAATTTTTCTTGCAACTTCATCATGCCTAACTCCACATCCGTAGCTTCGTTTTGCGCGTGTAGCATATCAAAATGTTCGTCTCAGAGAGTACATCATTTCATCTTATTGCATCATTTTCATTTGAGCTCATCTTGATGCCCGGAATGCTGTTGGAAGAGAGCTATTTGAGATAATTGTCAGATCTGCTGCACCAAATAGCTATTTATCATTTTTCCATGATTAATGTGTGCATGATATGCTCCTGAGCTCTACATGAATTTTTTTATATGCCATGCCATATTTACAGAGGTGCTTACCATGTATTTTTGTGACATGTTTGGTGACTAGCACAAGCTTGCAAAGTAGTGCATTCGTTAATGCTGATTTCAGGGACTTAGAATTTCTCAAGTCCTTGATCTGATATTGTCAATATGCCATATGTTCATGTTGTTTCCTAGTGATCCGTGCCTCTTTTGAGGATGATCAGTAAGGATGATTTGTTAAAATTGTGGTGCTCTATCCATCCATGTCTTTGTTTGCAACTATGGAGCACCCTAGCTTGAGTCAATCGAGCTCTACTTTTGCTATTTCATGAATCCTGGCAGATTGTTTACCTGTTAGCGATTTTGCCGAGGATGTTGTTGTTGATTCGTGCATGCTATGTTGTTGTTCTTGCCATGTCTAGCTTCTATGATATGCATTCTTGATGGGTGTATGCTTAGTTTGTCATGCCATGCTCTGTAGTGAGTGCATCGAGCTCGTGAACATGCCTACTCGTTAACATATTTGCATGCTCCAGTTTTTCACTAAGTCTGTAACCTGATTATGTTTTTTTGCCATGTTCTCATGCTTGCAATTGTATTTTCTGATCCCTTTTGTCTCAAGGTCACTAAGGGACTTTTGTTAAGTGCTTTGAGTAGCTTCATGTCATGCCTTGCTTTGCCATGTTAAGTTCCTGTAGCATATAGTTTTCTTGCTCCAAAGTGTGCTACCTCTTGTTAAATTCCAGACTTGTGTTAATTTCACAAAGTCTGAAACCTGTTTACCATTTGCATTTTTCCATGCTTGTTTGAAGCTGTTAATGGATGAATTGGCCGTAGCTCAGTGTTCATCTTTTGTCAAGCATCATGAGTGGATCCCTGCCATGTATTTTGTTGCCATGTTTGAGTGATGTAGCATAATTATCTTGATGCATTTAGATGGCTACTTGCTGTTTATCGCAGACCGGTGCCATATTTGTTTTGCTTGCCATTTCCAAACCGTGCATCCGGTTCCGGCGATCTTTATATCGATTTCAACCGAAATCACCTCACCTTTCCAGTGGAACTCTTGGATTTCCAAGTTGAGGCCAGGTTCAATCATTCCTTGTCAAATCTTGCATATGCATCACATATCGCATCCCGCATAGCATACCACGTTTGCATCTTATTTGTTTGAGCTTTGCACGTGGTTGATTGTGTTCCTTTTGCTTGCTTGTCTTGTTTGGGTAGAGCCGGGAGACGAGTTCGCTAACGAGGAGCCCGTTGAGTTTGCTTACAAGGATCAAGTCAACTCTGATAACTTTGCAGGCAAGATGATCATACCCTCGAAATCACTTCTATCTTTGCTTGCTAGATGCTCGCTCTTTTGCTATGCCTATGCTACGATTCCTACCACTTGCTTATCATGCCTCCCAAATTGCCATGTCAAACCTCTAACCCACCATGTCCTAGCAAACCGTTGATTGGCTATGTTACCGCTTTGCTTAGCCCCTCTTATAGCGTTGCTAGTTGCAGGTGAAGATTGGAGATCGTTCCTTGTTGGAACATTGTTTATTGTTGGGATATCACTATATTATCTTGTTATCTTAATGCATCTATATACTTGGTAAACGGTGGAAGGCTCGGCCTTTTGCCTAGTGTTTTGTTCCCCTCTTGCCGCCCTAGTTTCCGTCATATCGGTGTTATGTTCCCGGATTTTGCGTTCCTTACGCGGTTGGGTGATAATGGGAACCCCTTGACAGTTCGCCTTGAATAAAACTCCTCCAGCAATGCCCAACCTTGGTTTTACCATTTTTCACCTAGCCTTTTTTTCCCTTGGGTTTTCGGAGCCCGAGGGTCATCTTATTTAAACCCCCCCTGGGCCAGTGCTCCTCTGAGTGTTGGTCCAACCGAGCAGACTATGGGGCCACCTCTGGGCAACTTGAGGGTTGGTTTTACTCGTAGGATTGGTCATCTGAGTGTGCCCTGAGAACGAGATATGTGCAGCTCCTATCGGGATTTGTCAGCACATTCGGGCGGTGTTGCTGGACTTGTTTTACCATTGTCGAAGTTGTCTTGTAGAACCGGGATACCGAGTCTGATCGGAATGTCTCGGGAGAAGGTTTATCCTTCATTGACCGTGAGAGCTTGTGATGGGCCTAAGTTAGGACTCCCCTGCAGGGATTTGAACTTTCGAAAGCCGTGCCCGTGGTTATGGGCAGATGGGAATTTGTTAATGTCCGGTTGTAGATAACATGAACCTTAACTTAATTGAAATGAATCAACCGCGTGTGTTACCATGATGGTCTCTTCTCGGCGGAGTCCGGGAAGTGAACATGGTGTTGGAGTAATGTTTGCCGTAGGTTGTTCTATAGTTCTTCGTTTGTGCTTTGCCTTCTCTTCTCGCTCTCTTTTGCGAACAGGATAGCCACCATATATGCTAGTCACTTACTGCAGCTCCACATATTACCTTGCCTTACCTATAAGCTTAAATTGTCTTGATCGTGAGGGCGCGAGATTGCTGAGTCCCCGTGGCTCACAGATTACTTCCAAACCAGATGCAGGGCCCGATGACTCCATTCCAGATGATGCGCTTGAGCTCAAGTGGGAGTTCGACGAAGACTCACGCTGTTACTATGTGTCTTTCCCTGATGATCAGTAGTGGTGCCCAGTTGGGGCAATCGGGACCGTGTCGCATGTTGGGGTTGATCTTTTATTTTGGTACCGTAGTCGGACCATGAGTGTATTGGATGATTGTAATGTTATTCATGTACTTTGTGTGATGTGGCGAGTGTAAGCCAACTATGTACCTTTTTCCCTATTATCTATTTACATGGGTTGTCGTGAAGATTACCTTACTTGCGACATTGCTTTCAATGCGGTTATGCCTCTAAGTCGTGCTTCGACACGTAGGAGATATAGCCGCATCGAGGGCGTTACAAGACCCTTTCTGGTCCCCGCGGCCTTCTTCTTGTCCTTCTTCACCAGCACCTCGTAAGGTGCCGGAACCAACATTTCTGTCAAGAGAGCATCTGCAGGATCTTTCGGCAGGGGGGCGGGGTAATCGATCTGCTCCGCTGTCTTCACCCAGTCCTGTTAAAGGCATGGAAGGCTTAGATACCGCACATGATTAAACTGGGGCAAATAGATACCCTGTGAAATATAAAAACTTACCGGATTGGCACGGCGCTTTGCGCTGAGTCCACGGTCCTCGGTGACGGAAGGAGGTACCTCGGCGCCCTTAAACAGCACCCTCCAGACATCCTTGTGCGTCGTGCCATAGAGCTCTTGCAGCGTCTGGTGCTTGGCCGGGTCAAACTCCCACAAGTTGAATACCCGTTGTTGACACGGGAGAATCCGGCGGAAGAGCATGACTTGGACCACGTTGACGAGCTTAATTTTCTTGCTCATCATGTTCTTGATGCAGGTATGGAGTCAGGTCAGCTCTACCGAGGAACCCCAGGACAGGCCCTTCTCTTTCCAGGAGGTGAGCCATGTGGGGATTCCGGATCGGAATTCGGGGGCCGCCACCCAGTTGGTGTCGCGCGGCTCGGTGATGTAGAACAACCCCGATTGCCACCCCTTTATGGTCTCCACATAGGAGCCTTCAAGCCAGGTGACATTATGCATCTTGCCCACCATGGCGCCTCCGCACTCCGCTTGCTGTCCGACCACCACCTTCGGTTTGACATTGAAGGGCCTCAGCCACAGGCCGAAATGGGGCTTGATGCGGAGGAAGGCCTCGCACACGATGATAAATGCCGAGATGTTGAGGATGAAATTGGGGGCCAGATCATGAAAATCCAGCCCATAGTAGAACATGAGCCCACGGACAAATGGGTGGAGGCGAAATCCCAGTCCACGGACAAAGTGGGTAAGAAAAACTACCCTTTCATGGGGTTCGGGCGTTGGGATGATCTGCCCCGCATCTGGCAGCCGGTGCGCGATATCCGCGGCCAGATATCCGGCTTCCCGTAACTTTTTGATGTTCTCCTCCATGACGGAGGAGACCATCCACTTGCCTCCTGCTCCGGACATGCTTGGAGTGTTTTGAGAAGAAGAACGCGAGCTTGGGCGCTAGAGCTTGAGTGTGCGGGAATGGGTAAGTAAGGAGGAAGAAGGCGTGGGTGAAAAGAGTGAATCTTTGTCCCATTATAAGGGCAGAGGAGGCGATACGCCTCCCCACTTGCCTGGTAAAATCGCTTATTCCCCAAGCGCCGTAATTGATGGTGCAGTTGGGTTACCCAGTGGCCAGACTCAGATCAAATACCAAGATCTTGTTAAGCGTGTTACTTTGAAGTAACCGCGGACGCCGACCAGGGCCAGGCCCACCTCTCTCCTAGGTGGTCTCAACCTGCCCTATCGCTCCGCCACAAAGTAACCATCAGGGGGCTGTCGGGAACCCAGGCCCATCACTACCTGGATGGAACCACCTGCCCCTTCAGCCCCCATCTCCGAACAGTAACATAAGTAATGTAATAGTATAGTATAGTGTATATCCATGATCACCTCCCGAGTGATCACGACCCAGTAATATAGCATGGCAGACGGACAAGAGTGTAGGGTCATTGATGATAAACTAGCATCCTATACTAAGAATTTAGGATTGCAGGTAAAGGTATCAACAATTATAGCAACAATGATAGGCTATGCATCAAGATGTGATTAACAAAAAGCGTAACATGCTACACTACTCTAATGCAAGCAGTAGAGAGAAGAATAGGCGATATCTGGTGATCAAGGGGGGGGGGGCTTGCCTGGTTTCTCCGGCAAGAAGGGTTCATCGTCGATGTAGTCGATCACAGGGGTACCGACAGTGGTCTTGGGGTCTATCGGAAAGAAGTAACAAAGGGGAACACAATAAATAACAGAGCAATCAAAGCATCACAAAAGCATAACATGGCAATACGCGGTGCTAGAGGTGACCTAATACAGTACTTGGTGATACCGACAAGGGGGGGGGGACATCCGGGAAAGTATTCCCAGTGTTTCGTGTTTTTGGATAGAGAGACCGGAGGGGGAAAATTTGCGTGTTCGCTATGCTAGGGATGCGTGGCGGGCGAACGGGCTGTGTATTCGGATTCGTCTCGTCGTTCTGAGCAACTTTCATGTACAAAGTTTTTCCATCCGAGCTACGGTTTATTTATTTTTATGATTTTTCAAAGTTTTAAAGTTTTTTGAAATTATTTATTAATTCGAATTAAATAAGAAAAAGCTATGTGTACCCAGTGGTAGTCTAGCCCCAGAGGCTGACATGCGGGCCCGTTGACTCCTGAGTCAGCAATCAACGTTTGACTAGTCATACTATGAACAGTGCCGTTGGTCCCACCTATAAGCGACTCAGTGTATATTTTAAACTAAAACCTTTTTTTAATTTAATCCTAATGGCCTTGGGCCCATTGCCATTGTCTACTAGGGGGGTGTTAGCACTAAAAGGAGATTAGCCCCTTAATCCACAAGGGGCCGTCCTCTATTACAGAAGGCCAAGCGGCCTCACCCGGAACGCACGCCTGTGTGCGCACCGGCACTCGGCGGCTGCGGCCAGGAGCAGCAGGTCGGGGCCTTGGGGAGGCGCGAAGGCGGGGCTCCGACGGAGAGCGGTGCGTGGGGAGGCACCGGCGGCCGTGGCGGTTGCAGCAGGCATCGACGGCAGGCAAAATCGGCAGCAGTGCGCAATAGCGGGGGCGGGCGCAGCCGGCCAGAGGAGGGGCGCCGGTGAGCAGGAAGCAACAGGTCGGCAGAGGGCATGCGAAGCTAGGGCGCGAGCGGCCTGCGGCGACCGCCTCGGCCGGCGGGGAGCGGCACTAGGCGGCTTGGCTCGGTAACGGCACAGCTGAGGCACGGGTCGGCCGAGCGAATGGGCGGCGCGAGCCACGGCTGGGTGGCACGCGCGTGCGCGCGGGGAGGCGAGCGCGGGCAGAGGAGGCGTGTGGGCACGGGCGGCCGCCGATGGTTGCGGCGCGCTAGCGGACGGCGGCGGGGCCAGCGAAGCGCGTCGTGAGCGCGAGAGAGGGAACATGGTTACACGGGACACGGGGAGCAGTAATAGCAATGGAGCAGCGGCAACAACAGCAAAAAGCTGCAACGGTAAAGCATTAGTAGAAAACTATGGCTAGGCATCAGCAGCTGCAAGTACTAGTGCAGAGCAGCAGCAGTACAAGGTGCAACGGGAACAAGTGGTAGTAGTAGCGAACGGACATGGCTGCGACGCGCGTACATGGACGCAAAGCTACAGTGGCAACTACGGTGAAGGCTGTGGATAGAGATCGAAGGGGATAAGTAGGGGAATCGGTCGAGGGCCTCACCGCGAAGCTCGTGGGCGTGTTCGGGGAGGCCGGGGCGGTTTGGTGGTGGAGGACTCGACGGCGACGGCCGGCGACAAAGGTTTAAGAAGGCGGTCGATTCGGTCGAGGTGGGTGCTCCGAGCTCGAGTTGATTCGCGTAGGGGAAGTAGGGGAGGCTAGTAGAGCTCCTGCCGCAAGCTCGTCCGGAGGAGACGGCAGCGGCCGCGGAGACGATGAGGCGGCGACGACAGCAGCAGCTTGGACGCAGTGAATCGGGAGAGGGAATGGACGAGGGGAAGAATAGAGGCTTGGATTCGGGAGGGTGCGCTGGCGACGTCTTAACCAAGGGGGGTGAACCACGGGATGGACGACGCGTGTGCATCGATGACTTGAACGAGCGCTCTGCCTCCAGCGCGATGGGGATGAACAGGAGGTTGAAGGAGACTAGAGGTGGGCTGGGCTAGCTACTGGCCCTTTGGGCTTTAGGTGTACGGTAGTTAGGTATCCCCCCATCTGTTTATTTTTCTACTTCTATTTATTCTCTGATTTCTTTTATTTAGCACAGTTCTGCACTTCCTTAAAATACCAATTGAATTTTATTCATCATGAAACTTGTCACTTAAATACTTCACAATATTTTGGGATGACATACAAAGTTTGAGGTCAATTGGAATTGTATAAATATTTGCTTATTTTGAAAAGGCTATATTATTTGTCGTTGGACCACTTTATAAATTCATTGGGGTTAATTGGTGGGTCAAATAAGGTTGGGTTCAAGTTGAAAAATGATTAGGGGAATTATTGAACAATGCAAACATTTTAGTTTTAAAGTTTGGAAACTTTTACCGTTTGACTTTATTTTAAATTTGAATCGTTTTGAACCATCGTGAGACCAACAACAGTAATCCTGGTGACATGGCCTCATTAGTAGATGGTTACTGTAGCTTAATTATCCGGACGTCACAAATACCATACATATAGCATACTTGGGATAGAAGTCGTTGCATTTTTGCTTAGTAGGTCGTGCACAAGTCTTCATATCCTCCTATTGTGCAATCGTGCTAGCGTCTCTCTAGAGTTGTGCAACAGGAGCATTTTCGTGAATTCCACATTTTGGCTCATTCCTTGGTTGCACGACCCCATTTATCTTTCCATGTGTGCGTTTCCATGTACCACATTTTTCTTGGTCTACTTGTTGCATTTGCAAATTTATGAATCTTTTCCAACATTATCGAATCTCACTAACAATTGCATCAAATTTGTGCCACCATCCTAACCGAGATCCACTATAAGCTTTTACTTGTGTAGGTGCGAGAAACCGATAAGAATTGGTACCAGTTGTGCTATTTCCTTTTTCCACATTTGAGTGATCATTGATCCATCTTCAACATTGGTCAAGGTACATTAGGTATAAGTTCTTATCTGTCTCCCACTCACATATTGGTTTGGAATGATGGATAGGCCAAGTACTTCTACCAATCCCGGGGGCTCCCACGATCGCAGAGGCGATCTGGTGGCGATGGAGGAAGCGGACGGGTGAGATGGCGGCCCTGACACCGGCGACCATGCCGAAGTAAGGGGGATCTCCTCCTCGAGAGGGCCTAGAGGGAAGCCTCTTCAGTGTGCGCGACTGGGAAGTTTTGCGAGAGAATTAAAGGCGAATCATCAATCGGGTGAAGAATCGGGAGCGTTGCATGGCACTGTCAAGGAGAAGAGCTGTGGAGATCTCCTCAGTTTTGGCAGGTGAGATTCGTTCCAAGTCATATGGGGAAGGCTCGATCTAGTCTGGCGAGATTAAGGCCGCCGCGGATTTGACGGGGGCTGAAAAATTGGATTCCGCTGAACCTGCTACAGCGGAGCTGTATGCTCCTCCTGTAAGTTGGGTACGCCCATCATTTGTTTTAGGATATAGTGAGGGGAATCTGGGGATAGTGATTCAGGTAGCGGATTTGCCTAGTTGCGGTGTTGATTTTGTTCCTGTTGTTAGCATGAGAGGAATTCCAGTCGGTGATTTTAGGAAATAGTCTCATCAAGACATTCTATTTTTTGTTAATTGTATTAATTATGTACTGGAGGATCTCAATTGGGTGTATGAGTTCCATATACTTGAAAGGAACTCAAGTGGGATTATGAGTTCTTTGGAAAGTTTTTCAATTGACCCGGGGATTGGGGGTAGGATATCTTTGATCATTACCAAGGGAAGAGTAGGAAATCAGGGGAGTAAGGATACGTGCACAGTTAAGGGAAAGGGCGAAATTACAGGGCATTTATTTTGGAAACTACTCATTCAAGATCAATTAGTGTTAGTTAAGTGCATCATTTTCGTTTGGGTTGTTGCGTTTTTGGGAGAAAGGGAGAGCTATTTCAGCAAAGGGAGGGATTGCCCTTGCTGTTCAGTTCGTACCATAGAGATAGAGAGTTTTCTTGTCCACTTGTGCCTGCCCTCTGGTATGATGCAAGTTGATCGAGTGAGGGGTGGGGAGGGGGAGGGGGAGTTGGGACAGGGCTCGGGAGGAGGGATGGCTACGGCTGGGGGGTTTAGCACACCAAAGATCCCTTCTGAGGGTGCTGATCATGCTCTGCCTCGGAGCCCTGATTCCAAGGGGAAGGTGGAGGCGAGACGACCCAGGGGTGATGGCTCCCCTCTGATCATTGATTTGGAGGCAGCGAGGAAGGTGGTCAGTGGGTCACTGGTGGTGGGGCGATTGCTGTCGCCCTTCCAAGTGAACCCTCAGCTCATCATCGATGAACTCCGTGCTACGACATGGAAGTAGCAAGGATGGATCACCATTCAAGAGGTGGACAACGATGATGGGAGGTTCATCCTCAACTTCACCATCGAATTGGATCGCCGCTTCGTTTTGAAGGCCCAGCCATGGCACTATAAGCGGGATGGAATCATCCTTGCTGAGTTCGACAGCAAGGGTAACCTAGCGGATGTTAACCTGGGTGTGATGGCCATCTTGGCCCAGGTTCGTATCTTCCTTTCGAGCCAAAACCTAAAGATATGGGCTGGAAACTAGGGGATCAAATTGGTGAGGTGATCGAGGTCTCCCACCAAAACCACATGATCGTAGAAAAGTACTTGAGGGCTCGTGTGAAAATTCCACTTGATGAACCTCTCAAGAAATCAGTAGAGTTCACTCCGTTGGGCAGTAAAGAGATAGTGACATAGGATGTTAGATATGAGAAATTACCTTTGTATTGTGAATGTTGTGGGCTTGTAGGTCATATGTCTGAGTGTTACCGTAGTATTCCAAAAGAGAAAAGAGTAGCTAGGGTTCCAAAAAACCTTAGTGTAGAAGCTTACTAGAAAGATCAAGTGTCAAGTAAAAAAGCTCTCATGTTTGCTGGATCTAGAAGCAGCAACAACTCCAAGTCTTTGGAGGGCATGGCGGTAAAGGTGACTAAAGTTGTGAGGGATCTCATGGTGGTGGACAAGGATGCTGCGGCGTCCATGATGACGACAACCATGCTAATCGGGGGACCAACCCAGGGGGCCCATGCTCGGTCAGGAGGACCGTGCTTCGGGGGCTCCTCTGATGGTTCCTTGTGGCGCTGCTTCCGGTCAGGAGGATCGGATGGCGGCCTCGACTACCCCTACTAGCCTGGGCCAGGAGGGTCTTGGGCTGGTGGCAAAGGAGTACACCCATCCGGGTGTGCAGAAAGGCCAGGAGGGCCAGGCCCTACTGCAGATGGGAGGCGCTAGCGCACCTCAAGCACTGGAGGCTGTTGTTTACCCTACTGGCAGGAGGGCTAGGGTCACCTCGGTCTCAAGAGCTCTAGCTCTACCTCGAATCATAGGTCCTCTTGGCACTTCGTGAGACGATGGTAGGTCCATGGGGATGACCGTAGGATGCTTCGCATCATCTCCCCTCCCTTGGGGAAGATCCGACCTCGGAACAAAATCCTCATCACCATGGTAGGGCGAGAGATCTTTGACATTGAAGATGTCGCTCACGGAGTACTTGTCGCGTGGAATGTCGATCTTGTAGGCGCTGTTGTTGTAATGTGCACGCACCTTGAAGGGTCCATCTGCTCGTGGTCGAAGTTTGGACTTGCGTTCGTGGGGGAAGCGGTCCTTGCGAAGGTGTAGCCACACAAGATCTCTAATGTTGAACACCATGGGGTGCTTGCTGATGTTAAGCTTGGTCACAAGTCGTTGTACTTGGCGCTCGATGGTGAGCCTTGTATCCTCATGCACCTTCTTGAGATGGTTCACACGTGTACTTGTGTCCATATTGATGCGCTCTTGTAGTGGTAGAGGGAGAATGTCCAAAGGGAACAATGGGTTGAGTCCGTAGACGACCTCGAAGGGGGATTTGCTGGTAGTTGAGTGTATTGCACGGTTGTAGGCAAACTCGGCAATAGGTAGACACTCCTCCCACTCCTTGATGTTCTTCTTGATTAGCACGCGAAGTAGAGCGAAGAGTGTGCGGTTGGTCACCTCCGTTTGGCCGTCAGTTTGGGGATGGTACGCCGTGGAGAAGAGTAGCTTGATTCCGAGCTTGGTGCATAGGGTCTTCCAAAAGTAACTCAAGAACTTGACGTCGCGGTCCGAGACAATCTTCTTTGGCACTCCATGTAGTCGTAAGATTTCCCTACAAAAGAGATTGGCAACATGTGAAGCATCGTCGATCTTGTTGCAAGGAATAAAATGTGCCATCTTAGAGAATCGGTCCACAACAACAAATATCGAATCCTTTCCATTTCTAGTTCTAGGCAATCCAAGTACAAAATCCATGCTAATATCTTCCCATGGTTGATATGGAATTGGGAGAGGCATGTAAAGGCCATGCGATTGAGCTTTATGACATGTAGAGCATCGGTTGGTGAAGCGGTTGATGTCGCAGAACATCTTGGGCCAAAAATAGTTCTTGGAGAGTGTAGCGAATGTCTTGTCGCGTCCAAAATGTCCCATTAGTCCTTCTCCATGAGATTCCTGCAAAAGCAACAAACAAAGAGAAGACTCGGGGATGCAAAGTTTTTTTAGCTCTCATAAGATATCCATCTTTGATGTAATAACGATCCTAAGAGGTATGCGTCGAACACTTGGCATAAGGAATAGAAAAAGTAGGATGATGCGCATACAAGTCTTTTATGTGCTCAAAGCCAATGACATCAAATTCAAGTTGAGTAACAAGCATGCATATGCGGGAAAGAGCGTCCGCCACAACGTTTTCCTTACCTTTAATGTACTTGATGACATAAGGAAAAGACTCAATGAATTCACTCCATTTAGCATGACGCTTGTTCAACTTAGTTTGACCCTTAAGGTATTTAAGTGTTTCATGATCGGTATGAATGATAAATTCATGAGGGCAAAGATAATGTTCCCATTCATGCAGAACTCACACTAAAGCATATAACTCTGTGATAGATGGGTTAATCGAGTTGCGCTCCGGAAAGTTTCTCACTAAAGTAAGCTATGGGGCGCTTCTCTTGCGTTAACACACCTCCTATGCCATTACCACTAGCATCGCAATGAATCTCAAAGGGTTTGTCAAAGTTTGGTAAAGCAAGCATGGGAGCATGAGTAAGCAAATTCTTAAGCTCATTGAATGTGGTATGTTGCGATGTTCCCCAAACAAAGGGTGCATTCTTCTTGCTCAAAGCATGCAAAGGTGAAGCAATGGTGCTAAAGTCCTTCACAAATCTACTGTAGAAACCGGCTAAACCAAGGAAGCTACGCACTTGATGCAAGTTGGTTGGTTGTGGCCAAGTTTTAATAGCATTGATCTTAGAGTCATCAACATGAACACCCTTAGAGGATACAACAAAAACCAAGAAAACGAGCTTATCAACGCCAAAAAGGCATTTTTTTCATGTTAGCATAGAGACACTCTTTTCGAAGAGTTTGCAAAACGGGTTGAACATGGGTGACATGATCGTTGAGAGATTTGCTATAAACAAGGATATCTTCGAAGTAGACCACAACAAACTTGCCAATGTAAGGGCAAACCACATAATTCATAAGACGGATGAAAGTACCCGATGCTTCCGATAAACCCATAGGCATGACTAACCACTCATACAAACTTTGTTTTGAAAGCGGATTTCCATTCATCACCCTCTTGTATGCGGATTTGATAGTAACCACTTTTAAGATCAATATTGGAAAAGATATTGGCACCACTAAGTTCATCAAGCATATCATCAAGGCATGGAATTGGGTACCTATAGCGAACGATGATAGCATTGATAGGTCTACAATTGGAACACATGCGAAAGCTACCATCTCTTTTTGGCATAAGAATGACCGAAACGGCACAAGGACTCAAACTTTTGCACACATGTCCATGGTCTATGAGATGTTTTACTTGCCTTTGTATTTCTTTGGTTTCTTCGGGTTGACGCGGTAGGGTTCTTTGTTTGGAAGTGGTGCTCCGGGGATGAGGTCGATGCGGTGCTCGATGCCTCGTAGTGGAGGTAGACCCGGAGGTAGCTCGTCGGGGAAAATATCTTGGAATTCCTGCAAAAGAGAAGACAACACTAAAGGTAGAGTGTGATAGGTGTTAGCTTTTGGTGCCTCGTCCTTGCACAAAAGGATATAGTGTATCACACTATATGGGTTCTCACACACTTCCCTTATCTCATGTTGGGTGGCAAATAGAACTAAGTTCTTCTTTTCCCTCATCGTGGAGGCACTCAAATTGGGCTTGTGGCGCTCACTCTCTTTTTGGTGGTTCGCTCTCTCACTATTCTCTCCACGATGGGTGGCTTGCTTGTCGGCGATCACTTGGCTTGGAGACATAGGGCGAAGTACGTACTCCTTTCCTTTCATCTTGAAGATGTAGTGGTTCGTTCAGCCGTTGTGGATGACACCTCTATCAAATTGCCATGGTCGTCTGAGAAGAAGGTGGCAAACGGTCATTGGAACGACATCATACTCCAAAGTGTCTTCGTAAGCTCCGATTTTGAGGGAGAATCTCACTCCATGCTCGACTTGGATAGTGCCGGAGTTGCTTAGCCATTGAACTTTGTAGGGATGTGGGTGCTTCATCTTGGGCAATTGGAGCTTGGAGCAAAGTTCTTCACTTGCTAAGTTATGACAACTCCCTCCATCGCTGATGACCTTGACGGACCTTCCATTGATGCCAGCCTTGGTATGAAAAATGTGGCATCTTTGGTCTTCTTCTTGTTGATATTGAAGAGTCAAGACCTTGGAGAAAACTAGAGAGGGGCTTGAATCTTCATCACGAAAGACTTGTTCTTCTTCATTGTCGTTCACTTGCCGCTGGATTGACATGTTCTCAAGGGCTTCCATTTCTCCTTCGCTCATGGAGCCATATGTACCATCATCGTTGAGGATCATGGTCCGCTTGTTGGTACACTCAAAGGACTTGTGGCCTCAGCCTCCGCATGTGAAACATTTGAAGGAACTTGTCTTGACGGTCTCATCGGTTGGGGTAGATGATGATGAAGCTCTCAGCTTCAAGTTGCTTGTAGTAGGATGATGACTTGGAGTTGTCGAAGTTTTCTTGTAACTCGACTTGTCGTTGTTGCTTGTAGAAGGCTTGGTTGATGTGGAAGGTGTTGGAGTCGTTAAAGCTTGGGTGTTGGAGAAACCATAGGACTTGGATGAGAACTTGGCATACTTGAAGTCATCTTGCACTTGACGTTCCGCTTTGGTAGGTTGATGCACTAGCTCGATGAGGTTCGAGTACGGTTGGAAGTCGGCGATGCTCTTGATGGGATGATTGAGTCCATTCAAGAAACGTACCATAGTTCGCTCATCATCTTCCGTGACATTGGCTCGTATCATTGCAATCTCCATTTCTTTGTAGTATTCCTCAATGCTCTTGGTTCCGTTTGTAACATCCCAAATTTTCAATTTGGAATGTTATACATAGATTATCCATGCATATCATGATTTAGTGCATTTCCGTTCCGCAATCCTCGAAATCCTAAGCAACTCAAGGACCCACGGAGAGAGTTGGGGATTTTCCGGTTTTCATATTTGATTTTTATCAAATAATGAAACGAGGATTTTGATTTTAATAATTTTTTTCTCTCCAAAAATTATTTCATATTAAATCAAACGAGTGGAGATAATATGACTTCTCCAAAATAATTGAAACATCGGCGGAAGAATATTAAAGTCATTTATTGGATTTTATTTGGTTTTATTCGGATTTTATTTGCATTAGAAAAATTGCACGTTTTCAAAATTCCATTTTAGGGCCAAGAAAATGTTCAACTCGTCCTAAATATTTTATTTAGACGGTGAAAATTTGTGTTGGCATTTTTTTAGATTTTCATTTTAATTTCTAGGATTTTATTGTTGTCGTCGAAACTGTTTTTTTTAACTCCCCGCGCCAACTGGGCCGAACCCAGCCAGGCCGCCGGCCCAAGTCGCCGCCGCCTTCCCCGCGCGCGAGCCCCGCCGCCGCCGACTCGGACAGAGTCCGAGCCGGACTCCGCCTCCGCCGCCGCGCCTTGCCCCTACTCCAAGTCGCCGCCCCTCCTATATATACGCGCCACCCCGCCCCCCCACCACCACACCACCCCGCCGCCCGCACCACCGCCGAGCCCCGCCGCCGCCTCCCGCCGCAGCCGAGCCCCGCCGCCGCCTTCCGCCGCCGCCGAGCCCCGCCGCCGCCCGCCGCCCGCGCCGCCGCCGCACCCCGCCGCCCCGCCACCCAAGCCCTCGCCGGAGCCCCTCGCCGGGATTAGCCGCCGTTTCAAACCGCCGGTTTTTCTACAAAATCGTTCAGTTTTATTTTTTTTCAAAACCCTAGATTTCGTTTTTTAATAGATCGGGTTTTCTCCGGTTTATTTTTTAGCGAGTGTTTGCTCGTTCGTTCGTTTTAAACGAACGCGTTCTTCATTTAGATCCAGATAACGAACGTTCGTTCGTTAATCTGTTCGTCGTTTTTTCTTTTTCTCGGTTTTATTCCGTGATTTTTCTGATCGCGATTTCTGATCTGATCTTAATTTATGTTTATCTTTTCGCTCGTTTATCGGAATCAGGCGATTCAAGCGGCTGGAGTTTCGTCTCGAAACCCTCTTTCCGTTTAACCAACTCAAACAAGTTTTTGTTATAGTAAAATTTGACCTAGTTTCAGATTAGTAAATGAAGCTTCTTTCTTTCGCCGTTTGACTTTCGTTGCTTCGTTTGATTTGATTCTTTTTGTGTACGAGAGTTCTTAAGTTGAACTTTCTTGTCAACCTATCTTATTTGAGTTTTGCTTGTGCATCGTTGCTTGTTACTTATGTATGTTATTGTTTGCTTGCGATAGAATTCCCGGAGTGCGAAGCGTGTTACTACGAGTCTCTAGGATTCGCGGATCGTCAGCAAGGCAAGTAACACTATGATCATATCCCATCATTACCCAGTTTTTATGCATTAGTTCCAACCCTCAAACATTGCATGATTAGGATGTCATTAACTTGTGGGTTGGGAAGTAGTTGCTGAGGTAGAACCTATTACCCTATTATATTCAAACCCTTCGGAGTTACTTCTACGTACTGCTTATATTGCTATGCTATGCTCGTAGACGTGGTTTGGGTTTGAGTGAAATTCATGACAGATGTGAGATTGTTAAATAATGGTTCAACTTAAGGTGGCAACTTAATCAAACAACTGGGTGGATTGGGGCACCTGGGGAACCCAGTGTTGTCTGTAATTTTTTTTGGAAATCCCGGGGTACCCATGTGATCTTCCTATGGACCGCCACCTAGGCTCAAAGGGAACTGATATGATTCATGCTAGAAACTTCCATGTGCAGCCACAAGCTATTATGGGTTCTAGCATAGTTGAGTAAGTTACATGAAGCTCTTGAAGAGGTAGATCAGCAGGTAATGGGTTTGGTAGGTTTGGTATGGTCTACCCGGAGTAGAGAGTTAACGTTTCTGGAAGACTGTGTCTCGGTCATCAGTTTCTCAAACACCATGTAGTGCGAGAAATCCAACGGGGGCGATCGAGTCTTGTGGGGGAAAGTGCGCAAACCTCTGCAGAGTGTACAATCTAATCATGGTTAGCCGTGTCCCCGGTTATGGACAACTCTTGAGTATCTAGTACTTGGGTTATCACATGTATCTCACCATGTTTAATTAATACTGTTGGGCTGTTAATCACTTTAATTGGGATTGAGTTGGGGGTACCTTCTCAATGATGTTTCAACCACCATGATAGTTAAAAAAAATCTATTCCTTTGTTGTAGGAAAAAATTGGCTTTTCGCAAAAACTATAACCATAGAGCTTTCCACCAGCCATATATGCATGTAGTGATAGCATTATTATGTTTCTACACTACTGTGTTATATTGCCAGCATATTCCATGTGCTGACCCATTTTCGGGTTGCAACATATTATGTTGCAGACTTTTCAGACGAGGAGTGAGGTTCGTTAGGTCGTTGCCGTGCAGCTCAGTTATGCCGTTGGAGTTGATGGACTCACCTTATCTTCCAAGCCTTCCGCTGTTATCGCATTAGATGGCCTTAAGCCATATTATTGTAATAAGTTCTGTTTGGAGATATTCGATGTAATAGTGTGTGATTGCTACTCTGTTATAAATCCTTCGAGTACTGTGTGTGTCAGCATTACCGTTCCAGGGATGACACTGAAGCACAGAGACTTGACCATCTGAGGTCGGGTCGCTACAAGATGGTATCAGAGCACACGCTGAGTGTAGGACACGACCACTAAGATAAACCCTAGGTCACACTTCTCTTCTCATTTCTCACTCCTCTCCATTTTCTACTCTTTAGAATGACGGAGATGAAGAACAAGTTTGCACAACCGGATGGAGATACACCTTTTGGACGCCACTTGAAGGAAGTCACTAGGTACTTGAACATTGGAATACCAAGCTTCACCGGGACGTACAACGCCACTTTTCTTGAAGAGGAGCACTGGATGATTCAACTACAAGTTCCCGGAAGGACGTTCTCGCCAACCTCTAAACCTATAGAATTTTCCTTCGACGCACCAACCTGGAGTTTAGGAAAGAGTATGGCAGCTCACATGGGTGGATTGAGGCACCTGGGGAACCTAGTGTTGTCTGTAATTTTTTTTTGGAAATCCCGGGGTACCCGTGTGATCTTCCTATGGACCGCCACCCAGGCTCAAAGGAAACTGAGATGATTCATGCTAGAAACTTCCGTGTGCAGCCACAAGCTATTATGGGCTCTAGCATAGTTGAGTAAGTTACGTGAAGCTCTTGAAGAGGTAGATCAGCAGGTAGTGGGTTTGGTAGGTTTGGTATGGTCTACCCGGAGTAGAGAGTCAACGTTTCTGAAACACTGTGTCTCGGTCATCCGTTTCTCAAACACCATGTAGTGCGAGAAATCCAACGGGGGCGATCGAGTCTTGTGGGGAAAAGTGCGCAAACCTCTGCAGAGTGTACAATCTAATCATGGTTAGCCGTGTCCCCGGTTATGGACAACTCTTGAGTATCTAGTACTTGGGTTATCACATGTATATCACCATGTTTAAATAATACTGTTGGGCTGTTAATCACTTTAATTGGGATTGAGTTGGGGGTACCTTCTCAATGATGTTTCAACCACCATGATAGTTAAAAAAATCTATTCCTTTGTTGTAGGAAAAAATGGGCTTTTCGCAAAAACTATAACCATAGAGCTTTCCACCAGCCATATATGCATGTAGTGATAACATTATTCTGTTTCTGCACTACTGTGTTATATTGCCAGCATATTCCATGTGCTGACCCGTTTTCGGGCTGCAACGTATTATGTTGCAGACTTTTCAGACGAGGAGTGAGGTTCGTTAGGTCGTTGCCGTGCAGCTCAGTTATGCCGTTGGAGTTGATGGACTCACCTTATCTTCCAAGCCTTCCGCTGTTATCGCATTAGATGGCTTTAAGCCATATTATTGTAATAAGTTCTATTTGGAGACATTCGATGTAATAGTGTGTGATTGCTACTCTGTTATAAATCCTTCGAGTACTGTGTGTGTCAGCATTACCGATCCAGGGATGACACTAAAGCACAGAGACTTGACCATCTGAGGTCGGGTCGCTACAAGATGGTATTAGAGCACACGCTGATTGTAGGACACGACCACTAAGATAAACCCTAGGTCACACTTCTCTTCTCATTTCTGACTCCTCTCCATTTTCTACTCTTTAGGATGACGGAGATGAAGAACAAGTTTGCACAACCAGATGGAGACACACCTTTTGGACGCCACTTGAAGGAAGTCACTAGGTACTTGAACATTGGAATACCAAGCTTCACCGGGACGTACAACGCCACTTTTCTTGAAGAGGAGCGCTGGATGATTCAAGTACAAGTTCCAGGAAGGACGTTCTCGCCAACCTCTAAACCCATAGAATTTTCCTTCGACGCACCAACCTGGAGTTTAGGAAAGAGTATGGCAGCTCACATCACCATGGGACGCATTGGAGAAGTTTACAACAGGGAGCTTAAGGACACTATCTACCAAATATGTGGGCGCCGAGACGAGCAATGAGAAGTAATCAGCACTAAGAAGGATAGATCCATTGCAGCTTTCATCCAGGAGTTAAACCAGCACATTTGACGTCAGGAGAACCAGATGTGTGCGGACATGATGGACTTGAAGAAGGCGAAGACTAGGATCATCGAGCTGGAGGAAGAATTCAAGTTTACCCGCGATGGATATGAGGAGGAAATCAAGACCCTACTGGAGAAGAATGACGACTTAGTCAAGAAGATCGGAGTATTCATGGGAGGACCAGCACCAATAGAAGAAGAAGAAGAACTCAAGGAAATATGCCTCGAGGACTACATCATCATCGACGACACTGACTCCGACCCTAGTGATGATGACTTTGAAGACGAAGCTGGAGCAGACATCATGGAGTCTTCCACCGATCAAAATTTCTAGATGACCACCAACTATTAGTAGTATTTCCCCATGTATATAGTAGTAGTGAGCACTTTTGCGATAGTTCTAGACCGTATGTATGCCCTTGATTGATTGATTGAGTGAAATGATTGTGTTTGTCTCATGTGCATATGGGTAGTGTTCTCTCATTAGACCTCTTATATTCTAAATCTCTCCCATCTAAACCCCTCAGATGCCTCCGAGACGTGACACCGGTTTTGCCTTCCCGCCGAAGCTCACCCAGTTGATCCAACAGCAGAATGCCTTGATGCAATTGCTAGTTTAGAACCAGGGCAACAACAACAACAACCCACCAGTGGACAACCTAGCCCGTTTTCTAAGGTTACAGCCGGTGGTGTTTTCCAGTAGCACCGAGCCTATAGTTGCTGATGATTGGCTACACCGAATTGGAAGGGAGTTGAACATAGCAGGTTGCACTAATGCTGAGCAGGTGCGCTTTGCCGCACATCAATTGGATGGACCAGCAGCCTCATGGTGGGAGAATTACACAACCACTTTTCCTATAGCCAATGTCACTTGGGACCAGTTTCAGCAAGCTTTCCGCATAGCCCATGTCTCCACTGGAGCTATGCAAATGAAGAAGCGGGAGTTCCGCAACTTACGCCAGGGGAACCGTACTGTGGCTCAGTACGTGGATGAGTTTAGCAAGTTATCACGCTCTGCCCCTGATGATGTGGCCACAGATGCCGCGAAGCAGGAGAAGTTTATGGAAGGGCTGAATGATGAGATGAGCATGCAGTTGATGGTAGAAACCTTCAACAACTACCAGGAGTTGGTAGATAAGGCTTTTATGATTGAAGGGAAATAGCAGCAGATTGAGAGCCGCAAGAGAAAGTATGCACAAGGGAAGTATAACTCAGGAGCTCAGCAGCAGCCTCGCCTAACCCCGAACTTGGGAGGACTTGTTCATAACCATGGAGGCCACAACCACACTGGAGGAGGATCACATAACCATAGTGGTGCTAAGAATGGGAATGGGAATGGAGCTAACAATAATCAGAACCACTCCAACCCGTCCACTCCCGCCAAAAGAGACTTAAGTCAGGTTACCTGTTTTAAGTGCGGGAAGACAGGGCACTATGCCAATGATTGCCCCGAAGGAAGGAATGGAAACGGAAATGGAAGCGCTGGGAAGAAGCCCAATCCATTCAACAAAGGAAAAGTTAACCACGTTAACGTGGAGGAGGTTGAATAGCAGCCGGACGCGGTAATAGGTAAGTTTTTGGTTAAGTCATTTACCGCTCTTGTTCTTTTCGATACTGGTGCATCGCATTCATACATATCAAGGGGATTCGTGGATAAGTTTAAACTACCAACCCAAACCCTTAGGACCCCTCTTTTAGTGAGTTCACCCGGAGCAGAATATATGGCTAGCCGATGGTGTGACCAGATCCTTAACCATTCGCACACATGTGTTTCCGTCCGACCTAATTATCTTGGAGTCGCAAGGATTGGATTTGATATTGGGTATGGATTGGATGTCAAAGTATGGAGGAAGCATTGACTGTGCGAGTAAGTCAAATTATCTCATCACCCCGGAGGGAAAAAGGATTAAGTATGTGTCTAGGCATGTGCCTAGGAGGATTCAAGTGAATGCCCTTACGGGAGTTGTTCAGGAGGAAGTGCCGGTAGTAAAGGATTACCTGGATGTTTTTCCCAGAGGAGTTAGCAGGCATGCCACCGGACAGAGATATTGAGTTTTTGATAGAGCTGTTACCAGGAACAGGACCAATATTGTAACGCCCTCGATGCGGCTATATCTCCCACGCGTCGAAGCACGACTTAGAGGCATAACCGCATTGAAAGCAATGTCGCAAGTGAGGTAATCTTCACACAACCCATGTAATACATAAAGGGAAAGGATACATAGTTGGCTTACAATCGCCACTTCACACAAATACATAAATAAAGCATTACATCATCCAGATACAATGAAGGTCCGACTACGGAACCAAAAATAAAAGGAGAACCCCAAATGCGACAAAGGTCCCCGATCGACCCCAACTGGGCTCCACTACTGATCAACTAGAACGACGCAAAACAAAGGACAAGATCTTCAACGAGCTCCTCCTGAGCTTGATTGCGTCCTCTGCACGGTCTCATCGGCACCTGCAAGCTGGTTTTGGAAGTATCTGTGAGCCACGGGGGCTCAGCAATCTCGCACCCTCGCGATCAAGACTATTTAAGCTTATGGGTAAGGTAAAGGTAAGAGGTGGAGCTGCAGCAAGCGGCTAGCATATATGGTGGCTAACATACGCAAATGAGAGCGAGAAGAGAAGGCAAAGCACGGTCGATAAAAGTATGATCAAGAAGTGATCTTAAAACAACCTATGTCAAGCATAACTCCAACAACCGTGTTCACTTCCCGGACTCCGCCGGAAAGAGACCATCACGGTTACACACGCGGTTGATGCATTTTAATTAAGGTCAACTTCAGGTTTTCTACAACCGGACATTAACAAATTCCCATCTGCCCATAACCGCGGGCATGGCTTTCGAAAGTTCAAATCCCTGCAGGGGTGTCCCAACTTAGCCCATGACAAGCTCTCACGGTCAACGAAGGAATAGACCTCCACCCGAGACGTTCCGATCAGATTCAGTATCCCGGTACAACAAGACATTTCGACAAGGTAAAACTAAACCAGCAACACCGCCCGATGCGCCGACATCCTGATGGGAGCTGAATATCTTGTTTTCAGGGCAACACCGGATATGTCAAGCTACGAGTAAAACCAGCCCTCAAGTTTCCCCGAGGTGGGCCCGCAGGCTGCCCATTTCAGACCAACACTTAGACAAGCACTGGCCCGGGAGGGGGGGGGGTTAAAATAAAGATGACCCTCGAGAGAGCGACTCCCAAGGGAAAAGTAGGTGGTGGTGAGGCAAATGGTAAAACCAAGGTTGGGCATTGCTGGAGGAGCTTTACTTAAGACGAACTGTCAAAGGGTTCCCATTATTACCCAACCGCGTAAGGGACGCAAAATCCGGGAACATAACACCGATATGACGGAAACTAGGGTGGCAAGAGTGGAACAAAACACCAGGCATAAGGCCGAGCCTTCCATCCTTTACCAAGTATATAGATGCATTAATTAAATAAGATATATTGTGGTATCCCAACAAATAAACATGTTCCAACACGGAACAACATCTCCATGTTCCAACAAGGAACAAACTTCAATCTTCACCTGCAACTAACAACGCTATAAGAGCGGCTGAGCAAAGCGGTAACATAGCCAAACAACGGTTTGCTAGGACAAGGTGGGTTAGAGGCTTGGTTCACAATATGGGAGGCATGATAAGCAAGTGGTAGGTATCGCAGCATAGGCATAGCAAAAGAGCGAGCATCTCGCAAAGCAAAGATAGAAGTGATTTCGAGGGTATGATCATCTTGCCTGAAATCCCGCAAGGAAGAAGAACGAGTCCATGAAGAAGATAAACGGACGTAGTCGAACGGATCCTCACAACACGACGTTATCAGAACCAACCCGAAGAAGCAACACCGGAAAGAAGCAAACAACATAGTAAACAACCAGCACATCAACATGGCATGATGCACAATCGAGTATGACGCATGTCCGGTTTAATGAAGCATGGCATGGCAAAGTGCACAAACAATCCTACAAATTAAGTGGAGCTCAAATATGCAACGGAGTTGCATATTGAGGAAAACACCACATAACTTATTTAGTTCGATCTTGTTTATGTACCCAACAATATTAAATGTTGTTAAACATGGCAAGAGGGTGAAGAAAAGAAAAACTACCTATCTAGTCAAGTTTAAATGAGGCCGGAAACAACGAACAACAATTCCGAAAACTCCTCATATGCATATATTAGGTTTGGTAGTTCTGCCCTAAACACAATTTTAGACTTGTTAAACATGTAAAGTAAGGCCACCATGTTAAACTAGGCAAAATTCTACCCCATTTACATATAAAGATTATTAAATTCCGAGTTATGGTTATTTAGTTATGAAATAAATCATTTTAACATGGCATAGGAGCAAATTTAAACAAACAACATTTTAGACATTTTAAACATGGATGAAAGTGACATATTATTAAACTAGACAAAATTCTGAGCAAGTTTCATATATAAATCATTTTAATCCGATGCACGAATTGTGAGTTATTATATGCATGAACATGAGGGTCTTTTTTGTAAAACTACAGTCTCAGGATAATAGGTAAATTTCGCAGACAGGGAAAAACACTATACGGGCCGAAACTGGGCGTACAGAGCATGGCCCAACAGCAAGGAAAAAAAGGAAGGTGCTCAGGGGGGTGGCCTCACCCAGTGGGCTTCGGCCCGGTCCAAGGAGGAGCAAGACGGACTACAAGAGTGGTGCGCTGGGCCTTGCGGCGCGGGAGCCCATGCACGTGCGGGCAGAGGAGGCACATAGGGCGAGGGGCTCGTCCTCCTCTTGCACGGGAAGGCAGCGACGGCGGCTCCGGCGGTCAACGACGACATGGGGTGGCGGATCCGCTTGGGGAGGCAAAAGGGAGGTCAGATCTGCGGTGGTGGAGCTCGGATACGGGGCGCCTGGCCCGGATCTGGCCAACGACGATGACGATGCAGAGCTCCGGCGATGGTTGAACATGGCGATGGCGGGCCTGCGGGGAAGGAAAACCGAGGGGGTTAGGCAGAGAGATAAAGAAGGGAAAGGAGACATGGCACGGCAGCGGATCTGCCTGGGGTCGGGGCTCTCCTGGCGGAGGTTCTCGTCGGCGGCCATGCTCCGGCGACGTTGGCAGGGAGGCAGCGACGAGGGCGAAAGGGAGGTCAGGGATCTCCTTGCGGGAATGGCGCCGCTCGGGGGCGGAGCATTCGGGCAACGGCGGCGGAGCGCTTGGGCCCCGATGGGCTTCCCAGGGCCCGAAGCGGGTCCTGGCGGGCTTGGCGGTGGTGGGAGGTTGGCCGGGATGCGGAAAACGAGGCAAAGGAGGTGGGAGGCGGCTGGCTGATGATTGGGGGCATGGATTTCGAGGAGGAGGAAGGAGAAGGCCCAAAATGGCATGGAGGGGGTCTATATAAGGTAAGGGGGCTAGGGTTAGGGGGTTTGAGGCCGTTTCCGAGCCGTTCGATCTCGATCGGACGACCCGCAGCGGAGGGGGGTTAGATAGGTGGGCTAGTGGGTTGTGAAGAGAGGTTGGGATGAGATGAGAGAAGAGGAGTGCAGCCCGGCAACAGTTTTCGGAGACCGAAAACGTCCGACGTTAGACCGACTATATTGCCGCTATAGTTAATTGTTGGGGCGTCAAACGATCTCCGAATGCGATGAAACTTGACAGGCGGTCTATCTACACTATAATAAGACCACATGTCAACTCTCATTTCATTCCGAGGACATTTCGGACCACTTATAAAATAATATTTCGGACATACCATAGGCGCGTGCAAGTATGTCTAGGCTAAGAACGGACAACGGACGGAACGGGGAGACCCGGACGGATGCAAGTTTTAAAACATGATGATGCAATGCACATGATGACATGATATGCAATGCATGACACACAAGCAATGACAAGGCAACAGCAGCGAATAACTGGACGACCCCTGGCACATCGGTCTCGGTGCGTTACAACACTCCACCACTACGAGAGGATCTCGTCCCGAGATCTAGAATGGCACCGGAGGGACAACGGAAGAGATAAGAGAAGAGGTAAAACAATTGCTCCTTTGACAAACGAGTGAAACCAAAGAACCTTGAAAAAGGTTAAGCAAATTGAAAGAAAGACGCAACGGCGATGAACGAAGTTGAAAGCACTCCATTAAGAAAGAGGGATAAGAAAGAACCAATTCGGGTAGCACTCCGGTTACAATATGAAGAAAGCTTGAGCTTCTTAAAAGAATCTCGATGAAAACTTTGAGAAGGAATTAAATCCTTGATGAACCATCATGTAGAACCTCCATAAAGAACTCCAGTAAACAAAAGGATGAACAAACAGAAGGAAAAAGAAGTTGAAAACGCAAGGCGAATCCTTGTAAGGATTTTTGATGGACCTCCATGATAATTAGATCTTGGAACTCCGGGAAAGAAAAATGAACACTTGAACCCAAGAATTTAATCATCGAGAACAAACTCCGGAAGAAAAGATTAACATATGGATGAAACAAGAATAAGAATTACATTATGCTTATCCTTCACCAATTTAAATTGATGACAATCCACGGATTTGACATATTATTTATTCTCGTAGAAAAGATTAAGAGAGATATAACATAAACTTGAGAACGTCTTCCAAGAACCACCGGTAGAATTTGAAAGAACAAAAGAATTGATATGACAACGAATGACGAGAATTCTTGAACGAACCACCGTGAGAATTGAAAAGGAACGAGGAGAAGATAAAGAAACTCCGGAAAGAATTAGCAAATACGCGAAAATGCTTGAGAGGATTTAGGTACATGAGAATGAAGAGATCACGAGCCGATTAAAGATCACTTGAACGAAGCACCGGTAAAATTGAAGAACGAGAGCTGAAAGCTGAGAATGAATAATATTTGAAAAGATGGATTCCGGATAAGAAATTGAGAAGACTCTTGAATTTGCTCCGGATAGTTGAAAAGAATTCTCACGATCAAAACAATTACGAGAGGATGGCAACAAGCTAGAATCACGAATCTTGAAGAGAATGGAGCAAGATTAAAGAGAAACTCTTCTTCGGTCTTCAAAATCTAAGAATGACGACTGAAACACCACCGTGAACTGTTGAGGTACTTCGGAAGGAATAATGGAAAGGTTGACCCAACGATGAAAAGAATTTGAAAGATTTTGGAGAAAGGCATTTGACTGATGATAACTCATTCTTACGTCAAACTTCGAAAAGAAATCTGAGGATAGCTCCGGGAAAATAAGAGGAGTCAGGTAAGATCCTGGGAAAAGACCTATGGGTTAGGACCCACTCAAAAGAAACACCGTAGAACGATTAACAAGAGAGAAAGCACCGATTGAATTAAATGGCTTGAAAGAGATAACATCCTCGAAAGAGTTTGAATGAAAGCAGAGTGGAGACACGAATCTTCTGAGATATCTTGAGCACTCCAGAACAAATGAATAGCGAAGAGTGGATGATTATGAGGTGCACCGGTATGATAAAACTTCTGAAACAAGGAAAATATATGATCAACACCAAAAGCTTGAATTGAAACCACCGAAAATGAAAAGAATGAAGAATGACGAACGAGTAGAGCATCTTCATGAGAAACACCGGGTAAAAACATGAAGAAAAAAAAAGAATGGGGAGACTTCCATCAATAAAATGGATAGTGATTAAGAAATCTGAATCCTTGAAGAAAAAGGGTGGGTGGGTGGGAAAACAAAGACAACTTGGAGACGGATGAAGACAACACCGTTGAGAAGAACTGATACTTGATCTTGCGGATGTTGAAATGATCGGATCCACTTGAAGAAAAAACACGCCGGTGAAAAGGATTGACAACACAATCTCGATGATCAAGAAGGATTAGTATTCACATCGGAGTATGAGAACACCATATGGGGAAGGTATGGAATCAACACTTGACTTCGAAGCAACTCGAATACCACAACTCAAAACAAAACAAAGTTTTGGCTTGCAGAATAAGCCAGAACAAACATATGATAGAGATTTCGTCCGAAGTTTTTGTGGTGGGGCCTACACGGGCTCGATCGTACAGCACCATCATGTACAAGGCAGTGCACATGACATACGAAGCGTCCCCGAGTCGGCATAGCCAAGGACTCTTTAAGACACAACGAGACCACTATAAAACCGACCGTGAATAGGCGGACCACTAGACGTCGAACCCCAATTTCATATCAAACATCTGTCGAAAAGATATCCTAAGAGCTACTTGATTTCCCACTTATAAACTCCCGAACCTTTCCGGTTATGCAATCAGGTGTTGGGGATACAGGGGAAGCATAATATCTCACCCAAAACTAGCAAATCCTACATCCAGCTGTATCCATCCTTCAACACATAACCAAGAAACCTTCGGAAATCATCTACCTCAACCTTCGAAAAGCATCCGTTATACAAGTTATGGCAATACTCCCGAACTCCTGCCCCAGTACTGGGTGGCGTCGAGGTTATCTCATGAACGAACTGCATAAAAGAGATTTTTGATGACGGCGTACTAGACTCAGGTATACCAGAACTGCAACGATAAAATTATGACGACTACACATCAGAGCTCAACTCCCCGGGACACTTCCACAAAACCCCTGACAGGAGGCACCAAGACAATGTTGTCATCATAAAACCATCGAAACGATTCCAAGATACCCGCGTGATCCTAATTTTTTTTAGTGAAATTTGAGAAGAGAAGAGTCAAAACTCTACGTTAGGATGCCTTACCAGAGCGATGAGGAGACTGGGGAGTAAAAAGAATTCCTAACTCTCCGATATATAATTCCTAAATGACTCAAAACATTTTTCTAGACACAACTCGGCTGCTAATAAGAATCAAACAGTGTTGCTCCTAAGGTCGGGGAAGGCTCTGATTACCAACTTGTAACACCCTCGATGCGGCTATATCTCCCACGTGTCGAAGCACGACTTAGAGGCATAACCGCATTGAAAGCAATGTCGCAAGTGAGGTAATCTTCACACAACCCATGTAATACATAAAGGGAAAGGATACATAGTTGGCTTACAATCGCCACTTCACACAAATACATGAATAAAGCATTACATCATCCAGATACAATCAAGGTCTGACTACGGAACCAAAAATAAAAGGAGAACCCCAAATGCGACAAAGGTCCCCGATCGACCCCAACTGGGCTCCACTACTGATCAACTAGAATGACGCAAAACAAAGGACAAGATCTTCAACGAGCTCCTCCTGAGCTTGATTGCGTCCTCTGCACGGTCTCATCGGCACCTGCAAGCTGGTTTTGGAAGTATCTGTGAGCCACGGGGGCTCAGCAATCTTGCACCCTCGCGATCAAGACTATTTAAGCTTATGGGTAAGGTAAAGGTAAGAGGTGGAGCTGCAGCAAGCGACTAGCATATATGGTGGCTAACATACGCAAATGAGAGCGAGAAGAGAAGGCAAAGCACGGTCGATAAAAGTATGATCAAGAAGTGATCCTAAAACAACGTATGTCAAGCATAACTCCAACAACTGTGTTCACTTCCCAGACTTCGTCGGAAAGAGACCATCACGGTTACACACGCGGTTGATGCATTTTAATTAAGGTTAACTTCAGGTTTTCTACAACCGGACATTAACAAATTCCCATCTGCCCATAACCGCGGGCACGGCTTTCGAAAGTTCAAATCCCTGCAAGGGTGTCCCAACTTAGCCCATGACAAGCGGTCATGGTCAACGAAGGAATAGACCTCGACCCGAGACGTTCCGACCAGATTCGGTATCCCGGTACAACAAGACATTTCGACAGGGTAAAACTAAACCAGCAACACCGCCCGATGCACCGACATCCTGATGGGAGCTGAATATCTCGTTTTCAGGGCAACACTGGATAGGTCAAGCTACGAGTAAAACCAGCCCTCAAGTTTCCCCAAGGTGGCCCCGCAGGCTGCACATTTCAGACCAACACTTAGACAAGCACTGGCCCAGGAGGGGGGGGGGTTAAAATAAAGATGACCCTCGAGAGAGCGACTCCCAAGGGAAAAGTAGGTGGTGGTGAGGCAAATGGTAAAACCAAGGTTGGGCATTGCTGGAGGAGCTTTACTTAAGACGAACTGTCAAGGGGTTCCCATTATTACCCAACCGCGTAAGGGACGCAAAATCCGGGAACATAACACCGATATGACGGAAACTAGGGCGGCAAGAGTGGAACAAAACACCAGGCATAAGGCCGAGCCTTCCACCCTTTACCAAGTATATAGATGCATTAATTAAATAAGATATATTGTGGTATCCCAACAAATAAACATGTTCCAACAAGGAACAACATCTCCATGTTCCAACAAGGAACAAACTTCAATCTTCACCTGCAACTAACAACGCTATAAGAGGGGCTGAGCAAAGCGGTAACATAGCCAAACAACGGTTTGCTAGGACAAGGTGGGTTAGAGGCTTGGTTCACAATATGGGAGGCATGATAAGCAAGTGGTAGGTATCGCAGCATAGGCATAGCAAAAGAGCGAGCATCTCGCAAAGCAAAGATAGAAGTGATTTCGAGGGTATGATCATCTTGCCTGAAATCCCGCAAGGAAGAAGAACGAGTCCATGAAGAAGATAAACGGACGTAGTCGAACGGATCCTCACGACACGACGTTATCAGAACCAACCCGAAGAAGCAACACCGGAAAGAAGCAAACAACATAGTAAACAACCAACACATCAACATGGCATGATGCACAATCGAGTATGACGCATGTCTGGTTTAATGAAGCATGGCATGGCAAAGTGCACAAACAATCCTACAAATTAAGTGGAGCTCAAATATGCAACGGAGTTGCATATTGAGGAAAATACCACATAACTTATTTAGTTCGATCTTGTTTATGTACCCAACAATATTAAATGTTGTTAAACATGGCAAGAGGGTGAAGAAAAGAAAAACTACCTATCTAGTCAAGTTTAAATGAGGCCAGAAACAACGAACAACAATTCCGAAAACTCCTCATATGCATATATTAGGTTTGGTAGTTCTTCCCTAAACACAATTTTAGACTTGTTAAACATGTAAAGTAAGGCCACCATGTTAAACTAGGCAAAATTCTACCCCATTTACATATAAAGATTATTAAATTCCGAGTTACGGTTATTTAGTTATGAAATAAATCATTTTAACATGGCATAGGAGCAAATTTAAACAAACAACATTTTAGACATTTTAAACATGGATGAAAGTGACATATTATTAAACTAGACAAAATTCTGAGCAAGTTTCATATATAAATCATTTTAATCCGATGCACGAATTGTGAGTTATTATATGCATGAACATGAGGGTCTTTTTTGTAAAACTACAGTCTCAGGATAATAGGTAAATTTCGCAGACAGGGAAAAACACTATACGGGCCGAAACTGGGCGTACAGAGCATGGCCCAACAGCAAGGAAAAAAAGGAAGGTGCTCAGGGGGGTGGCCTCACCCAGTGGGCTTCGGCCCGGTCCAAGGAGGAGCAAGACGGACTACAAGAGCGGTGCGCTGGGCCTTGCGGCGCGGGAGCCCATGCACGTGCGGGCAGAGGAGGCACATAGGGCGAGGGGCTCGTCCTCCTCTTGCACGGGAAGGCAGCGACGGCGGCTCCGGCGGTCAACGACGACATGGGGTGGCGGATCCGCTTCGGGAGGCAAAAGGGAGGTCAGATCTGCGGTGGTGGAGCTCGGATCCGGGGCGCCTGGCCCGGATCTGGCCAACGACGATGACGATGCAGAGCTCCGGCGATGGTTGAACATGGCGATGGCGGGCCTGCGGGGAAGGAAAACCGAGGGGGTTAGGCAGAGAGATAAAGAAGGGAAAGGAGACATGGCACGGCAGCGGATCTGCCTGGGGTCGGGGCTCTCCTGGCGGAGGTTCTCGTCGGCGGCCATGCTCCGGCGACGTTGGCAGGGAGGCAGCGACGAGGGCGAAAGGGAGGTCAGGGATCTCCTTGCGGGAATGGCGCCGCTCGGGGGCGGAGCATTCGGGCAACGGCGGCGGAGCGCTTGGGCCCCGATGGGCTTCCCAGGGCCCGAAGCGGGTCCTGGCGGGCTTGGCGGTGGTGGGAGGTTGGCCGGGATGCGGAAAACGAGGCAAAGGAGGTGGGAGGCGGCTGGCTGATGATTGGGGGCACGGATTTCGAGGAGGAGGAAGGAGAAGGCCCAAAATGGCATGGAGGGGGTCTATATAAGGTAAGGGGGCTAGGGTTAGGGGGTTTGAGGCCGTTTCGGAGCCGTTCGATCTCGATCGGGCGACCCGCAGTGGAGGGGGGTTAGATAGGTGGGCTAGTGGGTTGTGAAGAGAGGTTGGGATGAGATGAGAGAAGAGGAGTGCAGCCCGGCAACTGTTTTCGGAGACCGAAAACGTCCAACGTTAGACCGACTATATTGCCGCTATAGTTAATCATTGGGGCGTCAAACAATCTCCGAATGCGATGAAACTTGACAGGCGGTCTATCTACACTATAATAAGACCACATGTTAACTCTCATTTCATTCCGAGGACATTTTCCGACCACTTATAAAATAATATTTCGGACATACCACGTGCGCGTGCAAGGGTGTCTAGGCTAAGAACGGACAACGGACGGAACGGGGAGACCCGGACGGATGCAAGTTTTAAAACATGATGATGCAATGCACATGATGACATGATATGCAATGCATGACACACAAGCAATGACAAGGCAACAGCAGCGAATAACTGGACGACCCCTGGCACATCGGTCTCGGGGCGTTACAACACTCCACCACTACGAGAGGATCTCGTCCCGAGATCTAGAATGGCACCGGAGGGACAACGGAAGAGATAAGAGAAGAGGTAAAACAATTGCTCCTTTGACAAATGAGTGAAACCAAAGAACCTTGAAAAAGGTTAAGCAAATTGAAAGAAAGACGCAACGGCGATGAACGAAGTTGAAAGCACTCCGTTAAGAAAGAGGGATAAGAAAGAACCAATACGGGTAGCACTCCGGTTACAATATGAAGAAAGCTTGAGCTTCTTAAAAGAATCTCGATGAAAACTTTGAGAAGGAATTAAATCCTTGATGAACCATCATGTAGAACCTCCATAAAGAACTCCAGTAAACAAAAGGATGAACAAACGGAAGGAAAAAGAAGTTGAAAACGCAAGGCGAATCCTTGTAAGGATTTTTGATGGACCTCCATGATAATTAGATCTTGGAACTCCGGGAAAGAAAAATGAACACTTGAACCCAAGAATTTAATCATCGAGAACAAACTCCGGAAGAAAAGATTAACATATGGATGAAACAAGAATAAGAATTACATTATGCTTATCCTTCACCAATTTAAATTGATGACAATCCACGGATTTGACATATTATTTATTCTCGTAGAAAAGATTAAGAGAGATATAACATAAACTTGAGAACGTCTTCCAAGAACCACCGGTAGAATTTGAAAGAACGAAAGAATTGATATGACAACGAATGACGAGAACTCTTGAACGAACCACCATGAGAATTGAAAAGGAACGAAGAGAAGATAAAGAAACTCCGGAAAGAATTAGCAAATACGTGAAAATGCTTGAGAGGATTTAGGTACATGAGAATGAAGAGATCACGAGCCGATTAAAGATCACTTGAATGAAGCACCGGTAAAATTGAAGAACGAGAGCTGAAAGTTGAGAATGAATAATATTTGAAAAGATGGATTCCGGATAAGAAATTGAGAAGACTCTTGAATTTGCTCCGGATAGTTGAAAAGAATTCTCACGATCAAAACAATTACGAGAGGATGGCAACAAGCTAGAATCACGAATCTTGAAGAGAATGGAGCAAGATTAAAGAGAAACTCTTCTTCGGTCTTCAAAATCTAAGAATGATGATTGAAACACCACCATGAGCTGTTGAGGTACTTCGGAATGAATAATGGAAAGGTTGACCCAACGATGAAAAGAATTTGAAAGATTTTGGAGAAAGGCATTTGACTGATGATAACTCATTCTTACGTCAAACTTTGAAAAGAAATTTGAGGGTAGCTCCGGGAAAATAAGAGGAGTCAGGTAAGATCCTGGGAAAAGACCTGTGGGTTAGGGCCCACTCAAAAGAAACACCGTAGAACGATTAACAAGAGAGAAAGCACCGATTGAATTAAATGGCTTGAAAGAGATAACATCCTCGAAAGAGTTTGAATGAAAGCAGAGTGGAGACACGAATCTTCTGAGATATCTTGAGCACTCCGGAACAAATGAATAGCGAAGAGTGGATGATTATGAGGTGCACCGGTATGATAAAACTTCTGAAACGAGGAAAAGATATGATCAACACCAAAAGCTTGAATTGAAACCACCGGAAATGAAAAGAATGAAGAATGACGAACGAGTAGAGCATCTTCATGAGAAACACCGGGTAAAAACATGAAGAAAAAAAAGAATGGGGAGACTTCCATCAATAAAATGGATAGTGATTAAGAAATCCGAATCCTTGAAGAAAAAGGGTGGGTGGGTGGGAAAACAAAGACAACTTGGAGACGGATGAAGACAACACCGTTGAGAAGAACTGATACTTGATCTTGCGGATGTTGAAATGATCGGATCCACTTGAAGAAAAAACACGCCGGTGAAAAGGATTGACAACACAATCTCGATGATCAAGAAGGATTAGTATTCACATCGGAGTATGAGAACACCATATGGGGAAGGTATGGAATCAACACTTGACTTCGAAGCAACTCGAATACCAAAACTCAAAACAAAACAAAGTTTTGGCTTGCAGAATAAGCCAGAACAAACATATGATAGAGATTTCGTCCGAAGTTTTTATGGTGGGGCCTACACGGGCTCGATCGTACAGCACCATCATGTACAAGGCAGTGCACATGACATACGAAGCGTCCCCGAGTCGGCATAGCCAAGGACTCTTTAAGACACAACGAGACCACTGTAAAACCGACCGTGAATAGGCGGACCACTAGACGTCGAACCCCAATTTCATATCATACATCTGTCGGAAAGATATCCTAAGAGCTACTTGATTTCCCACTTATAAACTCCCGAACCTTTCCGGTTATGCAATCAGGTGTTGGGGATACAGGGGAAGCATAATATCTCACCCAAAACTAGCAAATCCTACATCCAGCTGTATCCATCCTTCAACACATAACCAAGAAACCTTCGGAAATCATCTACCTCAACCTTCGAAAAGCATCCGTTATACAAGTTATGGCAATACTCCTGAACTCCTGCCCCAGTACTGGGTGGCGTCGAGGTTATCTCACGAACGAACTGCATAAAAGAGATTTTTGATGTCGGCGTACTAGACTCAAGTATACCAGAACTGCAACGATAAAATTATGACGACTACACCTCAGAGCTCAACTCCCCGGGACACTTCCACAAAACCCCTGACAGGAGGCACCAAGACAATGTTGTCATCATAAAACCATCGAAACGATTCCAAGATACCCGCGTGATCCTAAATTTTTTTAGTGAAATTTGAGAAGAGAAGAGTCAAAACTCTACGTCAGGATGCCTTACCAGAGCGATGAGGAGACTGGGGAGTAAAAAGAATTCCTAACTCTCCGATATATAATTCCTAAATGACTCAAAACATTTTTCTAGACACAACTCGGCTGCTAATAAGAATCAAACAGTGTTGCTCCTAAGGTCGGGGAAGGCTCTGATTACCTACTTGTAACACCCTCGATGCGGCTATATCTCCCACGTGTCGAAGCACGACTTAGAGGCATAACCGCATTGAAAGCAATGTCGCAAGTGAGGTAATCTTCACACAACCCATGTAATACATAAAGGGAAAGGATACATAGTTGGCTTACAATCGCCACTTCACACAAATACATGAATAAAGCATTACATCATCCAGATACAATCAAGGTCCGACTACAGAACCAAAAATAAAAGGAGAACCCCAAATGCGACAAAGGTCCCCGATCGACCCCAACTGGGCTCCACTACTGATCAACTAGAACGACGCAAAACAAAGGACAAGATCTTCAATGAGCTCCTCCTGAGCTTGATTGCGTCCTCTGCACGGTCTCATCGGCACCTGCAAGATGGTTTTGGAAGTATCTGTGAGCCACGGGGGCTCAGCAATCTTTTACCCTCGCGATCAAGACTATTTAAGCTTATGGGTAAGGTAAAGGTAAGAGGTGGAGCTGCAGCAAGCGACTAGCATATATGGTGGCTAACATACGCAAATGAGAGCGAGAAGAGAAGGCAACGCACGGTCGATAAAAGTATGATCAAGAAGTGATCCTAAAACAACCTATGTCAAGCATAACTCCAACAACCGTGTTCACTTCCCAGACTCCGCCGGAAAGAGACCATCACGGTTACACACGCGGTTGATGCATTTTAATTAAGGTTAACTTCAGGTTTTCTACAACTGGACATTAACAAATTCCCATCTGCCCATAACCGCGGGCACGGCTTTCGAAAGTTCAAATCCCTGCAGGGGTGTCCCAACTTAGCCCATGACAAGCTGTCACGGTCAACGAAGGAATAGACCTCCACCCGAGACGTTCCGACCAGATTCGGTATCCTGGTACAACAAGACATTTCGATAGGGTAAAACTAAACCAGCAACACCGCCCGATGCGCCGACATCCTGATGGGAGCTGAATATCTCGTTTTCAGGGCAACACCGGATAGGTCAAGCTACGAGTAAAACCAGCCCTCAAGTTTCCCCGAGGTGGCCCCGCAGGCTGCACATTTCAGACCAACACTTAGACAAGCACTGGCCCGGGAGGGGGGGGGGGTTAAAATAAAGATGACCCTCGAGAGAGCGACTCACAAGGGAAAAGTAGGTGGTGGTGAGGCAAATGGTAAAACCAAGGTTGGGCATTGCTGGAGGAGCTTTACTTAAGACGAACTGTCAAGGGGTTCCCATTATTACCCAACCGCGTAAGGGACGCAAAATCCGGGAACATAACACCGATATGACGGAAACTAGGGCGGCAAGAGTGGAACAAAACACCAGGCATAAGGCCGAGCCTTCCACCCTTTACCAAGTATATATATGCATTAATTAAATAAGATATATTGTGGTATCCCAACAAATAAACATGTTCCAACAAGGAACAACATCTCCATGTTCCAACAAGGAACAAACTTCAATCTTCACCTGCAACTAACAACGCTATAAGAGGGGCTGAGCAAAGCGGTAACATAGCCAAACAACGGTTTGCTCGGACAAGGTGGGTTAGAGGCTTGGTTCACAATATGGAAGGCATGATAAGCAAGTGGTAGGTATCGCAGCATAGGCATAGCAAAAGAGCGAGCATCTAGCAAAGCAAAGATAGAAGTGATTTCGAGGGTATGATCATCTTGCCTGAAATCCCGCAAGGAAGAAGAACGAGTCCATGAAGAAGATAAACGGACGTAGTCGAACGGATCCTCACAACACGACGTTATCAGAACCAACCCGAAGAAGCAACACCGGAAAGAAGCAAACAACATAGTAAACAACCAACACATCAACATGGCATGATGCACAATCGAGTATGATGCATGTCCGGTTCAATGAAGCATGGCATGGCAAAGTGCACAAACAATCCTACAAATTAAGTGGAGCTCAAATATGCAACGGAGTTGCATATTGAGGAAAACACCACATAACTTATTTAGTTCGATCTTGTTTATGTACCCAACAATATTAAATGTTGTTAAACATGGCAAGAGGGTGAAGAAAAGAAAAACTACCTATCTAGTCAAGTTTAAATGAGGCCGGAAACAACGAACAACAATTCCGAAAACTCCTCATATGCATATATTAGGTTTGGTAGTTCTGCCCTAAACACAATTTTAGAGTTGTTAAACATGTAAAGTAAGGCCACCATGTTAAACTAGGCAAAATTCTACCCCATTTACATATAAAGATTATTAAATTCCGAGTTACGGTTATTTAGTTATGAAATAAATCATTTTAACATGGCATAGGAGCAAATTTAAACAAACAACATTTTAGACATTTTAAACATGGATGAAAGTGACATATTATTAAACTAGACAAAATTCTGAGCAAGTTTCATATATAAATCATTTTAATCCGATGCATGAATTGTGAGTTATTATATGCATGAACATGAGGGTCTTTTTTGTAAAACTACAGTCTCAGGATAATAGGTAAATTTCGCAGACAGGGAAAAACACTATACGGGCCGAAACTGGGCGTACAGAGCATGGCCCAACAGCAAGGAAAAAAAAGGAAGGCGCTCAGGGGGGTGGCCTCACCCAGTGGGCTTCGGCCCGGTCCAAGGAGGAGCAAGACGGACTACAAGAGCGGTGCGCTGGGCGTTGCGGCGCGGGAGCCCATGCACGTGCGGGCAGAGGAGGCACGTAGGGCGAGGGGCTCGTCCTCCTCTTGCACAGGAAGGCAGCGACGGTGGCTCCGGTGGTCAACGACGACATGGGGTGGCGGATCCGCTTGGGGAGGCAAAAGGGAGGTCAGATCTGCGGTGGTGGAGCTCGGATCCGGGGCGCCTGGCCCGGATCTGGCCAATGACGATGACGATGTAGAGCTCCGGCGATGGTTGAACATGGCGATGGCGGGCCTGTGGGGAAGGAAAACCGAGGGGTTAGGCAGAGAGATAAAGAAGGGAAAGGAGACATGGCACGACAGCGGATCTGCCTAGGGTCGGGGCTCTCCTGGCGGAGGTTCTCGTCGGCGGCCATGCTCCGGCGACGTTGGCAGGGAGGCAGCGACGAGGGCGAAAGGGAGGTCGGGGCTCTCCTTGCGGGAACGGCGCTGCTCGGGGGCGGAGCATTCGGGCGACGGTGGCGGAGCGCTTGGGCCCCGATGGGCTTCCCAGGGCATATCGGTCACGGGGCATTACAAATATCCAAGAGACCCTATCGGATGCCCGCGAATGATCTGGAGGAAATTAGGAAACAGATCAAGGAGTTACTGGAGAAAGGATACATCCGAAGGAGTTCATTACCTTGGGGAGCCCCAATACTTTTGGTTGAGAAGAAATATAAATCCCTAAGGATGGTTGTTGATTATCGAGCCTTGAATGAAGTGACGATAAAGAACAAGTACCCACTGCCGATGATCAACGATCTGTTTGATCAGTTGCAAGGAGCTAAAGTTTTCTCAAAGATCGATTTACGATCAGGGTATCATCAGTTGAAGATACGAGAGAAGGACATACCAAAGACGGCGTTTACAACACGATATGGATTATACGAGTACACGGTCATGTCGTTTGGACTGACTAACGCCCCTGCCTATTTCATGAGCATGATGAACAAGGTGTTCATGGAGTATTTGGACAAGTTTGTTGTGGTGTTTATTGATGATATCATGGTATACTCGAAGAACGAGGAGGAGCACAAAGAGCATTTGCGTTTAGTTCTCGAGAAGCTCAGGGAACACCAGTTGTATGCTAAGTTTAGCAAATGCGAGTTTTGGCAGAAGGAAGTCGGATTCCTTGGACATGTTATATCAGGAGAAGGTATAGCAGTAGACCCCAGCAAGGTTCAGTCAGTCACTGAATGGTTGGCACCCACCTCAGTTAGCGATATCCGCAGTTTTCTTGGACTCGCAAGATACTACCGGAGATTCATTGAGAATTTTTCCAAGATTGCAAAACCAATGACTGAACTGTTGAAGAAGGATACCAAGTTTAAATGGACAGAAGATTGTGAAGTAAGTTTCCAGGAGTTGAATAAACGTTTGACTACAGCCCCAGTGCTAGTACTGCCAGATATACATAAGGAGTTCCAAGTGTATTGCGACGCCTCTCGCTTAGGACTTGGATGTGTGCTTATGCAGGACGGAAGAGTTGTTTCATATGCCTCACGACAACTAAAACCTCATGAGTTGAATTATGCTATGCATGATTTGGAGCTAGCAGTCGTAGTTCATGCGTTGAAGACTTGGAGACATTACCTTATTGGAAACCGTTGTGATGTGTACATGGATCACAAGAGTTTGAAGTACATCTTCACCTAGAAGGAGCTGGATGTTAGGCAGAGGAGATGGTTGGAGCTTATAAAGGATTATGACATGAAGCTACACTATCATCCAGGAAAGGCCAATGTCGTAGCAGACGCATTGAGTCGGAAGAGTTATGCTAATATCCTTGAAAGTAAAGGACTGCCGAAGGAATTAGCAAAGGACATCATGGAACTTCGATTAGAGATTGTACCTAGAAGGTTCATTGCCACAATGGAGGTTCAGTCAACATTGCTGGACAAGATTCGGGAAGCTCAGAAAGATGATAAAGAGATTGCCGAGATAAAGGAGAAGATGGGCAAAGGAAAGGCCAAAGGTTTTCTTGAGGATGAGCACGATACCCTATGGTTTGAGGACCGAATTTACGTGCCGAATAATCAGGAGATCAGAAAGTTAATACTTCAAGAGGCGCATGACTCACCATACTTGATACACCCCGGAAACACCAAGATGTATTTGGATTTGAAGGAACGTTTCTGGTGGACTGGTATGAAGAAGGATATTGCCGAGTATGTAGCCGTATGTGATGTATGTCAGAGAGTTAAGGCAGAACATCAGAAGCCAGCAGGACTGTTACAGCCTATGCCGCTACCCGAATGGAAGTGGGATAAAGTTGGCACGGACTTTATCACCGAATTACCCAGGACTAAACCAGGATATGATTCCATATGGGTAGTAGTTGATTGTTTGACCAAAGTAGCTCACTTCAACCTAGTGAAAACCACCTATACAAGTGCAAAGTTGGCCAAGATCTATATGTCCAGGATCGTATGTCTGCATGGAGTTCCGAGGACCATCGTATCGGATCGAGGAACACAGTTTACTTCAAAGTTTTGGCATCAGTTACACCAGACTTTGGGAACAAGATTGGACTTCAGTACAACGTTTCACCCGCAGACAGATGGACAGACTAAGAGAGTCAATCAAATTTTGGAGGACATGTTGAGAGCCTGTGCGCTAGATTATGGATCTAGTTGGGATGAAAATTTGCCGTATGCAGAGTTCTCATACAACAATAGCTACCAAGCCAGTTTGAAGATGGAACCGTTTGAAGCCCTATATGGACGCAGGTGCAGAACACCGTTGATGTGGGATGAGGTAGGAGATCGACAGTTGTTTGGACCAGACTTGATTAAAGAATCTGAGGAGAAGGTAAAATTGATCCGAGACCGACTGAAGATCGCTCAGTCCAGGCAGAAGAGTTATGCAGACTCAAAACGCAAGGAGGTAACCTACAAAATTGGAGACAGAGCATATCTGCGAGTATCGCCCTTGCGAGGAGTGAAACGTTTTGGAGTTAAGGGAAAGTTAGCCCCGAGATCTGTAGGACCGTATCACATTTTGGAACGAATGGGAGAAGTTGCCTACAAGTTGGAGTTACCTGAGGGGATTGTCAGGAGTCCACGATGTGTTCCACGTTTCACAGCTGAAGAAGTGTCATGCTGAGATGCCTGATATACCATTAAGAGATACAGTATCCTTGGAGGCGATTCAGTTGGACAGTGATTTGACTTACGAGGAGAAGCCAGTTAAGATTCTTGAGTTTGCCAGCAGAGTCACCCGCAGTAAGGTTATCAAGTTTTGCAAAGTTCAGTGGAGCCACCATACCGAGGATGAAGCCACCTGGGAACGAGAGGATGATCTCCGCAAGGACCACCCATACCTATTTTCTAGCCAACCCGAATCTCGAGGGCGAGATCATCTTAAGGGGGGTAGGTTTGTAACATCCCAAATTTTCAATTTGGAATGTTATACATAGATCATCCATGCATATCATGATTTAGTGCATTTCCGTTCCGCAATCCTCGAAATCATAAGCAACTCAAGGACCCACGGAGAGAGTTGGGGATTTTCCGGTTTTCATATTTGATTTTTATCAAATAATGAAACGAGGATTTTAATTTTAATAATTTTTTTCTCTCCGAAAAATATTTCATATTAAATCAAATGAGTGGAGATGATATGACTTCTCCAAAATAATTGAAATATCGGAGGAAGAATATTAAAATCATTTATTGGATTTTATTTGGTTTTATTCGGATTTTATTTGCATTAGAAAAATTGCACGTTTTCAAAATTGCATTTTAGGGCCAAGAAAATGTTCAACTCGTCCTAAATATTTTATTTAGATGGTGAAAATTTGTGTTGGCATTTTTTTAGATTTTTATTTTAATTTCTAGGATTTTATTGCTGTCGGCGAAACTATTTTTTTTTAAAAACTCCCCGCCCCGACTGGGCCGAACCCAGCCGGGCCGCCGGCCCAAGTCGCCGCCGCCTTCCCCGCGCGCGAGCCCCGCCGCGCCGCCGAGTCGGACAGAGTCCGAGCCGGACTCCACCTTCGCCGCCGCGCCTTGCCCCCTACTCCAAGTCACCGCCCCCCTCCTATATATATGCGCCACCCCGGCCCATCACCACCACACCACCCCGCCGCCCGCGCCGCCGCCGAGCCCCGCCGCCGCCGCACCCTGCCGCCCCGCCGCCCAAGCCCTCGCCGGAGCCCCTCGCCGGAGGTAGCCGCCGGTTCAAACAGCCGGTTTTTCTACAAAAAACATTCGGTTTTTTTTTTTTTCAAAACCCTAGATTTCATTTTTTTAATAGATCGATTTTTCTCCGGTTTATTCTTTTTAGCGAGTGTTCGCTCGTTCGTTGGTTTAAAACGAACGCGTTCTTCGTTTAGATCCAGATAACGAACGTTCGTTCGTTAATCTGTTCATCGTTTTTTCTTTTTCTCGGATTTATTCCGCGATTTTTCTGATCGTGATTTCTGATCCGATCTTAATTTATGTTTATCTTTTCGCTCGTTTATTGGAATCAGGAAATTCAAGCGCGAGGAGTTTCGTCTCGAAACCCTCTTTCCGTTTGACCAACTCAAACAAGTTTTTGTTACAGTAAAATTTGACCTAGTTTCAGATTAGTAAATGAAGCTTCTTTCTTTCGTCGTTTGACTTTCGTTTGCTTCGTCTGATTTGATTCTTTTTGCGTATGAGAGTTCTTAAGTTGAACTTTCTAGTCAACCTCTCTTATTTGAGTTTTGCTTGTGCATCGTTGCTTGCTACTTATGTATATTATTGTTTGCTTGCGATAGAAATCCCAGAGTGCGAAGCGTGTTACTACGAGTCTCTAGGATTCGCGGATCGTCAGCAAGGCAAGTAACACTTTGATCATATCCATCATTACCCAGTTTTTATGCATTAGTTCCAACCCTCAAACATCGCATGATTAGGATGTCATTAACTTGTGGGTTGCGAAGTAGTTGCTGAGGTAGAACCTATTACCCTATTATATTCAAACCCTTGGGAGTTACTTCTACGTACTGCTTATATTGCTATGCTATGCTCGTAGACGTGGTTTGGGTTTGAGTGAAATTCATGACAGATGTGAGATTGTTAAATAATGGTTCAACTTAAGGTGGCAACTTAATCAAACAACTGGGTGGATTGAGGCACCTGGGGAACCCAGTGTTGTCTGTAATTTTTTTGGAAATCCCGTGGTACCCGTGTGATCTTCCTATGGACCGCCACCCAGGCTCAAAGGGAACTGAGATGATTCATGCTAGAAACTTCCGTGTGCAGCCACAAGCTATTATGGGCTCTAGCATAGTTGAGTAAGTTACGTGAAGCTCTTGAAGAGGTAGATCAGCAGGTAGTGGGTTTGGTAGGTTTGGTATGGTCTACCCGGAGTAGAGAGTTAACGTTTCTGAAAGACTGTGTCTCGGTCATCCGTTTCTCAAACACCATGTAGTGCGAGAAATCCAATCGGGGCGATCGAGTCTTGTGGGGAAAAGTGCGCAAACATCTGCAGAGTGTACAATCTAATCATGGTTAGTCGTGTCCCCGGTTATGGACAACTCTCGAGTATCTAGTACTTGGGTTATCACATGTATCTCACCATGTTTAATTAATACTATTGGGCTGTTAATCACTTTAATTGGGATTGAGTTGGGGGTACCTTCTCAATGATGTTTCAACCACCATGATAGTTACAAAAATCTATTCCTTTGTTGTAGGAAAAAATTGGCTTTTCGCAAAAACTATAACCAGAGAGCTTTCCACCAGCCATATATGCATGTAGTGATAGCATTATTCTGTTTCTGCACTACTGTGTTATATTGCCAGCATATTCCATGTGCTGACCCATTTTCGGGCTGCAACGTATTATGTTGCAGACTTTTTAGACGAGGAGTGAGGTTCGTTAGGTCGTTGCCGTGCAACTCAGTTATGACGTTGGAGTTGATGGACTCACCTTATCTTCCAAGCCTTCCGCTGTTATCGCATTAGATGGCCTTAAGCCATATTATTGTAATAAGTTCCGTTTGGAGACATTCGATGTAATAGTGTGTGATTGCTACTCTGTTATAAATCCTTCGAGTACTGTGTGTGTCAGCATTACTGATCCAGGGATGACACTGAAGCACAGAGACTTGACCATCTGAGGTCGGGTCGCTACAAGATGGTATCAGAGCACACGCTGAGTGTAGGACACGACCACTAAGATAAACCCTAGGTCACACTTCTCTTCTCATTTCTAACTCCTCTCCATTTTCTACTCTTTAGGATGACGGAGATGAAGAACAAGTTTGCACAACCGGATGGAGACACACCTTTTTGACGCCACTTGAAGGAACTCACTAGGTACTTGAACATTGGAATACCAAGCTTCACCGGGACGTACAACGCCACTTTTCTTGAAGAGGAGCGCTGGATGATTCAAGTACAAGTTCCAGGAAGGACGTTCTCGCCAACCTCTAAACCCATAAAATTTTCCTTCGACGCACCAACCTGGAGTTTAGGAAAGAGTATGGCAGCTCACATCACCATGGGACGCATTGGAGAAGTTTACAACAGGGAGCTTAAGGACACTATCTACCAAATATGTGGGCGCCGAGACGAGCAATGAGAAGTAATCAGCACTAAGAAGGATAGATCCATTGCAGCTTTCATCTAGGAGTTAAACTAGCACATTCGACGTCAGGAGAACCAGATGTGTGCAGACATGATGGACTTGAAGAAGGCGAAGACTAGGATCATCGAGCTGGAGGAAGAACTCAAGTTTACCCGCGATGGATATGAGGAGGAAATCAAGACCTATTGGAGAAGAATGACGACTTAGTCAAGAAGATCGGAGTATTCATGGGAGGACCAGCACCAATAGAAGAAGAAGAAGAACCCAAGCAAATATGCCTCGAGGACTACATCATCATCGACGACACCGACTCCGACCCCAGTGATGATGACTTTGAAGACGAAGCTGGAGCAGACATCATGGAGTCTTCCACCGATCAAAATTTCTAGATGACCACCAACTATTAGTAGTATATCCCCATGTATATAGTAGTAGTGAGCACTTTTGCGATAATTCTAGACCGTATGCATGCCCTTGCTTGATTGATTGGGTGAAATGATTGTGTTTGTCTCATGTGCATATGGGTAGTGTTCTCTCATTAGACCTCTTCTATTCTAAATCTCTCCCATCTAAACCCCTTAGATGCCTCCGAGACGTGACACCGGTTTTGCCTTCCCGCCGGAGCTCACCTAGTTGATCCAACAGTAGAATGCCTTGATGCAATTGCTAGTTCAGAACCAGGACAACAACAACAACAACAACAACAACAACAACAACAACAACAACAACAACAACAACAACCCACCGCCAGTGGACAGCCTAGCCCGTTTTCTAAGGTTACAGCCGCCGGTGTTTTCCAGTAGCACCGAGCCTATAGTTGCTGATGATTGGCTACACCGAATTAGAAGGGAGTTGAACACCACAGGTTGCACAGATGCTGAGAAGGTGTGCTTTGCCGCACATCAATTGGATGGACCAGCAGCCTCATGGTGGGAGAATTACACAACCACTTTTCCTATAGCCAATGTCACTTGGGACCAGTTTCAGCAAGCTTTCCGCACAGCCCATGTCTCCAATGGAGCTACGCAAATGAAGAAGCGAGAGTTCCGCAACTTACGCGAAGGGAGCCGTACTGTGGCTTAGTAAGTGGATGAGTTTAGCAAGTTATCACGCTATGCCCCTGATGATGTGGCCACAGATGCCGCGAAGCAGGAGAAGTTTATGGAAGGGCTGAATGATGAGATGAGCATGCAGTTGATGGTAGCAACCTTCAACAACTACCAGGAGTTGGTAGATAAGGCTCTTATGATTGAAGGGAAACACCAGCAGATTGAGAGCCACAAGAGAAAGTATGGACAAGGGAAGTATAACTCAGGAGCTCAGCAGAAGCCTCGCCTAACCCCGAACTCGGGAGGACTTGTTCATAACCATGGAGGTTACAACCACACTGGAGGAGGATCACATAACCACAGTGGTGCTAAGAATGGGAATGGGAATGGAGCTAAGAACAATCAGAACCGCTCCAACCCGTCCACTCCCGCCGAAAGAGACTTAAGTCAGGTTACCCATTTTATGTGCGGGAAGACAGGGCACTATGCCAATGATTGCCCTGAAGGAAGGAATGGAAACGGAAATGGAAGTGCTGGGAAGAAGCCCAATACATTCAACAAAGGACAAGTGAACCACATTAACGTGGAGGAGGTTGAATAGCAGCCGGACGCGGTAATAGGTAAGTTTTTGGTTAAGTCATTTACCGCTCTTGTTCTTTTCGATACTGGTGCATCAGATTCATACATATCAAGGGGATTCGTGGATAAGTTTAAACTACCAACCCAAACCCTTAGGACCCCTCTTTTAGTGAGTTCACCCGGAGCAGAATATATGGCTAGCCGATGGTGTGACCAGATACCCTTAACCATTGGCACACATGTGTTTCCGTATGACCTAATTATCTTGGAGTCGCAAGGATTGGATGTGATATTGGGTATGGACTGGATGTCAAAGTATGGAGGAAGCATTGACTGTGCGAGTAAGTCGATTTATCTCACCACCCCGGAGGGAAAAAGGATTAAGTATGTATCTAGGCATGTGCCTAGGAGGAGTCAAGTGAATGCCCTTACGGGAGTTGTTCAGGAGGAAGTGCCGGTAGTAAAGGATTACCCGGATGTTTTTCCTAGAGGAGTTACCAGGCATGCCACCGGACAGAGATATTGAGTTTTTGATAGAGCTGTTACCAGGAACAGGACCAATATCCAAGAGACCCTATCGGATGCCCGCGAATGATCTGGAGGAAATTAAGAAATAGATCAAGGAGTTACTGGAGAAAGGATACATCCGAAGGAGTTCATCACCTTGGGGAGCCCCAGTACTTTTGGTTGAGAAGAAAGATAAATCCCTAAGGATGGTTGTTGATTTTCGAGCCTTGAATGAAGTGACGATAAAGAACAAGTACCCACTACCGATGATCAACGATCTGTTTGATCAGTTGCAAGGAGCTAAAGTTTTCTCAAAGATCGATTTACGATCAGGGTATCATCAGTTGAAGATACGAGAGAAGGACATACCAAAGACGGCGTTTACAACGCGATATGGATTATATGAGTACACGGTCATGTCGTTTGGACTGACTAACGCCCCTGCCTATTTCATGAGAATGATGAACAAGGTGTTCATGGAGTATTTGGACAAGTTTGTTGTGGTGTTTATTGATGATATCATGGTATACTCGAAGAACGAGGAGGAGCACAAAGAGCATTTGCGTTTAGTTCTCGAGAAGCTCAGGGAACATGAGTTGTATGCTAAGTTTAGCAAATGCGAGTTTTGGCTAAAGGAAGTCGGATTCCTTGGACATGTTATATCAGGAGAAGGTATAGCAGTAGACCCCAGCAAGGTTCAGTCAGTCACTGAATGGTTGGCACCCACCTCAGTTAGCGAGATCCGCAGTTTTCTTGGACTCGCAGGATACTACCGGAGATTCATTGAGAATTTTTCCAAGATTGCAAAACCAATGACTGAACTATTGAAGAAGGATACCAAGTTTAAATGGATAGAAGATTGTGAAGTAAGTTTCCAGGAGTTGAAGAAACGTTTGACTACAGCCCCAGTGCTAGTACTGCCAGATATACATAAGGAGTTCCAAGTGTATTGCGACGCCTCTCGCTTAGGACTTGGATGTGTGCTTATGCAGGACGGAAGAGTTGTTTCGTATGCCTCACCACAACTAAAACCTCATGAGTTGAATTATGCTACGCATGATTTGGAGCTAGCAGCCGTAGTTCATGCGTTGAAGACTTGGAGACATTACCTTATTGGAAACCGTTGTGATGTGTACACGGATCATAAGAGTTTGAAGTACATCTTCACCCAATAGGAGCTGAACCTTAGGCAAAGGAGATCGTTGGAGCTTATAAAGGATTATGACATGAAGCTACACTATCATCCAGGAAAGGCCAATGTCGTAGCAGACGCATTGAGTCGGAAGAGTTATGCTAATATCCTTGAAAGTAAAGGACTGCCGAAGGAATTAGCAAAGGACATCATGGAACTTCGATTAGAGATTGTACCTAGAAGGTTCATTGCCACAATGGAGGTTCAGTCGACATTGCTGGACAAGATTCAGGAAGCTCAGAAAGATGATAAAGAGATTGCCGAGATAAAGGAGAAGATGGGCAAAGGAAAGGCCAAAGGTTTTCGTGAGGATGAGCACGATACCCTATGGTTTGAGGACCGAATTTACGTGCCCAATAATCAGGAGATCAGAAAGTTAATACTTCAAGAGGCGCATGACTCACCATACTTGATACACCCAGGAAACACCAAGATGTATTTGGATTTGAAGGAACATTTCTGGTGGACTGGTATGAAGAAGGATATTGCCGAGTATGTAGCCGTATGTGATGTATGTCAGAGAGTTAAGGCAGAACATCAGAAGCCAGTAGGACTGTTACAGCCTATGCCGATACCCGAATGGAAGTGGGATAAACTTGGCATGGACTTTATCACCGGATTACCCAGGACTAAAGCAGGATATGATTCCATATGGGTAGTAGTTGATTGTTTGACCAAAGTAGCTCACTTCAACCTAGTGAAAAACACCTATACAAGTGCAAAGTTGGCCAAGATCTATATGTCTAGGATCGTATGTCTGCATGGAGTTCCGAGGACCATCGTATCGGATCGAGGAACATAGTTTACTTCAAAGTTTTGGCATCAGTTACACCAGACTTTGGGGACGAGATTGGACTTCAATACAGCGTTTCACCGGCAGACAGATGGACAGACTGAGAGAGTCAATCAAATTTTGGAGGACATGTTGAGAGCCTGTGCGCTAGATTATGGATCTAGTTGGGATGACAATTTGCCGTATGCAGAGTTCTCATACAACAATAGCTACCAAGCCAGTTTGAAGATGGAACCGTTCGAAGCCCTGTACGGATGCAGGTGCAGAACACCGTTGATGTGGGATGAGGTAGGAGATCGACAATTGTTTGGACCAGACTTGATTAAAGAATCTGAGGAGAAGGTAAAATTGATCCGAGATCGACTGAGGAGAAGGTAAAATTGATCCGAGATCGCTAAGTCCAGGCAGAAGAGTTATGCAGACTCAAAACGCAAGCAGGTAACCTACGAAATTGGAGACAGAGCATATCTGCGAGTATCGCCCTTGCGAGGAGTGAAATGTTTTGTAGTTAAGGGAAAGTTAGCCCCGAGATTTGTAGGACCATATCACATTTTGGAACGGATGGGAGAAGTTGCCTACAAGTTGGAGTTACCTGAGGGATTGTCAGGAGTCCACGATGTGTTCCACGTTTCACAGCTGAAGAAGTGTCATGCTAAGATGGCTGATATACCATTAAGAGATATAGTACCCTTGGAGGCGATTCAGTTGGACAGTGATTTGACTTACGATGAGAAGCCAGTTAAGATTCTTGAGTTTGCCAGCAGAGTCACCTGCAGTAAGGTTATCAAGTTTTGCAAAGTTCAGTGGAGCCACCATACCGAGGATGAAGCCACCTGGGAACGAGAGGATGATCTCCGCAAGGACCACCCATACCTATTTTCTATCCAACCCGAATCTCGAGGGCGAGATTCATCTTAAGGGGGGTAGGTTTGTAACATCCCAAATTTTCAATTTGGAATGTTATACATAGATCATCCATGCATATCATGATTTAGTGCATTTCCGTTCCGCAATCCTCGAAATCCTAAGCAACTCAAGGACCCACGGAGAGAGTTGGGGATTTTTCGGTTTTCATATTTGATTTTTATCAAATAATGAAACAAGGATTTTGATTTTAATAATTTTTTTCTCTCCGAAAATATTTAATATTAAATCAAATGACTGGAGATAATATGACTTCTCCAAAATAATTGAAATATGGGAGGAAGAATATTAAAATTGTTTATTGGATTTTATTTGGTTTTATTCGGATTTTATTTGCATTAGAAAAATTGCACGTTTTCAAAATTGCATTTTAGGGCCAAGAAAATGTTCAACTCGTCCTAAATATTTTATTTAGACGGTGAAAATTTGTGTTGGCATTTTTTTAGATTTTTTTTAATTTCTAGGATTTTATTGCTGTCGCTGAAACTGTTTTTTTAAACTGCCCGCGCCGACTGGGCCGAACCCAGCCGGGGCGCCGGCCCAAGTCGCCGCCGCCTTCCCCGCGCGCGAGCCCTGCCGCCGCCGCCGACTCGGACAGAGTCCGAGCTGGACTCCGCCTCCGCTCCCACGCCTTGCCCCCTACTCCAAGTCGCCGCCCCTCCTATATATACGCGCCACCCCGGCCCCCCACCACCACACCACCCCGCCGCCGAGCCCCCCCGCCGCCGCCCGCCGCCCGCGTCGCCACCGCACCTCGCCGCCCAAGCCCTCGCCGGAGGTAGCCGCCGGTTCCAACTGCCGGTTTTTCTAAAAAAACGTTCGGTTTTATTTTTTTTCAAAACCCTAGATTTCGTTTTTTAATAGATCGGTTTTTCTCCGGTTTATTTTTTTAGCGAGTGTTCGCTCGTTCGTTCGTTTTAAACAAACACGTTCTTCGTTTAGATCCAGATAACAAGCGTTCGTTCGTTAATCTGTTCGTCATTTTTTCTTTTTCTCGGATTTATTCCGTGATTTTTCTGATCGCGATTTCTGATCCGGTATTAATTTCTGTTTACCTTTTTGCTCGTTTATCGGAATCAGGCAATTCAAGCGCCTGGAGTTTCGTCTCGAAACCCTCTTTCTGTTTCACCAACTCAAACAAGTTTTTGTTATTGTAAAATTTGACCTAGTTTCAGATTAGTAAACAAAGCTTCTTTCTTTCGCTGTTTGACTTTCGTTGCTTCGTTTGATTTGATTCTTTTTGCGTACCGGAGTTCTTAAGTTGAACTTTCTGGTCAACCTCTCTTATTTGAGTTTTGCTTGTGCATCGTTGCTTGTTACTTATGTATGTTATTGTTTGCTTGCCATATAATTCCCGGAGTGCGAAGCGTGTTACTACGAGTCTCTAGGATTCGCGGATCGTCAGCAAGGCAAGTAACACTTTGATCATATCCCATCATTCCCCAGTTTTTATGCATTAGTTCCAACCCTCAAACATTGCATGATTAGGATGTCATTAACTTGTGGGTTGGGAAGTAGTTGCTGAGGTAGAACCTATTACCCTATTATATTCAAACCCTTGGGAGTTACTTCTACGTACTGCTTATATTTCTATGCTATGCTCGTAGACGTCGTTTGGGTTTGAGTGAAATTCATGACAGATGTGAGATTGTTAAATAATGGTTCAACTTAAGGTGGCAACTTAATCAAACAACTGGGTGGACTGAGGCACCTAGGGAACCCAGTGTTGTCTGTAATTTTTTTTGGAAATCCCGGGGTACCCGTGTGATCTTCTTATGGACCGCCACCCAGGCTCAAAGGGAACTGAGGTGATTCATGCTAGAAACTTCCATGTGCAGCCACAAGCTATTATGGGCTCTAGCATAGTTGAGTAAGTTACGTGAAGCTCTTGAAGAGGTAGATCAGCAGGTAGTGGGTTTGGTAGGTTTGGTATGGTCTACCCGGAGTAGAGAGTTAACGTTTCTGAAAGACTGTGTCTCGGTCATCCGTTTCTTGTGGGGAAAAGTGCGCAAACCTCTGTAGAGTGTACAATCTAATCATGGTTAGCCGTGTCCCCGGTTATGGACAACTCTTGAGTATTTAGTACTTGGGTTATCACATGTATCTCACCATGTTTAATTAATACTGTTGGGCTGTTAATCACTTTAATTGGGATTGAGTTGGGGGTACCTTCTCAATGATGTTTCAACCACCATGATAGTTAAAAAAATCTATTCCTTTGTTGTAGGAAAAAATTGGCTTTTCGCAAAAACTATAACCATAGAGCTTTCCACCAGCCATATATGCATGTAGTGATAGCATTATTCTGTTTCTGCACTACTGTGTTATATTGCCAGCATATTCCATGTGCTGACCCGTTTTCGGGCTACAACGTATTATGTTGCAGACTTTTCAGACGAGGAGTGAGGTTCGTTAGGTCGTTGCCGTGCAGCTCAGTTATGCCGTTGGAGTTGATGGACTCACCTTATCTTCCAAGCCTTGCGCTGTTATCGCATTAGATGGCCTTAAGCCATATTATTGTAATAAGTTCTGTTTGGAGATATTCGATGTAATAGTGTGTGATTGCTACTCTGTTATAAATCCTTCGAGTACTGTGTGTGTCAGCATTACCGATCCAGGGATGACACTGAAGCACAGAGACTTGACCATCTGAGGTCGGGTCGCTACAAGATGGTATCAGAGCACACGCTGAGTGTAGGACACGACCACTAAGATAAACCCTAGGTCACACTTCTCTTCTCATTTCTGACTCCTCTCCATTTTCTACTCTTTAGGATGACAGAGATGAAGAACAAGTTTGCACAACCGGATGGAGATACACCTTTTGGACGCCACTTGAAGGAAGTCACTAGGTACTTGAACATTGGAATACCAAGCTTCACCGGGACGTACAACGCCACTTTTCTTGAAGAGGAGCGCTGGATGATTCAAGTACAAGTTCCAGGAAGGACGTTCTCGCCAACCTCTAAACCTATAGAATTTTCCTTCGACGCACCAACCTGGAGTTTAGGAAAGAGTATGGCAGCTCAGATGGGTGGATTGAGGCACCTGGGGAACCCAGTGTTGTCTGTAAATTTTTTTTTTGGAAATCCCGGGGTACCCGTGTGATCTTCCTATGGACCGCCACCCAGGCTCAAAGGAAACTGAGATGATTCATGCTAGAAACTTCCGTGTGCAGCCACAAGCTATTATGGGCTCTAGCATAGTTGAGTAAGTTACGTGAAGCTCTTGAAGAGGTAGATCAGCAGGTAGTGGGTTTGGTAGGTTTGGTATGGTCTACCCGGAGTAGAGAGTTAACGTTTCTGAAAGACTGTGTCTCGGTCATCCGTTTCTCAAACACCATGTAGTGCGAGAAATCCAACGGGGGCGATCGAGTCTTGTGGGGAAAAGTGCACAAACCTCTGCAGAGTGTACAATCTAATCATGGTTAGCCGTGTCCCCGGTTATGGACAACTCTTGAGTATCTAGTACTTGGGTTATCACATGTATCTCACCATGTTTAATTAATACTGTTGGGTTGTTAATCACTTTAATTGGGATTGAGTTGGGGGCACCTTCTCAATGATGTTTCAACCACCATGATAGTTAAAAAAGTATCTATTCCTTTGTTGTAGGAAAAAATTGGCTTTTCGCAAAAACTATAACCATAGAGCTTTCCACCAGCCATATATGCATGTAGTGATAGCATTATTCTGTTTCTGCACTACTGTGTTATATTGCCAGCATATTCCATGTGCTGACCCGTTTTCGGGCTGCAACATATTATGTTGCAGAATTTTCAGACGAGGAGTGAGGTTCGTTAGGTCGTTGCCGTGCAGCTCAGTTATGTCGTTGGAGTTGATGGACTCACCTTATCTTCCAAGCCTTCCGTTGTTATCGCATTAGATGGCCTTAAGCCATATTATTGTAATAAGTTCTCTTTGGAGACATTCGATGTAATAGTGTGTGATTGCTACTCTGTTATAAATCCTTCGAGTACTGTGCGTGTCAGCATTACCGATCCAGGGATGACACTGAAGCACAGAGACTTGACCATCTGAGGTCGGGTCGCTACACCTTGCTTGAGTAGTTGTAGTTTCTTGAAGAGGTCGCGATTGTATTCGGTATACATGAAGCATGCTCTCATGACATCCTTCATTTGTGCCCAAGTAGTGATGGGTGGTTCACCTTTTGCCTCTCGGCGCTCAATGACTTGTTCCCACCAAATGAGGACATAGTCTTGGAACTCAAGGGATGCCATCACGATCTTCTTCTCTTCTTCATAGTTGTGCATGCGGAAGATTTTGTCGACCTTCAATGCCCATGAAAGGTACTCTTCGGGATCATTGCTTCCATTGAACTTGGGCATGGTGAACTTTAGCTTGTCGTAGCATTGCTCTTCATTGTGTTTGGGTCGGGGATGATGACGTCCTTGACGAGGAGGATTGTCTCTCACACCTTGCTCTTGTCGTGGAGGATATCCAATGTCTTCTTGCGCTTGTTGAACTTGATGTTCTTGGCGAGCTTGTGGAGCTTGACGACGCAATCGAGCTTGATAGTTCCTTTCTTGCACTTCTTCGCGAAGCGCTTCTTGATGTTCACGAGCTTGTCGACCTCGGTTGGCTATGGCTCGACTTGATTCTCGGAGGGCTTGTTGCGCCTCAAGTACTTGAGCTTCTCACAATTGTTGTTCTTGACGTTGTGCCTCATCATCTTGTGCTTCTTGGTGTAGTCGCGCTCGCTCTTCCTCTTTGTGTTGGCGTTGTCGTTGCCGTTCTCGTGCTTGCGCAAAGGTAGCTTGGTTTTGATGATGTCATTGTTCTTGAGAGTTGTTGTCGTGTATAGGGTTGCAGTTGGCTTAACGATCTTGGCGTGCGGCACGACAAAGAGTGTTTGATGTCAGTGTACTTGAGCCGGAGATGGTGTAGTCGGAGTGTCGACTTGAGAGGCTCCGTCTTGATGTGGACGAAGTGGAAGAAGAGCGGTTGAGCAACAAGGCACGAATCTCGTCCATTCTTGCATCATTCTCTTGCTTGTGGTCGTCGAGGTTGTGGTCGAAGTAGTCTCTTGTACGTTGCTCGGAGAGTCGCAAGTCGGTGGCGAGGTTGCCGATGCGTTTGCTCATTGCTTGTTGCTCTTGATGCAAAGCACGTTGTGCACCAAAGAGGTGGCTCTTTGTGACGTAGGAGTTCATGTCGTTGTCTTGCCTGATGAAGAGTGGGTTGGTAGAAGTACTTTGCCTATCCATCATTCCAAGGAAAATATGTGAGTGGGATAAAGAGAAGAACGTATACCAAATGTACCTTGACCGATGTTGAAGATGCATCAAAGATCACTCCAATGTGGAACAAGGAAATAACACAATTGGTACCAATTCTTGTTGATTCTCACACCTACACAAGTAAAAGCTTATGGTGGAGCTCAGTTAGGATGGTGGCACAAAATTTGATGCAATTGTTAGCGAGCTTCAATAATATTGGAAAAGATTCATAATTTTGCAATGCAACAAGTAGACCAATAGAAAAATATGGTACATGGAAACACACATGCAAAGAGATAAGTGGGGTCGTGCAACCAAGGATGAGCCAAAATGTGGAATCCACAAAAATTCTCTTGTTGCACAACACTAGAGAGACGCTAGCACGATTGCACAATAGGCGAATACGAAGACTTGTGGACAACCTACTAAGCAAAAATGCAACGGCTTCTATCCCAAGGATGCTCTATGTATGGTATTCTGATGATATGATCCAAGATGATCTAGTATGCCAATCTTAATGTTGTATGATGCTATTGGTCTTGCTTAAAAGCTCTTTGCTTATCTTTCCCTTTTGCTTAAAAGGTTGTTTGGCTCTTTGTTGTTTGAGCTCTTTTCTCATGCAATGCTTCACGAACCAAGATAGCAATTGTGTATGCGATGACAACCTTGTGACATAAGGGATGATACCAAGATATGCACCAATGATATATGTATGCTATGGGAAGTATGATCACTAATGTGCACAAGTCATGTTGCCGACAATACTCAATGGCTAGTCTCGATGGGTAAGGTACGCGAAAGTAAGGCTTGGTGGTTATCAACGTAATGGAAAGAATGGTGTATCACTATACCAAGACAAGGTTACCGATGGTTTCTTACGGTATGGTGTCAAAATGGTGGAGTGGTCATTGTTGATGACAAATCCGTGGCGAAGATGAGCGACGGTGATGTTGATGTCGAACCGTACCTAAATAGCCGAAACACAATAGGACACGGACCCGCAACTCAAATTCTCAAGACAAAACAGGACAAAATTGTCGGAGTTGGTAGTGGTAGGCGGCGGTGGTGTATGTGGTATAAGGCGGTGCTATGCGGAAGTGGTGGTGGTATGCGGAAGTGTATGTGGGCACCGGAACCAAATTTGGCAAAATTTGGATGGAAAACGGGGCGGTGGATGGAAGTGATGCTGCCAGGGGCCGGATGTCCAGATGTCCGGGCTCTGGATCCATGGACGAACTCGATGAACTTCACATGGAGAGGTAAAGTCCGAGGCAAAATTCGGGGGAATTTGTGGATGTAAATTTGGGAAAAGGTGGGGAAAAGCTAGATCTACCTGCAACACATGAAATCCGCAGATCAAATCAAACAAAACTTCATCACACCAACAAATCACAAAAAAATTTGGGGGACTAATTTTGTGGGGAATTTTCGAATTAGGGACAAAATCAAAAACAAGGCTAGAAAACACAACGGGGAGGCTCCAAAATCATGATCAACATGGTTATGATACCATGATGATGTAGGGTGGAACCCTAGATGGCCGATTTGTCACGAAAGGAGCGGATCACGTGAGGACACGAAGAACACGAGGGGAATCACGAGGGGCAACACGAAGGTAAACACGAGGGAAACACTAAAACCAAAAAGAATGATCACACACGTGCTAGATCCATGAACACAAAAGGAGATTCAAGATCCACGATCAACAAGGGACGATACACGATAACCGGTTCTTCTCCGAAGGAGGTCTTGATGGGGTCACCCAAAAGGGGGTCTTGCATCCAAGGGGATCTTCTCCGAAGAGGGGCCGCGGTCTCTCTCGTGGAGTAGATCTGTAATGGATGAGCAAAGCTCTATCTCTAATGAGCTACTACTTTGCTGACCCTAAAACGTAGATAGGACGAGAGTATATATAGTCTAGGGGGGGGGGGCGAAAGGGTACATGGGCCTCGGCCCTTTACTATGCGCAGATAGACGGGCCGGATGTCTGGGCGTCGGGCCGGATGTCCGGGGCTGGGGCCGGATGTCCGGGCTGACGGGGCTTTTGTTCTATCCTCTGGATGGAGCTTGTTCGGATATCCAGGTGTTGGGGCCGGATGTCCGGGGCCTGTAGATTCTTGGCGGCTGTAATGCTGCTGTAGTGGATGTCTCCAGCGGCCGGATGTCCGGGCTCGGGGCTGGATGTCCGGGTCCTGGAGCTGCCTTCTTCTCCTTTCGGCGTTCCTCTTCATCCGTGGACTTGGCGGCTTGTCCGTCTTCACGTGCATCTTTGGGAGGGTCCTCTTGGTACCTAATCATGCACAACATCTTGGACTTAGGTAGTAGCCATGTCTCGAGAGGATCATATGTAATATCACTAAGGAGAGAAGTCACCTCGGTCTCGAGAGCTCTAGCTCTAGCTCGAGTCATAGGTCATCTTGGCACTTCGTGAGACGATGGTAGGTCCATGGGGATGACCATAGGATGCTCTGCATCACCCTGTTAGCCAAAGCATAGGAGAATGGAAGTATTTCAGGCATAAATGTATGCAGAGATGCTCCACCTATTTCCAATCTTCTCTTTGCGGATGACTCTTTGATACTTATGTGAGCAAATGCTATGAATGCGGAGGCGTTGAAATCAGTTTTAGATTCTTCCTATGCCGCCTCAGGACAGATGGTGAGTGTTGAAAAATCTAGCATATTTTTAGTCCAAACACAAAAGTAGAAGAAAAGGCACAAATTTGTACAATTCTGAACATTATGACTGAAGCCCTAAATGATAAATATTTGGGTTTGCCTGCCAATGTGGGCATGGATAAAAGTGATTCTTTTCAATTCCTGATTGATCGAGTTATTATGAGAATTAATGGATGGAAGGAAAAACTATTATCATCCGGAGGGAAATAAGTTTTGCTCAAATTTGTTGTTCAAGCTATACCTACCTATGCTATGTCCGTCTTTAAAATTCCTAAAAAAATTTGGAAAGGAATCATTGATGCGATGTCACATTTTTGGTGGGGTGATGAGGACAATCAGAAAAGAATGCACTGGATGGCATGGTGGAAGATGTGTGTACCAAAAAACCAAGGAGGCATGGGCTTTCGAGATATACACTGTTTCAATTTGGCTTTGTTAGCCAAACAAGAATGGCGTCTTATTGATAAACCGGAGTCTTTACGTGCCACTATATTGAGAACTAAGTATTTCCCTGATGGCGACTTGATGAGTGCAAGTTTAAAGAAGGGTTTGTCCTTTACTTGGCAAAGCATTATGGCGGGAGTTAACTCACTGAAAAATGGTTATATCTGGCGAGTTGGAAATGGTCAAAAAATTGATATTTGGAGAGACGCATGGATTCCTCATAGTACAGATAGGAAAATCATCACCCCTAGAAGAGGGCAACTTTTGTCAAAGAGTCCTCACAGTACAGTAGCTGATCTCATTGATCCAGTTATGAATTGTTGGGATGAAGATTTGGTGAGACAAACTTTGTGGCCGATTGATGCTCAAAGAGTCGTCACCATTCCCCTTCCTATGCATACCATGGAAGACTTCATTGCATGGAGTTTTATGATAAATGGTTTGTTCACTGTTCGATCTGTCTATTTGGAGGAATGGAACCAACAACATGGAAAGAAATTACAGTATATAAACGACATGGGTAGAATCAATGTCAACCCTATTTGGGGGAAGATTTGGAAATTGTCTTGTCCGACAAAGGTAAAAATCTTTATTTGGCGTACATTGCATGGTACCCTCCCATGTCGCGTTACACTGGCCAATATACACATGAAGGTCTCGCCCATATGCCCCTCATGCATGAATGAATCGGAAAACAAAAAACACATATTGTTCCTCTGTCAGAAGGCAAAAGATGTTTTGGAACAAACTGGAATTGTGCGGGGTGATTAAAGAAGCATGTGTTATTGATAGGCAGGAGAAGCAATCCTAGAATTTGTACTTCTGAAGCCAGATAATGAAATAGCCACTCTGGGAATCTAGAATGTACGTGAACTAATAGCTATAACCGCTTGGTATTTATGGTGGGATAGATGTAGGCTGGTTCATGAAGGTAAGGCTCAAAATGCACAACAATCCTCCATGGGGATTAGGGCAATAACAACAAACTATGTAAATGCCCATTCCCCTAATGCATCTATTAAAAAGGGAGGATGGACCAAACCTCCTGTGGGACTTGTTAAGCTGAATGTTGATGCTTCGTTTGATCATGATCGGCTTAGTGGTACAGCTGAGGAAGTTCTCGGAGATGATAAAGGAAGATTTATTGCCGGCGGAAACTAGAATTTTGACTGGTGTGCGAATGTTCTAACAGCGGAAATTTTGTCCCTAAGGTTTGGTTTATTACTTGCACAGAGGGTGGGATGCAATCACCTTGATGTCAACTCAGACAATATTGAAGTCATCAACACAATGAAGAATGGAGGACAATCAGTGGGAGCGGCGGCGGCGGTCTTAGATGATTGCTATTTTTTGGCGTGTGATTTTCCTCCTACTAGATTGAGCATTGTAATAGGGAGGCAAATAAGGTGGCTCATGAACTAGCTAGATTAGCAAAAATTTCCATGACAAATGACTATTTTGAGGAGCCCATGGATGAAATTGTACCTCTTCTTATGGACGATGTAACTGTTATTTGCAATTAATAAAGCTAATGGTTTATTTCAAAAAAAGTACTTCTACCAACCCACTCTTCATCGAGCAAGACGACGACCTGTCCTCCTACGTCACAAAGAGCCGCCTCTTTGGTGCACAAAGAGCTTTGCATCAAGAGCAACAAGCAATGAATGAACGCATCGACAACCTCGCCACCGACTTGCGACTCTCTGAGTAACATACAAGAGACTACTTCGACACATCCATGCCATCTCTCAAGGAGGATATTCGAACCGTGATGGTCAACCGCTCTTCTACCTCGTCGTCCTACTCAAGACGGAGCCGCTCAAGTCAACACTCCGACGACACCATCTCCGGCTCAAGTACTCCAACATCGAATACTCTTCGATGCGCCGCGCGCCAAGACCATCAAGCAAACCGCAATCCTCTACAAGACAACGACTCTCAAGAGCAAAAACACCACCAAAACCAAGCTACTTTTGCGCAAGCACGAGAACGGCAACACCAACGCCAACAAAAAGAGGAAGAGCGAGCGCGCCAACATCAAGAGGAGCAAGATGCCGAGGCGCTCCGACAACAACAACAACGGCGTGAAGCACAAGCACTTGAGGCCCAATGCACCCTTCACAACACGAATCGCGCCTTCGCCGACCGCAATGGTCAAACACGCGAACAACAAGAAGTGCTTCGCGAAGAAGTTCAAGAGAGGAACGATCAAGCCCGAGTGCATCGTCAAGCTCCACAAGCTCAACAAGAACCTCAAGTTCAACTAGAGAAAGAAGACAACAGAGATCCCCCGAGACAAGAGCAAGTTGAGGGATACAATCCTCCTCGTCAAGGACATCATCATCCATGACCCCAACACATTGAAGAGCAATGCTGCGGCAAGCTAAAGTTCACCATGCCCAAGTTCAATGGAAGCAATGATCCCGAAGAGTACCTTTCATTGGCATTGAAGGTTGACAAAATCTTCCATTTGCACAACTATGAGGAAGAGAAGAAGATCGTGATGGCATCCCTTGAGTTCCAAGAGTACGTCCTCATTTGGTGGGAACAAGTCATTGAGCGCCGAGAGGCAAGAGGTGAACCACCCATCACAAGTTGGACGCAAATGAAGGATGTCATGAGAGCACATTTCGTGCCAATATACTACAACCGCGACCTCTTCAAGAAACTCCAACTTCTCAAGCAAGGAACCAAGAGCGTTGAAGAATATTACAAGGAAATGGAGACTGCCATGATATGAGCCAATGTCACGGAAGATGATGAGCAAACTATGGCACGTTTCTTGAATGGACTCAATCACCCAATCAAGAAGACTACCGACTTCCAACCATACTCGAACCTCATCGAGCTAGTGCATCAAGCTACCAAGGCGAAACATCAAGTGCAAGATGACTTCAAGTATAACAAGTTCTCATCCAGGTCCTATGGTTTCTCAAACACCCAAGCTTCAACGAGTCCAACATCTTCTACCTCAACCAAGCCATCTACAAGCAATGGCGACAAGTCAAGTTACAAGTAAACTTCGACAACCTCAAGTTGTCCTCCTACTACAAGCAACTTCAAGCCAAGAGCTTTAGTATCCTCTACCCCAACCGATGAGACCATCAAGACAAGTTCCTTCAAATGCTTTACATGCGGCGGCTGAGGCCACAAGTCCTTTGAGTGTACCAACAAGCGCACCATGATCTTCAACGATGATGGTACATACGACTCCATGAGTGAAGGAGAAATGGAAGCCCTTGAGCAAGTGGCCATGCACCGGCAAGTGAACGAAGATGAAGATGATCAAGTCTTTTGTGACGAACATCCGAGCCCCGCTCTTGTTGTCTCCAAGATCTTGACACTTTGACATCAACAAGAAGAAGACCAAAGATGCCATATCTTCCACACCAAGGCCGGCATCAATGGAAGGTCCGTCAAGGTCATCATCGATGGAGGGAGTTGTCATAACTTGGCAAGTGAAGAACTTTGCTCCAAACTCCAATTGGTCAAGATGACGCACCCACATCCCTACAAAGTTCAATGGCTAAGTGACTCCGGTACTATCCAAGTCGAGCATAGCGTACAAGTTTCCTTCAAGATCGGATCTTACGAAGACACTTTGATGCGGAGCATCCTATGTACATCACCATATCAAGATTTCGTTCGGCAAGTGACACGTGCAACATCTACTTCACATACACACAGGTGAATCATCTCCTTTACACGTGCTCATTTGACCCCTTCGAGGATGGTATACTACTTGACACTTCTCCCGTGTGCATGCATAGGTATTGTCGGAATGCTACGGACGACGTGGAGGAGTGCAAGCGCCAAAGAGAGGGAAGCGTGGAAGCAAAGACAGAAGAAGAAGGAGTTGCGGAGTCTACAGCGACTGGACGACCGGAAGCCACCGGACATCCAACACTCTATAGCGCCCGGACGACCGGCGTCCACCGGACGTCCGACGCGACCACGCCAGGACCAGCCAGGAGATCTACAGCGGCTGGACGACCGACAACCTCTAGACGACCGACAACCTCTGGACGACCGGTAATATCAACGGAAGTCTGACGACACCGGACGTCCGGTGCCTCTTCAACAGAACAGTGTCAGCGGATGTCCGACGACCCACAGATGACCGGTCGGTCCCGAGCCTCCGGACGTCCGACCCCCATCGGATGTCCAATAGCTGCCTATGTGCAGCTGGGCCTTTGGCCTTGTATCTCTCTCCCACTTACCCCTTCATGGCTTAGACTATAAATAGACCACCTCCACCGCCTTTCTAGGGTTACCATAGGTTTATCTCACTTGAGATAGAGCTTTTCTCATCCATACGGATCTACTCCACGAGAGAGACCGCGGCCTCTACGGAGAAGATCCATCTTGGATTCGAGACCCCTCACAGGAAGATCCCTCATGGATTCAAGACCTCCTTAAGGAGAAGAACTGGTTACCCTATGTATCGACCTTTGTTGGATTCTGATCGTGTATCTCTTTGTGTTTCGAGGATCTAGCACATGTGTGATCGTTCTTGTTGGTTTTAGTGATTCTCTCGTGTTTCCCCTCGTGCTCTTCGTGTTCTTCACGGGATCCGCTCCTTTCGTGAAAGGTCGGCTGTAACGCCCCGAGACCGATGTGCCAGGTGTCGTGCAGTTATTCGCTGGTGTTGCCTTGTCATTGCTTGCGTGTCATGCATTGCATATCATGTTATCTTGCGCATTTCATTTGCATACGTGTTCGTCGCATGCATCCGAGCATTTTCCCCGTTGTCCGTTTTGCAATCCGGCGCTTCGTTCTCCCCCGGTGGTCATTTCTACCTTCCTCTCGTGTGTGGGGATTAAACATTTCCGGATTGGACCGAGACTTGTCATGCGGCCTTGGTTTACTACCGGTAGACCGCCTGTCAAGTTTCGTGCCATTTGGACTTCGTTTGATACTCCAACGGTTAACCGAGGGACCGAAAAGGCCTCGTGTGTGTTGCAGCCCAACACCCCTCCATTTTGGCCCAAAACCCACCAAACTCTTCTCTATCATCTCGGTCGTTCGATCACGATCGCGTGGCCGTAAACCGCACCTCATTTGGACTCTCCTAACTCCCTCTACCTATAAATATGTCCTCCCCGTCCATTTTCGCGGACGAAACCCTAGTCTCCTACCTCCCCGCGCCACCGGACATGTCCGTCCCGCCGACCGGACATGTCCAGCCGCCGCTGCCACCTCACTGCGCCCAATGGCAGCGCGCCACGTCGCCCCGCCGCCCCTATCCTCCAACCGGGCGACGCCACGTCGCCTCCCCGCCGGCTCCCTCTCCCCGCGGCTCGCCCGGGCCCGGATCGGGCCCGCGGGGCCCAACCGCCGCCGCCGCCACTGCGGAGAGCCCGCGCGCGCCGCCCGCCGTCTTCCCGGCTTCCGGCCTGCCGGAGCTGCGCCGGTGCTCGCCGCCGCCGTCGCCGCGCCCGGATCCGGCGAGGTCCGGGCCGGATCCGCCCGCCGCCGCCCGCGCTGCCCTCGCCGTGGGTCACCTTCGCTGGCGCCGCCTTGCGCCGCCACCGGACCGCTCCAGCCCCGCCGCCTCTTCGCGGTGCTCGCCGCCGGCCGCCGCTGTGTCCACTTCCGGCCTCGCCGCGCCACACAGCTCGCCGGCCGCATCTGCTTCCCGGCCGCAGCGCCTCGCCGGCGCCCGGCCGAGTCCCTGCCGGCCACCGCCCTTCGCCGGCACGGCCCGCCTCCGTCACCGAGGCTCCGCGCCCTCCATCGCCGGAGCCGGCCATCGCCGGAGCTCGCCGGAGTAAATCCCGGCCGGATCCGATCCGCTGGATCGAGATCAGATCCACCACCTCCTCCAACCAAACAGCGCCCGTCCCGGTCCGGATCTCCTCGTCCCGCACCGTTCCGTCCCGCGTTGACTTTTCGGAGAGGTATAAAATTTGGCTAAGTCCCCGAAATTCCCAGATCCATGATGCCATGTTCTAGGTCTCGTAACTTTGCATCCGTAGCTCCGATTCATGCATATGATATATCAAAATGTTCGTATCGACATGTACATCATTTCATTCCATTGCATCATTTGCATTTGAGATCATCTTGATGCCCGTAATGCTGTTGGAAGGAGGCATGTTGAGTTAAATTGCATATCCGTTAGTTCAACATGCACTTTTGTCATTTTTGCCATGTTTAATCCGTGCATGTTATGCCTGTGCCCCTTTGGGATGAAATGTTAAGCATGTTGTCTTCTTTCCAGAGGTGCCTCCCATGCATTTTTAGGATGTGTGTGTTGTCTTGTGCAAGCTTGCGAAGATGGCTACCTGAGATTGCTGATTTCAGGGACTTAGTGATTTTCACTAAGTCTGGGATGTTTTAGTTCACGATGCTATATGTCCGGCTTGTTTCCTAGTGATCCGTGCCTCTTTTGAGGATGATCAGTAAGAATGATTTGTTATGATTGTTGTGCTTAATCCATCCATGTCTTTACTTGTTATGTTGGAGCACCCCAGGTTGACTCAATCGAGCTCAACTTTTGAATAGTTGCTGTTTTGGGCAGATCGTGAACTCTTTTGCGATTTTGCCGGAGTGATTGCTAGTGATCCATGCATGCTATGCCATTGTTCTTGCCATGTCTAGCTAGAATTTTGTGCCTTCTTAATGGATATATGCTTGCCTTGCCATGACTTGCACCGTAGTGAGAGCTTCGAGCTCGTTTGGATGCCTCCGTGAGTTATTATTTCAGCATGTCCCAGTTTTCACTAAGTCTGAAAACTGATTGTGTTTTATCGATGTTCGTGTGCTCGGTAGAGTATTTTGTGAACCCTTTTGGCCCCAGGTCATTTTGGGTGTTTTGTTAAGCTTGTTGAGTAGCTCCATGCCATTCTCTTACTTGCCATGTTCAGGTTTTCCTTGATGTTGTTTTGCTGCTCCGAAGAGAGCATCATGGTCTGAAATTTCAGACTAGCGTTAATTTCGCTAAGTCTGAAATCTGTTTTGCTTATTCAGTTTTGCCATGCTTGTTTGAAGCCCTTAATAGATGAATTTTCCTATGCCTCAGTCCTGATGTTTTGATAAGCTTGATGAGTACATCACTGCCATGCAATTTTTTTTTCATGTTGGGTGGCTGTAGCATGTTCATTTTGTTGCATTTAGGAGCCTACTTGCTGTAAATCGCAGATCGGTTCGTTTAGTAAAACGCTTGCCATTTCCAAACCGTAGCTCCGATTGCCATGATCTTTATATCGTTTTCTAGGGATTTCTTCCCCTCTATCCAGTGGCACACTTGGTTTTCCAAGTTGAGGCCAGGTTCATGCATTTCCTGTCATGCCTGGCATTTTGCATCCCGCATCACATCCCGCATCTCGCATATCATGCCATGTTCATGTGTTGGTTGTTTACTATGTTGTGTGCTTCTTTTCCGGTGATTGCTTCTTCGGGTTGGTTCCGGTAACGTCGAGTTTGTGAGGACCCGTTCATCTTCGTCCGTTTGTCTTCTTCATGGACTCATTCTTCTTCCTTTCGGGATTTCAGGCAAGATGATCATACCCTCGAAATCACTACTATCTTTGCTATGCTAGTTTTGCTCGCTCTTTTTCTATGCCATTGCTACGATGCCTACCACTTGCTTGTCAGCCTCCCAAATTGCCATGTTCAGCCCCTAACCCTCCTATGTCCTAGCAAACCGTTGATTGGCTATGTTACCGCTTTGCTCAGCCCCTCTTATAGCGTTGTTAGTTGCAGGTGAAGATTGAAGTTTGTTCCTTGTTGGAACATGGAGATCGTTCCTTATTGGAACATTTATTTACTTGTTGGGATATCACTATATATCTTATTTAATTAATGCATCTATATACTTGGTAAAGGGTGGAAGGCTCGGCCTTATGCCTGGTGTTTTGTTCCACTCTTGCCGCCCTAGTTTCCGTCATATCGGTGTTATGTTCCCGGATTTTGCGTCCCTTACGCGGTTGGGCTATAATGGGAACCCCTTGACAGTTCGCCTTAAGTAAAGCTTCTCCAGCAATGCCCAACATTGGTTTTACCATTTGCCACCTAGGCTTTTCTTTCCCTTGGGTTCTGCAGACTCAAGGGTCATCATTATTTTACCCCCCCCCCCCCGGGCCAGTGCTCCTCTGAGTGTTGGTCCGAAACGTCAGCCGCCGGTGGCTACCAGGGGCAACTCTGGGCTGGCCTACCGGAAGTTTGGACAATCTGAGTGTGCCCTGAGAAAGAGATATGTGCAGCTCCTATCGGGATTTGTCGGCACATTCGGGCGGTGTTGCTGGTTTAGTTTTACCCTGTCGAAACGTCTTGTTGTACTGGGATACCGAGTCTGATCGGAATGTCTCGGGTGGAGGTCTATTCCTTCGTTGACCGTGAGAGCTTGTGATGGGCTAAGTTGGGACACCCTGCAGGGATTTGAACTTTCGAAAGCCGTGCCCGCGGTTATGGGCAGATGGGAATTTGATAATGTCCGGTTGTAGAAAACCTGAAGCTGACCTTAATTAAAATGAATCAACCGCGTGTGTAACCGTGATGGTCTCTTTCCGGCGGAGTCCGGGAAGTGAACACGGTTGTTGGAGTTATGCTTGACGTAGGTAGTCCAGGATCACTTCTTGATCATACTTTTATCGACCGTGCTTGCCTTCTCTTCTCGCTCTCATTTGCGTATGTTAGCCACCATATATGCTAGTCGCTTGCTGCAGCTCCACCTCATACCTTTACCTTACCCATAAGCTTAAATAGTCTTGATCGCGAGGGTGCGAGATTGCTGAGTCCCTGTGGCTCACAGATTACTTCCAAAACCAGCTTGCAGGTGCCGATGAGACCGTGCAGATGACGCAACCAAGCTCAGGAGGAGCTCGATGAAGATCTTGTCCTTTGTGTTGTTTCGTTCTAGTTGATCAGTAGTGGAGCCCAGTTGGGGTCGATCGAAGACCTTTGTCGCATTTGGGGTTCTTCTTTTATTTTGGTACCGTAGTCGGACCTTGAGTGTAATTGCATGATGTAATGTTTATTCATGTAATTGTGTGAAGTGGCGAGTGTAAGCCAACTATGTACCCTTTTTCCTTATTATATTACATGGGTTGTGTGAAGATTACCTCACTTGCGACATATGCCTTCAATGCGATTATGCCTCTAAGTCGTGCCTCGACACGTGGGAGATATAGTCGCATCGAGGGTGTAACAAGTTGGTATCAGAGCCTTCCCCGACCTTAGGAGCCCCTACTGATTGATCGTTTTAGCGGCCGAGTTGTGTCTAGAAAAAATGTTTTGAGTCCTTAGGAATTATATATCGGAGAGCTTAGGAATTCTTTTACTTCCCAGTCTCCTCATCGCTCTGGTAAGGCATCCTGACGTAGAGTTTTGACTCTTCTCTTCTCAAATTTCACTAAATTTTTTTTAGGATCACGCGAGTATCTTAGTTTTGTTCCAATGGCTTATGATGAGAATACTGTCTTGGTGCCTCCTGTCAGGGGTTTAGTGGAAGTGTCCCGGGGAGTTGAGCTCTGAGGTGTTGTCATCATAATTCTATCGTTGCAATTCTGGCATACTTGAGATATGTGCGCGACATCGAAAATCTCCTTTATGCAGTTCGTTGGTGAGATAACCTCGACGCCACCCAGTACTGGGGCGGGAGTTCAGGAGTATCGCCATAACTTGTATAACGGATGTTTTTCGAAGGTTGAGATAGATGATTTCCGAAAGTTTCTTGGTTATGTGTTGAAGGATGGATGCACCTGGATGTAGGATTTGCTAGCTTGGGTGAGATATTATGCTTCCCCTGTATCCTCAACACCTGATTGCATAACCGGAAAGTTTCGGGAATTTCATAGGTGGGAATTCAAGTAGCTCTTAGGATATCTTTCCAACAGATGTGTGATATGAAATTGGGGTTCGACGTCTAGTGGTTCGCCTATTCACGGTTGATTTTACAGTGGCCTCGTTGTGTCTTAAAGAGTCCTTGGCTATGCTGACTCGGGGACGCTTCGTATGTCATGTGCACTGCCTTGTACATGATGGTGCTGTACGGTCGAGCCCGTGTAGGTCCCACCACGAAAACTTCGGACGAAATCTCTATCACATGTTTGTTCCGGCTTATTCCGCAAGCCAATCCTTTGTTTTTGTTTTGAGTTGTGGTATTCGAGTTGCTTCGAAGTCAAATGTTGATTCCATACCTTTCCCAAATGGTGTTCTCATACTCCGATGTGAATACTAATCCTTCTCGTTTATCGAGACTGTTATGTCAATCTTTTTCACCGGTGTGCTTCTCTTCAAGTGGATCCGATCATTCCAATATTCGCAAGATCAATTATCACTTCTTCTCAACGGTGTTTGTTTCATCCGTCTCCAAGTTGCCTTTGTTTTCCCTCCCTCCCACCCTTGTTTTTCTTCAACGATTCAGATTTCTTATTCAAGTATCCTTTTATTGATGGGAAGTCTCTCCATTCTTTTCTATCAATATTCTTATCCGGTGATTCTCATGAATATTCTAACGGAGCTTCAAGTTTATCATTCTTTGTTCTTTTCTTCTCCGGTGGATCCAAGTCAAACTTTGTGGATCATATCCTTTTCCTCATTTCAATGCTTGCTCATGCCGGTGCAATTCTTAATCATTCATTTCTCGCTATTCAATTATTCTAGAGTGCTCAAGATATCTCGAAGATTCGTGTTTCCACTCTACTTTCGTTCAAGTTCTTTCGAGGATGTTCCCTCATTCAAGCCATTTAACTCAACCGGCGCAACCTCTCTTTTAAATCATTTCAATGGTGTTCTCTTTTGAGTGGGCCCTAACCCACAGGTTTTTTTCCCAGGATCTTACCTGACTCTTCTAATTCCCCCGGAGATATCCTTAAAATTTCTTTTCGAAGTTTGACGTAAGAATGAGTTATCATCAGTCAAATGCTTTCTCCAAATCTTTCAAATTCTTTTCATCGTTGGCTCAACCTTTTCCATTATTCATTCCGGAGTGCCTCAACAGTTCACGGTGGTGCTTCTCGTTGTCATTTGAAGACCGAAGAAGATTTTTCTCTCAATCTTGCTCCATTCTCTTCAAGTTTCGCGATTCTGTCTTGTTGCCATCCTCTCATAATTATTTGTGATTGTGAGAATTCTTTTCACCCTTCCGGAGATATTTAAGAGTCTTCTCAGTTGTTATCCGGAGTCCATCATCTAAGATTTATTCATTCCCAGCTTTCAGTTATCGTTCTACGAATCCTACCGGTGCTTCGTTCTAGTGATCTTTTATCGGCTCGTGATCTCTTCGTTCTCATGTATCTAAATTCACTCAAGCATCTTCGTTCATTTTCTAATTATTCCCGGTGTTTCCTTATCTTTACTCCGTTCATTTTCAATTCTTATGGTGGTTCATTCAAGATTTCTCTTCCTTATCTTATCTATTTATTCGTTGTTTTCAATTCTACCGGTGGTTCGTCGAAATACCTTCTTAAGTTTGCGCTATATCTCTCTTAATCCTTTCTACGAGAATAAGTAGTGTGCCAAATCCATGGTTTGTCATCAATTTAATTGATGAAGGACGAGCATAACATAATTCTTATTCTTGCTTCATCCAAGTGATTAATTTCCTATTCCGGAGGTTCATCAAGATTTTGATCTCAATTGCTCTTCTTATCATTTCTTTCCGGAGTTCTTACCTTTTCTGCATTATCTCGTCGTGAAGCTCCTTCTAAATCATTACAAGGTCTCACCTTGTGTTTTCAACTTCTTTTGCTTTTATCATCCTTTCGTTACCGGAGTTCTTAATGGAGGTTCTACATAATGGTCCATCAAGGATTTAATTCCTTCTCCAACTTTTTTAATTGAGATTCTTTTCTAAGGAGCTCAAGCCTTCTTCATCTTGATATCCGGAGTGCAATTCTTTCTACCATATTATTGGAGGTGGTATTATGTCAGTCTTGATAATTTGGGTTCATGTTTCATGATTCACATGTTGTTATGAATGAGGTATTTTAAATCCATCAATCTCGTCATTGGAGTTATCTTGGGTTATTTTTCACCTAAAAACTTACCTTGAGGATTGTTGTTATTTATGGTGCTTATACTGATCCAAGTTTTTCAATTATCCTCCCGGTAATATAGCCTTCTCGTCTCCTTGTTCTTGTCAATCCAATGCTTTTTCCGTGAGTGGCAGGTTTTTCATCTCTTAATTTGAGACATATTCCATAAGACCATATCAACCTATTCTTTTCGTTGGTGGTTTTTCCAACAAACTCCGTTCAACCCTTCTCCTAGAGATGCCTTTTCAGGCTCTTTTGTAGCAGAAGTTGGCACTGTCTTCTACATTCGCTTGTCTCAATTATCTTTACTCTACTCTTTTGTTCCGGAGGCATGGTGATGTTGCTCTCTTCAACCCATCTTCTTGTTTTATCAGGATCGTATTCTTGTCGTGCCTATCCTTTTTAATTGGAGTGTTGTGTCCTCTTTTCAAGTACCCTCTCATCTTGTCTTGTTCAATTCCTTCCATTTACAGACGGAGTGCTGTCCAAATTATATCACTCTTATTCCTTCCCTATCTTGTTTAACCGGAGTATTGTGCCCCTTTGTTAAAGTTCTTTTCGCCTTATCAAGTCTTGCATCCCTTTCTCAACCGGAGTGTCGTGTTTTCAATTGAGCTCTCTCATCTTATCAAATTTTGACTCCCTTCTCAACCGGAGTGCTGCCCGAATTTTTGGCTTCTCCTTGTTCCCCTTCCGTAACCGGAGTGTTTTTCTTTATATATCTTCCCTTCAACCTCAAGGTTTCGCAATGCTCTTTGTCCCTCGTTTCTAACAGAGCGTTTTCGACTTTGTTCACCTTCGTGGTATTCTATCTCGAATTTGTTCAACCTCGCAAGGTTCTTTGGTTTCACTCCTTTGTCAAAGAAGCAATTTGTTTTACCTCTTCTCTTTTCTCTTCAGTTGTTCCTCCGGTGCCATTCTAGATCTCGGGACGAGATCCTCTCGTAGTGGTGGAGTGTTGTAACGCCCCGAGACCGATGTGCCAGGTGTCGTGCAGTTATTCGCTGGTGTTGCCTTGTCATTGCTTGCGTGTCATGCATTGCATATCATGTTATCTTGCGCATTTCATTTGCATACGTGTTCGTCTCATGCATCCGAGCATTTTCCCCGTTGTCCGTTTTGCAATCCGGTGCTTCGTTCTCCCCCGGTGGTCATTTCTACCTTCCTCTCGTGTGTGGGGATTAAACATTTCCAGATTGGACCGAGACTTGTCATGCGGCCTTGGTTTACTACCGGTAGACCGCCTGTCAAGTTTCGTGCCATTTGGACTTCGTTTGATACTCCAACGGTTAACCGAGGGACCGAAAAGGCCTCGTGTGTGTTGCAGCCCAACACCCCTCCATTTTGGCCCAAAACCCACCAAACTCTTCTCTATCATCTCGGTCGTTCGATCACGATCGCGTGGCCGCAAACCGCACCTCATTTGGACTCTCCTAACTCCCTCTACCTATAAATATGTCCTCCCCGTCCATTTTCGCGGACGAAACCCTAGTCTCCCACCTCCCCGCGCCACCGGACATGTCCGTCCCGCCGACCGGACATGTCCAGCCGCCGCTGCCACCTCACTGCGCCCAATGGCAGCGCGCCACGTCGCCCCGCCGCCCCTATCCTCCAACCGGGCGACGCCACGTCGCCTCCCCGCCGGCTCCCTCTCCCCGCGGCCCGCCCGGGCCCGGATCGGGCCCGCGGGGCCCAACCGCCGCCGCCGCCACTGCGGAGAGCCCACGCGCGCCGCCCGCCGTCTTCCCGGCTTCCGGCCTGCCGGAGCTGCGCCGGTGCTCGCCGCCGCCGTCGCCACGCCCGGATCCGGCGAGGTCCGGGCCGGATCCGCCCGCCGCCGCCCTCGCCGCGGGTCACCTTCGCTGGCGCCGCCTTGCGCCGCCACCGGACCGCTCCAGCCCCGCCGCCTCTTCGCGGTGCTCGCCGCCGGCCGCCGCTGTGTCCACTTCCGGCCTCGCCGCGCCACACAGCTCGCCGGCCGGAGCTGCTTCCCGGCCGCAGCGCCTCGCCGGCGCCCGCTCGCCGCCCGGCCGAGTCCCTGCCGGCCACCGCCCTTCGCCGGCACGGCCCGCCTCCGTCACCGAGGCTCCGCGCCCTCCATCGCCGGAGCCGGCCATCGCCGGAGCTCGCCGGAGTAAATCCCGGCCGGATCCGATCCGCTGGATCGGGATCAGATCCACCACCTCCTCCAACCAAACAGCGCCCGTCCCGGTCCGGATCTCCTCGTCCCGCACCGTTCCGTCCCACGTTGACTTTTCGGAGAGGTATAAAATTTGGCTAAGTCCCCGAAATTCCCAGATCCATGATGCCATGTTCTAGGTCTCGTAACTTTGCATCCGTAGCTCCGATTCATGCATATGATATATCAAAATGTTCGTCTCGACATGTACATCATTTCATTCCATTGCATCATTTGCATTTGAGATCATCTTGATGCCCGTAATGCTGTTGGAAGGAGGCATGTTGAGTTAAATTGCATATCCGTTAGTTCAACATGCACTTTTGTCATTTTTGCCATGTTGAATCCGTGCATGTTATGCCTGTGCCCCTTTGGGATGAAATGTTAAGCATGTTGTCTTCTTTCCAGAGGTGCCTCCCATGCATTTTTAGGATGTGTGTGTTGTCTTGTGCAAGCTTGCGAAGAGGGCTACCTGAGATTGCTGATTTCAGGGACTTAGTGATTTTCACTAAGTCTGGGATGTTTTAGTTCACGATGCTATATGTCCGGCTTGTTTCCTAGTGATCCGTGCCTCTTTTGAGGATGATCAGTAAGAATGATTTGTTATGATTGTTGTGCTTAATCCATCCATGTCTTTACTTGTTATATTGGAGCACCCCAGGTTGACTCAATCGAGCTCAACTTTTGGATAGTTGCTGTTTTGGGCAGATCGTGAACTCTTTTGCGATTTTGCCGGAGTGATTGCTAGTGATCCATGCATGCTATGCCATTGTTCTTGCCATGTCTAGCTAGCATTTTGTGCCTTCTTAATGGATATATGCTTGCCTTGCCATGACTTGCACCGTAGTGAGAGCTTCGAGCTCGTTTGCATGCCTCCGTGAGTTATTATTTCAGCATGTCCCAGTTTTCACTAAGTCTGAAAACTGATTGTGTTTTATCGATGTTCGTGTGCTCGGTAGAGTATTTTGTGAACCCTTTTGGCCCCAGGTCATTTTGGGTGTTTTGTTAAGCTTGTTGAGTAGCTCCATGCCATTCTCTTACTTGCCATGTTCAGGTTTTCCTTCATGTTGTTTTGCTGCTCCGAAGAGAGCATCGTGGTCTGAAATTTCAGACTAGCGTTAATTTGGCTAAGTCTGAAATCTGTTTTGCTTATTCAGTTTTGCCATGCTTGTTTGAAGCCCTTAATGGATGAATTTTCCTATGCCTCAGTCTTGATGTTTTGATAAGCTTGATGAGTACATCACTGCCATGCAAGTTTTTTTCATGTTGGGTGGCTGTAGCATGTTCATTTTGTTGCATTTAGGAGCCTACTTGCTGTAAATCGCAGATCGGTTCGTTTAGTAAAACGCTTGCCATTTCCAAACCGTAGCTCCGATTGCCATGATCTTTATATCGTTTTCTAGGGATTTCTTCCCCTCTATCCAGTGGCACACTTGGTTTTCCAAGTTGAGGCCAGGTTCATGCATTTCCTGTCATGCCTGGCATTTTGCATCCCGCATCACATCCCGCATCTCGCATATCATGCCATGTTCATGTGTTGGTTGTTTACTATGTTGTGTGCTTCTTTTCCGGTGATTGCTTCTTCGGGTTGGTTCCGGTAACGTCGAGTTTGTGAGGACCCGTTCATCTTTGTCCGTTTGTCTTCTTCATGGACTCATTCTTCTTCCTTTCGGGATTTCAGGCAAGATGATCATACCCTCGAAATCACTACTATCTTTGCTATGCTAGTTTTGCTCGCTCTTTTGCTATGCCATTGCTACGATGCCTACCACTTGCTTGTCAGCCTCCCAAATTGCCATGTTCAGCCCCTAACCCTCCTATGTCCTAGCAAACCGTTGACTAGCTATGTTACCGCTTTGCTCAGCCCCTCTTATAGCGTTGTTAGTTGCAGGTGAAGATTGAAGTTTGTTCCTTGTTGGAACATGGAGATCGTTCCTTATTGGAACATTTATTTACTTGTTGGGATATCACTATATATCTTATTTAATTAATGCATCTATATACTTGGTAAAGGGTGGAAGGCTCGGCCTTATGCCTGGTGTTTTGTTCCACTCTTGCCGCCCTAGTTTCCGTCATATCGGTGTTATGTTCCCGGATTTTGCGTCCCTTACGCGGTTGGGCTATAATGGGAACCCCTTGACAGTTCGCCTTAAGTAAAGCTTCTCCAGCAATGCCCAACATTGGTTTTACCATTTGCCACCTAGGCTTTTCTTTCCCTTGGGTTCTGCAGAATCAAGGGTCATCATTATTTTACCCCCCCCCCCCCGGGCCAGTGCTCCTCTGAGTGTTGGTCCGAAACGTCAGCCGCCGGTGGCTACCAGGGGCAACTCTGGGCTGGCCTACCGGAAGTTTGGACAATCTGAGTGTGCCCTGAGAAAGAGATATGTGCAGCTCCTATCGGGATTTGTCGGCACATTCGGGCGGTGTTGCTGGTTTAGTTTTACCCTGTCGAAACGTCTTGTTGTACTGGGATACCGAGTCTGATCGGAATGTCTCGGGTGGAGGTCTATTCCTTCGTTGACCGTGAGAGCTTGTGATGGGCTAAGTTGGGACACCCTGCAGGGATTTGAACTTTCGAAAGCCGTGCCCGCGGTTATGGGCAGATGGGAATTTGATAATGTCCGGTTGTAGAAAACCTGAAGCTGACCTTAATTAAAATGAATCAACCGCGTGTGTAACCGTGATGGTCTCTTTCCGGCGGAGTCCGGGAAGTGAACACGGTTGTTGGAGTTATGCTTGACGTAGGTAGTCCAGGATCACTTCTTGATCATACTTTTATCGACCGTGCTTGCCTTCTCTTCTCACTCTCATTTGCGTATGTTAGCCACCATATATGCTAGTCGCTTGCTGCAGCTCCACCTCATACCTTTACCTTACCCATAAGCTTAAATAGTCTTGATCGCGAGGGTGCGAGATTGCTGAGTCCCTGTGGCTCACAGATTACTTCCAAAACCAGCTTGCAGGTGCCGATGAGACCGTGCAGATGACGCAACCAAGCTCAGGAGGAGCTCGATGAAGATCTTGTCCTTTGTGTTGTTTCGTTCTAGTTGATCAGTAGTGGAGCCCAGTTGGGGTCGATCGGAGACCTTTGTCGCATTTGGGGTTCTTCTTTTATTTTGGTACCGTAGTCGGACCTTGAGTGTAATTGCATGATGTAATGTTTATTCATGTAATTGTGTGAAGTGGCGAGTGTAAGCCAACTATGTACCCTTTTTCCTTATTATATTACATGGGTTGTGTGAAGATTACCTCACTTGCGACATATGCCTTCAATGCGATTATGCCTCTAAGTCGTGCCTCGACACGTGGGAGATATAGTCGCATCGAGGGTGTAACAAGTTGGTATCAGAGCCTTCCCCGACCTTAGGAGCCCCTACTGATTGATCGTTTTAGCGGCCGAGTTGTGTCTAGAAAAAATGTTTTGAGTCCTTAGGAATTATATATCGGAGAGCTTAGGAATTCTTTTACTTCCCAGTCTCCTCATCGCTCTGGTAAGGCATCCTGACGTAGAGTTTTGACTCTTCTCTTCTCAAATTTCACTAAATTTTTTTTAGGATCACGCGAGTATCTTAGTTTTGTTCCGATGGCTTATGATGAGAATACTGTCTTGGTGCCTCCTGTCAGGGGTTTAGTGGAAGTGTCCCGGGGAGTTGAGCTCTGAGGTGTTGTCATCATAATTCTATCGTTGCAATTCTGGCATACTTGAGATATGTGCGCGACATCGAAAATCTCCTTTATGCAGTTCGTTGGTGAGATAACCCCGACGCCACCCAGTACTGGGGCGGGAGTTCGGGAGTATCGCCATAACTTGTATAACGGATGTTTTTCGAAGGTTGAGATAGATGATTTCCGAAAGTTTCTTGGTTATGTGTTGAAGGATGGATGCACCTGGATGTAGGATTTGCTAGCTTGGGTGAGATATTATGCTTCCCCTGTATCCTCAACACCTGATTGCATAACCGGAAAGTTTCAGGAATTTCATAGGTGGGAATTCAAGTAGCTCTTAGGATATCTTTCCAACAGATGTGTGATATGAAATTGGGGTTCGACGTCTAGTGGTTCGCCTATTCACGGTTGATTTTACAGTGGCCTCGTTGTGTCTTAAAGATTCCTTGGCTATGCTGACTCGGGGACGCTTCGTATGTCATGTGCACTGCCTTGTACATGATGGTGCTGTACGGTCGAGCCCGTGTAGGTCCCACCACGAAAACTTCGGACGAAATCTCTATCACATGTTTGTTCCGGCTTATTCCGCAAGCCAATCCTTTGTTTTTGTTTTGAGTTGTGGTATTCGAGTTGCTTCGAAGTCAAATGTTGATTCCATACCTTTCCCAAATGGTGTTCTCATACTCCGATGTGAATACTAATCCTTCTCGTTTATCGAGACTGTTATGTCAATCTTTTTCACCGGTGTGCTTCTCTTCAAGTGGATCCGATCATTCCAATATTCGCAAGATCAATTATCACTTCTTCTCAACGGTGTTTGTTTCATCCGTCTCCAAGTTGCCTTTGTTTTCCCTCCCTCCCACCCTTGTTTTTCTTCAACGATTCAGATTTCTTATTCAAGTATCCTTTTATTGATGGGAAGTCTCTCCATTCTTTTCTATCAATATTCTTATCCGGTGATTCTCATGAATATTCTAACGGAGCTTCAAGTTTATCATTCTTTGTTCTTTTCTTCTCCGGTGGATCCAAGTCAAACTTTGTGGATCATATCCTTTTCCTCATTTCAATGCTTGCTCATGCCGGTGCAATTCTTAATCATTCATTTCTCGCTATTCAATTATTCTAGAGTGCTCAAGATATCTCGAAGATTCGTGTTTCCACTCTACTTTCGTTCAAGTTCTTTCGAGGATGTTCCCTCATTCAAGCCATTTAACTCAACCGGCGCAACCTCTCTTTTAAATCATTTCAATGGTGTTCTCTTTTGAGTGGGCCCTAACCCACAGGTTTTTTTCCCAGGATCTTACCTGACTCTTCTAATTCCCCCGGAGATATCCTTAAAATTTCTTTTCGAAGTTTGACGTAAGAATGAGTTATCATCAGTCAAATGCTTTCTCCAAATCTTTCAAATTCTTTTCATCGTTGGCTCAACCTTTTCCATTATTCATTCCGGAGTGCCTCAACAGTTCACGGTGGTGCTTCTCGTTGTCATTTGAAGACCGAAGAAGATTTTTCTCTCAATCTTGCTCCATTCTCTTCAAGTTTCGCGATTCTGTCTTGTTGCCATCCTCTCATAATTATTTGCGATTGTGAGAATTCTTTTCACCCTTCCGGAGATATTTAAGAGTCTTCTCAGTTGTTATCCGGAGTCCATCATCTAAGATTTATTCATTCCCAGCTTTCAGTTATCGTTCTACGAATCCTACCGGTGCTTCGTTCTAGTGATCTTTTATCGGCTCGTGATCTCTTCGTTCTCATGTATCTAAATTCACTCAAGCATCTTCGTTCATTTTCTAATTATTCCCGGTGTTTCCTTATCTTTACTCCGTTCATTTTCAATTCTTACGGTGGTTCATTCAAGATTTCTCTTCCTTATCTTATCTATTTATTCGTTGTTTTCAATTCTACCGGTGGTTCGTCGAAATACCTTCTTAAGTTTGCGCTATATCTCTCTTAATCCTTTCTACGAGAATAAGTAGTGTGCCAAATCCATGGTTTGTCATCAATTTAATTGATGAAGGACGAGCATAACATAATTCTTATTCTTGCTTCATCCAAGTGATTAATTTCCTATTCCGGAGGTTCATCAAGATTTTGATCTCAATTGCTCTTCTTATCATTTCTTTCCGGAGTTCTTACCTTTTCTGCATTATCTCGTCGTGAAGCTCCTTCTAAATCATTACAAGGTCTCACCTTGTGTTTTCAACTTCTTTTGCTTTTATCATCCTTTCGTTACCGGAGTTCTTAATGGAGGTTCTACATAATGGTCCATCAAGGATTTAATTCCTTCTCCAACTTTTTTAATTGAGATTCTTTTCTAAGGAGCTCAAGCCTTCTTCATCTTGATATCCGGAGTGCAATTCTTTCTACCATATTATTGGAGGTGGTATTATGTCAGTCTTGATAATTTGGGTTCATGTTTCATGATTCACATGTTGTTACGAATGAGGTATTTTAAATCCATCAATCTCGTCATTGGAGTTATCTTGGGTTATTTTTCACCTAAAAACTTACCTTGAGGATTGTTGTTATTTATGGTGCTTATACTGATCCAAGTTTTTCAATTATCCTCCCGGTAATATAGCCTTCTCGTCTCCTTGTTCTTGTCAATCCAATGCTTTTTCCGTGAGTGGCAGGTTTTTCATCTCTTAATTTGAGACATATTCCATAAGACCATATCAACCTATTCTTTTCGTTGGTGGTTTTTCCAACAAACTCCGTTCAACCCTTCTCCTAGAGATGCCTTTTCAGGCTCTTTTGTAGCAGAAGTTGGCATTGTCTTCTACATTCGCTTGTCTCAATTATCTTTACTCTACTCTTTTGTTCCGGAGGCATGGTGATGTTGCTCTCTTCAACCCATCTTCTTGTTTTATCAGGATCGTATTCTTGTCGTGCCTATCCTTTTTAATTGGAGTGTTGTGTCCTCTTTTCAAGTATCCTCTCATCTTGTCTTGTTCAATTCCTTCCATTTATAGACGGAGTGCTGTCCAAATTATATCACTCTTATTCCTTCCCTATCTTGTTTAACCGGAGTATTGTGCCCCTTTGTTAAAGTTCTTTTCGCCTTATCAAGTCTTGCATCCCTTTCTCAACCGGAGTGTCGTGTTTTCAATTGAGCTCTCTCATCTTATCAAATTTTGACTCCCTTCTCAACCGGAGTGCTGCCCGAATTTTTGGCTTCTCCTTGTTCCCCTTCCGTAACCGGAGTGTTTTTCTTTATATATCTTCCCTTCAACCTCAAGGTTTCGCAATGCTCTTTGTCCCTCGTTTCTAACAGAGCGTTTTCGACTTTGTTCACCTTCGTGGTATTCTATCTCGAATTTGTTCAACCTCGCAAGGTTCTTTGGTTTCACTCCTTTGTCAAAGAAGCAATTTGTTTTACCTCTTCTCTTTTCTCTTCAGTTGTTCCTCCGGTGCCATTCTAGATCTCGGGACGAGATCCTCTCGTAGTGGTGGAGTGTTGTAACGCCCCGAGACCGATGTGCCAGGTGTCGTGCAGTTATTCGCTGGTGTTGCCTTGTCATTGCTTGCGTGTCATGCATTGCATATCATGTTATCTTGCGCATTTCATTTGCATACGTGTTCGTCTCATGCATCCGAGCATTTTCCCCGTTGTCCGTTTTGCAATCCGGCGCTTCGTTCTCCCCCGGTGGTCATTTCTACCTTCCTCTCGTGTGTGGGGATTAAACATTTCCGGATTGGACCGAGACTTGTCATGCGGCCTTGGTTTACTACCGGTAGACCGCCTGTCAAGTTTCGTGCCATTTGGACTTTGTTTGATACTCCAACGGTTAACCGAGGGACCGAAAAGGCCTCGTGTGTGTTGCAGCCCAACACCCCTCCATTTTGGCCCAAAACCCACCAAACTCTTCTCTATCATCTCGGTCGTTCGATCACGATCGCGTGGCCGCAAACCGCACCTCATTTGGACTCTCCTAACTCCCTCTACCTATAAATATGTCCTCCCCGTCCATTTTCGCGGACGAAACCTTAGTCTCCCACCTCCCCGCGCCACCGGACATGTCCGTCCCACCGACCGGACATGTCCAGCCGCCGCTGCCACCCCACTGCGCCCAATGGCAGCGCGCCACGTCGCCCCGCCGCCCCTATCCTCCAACCGGGCGACGCCACGTCGCCTCCCCGCCGGCTCCCTCTCCCAACGGCTCGCCCGGGCCCGGATCGGGCCCGCGGGGCCCAACCGCCGCCGCCGCCACTGCGGAGAGCCCGCGCGCGCCGCCCGCCGTCTTCCCGGCTTCCGGCCTGCCGGAGCTGCGCCGGTGCTCGCCGCCGCCGTCGCCGCGCCCGGATCCGGCGAGGTCCGGGCCGGATCCGCCCGCCGCCGCCCGCGCCGCCCTCGCCGCGGGTCACCTTCGCTGGCGCCGCCTTGCGCCGCCACCGGACCGCTCCAGCCCCGCCGCCTCTTCGCGGTGCTCGCCGCCGGCCGCCGCTGTGTCCACTTCCGGCCTCGCCGCGCCACACAGCTCGCCGGCCGGAGCTGCTTCCCGGCCGCAGCGCCTCGCCGGCGCCCGCTCGCCGCCCGGCCGAGTCCCTGCCGGCCACCGCCCTTCGCCGGCACGGCCCTCCTCCGTCACCGAGGCTGCGCGCCCTCCATCGCCGGAGCCGGCCATCGTCGGAGCTCGCCGGAGTAAATCCCGGCCGGATCCGATCCGCTGGATCGGGATCAGATCCACCACCTCCTCCAACCAAACATCGCCCGTCCCGGTCCGGATCTCCTCGTCCCGCACCGTTCCGTCCCGCGTTGACTTTTCGGAGAGGTATAAAATTTGGCTAAGTCCCCGAAATTCCCAGATCCATGATGCCATGTTCTAGGTCTCGTAACTTTGCATCCGTAGCTCCGATTCATGCATATGATATATCAAAATGTTCGTCTCGACATGTACATCATTTCATTCCATTGCATCATTTGCATTTGAGATCATCTTGATGCCCGTAATGCTGTTGGAAGGAGGCATGTTGAGTTAAATTGCATATCCGTTAGTTCAACATGCACTTTTGTCATTTTTGCCATGTTTAATCCGTGCATGTTATGCCTGTGCCCCTTTGGGATGAAATGTTAAGCATGTTGTCTTCTTTCCAGAGGTGCCTCCCATGCATTTTTAGGATGTGTGTGTTGTCTTGTGCAAGATTGCGAAGAGGGCTACCTGAGAGTGATGATTTCAGGGACTTAGTGATTTTCACAAAGTCTGGGATGTTTTAGTTCACAATGCTATATGTCCGGCTTGTTTCCTAGTGATCCGTGCCTCTTTTGAGGATGATCAATAAGAATGATTTGTTATGCTTGTTGTGCTTAAGCCATCCATGTATTTACTTGTTATGTTGGAGCACCCCAGGTTGACTCAATCGAGCTCAACTTTTGGATAGTTGCTGTTTTGGGCAGATCGTGAACTCTTTTGCGATTTTGCCGGAGTGATTGCTAGTGATCCATGCATGCTATGCCATTGTTCTTGCCATGTCTAGCTAGCATTTTGTGCCTTCTTAATGGATATATGCTTGCCTTGCCATGACTTGCACCGTAGTGAGAGCTTCGAGCTCGTTTGCATGCCTCCGTGAGTTACTATTTCAGCATGTCCCAGTTTTCACTAAGTCTGAAAACTGATTGTGTTTTATCGTTGTTCGTGTGCTCGGTAGAGTATTTTGTGAACCCTTTTGGCCCCAGGTCATTTTGGGTGTTTTGTTAAGCTTGTTGAGTAGCTCCATGCCATTCTCTTACTTGCCATGTTCAGGTTTTCCTTCATGTTGTTTTGCTGCTCCGAAGAGAGCATCGTGGTCTGAAATTTTAGACTAGCGTTAATTTCGCTAAGTCTGAAATCTGTTTTGCTTATTCAGTTTTGTCATGCTTGTTTGAAGCCCTTAATGGATGAATTTTCCTATGCCTCAGTCCTGATGTTTTGATAAGCTTGATGAGTACATCACTGCCATGCAATTTTTTTTCATGTTGGGTGGCTGTAGCATGTTCATTTTGTTGCATTTAGGAGCCTACTTGCTGTAAATCGCAGATCGGTTCGTTTAGTAAAACGCTTGCCATTTCCAAACCGTAGCTCCGATTGCCATGATCTTTATATCGTTTTCTAGGGATTTCTTCCCCTCTATCCAGTGGCACACTTGGTTTTCCAAGTTGAGGCCAGGTTCATGCATTTCCTGTCTTGCCTGGCATTTTGCATCCCGCATCACATCCCGCATCTCGCATATCATGCCATGTTCATGTGTTGGTTGTTTACTATGTTGTGTGCTTCTTTTCCGATGATTGCTTCTTCGGGTTGGTTCCGGTAACATCGAGTTTGTGAGGACCCGTTCATCTTCGTCCGTTTGTCTTCTTCATGGACTCATTCTTCTTCCTTTCGGGATTTCAGGCAAGATGATCATACCCTCGAAATCACTACTATCTTTGCTATGCTAGTTTTGCTCGCTCTTTTGCTATGCCATTGCTATGATGCCTACCACTTGCTTGTCAGCCTCCCAAATTGCCATGTTCAGCCCCTAACCCTCCTATGTCCTAGCAAACCGTTGATTGGCTATGTTACCGCTTTGCTCAGCCCCTCTTATAGCGTTGTTAGTTGCAGGTGAAGATTGAAGTTTGTTCCTTGTTGGAACATGGAGATCGTTCCTTATTGGAACATTTATTTACTTGTTGGGATATCACTATATATCTTATTTAATTAATGCATCTATATACTTGGTAAAGGGTGGAAGGCTCGGCCTTATGCCTGGTGTTTTGTTCCACTCTTGCCGCCCTAGTTTCCGTCATATCGGTGTTATGTTCCCGGATTTTGCGTCCCTTACGCGGTTGGGCTATAATGGGAACCGCTTGACAGTTCGCCTTAAGTAAAGCTTCTCCAGCAATGCCCAACATTGGTTTTACCATTTGCCACCTAGGCTTTTCTTTCCCTTGGGTTCTGCAGACTCAAGGGTCATCATTATTTTACCCGCCCCCCCCCCCCCGGGCCAGTGCTCCTCTGAGTGTTGGTCCGAAACGTCAGCCGCCGGTGGCTACCAGGGGCAACTCTGGGCTGGCCTACTGGAAGTTTGGACAATCTGAGTGTGCCCTGAGAAAGAGATATGTGCAGCTCCTATCGGGATTTGTCGGCACATTCGGGCGGTGTTGCTGGTTTAGTTTTACCCTGTCGAAACGTCTTGTTGTATTGGGATACCGAGTCTGATCGGAATGTCTCGGGTGGAGGTCTATTCCTTCGTTGACCGTGAGAGCTTGTGATGGGCTAAGTTGGGACACCCTGCAGGGATTTGAACTTTCGAAAGCCGTGCCCGCGGTTATGGGCAGATGGGAATTTGATAATGTCCGGTTGTAGAAAACCTGAAGCTGACCTTAATTAAAATGAATCAACCGCGTGTGTAACCGTGATGGTCTCTTTCCGGCGGAGTCCGGGAAGTGAACACGGTTGTTGGAGTTATGCTTGACGTAGGTAGTCCAGGATCACTTCTTGATCATACTTTTATCGACCGTGCTTGCCTTCTCTTCTCGCTCTCATTTGCGTATGTTAACCACCATATATGCTAGTCGCTTGCTGCAGCTCCACCTCATACCTTTACCTTACCCATAAGCTTAAATAGTCTTGATCGCGAGGGTGCGAGATTGCTGAGTCCCTGTGGCTCACAGATTACTTCCAAAACCAGCTTGCAGGTGCCGATGAGACCGTGCAGATGACGCAACCAAGCTCAGGAGGAGCTCGATGAAGATCTTGTCCTTTGTGTTGTTTCGTTCTAGTTGATCAGTAGTGGAGCCCAGTTGGGGTCGATCGGAGACCTTTGTCGCATTTGGGGTTCTTCTTTTATTTTGGTACCGTAGTCGGACCTTGAGTGTAATTGCATGATGTAATGTTTATTCATGTAATTGTGTGAAGTGGCGAGTGTAAGCCAACTATGTACCCTTTTTCCTTATTATATTACATGGGTTGTGTGAAGATTACCTCACTTGCGACATATGCCTTCAATGCGATTATGCCTCTAAGTCGTGCCTCGACACGTGGGAGATATAGTCGCATCGAGGGTGTAACAAGTTGGTATCAGAGCCTTCCCCGACCTTAGGAGCCCCTACTGATTGATCGTTTTAGCGGCCGAGTTGTGTCTAGAAAAAATGTTTTGAGTCCTTAGGAATTATATATCGGAGAGCTTAGGAATTCTTTTACTTCCCAGTCTCCTCATCGCTCTGGTAAGGCATCCTGACGTAGAGTTTTGACTCTTCTCTTCTCAAATTTCACTAAATTTTTTTTAGGATCACGCGAGTATCTTAGTTTTGTTCCGATGGCTTATGATGAGAATACTGTCTTGGTGCCTCCTGTCAGGGGTTTAGTGGAAGTGTCCCGGGGAGTTGAGCTCTGAGGTGTTGTCATCATAATTCTATCGTTGCAATTCTAGCATACTTGAGATATGTGCGCGACATCGAAAATCTCCTTTATGCAGTTCGTTGGTGAGATAACCTCGACGCCACCCAGTACTGGGGCGGGAGTTCGGGAGTATCGCCATAACTTGTATAACGGATGTTTTTCGAAGGTTGAGATAGATGATTTCCGAAAGTTTCTTGGTTATGTGTTGAAGGATGGATGCACCTGGATGTAGGATTTGCTAGCTTGGGTGAGATATTATGCTTCCCCTGTATCCTCAACACCTGATTGCATAACCGGAAAGTTTCGGGAATTTCATAGGTGGGAATTCAAGTAGCTCTTAGGATATCTTTCCAACAGATGTGTGATATGAAATTGGGGTTCGACGTCTAGTGGTTCACCTATTCACGGTTGATTTTACAGTGGCCTCGTTGTGTCTTAAAGAGTCCTTGGCTATGCTGACTCGGGGACGCTTCGTATGTCATGTGCACTGCCTTGTACATGATGGTGCTGTACGGTCGAGCCCGTGTAGGTCCCACCACGAAAACTTCGGACGAAATCTCTATCACATGTTTGTTCCGGCTTATTCCGCAAGCCAATCCTTTGTTTTTGTTTTGAGTTGTGGTATTCGAGTTGCTTCGAAGTCAAATGTTGATTCCATACCTTTCCCAAATGGTGTTCTCATACTCCGATGTGAATACTAATCCTTCTCGTTTATCGAGACTGTTATGTCAATCTTTTTCACCGGTGTGCTTCTCTTCAAGTGGATCCGATCATTCCAATATTCGCAAGATCAATTATCACTTCTTCTCAACGGTGTTTGTTTCATCCGTCTCCAAGTTGCCTTTGTTTTCCCTCCCTCCCACCCTTGTTTTTCTTCAACGATTCAGATTTCTTATTCAAGTATCCTTTTATTGATGGGAAGTCTCTCCATTCTTTTCTATCAATATTCTTATCCGGTGATTCTCATGAATATTCTAACGGAGCTTCAAGTTTATCATTCTTTGTTCTTTTCTTCTCCGGTGGATCCAAGTCAAACTTTGTGGATCATATCCTTTTCCTCATTTCAATGCTTGCTCATGCCGGTGCAATTCTTAATCATTCATTTCTCGCTATTCAATTATTCTAGAGTGCTCAAGATATCTCGAAGATTCGTGTTTCCACTCTACTTTCGTTCAAGTTCTTTCGAGGATGTTCCCTCATTCAAGCCATTTAACTCAACCGGCGCAACCTCTCTTTTAAATCATTTCAATGGTGTTCTCTTTTGAGTGGGCCCTAACCCACAGGTTTTTTTCCCAGGATCTTACCTGACTCTTCTAATTCCCCCGGAGATATCCTTAAAATTTCTTTTCGAAGTTTGACGTAAGAATGAGTTATCATCAGTCAAATGCTTTCTCCAAATCTTTCAAATTCTTTTCATCGTTGGCTCAACCTTTTCCATTATTCATTCCGGAGTGCCTCAACAGTTCACGGTGGTGCTTCTCGTTGTCATTTGAAGACCGAAGAAGATTTTTCTCTCAATCTTGCTCCATTCTCTTCAAGTTTCGCGATTCTGTCTTGTTGCCATCCTCTCATAATTATTTGCGATTGTGAGAATTCTTTTCACCCTTCCGGAGATATTTAAGAGTCTTCTCAGTTGTTATCCGGAGTCCATCATCTAAGATTTATTCATTCCCAGCTTTCAGTTATCGTTCTACGAATCCTACCGGTGCTTCGTTCTAGTGATCTTTTATCGGCTCGTGATCTCTTCGTTCTCATGTATCTAAATTCACTCAAGCATCTTCGTTCATTTTCTAATTATTCCCGGTGTTTCCTTATCTTTACTCCGTTCATTTTCAATTCTTACGGTGGTTCATTCAAGATTTCTCTTCCTTATCTTATCTATTTATTCGTTGTTTTCAATTCTACCGGTGGTTCGTCGAAATACCTTCTTAAGTTTGCGCTATATCTCTCTTAATCCTTTCTACGAGAATAAGTAGTGTGCCAAATCCATGGTTTGTCATCAATTTAATTGATGAAGGACGAGCATAACATAATTCTTATACTTGCTTCATCCAAGTGATTAATTTCCTATTCCGGAGGTTCATCAAGATTTTGATCTCAATTGCTCTTCTTATCATTTCTTTCCGGAGTTCTTACCTTTTCTGCATTATCTCGTCGTGAAGCTCCTTCTAAATCATTACAAGGTCTCACCTTGTGTTTTCAACTTCTTTTTCTTTTATCATCCTTTCGTTATCGGAGTTCTTAATGGAGGTTCTACATAATGGTCCATCAAGGATTTAATTCCTTCTCCAACTTTTTTAATTGAGATTCTTTTCTAAGGAGCTCAAGCCTTCTTCATCTTGATATCCGGAGTGCAATTCTTTCTACCATATTATTGGAGGTGGTATTATGTCAGTCTTGATAATTTGGGTTCATGTTTCATGATTCACATGTTGTTACGAATGAGGTATTTTAAATCCATCAATCTCGTCATTGGAGTTATCTTGGGTTATTTTTCACCTAAAAACTTACCTTGAGGATTGTTGTTATTTATGGTGCTTATACTGATCCAAGTTTTTCAATTATCCTCCCGGTAATATAGCCTTCTCGTCTCCTTGTTCTTGTCAATCCAATGCTTTTTCCGTGAGTGGCAGGTTTTTCATCTCTTAATTTGAGACATATTCCATAAGACCATATCAACCTATTCTTTTCGTTGGTGGTTTTTCCAACAAACTCCGTTCAACCCTTCTCCTAGAGATGCCTTTTCAGGCTCTTTTGTAGCAGAAGTTGGCATTGTCTTCTACATTCGCTTGTCTCAATTATCTTTACTCTACTCTTTTGTTCCGGAGGCATGGTGATGTTGCTCTCTTCAACCCATCTTCTTGTTTTATCAGGATCGTATTCTTGTCGTGCCTATCCTTTTTAATTGGAGTGTTGTGTCCTCTTTTCAAGTATCCTCTCATCTTGTCTTGTTCAATTCCTTCCATTTATAGACGGAGTGCTGTCCAAATTATATCACTCTTATTCCTTCCCTATCTTGTTTAACCGGAGTATTGTGCCCCTTTGTTAAAGTTCTTTTCGCCTTATCAAGTCTTGCATCCCTTTCTCAACCGGAGTGTCGTGTTTTCAATTGAGCTCTCTCATCTTATCAAATTTTGACTCCCTTCTCAACCGGAGTGCTGCCCGAATTTTTGGCTTCTCCTTGTTCCCCTTCCGTAACCGGAGTGTTTTTCTTTATATATCTTCCCTTCAACCTCAAGGTTTCGCAATGCTCTTTGTCCCTCGTTTCTAACAGAGCGTTTTCGACTTTGTTCACCTTCGTGGTATTCTATCTCGAATTTGTTCAACCTCGCAAGGTTCTTTGGTTTCACTCCTTTGTCAAAGAAGCAATTTGTTTTACCTCTTCTCTTTTCTCTTCAGTTGTTCCTCCGGTGCCATTCTAGATCTCGGGACGAGATCCTCTCGTAGTGGTGGAGTGTTGTAACGCCCTGAGACCGATGTGCCAGGTGTCATGCAGTTATTCGCTGGTGTTGCCTTGTCATTGCTTGCGTGTCATGCATTGCATATCATGTTATCTTGCGCATTTCATTTGCATACGTGTTCGTCTCATGCATCCGAGCATTTTCCCCGTTGTCCGTTTTGCAATCCGGCGCTTCGTTCTCCCCCGGTGGTCATTTCTACCTTCCTCTCGTGTGTGGGGATTAAACATTTCCGGATTGGACCGAGACTTGTCATGCGGACTTGGTTTACTACCGGTAGACCGCCTGTCAAGTTTCGTGCCATTTGGACTTTGTTTGATACTCCAACGGTTAACCGAGGGACCGAAAAGGCCTCGTGTGTGTTGCAGCCCAACACCCCTCCATTTTGGCCCAAAACCCACCAAACTCTTCTCTATCATCTCGGTCGTTCGATCACGATCGCGTGGCCGCAAACCGCGCCTCATTTGGACTCTCCTAACTCCCTCTACCTATAAATATGTCCTCCCCGTCCATTTTCACGGACGAAACCCTAGTCTCCCACCTCCCCGCGCCACCGGACATGTCCGTCCCGCCGACCGGACATGTCCAGCCGCCGCCGCCACCTCACTGCGCCCAATGGCAGCGCGCCACATCGCCCCGCCGCCCCTATCCTCCAACCGGGCGACGCCACGTCGCCTCCCCGCCGGCTCCCTCTCCCCGCGGCCCGCCCGGGCCCGGATCGGGCCCGCGGGGCCCAACCGCCGCCGCCGCCACTGCGGAGAGCCCGCGCGCGCCGCCCGCCGTCTTCCCGGCTTCCGGCCTGCCGGAGCTGTGCCGGTGCTCGCCGCCGCCGTCGCCGCGCCCGGATCCGGCGAGGTCCGGGCCGGATCCGCCCGCCGCCGCCCGCGCCGCCCTCGCCGCGGGTCACCTTCGCCGGCGCCGCCTTGCGCCGCCACCGGACCGCTCCAGCCCTGCCGCCTCTTCGCGGTGCTCGCCGCCGGCCGCCGCTGTGTCCACTTCCGGCCTCGCCGCGCCACACAGCTCGCCGGCCGGAGCTGCTTCCCGGCCGCAGCGCCTCGCCGGCGCCCGCTCGCCGCCCAGCCGAGTCCCTGCCGGCCACCGCCCTTCGCCGGCACGGCCCGCCTCCGTCACCGAGGCTCCGCGCCCTCCATCGCCGGAGCCGGCCATCGCCGGAGCTCGCCGGAGTAAATCCCGGCCGGATCCGATCCGCTGGATCGGGATCAGATCCACCACCTCCTCCAACCAAACAGCGCCCGTCCCGGTCCGGATCTCCTCGTCCGGCACCGTTCCGTCCCGCGTTGACTTTTCGGAGAGGTATAAAATTTGGCTAAGTCCCCGAAATTCCCAGATCCATGATGCCATGTTCTAGGTCTCGTAACTTTGCATCCGTAGCTCCGATTCATGCATATGATATATCGAAATGTTCGTCTCGACATGTACATCATTTCATTCCATTGCATCATTTGCATTTGAGATCATCTTGATGCCCGTAATGCTGTTGGAAGGAGGCATGTTGAGTTAAATTGCATATCCGTTAGTTCAACATGCACTTTTGTCATTTTTGCCATGTTTAATCCGTGCATGTTATGCCTGTGCCCCTTTGGGATGAAATGTTAAGCATGTTGTCTTGTTTCCAGAGGTGCCTCCCATGCATTTTTAGGATGTGTGTGTTGTCTTGTGCAAGCTTGCGAAGAGGGCTACCTGAGATTGCTGATTTCAGGGACTTTGTGATTTTTACTAAGTCTGGGATGTTTTAGTTCACGATGCTATATGTCCGGCTTGTTTCCTAGTGATCCGTGCCTCTTTTGAGGATGATCAGTAAGAATGATTTGTTATGCTTGTTGTGCTTAATCCATCCATGTCTTTACTTGTTATGTTGGAGCACCCCAGGTTGACTCAATCAAGCTCAACTTTTGGATAGTTGCTATTTTGGGCAGATCGTGAACTCTTTTGCGATTTTGCCGGAGTGATTGCTAGTGATCCATGCATGCTATGCCATTGTTCTTGCCATGTCTAGCTAGAATTTTGTGCCTTCTTAATGGATATATGCTTGCCTTGCCATGACTTGCACCGTAGTGAGAGCTTCGAGCTCGTTTGCATGCCTCCGTAAGTTATTATTTCAGCATGTCCCAGTTTTCACTAAGTCTGAAAACTGATTGTGTTTTATCGATGTTCGTGTGCTCGGTAGAGTATTTTGTGAACCCTTTTGGCCCCAGGTCATTTTGGGTGTTTTGTTAAGCTTGTTGAGTAGCTCCATGCCATTCTCTTACTTGCCATGTTCAGGTTTTCCTTCATGTTGTTTTGCTGCTCCGAAGAGAGCATCGTGGTCTGAAATTTCAGACTAGCGTTAATTTCGCTAAGTCTGAAATCTGTTTTGCTTATTCAGTTTTGCCATGCTTGTTTGAAGCCCTTAATGGATGAATTTTCCTATGCCTCAGTCCTGATGTTTTGATAAGCTTGATGAGTACATCACTGCCATGCAATTTTTTTTTCATGTTGGGTGGCTGTAGCATGTTCATTTTGTTGCATTTAGGAGCCTACTTGCTGTAAATCGCAGATCGGTTCGTTTAGTAAAACGCTTGCCATTTCCAAACCGTAGCTCCGATTGCCATGATCTTTATATCGTTTTCTAGGGATTTATTCCCCTCTATCCAGTGGCACACTTGGTTTTCCAAGTTGAGGCCAGGTTCATGCATTTCCTGTCATGCCTGGCATTTTGCATCCCGCATCACATCCCGCATCTCGCATATCATGCCATGTTCATGTGTTGGTTGTTTACTATGTTGTGTGCTTCTTTTCCGGTGATTGCTTCTTCGGGTTGGTTCCGGTAACGTCGAGTTTGTGAGGACCCGTTCATCTTCGTCCGTTTGTCTTCTGCATGGACTCATTCTTCTTCCTTTCGGGATTTCAGGCAAGATGATCATACCCTCAAAATCACTACTATCTTTGCTATGCTAGTTTTGCTCGCTCTTTTGCTATGTCATTGCTACGATGCCTACCACTTGCTTGTCAGCCTCCCAAATTGCCATGTTCAGCCCCTAACCCTCCTATGTCCTAGCAAACCGTTGATTGGCTATGTTACCGCTTTGCTCAGCCCCTCTTATAGCGTTGTTAGTTGCAGGTGAAGATTGAAGTTTGTTCCTTGTTGGAACATGGAGATCGTTCCTTATTGGAACATTTATTTACTTGTTGGGATATCACTATATATCTTATTTAATTAATGCATCTATATACTTGGTAAAGGGTGGAAGGCTCGGCCTTATGCCTGGTGTTTTGTTCCACTCTTGCCGCCCTAGTTTCCGTCATATCGGTGTTATGTTCCCGGATTTTGTGTCCCTTACGCGGTTGGGCTATAATGGGAACCCCTTGACAGTTCGCCTTAAGTAAAGCTTCTCCAGCAATGCCCAACATTGGTTTTACCATTTTCCACCTAGGCTTTTCTTTCCCTTGGGTTCTGCAGACTCAAGGGTCATCATTATTTTACCCCCCCCCCCCCGGGCCAGTGCTCCTCTGAGTGTTGGTCCGAAACGTCAGCCGCCGGTGGCTACCAGGGGCAACTCTGGGCTGGCCTACCGGAAGTTTGGACAATCTGAGTGTGCCCTGAGAAATAGATATGTGCAGCTCCTATCGGGATTTGTCGGCACATTCGGGCGGTGTTGCTGGTTTAGTTTTACCCTGTCGAAACGTCTTGTTGTACTGGGATACCGAGTCTGATCGGAATGTCTCGGGTGGAGGTCTATTCCTTCGTTGACCGTGAGAGCTTGTGATGGGCTAAGTTGGGACACCCTGCAGGGATTTGAACTTTCGAAAGCCGTGCCCGCGGTTATGGGCAGATGGGAATTTGATAATGTCCGGTTGTAGAAAACCTGAAGTTGACCTTAATTAAAATGAATCAACCGCGTGTGTAACCGTGATGGTCTCTTTCCGGCGGAGTCCGGGAAGTGAACACGGTTGTTGGAGTTATGCTTGACGTAGGTAGTCCAGGATCACTTCTTGATCATACTTTTATCGACCATGCTTGCCTTCTCTTCTCACTCTCATTTGCGTATGTTAGCCACCATATATGCTAGTCGCTTGCTGCAGCTCCACCTCATACCTTTACCTTACCCATAAGCTTAAATAGTCTTGATCGCGAGGGTGCGAGATTGCTGAGTCCCTGTGGCTCACAGATTACTTCCAAAACCAGCTTGCAGGTGCCGATGAGACCGTGCAGATGACGCAACCAAGCTCAGGAGGAGCTCGATGAAGATCTTGTCCTTTGTGTTGTTTCGTTCTAGTTGATCAGTAGTGGAGCCCAGTTGGGGTCGATCGGAGACCTTTGTCGCATTTGGGGTTCTTCTTTTATTTTGGTACCGTAGTCGGACCTTGAGTGTAATTGCATGATGTAATGTTTATTCATGTAATTGTGTGAAGTGGCGAGTGTAAGCCAACTATGTACCCTTTTTCCTTATTATATTACATGGGTTGTGTGAAGATTACCTCACTTGCGACATATGCCTTCAATGCGATTATGCCTCTAAGTCGTGCCTCGACACGTGGGAGATATAGTCGCATCGAGGGTGTAACAAGTTGGTATCAGAGCCTTCCCCGACCTTAGGAGCCCCTACTGATTGATCGTTTTAGCGGCCGAGTTGTGTCTAGAAAAAATGTTTTGAGTCCTTAGGAATTATATATCGGAGAGCTTAGGAATTCTTTTACTTCCCAGTCTCCTCATCGCTCTGGTAAGGCATCCTGACGTAGAGTTTTGACTCTTCTCTTCTCAAATTTCACTAAATTTTTTTTAGGATCACGCGAGTATCTTAGTTTTGTTCCGATGGCTTATGATGAGAATACTGTCTTGGTGCCTCCTGTCAGGGGTTTAGTGGAAGTGTCCCGGGGAGTTGAGCTCTGAGGTGTTGTCATCATAATTCTATCGTTGCAATTCTGGCATACTTGAGATATGTGCGCGACATCGAAAATCTCCTTTATGCAGTTCGTTGGTGAGATAACCTCGACGCCACCCAGTACTGGGGCGGGAGTTCGGGAGTATCGCCATAACTTGTATAACGGATGTTTTTCGAAGGTTGAGATAGATGATTTCCGAAAGTTTCTTGGTTATGTGTTGAAGGATGGATGCACCTGGATGTAGGATTTGCTAGCTTGGGTGAGATATTATGCTTCCCCTGTATCCTCAACACCTGATTGCATAACCGGAAAGTTTCGGGAATTTCATAGGTGGGAATTCAAGTAGCTCTTAGGATATCTTTCCAACAGATGTGTGATATGAAATTGGGGTTCGACGTCTAGTGGTTCACCTATTCACGGTTGATTTTACAGTGGCCTCGTTGTGTCTTAAAGAGTCCTTGGCTATGCTGACTCGGGGACGCTTCGTATGTCATGTGCACTGCCTTGTACATGATGGTGCTGTACGGTCGAGCCCGTGTAGGTCCCACCACGAAAACTTCGGACGAAATCTCTATCACATGTTTGTTCCGGCTTATTCCGCAAGCCAATCCTTTGTTTTTGTTTTGAGTTGTGGTATTCGAGTTGCTTCGAAGTCAAATGTTGATTCCATACCTTTCCCAAATGGTGTTCTCATACTCCGATGTGAATACTAATCCTTCTCGTTTATCGAGACTGTTATGTCAATCTTTTTCACCGGTGTGCTTCTCTTCAAGTGGATCCGATCATTCCAATATTCGCAAGATCAATTATCACTTCTTCTCAACGGTGTTTGTTTCATCCGTCTCCAAGTTGCCTTTGTTTTCCCTCCCTCCCACCCTTGTTTTTCTTCAACGATTCAGATTTCTTATTCAAGTATCCTTTTATTGATGGGAAGTCTCTCCATTCTTTTCTATCAATATTCTTATCCGGTGATTCTCATGAATATTCTAACGGAGCTTCAAGTTTATCATTCTTTGTTCTTTTCTTCTCCGGTGGATCCAAGTCAAACTTTGTGGATCATATCCTTTTCCTCATTTCAATGCTTGCTCATGCCGGTGCAATTCTTAATCATTCATTTCTCGCTATTCAATTATTCTAGAGTGCTCAAGATATCTCGAAGATTCGTGTTTCCACTCTACTTTCGTTCAAGTTCTTTCGAGGATGTTCCCTCATTCAAGCCATTTAACTCAACCGGCGCAACCTCTCTTTTAAATCATTTCAACGGTGTTCTCTTTTGAGTGGGCCCTAACCCACAGGTTTTTTTCCCAGGATCTTACCTGACTCTTCTAATTCCCCCAGAGATATCCTTAAAATTTCTTTTCGAAGTTTGACGTAAGAATGAGTTATCATCAGTCAAATGCTTTCTCCAAATCTTTCAAATTCTTTTCATCGTTGGCTCAACCTTTTCCATTATTCATTCCGGAGTGCCTCAACAGTTCACGGTGGTGCTTCTCGTTGTCATTTGAAGACCGAAGAAGATTTTTCTCTCAATCTTGCTCCATTCTCTTCAAGTTTCGCGATTCTGTCTTGTTGCCATCCTCTCATAATTATTTGCGATTGTGAGAATTCTTTTCACCCTTCCGGAGATATTTAAGAGTCTTCTCAGTTGTTATCCGGAGTCCATCATCTAAGATTTATTCATTCCCAGCTTTCAGTTATCGTTCTACGAATCCTACCGGTGCTTCGTTCTAGTGATCTTTTATCGGCTCGTGATCTCTTCGTTCTCATGTATCTAAATTCACTCAAGCATCTTCGTTCATTTTCTAATTATTCCCGGTGTTTCCTTATATTTACTCCATTCATTTTCAATTCTTACGGTGGTTCATTCAAGATTTCTCTTCCTTATCTTATCTATTTATTCGTTGTTTTCAATTCTACCGGTGGTTCGTCGAAATACCTTCTTAAGTTTGCGCTATATCTCTCTTAATCCTTTCTACGAGAATAAGTAGTGTGCCAAATCCATGGTTTGTCATCAATTTAATTGATGAAGGACGAGCATAACATAATTCTTATACTTGCTTCATCCAAGTGATTAATTTCCTATTCCGGAGGTTCATCAAGATTTTGATCTCAATTGCTCTTCTTATCATTTCTTTCCGGAGTTCTTACCTTTTCTGCATTATCTCGTCGTGAAGCTCCTTCTAAATCATTACAAGGTCTCACCTTGTGTTTTCAACTTCTTTTTCTTTTATCATCCTTTCGTTATCGGAGTTCTTAATGGAGGTTCTACATAATGGTCCATCAAGGATTTAATTCCTTCTCCAACTTTTTTAATTGAGATTCTTTTCTAAGGAGCTCAAGCCTTCTTCATCTTGATATCCGGAGTGCAATTCTTTCTACCATATTATTGGAGGTGGTATTATGTCAGTCTTGATAATTTGGGTTCATGTTTCATGATTCACATGTTGTTACGAATGAGGTATTTTAAATCCATCAATCTCGTCATTGGAGTTATCTTGGGTTATTTTTCACCTAAAAACTTACCTTGAGGATTGTTGTTATTTATGGTGCTTATACTGATCCAAGTTTTTCAATTATCCTCCCGGTAATATAGCCTTCTCGTCTCCTTGTTCTTGTCAATCCAATGCTTTTTCCGTGAGTGGCAGGTTTTTCATCTCTTAATTTGAGACATATTCCATAAGACCATATCAACCTATTCTTTTCGTTGGTGGTTTTTCCAACAAACTCCGTTCAACCCTTCTCCTAGAGATGCCTTTTCAGGCTCTTTTGTAGCAGAAGTTGGCATTGTCTTCTACATTCGCTTGTCTCAATTATCTTTACTCTACTCTTTTGTTCCGGAGGCATGGTGATGTTGCTCTCTTCAACCCATCTTCTTGTTTTATCAGGATCGTATTCTTGTCGTGCCTATCCTTTTTAATTGGAGTGTTGTGTCCTCTTTTCAAGTATCCTCTCATCTTGTCTTGTTCAATTCCTTCCATTTATAGACGGAGTGCTGTCCAAATTATATCACTCTTATTCCTTCCCTATCTTGTTTAACCGGAGTATTGTGCCCCTTTGTTAAAGTTCTTTTCGCCTTATCAAGTCTTGCATCCCTTTCTCAACCGGAGTGTCGTGTTTTCAATTGAGCTCTCTCATCTTATCAAATTTTGACTCCCTTCTCAACCGGAGTGCTGCCCGAATTTTTGGCTTCTCCTTGTTCCCCTTCCGTAACCGGAGTGTTTTTCTTTATATATCTTCCCTTCAACCTCAAGGTTTCGCAATGCTCTTTGTCCCTCGTTTCTAACAGAGCGTTTTCGACTTTGTTCACCTTCGTGGTATTCTATCTCGAATTTGTTCAACCTCGCAAGGTTCTTTGGTTTCACTCCTTTGTCAAAGAAGCAATTTGTTTTACCTCTTCTCTTTTCTCTTCAGTTGTTCCTCCGGTGCCATTCTAGATCTCGGGACGAGATCCTCTCGTAGTGGTGGAGTGTTGTAACGCCCTGAGACCGATGTGCCAGGTGTCATGCAGTTATTCGCTGGTGTTGCCTTGTCATTGCTTGCGTGTCATGCATTGCATATCATGTTATCTTGCGCATTTCATTTGCATACGTGTTCGTCTCATGCATCCGAGCATTTTCCCCGTTGTCCGTTTTGCAATCCGGCGCTTCGTTCTCCCCCGGTGGTCATTTCTACCTTCCTCTCGTGTGTGGGGATTAAACATTTCCGGATTGGACCGAGACTTGTCATGCGGACTTGGTTTACTACCGGTAGACCGCCTGTCAAGTTTCGTGCCATTTGGACTTTGTTTGATACTCCAACGGTTAACCGAGGGACCGAAAAGGCCTCGTGTGTGTTGCAGCCCAACACCCCTCCATTTTGGCCCAAAACCCACCAAACTCTTCTCTATCATCTCGGTCGTTCGATCACGATCGCGTGGCCGCAAACCGCGCCTCATTTGGACTCTCCTAACTCCCTCTACCTATAAATATGTCCTCCCCGTCCATTTTCACGGACGAAACCCTAGTCTCCCACCTCCCCGCGCCACCGGACATGTCCGTCCCGCCGACCGGACATGTCCAGCCGCCGCCGCCACCTCACTGCGCCCAATGGCAGCGCGCCACATCGCCCCGCCGCCCCTATCCTCCAACCGGGCGACGCCACGTCGCCTCCCCGCCGGCTCCCTCTCCCCGCGGCCCGCCCGGGCCCGGATCGGGCCCGCGGGGCCCAACCGCCGCCGCCGCCACTGCGGAGAGCCCGCGCGCGCCGCCCGCCGTCTTCCCGGCTTCCGGCCTGCCGGAGCTGTGCCGGTGCTCGCCGCCGCCGTCGCCGCGCCCGGATCCGGCGAGGTCCGGGCCGGATCCGCCCGCCGCCGCCCGCGCCGCCCTCGCCGCGGGTCACCTTCGCCGGCGCCGCCTTGCGCCGCCACCGGACCGCTCCAGCCCTGCCGCCTCTTCGCGGTGCTCGCCGCCGGCCGCCGCTGTGTCCACTTCCGGCCTCGCCGCGCCACACAGCTCGCCGGCCGGAGCTGCTTCCCGGCCGCAGCGCCTCGCCGGCGCCCGCTCGCCGCCCAGCCGAGTCCCTGCCGGCCACCGCCCTTCGCCGGCACGGCCCGCCTCCGTCACCGAGGCTTCGCGCCCTCCATCGCCGGAGCCGGCCATCGCCGGAGCTCGTCGGAGTAAATCCCGGCCGGATCCGATCCGCTGGATCGGGATCAGATCCACCACCTCCTCCAACCAAACAGCGCCCGTCCCGGTCCGGATCTCCTCGTCCGGCACCGTTCCGTCCCGCGTTGACTTTTCGGAGAGGTATAAAATTTGGCTAAGTCCCCGAAATTCCCAGATCCATGATGCCATGTTCTAGGTCTCGTAACTTTGCATCCGTAGCTCCGATTCATGCATATGATATATCGAAATGTTCGTCTCGACATGTACATCATTTCATTCCATTGCATCATTTGCATTTGAGATCATCTTGATGCCCGTAATGCTGTTGGAAGGAGGCATGTTGAGTTAAATTGCATATCCGTTAGTTCAACATGCACTTTTGTCATTTTTGCCATGTTTAATCCGTGCATGTTATGCCTGTGCCCCTTTGGGATGAAATGTTAAGCATGTTGTCTTGTTTCCAGAGGTGCCTCCCATGCATTTTTAGGATGTGTGTGTTGTCTTGTGCAAGCTTGCGAAGAGGGCTACCTGAGATTGCTGATTTCAGGGACTTTGTGATTTTTACTAAGTCTGGGATGTTTTAGTTCACGATGCTATATGTCCGGCTTGTTTCCTAGTGATCCGTGCCTCTTTTGAGGATGATCAGTAAGAATGATTTGTTATGCTTGTTGTGCTTAATCCATCCATGTCTTTACTTGTTATGTTGGAGCACCCCAGGTTGACTCAATCAAGCTCAACTTTTGGATAGTTGCTATTTTGGGCAGATCGTGAACTCTTTTGCGATTTTGCCGGAGTGATTGCTAGTGATCCATGCATGCTATGCCATTGTTCTTGCCATGTCTAGCTAGAATTTTGTGCCTTCTTAATGGATATATGCTTGCCTTGCCATGACTTGCACCGTAGTGAGAGCTTCGAGCTCGTTTGCATGCCTCCGTAAGTTATTATTTCAGCATGTCCCAGTTTTCACTAAGTCTGAAAACTGATTGTGTTTTATCGATGTTCGTGTGCTCGGTAGAGTATTTTGTGAACCCTTTTGGCCCCAGGTCATTTTGGGTGTTTTGTTAAGCTTGTTGAGTAGCTCCATGCCATTCTCTTACTTGCCATGTTCAGGTTTTCCTTCATGTTGTTTTGCTGCTCCGAAGAGAGCATCGTGGTCTGAAATTTCAGACTAGCGTTAATTTCGCTAAGTCTGAAATCTGTTTTGCTTATTCAGTTTTGCCATGCTTGTTTGAAGCCCTTAATGGATGAATTTTCCTATGCCTCAGTCCTGATGTTTTGATAAGCTTGATGAGTACATCACTGCCATGCAATTTTTTTTTCATGTTGGGTGGCTGTAGCATGTTCATTTTGTTGCATTTAGGAGCCTACTTGCTGTAAATCGCAGATCGGTTCGTTTAGTAAAACGCTTGCCATTTCCAAACCGTAGCTCCGATTGCCATGATCTTTATATCGTTTTCTAGGGATTTATTCCCCTCTATCCAGTGGCACACTTGGTTTTCCAAGTTGAGGCCAGGTTCATGCATTTCCTGTCATGCCTGGCATTTTGCATCCCGCATCACATCCCGCATCTCGCATATCATGCCATGTTCATGTGTTGGTTGTTTACTATGTTGTGTGCTTCTTTTCCGGTGATTGCTTCTTCGGGTTGGTTCCGGTAACGTCGAGTTTGTGAGGACCCGTTCATCTTCGTCCGTTTGTCTTCTGCATGGACTCATTCTTCTTCCTTTCGGGATTTCAGGCAAGATGATCATACCCTCAAAATCACTACTATCTTTGCTATGCTAGTTTTGCTCGCTCTTTTGCTATGTCATTGCTACGATGCCTACCACTTGCTTGTCAGCCTCCCAAATTGCCATGTTCAGCCCCTAACCCTCCTATGTCCTAGCAAACCGTTGATTGGCTATGTTACCGCTTTGCTCAGCCCCTCTTATAGCGTTGTTAGTTGCAGGTGAAGATTGAAGTTTGTTCCTTGTTGGAACATGGAGATCGTTCCTTATTGGAACATTTATTTACTTGTTGGGATATCACTATATATCTTATTTAATTAATGCATCTATATACTTGGTAAAGGGTGGAAGGCTCGGCCTTATGCCTGGTGTTTTGTTCCACTCTTGCCGCCCTAGTTTCCGTCATATCGGTGTTATGTTCCCGGATTTTGTGTCCCTTACGCGGTTGGGCTATAATGGGAACCCCTTGACAGTTCGCCTTAAGTAAAGCTTCTCCAGCAATGCCCAACATTGGTTTTACCATTTTCCACCTAGGCTTTTCTTTCCCTTGGGTTCTGCAGACTCAAGGGTCATCATTATTTTACCCCCCCCCCGGGCCAGTGCTCCTCTGAGTGTTGGTCCGAAACGTCAGCCGCCGGTGGCTACCAGGGGCAACTCTGGGCTGGCCTACCGGAAGTTTGGACAATCTGAGTGTGCCCTGAGAAATAGATATGTGCAGCTCCTATCGGGATTTGTCGGCACATTCGGGCGGTGTTGCTGGTTTAGTTTTACCCTGTCGAAACGTCTTGTTGTACTGGGATACCGAGTCTGATCGGAATGTCTCGGGTGGAGGTCTATTCCTTCGTTGACCGTGAGAGCTTGTGATGGGCTAAGTTGGGACACCCTGCAGGGATTTGAACTTTCGAAAGCCGTGCCCGCGGTTATGGGCAGATGGGAATTTGATAATGTCCGGTTGTAGAAAACCTGAAGTTGACCTTAATTAAAATGAATCAACCGCGTGTGTAACCGTGATGGTCTCTTTCCGGCGGAGTCCGGGAAGTGAACACGGTTGTTGGAGTTATGCTTGACGTAGGTAGTCCAGGATCACTTCTTGATCATACTTTTATCGACCATGCTTGCCTTCTCTTCTCACTCTCATTTGCGTATGTTAGCCACCATATATGCTAGTCGCTTGCTGCAGCTCCACCTCATACCTTTACCTTACCCATAAGCTTAAATAGTCTTGATCGCGAGGGTGCGAGATTGCTGAGTCCCTGTGGCTCACAGATTACTTCCAAAACCAGCTTGCAGGTGCCGATGAGACCGTGCAGATGACGCAACCAAGCTCAGGAGGAGCTCGATGAAGATCTTGTCCTTTGTGTTGTTTCGTTCTAGTTGATCAGTAGTGGAGCCCAGTTGGGGTCGATCGGAGACCTTTGTCGCATTTGGGGTTCTTCTTTTATTTTGGTACCGTAGTCGGACCTTGAGTGTAATTGCATGATGTAATGTTTATTCATGTAATTGTGTGAAGTGGCGAGTGTAAGCCAACTATGTACCCTTTTTCCTTATTATATTACATGGGTTGTGTGAAGATTACCTCACTTGCGACATATGCCTTCAATGCGATTATGCCTCTAAGTCGTGCCTCGACACGTGGGAGATATAGTCGCATCGAGGGTGTAACATCGGCCATCTAGGGTTCCATCCTATATCATCTTGGATCAGAGCTAGCTTGCCTCATGATATCATCTTGGTATCATGAGCTATGCTGATCACGATTTCAGAGCCTCCCCTCTTCGTTCCTAGCTTGATTTTGTTGTGTTCTTTCCCAAATTCGAAAATTCCCCACCAAAAATAGCCCCAATTTTTTTGTGATTTGTTGGTTTGATGATGTTTTGTTGATTTCGATCCATGCATTTGCTTGGTTTCAAGTGGATCTAGCATCTCCCCGAGTTTCCCCATCTTTCATCCACGAAATCTCATCAATTTTGACCCCCCCAAATCCCCATTTTCCGCCAATCGCGTTTCGAAACTCACATCCCGCGTTGACCCAGACCCATCGGATGACCGTCCCTTTACCGGACGTCCGACCTTACCGGACAACTAGAACCTCTATCCTGAGCTGAAATTAGCGGATATCCGACCGGACCGGACGTCCGGCGACCGGACATCGGTCCATTTCCGGACGTCCGCTACCTGTAAAAACTGACTTCGCTGAAATTTTGTTTCGGTCATAACTAATTCATCCGAACTCCGATTTTGATGTTCTTTAGCTCGTTTTGAAGCTCTTGACATCCCCCTTCCAACAAAAATACTTCCAACACAATTTGACTCCATCAAAGTTTTGGAACTTTGGCATCTTTGCCTAGGGCTTCCACCATATTTTCCGCATAACCACCACCGACTTCCACAACCTAACCCATATTGATCCCATGGCATTAGTGGTTGCTTGAGTAGTGATTCGAGTCTCCTAAGGTGTTTCGGCTACTTAGGGACCATTGTTTCTTCATCAACCACCACCACCACCACTACTGCATAGGCTTACTAGCTGAGGGAGTCCTGGATTAGGGGGTGTTCGGATAGCCGGACTATACCTTCAGCCGGACTCCTGGACTATGAAGATACAAGATTGAATACTTCGTCCCGTGTCCAGAAGGGACTTTCCTTGGCATGGAAGGCAAGCTTGGCGATACGGATATGTAGATCTCCTACCATTGCAACCGACTCTACGTAACCCTAACCCTATCCGGTGTCTATATAAACCGGAGGGTTTTAGTCCGTAGGACAACATACACAACAACAATCATACCATAGGCTAGCTTCTAGGGTTTAGCATCTCCAATCTCCTCGTAGATCTACTCTTGTACTACCCATATCATCAATATTAATCAAGCAGGACGTAGGGTTTTACCTCCATCGAGAGGGCCCGAACCTGGGTAAAACTTCATGTCCCTTGCCTCCTGTTACCATCCGGCCTAGACGCACAATTCGGGACCCCCTACCCGAGATCTGCCGGTTTTGACACCGACATTGGTGCTTTCATTGAGAGTTCCTCTGTGTCGTCGCCATTAGGCTCGATGGCTCCAACGATCATCAACAGCGATGCAGTCCAGGGTGAGACCTTCCTCCCCGGACAGATCTTCGTCTTCGGCGGCTTCGCACTGCAGGCCAATTCACTTGGTCATTTGGAGCAGATCGAAAGCTACGCCCCTGGCCGTCAGGTCAGATTTGGAAGTTTAAACTACACGGCTGACATCCGCGGGGACTTGATCTTCGACGGATTCGAGCCACTACCAAGCGCGCCGCACTGTCCCGACGAGCATGATCTAGCTCTGCCACCGAATAGTGCCCTGGAGGCCGCACCCGTATCGGCTTCGATCCTTAATTCGGAGTCAACTGCACCGATCAAGGATGGGCGGTTGGACGCCGCCTCGGGGGCTGTGATCCCAACGGCGATTGAGCCGAACACTAGCCCCACACTCTGCGAGACTCATGACTCCAAGGAGCCGGACTCCTCTCCGGACTCCGAACCGTCTGCGCCCCTGCCGATCGAATCCGATCGGGCGCCGATCATGGAGTTTACTGCCGCGGACATCTTTCAGCACTCGCCTTTCGGCGATATTCTGAAGACACTGAAGTCTCTCTCTATATCAGGAGAGCCCTGGCCGGACTACGGTCAGCAAGGTTGGGATTCGGACAATGAACAAAATCAAAGCCCACCCACCACCCACTTTGTAGCCACTGTCGACGACTTAACCGACATGCTCGACTTCGACTCCGAAGACATCGACGGTATGGACGCTGATGAAGGAGACGATGAAGAACCAGCGCCTATCAGGCCCTAGAAAGCCACCTCGTCATATGACATATACATGGTGGACACCCCAAAAGAAGGAGATGGCGATGGAACGGGGGAGGATGACCCCTCCAAGAAACAGCCTAAGCGCCGGCGTCAGCGGCGCCGCTCAAAATCCCGCCAAAACAAATACGGTGATTCCAGCATGGGAGATAATAATACTCCGGAAAGTGCCGAAGAAAACCCCCTCCAGCAAGATTTAGCACAGGAGGATGGAGAAACCAGCCCTCATGAGAGAGCGGCAGACAAAGAGGTCGAGGACGATAATTATATGCCTCCCTCCGAAGACGAGGCAAGCCTCGACGACGACGAATTCGTCGTGCCAGAGGATCCCGTCGAGCAAGAGCATTTTCAACGCAGGCTTATGGCCACGGCAAGAAGCCTCAAGAAAAAACAGCAACAACTTAGAGCTGACCAAGATTTGCTAGTCGACAGATGGACTGAAGTCCTTGCGGCCGAAGAGCATCAACTCGAACGCCCCTCCAAGAGCTACCCAAAGTGCAGGTTGCTACCACGATTAGAGGAGGAAGCAATTGATGCGGCCGACCGGCCACCTCGTGGCCGCGACAGAGAGGCCTCTCAGCCCTCCACTCAAGCCGCACCCCGTACCAAGGCACGTGAATATGCACTGGACCTACGAGATATGTTGGAGGACAAGGCAAGGCAAACAAGATTGATCTACGGATCGCGTGGGTGCCCCATGACTCGAGACGGTAACTGTCACGCCAGCCACAAATTCGGCAGGGCCGAACACAGTAGACAAAGCTCATTGGAGCTACATCGTGATATAGCCCAATACAGAGGCGCCGCACACCCACTATGCTTCACAGACGAAGTAATGGATCATCAAATCCCCGAGGGTTTCAAACCCGTAAACATCGAATCATATGATGGCACAATAGATCCTGCGGTATGGATCTAGTATTATCTCCTTCATATCCACATGGCCCGCGACGATGATCTCCATGCCATCAAATACCTCCCACTCAAGCTTAAAGGACCAGCTCGGCATTGGCTTAACAGCTTGCCAACAGGATCAATCAGTTGTTGGGAGGACCTGGAAGCCGCATTGCTCGACAATTTCCAGGGCACTTATGTGCGAACCCCAGACGCTAATGACCTAAGTCACGTAATTCGGCAGCCAGATGAATCGGCCAGGCAATTCTAGACACGGTTCCTAACAAAGAAAAATCAAATAGTTGACTGTCCGGACGACAAGGCCCTAGCAGCCTTCAAGCACAATATCCGTGACGAGTGGCTTGCCCGGCACCTTGGACAGGAAAAGCCGAAGTCTATGGCAGCACTCACGACACTCATGACCCGCTTTTGCGCGGGAGAAGACAGCTGGCTTGCTCGTAGCAACAATATGACCAAGAACCCTGGTAATTTGGATACCAGGGACAGTAGTGGCAGGTCGCGCCGCAACAAGCAGAAGCGCCGCATTAACGGCGACAATACTAAGGATACGGCAGTTAATGCCGGATTCAGAGGCTCTAAATCCAGTCAGCGGAAAAAGCCATCCAAAAGGAATCCTAGGGGCCCGTCCAGTTTGGACCGAATACTCGACCGCTTATGCCAGATACATGGCACCCCCTAAAAGCCGGCCAATCACACCAACAGGGATTGTTGGGTGTTCAAGCAGGCAGGCAAGTTAAATGCCGAAAATGAAGACAAGGGGCTGCATAGCAATGACGACGAGGAGCCCCGGCCGCCGAACAACAATGGACAGAAGGGTTTTCCCCCACAAGTGCAGACGGTGAACATGATATACGCAACCCACGTCCCCAAAAGGGAGCGGAAGCGCGTGTTAAGGGACGTATACGTGGTAGAGCCAGTCGCCCCAAAGTTCAACCCATGGTCCTCCTGCCCGATCACGTTTGATCGAAGGGACCATCCCACTAGCATCCGTCATGGCGGATTCGCCGCATTGGTTCTAGACCCAATTATTGACGGGTTTCATCTCACTAGAGTCCTTATGGACGGCGGCAACAGCCTGAACCTGCTTTACCAGGATACAGTGCAGAAAATGGGCATAGATCCCTCGAGGATTCAGCCCACCAAAACGACCTTTAAAGGCGTAATACCAGGTGTAGAGGCCAACTATACAGGCTCAGTCACACTTGAAGTGGTCTTCGGATCTCCGGATAATTTCCGAAGCGAGGAGTTAATCTTCGACATAGTCCCATTCCGCAGTGGCTATCGCGCACTACTCGGGCGAACCGCATTTGCCAAGTTCAATGTGGTACCGCACTACGCATACCTTAAGCTCAAGATGCCAGGCCCTCGAGGAGTAATTACGGTCAATGGAAACACCGAACGCTCCCTCCGAATGGAGGAGCACACGACGGCCCTCGCAGCAGAAGTACAAAGCAGCCTCTCCAGGCAGTTCTCCAGTTCGGCCATTAAACGGCCGGACACCGTCAAGCGCGCCCGGAGTAACCTACAACAAGATCGCCTTGCACGGTCCGAGCAGGCGTAGCAATGCGGCCCCAACCCAAGCCCTCGCAAAAATGCGATACCAATACTTCGCGTACATAACTACGCTCTAGAAATACCATGGTACATGGGGAGGGGCACCATCACGGCACGCTCGAATCACGGCTTAAACCGTACCAGGGGCTGCCGATTTTTTAATTTTCTCTTACTTTCAGGACTCCACTCTTCGGAAGGCCTGTCCGGCAGTTCAATTACCGCACAAACGATGCAAGAACCAGGGAAGCAGACAAGCCACGCTGCATTACGGAACTCCTAGGTGGTCTCTATCACGAGCAGTATACCTGTTTCGCATACTATTCCACAGCTTGCCCCTGGAGCGGACATGTTAAATAGTCCAACCTTTTGCTTATCGCATTATTTGTATCATTCTGCTTTGATCGCAACCCTCTTTAATAAACAATGCATAACTTTTATCTATTTTTGCATTACCTTTTTATATATGTTCCTTAAACGACATGTTGCACCCGTACACTTTGGTGCGGCAAAAATACGCCAGGGGCCTCAGTACCCCTCAACATGGTGTGATAAGTCCGAACAGTTTAACAAGTGCGGCACGCCGAACTTATCTCATTATATGCATCGGCTCCGAATCTTGTCTTGGGTCAATAGTTGGGTTTGCCCGGCTCCTATGTTTTGGTGCCTTACGTTCCGCTATATCGGCTAAGGTAGCACTAGGAGAACCACTGCAATTGTGCCCCAGTTGAGCTGGGTCGAGCACCTCAGTGGAGAAAGCTAAAACTGACTGTCATGATGAAGCAAGAGCTGGTCGCTGTTCGAGATGTTTTTTCGAGTCCTTAAAGACTTATGCCGCTTAGGGCGAGGAGTCGGCTCCGTCCGGCCAAGGCGTGGATAGCGCCCCAAACTCGGTCTTCCGAATACCAGGGGCTTCGCCGAAATTTAAAATTATAGAATTCTATGGCTAAGTGAGAGTGTTCACACATTATAGTCCGATTGCCTTGTTCGTTGGTCTGAGTGCCTCCCTCGAAGGACCCAAACATGGGAAAAAGAGCGCTCAGGTTTATCCCCGAACACCCTAGCACTAGCGGCACGGGGGCAGAAGCCGACGACTCGCCATCTCTCAGAATTGATAAACAGCCGCACAGAAGGTAATATTTTAAATTCAAACAGCATTGCTTAGCGCATATGAACAAGTTTTCAGTGCACATGACAAAACGAGCGAGTTTTACTCAAAAATTACATCCCTAGAACATACATCCGCCACAAGGCAGGCACCCTTCAGAACATCCTTATAATAATTCTCGGGCTTGCGATGCTCTTTCCCCGGCGGTGGCCCGTCCTTCACAAGCTTCTCAGCATCCAGCTTGCCCCAGTGCACCTTAGCACAGGCAAGGGCCCTACGGGCACCTTCAATGCAGACGGAGCGCTTGATGACTTCAAGCCTTGGACAGGCCTCCACCAGCCGCCGCACCAGCCCGAAATAGCTCCCAGGCAGAGCCTCTCCAGGCCACAGCCGAACTATGAGGCCCCTCATGGCCTGTTCGGCCGCCTTGTGGAGCTCGACCAGTTTCTTCAGCTGGTCGCTCAGGGGCACGGGGTGTCCGGCCTTAGCATACTGAGACCAGAACACCTTCTCTGTCGAGCTGCCCTCCTCGGCTCGATAGAATGCGGCGGCATCAGATATACTCCGAGGAAGATCTGCGAATGCTCCTGGAGAACTCCGGATTCGGGTAATTAACAAGTAACTCACGTTTATGTGTTTTCTTTGCATGCCTTACCCGCCGCTATATTCTTCACCTCATCCAACTCCTGGAGGGTCTTCTGGGATTCGGCCTTGGCAGACTTGGCATTTTCAACAGCTACCACGAACTCGGACGCTCGCGTCTTTGAGTCAAGCTCCAAACTCTCATGTTTTTCCATGAGAGCCTAGAGCTCTTGCCATACCTTGCCAACCTCGGCCTCATACTTCTCCCGCTCGGTGCGCTCTGTGGCCGCCCTCTTCTCGGCCTCGACCAGCGCTTGCTTAAGGGTCGCCACCTCAGACGTGGCCCCTACAATAGCTACGATTATCCTGTCATTTTTTGCAATTGCACCTTTTTATATATATTTAAGCAAGGTATTTCTTACCTTCATTGTCCTCGAGCTGCTTCTTGGCACGCCCGAGCTCTTGCTTGTACTGCTCGAGGTTCTGCTTTAGCGTGTCCACTTCCGCAGTCAGTGCGGCGGACGCAAGCAGAGAAGCCTGCGTACGCATATTGACTCCTTTTTGTTAGACTCCTGCGAATTTTATTTGATCCTCTATTAGGCTTTTCTTCCCGAATGCCAAACAGAGCATCAGGGGCTACTGTCTATGCGGTAATATTATTTACACAATCTTTAGTTACCTCAAAGCCTGTTAAAAGGCTAGTGCAAGCTTTAGTCGGTCCGCTCTTGGCGGACCGAACCTTCTGGACCACCGCACTCATAATGGTGCGGTGCTCCTCGTCGATGGAGGCGCCTTGGAGCGCCTCCAACAGATTGTCCGGTGCCTCCGGTTGGATGGAGGTGACCAGCACGGTGGGCTTGCTCCTCTTGGAAGGAGGTCCCCCACCGGACTCTGGAACCTTTGAAGGTTCCGGAGCGGTGTCCGGCCTTGGAGCCCTGGGGGGTTTCATCCCCTTTACTCCTGGAGTCCGGGAGGTCGCCTTGCGGCGCCTCCAGGACCACCTCCTCCCGGCTTGGAACCTGTTGGGACAACACTTCGGTGTCGTTCGAGGGCGGGGGGAGGAAGCCGTCGGAAGCGAGTTCACATCCGATGAGTCCAGTGAGCCGCTCGACGACGCGTCGAGCCGGTCTTTGGATGGGCTGCATAAACATATTCGACATAAGGGAAAGTTGTACAATAAATGAATACTGTGAATTACTCTGGTATCCGGATACTTACGATTTGGCCAGGGGCTTGGCCCTGGGCGCCCACTCCTCTCCGCCGTCGTCGGCGTCGGTGGAGTAGTCCGGAGGAAGGGTTTCCCCTTCTTGGACCCTTTGGCCTCCCCAGTTGGGGCGGCCTTCCTTTTCTTCCCTTCCTCCGCTGGAGGGGGAGGGGTCTCTTCTTCCTCCTCCTCGTCTTCATGGGAGGAGTGCGTCTTGGATTCGTTGGATGATGAATCCGACACCTCTGGGCATCGGGCACTCTTTCGAGTCCCTATGGTCTTCTTCTTGGCCTTCTTCTCCGACACCACATAGGATGCCGGAACCAGCAGCTTCACCAAGTGGGCATCGGCTGGGTCTTCGGGCAAAGGTGCCGGACAGTCGATCCGTCCGGACTTCGCCTGCCAGTCCTGTCAAAGGTAAGGGAGCTTAGATCCCGCACAAAGTTAAACTATGAAAAACTAGTGCCCTGTAAAAGGTACAAAAAACTTACCGCGCTAGCGTGACGCTGCGCGCTGAATCCGCGATCCTCGGTAGCGGATGCGGGAGCCTCGGCGCCTTTGAAAAGCATCTTCCAGGCATCTTCGTATGTCGTGTCGAAGAGCCTGCTCAGAGTTCGGTGCTGCGTCGGATTGAACTCCCATAGATTGAAGGCCCGTTGTTGACACGGGAGGCTCAGGCGGGTGAGCATAACCTGGACTACATTGACAAGCCTGAGCTGCTTGTCCACCAGGGATTGGATGCATGTTTGCAGTCCGTTCACCTCTTTTTTTGCTGCCCCACGACAGGCCCGTCTCTTTCCAGGACGTGAGCCGCGTTGGGGGTCCGGACCGGAACTCGGGGGTTGCGACCCACTTAGGGTCGCGCGGCTCGGTGATGTAAAACCACCCTGATTACCACCCCTTCAGAGTCTCCACAAAGGAGCCCTCGAGCCCTAAGACGTTGGGCATCTTGCCCACCATGGCGCCTCCGCACTCTGCCTGGTTGCCACGCACCACCTTCGGCTTGACATTGAAAGTCTTGAGCCATAGGCCGAAATGGGGGCGGATGCGGAGGAAAGCCTCGCACACGACGATAAACGCCGAGATGTTGAGGACAAAATTTGGGGCCAGATCGTGGAAATCCAGGCCATAGTAGAACATGAGCCCCCGGACAAATGGGTGGAGAGGGAAACCCAGTCCACGGAGGAAATGGGGGAGGAACACCACCCTCTCATGGGGCCTAGGGGTGGGGATGAGCTGCCCCTCTTCGGGAAGCCGGTGCGCAATGTCGTTAGACAAGTATCCGACCTTCCTTAGTTTTTTTATGTGCCCCTCCATAATGGAGGAGGCCATCCACTTGCCTCCCGCTCCGGACATAGCTGGAGAAGGTTGAGATGGGGAGTGCGGACTTGGGCACTGGAGCTCGAGTGCGCGAGAATGGATAAGCAAGGGAGGAAGAAGGCGTAGGTGAAAAGGTGGATCCTTATCCCCTTATATGGGTGAACACAACTACATGTCCCCACCAGCCTGGTAAAACTCGCTTATCTCCAAGCACCGTAATCAATGGCGCGATTGGGTTACCCACGCCCGTATTGATGAGAATCCTGGAATAAGGGGACATGGTCTCTGCTTTAACAAGACGTGCCAAGGAAACTACCTCGCATGACGCGCTGAGGTGGGATAATGAAACAACTCGGATAAAGGCTTGGCCGTGGTGTGTCGCACTACGGAATACGTGAGCAGATTAGATTTGTGTAAATATTATTCTCTCTATGGCAATATGTGGAAACTTGTTTTGCAGAGTCAGACACTATCTTGGTGTTCAAAATCTTCTATGAAGTACTTGGAGGAGGAACCCGCCTTGCAATGCCGAAGACAATCTGCATGCCGGACTTGTTGTCATTGAAGCCTGGTTCAGGGGCTACTGAGGGAGTCCTGGATTAGGGGGTGTTCGGATAGCCGGACTATACTTTCAGCCGGACTCCTGGACTATGAAGATACAAGATTGAAGACTTCGTCCCGTGTCCGGAAGGGACTTTCCTTGGCGTGGAAGGCAAGCTTGGCGATATGGATATGTAGATCTCCTACCATTGCAACCGACTCTATGTAACCCTAACCCTATCCGGTGTCTATATAAATCGGAGGGTTTTAGTCCATAGGACAACATACACAACAACAATCATACCATAGGCTAGCTTCTAGGGTTTAGCCTCTCCGATCTCGTGGTAGATCTACTCTTGTACTACCCATATCATCAATATTAATCAAGAAGGACGTAGGGTTTTACCTCCATCGAGAGGGCCCGAACCTGGGTAAAACTTCGTGTCCCTTGCCTCCTGTTACCATCCGTCCTAGACGCACAGTTCGGGACCCCCTATCCCGAGATCCGCCGGTTTTGACACCGACACCAGCCATACACTTCCGCCACTCCAACTTAACCCAATTTTGTTTGTGTTGTGAGTTGTGTCTCCTAAGGTGTTTTGGCTACTTAGGGACGGTGACCTTCAACTCCGACTCACATAACCCCATAACCTCCACTTCCGCATTGCCTACTCGCATAACCCATCATTGCATTTCCGAAATCCCATTGAGCTTCCGCAACACCACTACCGCATTTCGCTACCACCATTTGACATTTGTCATTTGAGATTTTGAGTTCATGGTTTTTTCTGTTTCCTAAGGTGTTTCGGCTACTTAGGGACGAGTGTCCATCATCTTGGTATCTCCATCAAGATCACCACCACTCATCATCGCCATGAGGTCGTCATCGACATTGACCACTCCACCATCATCCGTCCATGGCTTACAAACAAGAAACCCTCGACGGTAACCTCCATATCGATATCATCTTGGCATCATGGTATCCCTCCATTGTATATTCCCCTGCCATTTCATTGTTAACCCCTAGCCCATTTTGTGTCACTTGTCTATCGAGACTAGCCATTTAGGTATTGCCGGCAACATTACTTGTGCACATTAGTGATCATCGAGCTACACCTTCCATTGCATACATACTATACCATATCGGTATCATCTTGGTATCATATCATCTCGTGTGCCTCAAGTTTGTTCCCACATATACACAATTGCTATCTTGGTTTGTGCATTCCGCATTGTGGCCATACAAAAAAAAGAATAAAGCTTTTAAGAAAAAGAGAAAGAGAGCAAATAAGCTTGTAAGCAATAGCCATAGCATCCTACCACATTGCATAAGATTGTCATATACGATCATCTTGGATCATCTTGAGAAACAACGGGAACCATACATACATAGCATACTTGGGATTAGAAAGTTCATACATTTTGCATCTTATAGGTTGTGCACAAGTGTGTATCCGCCTATTGAGCAATCGTGCTAGCGACTCTCTTGAGTTGTGCAACACGAGCGTTTTCCGTGGATTCCACATTTTGTGCTCATTCCTTGGTTGCACGACCCCATTTATCTATCCGTGTGTGTGTTTCCGTGTACCACATATTGCTATTGGTCTACTTGTTTCACTTGCAAATTTGTGAATCTCTTTCAACTTTATTGACTCTTGCTAACATTTTGCATTAAATTTTTTGTGCCACTATCCTCACCGAGCTCCACCATAAGCCTTATTTGTGTAGGTGTGAGAAATCGACAAGATCGGTACCAATTGTGTTATTTCCTTGTTACACTATTGAGTGATCATTGATCCAACTCCAACATCGGTTAAGGTACGTTTTGTACAGTTCTTCTCTTTCTCGCACTCATATTTGCTCGAGTCTTGTGATGGATAGGCAAGGCATTTCATCTTCGGTCTACAACAACAACGACGAGTTTGATGCCATGAACAACTCCACCGACGCCAAGATGCAAGCTCAAATGGAGGAGATCAAAGCCCTCGTCAAGTCCTACAAGCGATCTTCCTCATCTTCGAGAAGATGCTCAAGAGCACATGTCTCCGTGCTACCATCTCAGCCAAAATCACATCGGCATCGACACCATCACCAAAAAGGATGTGAAGGTCAAGAGCTGAACACCAACAATCGCTCAACGACTTCACCATCTCCCTTGGCATCTTCGCCAAGCGACTTCAAGGCATCTTCGCCTATGGACATACTACATCTTCGCCCACAAGCTCAAATGCGCGATTTCCATGCGATTCCTTTCTATGGGACTCAAGAACCCGAGGAGTATCTCGAGTGGGAGCGATTGATGGACGACCACCTCAAGCTACATCAAGTTCCTCCCGAAGATCAAGTGAAGTGCGCCACAAGGAACTTCCAGGACTACACGTCCACATGGTGGCTTCACACAGCTTCAGAGACCTACAACATGAGTTGGCCCAAGACGAAGAGAGCTTTGCGACGCGAGTTCATGCCTCCAACCTACACGGAACAACTTCTACGCCAATTGGAGAACACCACCCAAGGATCCAAGTCCATCGACGAGTACTTCAAGGAGATGAAGAAAGCCTTGCGACGAGCTGGCGTGGACAACCCCATTTTGATGAAGTTCCACTTCATGATGGGATTGCACAATGACATCTCCAAGACGATATTCCTCGAGAACTACAAGTCCCTCGACGACAACTACATTGGTGCTCTCAAGGCGGAATAGAACCCATGAAGGTCAAGGCTTCTCGACCCCAAGCACACTTCTCTAAGACCAAGCTCCTAGATGACGAGCATGAGGCTAGTACCAGCATGATGTCCAAGCCCGATGAGCTCCAAGACGATGCTCCCAAGTTCGACTTCACTGCCATCCCTCTTTGTGGCATTGATGATGTTGAGTCTACTTCGACTCTTTTTCAAGATGGTGCGGCGACGACTATGACTACGGAGACCATCAAGGACCAAGCTTTGGAGGCGAGCGACATGGTGACGAGCAAGGATGATGACTTGAGTGACTTTAGCCACCATATTGAGAGTGAGAGTGACTTCACCACTAGCCCGATATATGATGTGTTGCCACAATTCCCATGTGAGGAGAGCCACAACCCCCACCACTTGAGTGAGATGAGTGACTCCACCATATGTGACATTGAGTGCACCTACCTTGAGGGAGTGAGTGAATCACCACATAGAGAGAGTGAGGCCACTATGATTCCTAACGACTTAACCTCTACCTCTATTGTGCCTTCTCATTTGGTGCTAGGTCCCATATATGATGACGTGCCGATTCTCGACGACTTCGTCCTACCTTTGGACAAGACGATGGCCATGGTGGAATATGATGCACCCCCACATGGTTCCATCAAGATGATGATCTTGACCACCATTTGGTCTTACCCACCTCACCTACACCACTAGAGTGGAATGAACAAGGTAACATAGGTGAAGGTGATGCTCTAGTCCCACTAGTGGACATTCTTGACATTGATTGCTTGCATGATGTTGATCAACCTATTTCCATGCTTCATGCTAGTGTGACTTCGCCATGCGATGATGTACCCATTTATGATGAGTATGATGATTCTCATGTGGATTCTATTAGTTGTGATGCCGTGTTACATAGGATTTATTGTGACAATTCTTTAGGTCACATCATGTTTGAAAACCCGCTTGACTTGTCATATGCTATGCATGAGATCAATCATATGTCATATTTGCAATCTCATCGTAGTGACTATGCATATGCCATTAAAATAAACCCAATTTGCATATATGGCATAGATGACAAGCCCATGGTTATCGACATTTGTTTTTCTTGTGATGATATTGATATGCTCCCTATGCATCATTTATCTCATATGCCATGCCATGACTACTTAGCTTCGGATGTGCATTGTTTTGAATGTTCTCCATTTTCTCCATATGATGTTTCAAATATTGCATATGAGGATACCCCCATAGTTTCCTCATACATTTTAGGAGATTTTGATCACTCCCATCCATTGCATGATCCTTATACTTGTATGCTCAATTTGCATCTCCATTGTGTTATACACAATAACTATTCTTTCATGATGGATGACATGTTCTTATACCATGCATCAAATTTCTTTGAGCGATGCTTATCTTGTGCTAACTCTCACGTGCACATACACATCATGATGGATGATGTGTACATTTACCACACACACAATCTCTTTCGTTTGTGTATCTTTTGTGTAGGTACCAATGAATTCTTGTCAACCTCGCAATCCCATGAGTTGACAAAACGGGATCTAGAGAGCAATGATGACTTGGGATCCCATGGATTGTCATTCCCGACGCTCTCATTGTGCAAAGACTTCGTGCATTTCTTCTACATGGCCCTCAGTTGGCTATGGGTTATTATCCATTATATATCATTTTCCCATCTTGCCATGTTCACTTTGCATGATATGCTCATTCCTATACCTTTGCCATGCATTTGTGACCCATGCTTTGCATTACACATGATGATTGATTCTCATACTTGTATGTGTATTTGCAAGCTTGGTGGAGATATTGCTAGTTATTGCCATGTTTGCTTTGTGTCCCATTCCTATGATCATACTTGTATGTGTATTTGCAAGCTTGGTGGAGATATTGCTAGTTATTGCCATGTTTGCTTTGTGTCCCATTCCTATGATGATAGTATGATCTTGCTTTGTGTTCGCGCTTGCGATATGTCATCTACATTGTCTATGCCTATTATTTTCTCACATGACATGATTGCCATGATTTACTCGAGTGTGTTGCATCTTCGCTCCACTAGTTTGCACGACTTGATTACTATGATTGCTTGCCTTGTTGCATCACCGATGATTCATACTTGGTCATTTCATGCGGTTGATGACAACCATCTACATGCTTTGCACGACATGATTGTCACTGCTTCTTGTCATATATCTCCATGTGTTGTCTCTCTCATGTTAGAAAATTTTCCATGTATTGAGTGCAACAATGATTCTAATCTTGCTCATGAGATTGCGCCCATAGCATTCTTGCCTATATTTGGAGATTTTGACATATTTTTTGTGAAGCATGCTTGTCTTCCTTTTTTGTACCATATACACTGTGCCATGAATATTTCCATTGTTGCATCATATTGTTCATGCACCTGTGCTTCTAATGGTTATGTGCAAGAGAAGAGAACCATCATGATGGATGATGTGTTTATCTACCATGTGCATACGTTCTTTGTTTTGTTGTGTGTATGTGCAGGATACTTGGACTTTGTGTCAACTTCCACGTCATGTGAGTTGAAAATCCGAGCTCTTGAGAGCGAACCACCTTCTACCACAACGATTCTACATCGCACTTGCTTGTATTTCGGCATTGTGAAGGACGCACAAGGACATGCTTTCAAGGTGATATCCTTCTCTTTTGAGAACCCCCAAACCATGAGCATGGATATTATGGATCATACTACTTGTGTTGCTTTCCCCATGAGACTTATTATTCATCTTGGGCCACTTGATTGCACCCTTGTTACAGATCTTGCTTTGACTTGTCATTTTCACCATTCCATGCATCATGATATATATGCCTTGTGTGTTGCATGCAATTCTTGGATTACTTCCTCCTCCCATATGTTTGGTTGCGACAATGTCATCACTTCACATATGCCATGTCCCATTGATTGCTACATGCTTGCCTTGATTGCCTCACACATGATGAACAATTGCTCTTTCTATTGTGTTGAGTGCCACACGATATTCCCCACACCCCATGCACATTATGCCTGGATTGTCTTGGACTTGACCCATCTGTTTAGACACTTCATTTTATTTGGTGTTGTGAATGATTCCTATGCCTACCATAGACCTTTCATTGAGCACTTTGCCCATGCTTGCTATAAACTTGAGGTAGATGCTTATTCCTTTGTCACACATATTTGCATCACTACCTCACATTTACATGCTTGTCCCCGTGATATCTTTGCTTGTGCTCAATTTATGTGCTTACATGCCATATGCTTTGCATGATGATGACACTTTTTTGGTGAATCACCTCTTGAATGCTTGCTTTTGCACTAACGCTCACATTTATTTTTCCAAGTGTTTGTTGTCCTTGCTCATTTTGAGGGAATCACTAGACAGTGCAACATTGGAGAGTGCCCACTTCATGCTTGAAGATGATGACTACTTGGTGAACGTCCACTTCTACATGGCAAAGCCATCTCTTTCCCATGGTGATTTGGTCTTCGATCCGAGGTCGGATCTTTCCCAAGGGAGGGGAAATGATGCGGAGCATCCTATGGACATCAACATATCAAGATTCTGTTCGGCGAGTGACATGTGCGACATCTACTTCACATACACAAAGGGGAATCATCTCCTTTACACGTGCTCATTTGACCCCTTTGAGGATGGTATACTACTTGACACTTCTCCCGTGTGCATGCATAGGTATTGTCAGAACGCTACGGATGACGTGGAGGAGTGCAAGCGCCAAGGAACACCTACACCATCCGCGAGGGAAGTGTGGAAGCAAAGATGGAAGAAGAAGGAGCTGCGGAGTCTACAGTGACCGAATGACCGGAAGCCACCGGACGTCCGACACTCTACATCGCCCGGATGACCGCTGTCCACCGGACGTCCGTCGCGACCACACCAGGACCAGCCAGGAGATCTATAGTGGTCGGACGACCGATAATATTAACAGAAGTCCGACGACACCAGAAGTCCGGTGCCTCTTCAAGAGAACAGTTTCAACGGACATCCGACGACCCACGGACGATCGGTCCTTCTCGAGCCTCCGGACGTCCGATACCTGCCTGTGTGCAGCCAGGCTTTGGCCTTGTATCTCTCTCCCACTTACCCCTTCGTGGCTTAGACTACAAATAGTCCACCTCCACCTCCTTTCTAGGGTTAGCATAGGTTTAGCTCATTTGAGATAGAGCTTTTCTCATCCATACAGATCTACTCCACGAGAGAGACCGCGGCCTCTACGGAGAAGATCCATCTAGGATTCAAGACCCCTCACGGGAAGATCCCTCGTGGATTCAAGACCTCCTTACGGAGAAGAACTGGTTACCCTATGTATCATCCTTTGTTGGATTCGGATCGTGTATCTCTTTGTGTTTCGAGGATCTAGCACATGTGTGATCGTTCTTGTTGGTTTGAGTGATTCTCTTGTGTTTCCCCTCGTGTTCTTCGTGTTCTTCGCGAGATCCTCTCCTGTCGTGAAAGATCAGCCATCTAGGGTCCACCCTACATCACACTTGGGAGTGTGATGTCGTTCCAATGTCCATTTGCCACCTTCTTCTTGGGCGACCATGGCAATTTGATCAAGGTGTCATCCACAACAGACGAACGAATCACTATAGCTTCAAGTTGAAAGAAAATGAGTACGTAATTCTACCTATGTCTCCAAGCCAAGTGATCGCTGACAAGCAAACCACCCATCATGGAGAGAACAGTAGCGAGCGACCCACCAAAAAGAGAGTGAGCGCTAGAAGCCCAAATTGAGTGCCTCCATGATGAGCGACAAGAAAAATCTAGTCATATTTGCCACCAAATGCGATATGAGAGAAGTGTGCGAGAACCCATCAAGTGTCATGCACTATGTCCTTTTGTGCACGGATGAGACACCAAAAGCTACCACCTCTCACAATCTTCCTCTAGTGTTATCTTCTCTATTGCCGGAATTCCAAGACGTTTTCCCCGATGAGCTACCTCCGGGTATACCTCCACACTACGAGGCATCGAGCACCGAATCGACCTCATTCCCAGAGCACCCCTTCGTAACAAGGCTCCCTACCGCGTCAACCCCGAGGAAACTAAGGAGATCCAATGGCAAGTACAACAACTCATCGACGACGGCCATGTACGAGAAAGTTTGAGCCCTTGTGCCGTCCCGGTAATCCTTGTTCCCAAGAAAGATGGTACATATCGCTTGTGTTCCAATTGTCATCCCATCAATGCTATTACCATGCGTTATCGTTGCCCTATTCCACGCCTAGATGATATGCTAGATGAACTTAGCTGAGCCACCATTTTCTCTAAGATTGACCTTAAAAGTGGCTACTATCAAATACGTCTCCGTCGTATCTATAATTCTTGATTGTTCCATGCCAATATTATTGAACTTTCATATACTTTTGGCAACTTTTTATACTATTTTTGGGACTAACATATTGATCTAGTGCCCAATGCCAGTTCCTGTTTGTTGCATGTTTTTTGTTCGCAGAATATCCATATCAAATGGAGTCCAAATGGGATAAAAACTGACGGAGATTTTTTTGGAATATATATGATTTTTGGGAAGAAAAATCCATGTGAGACGGTGCCCGAGGTGGCCACGAGGCAGGGGGCGCGCCCCTGACCATCGTGGGCCACTCGTAAGGCGATTGGTGCCCTTCTTTCGCCGCAAGAAAGCTAATATCCGAATAGAGACCGTGTTAAAATTTTAGCCCAACTGGAGTTACGGATCTCCGGGAATATAAGAAACGGTGAAAGGGAAGAATCTGAGAACGCAGAAACAGAGAGAGACAGAGAGACAGATCCAATCTCGGAGGGGCTCTCGCCCCTCCCGTGCCATGGAGGCCATGTACTAGAGGGGAAACCCTTCTCCCATCTAGGGAGGAGGTCAAGGAAGAAGAAGGAGGGGGGCTCTCTCTCCCCCTCGCTTCCGGTGGCACCGGAGTGCCACCGGGGGCCATCATCATCACCGCGATCTACACCAACACCTCCGCCATCTTCACCAACATCTCCATCACCTTCCCCCCTCCATCTACAGTGGTCCACTCTCCCGCAACCCGCTGTACCCTCTACTTGAACATGGTGCTTTATGCTTCATATTATTATCCAATGATGTGTTGCCATCCTATGATGTCTGAGTAGATTTTCATTGTCCTATCGGTGGTTGATGAATTGCTATGACTGATTTAATTTGCTTGTGGTTATGTTGCTGTCCTTTGGTGCCCATCATATGATTGCGCACGTGGATCACACCCTAGGGTTAGTTGTATGTTGATAGGACTATGTATTGGAGGGCAAGAGTGATAGAAGCTTCAACCTAGCATAGAAATTGATGCATACGGGATTGAAGGGGGACCAATATATCCTAATGCTATGGTTGGGTTTTACCTTATTGAACATTAGTAGTTGTGGATGCTTGCTAATAGTTCCAATCATAAGTGCATAGAATTCTAAGTCAGGGATGACATGCTAGCAGTGGCTTCTCCCACATAATACTTGCTATCGGTCTAGTAAAGTAGTCAATTGCTTAGGGGAAATTTCGCAACTCCTACCACCACTTTTCCACACTCGCTATATTTACTTTATTGTTTCTTAACCTAAACAGCCCCTACCTTTTATTTACGTACTCTTTATTATCTTGCAAACCTATCCAACAACACCTACAAAGTACTTCTAGTTTCATACTTGTTCTAGGTAAAGTGAACGTCAAGCGTGCGTAGAGTTGTATCAGTGGTCGATAGAACTTGAGGGAATATTTGTTCTACCTTTAGCTCCTCGTTGGGTTAGACACTCTTACTTATCGAAAACTGTTGCGATCTCCTATACTTGTGGGTTATCAAGACCTTTTTCTGGCGCCGTTGCCGGGGAGCAATAGCATGGGGTGAATATTCTCGTGTGTGTTTGTTTGCTTTATCACTAAGTAATTTTTATTTGCTGTTCTTAGTTGTGCTCTATCTTTAGTTATGGATATGGAACACGAAATACTAGAAAATTTGGTGTACTTGCTACTCATGGAGATGGGGAACCTCCTAAAACCATCGATGCTGGTTATGTGAAAAACATTATGTACTACTTTAATAATCCCGAGAAAACCCCATTCAATTATGTAATGGGAGTAACGTTGGATCAACGTGAATACTTTAGGGATTACCGCTTGACGCAAAAAGGGAAACTATTGTGGGATCAAATTCATATATTGAATTGGTATGCTAGGCAACTATGCTTGAGATATGATTATACTTGTTGCCCTAAGGTGAAGGCTCCACACCTTCCCTTTTCATGTGAATTTAATGATAATGAAACCTTGGCTTCTTATGCTAGAGGTATATATGATTACTATGATGTGGAACAAATAGAAGAATTTGTTGCTTTTAAGGGTGCTTATGAAATTGAATCTTTGTTTGAAAAGAATGAAGCTTATGATGATGATGTTTATAGGCCTAAAAATTTAGCTATCTTAAAATATTGCTATGATAATTATGGATATAATTCCTATATTAATGCCCTTATTGAGAAAGTCTCCGATGTCCAAGAAGAGACTAATATTTTGCAGGAATCTATGGAAGAAGAAGTTGATGAAACTGTGAGCTCATTGGATGAAAAAGATGAGGATGAGAGCGAAGACCAAGAGGAGGAAGAGAGGATTAGCTACCCGTGCCCACCTTCTAATGAGAGTAACTCTTCAACTCATACATTGTTTAATTTCCCTTCGTGCTTACCGAAGGATGATTGCTATGATGACTACTATGATCCCATTGATTCTTTTGAAATACCCCTTTTTGATGATGCTTGCTATGCTTGTGGCCAAGATGCCAATATGAATTATGCTTATGGATATGAACTTGCTATAGTTCCTTATGTTAAAAATGAAATTGTTGCTATTGCACCCACGCATGATAGTCCTATTATCTTTTTGAATTCTCCCAACTACACTATATCAGAGAAGTTTGCACCTATTAAGGATTATATTGATGGGTTGCCTTTTACTACTACACATGATGATTTTGATGAATATAATATGCATGTGCTTGCTTCTCCTACTTGCAATTATTATGAGAGAGGAACTATATGTCACCTCTCTATGTTTCCAATATTATGGAATTGCAAGAAATTGTTTATACTATGCATTGGCCTTTACTATGTGTGCATGAATTGTTATTTTATGACATGCCGATGCATAGGAAGAGAGTTAGACTTCGTCATTACATGATATATTTTACCTTGTGCTCACCACTAAATAACAAATCATTGTTAACTAAAATTGGCTTTGATATACCTTGGGATCCGGGTGGATCCATTACTTGAACACTATATGCCTAGCTTAATGGCTTTAAAGAAAGCGCTGCCAGAGAGACAACCCGGAAGTTTTAGAGAGTCATTTATTTCTGTTGTGTGCTTTTATAAATTTTAGAAATAAAAATAATGTGCTAAGGTTTGCCTTTAGGATGTTTACATTTGCTTCATGGTTTGTACGGTGCAGGAAAGAAACTTTGGCTGTAGTGCGCAATTTTACATTTTTAGCTGGAACATCAAATGGTTCTGATTATTTTTGCAATGTCTTTCTATACAAATTTTTTATGTTTCCTAATTTTGGTAGAGTTTTTCAAGTATCAGAAGTATGGTGAATGTTCAGATTATTACAGACTGTTCTGTTTTAGACAGATGCTGTTTTTGATGCATAGTTTGCTTGTTTTGATGAAACTATCACTTTATATTAGTGGATTAAGCCATGAAAAATTTATATTATAGTAGACACAATGCAAAAAAATATTAATTGGTTTGCAACAGTACTTAGAGTAGTGATTTTCTTTATTATACTAACGGATCTTACCGAGTTTTCTGTTGAAGTTTTGTGTAGATGAAGTGTTCAATGATCGAGAAGGTCCCGATGTGAGAAGAAGGAAGAGAGGCAAGAGCTCAATCTTGGGGATGCCCGAGGCACCCCAAGTAAATATTCAAGGAGACTCAATCTTCTAAGCTTGGGGATGCCCCGGAAGGCATCCCCTCTTTCTTCAACAAGTATCGGTATGTTTTCGGATTCGTTTCATTCATGCGATATGTGCAATCTTGGAGCGTCTTTTGCATTGAGTTTTCATTTTTATTTTATGCACCATGCTGGTATGATATGGTCCTTGGTTGATTTATAGAATGCTCTTTTCACTTCACTTATATATTTTGAGTATGGCTTTATAGAATGCTTCATGTGCTTCGCTTATATCATTGGAAGTTTGGATTGCCTGTTTCTCTTTACATAGAAAACCGCCATTTGTAGAATGATGTTTTGCTTCACTTATATTTTTTAGAGCATGGGCATGTCCTTTGTAGAAAGAATTAAACTCTCTTGCTTCACTTATATCTATTTAGAGGGATGATAGGAATTGGTCATTCACATGGTTAGTCATAAAATCCTACATAAAACTTGTAGATCACTGAATATGATATGTTTGATTCCTTGCAATAGTTTTGCGATATAAAGATGGTAATATTAGAGTCATGCTAGTGGGTAGTTGTGGATTGTAGAAATAGTTGTGTTGAGGTTTGCGATTCTCATAGCATGCACGTATGGTGAACCGTTATGTAACGAAGTTGGAGCATGAGGTATTTATTGATTGTCTTCCTTATGAGTGGCGGTCGGGGACGAGCGATGGTTTTTTCCTACCAATCTATCCCCCTAGGAGCATGCGCATAGTACTTTGTTTTGCTGACTAATATTTTTTTGCAATAAGTATGTGAGTTCTTTATGACTAATGTTGAGTCCATGGATTATACGCACTCTCACCCTTCCATCATTGCTAGCCTCTCTAGTACCGCGCAACTTTCGCCGGTACCATAAACCCACCATATACCTTCCTCAAAACAACCACCATACCTACCTATCATGGCATTTTCATAGCCATCCGAGATATATTTCCATGCAACTTTCATCATCATCATATACATGACTTGAGCATTCATTGTCATATTGCTTTGCATGATCGTAAGATAGCTAGCATGATGTTTTCATGGCTTGTCTGTTTTTTATGTCATCGCTATGCTAGATCACTGCACATCCCGGTACACCGCCGGAGGCATTCATATAGAGTCATATCCTTGTTCTAGATATCGAGTTGTAATATTGAGTTGTAAAAAAATAGAAGTGTGATGATCATCATTATTAGAACATTGTCCCATGTGAGGTTATCAAAATAGAAGTGGCCAAAGAAGACCCACAAAAAAAGAGAGAGGCCAAAGAAGCCTACAAGAAAAAGAAAAAAAAAGAAAAAAATGAGAGAAAAAGAGAGAAGGGGAAATGTTACTATCCTTTTACCACACTTGTGCTTCAGAGTAGCACCATGTTCTTCATATAGAGAGTCTCTTGAGTTATCACTTTCATATACTAGTGGGAATTTTCATTATAGAACTTGGCTTGTATATTCCAACGATGGGCTTCCTCAAATGCCCTAGGTCTTCATGTGCAAGCAAGTTGGATGCACACCCACTTAGTTTCAGTTAGAGCTTTCATATACTTATAGCTCTAGTGCATCCGTTGCATGGCAATCCCTACTCACTCACATTGATATCTATTGATGGGCATCTCCATAGCCCGTTGATACGCCTAGTTGATGTGAGACTATCTTCTCCTTTTTGTCTTCTCCACAACCACCATTCTATTCCACCTATAGTGCTATGTCCATGGCTCACGCTCATGTATTGCGTGAAAGTTAAAAAGGTTTGAGAATGACAAAAGTATGAAACAATTGCTTGGCTTGTCATCGGTGTTGTGCATGATGTGAGTATTTTGTGTGGTGAAGATGGAGCATAGCCAGACTATATGATTTTGTAGGGATAACTTTCTTTGGCCTTGTTATTTTGAAAAGACATGATTGCTTTATTAGTGGGCTTGAAGTATTATTGTTTTTATGTCAAATGATAGACTGTTTCTTTGAATCACTCGTATCTTAATATTCATGCCATGATTAGATTACACGATCAAGATTATGCTAGGTAGCATTCCACATCAAAAATTATCTTTTTTTATCATTTACCTACTCGAGGACGAGCAGGAATTAAGCTTGGGGATGCTGATACGTCTCCGTCGTATCTATTATTTTTGATTGTTCCATGCCAATATTATTGAACTTTCATATACTTTTGGCAACTTTTTATACTATTTTTGGGACTAACATATTGATCCAGTGCCCAGTGCCAGTTCCTGTTTGTTGCATGTTTTTTGTTTTGCAGAATATCCATATCAAACGGAGTCCAAATGGGATAAAAACTGACGGAGATTGTTTTGAAATGTACATGATTTTTGGGAAGAAAAATCCACGCGAGACGGTGCCCGAGGTGGCCACGAGGCAGGGGGCGTGCCTGCCCCCTTGGCGCGCCCCTAACCCTCGTGGGCCACTCGTAAGGCGGTTGGTGCCCTTCTTTCGCTGCAAGAAAGCTAATATCCGGATAGAGACGGTGTTAAAATTTTAGCCCAGCCGGAGTTACGGATCTCCGGGAATATAAGAAAAGGTGAAAGGGAAGAATCTGAGAACGCAGAAACAGAGAGAGACAAAGAGAGATATCCAATCTTGGAGGGGCTCTCTCCCCTCCCATGCCATGGAGGCCATGGACCATAGGGGAAACCCTTCTCCCATCTAGGGAGGAGGTCAAGGAAGAAGAATAAGGAGGGGGATCTCTCCCCCTCGCTTCCGGTGGCACCGGAGTGCCACCGGGGGCCATCATCATCACCGCGATCTACACCAACACCTCCGCCATCTTCACCAACATCTCCATCACCTTCCCCCTCTATCTATAGCGGTCCACTCTCCCGCAACCCGCTGTACCCTCTACTTGATCATGGTGCTTTCTGCTTCATATTATTATCCAATGATGTGTTGCCATCCTATGATGTCTGAGTAGATTTTCGTTGTCCTATCGATGGTTGATGAATTTCTATGATTGATTTAATTCGATTGTGGTTATGTCGGTGTCCTTTGGTGCCCATCATATGATTGCGCGCATGGATCACACCCTATGGTTAGTTGTATGTTGATAGGACTGTGTATTGGAGGGCAAGAGTGACAGAAGCTTCAACCTAGCATAGAAATTGATGCATACGGGATTGAAGGGGGACCAATATATCTTAATGCTATGGTTGCGTTTTACCTTAATGAACATTAGTAGTTGCGGATGCTTGCTAATAGTTCCAATCATAAGTGCATAGAATTCCAAGTCAGGGATGACATGCTAGCAGTGGCCTCTCCCACATAATACTTGCTATCGGTCTAGTAAAGTAGTCAATTGCTTAGGGGCAATTTCGCAACTCCTACCACCACTTTTTCACACTCGCTATATTTACTTTATTGTTTCTTAACATAAACAGCCCCTACCTTTTATTTACATACTCTTTATTATCTTGCAAACCTATCCAACAACACCTACAAAGTACTTCTAGTTTCATACTTGTTCTAGGTAAAGCGAACGTCAAGCGTGCGTAGAGTTGTATCGGTGGTCGATAGAACTTGAGGGAATATTTGTTCTACCTTTAGCTCCTCGTTGGGTTCGACACTCTTACTTATTGAAAACTGTTGCGACCCCGTATACTTGTGGGTTATCACTATCAAATACGCATCCAAGAAGGTGATGAATGGAAAACCGCATTTAAGACCAAATTTGGCTTATATGAATGTCTTGTTATGCCAATGGGTTTATCCGAATCACTCGTACTTTCATGCGAGTCATGCATTTTGTTCTTCGACCCTATATTGGTGTATTTTTGTGGTCTATTTTGACGATATTCTTGTGTTTAGCAAATCTCTCAAAGACCATGTCACCCATCTTAGAACTGTGTTGCAAACCCTTAGGAAAGAGCGCCTTTATGCTAATATGGACAAATGCCTTTTCGATGTTGATAAGCTTGTTTTCTTGGGTTTCGTTGTGTCTTCTAAGGGTGTTCATGTAGATGAATCTAAGATTAATGGTATTAAAACTTGGCCCCAACCAACGAACTTGCAACAAGTGACTAACAAACTTGCAACAAGTGAGTAATTTTCTTGGTTTAGCCAGTTTCTATCATAGATTTTTGAAGGATTTTAGCACCATTGCTTCACCTTTGCATGCTTTCAGTAAGAAAAATGAGCCTTTTGTTTGGGGACCATCCCAAGATACCGCATTCAATGAGCTTAAGAATTTGCTTACTCATGCTCCCGTGCTTGCATTACCCAACTTTGACAAACCATTTGAAATTCATTGCGATGCTAGTGGTAATGGCATAGGAGGTGTGTTAACGCAAGAGAATCGCCCCATAGCTTACTTTAGTGAGAAACTTTCCGGAGCGCAACTCAATTACCCCATCTATGACAAAGAGCTATATGCTTTAGTGTGAGTTCTGCATGAATGGGAACATTATCTTCGCCCTCATGAATTTGTCATCCATACTGACCATGAAACACTTAAATACCTTAAGGGTCAAACTAAGTTGAACAAGCATCATGCTAAATGGAGTGAGTTCATTGAGTCCTTTCCTTATGTCATCAAGTACATTAAAGGTAAGGAAAATGTTGTGGTGGACGCTCTTTCCCACATATGCATTCTTGTCACCAAACTTGAATTGAATGTCATAGGCTTTGAGCACATAAAAGACTTGTATGTGCATGATCCTACTTTTGCAATTCCTTATGCCAAGTGTTTGACGCATACATCTTGGGAACGCTATTACATCAAAGATGCTTATCTTATGAGAGCTAACAAACTATGTATTCCCGAGTCTTCGCTTCGTTTGTTACTTTTGCAAGAATCTCATGGAGGAGGACTAATGGGACACTTTGGACGCGACAAGACATTCGCTACGCTCTCCAAGAACTATTTTTGGCCCAAGATGTTCCGTGACGTCTCACGCTTCACCAACCGATGTTCGACATGTCGCAAAGCTAAGTCCAAAGCTCAATCTCATGGTATTTAGATGCCTCTTCCAATTCCATACTACCCATGGGAAGATATTAGCATGGATTTTGTGCTTGGTTTGCCTAGAACTAGGAATGAAAAGTGATGCGGAGCATCCTACAGACATCACCATGTACACCTTCATAGCACATCAAGCTCCAAGTGGACCTACCGAACTTAAGGTGAACCCGCTCCTCTTCAATATTTACATGAATATCCATAGGACTTGGTTGCTACCTCACCATGGATCAGTGTGCATCATTAGGTACGAAAGTGACCGCCACCAAGCAGCTAGGAAGCTTCCCGAAGGCCAAGGAGAAGGACCCCAAGCCCACATGGAGGAAGAAGGAACCCAACAGGAGCTGGACATGAAGTCCCAGGTGACCCCGTGCACACGGGCCCCCAAGACTCCGTGTCCACGGGCTACACAGGGAGCTGGCGCTGGAGCACCCCGTGCGCACATGCTTGTACCATGCCCATGGAACCCCCATGCGCACGGGCCCATCAGGATGGACGACTGTGAGCTGCTGTTGGGCCTCCTCTTCATCCCCTCCATCCACCTACCTATATATTCCGTACCTAGACCATTTGTTAGGAATAGCAGAGTATATGAGATGATTCCGTGAGCTTTGCTCCTTGTACCCACTCCTCTAGAAGATCATGTCCTCCTAAGGGAGAAGATCCACTTGTGGATACCAAGACCCCATCTAGGGAAGGATCCCCATCATAGGATCATCAAGACCTCTCTCCTCATAGGATTGGGATGAACTAGTACCTTGTATCTTTCCTTTGTTGTTCTTGCATCATTGTGAACTCTTGTATGTTCTTGGATCTAGCATATGTGTGATTGGATCTAGTCAATTTGAGTGTTTCCTCTCTCTTGTGTTCTTCTTGTTCTTGGGGATTTCCCCTCCAATTTGTGAAAGATCTCCACTTAGGGTTCCACCCTACAACATCTTGGTATCATGAGCCATGGTTTCTCATGAAATTGGAGCCCCCCTTCTTGTTCTCTAGCCTAATTTTGTTGCCTTCTTCCCCAATTTCGAAAATCCCCACCAAAAATAGCCCCAATTTTTTTTGTGATTTGTTGGTTTGATGAGTTTTTGTTGGATTTGATCCATGGATTTGCTTGGTTTCAAGTGGACCTAGCTTTCCCCCATCTTTTTCCCACCATCCATCCCCAAATTCTCTCCAATTTTGCCCAAGAAACCTCCAATTTCCGCCACAAAATCGCGAAATTTCCGCCCACCCCGTGCCCACGAACCTAGACCCCGTGCGCATGGCCCCCCGAAAAGTCTCTGGACACCCCGTATCCATGGACTTGTACCATGCGCACAGGACCCCGTGCCCACGGGCTCCTACCCCCGTGCGCATGACCCCCCCCCCCCCCCCAAGCCAGCCGCGAGCACTTCATCATTTTCCCCATAACTTCCACATCTGTAGTCCGATTTTCGCGTTCTTTAGCTCGTTGAGTAGCTATTGACATCCCCCATCCACCTAGATATGTTCCAATACCATTTGACCCCATCAAATTTTGTCCATTTTGGCATCTTTTCCTACGCCCTCCACCATATCATCCGCAAAACCACCATAGCCTTCCGCAACCTAACCCTTTTTGCTCCATATATCATTTGTGGTTGTTTGAGTGGTGACTTGAGTCTCCTAAGGTGTTTTGACTAGTTAGGGACGGTTGCTTCTTCATCAACCACCACCATAACTTCCGCATTGCCATCTCCGCTTACACCATTTGACCTTTTCTGTACGAGATTTTGAGTTTGTGGGTTTTACCATTTCTTAAGGTGTTTCGGCTACTTAGGGACGGGTCTACATCATCTTGGTATCTACATCAAGACCACCGCCACTCATCATCACCACGAGGTCGTCATCGACATTGACCACTTAACCATTTTGACACCCTAACCGTAAGCAAGAACGGTAACCTCTATATCATCTTGGTATCATGGTATCCCATCATTGTACATTCTTGCCATTACATTGTTAACCCCTTAGCCCATTTTGCGTCACTTGCCTATCGAGACTAGCCATTTGAGTATTTCCGGCAACGTTACTTGTGCATATTAGGATCCGTACTTTCCATTGCATACATACCATACCATATTGGTATCATCTTGGTATCATATCATCTCTTGTGGCACAAGATTTTTCCCGCATATACAAAATCACTATCTTGGTTTGTGCATTTCGCATAGTGGCCATATAAAAAAGAGAATAAGCTTTTAAGCAAAAAGAGAGAAAAGGAGCTTGTAAGCAAGAGCCATAGCATCGTCACATTGCATACCATACTACCATATTGATCATCTTGGATCATCATATGTGAAACACCGGAACATCATACACATAGCATACTTGGGATAGAAATCTCATACATTTTGCATCTTATAGGTTGTGCACAAGTGTCGTATCCGCCTATTGAGCAATCGTGCTAGCGTCTCTCTTGAGTTGTGCAACACGAGCATTTTCCGTGGATTCCACATTTTGTGCTCATTCCTTGGTTGCATGACCCCATTTATCTATCCGTGTGTGTGTTTCCATGTACCACATATTGCTATTGGTCTACTTGTTTCACTTGCGAATTTGTGAATCTTTTCCAACATTATTGACCCTTGCTAACATTTTGCATCAAATTTTTGTGCCACTATCCTCACCGAACTCCACCATAAGCCTTACTTGTGTAGGTGTGAGAATTGACAAGATCCGGTACCAATTGTGCTATTTCCTTGTTACATTATTGAGTGATCATTGATACATCTTCAACATTGGATAAGGTACATTGGTCGAGTTCTTTCCTTTCTTCCACTCACATTTGCTCGAGTCTTGTGATGGATAGGCAAGGCATTTCATCTCCGGTCTTCCACGACAACGACGGTGCGAACAACTACATCGACAAAACGTCCATCTTCGGACTACCACGAGCAATGCACGGCATTGAGCAGCTCACCATCAACATTCACCAAAGCGAACCAAGGAAAAGGGACTACATCGACACCAAGTTGGCGGAACAAATGGATCAAGTACGAGACATGTTGGCCAACTACAAGTCTTCTTCCCCTTCATCATCTTCTCGGTGGCGACGCTCAAGTAGCAAATCTTCGGAACGCCATCGAGCTCAAGCACTACAACACCATCAAGATAACGATGCTCGACACGCACAAACCTACAAGTCCTAACATGCTCTACTTCACGCCAAGGATAACCTTCATGAGTACAAGAGAAGACCGCGAGACGAGCACCACCAAGAAGGAGCTACGACTACTACCACCACTTTGGCATCTTCGCCAAGTGTTATCAAGGCATGTTCGCCTTTCGACGTACGACATCTTCGCCTACCTGACAAGTATGCCTACTTCAACATCATCAAGTCCAAGGCGATCACCTACGAGCGAGGGCGACATTTCCATCTTCGGAAGCCCCTCAAGGGAGATGGTTGAGCATGGGATTTTACCTTCGACCACGGTGACATATGATGACTTGCGTGACTTGTGCCACCATATTGAGAGTGAGTGACTTCACCACTAGCCCCATATATGATGAGTTGCCACAACTCCCATGTGAGGAGAGACACAACCCCCACCACTTGAGTGAGATGAGTGACTCCACCATATGTGAGTTTGAGTGCACCTACCTTGAGGGAGTGAGTGAACCATCACATAGAGAGAGTGAGATAGTTGATAGGTCATGTGAGGCCACTTTGAACTCTAACGACTTGACCTCTACCTGTATTGTGTCTTCTCATTTGGTGCTAGGTCCCATTTGTGATGATGCGTCGATCCTCGACGACTTCGTCCTTCCTATGGACAAGATGATGGCCATGGTGGAATACGATGCACCCCCACATGGTTCCATCACGATGAAGATGACCACGACTCGGTCTTCCACACCTCACCTACACCACATGAGTGGAGCTCCAAAGGTAACATAGGTGATGGTGCTTCTCTTGTCCCACTACTGGACTATATTCACAATGATTGCTTGCGTGATGTTGACACACCTATTACCATACTTCATGCCAGTGCGACTTCATCATGTCATGACTTACCTATTTATGATGAATATGATGATGAGCATGTTGAGGTGCCTAGTTGTGATGCTATGCACCATAGGATATCATGTGAAAATTCTTTTGGTCACATCATGTTTGACAATCCATTGAACTTGTCATATGTTATGGGTGAGATATCCCATATTGCTTCATTTCAATCTCAACATAGTAACTATGCTTGCCCCTTAAAATAAATCCTATTTGCACATATGGCATAGATTGCGAGATGATGGTCATTGGCTTTTGTTTCTCTTGCGATGATATTGCTATGCTTTCTTCGCAAAATTTGTTCAATTCATCTCGTACACCATGCCATGAATTTTTTTATGTTTTGCATGATTACATCCCTTGTGTGCACCACATGCATACCTTTCCTCACAATGCTCTAGATATTGCGAGTGATGCATTGCATCCTCTGAGTCTCCATTATGCTATACATAACAATAAACCTCTCATGATGGATGACATGTTTCTATATCATGCAACTCACTCATTTGAGCATTGGATATTTTGTGCTAACCAACACATGCACGTATGCATCATAATGCATGATGTGTACATATACCACGCACACAAAATTTTCCCTTTGTTTTTGTTGTGTGTAGGTACTCATGTATACTCGTCAACCTCTCAATCCCGAGTGTTGACGAAACGACCTCTTGAGAGCAATGACGATTTGGGATCCCGTGGATTGTCCTTCCTACCATTCTCTCCGTGCAACAACTACGCACATCTCTTCTACTTGGCTCTCACAAGGCTATGGCTATATAACACTTGTTAATTTATGCCCATTGTATCTTGTTAACTTTGCATGTTATGCCTCTTTACATGATTTTGCCATGCAATTGTGACCCTTGCTTGCATCTACCCATGATTCATCATTATACTACTTCTATGTGTATTTGCATGCTTGGTGGAGATCCTAGTAGCTATTGCAATGATTTATTTGTGCCCAATGCTATTCATGCTTGTTGTGTTGGGAGAGTCATGATGTCCCATTGCTATTTACATATGGCCTCTCGCCAATACATTGATGCTATTTTGCTCATATCTTGTTTTCATGCTTTTGATATGTCATGTGAATTATTCATGTCCACTAGTTGCATACATGACATGCTGGCCATGATTCCTTCTAGTATGTTGCATCTTCGCACTACTAGCTTGCACTACTTGATCACTGTGATTGCCTCGCACATGATGAACAATTGCTCTTTCTATTGTGTTGAGTGCCACTCTATATTCACTACATCCCATGCACGTTACTGTTGGATTGTCTTGCACTTTAGGCACTTCATTTATTTTGGTGTTGTGAATGCTTCATATGCCTACCATAGACCGTTCATTGAGAACTTTATGCATTCTTGCTATGACATTGAGGTAGATCATTGTTTACTTGTCCCACATATTTGCATCGCTACCTCACATCTACATGCTTGTTTCCATGATGTCCTTGATTTCGCTCAATTTATGTGCTTTCATGCCATGTCACAATCCTTTGTTACACCATATGTTATGCATGATGACGACAGTTGTTCGGTGAATCACCACTTGAATGCTTGGTTTTGCACTGATGCTAAGCACATTTGTTTTTCCAAGTGTTTGTTGTTCATGCTCCTTTTGAAGGAATCACAACACGGTGCACATTTGGAACTACAAGATGATGAATGCTTGGTGACCGTCCACTTCTACACGACACCATCATCTCTTTCCCATGGTGATTTGGATTTAGATCCGAGGTCGGATCTTTCCCAAGAGGGAGGGGATGATGCGGAGCATCCTACGAACATCACCATGTACACCTTCATAGCACATCAAGCTCCAAGTGGACCTACCGGACTTAAGGTTAACCCGTTCCTCTTCAAGATTTACATGAATATCCATAGGACTTGGTTGCTATCTCACCATGGATCGGTGTGCATCATTAGGTACGAGGGTGACCACCACCAAGCAGCTAGGAAGCTTCCCGAAGGCCAAGGAGAAGGACCCCAAGCCCACATGGAGGAAGAAGGAACCCAACAGGAGCTGGACATGAAGTCCCAAGCGACCCCGTGCGCACGGGCCCCCGAGACCCCAAGTCCATGGGCTACACAGGGAGCTAGTGCTGGAGCACCCCGTGCGCACGGGCTTGTACCGTGCCCACGGGACCCCCATGCGCACGGGCCCAACTTACCCCATGCACACGGGCCCATCAGGATGGACAGCTCTGAGTTGCTGTTGGGCCTCCTCTTCGCCCCCTCCATCCACTTACCTATATATTTTGTACCAAGATCATTTGTTAGGAATAGAAAAGTATATGATATGATTATGTGAGATTTGCTCCTTGTACCCACTCGTCTAGGAGATCATGTCCTCCTAAGGGAGAAGATTCACTTGTGGATACCAAGACCCCATCTAGGGAAGGATCCCCATCATAGGATCATCAAGACCTCTCTCTTCATAGGATTGGGATGAACTAGTACCTTGTATCTTTCCTTTACTGTTCTTGCATCATTGTGAACTCTTGTATGTTCTTGGATCTAGCATATGTGTGATTGGATCTAGTCAATTTGATTGTTTCCTCTCTCTTGTGTTCTTCTTGTTCTTGGGGATTTCCCCTCCAATTCGTGAAAGATCTCCACTTAGGGTTCCACCCTACAACAGAAAGGATTTCGTGTTTGTTGTTGTGGACCGATTCTCTAAAATGGCACATTTCATACCATGCAACAAGATAGACGATGCTTCACATGTTACAAAACTCTTTTGTAGGGAAATCTTGCGCCTACATGGAGTGCCAAAGAGGATTGTCTCGGACCGCGACGTCAAATTCTTGAATTACTTTTAGAAGACCTTATGCCCCAAGCTCGGAATCAAGCTAATATTCTCTTTGGCATACCACCCACAAACCGATGGCCAAACGGAGGTGACAAACCGCACGCCATCGACGCCTCTTCGCGTGTTGATCAAGAAGAACCTCAAGGAATGGGAAGAGTGTCTACCCATCGCCGAGTACGCCTACAACCGCGCAAGACATTCGACTACCGGAAAGTCCCCCTTCGAGGTCGTCTACGGTTTCAACCCATTGTCCCCATTGGACATTCTTCCTCTACCACTACAGGAGCGCATCAACATGGACATGAGTGCACGAGTGAACTATCTCAAGAAGAAGCATGAAGATACAAGGCACACCATCAAGCGCCAAGTACAACGACTCGCGACCAAGCTCAACTTCAACAAGCAACCCATGATATTCAGCAGTGGAGATCTCGTGTGGCTACACCTTAGTAAGGACCCCTTCCCCAATGAAAGCAAGTCCAAACTTCTACCATGAGCCGATGGACCCTTCAAGTTGCTAGCATGCTACAACAACGACGCTTACAAGATCAACCTCCCGCGCGACAAGTACAACATGAGCGACATCTTCAACGTCAAGGATCTCTCTCCCTACCATGGTGATGAAGATTTCGATCTGAGGTCGGATCTTTCCCAAGGGAGGGGGAGATGATGCGAAGCATCCCAAGGTCATCCCCATGGACCTACCTACGTCTCCTATGACACGACTTGGACCAATGGCAAGGGCCCGATCAAAGGCTATCGAAGATAAGGTGAACTCGCCCCTCTCCGAACTACCACTTTCTATACATGAGACATGGCTACTACCTCAAGCAGAAACACTATGTGTGATCAGGTACTTGGAGGAAAGCTATGGAGTAGCTACATCCAACGGACAGGACGGCGAGGACACCAAGTGTGAAGGACAAGAAGAAGAGCTGCCACTGAAGCTACAACCACCGGACGATCGGTCGGGACCAGACGTCCGGCACCTGAAGCCCCAGCCTTCCCAGGTCCCAGCCAACGCAAGCTACAGCGAGCGGACGTCCGGCCAGGACCGGACGACCGGCGTCACCACACCCGAGCAAAACCGGTGACCAGATGACCGGCCATCTCCAGAAATCCGGTGCCACCTCAACCGAGCCAAAACAAGCGGATGTCTGATGACTACCGGAGACCGGACGCCCACGATCCACCGGACGACCATAACCCACCGGACGTCCGGTACCTGTCTGCGCATAGTTTCGGGTCCGAGGCTCATGTACCCCTTCAATTTGCTCCCATTTGCACTAAGACTACAAATAGGCCCCCTCCTCCTCCTAGGTAGGGTTAGCAATGTGATAGCTCATATTAGAGATAGAGCTTTGCTCATCCCCTTGGTTACTTCTCCTTTGGAGCTCATGACCTCTTCAGAGAAGATTCCCCAAGCGGTTCAAGACCCCTTTACGGGAAGAACCCCCTCAAGACCTCCTCATGGAGAAGAACCGATTACCTTTGTATCGTCCCTTGTTGATCGTGGATCTTGTATCTCCTTTTGTGTTTCGAGAATCTAGCACATGTGTGACCGGATCTAGTTGGTTTGAGTGTTTCCCCTTGTGTTTTCCCTCGTTCCCCTCTCGTGTTCTTCGTAGGATTTGCTCCAATCGTGAAAGATCAACCCGAGGGTTTCCACCCTACATCAAGGAGGCCAAAAAGAATGATGATAACGACGACACCAGTGTAGTAGGACGCAGAGGAGGAGACCGAAAAGAACGACGATGATGACGGTGCCATTGTAGTAGGATGCGAGCGAGGAGGCCGAGAGGAACGACGTCGGCGGTGGTTTCAATGTAGCAGGACATGAGAGAGGAGACAGAGAGGAACGACGACCGCACGAGTGTAGTAGGACATATGAGAGGAGGTTGAGAGGAATGATGTAGGCGGTGGTTTCAGTGTAGCAGGACATGTGAGAGGAGACAGAGAGGAACGGCGATCGCACGAGTGTAGTAGGACATGATAGAGGAGGTTGAGAGGAACGATGTCAGTGGTGGTTTTAGTGTAGCAGGACATGAGAGAGGAGACAGAGAGGAATGCCGACCACGCGAGTGAGTAGGACATGGGAGAGGAGGTTGAGAGGAACACCGTCGGCGGTGGTTTCGGTGTAGCAGGACATGAGAGGAGACAGAGAGGAACGACGACCGCGCGAGTGTAGTAGGACATGTGAGACGAGGTTGAGAGGAATGACGCCAGTGGTGGCACTAGTGTAACAGCACACGAGCGAGGAGGCCGAGAGGAGCGACGCCGGCGGTGCCGTTGGTGTAGTAGGATAGAGGAGAGGAGACCGAGCTTAAGGAGTGTCATTAACACAAATCACACATATGCGTATATTCTTCACGAGAAAGAAGTGAGGTTTAATTTTCTACTACCATTGCAACAGAAAATATGCAACACGAAAATCATGTCAAATTGTAAGATGAAGCTACTGATCAAAGGAGAATCCAAACGGTCGACCGTGCGCGACGAATTTGACAAATTTCATCTAAAACAACTCCAAATATGAGCACGAAACTAAACATTTATGGTCGACGAAACTATGAACTGATCACAAAAATGGAACCATAACATTGATGCTCATCTTTTTCATGTGGAGCTTATCTCAAATTGATCCACCGTTGTGTGGATTAGAAGGGACCTAAGAAAGGAGATTAGAGAAGGAGCTTACTAGAGGTGGAAGAAGAAACAAAGTACACAGTGTATACTGCTCGCATCCTCTCGTGCAAGAGGGCCCATCATGTGCGCTCGAAGGTGGCTCGCCTCAGCCTAGCCCGATGAAATGGCCGATTTAAGCGTTCGTCCAGATGCAGTCTGAGAGGTTGATGCGGAGCATCCTACGATCATCCCCATGTACACTACGTCTACTCTCCAAGCCCCAAGAGGACATAAGATGAGACCTCAAGTATACGCCATTGGACACAAGGTTAACTCCCTCCTCTCCTAATCGTCACTTCCCACATGTGAGACATGGCTACTACCTCAAACATACATGCTATGCATGACCAGGAACCAAGAGGAAGGCCATGGAACAACTAGGAGCACTGGACAAGATGACGAGGACACCAAGCGCGAGGAACAAGAGGAAGAGACGCAAGAAGAGCTACAGCCACCGGACGACCGCTCTAGACCGAACGTCCAGTCCTTGAAGGCCACGCCAACCAGAAGAAGCCAGGCCAGCAAGCGCTACAGCCACTGGACGTCCCACAAGTACCGGCAAACCGATGACCGGACGACCGGCCGTCTCCGGAAATCCGGTGCCACCTCAACCAAGCCGAAATGACGGAAGTTCGACGACTTTCGGATGTCCGGACGCCCGCAAGCCACCGGAGAACCGGAACCCATCAGACGTCCGGTACCTGTCTACGCATAGTTTCGGGCCCGAGGCCCATGTACCCTTTTCACTTTGCCCCCATTTTCACTATGACTATAAATAGGACACCCCCTCCTCCTAGTTAAGCTTAGCATAGTTTTAGCTCATTTGAGATAGAGCTTTGCTCATCCATACGGATCTAGTCCATCAACAGAGACTGCGACCTCTACGGAGAAGATCCACCTTGGATTCAAGACCCCTTCATGGGATGACCCCTCAAGACCTCCTCACAGAGATGAACTAGTTACCGTTTGTATCGTCCTTTGTTGATCGTGGATCGTGTATCTCTTTGTGTTCATGGATCTAGCACATGTGTGATTGTTTCTTTTCTATTTGAGTGTTTCCTCTCGTTTCCCCTCATGAGTTCCCTCGTGTCTCCCCTCGTGTTCTTCGTGTTCTTCATAGGATTCCCTCCATTTCGTGAAAGATCGGCCCCTAGGGTTCCACCCTACATCATCTTGGATCAGAGCAAGGTTGATCACGAATTTGGAGCCCCTACCCCTCTTTTTGTAGCCTAATTTTGTTGTGTTCTTCCCCAATTTCGAAAATCCCCACCAAAAATAGCCCTAATTTTTTGTGATTTGTTCGTTTGATGAAGTTTTCTTGATTTTGATCCATGGATTTGCTTGGTTTCAAGTGCATCTAGCATCTCCCCAAGTTTCTCCACTTTCCATCCATGAAATTTCCTCAATTTTGACCCCGAAATCCCCAAATCCCGCCAAAAATTGCGTCGCGGAGCTCAAATCCCGCGTTGACCCCGACCCACCAGACGTCCAACCTTTACCGGATGACCGGAACCCAAACCCAAACCCGAGCTGAAACAGCAGATTTCCGAGCCCGGCCGGACGTCCGACGACCGGACATCCGATACTTGTAGTATCAGACTTTGGCTGATTTTTGTTTTGACCATAACTAATTCATCCGAACTCTGATTTTGATGTTCTTGATGAGGACATGACTACCTTGGATACGACCAGAAATATTGCATACATGTATATTTGTGAGGTGATTTCTAATGCAAACTATGCAGTAATTTATTTATGTCATCTAGGACAAAAATACTTCACAAACTTTTGTGTCATGTCTAATTGCAGGTGCATGGGACATTTGTGCAATCCACATATGAAGATAAGGGAAAAAGAGACGTTTATGTGCTGTTCAAAAAGTCCTCTCATGTCACTTTTGGGCCAAGAGAAGATAGAGTCCAAGTCTCTCACGTTCTGGATTCAGATTTGGACTGCACAGACATACCTGACTCAAAACGCCAATAACTCTTTCATACGGACTCTCAATTGGGTGATTCTTTTTTTGTTGGAAAGTAGGTTTCGTGCAGTTTCCAACACAATTGGTTTCACCTTCAAATTTGTCCAGCATGTTGAGTTATGGACGAAACAATCTGACGTTGCAGCAGATTCCGAGTCAAACTACAAGTTCAAAGGTGTTGCATCACCTCCACTTGGGCCCATGAGCCTTGTACGACCTAGCATTGGTTTTTGGATGCCTCGGGACGTCCTTCCACCTCCTTGGCCACCACCCCTTGCTCCTATATAAGTAGATCGATCTAGTAGCTTTTTGCATGGGATTTGTTTAGTTAAAAGTTAGCCAACACAACTTTGTGTACTTCGTTTGTGTCCAACGGCCAGACCAAGACTGCTTTCGGATCCCCACCTTTAACAATACTTCATTTATATTTGCAATATTCAGATTGCATTATCATATTCTTACTTGTTCTTCGATTGCGTGCAGGAATAGACCTTCGTGGTCAGGCTGATCATGCTTCCAGCATCGTCAGTAACCTCGGGAGATTGGTTTAGCGATTGCTAAGGCGCAATGTCGTGCACGTTTGTAGTCAGATCATCAAAGTCGTCTCCACCAAATCGATAGTTATCATCTCATCGAAAGATCGGGACACCCCCGTGTCGGATGTGGGGTTTCGGCAAACCCTTAAGGTTCGAACACTGGGGTGCGCGTGAAGTCCTTCCTTCCCACCCATCTATACCCTAGCTCGCTAAGATCTCGCGGACGAACTCGAAGAACTCGCAACACAGAAAGACACGAGGTTTGTACCGGTTCGGGCCACCATTGTGGTGTAGTACCCTACTCCAGTGTGGTGGTGGTGGATTGCCTCTAGGGCCGATGATGAACAGTACAAGGGAAAAACAGCCACCTGAGGTTGAGGTGTTCTTGTGAGTAGGCTCTCGATCGGGTTGGATCATGCTAAGGTGAGATGAGATGAGATCAACTCCCATCCGGCCCCCTACTATGGTGGCCAGCTCTACTTATATAGGCCCTGGTCCTCTTCCCAAATATCGAGCGGGAAGGGAGCCAACAACGACGGGCAAATTCGAAGGGGGACAACTAGTACAAGCTATCCTGACAAAAGTGGTCTTCGCCTGCTGATGTAGGGTGGAACCCTAGATGGCCGATCTTTCACGAAAGGAGCGGATCCCAACGATGAGCATGAAGAACACTAGGGGGAAAACTAGGGGAAACACAAGAGAAACACTCAACCAACAAGAAATAGATCACACATGCGCTAGATCGATGAACACAAAGGAAGATACATGATCCAAAGTCAACAACGGATGATACATAGGGTAACCGGTTCTTCTCCGTGAGGAGGTCTTGAAGGGGCCGCCCAAGAGGGGGGGTCTTGAATCCAAGTTGATCTTTTCCGAAGAGGGGCCGCATTCTCTCTCGAGGAGGAGATCGGTATGGATGAGCGAAGCTCTATCTCACATATGAGCTAAACCAACGCTAACCCTAACTAGGAGGAGGTGGGGGTCTATATATAGTGTTAGCCCACGAAGGGGTAAGTGAGAGGGGGGGTACATGGGCCCTTGGCCCGTTCACTGTGCGCAGACAGGCGCCGAATGTCTGGGCTGGGGGCCGGATATCCGGGCGTTCGCAGGAGGCCGGATGTCCGGGGCACAGGCCGGATGTCCGGGGCTTCACGAGGCGCTGGATGTCCGGGGCTTGGGCCGGATGTCTGGGCTGAAGTGCAAACTTCTGTGGCCCTTGGTTAGACGAGGCCGGATTTCCGGGCTGGGGGCCGGATGTCCGGGGCTTCGTGGGAGGCCGGATGTCCGGGACCTGACCGGATGTCCGGGCCCTGTAGCACCTTGCCCTTCTTCCTTCTTCTTCCTTCGCTTCCGCGCACGCTTGGCCTTGGTCCTTGTGCTCTCCATGGTCTCCTTGGTTGTACCTGAGTATGCACAAGGTCCACGCTTGAAGTAGCATCCATGTCTTACATGCGGAAAAGGAAGATTCAGAAAGGAGCGAGTTCACCTTAGGTCCAATGGCGTAGGCTCGAGTGTACATGGGGATGATCGTAGGATGCTCTGCATCATCTCCCCTCCCTTGGGAAAGATCCGACCTCGGATCGAAATCCTCATCACCATGGAAACGGTTGTCGTGGTCGAACTTGTAATTGGACGGAGTGGAAGTCATGGCGCAATCCAAGTACTTCAAGATGTCGTCGGGATGGTAGACATGCAAAGAGAGCAAACACAAACGACACTCGGAAATACAATGGTTAGCGCACACAAAGTGTCCATCAAGTAAGTATGAGTCCGTGGGGCAAGATTGTTCATGACAAAGCACATGAAGCTTAGCAAGATGATATGGAATGAGATGTAAAGCATTCACGGGAGCAAAAGCATTCATGGTAGTAATGCAACCATGGTGCAAAATGATGTCATAGTGAGACGGTTTATCAAGAGCATGAATATGGCAATGGATGCGCAATATGATTATGTTAGCATGCAATTGATGATGGGCAATATGATCATGATGTATGAATATGCCATCGAGGTAGATCACAGCAAATTTGCTAAGGAAATGCACAAGCTCATATATCATGGATGACATGGAAATAGATGCAACAAGGCAAGTATAATGTGAGTCGATCCATGCATAAGATGCAAATTTGTTATGGGTGGTGTTGTACCATAGCTCAATGTTGTGGTAGAAGTGGTGGTCCGATGGTGAATCCACTAAGTCCGAGCACTCCTCAACTTGAAGGTCCATAGAGCCAATCTCCCATGTCGCTCCTCCCTTCATGTGATGTATCATGTAGACAAGAAGAAGGAAACAACAATGAAAGAGTGACCCATCTAATATGAATATTTGAGGATGGCTCAAAGGGAAGGAGTTCACCTTTAAGAGATTCTTGCAAATGTGTGCACATCGTGTATGCCTTCACATGACCAAATTGTGTCATGACAGTATCGCCTTGTGAATCCTTCAACATGAAAGAACATGACAAACACTCGGAAAAACAAATGAGGTTAGCGGAGATGCAAAACCTATCATTCGTGTGGTAAAATACCCAACAAGTGGATGCATCATGCTCATCATAAGAAAGGACAAGGGAGCATTTCATAGTACGGAGGCATATGATGTGAGAACAACCAAATAGAATAGGCGCAAGCAAGCAAGCATGCATCACAAGATGTATCATGTGAGAGGCATGAACATATACGTCATCAACCCAAGAAAGCAAGCAAGAGTGTAACATGGGTGATGCGACAAAGCAAGCAATCATATGAATCAAGGCAAGTAAGCTAGTAGTGCGAAGATGCAACGTACTAGAAGGAATCATGTTAAGTATGTCATGTGTGCAAACGGTAGTCATGAATAATGCACAAGACACATCACAAGCATGAAGGCAAGATATGAGGAAAATAGCATCAATAGCATGGGGCACATGATAAACATGGCAATAGCATCAAGGATCTCCACCAAGCATGCAAATACACATAGGAGTAACATAATTGTGAATCATGGGTAAATGCAAGCAAGGGTCACAATTGCGAGGCAAAGGCATAGGAGTAAAAATAACATGCAAAGTGAACATGGGAAAATGAGCATAAGGTGACAATTGGTAAATAGCCCATAGCCGTGTGAGAGACAAGTAAAAGAGATGCGCGTAGTCCTTGCACAAAAGGAATGGTGGGAATGAAAGTCCACGGGATCCCAAGTCATCATTGCTCTCAAGAGCTCGTTTCGTCAACTCATGGGATTGAGAAGTTGACGGGTATACGTGAGTGCCTACAAAAAACAAAGACAAAGGGAAAATTGTGTGTGTGTGGTAGATGTACACATCATCCATCCTGATGCGCAGGTGCTTGTGTTGGTTAGCACAAAATATCCAATGCTCAAATAAATGAGATGCGCGATATAGAAACATGTCATCCATCATGAGAGGTTTGTTGTTATGTATAGCATAATGGAGACTCAAATTGTGTAATGCATCACAAGAAATATGTAGAGCATTGTTATTCATGGAATGCATATGGTGCAAGCAATTATGGGAATCATGCAATGTATGGAATGTATCAAAATCTCCTAATACGCATGAGGAAACTATGGGGGTCTCCTCATGAGCATGAGTAGCAACATCGCATGGAGAATATTGACAACATCCAAAACAATGCATATTTGGAACAATGTGATCATGGCATGGTATAGTAGATGAATAGCGCAAATCATGTAAAGGAAGCATGGCAATATCATCACAAGAGAAACAAATGCCAATAACCATGGGCTTCTCATCTATGCCATAAGTGCAAATGGGATTAATCTTAATGGCATATGCATAGTCACTATGAAGAGATTGCAAATATGACATGTGGTCGATCTCATGCATAGCATATGACAGGTCAAGCGGATTGGCAAACATGATGTGACCGAGAGAATTGTCACAAGAAATCCTATGTAACATGGCATCACAACTAATAGACTCCACATGAGAATCATCATACTCATCGTAAATGGGCAACAAGTCATCACATGAGGAAGTCACACTAGCATGAATCATGGAAATAGGTGGATCAACATCATGCAAGCAATCAATGTCAAGAATGTCCACTAGTGGAACTAGAGCATCACCTTCACCTATGTTACCTTTGTCATTCCACTCATGTGGTGTAGGTGAGGTGGGAAAGACCAAATGGTGGTCATCTTCATCTTGATGGAACCATGTGGGGGTTGCATCATATTCCACCATGGCCATCGTCTTGTCCAAAGGTAGGACGAATTCGTCGAGAATCGGCGCGTCATCATATAAGGGACCTAGCACCAAATGAGAAGACACAATAGAGGTAGAGGTCAAGTCGTTAGTGTGGAAAGTGGCCTCACATGACCTATCAACTATCTCACTCTCTCTATGTGGTGGTTCACTCACTCCCTCAAAATAGGTGCACTCAAACTCACATATGGTGGAGTCACTCATCTCACTCAAATGAGGGGGGTTGTGGCTCTCCTCACATGGGAATTGTGGCAACACATATATGGGGCTAGTGGTGAAGTCACTCTCACTCTCAATATGGTGGAAAAAGTCACTCAAGTCATCATACGTCGCCGTGGTCGAAGGGAAAATCCCATGCTCAACCATCTCGTCATCATCGCCGTGGATGAAGGCCGAAGATGGCACATCATCACTCTCGCCTCCTAAGATGGAAGCATCATCCTTGCTCGCCACCTTGTCGCTCGCCTCCAAAGCTTGGTCCTTGAAGGTCTTCGTAGTCGTACTTGTCGCCGCACCATCTTGAAAAAGAGTCGTGGAGGACTCGGCATCATCAATGCCACAAAGAGGGATGGCGGTGAAGTCGAACTTGGGAGCATCGTCTTGGAGCTCGTCGGGCTTGGACATCTTGGTGGTACTAGCCTCATGCTCGTCTTCTTTGAGCTTGGTCTTCGAGAAGTGTGCTTGGGGTCGAGAAGCTTTGGCCTTCATTAGTTCTTGTTCCGCCTTGAGAGCACCAATGTAGTTGTCGTCGAGGGACTTGTAGTTCTCGAGGAAGATCGTCTTGGAGATGTCGTTGTGCAATCCCATCATGAAGTGGAACTTCATCGAAATGGGGTCGTCCACGCCGGCTCGTCGCAAGGCTTTCTTCATCTCCTTGAAGTACTCATCGATGGACTTGGATCCTTGGATGGTCTTCTCCAATTGGCGTTGAAGTTGTTCCGTGTAGGTTGGGGGCACGAACTCTCGCTGCAAAGCTCTCTTCGTCTTGGGCCAACTCATGTTGTAGGTCTCCAAATGTGTGTGAAGCCACCATGTGGACGCGTAGTCGTGGAAGTTTCTTGTGGCACACTTCACGTGATCTTCGGGAGGAACTTGATGTAGTTTGAGGTAGTCGTCCATCAAACGCTCCCACTCGAGATACTCCTCAGGTTCTAGAGTCCCATAGAAAGGAATCTCATGGTCGGTGTCGAGGTCGTAGTAGCTCGTGGAGGCCGCGGACTTGAGCTTGGGGAGCTTCTCTTGAGGTGCTTGTGGGCGAAGATGCCGTATGTCCATAGGCGAAGATGCCTTGAAGTCGCTTGGCGAAGATGCCAAGGGCGATGGTGAAGTCGTTGAGTGGTTGTTGGTGTTGAGCTCGTGACATTCATGTTCGTGTTGGTGATGGTGTCGATGCCGATGTGACCTTGCCAGAGATGGTAACTCGGAGGCATGTGCTCTTGAGCGTCTTCTCGAAGATGAGGAAGATCTCTTGTAGGACTTGATGAGGGCTTTGATCTCCTCCATTTGAGCTTGCATCTTGGCGTCGGTGTAGTGGTTCTTGGCATCGAACTCGTCGTTGTTGTAGACCGAAGGTGAAATGCCTTGCCTATCCATCACAAGACTCGAGCAAATATGAGTGGGAGAAAGAGAAGAACTTATACCAAATGTACCTTGACCGAAGTTGAAAGTGGATCAATGATCACTCCAATGTGGACAAGGAAATAGCACAATTGGTACCAATTCTTGTCGGTTTCTCATACCTACACAAGTAAGGCTTATGGTGGAGCTCGGTGAGGATAGTGGCACAAAAATTTAATGCAAAATGTTAGCAAGAGTCAATAATGTTGAAAGAGATTCACAAATTCGCAAGTGAAACAAGTAGACAAATAGCAATATGTGGCACACGGAAACGCACACACGGATAGATAAATGGGGTCGTGCAACCAAGGATGAGCACAAAATGTGGAATCCACGGAAAATGTTCGTGTTGCACAACTCAAGAGAGACGCTAGCACGATTGCTCTATAGGCGGATACGACACTTGTGCACAACCTATAAGATGCAAAATGGATAACTTTCTATCCCAAGTATGCTATGTGTATGATGTTCCGGTGGTATGATCCAAGATGATCTTATATGCAATGTGGTATGATGCTATGGCACTTGCTTACAAGCTTCTTTGCTTTTTCTCTTTTGCTTAAAAGCTTTATTCTCTTTTTTTTGTATGGCCACTTTGCGAAATGCACAAACCAAGATAGCAATTGTGTATATGCGGGAACAAACTTTGTGACATAATAAATGATATGATACCGATATGATATGGTATGTATGCAATGTATGGTGTAGATCACTAATGTGCACAAGTAACGTTGCCGGCAATACTCAAATGGCTAGTCTCGATAGGTAAGTGACGCAAAATGGGTTAGTGGTTATCAATGCAATTGCAAGGGAATGTACAATGGATGGATACCACGATACCAAGATGATATGGAGGTTACCGTCCTTGGTGATGATGAGTGGCGGTGATCTTGATGGAGATACAAAGATGATGGAGACTCGTCCCTAAGTAGCCGAAACATCTTAGGAAACGGAAAAACCGCGAACTCAAAATCTCAAATGTCAAATGTCAAATGGTGGTAGCGGGATGCGATGGTGGTTTTGTGGAAGTGCAATGATGGGGTTCGAAGTGCGCAATGCGGAAATGGAGGGTAAGGTGGTGTACTATACACGGTGTCGGAGTTGGAAGCACGGTCCCTAAGTAGCCGAAACACCTTAGGAGACACAACTCACAACACAAACAAAATTGGGTTAAGAATGGGTTGGTGGAAGTGTATGGTGGTCAAGCCTATGCGGTAGTGGTGGTGGTGGTTGTTGAAGAAGCAACCGCCACTAAGTAGCGTAGACACCTTAGGAGACTCAAATCACTCCTCAAGCAACCACTAATGCGATGGGGAACAAAATTGGTTAGGTTGCAGAAGTCGGTGGTGGTTATGCGGAGCTTGTGGTGGAAGCCCTAGGCAAAGATGCCAAAGTTCCAAAAATTTGATGGAGTCAAATGGTTATGGTAGTATTTTTGTTGGAAGGGGGATGCCAAGAGCTTTTCAACGAGCTAAAGAACATCAAAAACGGACTCCGGATGAATTAGTTATGGACAAAACGGTGAAATGGGAAAGGCTGAAATGCCAGGGGCCGGACATCCGGGCTTGGGGGCCGGATATCTGGGGGCTGATGTCCAGAACCGTGCGGAATTTGTGCTCCAGGAGCCGGATGTCCGGCTTGGGGCCCGGATGTCCGGCCCAATGGCCCGGATGTCCGGCCTGAGGCCCGGATGTCCGGCCCGACGATTCCTGATCGGGATTTGGACTTTGAAACTCGATTTGGGGCGGAAATTGATGATTTCAAGGTGAAAATTGGAGAGATTTCGTGGATGGAAAGTGGGGAAATGATAGATCCACTCGAAACCAAGCAAATCCATGGATCAAAATCAACAAAACATCATCAAACCAACAAATCACAAAAAAAATTTGGGGCTATTTTTGGTGGGGATTTTCGAAATTGGGGAAGTACACAACAAAACTAGGCTAGAAAACTACGAGGGAGGCTCCGAAATCGTGATCAACGTGGCTCATGATACCAAGATGATCATGAGCTAGACCTGGCTCTGATACCAAGATGATGTAGGGTAGAACCCTAGTGGCCCGATCTTTCACGAAAGGAGCGGATCCCGTGAAGAACGTGAAGAACACTAGGGGGAAAACTAGGGGAAACACAAGAGAAACACTCAACCAACAAGAAATAGATCACACATGCGCTAGATCGATGAACACAAAGAAAGATACATGATCCAAAGTCAACAACGGACGATACATAGGGTAACCGGTTCTTCTCCGTGAGGAGGTCTTGAAGGGGCTGCCCAAGAGGGGGGTCTTGAATCCAAGTTGATCTTCTCCGAAGAGGGGCCGCAGTCTCTCTCGAGGAGGAGATCGGTATGGATGAGCGAAGCTCTATCTCACATATGAGCTAAACCAACGCTAACCATAACTAGGAGGAGGTGGGGGTCTATATATAGTGTTAGCCCACGAAGGGGTAAGTGAGAGGGGGGTACATGGGCCCTTGGCCCGTTCACTGTGCGCAGACAGGCACCGGATGTCCGGGCTAGGGGCCGGATGTCCGGGGCACAGGCCGGATGTCCGGGGCTTCACGAGGCGCCGGATGTCCGGGGCTTGGGCCAGATGTCCGGGCTGAAGTGCAAACTTCTGTGGCCCCTGGTTAGACGAGGCCGGATTTCCGGGCTGGGGGCCGGATGTCCGGGGCTTCGTGGGAGGCCGGATGTCCGGGACCTGGCCGGATGTCCGGGCCCTGTAGCACCTTGCCCTTCTTCCTTCTTCTTCCTTCGCTTCCGCGCACGCTTGGCCTTGGTCCTTGTGCTCTCCATGGTCTCCTTGGTTGTACCTGAGTATGCACAAGGTTCGCGCTTGAAGTAGCATCCATGTCTTACATGCGGAAAAGGAAGATTCGGAAAGGAGCGAGTTCACCTTAGGTCCAATGGCGTAGGCTCGAGTGTACATGGGGATGATCGTAGGATGCTCCGCATCACCTGCGAAAGGCTCTGGTGGTGACGCCGTCTTGGGCTCCACAATGACCTCCGTCTTTCCGTCCTCCTGGTCCTGGTCTCGTTGCACCAATATAGCAACCTTTGCCGAATGCCTCGGCACTCTTTGTCTGCGCTGGCCTCCTTAGCACCAAAGAGGAAACAAGGACACTGCGCGCTAGCGCCCGCCTGGTGTCGTGCGTCATGGCTCATGTCACAAGGGCCTCGTGAGGTTTGCCCCTCCTTGATATCTCCGCTCCTCATGAGGTTTCCTGGCTAGGCCACTCCAGAGGAGGTCTTGCGTCGTCCGCCTCATGGGGCTTGGACCCTCGCGAGGGTCTTGGATGCTTTGTTGGTGAAGATGGGCCGTACGGCCTGCTGGCATAGCCATGCCGTGGGCCGCAGGCAGGCAAGTCTGGGGACCCCCGTTCCCAGAATGCTGACAGTAGCCCCCGGGCCCAAGGTGCGCTCGGGCTTGGCTTTGCGGCGAAGCCAAGGGCCAAGTATGGAGCGCCGCGGGCCCCCAAAGCTAGCGGCCTTGGTTGACGCGTGGCGGTTGATTGGACGTGGGCGTCTCCGCTTCCCCATGCTGCCTCGGCAACTGCTTGACCTGACAAAAGGCTGGCGCAGGCAGCACTTGCCTTTGTTGCTTCTTCCTTGCCTCACTACAGATCCCCTTTCTCGCTCTTCGCCGCCGCTACCTCCAGATCAGCCCCAGTCTTGTTCTGCATCTGCCGCTCGTGGCTCCGCGCAAGGTCAAGACTTCCTTGGCACCGGCTTGGTACGAGCCCTCTCTGGAGGCGCCCACCGTCACGGAGAAGAGCGTCGCCTCCGTGCGCCTGCTGACAGCAACGAATGGGGGAAGATGGAGCTCCAGCTTGTGTCCGACGAGCCGGAGCCCGAGGGGAGCACCTTCTTCGCCTTCTTCTCGAGCAGCGTTGTTGTTGGGTTGGTTCCTCCCTTCTCTGGCTTCTTTTATGAAGTCCTAGACCACTACAGGCTGCAGGCGCTGCACCTCCATCCCAACTCTGTCCTCCTCTTGTCCATCTTTGCCTACTACTGTGAGGCGTACCTGGGCGTGATGCCATCCGTGGCGCTCCTGCGCCATTTCTTCTTCCTCCGCGTCAGCGATGAGCATGCCTCCGGATGTGCTAATTTCGTCGCCTGTGGCAAGGCCAACTCGATTTCGAGCACCGGGAAGAGATCCGACAACATTCGATCCAAGTGGGTCATGATGGACGCCAAGCACGCCCATCCGTGCCTGGTGTTGCCGACGGAGGTGCCCCGGCAGGGCAAGGGTTGGCCCAAGGCGGAGCTTGTCGACGAGCGGGCGTCGTCAGTGTTGGGGCAGATGATGACCGACCTGCAGCCGGGCAACGTGAGGGCGGCCAAGATAACGGGGGCGATGCTCCTGAGGGAGTTCTTGATGCTGCGGGTTGCCCCACTCTAGGCGCGCACGTGCCCCCTTTGGGAGCTCGAAGAAGAGGAAAACAAGACCCGCCTAAGGCCAGGGGACCTGCCTGGCGATGAATTGGACGCCGTCCTGTGCCTCATAGTCAGGGACAACCAGGAGTACCCGCCTAGCGCCTTCGTTCCCCTGTTCCAACGCAGGGACCGGGAGGAATTCGTCGCCTCCAGGCCGACTTTTGATGCCCGTGGGCTGGTGCCGCCGGCGCTTCCGGGAGCTCCTATGGCGCACAAACTGATGGAGGTATCTTCTGGCAAGTCCCGTGGAGAGGGGGAAGAGGAGGTGGACTCGGGGAAGACCCCGGAAGACGTGGGGGGGACTTCTCCTTTGAGCAAGGCCGAGATTCTCCGCGCCCTTCCTGATGATGCCGAAGCCGCGCCTACCAAGGGGAGAGGAAGCAACCCCTCATCCCGACCAAGGGTAGGTCGTCGTTGGTGGTCCATGGTGCCGCCTCCACCCCAACACCTCCTGGGGCTGGATCCGGTTCTGCCTCCGCACTGCCTGGTGCCGCTGGAACCCAAACGCCTGCCCTTCAAATCCCGATGCTGTCAGGCTTCAAGCTTCACAAGCAAAAGGTGGAGTACTTCGCGGTGGACCGGTAGGTGTCTCGAGCTTTGCTTTATCCCTGCCGGTACTTGTTATTTCCTGACGCTCGCCCTTGGTTGATCAGGCCCGCGTCTTCGGGGAAGAAGAGGAAGGAGGATACGGCGGCCGTGCCTCACTCCGCAGGGAAAGGAGGCAGCAGCGCCCGCATCTCCCTAGCCCGGTCATCCTTGCGGGGCCAAGAGGAACATCACTTCCTCCCACCGCAGCACCTCCACTCCCTGGTTCTTCTGCTCCTGCTGCTGTCTTGGAGCATGGCCTTTGGAGATGACCCGGCTGTAGGCGGATGTCCTGAGCACAGACCCGCGCCTGGTGCCCGGGCGTCTGGAGTTGGCCTCTGGCTGGCTTCACTCCGACCTGGCAGTTCGCGCGGCGCTAGGCCAGGCTGTTGCGGCTTCCGAGGAGGAGAAGCAAGGAGCCGCCAGTGCTGCAGCCGATCGTGAGGCGGCATTAAAAGACGCCAAGCCGCCCGTGACCGCTGCCAAGTGCTGGAGGGCGAGTTGCAGATCCTGCACAACAAGCACGCCGAAGAGGCACGCTACCGCCAAGCGAGGGAGGAGAAGATGAAGGCCCAGGAGGAAGCCATCAAGAACCGCGATGCTGAGCTATCGGAGCTGGGGAAGAAGCAGGCCGCCGAGCGCGACCGGTTGGAAGAGTTGGAGCGGAAGCTGGGGGCGAGGGAGGCCGATCTTGATGCCAAGGCGCGAGTCCTCGCCGAAGACCGCGTGGCCTTCGCCGATCTCGAGAAGAGGTCTCGCAAGGCGCTGAGGACACTCTATGAGCACGACTTGGAGAAGCCGCTGGACACCGACGAGGACGGCCCCGCCCAGCTGCTTCCTCTCGTGGTGAAGGCGCTTGAGGAGGTCGTTGATGGCCTCGGTCCCATGGCGGAGGCAGATGCTCGCGTCCTGTCTTCAGCCGCTCTGACTCGCCTCTTTAGCCATCCGCACCTCCGCGACCCCAGCGCTCGCCTTGACGAGCTGCTGGAGCCTGTGGCTGAAGATCACTGCGAAGCTACCGCCGCGGCTGTACAAGGTCAAGTGGAGGCCTTGCTGGGGAGGTTTCACGGCTTTGTCTCCGATCCTCTGTCTGGAGACGCCGTGGGTCCCGCGGCTGGTGGTGAAGGTGAGAACATCGTTGCCCACGAGGGAGCACCTTCCGCAGGCGATGGCGATACTCAGGGGTGACCTGCGGCTATTCTTCCCGTTTCGTTCCTGCGACATGTATCAGGCCCCATGGAGGCATTTAGAGTTTTCATTTGGTATTGTGAGAACAATATGCTTGTAATATTTGCTTCGAGGTTTTGCGATTTCCTTCCTATTTGCTTTGCGTTCTGTGTCGGCAAAGCCCGGCCCCGCGCATACCTCAACCGCCATTGGGTCGACCGGAGACCAGGACGGGCCAAGGAGTGAGGGGCTACGTGACCAGTTAGGCTCCTGAGGCACGATGCTCAAGAGCCCCCTTGACGCGAAAACAACATATAGGGAGGGTTCGTGAGGATAGATCGATGTTCTACGTTGGCGGAGCCCGGCCACTCGCATACCTCAACCACCATTGGGCCGACCGAAGATCAGGACGGACCAAGGAGTGAGGGGCTACGTGACCAGTTAGGCTCCTTAGTCGCGATGCTCAGGAGTCCCCCTTGACATGCAAACAATTTCCATACCTGCCCTCGCTGAGGCCTCGGGAGGGGCGCGCGACGCCCAGGTCCGGGGGACCTGGTTGGGTGGTGTGCACTTGGGCGTGACCCGAGTGCAGCCCCCTCATGCGGCTCTCCCGAGGGGAGGCGTTGTGGTGAGGCTGGGCGCTGAGCTCTGGGCTCCCTGAGGTTGGTACGACCATGAGGCCGCCCTCAGTTGTTTATCACCAGCGCGGAGCATAGTGCTTCCGCTTGTGCATGGGCATAGCCTCTCCTCGGCAGTGTCGACAGCTAGCGCAGAGCATGGTGCTTCCACTTGGGCGTGGGATGGGGCCCCCTCCAGGGGGAGCCCCCGGGGCGTGTACAGCCCTGCCCTGACACGTGGCTTGCATGGCAGGGCTACGAGGTGTATCTGGGCACTCGTGAGCCAGCGCGGGACTCACGGGGCCCTACCTCAAGGCGGGTTGCGCCCGGTCGTGAGTCTTGGTGACTGTATGTCCCTGCAAGGCGGTTAGATGCAAGCACTCTACGTCCTCATGTCCCGGCCCTAGAGCGAGCTTAGCCGCTGCTGGTATGCCAGGTCGCGATGCCGTGGTCAAGGCCAGGGGGTGAGGGCTGGAGATCCAGTAAGAGCTCCTGAGTCGCGATGCTCAGGAGCCCCCCTTTTAACATGCAAGCGAATTGCATAGGATGAACAGACCCGTGGTGGGCAGCAATCAAGCAGGTGGCAGTAGTTGGCAGGTTAAGCAAGGAGGGCAGATCAATTTGGATAAATGCAGGAAGATGCGTGCCACCGGGCCTGGCTCGAGCGGCTTGGGGATGATGCAGCCCGAGGGGCGCCCCCAACAAAGTAAGCTGAAGACATAAGCGAAAGGGATACATGCCGCAGGGACGGACCCACGCGGCCTGGGAATAATGCAGCCCGAGGGGCGCTCCCAGCTAAATGAGCTTGGAAGATGTCACCTGGTTCTGTAGACGAAGTAGAGTTGGTGCAGCTGAAGGCATGCGTTGAAGAAATGACTCCTCATGAGCCGCCAGAACCCTGAGCCTCGAGAGGCTCCGGGGCTTGGCAGGTTCCCTGAAGACCGTCTCCATCTCCTCCAAAACGGCGTGGTACCTGGCTTCCTGAGCCGCTAGGACATGTTGCATGTTGCGTTGATAGGCCGATGCCACGCTCGGCAAGCCAAAAGGCATTCGAACGTAGCTGTGTAGCGGGCCCTTGCAGCGGCCCACACGCGAAGGCCAGAAACGCTCCCGAGATGCGGTCCTGTTGAGCCCTGGGACGTCGATGCAGACACGCAGCCCAGCATCCTCGCCAGGATGCGGAGCTGTGCCTCATGGGCGGCTGTCGCCGTGCATGGCTCTTGCTTCTTGCAGTTCCTGGGTGGTCCTGGTGATGAACTCCTGAGTGGTCGGCACTCCTTGCCCTGTGCTCTCCTGAGGGTCACGTGCCGCGAAGCACGGCTCCAAGTGGTGCCCAAGCGCCTCCCTCATGAGGTTGGCAATTTCTGAGCCCCTCTAGAAGAGAGCCCCCGAGCCCTGCCTGAGGAGGGCGCCGAACGCGTCTTCCTATGTGATGGAGGGAGGCGCCCCTGGAGCGAGCTTGGTCCTGACGAGGCTCCTACCGCGATGCCATCCTCCTGAGGTCCTGCACGACGCGGCTTCTTCTTCTTGGGGATGGCCTCCAGAGGGCTTTCATTTCTACTGTCGGGGTCCTCGATTGCTGCGGCTTGAAAGGCGCGATCGAGGGAGCACACCGCATCCCTCTCTTCACACGGGACCGTGATGATTCCTCCGCTTCCTGGCCTCTTAAGAACATTGTAGCCGTGATGACTAACTGCCATGAACTTGGCCAAGGCTGGATACCCGAGGATGGCATTGTACGACAGGCAGATGTGCGCGACGCCGAAGTCGGTGAGCTCGGCGCGGTAGTTCTTGCGCTCCGCGAAGGTGACGGGTAGGCAGACCTGCCCTATCGGTGTGGTGGAGCCGTCGGTCACTCCTGAGAAAGGCTTGGTGGGCTAGAGCTGTTTATAAGGCACTTGGAGGTTGTCAAACGCATCGACAGACAGGACGTTGAGCCCTGCGCCACCGTCGATGAGGGTCTTGGTGACTTGCACATTGCTGATGACTGAGGAACACAGCATAGGGAGGCTGACGGCGGTGGCTGCGCACTTGAGCTGATCTGCTGAGTTGAAAGTGATGGTGCATTGGGACCACATGAGCGGGCGCGTGGCCTCGAGTTTGGGGAGCGCCGCGTTCACCTCGCGAGCAAACTATTTGAAGGTGCGCTGAGAGGCTGGGGCCTAGGCGCCACCCAAGATGCAGGCGATCGCACGCGGCTCCTGGAAGCCCCCAGCCCCCTCATCCTGGTGGTGGTCGTCATTCCTTCTTGGTGGTGACAACGGGGGAACACCGGCATTGCCCTGGGGGTGATCTTCATGCGACGGGTCCCTCCAGGCGCCCTCGCGAGGTTGGTCCTGCCAGCGGTCCTCACGAGGCCGGTCGCTCCACTCCTGGCGCGGGCCAGGGTCGTCCCAGCGTCTGCCTCCACGTCCTCCTCCGCTCTCGTAGCCTCGGTCGTTGCGCTCGGGGCATCGACCATAGCGTCCTTCTCATTATGCGCTGAGCTGGTGTTGTGGGTGTTCAGGTTGTGGAAGGCGCAGAATGGTCGACCGTTCTTGGATGACTCGGGCTGATCTCTACCCCGCTTGATGTCGGGCTCCGCAGCGAGCACAGCTGCCTCCTTGCGCTTCACGTCCTTGGCCTTCTTCTCCTCCGCGCCCACGGCTGGCAGCTCAAGGAGAGAGAGGCGCCCCTCCTCGGCTCTTGCGCACTTGGTCGCCAGGTTGAACAGCTCCTGAGATGTGCAGAGCTCCTCGTGGATGGCGAGCTCTTCCTTCATCTTGACGTCACAGACGCCGTCGGAGAAAGCGGAGATGATGGCCTCGTCCGTGACCTTGGGGATCTTGAGGCGGGTGTTGTTGAAGCGCTGGATGTACTTCTGGAGGGTCTCTCCTAGTTGCTGCCTGATGCGGCATAGATGACCCGCGGCCGGCGGGCGGTCGCGAGTGCCCTAGAAGTTGGCGACGAAGCGGTCGCGCATCTCGTCCCTGGAGGAGATCGAGCCGTGCTGCAGGCTCAGGAGCCAGGAGCAAGCTCCATCCTTGAGAGCCATGGGAAACCAGTTTTCCATGACCTTTTCGTCGCCGTTGGCCGCTTCGATGCTCAGCTCATAGAGCTGCAGGAACTCCATGGGGTTGGCGGTACCGTCGTAGCAAGGAGGCAGATCCGGCTTGAACTTGCCCGGCCAGGCGACGCTACACAGCTCGGGGGTGAAGGCGGAGCTTGGTCTTGACGAGGTCCGCACTGCACCGCTGCGGGTGGTGCACGGTCTTGACGAGGTGGCGCGGGGAGCGTAGGTGCAGCTTCTCATGGCCGCGGAATTTCTTGGCATCTTCTCTCTTCGTGCACGGGCGCCGGGCACGGCGGATCACGTCGCAGAGCCGCGCGCCTTGGTGCCAAGGCACCGTCTTGGGGCTGAGGTCGTGGAGGCATGCCATGAGCCCCGTCGCCCGCGGCTGGTTGAGGGGAAGGCAGAGAGTGGGACGGCGCCGGAGGGCCCCCCGCGGCGCGGACGAGCTCCGCGATGCGGTCGAGCCACTCCTCGTAGAGGTCATCGACAGGGCGGTAGTGTAGGAGCTCATTCGCCGCGACGAGCGCGGCCCGTGCCTCCATGGGAGCGCGGTGTGCGTGAGATGAAGAACCGGCAGGGGTCAGCGATGGAGTGGCGGTGCGGCTGTCCTGCCGCACCGAAGGATGCAGTGAGGACGCATGCTGCTCGTTCCCCGCCGGGCCGGTGGCAGCGTTGGCGGCAGGAGACGGAGAACGGCGATGCGGCCCGCCGACGGGAGCCGTCTGAGCGACACGGGCGGTGAGGGCAGCCCGATGCTCAGCTCGAGCACCGCGAGCGTCCGCCATGGAGACGACGGAGCGACAAACTGATGGAAGGAAAGCTACAGCGCACCCCTACCTAGTGCGCCAAATGTCGGATGTGGGGTTCTGGCAAACCCTTAAGGTTCGAACACTAGGGTGCGCGCGAAGTCCTTCCTACCCACCAATCTACGCCCTAGCTCGCTAAGATCTTGAGGACGAACTCGACGAACTCGCAACACAGAAAGACACGAGGTTTATACTGGTTCAGGCCACCGTTGTGGTGTAATACCCTACTCTAGTGTGGTGGTGGTGGATTGCCTCTAGGGCTAATGATGAACAATACAAGGGAAGAACAGCCTCCTGAGGTTGAGGTGTTCTTGTGAGTAGGCTCTCGATCGGGTTGGATCAAGCTAAGGTGAGATGAGATGCGATCAGCTCCCATCCGACCACCTACTATGGTGGCCATCTCTACTTATATAGGCCCTGGTCCTCTTCCCAAATATCGAGCGGGAAGGGAGCCAACAACGGCGGGCAAATTCGAAGGGGGACAAATAGTACAAGTTAGCCTGACAAAAGTGGTCTTCGCCTGCTAAAGGCTCTGGTGGTGACGCCGTCTTGGGCTCCACAATGACCTCCGTCTTGCCGTCCTCCTGGTCTTGGTCTCGTTGCACCAATATAGCAACCTTTTCCTGATGCCTCGGTACTCTTCACCTGCGCTGGCCTCCTTAGCACCAAAGAGGAAACAAGGACGCTACACGCGCTGGCGCCCGCCTGGTGTTGTGCATCATGGCTCACATCACGAGGGCCTCGTGAGGTTTGCCCCGCCTTGATATCTCCGCTCCTCGTGAGGTTGCCTAACTAGGCCACTCCAGAGGAGGTCTTGCATCGTCCACCTCGCGAGGCTTGGACCCTCGCGAGGGTCTTGGATGCTTTGTTGGTAAAGATGGGTCGTACGGCCAGCTGGCTTAGCCACGCCATGGGCCGCAGGCAGGCAAGTCTGGGGACCCCCATTCCCAGAACGCCGACACTCCGCGTCTATCAAGTGGTATCAATTTTTAGGTTGCTCGGTGAGAATTTCCAGTTTTTCCTAGATTAGATTTATTTTCTTACCTATTGCCCAAGAAAAAGCCACAAAAAAGTTAGATCTATTCATCCTTTTCCCAAGCCAGTATGAGCCTTTGAAAATTTTCTTTTCATTGCTTGCATAGTTGAATTATCAGTTGCATCGTCGTGTCGAGTTGCTGGTCTTAGTGTCTAGTTCGTTTCAAGTTTCGAGTTCTGTTCACATTAGTCATGTCGCCACTACATCATTATCCCTTCCATTGTCCACCACCCATCCATCAATTTCCAGCACGTGCTACCCACCATTCATTGTCATAATCATAATTGAGATCGTTCACATCTTTGCTTGATCCAATCTGCATCTTATCTAGTTTGTTTTGGAAAGAGGGAGGGAGAAAAAAAGACAGAAAAAAGAGACGAAAAAGCAAAAAAAAGTCATAGAAAAAAAGAGAGAAAGAAAAAGAAAAAAAATAGTGTGAGGAAAAAAGAGAGAAAAAAAACACAATTCGGATCTATCTAGACTCAATCCCGTAGTTGAATTTGGATTGGAATCAGTTTTGTGCACTGTTCAGTAAAACAGGCATAACTTCCTCATACGAAGTCTGTTTTTGCTCCACGAGTACTCAAATGAAACTTAGTGGCGAGGTGCATCTAAATAGTTGCGGAAGTATTTTCTACATTTGGCACCTCAAAATCAGCTTCTAAATAAGTCTTTTTGCCCTCTGAAGTTCGCGAACACAGCTCGTTCCAGTTTTTCAGGCCGGTTTTAGAATTTTTTGACTCCTCATATCAACTCGGAATTGAGTGATTCTTTTTGCATTTGAAAGCTTGAGTCAGTGCCATTCTTGAGAAAAATTATTAGACAATTGGCACAAACTTTTCTAGAGAAAAGTTGGAGAGAAGTTGTTGATATACTGCTTGGCTGTTGTTTCACATCATTATCTTTACAACTATTGTGATCTTCACTTATATCTTGCTATCCAGAGCTACTTCATATCGTTTATTGATGCTAGTTGTGCTACGCTGTGACCTCATTAGTGTTCTAGGGTCGTGTCTCTAGTCCGGTCTAGCCTAGGACCAGCACACTAACGTCCTTGAGCGTTTATTCAACATTGCATCTCTGAATTGATTATTGCTAATCTTTTGCTACCATATATTTAAGCCTTCCAAGATCCACATATTTCTACACCGTGTATACATACGTTCCCCTGGCAATCGCTTTACCCAGTCTTCGGAGTTATTTGACACCGCTGGTTGCCTGTCAGCACCTGCTGCTTGGTAAGAACTTGTAAGATATTGATATGTGCTTTACTGTGAGTGCTTTACCACCACACCCTAGTAGTTCATAGGAACATTATTCTTTAATTTTGTTTCTTGTTTGTACTAATCATGACAGGGTTCGAAGATAGAAGTTCTTGGACGACGGATATATCTTCACCATCATGAGAGGTGGGACAACACACACAAGCATATGGTCATGTTATCTCTTTACCATCATTTGAGGGTAGATTTAATCCTGCTATTTATCTTTCTTGGGAGTTTGATGTAGAACAAGTTTTTAGTCACCATGATTTTTGTGAACTTGAGAGAGTACGAGCTACCACTAGAGCATTTATTGCTTTTGCTTCTATCTGGTGGAGCGTACATTGTAAGAAAAACATTGATAATCAATCCACAACTTGGAATGTTTTGACAGCTGTAATGATACAACATTTTTTTCCTCCTTACTATCGTCGTGAATTGCTTCGCAAATTGGAACAATTAAAACAAGGCAGTAACACTGTTCATGCTTACTACCAAGAGTTCAAATCTTATATGCATCATTGTGACATAGAAGAATCTGAGGATGATACAATGAATAGATTTTTGGTGGTTTGAACCATGATACCCGTGCAAGATTTCAGTATACTCCTCGTTGCATTACTAGTATGTATGTTCGCGCTTGTACCTTTGAGACACAGATACAGGAGGATGCATTGGGTGACTAGAACAACTACTATTCCAGTTCATGCTCACCACCACCGGTTGGTTCCTCCACCGTTGCACCTAATAGAGAAGCCCCACCTCGGATTGTGAGCGTGACATCATATCAAGAGTATGGTACATTGTCAACGTCCATACCTACATCAGCTACGTCTTTGCTACAAGGTAACAGTAAAGGTATTGATGATATAACTTCATATGAGAATGATGCATGCCTAGTTAACTTTAATGCATCATGTGTTGAGTTACCTATTGATTTGAGCACACCACCTATTTTAGAGAATCTTGTTACTGTCATGAATGTGTCATGTGATCAAACAACTGAAATACCAACAATTTTGAGTGCACCCATTGAATTAACTGTTGATGCAAAAGAAACAATGTCTAATCATTTTGATATGACCTCTAATCTTCGTGATGATTCTGTGTCCAATGACTTATTGCATTTTTTTGCTTATTTAAGCATGATGTAGCATGTAAATTTGATGCAAGTAAGGTTTATTCACCAATGTTGGGATGGTTTAATGATGAACATTGTCAATCTTTTGAAATGAATAAGAGCTTCACTTATATGTGCAAACTGAGTTGCAATATTTTCATGCCTTCTACTTCTTGTGATATTTTTTTGCCTTTAGATTTTATGAACTATGAAAGTTACTCATGTATACATGTGTCATATGTGCGAAAATCAAGGGAAGTAAAAATGAATGACATATACATATACAACATGTACACCTTGTCTCTTTTGTTAGCCACATTTCAGATTAAGCAACACTGAGGACGACTTTGCTTTAAAGAAGGGGAGGATGATGAGGACATGACTACCTTGGATACGGCCAAACATATTGCATACATGTATATTTGTGAGGTGATTTCTAATGCAAACTATGCAATAATTTATTTATGTCATCTAGAACAAAAATACTTCACAGACTTTTGTGTCATGTCTAATTGCAGGTGTATGGGACATTTGTGCAATCCACATATGAAGATAAGGGGAAAAGGAAGTTTATGTGTTGTTCAAAAAGTCCTCTCACATCACTTTTGGGCCAAGAGAAGATAGAGTCCAAGTCTCTCACGCTCTGGATTTAGACTCGGACTGCACATACATACCTGACTCAAAACGCCAAGAACCCTTTCATACGGACTCCGAATTGGGTGATTCTTTTTCTGTTGGAAAGTAGATTTTGTACACTTTCCAACACAATTCGATTCACCTTTAAATTCGTCCAGAGCGTTGAGTTATGGACGAAACAATCTGACGTTGCAGCATAATTCGAGTCAAACTACAAGTCCAAAGGTGTTGCATCACCTCCACTTGGGCCCATGAGCCTTGTATGACCTAGGGTTGGTTTTAGGATGCCTTGCGACATCCTCGCACCTCCTTGGCCGCCACCCCTTGCTCCTATATAAGTAGATCCATCTAGTAGCTTTTCGCATGGGATTTGTTTAGTTAAAAGTTAGCCAACGCAACTTCGTGTACTTCGTTTGTGTCCAACGACCAGACCAAGACCGCTTTCGGATCCCCGCCTTTATCAATACTTCATCTATATTCGCAATATTCAGATTGCATTATCATATTATTGTTTGTTCTTCGATTGCATGCAGGAATAGACCTTCGTGGTCAGGCTGATCGTGCTTCCAGCATCGTCGGTAACCTTGGGAGACTAGTTTAGCGATTGCTAAGGCGCAACGTCGTGCACGTTTGTAGTCGGATCGTCAAAGTTGTCTCCACCAAATCGATAGTTATCATCACATTGAAAGATCGGGACACCCTTGCCTCTATCAGTTCTTTAGCTCATTTTGAAGCTGTTGACATCCCCCTTCCCACAAAAATACCACCAACATCATCTGACTCCATCAAAATTTTGCAACTTTGGCATCTTTGCCTAGGGCCTTCACCACATCATCCACATCACCACCACCGACTTCCGCAACCTAACCCATTTTGTTTCCCATAGCATTAGTGGTTGCTTGAGTGGTGGTTAGAGTATCCTAAGGTGTTTCAGCTACTTAGGGACGGTTGGTTCTTCAACCACCACCATAACTTCCGCATAGGCTTGCCCACCATACCGTTCCACCACCATAACCCATTTTGACCAGGTTTCCACCAATACTTCCGCAACCACCACCACATTCCTGCTACCACCATTTGAGATTTTGAGTTTGCGGTTTTTTCCCGTTTCCTAAGGTTTTTCGGCTAATTAGGAATAGTTCGACGTCGAGAACATCGCCACTCATCATCGCCACGAGGTCGTCATCGACATTGACAACTTTACCATTTTGACACCCCCAACCATAAGCAAGGACGGTAACCTCGACGACATCATTATACATTCTCCCTTGCCATTACATTGTTAACCCCTAGTCCATTTTGGGTCACTTGCCTATCGAGACTAGCCATTTGAGTATTGCCGGCAACGCTACTTGTGCACATTAGTGATCATTGATCTACACCTTTCATTGCATACATGCCATATCATATTGCTATCATCTTGGTATCATATCATCCCTTGTGTCACAAGATTGTTCCCGTATATACACAATTGCTATCTTGGTTTGTGCATTACACATAATGGCTATCGAAAAAAGAAGAATAAGCTTTTAAGCAAAAAGAGAGCAAAGAAGCTTGTAAGCAAGAGCCATAGCATCCCCACATTGCATATAAGATTGTCATATCCGCTCATCTTGGATCATCTTGAGAGAAACACTGGGAACAATACATACATAGCATATTTGTGATAGGAAGTTGCTACATTTTGTCTCCTATAGGTAGTGCACAGGTTCGTATCCGCCTATTGTAACATCCCAAAATTCCAAATTTTGGAATGTTATAATAAATAACTAGTTTTGATTGTTCGTTTGATTGTTGTGTGATTCATTGAAAGAGAGTGATTTCGAAACTTTTGAAAGTTAAATGAGAGGGAATAAAAGGACTTTCCCAAACTTCCATTTTTAAATTTATGATGTTCGTGAATTCAAACTCTTTTCAAATACAAAACCCTAGAGAGAAGATGACATGACTTCTTCCATTTAAATAAATGAAAAGGGGTTTGAAAAGATTTGAATTTTATATGGAAATATTTTCCAATTCATAAACTTTAAGCAACTCAATGATTTTCATGAGAGAAGATAAAATGACTTCTTCAAATTATATGAAATATGAGTTGGGAGTTTCAAAAATCAAATTTAAAGTTCTTTTGGAAATTATTTTCAATTTGGAGTTATTTGACTTTTATTCAAATTATTTTTCTCCAAAAATAAAATATATGGAAATTAGGGTAAAATGATTCCCTACATTTGAAAATTGGAGAGAAATAAATTTGAAATCATTTTTGTATTTTTAAAATGATTTTATTGGGTTTTAAATAAACCAGTAGCACTGTTTGATTTATTTGAATTTTTTTGTAGATTTTAATTGACGTTATAAAAATGTTCACGTTGTAGAAAATCTTTTTCTGAAAACTTTGATATATTATATGACTATGTATTATTTTTATTTTATTTTGGTTTATATCATTTTTCTATTGCCTGAAAAAATGTGTTCGAAAAAAATCTTCCGCCGAGTGGGCCGGCCCAGCTCCAGCCAAGCCGCGGCCCAGCCCGCCTGCATCGATCGTCCCCGAGCTCGGGACGGTTTCCCGAACCTGCACGACACTCGCCGCCGCCGTGACCGCCTCCAACTCCTCGCCGCCCTTGCCCCTTCCCCACGCCTCGCGCCGCCTCTTCTCCCCTTAAATAGCGCGCCCCGGGCCCCCTGGACCCCAGTCCACCGCCGCCGAACCCGCAGCGCCACCTTCGCTGCTCCCACTGCCGCATCTAGCCGCTGCCGCACTTTGCCCCGCCGCCGCGAAGCTCACTGCCGTGCCGCACCATCGCGCCGCCGCCGCCGCGCCGCTGTTGCCGCAACACCGCGCCGCCCCACTGCCGCCGTAGCCACCGCGCCGCCGCTTGCCCCGCCCCGCCGGAGTCTGCCGCCTCACGGCCCACTCCGTGAAACGCCGCCGTAGGTTTTTCTCACTGAACCGGCCGAACCGGTAAAACCGTCGCCCCGACCCGGTCTTTGCTTCGGTTTTTTTTAAACCGGTTTATTTCTTTAAGTTGGTTTAAATAGCGAACGTCCACTGTTTAGATCGGTTTAGCGAGCGTTTGCTCGATAGTTTTTCTTTTTTCTGTTATTTTACGGCCAGGGACCCATCTGTGAATATTTTTATTTACAGATTAGTCCCTGATCTTCAAATGATCACAACTTTTTTACTTGCTTGTCCAAATCCAATAAACCAACGCCCACTTCTTCGTTATGAACCCCTCTATCCAGATAATCAACTTAAACATGTTTTGAAAGTTTTAAAATTTTAATTTAAATAGATTTGTTTTTTGAAATTCGTTTGATCGTAACTTGAGTTTTATAACTTCGATTTAGTTGATTGTTTTTGCAAATTAAAGCTCTTGACCTGAACTTTCTGATAAGGCCAAATTCACATAATTTTGGTACTGTCAGAAATTGTTTTCTGTTACAACAGTTATTTGGTTGGTTTTGAAGTTTTCCGAATTGTTTTCTTTGTTCTTTCCGATCTTTTGAGTGAGTGCTTATGTATGAAATTGGTTGCTTATGATAGATTGACCGAAGTGTGACGAGTAGACCTATCAGGAGTTATGAGTGAGAATCATCTTCATCAACAGTACAAGGCAAGTTCACACTTTGATCATACTTTTCATTACCCAGTTTTTATGCATTTGTTTCAACCCCTCAAACATTGCATGAGTAGGATTGATAACATGTGGGTATTGGGAAGTAGTTGATGAGGTTGGAACCTATTGTCTTGCATTCAAACCCTGGGAGTTACTACGTTATGCTTGTTGCCATGCTATGCTCGTACACGTGGATTGGGTTTGAGTGTATCCATGACAGATGTGAGATTGTTAATTAAGGTTTAACTTAAGGCGGCTACTTTAATACACATCTGGGTGGATTGGTTGGGGCACCCTAGAGCACCTAGTGGTTTTGCCCGGGCACCTGGAGAACCCAGTGTTTGCCCAAGGGGATCCCGGAGTACCCGTGTGATCACCCTATGGAATGCCACCCAGGCTCAAAGCGATCATAAAATTATTCATGCTAGAAACTTCTGTGTGCAGCCACAAGCTATTATGGGCTCTAGCGCAGTTGAGTAGGTTGCATGACCTCTTCCAGTGGTAGGCTAGCAGATGTAGGGGATGTAGGTTGGTACTGTCTACCCAGGGTTAGAGTTAATGCTTCCGAACGACTGTGTCTCGGTCATCCGTTTCTCAAACACCATGTAGTGTGAGAAATCCAACGGAGGAGATCGAGTCTTGTGGGAAAAAGTGCGCAAACCTCTGCAGAGTGTACAACTAATCATGGTTAGCCGTGTCCCCGGTTATGGACAACTTGAGTATCTGGTACTTGAATTATTGATTTGATCTCATCACTCTAAATTAATTTGTTGGGTTGATAATGATTACTTTAAATTGGGATTGAGTTTTAGGAACCTTCTCAATGTTTCAACTACCATGATAGTTAAATAAAATATATTCCTTTGTTGTAGGAAAAAAATTGGCTTTTCACAAAAACATTATAACCATAGAGCTTCCACCAGCCAAATATGCATGTAGTGATAGCCATTATTTAGCATTGCTCTACAGTGTGAAATTGCCAGTACATTCAATGTACTAACCCTTTGTGGCTGCAATGTCTCATGTTATAGGAATCTTACGACAAGTAAGTGATACGTTAGGGTTATGATTTCTACACTCAACTTTGCCATTGGTGTTGATCGGAATCCACAACCTTGTTGTTACTTCCGCTATTTGGATTGAGGTAATAGTATTTACGTTATTTTATACATGTGATTTACCTCTGTTATAAATCCTCGAGTACTGGGTGTGTTAGCATACCGATCGAGGGATGCCACTTAAGCACAGAGACTTGATCCATTCAGATCGGGTCGCTACAGCTATTGAGCAATCGGCTAGCGTCTCTCTAGTGTTGTGCGACAAGAGCATTTTCTGTGGATTCCACATTTTGAGCTCATTCCTTGGTTGCACGACCCCATTTATCTACCCGTGTGTGTGTTTCTGTGTGCCACATTTTTCTATTGGTCTACTTGTTTCACTTGCGAATTTGTGAATCTCTTTCAACATTATTGACTCTTGCTAACATTTTGCATCAAATTTTTGTGCCACTATCCTCACCGAGCTCCACCATAATCCTTACTTGTGTAGGTGTGAGAATTGACAAGATCAATACCAATTGTGCTATTTCCTTGTTACATCATTGAGTGATCATTGATCAATTGTCAACATCGGTCAAGGTACATTTGGTATAGTTCTCTCCTTTCTTCCACTCATATTTGCTCGAGTCTTGTGATGGATAGGAAAGGCATTTCATCTCCGGTCTTCCACGACAACGACGGCATGAACAACTACATCACCAAAGCATCAATCTTCGATCTACAACAAAAAATGCAAGGCACGCAATCAAGATTGAGAGAGCGCATCGAGAACCTCTCCATCGACATTTGTCACTCTGAAGCAAGGAAAAGGGACTACATCGACAACATGCTTTCTGCACAAAAGGAGGAGCAAGATGCAAAGATGGAGGAGATTCAGGCCTTGGCCAAACGTTCTTCCCCTTCATCATCCTCAAGGCGACGGCAAGCAAGTCAATCATCTTCGGAGCGGCCAAGCAATGTAAGCGCAATTCGTGTACGTCCACATCTACGTGGTGACCACCATCACGTTCGTGATCCACATCATCATGAAGGGCAAGTCACCTCCAAGCAACATGTGCACAATGACGATGAACGACATCTACTATGAGCTCAAGCACGACAACGACATCATCAACATGAAGATGCTCCACACGTGAAAATGCACAAGTCCCAACATGCGCTACTTCATGCCAAGGCCAAGCTTCATGAGCTCAAGAGAAGACCGCGAGACGACCACAACCAAGACGATGCTATGGCTACAACAACCACTTTGGCATCTTCGCCAAGTGCTATCAAGGCATCTTCGCCTTTGGACAAACGACATCTTCGCCTACTTCCCATGAGTTTGCATACATCGACATCTTCAACTACAAGGCGACCACCTACGAGCGAGGGAGACACTTCCATCTTCGGAAGCCCCTCAAGGAAGATGACCGAGCATGGGAAATTCCCTTCGGTCATGGAGATGAGCTTCGAGGTGCCACATCATATGGGCCTCCAACAACAAGACGGTGACAAGAAGGTCGAGCAAGGGCCATCCCTTTCGACCACGGTGACGAGCGCGAACCTCTTCAAAAACATGAACACGGCACCCCAACGGGACTCATACTCTGAGTCAAGCTACGCGGACGCACATGAGACTTTATCTTTGGTCTCGGAGGAGAGTGATGATTTGTCACATCCTACGACATTCATCTTTGGAGGCGTTATGGATGAGGAGGTTGAGCATGGGGATGTTTGCACCTACATCTCTTCGACACCCATATATGATGAGATGCCCCAATTGCTATGTGAGGAGAGCCACCACCCCATGAGTGAGATGAGTGACTCCACCATATGTGACATTGATAGAATTTCCTATGAGAGGATGAGTGTGACCACCACTAGCCCCACACATGATAGCATGCCACACATCCTATGTGAGGTTGAGAGCCATTTGAGTGACTCCACCAACAATACGAGTGAGAGCATCCAAGAGGGAGTGAGTGAGCCACAACACTTAGTGAGTGAGGTAGTTGACACGGCATGTGAGGCCACTATGATTTCTAACGACTTACCTCTACTCTGAGTGTGTTTTCCCTTATGGAGCTAGGTCTCCTACATGAAGACACGCCGATTGTTGACGAGTCCATACCTCCAATGGAGACGATGATGGCCATGGTGGAAGAAGATGCACCCCCACATGGTTCCATCAAGATGAAGATGACCACGACTTGGTCTTCGAAACCTCACCTACAACACATGAGCGATGCTCTAAAGGTAACATAGGTGATGGTACTCCTCTTGTCCCACTAGTGGACTATCTTACCAATGATTGCTTGCATGATGTTGACACACCTATTCCCATGCTTCTTGCTAGTGAGACTTCCTCATGTCATGACTTACCAATTTATGATGAATATGATGATGAGCATGTTGAGTTGCCTAGTTGTGATGCTATGCTCCACATGATATCATGTGAAAATTCTATAGGTCACGTCATGTTTGACAATCCTTTAAACTTGTCATATGCTATGAGTGAGATCTCCCATATTGCATCATTACAAACTCATCGTAGTAACTATGCATGCCCCATTAAAATAAATCCTATTTGCACTTATGGCATAGATGACGAGATGATGGTCATTGGCTGTTGTTTTTTCATGCGATGATATTGCCATGCTTCCTTTACATGATTTGCGCAATTCATCTACTATGCCATGCCATGATCACATTGCTTCGGATATGCTTTGTTTTGGATGTTGTCAATATTCTAGATGTGATGTTTCCATTAATGCTCATGAGGAGACCCCCATAGTTTCCTCATACATATTAGGAGATTTTGATGCATTCCATACTTTCATGATTCCCATAATTGCATGCACCATATGCATTCCATGAATAACAATGCTCTACATATTTGTCATGAGGCTTTACACAATTTGAGTCTCCATTATGTCATACATAACAATAAACCTATCATGATGGATGACATGTTTCTATATCATGCATCTCATTTATTTGAGCATTGGATATTTTGTGCTAACCAACGCAAGCACGTGCGCATCATAATGGATGATGTGTACATATACCACGCACACACAATTTTCCCTTTGTCTTTGTTTTGTGTAGGTACTCACGTATACTCGTCAACCTCTCAATCCCAAGAGTTGATGAAACGAGCTCTTGAGAGCAACGATGACTTGGGATCCCGTGGACTATCCTTACCACCATTCCCTTCGTGCAAGGACTACACACATCTCTTTTACTTGGCTCTCACACGACTATGGGCTATATATCACTTGTTACTTTATGTCCATTGTATCTTGTTCACGTTGCATGTTACGCATCTTTACATGATTTTACCATGCAATTGTGACCCTTGCTTGCATCTACCCATGATTCATCATTTTACTACTCATATGTGTATTTGCATGCTTGGTGGAGATACGTGTTGCTATTACCATGTTTTCCTTGTGCCTCATGTTATTGTTGTTGTGTTGGGAGAGTCATGATGTCCCATTGCTATTTACATATGGCCTCTCGCCAATACATTGATGCTATTTTACTCATATCTTGCCTTCATGCTTGTGATATGTCTTGTGCATTATTCACGACCACCATTTGCACACATGACATGCTTGACATGATTCCTTCTAGTACGTTGCATCTTCGTTGTACTAGCTTGCTTGACTTGTTGACTATGATTGCTTGCTTTCTCGCATCACCCATGTTCCATTCTTACTCGCTTTCTTGGGTTGATGACATATATGCTCTTGCCTCTCACATGATTTATCTTGATCATTGTGTCTTGTATCCATTGGTGCCATCTCTCATATGCCCTTATATTGAGTGCCAAGTTGCTATGCTTATTGATCATGGAGACTTGGACATATTACTTGTGATGCATGCTTGTTTGATTGAGCCTATTGTATTTGGTTGTTCTCGCATCATATGCCTCCATACTATGAAATGCTCCCTTTTCCTTTCTTATGATGAGCATGATGCATACACTTGTTGGGTATCATACCACACGAATGATAGATTTTGCACTTCCGCTAACCTCATTTGTTTTTCCGAGTGTTTGTCATGTTCTTTCATTTTGAAGGATTCACAAGGTTGTACCATCACGAGACAACTTGGTCATGTGAAGGCGTACACGATGCGCGACACCAACATTTTCGACATTCTCATAAAGGTGAACTCCTTCCCTTTGAGCCATCCTCAAATATGCATATTGGATGGGTCATTATTTCATTGTTGTTTCCTTCTTGTGGCATACATGATACATCTCACGAACGGAGGAGCGACATTGGAGATTGGCTCTATGGATCTTCACATTGAAGAGAGCTCGGACTTATTAGATGCACCTTCGAACCTCCACTCATGCCATGACGTCGAGCATTAGTACATCAACACTACTTTGACACATTGCACCAACACCTCCATATTTGTTGATTGTTCTCACACATGTCATGCTCGATGGGCATATCATACTCACCACAAGTTTGCACCCTATGCATGTATTGACACACATTATGCTTGCATTGTTGCATCTTGTATTCCCATGTCGTCCATGATATATGTAACACCCTCGATGCGACTATATCTCCCACGTGTCGAGGCACGACTTAGAGGCATAATTGCATTGAAGGCATAAGTCGCAAGTGAGGCAATCTTCACACAACCCATGTATATATAAATATCAAGGGGGAATAATAATAATAGTTGGCTTACACTCGCCACGTCACATCAAGGTACATAAATAGCATTCATCATACAAACACTCATGGCCCGACTACGGCGCCAAAATAGAAAAAGAACCCCCCAACATGCGACTAATCCCTGAATCGAACCCCGAGCAGGCACCACTACTGATCGTGAGGAAAAGAAACATAGTATCACTGAGAGTCTTCGTCGTACTCCCACTTCAGCTCGAACGCGCCATCCGGAGGAGTATCATCGGTCCCTGCATCTGATATAATAGTAATCTGTGAGTCACAAGGACTCAGCAATCTCGCACCCTCGCGATCAAGACTATTTAAGCTTAATAGGTTAGGAAGGGGTAACGTGAGTGGAGCTGCAGCAAGCGACTAGCATATATGGTGGCTAACTTATTCGCAAAAGAGAGCGAGAAGAGAAGGCAAAGAACGAGCGGTAACTAAGTAGAGCAGACTACGCAAGCATAACTCCAACGCCGTGTCCACTTCCCGGACTCCGCCGAGAAGAGGCCATCACGGCAACACACGCAGTTGATTCATTTTAATTAATTAAGTTCAAGTTATCTACAACCGGACATTAACAAATTCCCATCTGCCCATAACCGCGGGCACGGCTTTCGAAAGATCAATCCCTGCAGGGGGTCCCAACTTAACCCATAACAAGCTCTCACGGTCAACGAAGGAATAGACCTCCACCCAGGACCCACCGATCAGACTCGGTATCCCGGTACAACAAGATGATTCGTCAGGTCAAAACTAGTCCAGCAACACCGCCCGAATGCGCCGACAAATCCCGATAGGAGCTGCACATATCTCTTTCTCAGGGCACACTCAGATTGTCTAAACTTCCGGTAGGCCAGCCCAGAGTTGCCCCTGGTGGCCACCGGCGGCTGACGTTTCGGACCAACACTCAGAGGAGCACTGGCCCGTGGGGGGGGGGGGCTAAAAAAAAGATGACCCTCGGGCTCCGGAAACCCAAGGGAAAGAAAAGGGTAGGTGGCAAATGGTAAAACCAATGTTGGGCATTGCTGGAAAAGCTTTAATCAAGGCGAACTATCAAGGGGTTCCCATTATAGCCCAACCGCGTAAGGGACGCAACAAACCGGGAACATAACACCGATATGACGGAAACTAGGGCGGCAAGAGTGGAACAAAACACTAGGCGAGAGGCCGAGCCTTCCACCCTTTACCAAGTATATAGATGAGTAAAGATAACATAGCAATATAGTGATATCCCAACAAGTAAATAAATGTTCCAACAAGGAACGACTCCAATCTTCGCCTGCAACTAACAACGCTATAAGAAGGGCTGAGCAAAGCGGTAACATAGCCAATCAATGGTTTGCTAGGACAAAGGTGGGTTTGAGGCTCAAACATGGCAATTGGGAGGCTGACAAGCAAGTGGTAGGCATCGTAGCATTGGCAAAGCAAAAGAGCGAGCAAAACTAGCATAGCAAAGATAGTAGTGATTTCAAGGGTGTGATCATCTTGCCTGCACAGTTGTCAGAATTGACTGGATCCTCAAAAGCAAACTCAACGGGCTCCTCGTTAGCGAACTCGTCTCCTGGCTCTACCCAACAACACAAACAAGCAACAAGGATACAATCAACCACGTGCAAAGGCAACCAATAAGATGCAAAGATGATATGCTATGCGGGATGCAAGAATGCAACATGTAACAGGAAATGCATGAACCTGGCCTCAACTTGGAAATCCAAGTGTGCCAATGGATAGAGGGGAAGAAATCCCCTGAAAACGATATAAAGATCATGGCAATCGGAGCTACGGTTAAGAAATGGCAAGCGTTTTACTAAACGAACCGATCTGCAATTTACAGCAACATGCATCCTAAATGCAACAAAATGAACATGCTAAAGCCACCCAACATGAAAACAAATTATATGGCAGTGATGTACTCATCAAGCTTATCAAATCATCATGACTGAGGCATAGGCAAATTCATCTATTAAGGGCTTCAAACAAGCATGGCAAAACTGAATAAGCAAAACAGATTTCAGACTTAGCGAAATTAACGCTAGTCTGAAATTTCAGACCACGATGCTCTCTTCGGAGCAGCAAACAACATGAAGGAAAACCTGAACATGGCAAGTAAGAGCATGGCATGGAGCTACTCAACAAGCTTAACAAAACACCCAACATGACCTGGGGCCAAAAGGGTTCACAAAATACTCTACCGAGCACACGAACATCGATGAAACACAATCAGTTTTCAGACTTAGTGAAAACTGGGACATGCTGAAATAATAACTCACGGAGGCATATAAACGAGCTCGATGCTCTCACTACGGTGCAAGTCATGGCAAGGCAAGCATATATCCATTAAGAAGGAACAAAATGCTAGCTAGACATGGCAAGAACAATGGCATAGCGTGCATGGATCACTAGCAATCACTCCGGCAAAATCGCAAAAGAGTTAACGATCTGGCCAAAACAGCAACTATCCAAAAGTTGAGCTCGATTGAGTCAACCTAGAGTGCTCCAACATAACAAGTAAAGACATGGATGGATTAAGCACAACAAGCATAACAAATCACTCTTACTGATCATCCTCAAAAGAGGCACGGATCACTAGGAAACAAGCCGAACATATAGCATCGTGAACTAAAACGGCTCAGACTTAGTGAAAATCACTAAGTCCCTGAAATCTGAAATCTCAGGTAGCCCTCTTCGCAAGCTTGCACAAGACAACACACACCTCCTAAAAATACATGGAAGGCACCTCTGGAAAGAAGGCAACATGCTTAACAATTCATCCCAAAGGGGCACAGGCATATCATGCACGGATTAAATATGGCAAAAATGACAAAAGTGCATGTTGAACTAACGGATCTGCAATTTAACTCAACATGCCTCCTTCCAACACCATTTTGGGCACCAAGATGACCTCAAATGCAAAAGATGCAATGGAATGAAATGATGTACTCGTTGAGACGAAGAATTTGACATATCATATGCCCAAATCGGAGCTACGGATGCGGAGATACAGGCAGTCAAAGTATGCACAAAAGTTAAGGGGGAGAGGGAAATAGTCAACCCAGATCTAGGGTTCGTCCGGCGCGTGAACCGAGGCGGCCGGATCTCGCCGGAACAGGGCTTGCCGGAGCTCGGGCTGGGGCTCGCCGGCCAGATCGGCGCCGGAGGACGGCAGGGAGGCCGCTGCCCGAGCGGCTCCGGCCGGCGTGGGACGCCGGAGCGGCGGGGATCGCCGGAGGACGAGGGCGGTGGCCGCGGCGGCTCGGTCGCCGGAGCGCGGTGCGGCGGCGGGCGGCGGAACGGCGGGCGGCGGAGCGGCGCGGTGGGGCGGCGCCGGACGGCGGGGCAAGGGCGGCGCTCGGGAGGAGGACGGGCGCGGGGCGCGGCCCGGGCGAGGCGGAGGCGGGGGCCGGCCTTGGGCCTGGCGGGCCGCGGCGGCTGGCCTACCACGTGGCGCGCGGTGGGTGGCTGGCGGCGGCGGGGCGGACACGTCCGGCCCGAATCGGGCGTGTCCGTCGGCGGGAGGAGCAGCGGATCTGGGAAATTAGGGTTTCGGAGGAGGAAGACGAGATCCGAAATGGAGGGGGTATAAATAGGCATAGAGGGAGCTAGGAGAGTCCAAATGAGGTGTGGTTTTCGCCCACACGATCGTGATCGAACGACCGAGACGATGGAGCTGAGTTTGGTGGGTTTTGGGCCAAAATGGAGGGGTGTTGGGCTGCACACACACGAGGCCTTTTCGGTCCCTCGGTTAACCGTTGGAGTATCAAACGAAGTCCAAATGACCCGAAACTTGACAGGCGGTCTACCAGTAGTAAACCAAGGCCGCATGGCAAGTCTCGGCCCAATCCGGAAATGTTTAATCCCCACACACGAAAGAAAGCTAGAAATGGCCACCGGAGGAGAACGAAGCGCCGGAATGCAAAACGGACAACGGGGAAACATGCTCGGATGCATGAGATGAACATGTATGCGAATGCAATGCACGTGACAACATGATATGAGATGCACGAAAAATGAAACAACACACGGAGACAAAGACCCGAACCCGAGAATTAAATATAACTTAATGCCGGAAACGACAAGAGTCGGAGTACAATTGGGGAAGGTTACATGTGGGGCGTTACAATACTCCACCACTACGAAAAGATCTCGTCCCGAGATCTAGGACTGAAAGAACTCCGGGTACTCAGAACGGAGGTGATCCTCGCGTTCCCAGGTAGCTTCACGGTTGGAATGGTGTGACCACTTGACTTTGAGAAACTTGATTGACTTGTTGCGAGTTTTGCGTTCAGTCTCTTCAAAGATTGCAAGCGGGTGCTCACGGTAGGAGAGATCTTCTTGGAGCTCAATGTCCTCGAAGTTGACGGTGCGCTCAGGCGCCTTGAAGCACTTACGGAGTTGCGAGACGTGGAACACATCATGAACATTGGCAAAGGTTGCAGGAAGCTCGAGTTGATAGGCGAGGTCGCCTCTCTTGCTGACGATCTTGAAAGGCCCGACGTATCTTGGGGCAAGCTTCCCTTTGATACCGAAGCGACGAGTCCCTTTCATTGGAGAGACGCGGAGGTAGACATGATCTCCGATCTCGAAGGCCAAATCATGGTGCTTGCTGTCGTAATAGCTCTTCTGACGAGACTGGGCTGCTTTGAGGTTATCACGAACGACCTTGCACATTTCTTCTGCTTCTGTGATCAGGTCATTACCCAGCAGTTGACGTTCACCGGTTTCAGACCAGTTGAGAGGTGTACGGCACTTCCTACCATACAGAATTTCAAACGGGGCCTTGCCGGAACTTGCTTGGAAACTGTTGTTGTATGAGAATTCAGCATAAGGAAGGCAATCCTCCCACTTCATGCCGAAGGAGATAACACAAGCTCTGAGCATATCTTCAATAATCTGGTTGACACGTTCGACTTGACCGCTTGTTTGAGGATGGAAAGCAGTGCTGAAGCGAATGCTGGTGCCCATGGCCTTCTGAAAAGAATCCCAGAACTTGGAGGTAAAGATGCTGCCACGGTCTGAAGATATCACTTGAGGAATACCGTGCAGAGAGACAATGCGAGAGGTGTAGAGCTCCGCCAATTGAGCTGCAGTGATTGACTCTTTGATAGGCAAGAAATGAGCCACTTTGGTCAGCTTGTCGATGACAACGAATATGGCATCATTGCCACGCTTGGACTTAGGAAACCCAGTCATGAAGTCCATTTCAATGTGGTCAAACTTCCATTCTGGAATGGCGAGAGGTTGGAGGAGACCTGCTGGCCTTTGGTGTTCTGCTTTCACTCTTCTGCAGACATCACATTCATTCACGAATTGAGCGATCTCGCGCTTCATTCGAGTCCACCAATAAGTTTGCTTCAGATCTTGATACATCTTCGTGCTCCCAGGGTGGATGGAGAGGAGAGAGTTATGAGCCTCATTCATGATCACTTTACGAAGTTCACCTTTGGGCACAACAATTCGATCCTCGAAGTAGAGAGTGTCCTTGTCATCAAGTCGGTAGCACTTGTACTTGGACTGACTCTTTGCAATACCGATCTTCACCTTTTTCACCATAGCATCAAGAAGCTGGGCTTGGTGAATCTGGTCTTCCAAGGTAGGAGAAATTTGAAGGTTGGCAAGGAAACCTTGAGGAACAACTTGCAGATTAAGTTTGCGGAAGGCTTCACAAAGCTCGGGTTGATAAGGCTTGAGAATCAGACTGTTGCAATATGCTTTTCTGCTCAAAGCGTCAGCAATCACATTAGCCTTGCCTGGAGTATACTCGATACTCGGATTGTACTCTTGAATCATTTCGACCCATCGAGTCTGCCTGAGGTTGAGATTAGGCTGAGTGAAGATGTACTTGAGACTCTTGTGATCAGTGAAAATGTCCACTTTCCTTCCCAAGAGAAGATGTCTCCAAGTCAACAATGCGTGCACAACTGCCGCCAACTCGAGATCATGAGTGGGGTAGTTCTTCTCATTTGGCTTCAACTGGCGAGAGGTATAAGCAACAACTTTCTTCTCTTGCATCAGTACCGCACCGAGACCTTGGAGAGAGGCATCACAAAAGACCTCGTACGGCTTGGTTTCATCAGGCGGAGTTAGAACTGGAGCAGTGATCAATTTCTCTTTCAAAGCGTTGAAAGCAACATCACACTCCGGAGACCAAACTTACTTGACGTGCTTCTGAAGAAGATTTGAGAGAGGCTTCGCGATCTTGGAGAAGTTTTCAACGAATCTTCGACAATAACTTGCAAGACCGAGGAAGCTACGGAGTTGCTTCACATTCTGAGGAGGTTCCCAATTAACAATTGCAGACACCTTCTCAGGATCCACGAAAATGCCCTTGGCAGAGATAATATGACCAAGATAAAGAACCTCATCGAGCCAAAACTCACACTTAGAGAACTTGGCATAGAATTGATGTTCCCTTAGCTTGTCAAGAACCAAACGCAAGTGTTTGCCATGATCTTCCTTGTTCTTCGAGAAAACCAGGATATCATCGAGATAGACCAAAACAAAGTTGTTGGTGTAGGGGTTGAAGATGAAGTTCATCATGCGAGAGAATGTCGGAGGAGCATTAGCGAGGCCAAAAGACATAACAGTGTATTCATATGACCCATAGCTTGTTCTGAACGCCGTCTTTGGAATATCTTGTTCATGAATGCGAATTTGATGATAACCCATACGGAGATCAAGCTTGGAGAATACTTGGGCACCCTTGAGTTGTTCGAATAGCTCATTAATGTTGGGAAGTGGATACTTGTTCTTGATGGTCTTCTTGTTCAATGGACGATAATCAACACAAAGTCGGTCCGTTCCATCCTTCTTCTTCACAAAAAGAACACCACAACCCCACGGAGAAGTACTAGGCCGAATGAGACCCATACTTTCTTGCTTATCGAGCTGTTTCTTCAACTCCTTCAACTCTTCGGGGCCGAGCTTGTAAGGCCGCTTGCACACCGGTTCCGTACCGGGCTCAAGTTAAATAACGAATTCCACGGGCCGGTTTGGAGGCATGCCTGGGAGTTCTTCAGGGAAGACATCTTGATACTCACAAACAACCGGAATCTGCGAAATAGCATCCAATTCACCCTTCTCATTGAGAGAGAATAACCGCATGGTATTATCTCGAGCAGCAAAGACAATCACTTCCTCAGACGAATGAGTCAGTTGAATCTGCTTGGCTGCGCAATCCAGCTGAGCTTTATGTTTAGAGAGCCAGTCCATTCCAAGAATGAGGTCGATATCGGAATTGCCAAGAATCATCGGGGAAGCCAGAAACTTAAAGTCACCCAGCGAGATAGAAATATCTGGAACTTCATAGTTAGCAAGCAAGCATTTGCTCGGAGAGACGACTGCTAATGGCTGTTGCATAACTTGAGAAAACCACCCGTGCTTAGATGCAAAAGGCTTCGAGATGAAACAATGCGATGCACCTGTGTCAAAAAGAACTTTTGCAGGAATATCATTAACAGGAAGGTTACCCATGATCACATCTAACGAATCCTCTGCTTGAGCTGCATTCACCATATTGACCTTGGCGTTCTTGGGATTGTGCTTGACCACAGCTGTACTTGCCGATCTGACAGGAGGAGGAGGAGGAAGACGCCTCTGGTTGAAACACTTGTTAGCGTAGTGACCCTTCTGTTGGCACTTGTTGCACGTGACCTCTGAGAGCGGACGGTGGTACGGAGCACTCGATCTTGGAGCTTGAGACGAAGTCTTGTTCTGAAAGCCTGGGTTGGGTGGGTGGGAAGAACCACTGCCACCTTTGCTCTTCTGCTGAAATGGCTGACGGAACGGAGGAGGAGGAAGCCAATACTTCTGCTGCTTGGTCACTTGAGTAGAGGACGAAGACGAAGTGTCTCTGACTCGCTTCCTGGAAGCATCACACCTGAGCTGAGCAGCCTCTTGCTTCAGTGCCATGTTGTAGAACTCATCGTATCTCAGCGGCTCGAAGAGGACAAGAGCGAGCTGAATCTCTTCACGAAGACCACCCCTGAACTAATAGATCATGCTCTTCTCATCAGGAACATCCTTCTTGGCAAAACGGGCGAGCTTCTGGAACAACTTGTTGTAGTCATAGACAGACAAAGAGCCTTGCTTCAGATTGCGGAATTCTTCACGTTTGCTTTCGGTCACACTTTGAGGAATGTGATGAGCGCGGAAATCACGACGGAAATCATCCCAAGTGATCAAACGTCCTCCTCTGGAATCCCGGTACTGCCGAAACCACTCTGCGGCCTGATCCTTGAGCTGGAAAGACGCGAACTTGACGAAATCTTCAGGTCTGACTTTGCTACATTCAAAATGCTTGCCCAGATCGACTAACCAATCATCAGCATCGGTAGCCTCAACGCAGTTACTGAACGTCTTTGGACCATTTGCGAGGAACTGATTCAGAGTTGCAAACTGGTTCTGGTTGCTGCCTTGGTTCGCTTGACTGCTTTGATTCCGCTCTTGGATGATTTGCATGATCAGCTGAGTATTTGCATTAGTAGCAGCCATCACAGCCTGCCATGCTTCCGGAGGAGGCGGAGGTGGCGGAGGATCTGGGTTCGGAGTCGTGCGCGTTGGAGGAGCCATCCTGAAGAGGTTGACCACCATTAGCACACAAATAGACAAATATAGAAGGTGAATCCAACGGAATGAAAATTGCAACATAAGTCTTCACACCCGAACAAAATGAACGAATGCACTTCTCTTGAAATGGTCACATATTCCTAAATTGCGAAGCCACGAAGAATCAGGTAGAAGAGGTACATCAACGAGGGATGGAATCAACATATGGCGTCGAAGAAGAACGAATACCACAAATCGAAATAAAACCAAGGGTTGGCTTGCGGAATAAGCCGGAACAAACACATGATAGAAATTTCGTCCGAAGTGTTCGTGGTAGGACCTACACGGGCTCGACCGTACAGCACCATCATGTACAAGGCAGTGCACATGACATACGAAGCGTCCCCGAGTCAGCATAGCCAAGGACTCTTTAAGACACAACGAGGCCACTGTAAAATCGACCGTGAATAGGCGAACCACTAGACGTCGAACCCCAATTTCATATCACACATCTGTTGGAAAGATATCCTAAGGCTACTTTAATTCCCACCTATGGAACTCCCGAAACTTTCCGGTTATGCAATCAGGTGTTGAGGATACAGGGGAAGCATAATATCTCACCCAAGCTAACAAATCCTACATCCAGCTGCATCCATCCTTCAACACATAACCAAGAAACCTTCGGAAACCATCTATCTCAACCTTCGAAAAGCATCCGTTATACAAGTTATGGCGATACTCCCGAACTCCCGCCCCAGTACTGGGTGGCGTCGAGGTTATCTCACCAACGAACTGCATAAAGGAGATTTTCGATGTCGCGCACATATCTCAAGTATGCCAGAATTGCAACGATAGAATTATGATGACAACACCTCAGAGCTCAACTCCCCGGGACACTTCCACTAAACCCCTGACAGGAGGCACCAAGACAGTATTCTCATCATAAGCCATCGGAACAAAACTAAGATACTAGCGTGATCCTAAAATTTTTTTTTAGTGAAATCTGAGAAGAGAAGAGTCAAAACTCTACGTCAGGATGCCTTACCAGAGCGATGAGGAGACTAGGAAGTAAACAGAATTCCTAAGCTCTCCGATATATAATTCCTAAGGACTCAAAACATTTTTCTAGACACAACTCGGCTGCTAGAAACGATCAAGCAATGGGGCTCCTAAGGTCGGGGAAGGCTCTGATACCAACTTGTAACACCCTCGATGCGACTATATCTCCCACGTGTCGAGGCACGACTTAGAGGCATAATCGCATTGAAGGCATAAGTCGCAAGTGAGGCAATCTTCACACAACCCATGTATATATAAATATCAAGGGGGAATAATAATAATAGTTGGCTTACACTCGCCACGTCACATCAAGGTACATAAATAGCATTCATCATACAAACACTCATGGCCCGACTACGGCGCCAAAATAGAAAAAGAACCCCCCAACATGCGACTAATCCCTGAATCGAACCCCGAGCAGGCACCACTACTGATCATCAGGAAAAGAAACATAGTATCGCTGAGAGTCTTCGTCGTACTCCCACTTCAGCTCGAACGCGCCATCCGGAGGAGTATCATCGGTCCCTGCATCTGATATAATAGTAATCTGTGAGTCACAAGGACTCAACAATCTCGCACCCTTGCGATCAAGACTATTTAAGCTTAATAGGTTAGGAAGGGGTAACGTGAGTGGAGCTGCAGCAAGCGACTAGCATATATGGTGGCTAACTTATTCGCAAAAGAGAGCGAGAAGAGAAGGCAAAGCACGAGCGGTAACTAAGTAGAGCAGACTACGCAAGCATAACTCCAACGCCGTGTCCACTTCCCGGACTCCGCCGAGAAGAGGCCATCACGGCAACACACGCAGTTGATTCATTTTAATTAATTAAGTTCAAGTTATCTACAACCGGACATTAACAAATTCCCATCTGCCCATAACCGCGGGCACGGCTTTCGAAAGATCAATCCCTGCAGGGGTTCCCAACTTAGCCCATAACAAGCTCTCACGGTCAACGAAGGAATAGACCTCCACCCAGGACCCACCGATCAGACTCGGTATCCCGGTACAACAAGATGATTCGTCAGGTCAAAACTAGTCCAGCAACACCGCCCGAATGCGCCGACAAATCCCGATAGGAGCTGCACATATCTCTTTCTCAGGGCACACTCAGATTGTCTAAACTTCCGGTAGGCCAGCCCAGAGTTTCATGGATATCATTATTATTTATTTAAAGCATACGTGATGCCATCCGTGGCGCTCCTGCGCCATTTCTTCTTCCTCCGCGTCAGCGATGAGCATGCCTCCGGATGTGCTAATTTCGTCGCCTATGGCAAGGCCAACTCGATTTCGAGCACCGGGAAGAGATCCGACAACATTCGATCCAAGTGGGTCATGATGGACGCCAAGCACGCCCATCCGTGCCTGGTGTTGCCGACGGAGGTGCCCCGGCAGGGCAAGGGTTGGCCCAAGGCGGAGCTTGTCGACGAGCGGGCGTCGTCAGTGTTGGGGCAGATGATGACCGACCTGCAGCCGGGCAACGTGAGGTCGGCCAAGATAACGGGGGCGATGCTCCTGAGGGAGTTCTTGATGCTGCGGGTTGCCCCACTCTAGGCGCGCACGTGCCCCCTTTGGGAGCTCGAAGAAGAGGAAAACAAGACCCGCCTGAGGCCAGGGGACCTGCCTGGCGATGAATTGGACGCCGTCCTGTGCCTCATAGTCAGGGACAACCAGGAGTACCCGCCTAGCGCCTTCGTTCCCCTGTTCCAACGCAGGGACCGGGAGGAATTCGTCGCCTCCAGGCCGACTTTTGATGCCCGTGGGCTGGTGCCGCCGGCGCTTCCGGGAGCTCCTATGGCGCACAAACTGATGGAGGTATCTTCTGGCAAGTCCCGTGGAGAGGGGGAAGAGGAGGTGGACTCGGGGAAGACCCCGGAAGACGTGGGGGGGACTTCTCCTTTGAGCAAGGCCGAGATTCTCCGCGCCCTTCCTGATGATGCCGAAGCCGCGCCTACCAAGGGGAGAGGAAGCAACCCCTCATCCCGACCAAGGGTAGGTCGTCGTTGGTGGTCCATGGTGCCGCCTCCACCCCAACACCTCCTGGGGCTGGATCCGGTTCTGCCTCCGCACTGCCTGGTGCCGCTGGAACCCAAACGCCTGCCCTTCAAATCCCGATGCTGTCAGGCTTCAAGCTTCACAAGCAAAAGGTGGAGTACTTCGCGGTGGACCGGTAGGTGTCTCGAGCTTTGCTTTATCCCTGCCGGTACTTGTTATTTCCTGACGCTCGCCCTTGGTTGATCAGGCCCGCGTCTTCGGCGAAGAAGAGGAAGGAGGATACGGCGGCCGTGCCTCACTCCGCAGGGAAAGGAGGCAGCAGCGCCCGCATCTCCCTAGCCCGGTCATCCTTGCGGGGCCAAGAGGAACATCACTTCCTCCCACCGCAGCACCTCCACTCCCTGGTTCTTCTGCTCCTGCTGCTGTCTTGGAGCATGGCCTTTGGAGATGACCCGGCTGTAGGCGGATGTCCTGAGCACAGATCCGCGCCTGGTGCCCGAGCGTCTGGAGTTGGCCTCTGGCTGGCTTCACTCCGACCTGGCAGTTCGCGCGGCGCTAGGCCAGGCTGTTGCGGCTTCCGAGGAGGAGAAGCAAGGAGCCGCCAGTGCTGCAGCCGATCGTGAGGCGGCATTAAAAGACGCCAAGCCGCCCGTGACCGCTGCCAAGTGCTGGAGGGCGAGTTGCAGATCCTGCACAACAAGCACGCCGAAGAGGCACGCTACCGCCAAGCGAGGGAGGAGAAGATGAAGGCCCAGGAGGAAGCCATCAAGAACCGCGATGCTGAGCTATCGGAGCTGGGGAAGAAGCAGGCCGCCGAGCGCGACCGGTTGGAAGAGTTGGAGCGGAAGCTGGGGGCGAGGGAGGCCGATCTTGATGCCAAGGCGCGAGTCCTCGCCGAAGACCGCGTGGCCTTCGCCGATCTCGAGAAGAGGTCTCGCAAGGCGCTGAGGACACTCTATGAGCACGACTTGGAGAAGCCGCTGGACACCGACGAGGACGGCCCCGCCCAGCTGCTTCCTCTCGTAGTGAAGGCGCTTGAGGAGGTCGTTGATGGCCTCGGTCCCATGGCGGAGGCAGATGCTCGCGTCCTGTCTTCAGCCGCTCTGACTCGCCTCTTTAGCCATCCGCACCTCCGCGACCCCAGCGCTCGCCTTGACGAGCTGCTGGAGCCTGTGGCTGAAGATCACTGCGAAGCTACCGCCGCGGCTGTACAAGGTCAAGTGGAGGCCTTGCTGGGGAGGTTTCACGGCTTTGTCTCCGATCCTCTGTCTGGAGACGCCGTGGGTCCCGCGGCTGGTGGTGAAGGTGAGAACATCGTTGCCCACGAGGGAGCACCTTCCGCAGGCGATGGCGATACTCAGGGGTGACCTGCGGCTATTCTTCCCGTTTCGTTCCTGCGACATGTATCAGGCCCCATGGAGGCATTTAGAGTTTTCATTTGGTATTGTGAGAACAATATGCTTGTAATATTTGCTTCGAGGTTTTGCGATTTCCTTCCTATTTGCTTTGCGTTCTGTGTCGGCAAAGCCCGGCCCCGCGCATACCTCAACCGCCATTGGGTCGACCGGAGACCAGGACGGGCCAAGGAGTGAGGGGCTACGTGACCAGTTAGGCTCCTGAGGCACGATGCTCAAGAGCCCCCTTGACGCGAAAACAACATATAGGGAGGGTTCGTGAGGATAGATCGATGTTCTACGTTGGCGGAGCCCGGCCACTCGCATACCTCAACCACCATTGGGCCGACCGAAGATCAGGACGGACCAAGGAGTGAGGGGCTACGTGACCAGTTAGGCTCCTTAGTCGCGATGCTCAGGAGTCCCCCTTGACATGCAAACAATTTCCATACCTGCCCTCGCTGAGGCCTCGGGAGGGGCGCGCGACGCCCAGGTCCGGGGGACCTGGTTGGGTGGTGTGCACTTGGGCGTGACCCGAGTGCAGCCCCCTCATGCGGCTCTCCCGAGGGGAGGCGTTGTGGTGAGGCTGGGCGCTGAGCTCTGGGCTCCCTGAGGTTGGTACGACCATGAGGCCGCCCTCAGTTGTTTATCACCAGCGCGGAGCATAGTGCTTCCGCTTGTGCATGGGCATAGCCTCTCCTCGGCAGTGTCGACAGCTAGCGCAGAGCATGGTGCTTCCACTTGGGCGTGGGATGGGGCCCCCTCCAGGGGGAGCCCCCGGGGCGTGTACAGCCCTGCCCTGACACGTGGCTTGCATGGCAGGGCTACGAGGTGTATCTGGGCACTCGTGAGCCAGCGCGGGACTCACGGGGCCCTACCTCAAGGCGGGTTGCGCCCGGTCGTGAGTCTTGGTGACTGTATGTCCCTGCAAGGCGGTTAGATGCAAGCACTCTACGTCCTCATGTCCCGGCCCTAGAGCGAGCTTAGCCGCTGCTGGTATGCCAGGTCGCGATGCCGTGGTCAAGGCCAGGGGGTGAGGGCTGGAGATCCAGTAAGAGCTCCTGAGTCGCGATGCTCAGGAGCCCCCCTTTTAACATGCAAGCGAATTGCATAGGATGAACAGACCCGTGGTGGGCAGCAATCAAGCAGGTGGCAGTAGTTGGCAGGTTAAGCAAGGAGGGCAGATCAATTTGGATAAATGCAGGAAGATGCGTGCCACCGGGCCTGGCTCGAGCGGCTTGGGGATGATGCAGCCCGAGGGGCGCCCCCAACAAAGTAAGCTGAAGACATAAGCGAAAGGGATACATGCCGCAGGGACGGACCCACGCGGCCTGGGAATAATGCAGCCCGAGGGGCGCTCCCAGCTAAATGAGCTTGGAAGATGTCACCTGGTTCTGTAGACGAAGTAGAGTTGGTGCAGCTGAAGGCATGCGTTGAAGAAATGACTCCTCATGAGCCGCCAGAACCCTGAGCCTCGAGAGGCTCCGGGGCTTGGCAGGTTCCCTGAAGACCGTCTCCATCTCCTCCAAAACGGCGTGGTACCTGGCTTCCTGAGCCGCTAGGACATGTTGCATGTTGCGTTGATAGGCCGATGCCATGCTCGGCAAGCCAAAAGGCATTCGAACGTAGCTGTGTAGCGGGCCCTTGCAGCGGCCCACACGCGAAGGCCAGAAACGCTCCCGAGATGCGGTCCTGTTGAGCCCTGGGACGTCGATGCAGACACGCAGCCCAGCATCCTCGCCAGGATGCGGAGCTGTGCCTCATGGGCGGCTGTCGCCGTGCATGGCTCTTGCTTCTTGCAGTTCCTGGGTGGTCCTGGTGATGAACTCCTGAGTGGTCGGCACTCCTTGCCCTGTGCTCTCCTGAGGGTCACGTGCCGCGAAGCACGGCTCCAAGTGGTGCCCAAGCGCCTCCCTCATGAGGTTGGCAATTTCTGAGCCCCTCTAGAAGAGAGCCCCCGAGCCCTGCCTGAGGAGGGCGCCGAACGCGTCTTCCTATGTGATGGAGGGAGGCGCCCCTGGAGCGAGCTTGGTCCTGACGAGGCTCCTACCGCGATGCCATCCTCCTGAGGTCCTGCACGACGCGGCTTCTTCTTCTTGGGGATGGCCTCCAGAGGGCTTTCATTTCTACTGTCGGGGTCCTCGATTGCTGCGGCTTGAAAGGCGCGCTCGAGGGAGCACACCGCATCCCTCTCTTCACACGGGACCGTGATGATTCCTCCGCTTCCTGGCCTCTTAAGAACATTGTAGCCGTGATGACTAACTGCCATGAACTTGGCCAGGGCTGGATACCCGAGGATGGCATTGTACGACAGGCAGATGTGCGCGACGCCGAAGTCGGTGAGCTCGGCGCGGTAGTTCTTGCGCTCCGCGAAGGTGACGGGTAGGCAGACCTGCCCTATCGGTGTGGTGGAGCCGTCGGTCACTCCTGAGAAAGGCTTGGTGGGCTAGAGCTGTTTATAAGGCACTTGGAGGTTGTCAAACGCATCGACAGACAGGACGTTGAGCCCTGCGCCACCGTCGATGAGGGTCTTGGTGACTTGCACATTGCTGATGACTGAGGAACACAGCATAGGGAGGCTGACGGCGGTGGCTGCGCACTTGAGCTGATCTGCTGAGTTGAAAGTGATGGTGCATTGGGACCACATGAGCGGGCGCGTGGCCTCGAGTTTGGGGAGCGCCGCGTTCACCTCGCGAGCAAACTATTTGAAGGTGCGCTGAGAGGCTGGGGCCTAGGCGCCACCCAAGATGCAGGCGATCGCACGCGGCTCCTGGAAGCCCCCAGCCCCCTCATCCTGGTGGTGGTCGTCATTCCTTCTTGGTGGTGACAACGGGGGAACACCGGCATTGCCCTGGGGGTGATCTTCATGCGACGGGTCCCTCCAGGCGCCCTCGCGAGGTTGGTCCTGCCAGCGGTCCTCACGAGGCCGGTCGCTCCACTCCTGGCGCGGGCCAGGGTCGTCCCAGCGTCTGCCTCCACGTCCTCCTCCGCTCTCGTAGCCTCGGTCGTTGCGCTCGGGGCATCGACCATAGCGTCCTTCTCATTATGCGCTGAGCTAGTGTTGTGGGTGTTCAGGTTGTGGAAGGCGCAGAATGGTCGACCGTTCTTGGATGACTCGGGCTGATCTCTACCCCGCTTGATGTCGGGCTCCGCAGCGAGCACAGCTGCCTCCTTGCGCTTCACGTCCTTGGCCTTCTTCTCCTCCGCGCCCACGGCTGGCAGCTCAAGGAGAGAGAGGCGCCCCTCCTCGGCTCTTGCGCACTTGGTCGCCAGGTTGAACAGCTCCTGAGATGTGCAGAGCTCCTCGTGGATGGCGAGCTCTTCCTTCATCTTGACGTCACAGACGCCGTCGGAGAAAGCGGAGATGATGGCCTCGTCCGTGACCTTGGGGATCTTGAGGCGGGTGTTGTTGAAGCGCTGGATGTACTTCTGGAGGGTCTCTCCTGGTTGCTGCCTGATGCGGCATAGATGACCCGCGGCCGGCGGGCGGTCGCGAGTGCCCTAGAAGTTGGCGACGAAGCGGTCGCGCATCTCGTCCCTGGAGGAGATCGAGCCGTGCTGCAGGCTCAGGAGCCAGGAGCAAGCTCCATCCTTGAGAGCCATGGGAAACCAGTTTTCCATGACCTTTTCGTCGCCGTTGGCCGCTTCGATGCTCAGCTCATAGAGCTGCAGGAACTCCATGGGGTTGGCGGTACCGTCGTAGCAAGGAGGCAGATCCGGCTTGAACTTGCCCGGCCAGGCGACGCTACACAGCTCGGGGGTGAAGGCGGAGCTTGGTCTTGACGAGGTCCGCACTGCACCGCTGCGGGTGGTGCACGGTCTTGACGAGGTGGCGCGGCGAGCGTAGGTGCAGCTTCTCATGGCCGCGGAATTTCTTGGCATCTTCTCTCTTCGTGCACGGGCGCCGGGCACGGCGGATCACGTCGCAGAGCCGCGCGCCTTGGTGCCAAGGCACCGTCTTGGGGCTGAGGTCGTGGAGGCATGCCATGAGCCCCGTCGCCCGCGGCTGGTTGAGGGGAAGGCAGAGAGTGGGACGGCGCCGGAGGGCCCCCCGCGGCGCGGACGAGCTCAGCGATGCGGTCGAGCCACTCCTCGTAGAGGTCATCGACAGGGCGGTAGTGTAGGAGCTCATTCGCCGCGACGAGCGCGGCCCGTGCCTCCATGGGAGCGCGGTGTGCGTGAGATGAAGAACCGGCAGGGGTCAGCGATGGAGTGGCGGTGCGGCTGTCCTGCCGCACCGAAGGATGCAGTGAGGACGCATGCTGCTCGTTCCCCGCCGGGCCGGTGGCAGCGTTGGCGGCAGGAGACGGAGAACGGCGATGCGGCCCGCCGACGGGAGCCGTCTGAGCGACACGGGCGGTGAGGGCAGCCCGATGCTCAGCTCGAGCACCGCGAGCGTCCGCCATGGAGACGACGGAGCGACAAACTGATGGAAGGAAAGCTACAGCGCACCCCTACCTAGTGCGCCAAATGTCGGATGTGGGGTTCTGGCAAACCCTTAAGGTTCGAACACTAGGGTGCGCGCGAAGTCCTTCCTACCCACCAATCTACGCCCTAGCTCGCTAAGATCTTGAGGACGAACTCGACGAACTCGCAACACAGAAAGACACGAGGTTTATACTGGTTCAGGCCATCGTTGTGGTGTAATACCCTACTCTAGTGTGGTGGTGGTGGATTGCCTCTAGGGCTAATGATGAACAATACAAGGGAAGAACAGCCTCCTGAGGTTGAGGTGTTCTTGTGAGTAGGCTCTCGATCGGGTTGGATCAAGCTAAGGTGAGATGAGATGCGATCAGCTCCCATCCGACCACCTACTATGGTGGCCATCTCTACTTATATAGGCCCTGGTCCTCTTCCCAAATATCGAGCGGGAAGGGAGCCAACAACGGCGGGCAAATTCGAAGGGGGACAAATAGTACAAGTTAGCCTGACAAAAGTGGTCTTCGCCTGCTAAAGGCTCTGGTGGTGACGCCATCTTGGGCTCCACAATGACCTCCGTCTTGCCGTCCTCCTGGTCTTGGTCTCGTTGCACCAATATAGCAACCTTTTCCTGATGCCTCGGTACTCTTCACCTGCGCTGGCCTCCTTAGCACCAAAGAGGAAACAAGGACGCTACACGCGCTGGCGCCCGCCTGGTGTTGTGCATCATGGCTCACATCACGAGGGCCTCGTGAGGTTTGCCCCGCCTTGATATCTCCGCTCCTCGTGAGGTTGCCTAACTAGGCCACTCCAGAGGAGGTCTTGCATCGTCCACCTCGCGAGGCTTGGACCCTCGCGAGGGTCTTTGATGCTTTGTTGGTAAAGATGGGTCGTACGGCCAGCTGGCTTAGCCACGCCATGGGCCGCAGGCAGGCAAGTCTGGGGACCCCCATTCCCAGAACGCCGACACTCCGCGTCTATCAAGTGGTATCAATTTTTAGGTTGCTCGGTGAGAATTTCCAGTTTTTCCTAGATTAGATTTATTTTCTTACCTATTGCCCAAGAAAAAGCCACAAAAAAGTTAGATCTATTCATCCTTTTCCCAAGCCAGTATGAGCCTTTGAAAATTTTCTTTTCATTGCTTGCATAGTTGAATTATCAGTTGCATCGTCGTGTCGAGTTGCTGGTCTTAGTGTCTAGTTCGTTTCAAGTTTCGAGTTCTGTTCACATTAGTCATGTCGCCACTACATCATTATCCCTTCCATTGTCCACCACCCATCCATCAATTTCCAGCACGTGCTACCCACCATTCATTGTCATAATCATAATTGAGATCGTTCACATCTTTGCTTGATCCAATCTGCATCTTATCTAGTTTGTTTTGGAAAGAGGGAGGGAGAAAAAAAGACAGAAAAAAGAGACGAAAAAGCAAAAAAAAGTCATAGAAAAAAAGAGAGAAAGAAAAAGAAAAAAAATAGTGTGAGGAAAAAAGAGAGAAAAAAAACACAATTCGGATCTATCTAGACTCAATCCCGTAGTTGAATTTGGATTGGAATCAGTTTTGTGCACTGTTCAGTAAAACAGGCATAACTTCCTCATACGAAGTCTGTTTTTGCTCCACGAGTACTCAAATGAAACTTAGTGGCGAGGTGCATCTAAATAGTTGCGGAAGTAATTTCTACATTTGGCACCTCAAAATCAGCTTCTAAATAAGTCTTTTTGCCCTCTGAAGTTCGCGAACACAGCTCGTTCCAGTTTTTCAGGCCGGTTTTAGAATTTTTTGACTCCTCATATCAACTCGGAATTGAGTGATTCTTTTTGCATTTGAAAGCTTGAGTTAGTGCCATTCTTGAGAAAAATTATTAGACAATTGGCACAAACTTTTCTAGAGAAAAGTTGGAGAGAAGTTGTTGATATACTGCTTGGCTGTTGTTTCACATCATTATCTTTACAACTATTGTGGTCTTCACTTATATCTTGCTATCCAGAGCTACTTCATATCGTTTATTGATGCTAGTTGTGCTACGCTGTGACCTCATTAGTGTTCTAGGGTCGTGTCTCTAGTCCGGTCTAGCCTAGGACCAGCACACTAACGTCCTTGAGCGTTTATTCAACATTGCATCTCTGAATTGATTATTGCTAATCTTTTGCTACCATATATTTAAGCCTTCCAAGATCCACATATTTCTACACCGTGTATACATACGTTCCCCTGGCAATCGCTTTACCCAGTCTTCGGAGTTATTTGACACCGCTGGTTGCCTGTCAGCACCTGCTGCTTGGTAAGAACTTGTAAGATATTGATATGTGCTTTACTGTGAGTGCTTTACCACCACACCCTAGTAGTTCATAGGAACATTATTCTTTAATTTTGTTTCTTGTTTGTACTAATCATGACAGGGTTCGAAGATAGAAGTTCTTGGACGACGGATATATCTTCACCATCATGAGAGGTGGGACAACACACACAAGCATATGGTCATGTTATCTCTTTACCATCATTTGAGGGTAGATTTAATCCTGCTATTTATCTTTCTTGGGAGTTTGATGTAGAACAAGTTTTTAGTCACCATGATTTTTGTGAACTTGAGAGAGTACGAGCTACCACTAGAGCATTTATTGCTTTTGCTTCTATCTGGTGGAGCGTACATTGTAAGAAAAACATTGATAATCAATCCACAACTTGGAATGTTTTGACAGCTGTAATGATACAACATTTTTTTCCTCCTTACTATCGTCGTGAATTGCTTCGCAAATTGGAACAATTAAAACAAGGCAGTAACACTGTTCATGCTTACTACCAAGAGTTCAAATCTTATATGCATCATTGTGACATAGAAGAATCTGAGGATGATACAATGAATAGATTTTTGGTGGTTTGAACCATGATACCCGTGCAAGATTTCAGTATACTCCTCGTTGCATTACTAGTATGTATGTTCGCGCTTGTACCTTTGAGACACAGATACAGGAGGATGCATTGGGTGACTAGAACAACTACTATTCCAGTTCATGCTCACCACCACCGGTTGGTTCCTCCACCGTTGCACCTAATAGAGAAGCCCCACCTCGGATTGTGAGCGTGACATCATATCAAGAGTATGGTACATTGTCAACGTCCATACCTACATCAGCTACGTCTTTGCTACAAGGTAACAGTAAAGGTATTGATGATATAACTTCATATGAGAATGATGCATGCCTAGTTAACTTTAATGCATCATGTGTTGAGTTACCTATTGATTTGAGCACACCACCTATTTTAGAGAATCTTGTTACTGTCATGAATGTGTCATGTGATCAAACAACTGAAATACCAACAATTTTGAGTGCACCCATTGAATTAACTGTTGATGCAAAAGAAACAATGTCTAATCATTTTGATATGACCTCTAATCTTCGTGATGATTCTGTGTCCAATGACTTATTGCATTTTTTTGCTTATTTAAGCATGTTGTAGCATGTAAATTTGATGCAAGTAAGGTTTATTCACCAATGTTGGGATGGTTTAATGATGAACATTGTCAATCTTTTGAAATGAATAAGAGCTTCACTTATATGTGCAAACTGAGTTGCAATATTTTCATGCCTTCTACTTCTTGTGATATTTTTTTGCCTTTAGATTTTATGAACTATGAAAGTTACTCATGTATACATGTGTCATATGTGCGAAAATCAAGGGAAGTAAAAATGAATGACATATACATATACAACATGTACACCTTGTCTCTTTTGTTAGCCACATTTCAGATTAAGCAACACTGAGGACGACTTTGCTTTAAAGAAGGGGAGGATGATGAGGACATGACTACCTTGGATACGGCCAAACATATTGCATACATGTATATTTGTGAGGTGATTTCTAATGCAAACTATGCAATAATTTATTTATGTCATCTAGAACAAAAATACTTCACAGACTTTTGTGTCATGTCTAATTGCAGGTGTATGGGACATTTGTGCAATCCACATATGAAGATAAGGGGAAAAGGAAGTTTATGTGTTGTTCAAAAAGTCCTCTCACATCACTTTTGGGCCAAGAGAAGATAGAGTCCAAGTCTCTCACGCTCTGGATTTAGACTCGGACTGCACATACATACCTGACTCAAAACGCCAAGAACCCTTTCATACGGACTCCGAATTGGGTGATTCTTTTTCTGTTGGAAAGTAGATTTTGTACACTTTCCAACACAATTCGATTCACCTTTAAATTCGTCCAGAGCGTTGAGTTATGGACGAAAAAATCTGACGTTGCAGCATAATTCGAGTCAAACTACAAGTCCAAAGGTGTTGCATCACCTCCACTTGGGCCCATGAGCCTTGTATGACCTAGGGTTGGTTTTAGGATGCCTTGCGACATCCTCGCACCTCCTTGGCCGCCACCCCTTGCTCCTATATAAGTAGATCCATCTAGTAGCTTTTCGCATGGGATTTGTTTAGTTAAAAGTTAGCCAACGCAACTTCGTGTACTTCGTTTGTGTCCAACGACCAGACCAAGACCGCTTTCGGATCCCCGCCTTTATCAATACTTCATCTATATTCGCAATATTCAGATTGCATTATCATATTATTGTTTGTTCTTCGATTGCATGCAGGAATAGACCTTCGTGGTCAGGCTGATCGTGCTTCCAGCATCGTCGGTAACCTTGGGAGACTAGTTTAGCGATTGCTAAGGCGCAACGTCGTGCACGTTTGTAGTCGGATCGTCAAAGTTGTCTCCACCAAATCGATAGTTATCATCACATTGAAAGATCGGGACACCCTTGCCTCTATCAGTTCTTTAGCTCATTTTGAAGCTGTTGACATCCCCCTTCCCACAAAAATACCACCAACATCATCTGACTCCATCAAAATTTTGCAACTTTGGCATCTTTGCCTAGGGCCTTCACCACATCATCCACATCACCACCACCGACTTCCGCAACCTAACCCATTTTGTTTCCCATAGCATTAGTGGTTGCTTGAGTGGTGGTTAGAGTATCCTAAGGTGTTTCAGCTACTTAGGGACGGTTGGTTCTTCAACCACCACCATAACTTCCGCATAGGCTTGCCCACCATACCGTTCCACCACCATAACCCATTTTGACCAGGTTTCCACCAATACTTCCGCAACCACCACCACATTCCTGCTACCACCATTTGAGATTTTGAGTTTGCGGTTTTTTCCCGTTTCCTAAGGTTTTTCGGCTAATTAGGAATAGTTCGACGTCGAGAACATCGCCACTCATCATCGCCACGAGGTCGTCATCGACATTGACAACTTTACCATTTTGACACCCCCAACCATAAGCAAGGACGGTAACCTCGACGACATCATTATACATTCTCCCTTGCCATTACATTGTTAACCCCTAGTCCATTTTGGGTCACTTGCCTATCGAGACTAGCCATTTGAGTATTGCCGGCAACGCTACTTGTGCACATTAGTGATCATTGATCTACACCTTTCATTGCATACATGCCATATCATATTGCTATCATCTTGGTATCATATCATCCCTTGTGTCACAAGATTGTTCCCGTATATACACAATTGCTATCTTGGTTTGTGCATTACACATAATGGCTATCGAAAAAAGAAGAATAAGCTTTTAAGCAAAAAGAGAGCAAAGAAGCTTGTAAGCAAGAGCCATAGCATCCCCACATTGCATATAAGATTGTCATATCCGCTCATCTTGGATCATCTTGAGAGAAACACTGGGAACAATACATACATAGCATATTTGTGATAGGAAGTTGCTACATTTTGTCTCCTATAGGTAGTGCACAGGTTCGTATCCGCCTATTGTAACATCCCAAAATTCCAAATTTTGGAATGTTATAATAAATAACTAGTTTTGATTGTTCGTTTGATTGTTGTGTGATTCATTGAAAGAGAGTGATTTCGAAACTTTTGAAAGTTAAATGAGAGGGAATAAAAGGACTTTCCCAAACTTCCATTTTTAAATTTATGATGTCCGTGAATTCAAACTCTTTTCAAATACAAAACCCTAGAGAGAAGATGACATGACTTCTTCCATTTAAATAAATGAAAAGGGGTTTGAAAAGATTTGAATTTTATATGGAAATATTTTCCAATTCATAAACTTTAAGCAACTCAATGATTTTCATGAGAGAAGATAAAATGACTTCTTCAAATTATATGAAATATGAGTTGGGAGTTTCAAAAATCAAATTTAAAGTTCTTTTGGAAATTATTTTCAATTTGGAGTTATTTGACTTTTATTCAAATTATTTTTCTCCAAAAATAAAATATATGGAAATTAGGGTAAAATGATTCCCTACATTTGAAAATTGGAGAGAAATAAATTTGAAATCATTTTTGTATTTTTAAAATGATTTTATTGGGTTTTAAATAAACCAGTAGCACTGTTTGATTTATTTGAATTTTTTTGTAGATTTTAATTGACGTTATAAAAATGTTCACGTTGTAGAAAATCTTTTTCTGAAAACTTTGATATATTATATGACTATGTATTATTTTTATTTTATTTTGGTTTATATCATTTTTCTATTGCCTGAAAAAATGTGTTCGAAAAAAATCTTCCGCCGAGTGGGCCGGCCCAGCTCCAGCCAAGCCGCGGCCCAGCCCGCCTGCATCGATCGTCCCCGAGCTCGGGACGGTTTCCCGAACCTGCACGACACTCGCCGCCGCCGTGACCGCCTCCAACTCCTCGCCGCCCTTGCCCCTTCCCCACGCCTCGCGCCGCCTCTTCTCCCCTTAAATAGCGCGCCCCGGGCCCCCTGGACCCCAGTCCACCGCCGCCGAACCCGCAGCGCCACCTTCGCTGCTGCCACTGCCGCATCTAGCCGCTGCCGCACTTTGCCCCGCCGCCGCGAAGCTCACTGCCGTGCCGCACCATCGCGCCGCCGCCGCCGCGCCGCTGTTGCCGCACCACCGCGCCGCCCCACTGCCGCCGTAGCCACCGCGCCGCCGCTTGCCCCGCCCCGCCGGAGTCTGCCGCCTCACGGCCCACTCCGTGAAACGCCGCCGTAGGTTTTTCTCACTGAACCGGCCGAACCGGTAAAACCGTCGCCCCGACCCGGTCTTTGCTTCGGTTTTTTTTAAACCGGTTTATTTCTTTAAGTTGGTTTAAATAGCGAACGTCCACTGTTTAGATCGGTTTAGCGAGCGTTTGCTCGATAGTTTTTCTTTTTTCTGTTATTTTACGGCCAGGGACCCATCTGTGAATATTTTTATTTACAGATTAGTCCCTGATCTTCAAATGATCACAACTTTTTTACTTGCTTGTCCAAATCCAATAAACCAACGCCCACTTCTTCGTTATGAACCCCTCTATCCAGATAATCAACTTAAACATGTTTTGAAAGTTTTAAAATTTTAATTTAAATAGATTTGTTTTTTGAAATTCGTTTGATCGTAACTTGAGTTTTATAACTTCGATTTAGTTGATTGTTTTTGCAAATTAAAGCTCTTGACCTGAACTTTCTGATAAGGCCAAATTCACATAATTTTGGTACTATCAGAAATTGTTTTCTGTTACAACAGTTATTTGGTTGGTTTTGAAGTTTTCCGAATTGTTTTCTTTGTTCTTTCCGATCTTTTGAGTGAGTGCTTATGTATGAAATTGGTTGCTTATGATAGATTGACCGAAGTGTGACGAGTAGACCTATCAGGAGTTATGAGTGAGAATCATCTTCATCAACAGTACAAGGCAAGTTCACACTTTGATCATACTTTTCATTACCCAGTTTTTATGCATTTGTTTCAACCCCTCAAACATTGCATGAGTAGGATTGATAACATGTGGGTATTGGGAAGTAGTTGATGAGGTTGGAACCTATTGTCTTGCATTCAAACCCTGGGAGTTACTACGTTATGCTTGTTGCCATGCTATGCTCGTACACGTGGATTGGGTTTGAGTGTATCCATGACAGATGTGAGATTGTTAATTAAGGTTTAACTTAAGGCGGCTACTTTAATACACATCTGGGTGGATTGGTTGGGGCACCCTAGAGCACCTAGTGGTTTTGCCCGGGCACCTGGAGAACCCAGTGTTTGCCCAAGGGGATCCCGGAGTACCCGTGTGATCACCCTATGGAATGCCACCCAGGCTCAAAGCGATCATAAAATTATTCATGCTAGAAACTTCTGTGTGCAGCCACAAGCTATTACGGGCTCTAGCGCAGTTGAGTAGGTTGCATGACCTCTTCCAGTGGTAGGCTAGCAGATGTAGGGGATGTAGGTTGGTACTGTCTACCCAGGGTTAGAGTTAATGCTTCCGAACGACTGTGTCTCGGTCATCCGTTTCTCAAACACCATGTAGTGTGAGAAATCCAACGGAGGAGATCGAGTCTTGTGGGAAAAAGTGCGCAAACCTCTGCAGAGTGTACAACTAATCATGGTTAGCCGTGTCCCCGGTTATGGACAACTTGAGTATCTGGTACTTGAATTATTGATTTGATCTCATCACTCTAAATTAATTTGTTGGGTTGATAATGATTACTTTAAATTGGGATTGAGTTTTAGGAACCTTCTCAATGTTTCAACTACCATGATAGTTAAATAAAATATATTCCTTTGTTGTAGGAAAAAAATTGGCTTTTCACAAAAACATTATAACCATAGAGCTTCCACCAGCCAAATATGCATGTAGTGATAGCCATTATTTAGCATTGCTCTACAGTGTGAAATTGCCAGTACATTCAATGTACTAACCCTTTGTGGCTGCAATGTCTCATGTTATAGGAATCTTACGACAAGTAAGTGATACGTTAGGGTTATGATTTCTACACTCAACTTTGCCATTGGTGTTGATCGGAATCCACAACCTTGTTGTTACTTCCGCTATTTGGATTGAGGTAATAGTATTTACGTTATTTTATACATGTGATTTACCTCTGTTATAAATCCTCGAGTACTGGGTGTGTTAGCATACCGATCGAGGGATGCCACTTAAGCACAGAGACTTGATCCATTCAGATCGGGTCGCTACAGCTATTGAGCAATCGGCTAGCGTCTCTCTAGTGTTGTGCGACGAGAGCATTTTCTGTGGATTCCACATTTTGAGCTCATTCCTTGGTTGCACGACCCCATTTATCTACCCGTGTGTGTGTTTCTGTGTGCCACATTTTTCTATTGGTCTATTTGTTTCACTTGCGAATTTGTGAATCTCTTTCAACATTATTGACTCTTGCTAACATTTTGCATCAAATTTTTGTGCCACTATCCTCACCGAGCTCCACCATAATCCTTACTTGTGTAGGTGTGAGAATTGACAAGATCAATACCAATTGTGCTATTTCCTTGTTACATCATTGAGTGATCATTGATCAATTGTCAACATCGGTCAAGGTACATTTGGTATAGTTCTCTCCTTTCTTCCACTCATATTTGCTCGAGTCTTGTGATGGATAGGAAAGGCATTTCATCTCCGGTCTTCCACGACAACGACGGCATGAACAACTACATCACCAAAGCATCAATCTTCGATCTACAACAAAAAATGCAAGGCACGCAATCAAGATTGAGAGAGCGCATCGAGAACCTCTCCATCGACATTTGTCACTCTGAAGCAAGGAAAAGGGACTACATCGACAACATGCTTTCTGCACAAAAGGAGGAGCAAGATGCAAAGATGGAGGAGATTCAGGCCTTGGCCAAACGTTCTTCCCCTTCATCATCCTCAAGGCGACGGCAAGCAAGTCAATCATCTTCGGAGCGGCCAAGCAATGTAAGCGCAATTCGTGTACGTCCACATCTACGTGGTGACCACCATCACGTTCGTGATCCACATCGTCATGAAGGGCAAGTCACCTCCAAGCAACATGTGCACAATGACGATGAACGACATCTACTATGAGCTCAAGCACGACAACGACATCATCAACATGAAGATGCTCCACACGTGAAAATGCACAAGTCCCAACATGCGCTACTTCATGCCAAGGCCAAGCTTCATGAGCTCAAGAGAAGACCGCGAGACGACCACAACCAAGACGATGCTATGGCTACAACAACCACTTTGGCATCTTCGCCAAGTGCTATCAAGGCATCTTCGCCTTTGGACAAACGACATCTTTGCCTACTTCCCATGAGTTTGCATACATCGACATCTTCAACTACAAGGCGACCACCTACGAGCGAGGGAGACACTTCCATCTTCGGAAGCCCCTCAAGGAAGATGACCGAGCATGGGAAATTCCCTTCGGTCATGGAGATGAGCTTCGAGGTGCCACATCATATGGGCCTCCAACAACAAGACAGTGACAAGAAGGTCGAGCAAGGGCCATCCCTTTCGACCACGGTGACGAGCGCGAACCTCTTCAAAAACATGAACACGGCACCCCAACGGGACTCATACTCTGAGTCAAGCTACGCGGACGCACATGAGACTTTATCTTTGGTCTCGGAGGAGAGTGATGATTTGTCACATCCTACGACATTCATCTTTGGAGGCGTTATGGATGAGGAGGTTGAGCATGGGGATGTTTGCACCTACATCTCTTCGACACCCATATATGATGAGATGCCCCAATTGCTATGTGAGGAGAGCCACCACCCCATGAGTGAGATGAGTGACTCCACCATATGTGACATTGATAGAATTTCCTATGAGAGGATGAGTGTGACCACCACTAGCCCCACACATGATAGCATGCCACACATCCTATGTGAGGTTGAGAGCCATTTGAGTGACTCCACCAACAATACGAGTGAGAGCATCCAAGAGGGAGTGAGTGAGCCACAACACTTAGTGAGTGAGGTAGTTGACACGGCATGTGAGGCCACTATGATTTCTAACGACTTACCTCTACTCTGAGTGTGTTTTCCCTTATGGAGCTAGGTCTCCTACATGAAGACACGCCGATTGTTGACGAGTCCATACCTCCAATGGAGACGATGATGGCCATGGTGGAAGAAGATGCACCCCCACATGGTTCCATCAAGATGAAGATGACCACGACTTGGTCTTCGACACCTCACCTACAACACATGAGCGATGCTCTAAAGGTAACATAGGTGATGGTACTCCTCTTGTCCCACTAGTGGACTATCTTACCAATGATTGCTTGCATGATGTTGACACACCTATTCCCATGCTTCTTGCTAGTGAGACTTCCTCATGTCATGACTTACCAATTTATGATGAATATGATGATGAGCATGTTGAGTTGCCTAGTTGTGATGCTATGCTCCACATGATATCATGTGAAAATTCTATAGGTCACGTCATGTTTGACAATCCTTTAAACTTGTCATATGCTATGAGTGAGATCTCCCATATTGCATCATTACAAACTCATCGTAGTAACTATGCATGCCCCATTAAAATAAATCCTATTTGCACTTATGGCATAGATGACGAGATGATGGTCATTGGCTGTTGTTTTTTCATGCGATGATATTGCCATGCTTCCTTTACATGATTTGCGCAATTCATCTACTATGCCATGCCATGATCACATTGCTTCGGATATGCTTTGTTTTGGATGTTGTCAATATTCTAGATGTGATGTTTCCATTAATGCTCATGAGGAGACCCCCATAGTTTCCTCATACATATTAGGAGATTTTGATGCATTCCATACTTTCATGATTCCCATAATTGCATGCACCATATGCATTCCATGAATAACAATGCTCTACATATTTGTCATGAGGCTTTACACAATTTGAGTCTCCATTATGTCATACATAACAATAAACCTATCATGATGGATGACATGTTTCTATATCATGCATCTCATTTATTTGAGCATTGGATATTTTGTGCTAACCAACGCAAGCACGTGCGCATCATAATGGATGATGTGTACATATACCACGCACACACAATTTTCCCTTTGTCTTTGTTTTGTGTAGGTACTCACGTATACTCGTCAACCTCTCAATCCCAAGAGTTGACGAAACGAGCTCTTGAGAGCAACGATGACTTGGGATCCCGTGGACTATCCTTACCACCATTCCCTTCGTGCAAGGACTACACACATCTCTTTTACTTGGCTCTCACACGACTATGGGCTATATATCACTTGTTACTTTATGTCCATTGTATCTTGTTCACGTTGCATGTTACGCATCTTTACATGATTTTACCATGCAATTGTGACCCTTGCTTGCATCTACCCATGATTCATCATTTTACTACTCATATGTGTATTTGCATGCTTGGTGGAGATACGTGTTGCTATTACCATGTTTTCCTTGTGCCTCATGTTATTGTTGTTGTGTTGGGAGAGTCATGATGTCCCATTGCTATTTACATATGGCCTCTCGCCAATACATTGATGCTATTTTACTCATATCTTGCCTTCATGCTTGTGATATGTCTTGTGCATTATTCACGACCACCATTTGCACACATGACATGCTTGACATGATTCCTTCTAGTACGTTGCATCTTCGTTGTACTAGCTTGCTTGACTTGTTGACTATGATTGCTTGCTTTGTCGCATCACCCATGTTCCATTCTTACTCGCTTTCTTGGGTTGATGACATATATGCTCTTGCCTCTCACATGATTTATCTTGATCATTGTGTCTTGTATCCATTGGTGCCATCTCTCATATGCCCTTATATTGAGTGCCAAGTTGCTATGCTTATTGATCATGGAGACTTGGACATATTACTTGTGATGCATGCTTGTTTGATTGAGCCTATTGTATTTGGTTGTTCTCGCATCATATGCCTCCATACTATGAAATGCTCCCTTTTCCTTTCTTATGATGAGCATGATGCATACACTTGTTGGGTATCATACCACACGAATGATAGATTTTGCACTTCCGCTAACCTCATTTGTTTTTCCGAGTGTTTGTCATGTTCTTTCATTTTGAAGGATTCACAAGGTTGTACCATCACGAGACAACTTGGTCATGTGAAGGCGTACACGATGCGACACCAACATTTTCGACATTCTAATAAAGGTGAACTCCTTCCCTTTGAGCCATCCTCAAATATGCATATTGGATGGGTCATTATTTCATTGTTGTTTCCTTCTTGTGGCATACATGATACATCTCACGAACGGAGGAGCGACATTGGAGATTGGCTCTATGGATCTTCACATTGAAGAGAGCTCGGACTTATTAGATGCACCTTCGAACCTCCACTCATGCCATGACGTCGAGCATTAGTACATCAACACTACTTTGACACATTGCACCAACACCTCCATATTTGTTGATTGTTCTCACACATGTCATGCTCGATGGGCATATCATACTCACCACAAGTTTGCACCCTATGCATGTATTGACACACATTATGCTTGCATTGTTGCATCTTGTATTCCCATGTCGTCCATGATATATGTAACACCCTCGATGCGACTATATCTCCCACGTGTCGAGGCACGACTTAGAGGCATAATTGCATTGAAGGCATAAGTCGCAAGTGAGGCAATCTTCACACAACCCATGTATATATAAATATCAAGGGGGAATAATAATAATAGTTGGCTTACACTCACCACGTCACATCAAGGTACATAAATAGCATTCATCATACAAACACTCATGGCCCGACTACGGCGCCAAAATAGAAAAAGAACCCCCCAACATGCGACTAATCCCTGAATCGAACCCCGAGCAGGCACCACTACTGATCGTGAGGAAAAGAAACATAGTATCACTGAGAGTCTTCGTCGTACTCCCACTTCAGCTCGAACGCGCCATCCGGAGGAGTATCATCGGTCCCTGCATCTGATATAATAGTAATCTGTGAGTCACAAGGACTCAGCAATCTCGCACCCTCGCGATCAAGACTATTTAAGCTTAATAGGTTAGGAAGGGGTAACGTGAGTGGAGCTGCAGCAAGCGACTAGCATATATGGTGGCTAACTTATTCGCAAAAGAGAGCGAGAAGAGAAGGCAAAGCACGAGCGGTAACTAAGTAGAGCAGACTACGCAAGCATAACTCCAACGCCGTGTCCACTTCCCGGACTCCGCCGAGAAGAGGCCATCACGGCAACACACGCAGTTGATTCATTTTAATTAATTAAGTTCAAGTTATCTACAACCGGACATTAACAAATTCCCATCTGCCCATAACCGCGGGCACGGCTTTCGAAAGATCAATCCCTGCAGGGGGTCCCAACTTAACCCATAACAAGCTCTCACGGTCAACGAAGGAATAGACCTCCACCCAGGACCCACCGATCAGACTCGGTATCCCGGTACAACAAGATGATTCGTCAGGTCAAAACTAGTCCAGCAACACCGCCCGAATGCGCCGACAAATCCCGATAGGAGCTGCACATATCTCTTTCTCAGGGCACACTCAGATTGTCTAAACTTCCGGTAGGCCAGCCCAGAGTTGCCCCTGGTGGCCACCGGCGGCTGACGTTTCGGACCAACACTCAGAGGAGCACTGGCCCGTGGGGGGGGGGGCTAAAAAAAAGATGACCCTCGGGCTCCGGAAACCCAAGGGAAAGAAAAGGGTAGGTGGCAAATGGTAAAACCAATGTTGGGCATTGCTGGAAAAGCTTTAATCAAGGCGAACTATCAAGGGGTTCCCATTATAGCCCAACCGCGTAAGGGACGCAACAAACCGGGAACATAACACCGATATGACGGAAACTAGGGCGGCAAGAGTGGAACAAAACACTAGGCGAGAGGCCGAGCCTTCCACCCTTTACCAAGTATATAGATGAGTAAAGATAACATAGCAATATAGTGATATCCCAACAAGTAAATAAATGTTCCAACAAGGAACGACTCCAATCTTCGCCTGCAACTAACAACGCTATAAGAAGGGCTGAGCAAAGCGGTAACATAGCCAATCAATGGTTTGCTAGGACAAAGGTGGGTTTGAGGCTCAAACATGGCAATTGGGAGGCTGACAAGCAAGTGGTAGGCATCGTAGCATTGGCAAAGCAAAAGAGCGAGCAAAACTAGCATAGCAAAGATAGTAGTGATTTCAAGGGTGTGATCATCTTGCCTGCACAGTTGTCAGAATTGACTGGATCCTCAAAAGCAAACTCAACGGGCTCCTCGTTAGCGAACTCGTCTCCTGGCTCTACCCAACAACACAAACAAGCAACAAGGATACAATCAACCACGTGCAAAGGCAACCAATAAGATGCAAAGATGATATGCTATGCGGGATGCAAGAATGCAACATGTAACAGGAAATGCATGAACCTGGCCTCAACTTGGAAATCCAAGTGTGCCAATGGATAGAGGGGAAGAAATCCCCTGAAAACGATATAAAGATCATGGCAATCGGAGCTACGGTTAAGAAATGGCAAGCGTTTTACTAAACGAACCGATCTGCAATTTACAGCAACATGCATCCTAAATGCAACAAACTGAACATGCTAAAGCCACCCAACATGAAAACAAATTACATGGCAGTGATGTACTCATCAAGCTTATCAAATCATCATGACTGAGGCATAGGCAAATTCATCTATTAAGGGCTTCAAACAAGCATGGCAAAACTGAATAAGCAAAACAGATTTCAGACTTAGCGAAATTAACGCTAGTCTGAAATTTCAGACCACGATGCTCTCTTCGGAGCAGCAAAACAACATGAAGGAAAACCTGAACATGGCAAGTAAGAGCATGGCATGGAGCTACTCAACAAGCTTAACAAAACACCCAACATGACCTGGGGCCAAAAGGGTTCACAAAATACTCTACCGAGCACACGAACATCGATGAAACACAATCAGTTTTCAGACTTAGTGAAAACTGGGACATGCTGAAATAATAACTCACGGAGGCATATAAACGAGCTCGATGCTCTCACTACGGTGCAAGTCATGGCAAGGAAAGCATATATCCATTAAGAAGGAACAAAATGCTAGCTAGACATGGCAAGAACAATGGCATAGCATGCATGGATCACTAGCAATCACTCCGGCAAAATCGCAAAAGAGTTAACGATCTGGCCAAAACAGCAACTATCCAAAAGTTGAGCTCGATTGAGTCAACCTAGAGTGCTCCAACATAACAAGTAAAGACATGGATGGATTAAGCACAACAAGCATAACAAATCACTCTTACTGATCATCCTCAAAAGAGGCACGGATCACTAGGAAACAAGCCGAACATATAGCATCGTGAACTAAAACGGCTCAGACTTAGTGAAAATCACTAAGTCCCTGAAATCTGAAATCTCAGGTAGCCCTCTTCGCAAGCTTGCACAAGACAACACACACCTCCTAAAAATACATGGAAGGCACCTCTGGAAAGAAGGCAACATGCTTAACAATTCATCCCAAAGGGGCACAGGCATATCATGCACGGATTAAATATGGCAAAAATGACAAAAGTGCATGTTGAACTAACGGATCTGCAATTTAACTCAACATGCCTCCTTCCAACACCATTTTGGGCACCAAGATGACCTCAAATTCAAAAGATGCAATGGAATGAAATGATGTACTCGTTGAGACGAAGAATTTGACATATCATATGCCCAAATCGGAGCTACGGATGCGGAGATACAGGCAGTCAAAGTATGCACAAAAGTTAAGGGGGAGAGGGAAATAGTCAACCCAGATCTAGGGTTCGTCCGGCGCGTGAGCCGAGGCGGCGGATCTCGCCGGAACAGGGCTTGCCGGAGCTCGGGCTGGGGCTCGCCGGCCAGATCGGCGCCGGAGGACGGCGGGGAGGCCGCTGCCCGAGCGGCTCCGGCCGGCGTGGGACGCCGGAGCGGCGGGGATCGCCGGAGGACGAGGGCGGTGGCCGCGGCGGCTCGGTCGCCGGAGCGCGGTGCGGCGGCGGGCGGCGGAACGGCGGGCGGCGGAGCGGCGCGGTGGGGCGGCGCCGGACGGCGGGGCAAGGGCGGCGCTCGGGAGGAGGACGGGCGCGGGGCGCGGCCCGGGCGAGGCGGAGGCGGGGGCCGGCCTTGGGCCTGGCGGGCCGCGGCGGCTGGCCTACCACGTGGCGCGCGGTGGGTGGCTGGCGGCGGCGGGGCGGAGACGTCCGGCCCGAATCGGGCGTGTCCGTCGGCGGGAGGAGCAGCGGATCTGGGAAATTAGGGTTTCGGAGGAGGAAGACGAGATCCGAAATGGAGGGGGTATAAATAGGCATAGAGGGAGCTAGGAGAGTCCAAATGAGGTGTGGTTTTCGCCCACACGATCGTGATCGAACGACCGAGACGATGGAGCTGAGTTTGGTGGGTTTTGGGCCAAAATGGAGGGGTGTTGGGCTGCACACACACGAGGCCTTTTCGGTCCCTCGGTTAACCGTTGGAGTATCAAACGAAGTCCAAATGACCCGAAACTTGACAGGCGGTCTACCGGTAGTAAACCAAGGCCGCATGGCAAGTCTCGGCCCAATCCGGAAATGTTTAATCCCCACACACGAAAGAAAGCTAGAAATGGCCACCGGAGGAGAACGAAGCACCGGAATGCAAAACGGACAACGGGGAAACATGCTCGGATGCATGAGATGAACATGTATGCGAATGCAATGCACGTGACAACATGATATGAGATGCACGAAAAATGAAACAACACACGGAGACAAAGACCCGAACCCGAGAATTAAATATAACTTAATGCCGGAAACGACAAGAGTCGGAGTACAATTGGGGAAGGTTACATGTGGGGCGTTACAATACTCCACCACTACGAAAAGATCTCGTCCCGAGATCTAGGACTGAAAGAACTCCGGGTACTCAGAACGGAGGTGATCCTCGCGTTCCCAGGTAGCTTCACGGTTGGAATGGTGTGACCACTTGACTTTGAGAAACTTGATTGACTTGTTGCGAGTTTTGCGTTCAGTCTCTTCAAAGATTGCAAGCGGGTGCTCACGGTAGGAGAGATCTTCTTGGAGCTCAATGTCCTCGAAGTTGACGGTGCGCTCAGGCACCTTGAAGCACTTACGGAGTTGCGAGACGTGGAACACATCATGAACATTGGCAAAGGTTGCAGGAAGCTCGAGTTGATAGGCGAGGTCGCCTCTCTTGCTGACGATCTTGAAAGGCCCGACGTATCTTGGGGCAAGCTTCCCTTTGATACCGAAGCGACGAGTCCCTTTCATTGGAGAGACGCGGAGGTAGACATGATCTCCGATCTCGAAGGCCAAATCATGGTGCTTGCTGTCGTAATAGCTCTTCTGACGAGACTGGGCTGCTTTGAGGTTATCACGAACGACCTTGCACATTTCTTCTGCTTCTGTGATCAGGTCATTACCCAGCAGTTGACGTTCACCGGTTTCAGACCAGTTGAGAGGTGTACGGCACTTCCTACCATACAGAATTTCAAACGGGGCCTTGCCGGAACTTGCTTGGAAACTGTTGTTGTATGAGAATTCAGCATAAGGAAGGCAATCCTCCCACTTCATGCCGAAGGAGATAACACAAGCTCTGAGCATATCTTCAAGAATCTGGTTGACACGCTTGACTTGACCGCTTGTTTGAGGATGGAAAGCAGTGCTGAAGCGAATGCTGGTGCCCATGGCCTTCTGAAAAGAATCCCAGAACTTGGAGGTAAAGATGCTGCCACGGTCTGAAGATATCACTTGAGGAATACCGTGCAGAGAGACAATGCGAGAGGTGTAGAGCTCCGCCAATTGAGCTGCAGTGATTGACTCTTTGATAGGCAAGAAATGAGCCACTTTGGTCAGCTTGTCGATGACAACGAATATGGCATCATTGCCACGCTTGGACTTAGGAAACCCAGTCATGAAGTCCATTTCAATGTGGTCAAACTTCCATTCTGGAATGGCGAGAGGTTGGAGGAGACCTGCTGGCCTTTGGTGTTCTGCTTTCACTCTTCTGCAGACATCACATTCATTCACGAATTGAGCGATCTCGCGCTTCATTCGAGTCCACCAATAAGTTTGCTTCAGATCTTGATACATCTTCGTGCTCCCAGGGTGGATGGAGAGGAGAGAGTTATGAGCCTCATTCATGATCACTTTACGAAGTTCACCTTTGGGCACAACAATTCGATCCTCGAAGAAGAGAGTGTCCTTGTCATCAAGTCGGTAGCACTTGTACTTGGACTGACTCTTTGCAATACCGATCTTCACCTTTTTCACCATAGCATCAAGAAGCTGGGCTTGGTGAATCTGGTCTTCCAAGGTAGGAGAAATTTGAAGGTTGGCAAGGAAACCTTGAGGAACAACTTGCAGATTAAGTTTGCGGAAGGCTTCACAAAGCTCGGGTTGATAAGGCTTGAGAATCAGACTGTTGCAATATGCTTTTCTGCTCAAAGCGTCAGCAATCACATTAGCCTTGCCTGGAGTATACTCGATACTCGGATTGTACTCTTGAATCATTTCGACCCATCGAGTCTGCCTGAGGTTGAGATTAGGCTGAGTGAAGATGTACTTGAGACTCTTGTGATCAGTGAAAATGTCCACTTTCCTTCCCAAGAGAAGATGTCTCCAAGTCAACAATGCGTGCACAACTGCCGCCAACTCGAGATCATGAGTGGGGTAGTTCTTCTCATTTGGCTTCAACTGGCGAGAGGTATAAGCAACAACTTTCTTCTCTTGCATCAGTACCGCACCGAGACCTTGGAGAGAGGCATCACAAAAGACCTCGTACGGCTTGGTTTCATCAGGCGGAGTTAGAACTGGAGCAGTGATCAATTTCTCTTTCAAAGCGTTGAAAGCAACATCACACTCCGGAGACCAAACTTACTTGACGTGCTTCTGAAGAAGATTTGAGAGAGGCTTCGCGATCTTGGAGAAGTTTTCAACGAATCTTCGACAATAACTTGCAAGACCGAGGAAGCTACGGAGTTGCTTCACATTCTGAGGAGGTTCCCAATTAACAATTGCAGACACCTTCTCAGGATCCACGAAAATGCCCTTGGCAGAGATAATATGACCAAGATAAAGAACCTCGTCGAGCCAAAACTCACACTTAGAGAACTTGGCATAGAATTGATGTTCCCTTAGCTTGTCAAGAACCAAACGCAAGTGTTTGCCATGATCTTCCTTGTTCTTCGAGAAAACCAGGATATCATCGAGATAGACCAAAACAAAGTTGTTGGTGTAGGGGTTGAAGATGAAGTTCATCATGCGAGAGAACGTCGGAGGAGCATTAGCGAGGCCAAAAGACATAACAGTGTATTCATATGACCCATAGCTTGTTCTGAACGCCGTCTTTGGAATATCTTGTTCATGAATGCGAATTTGATGATAACCCATACGGAGATCAAGCTTGGAGAATACTTGGGCACCCTTGAGTTGTTCGAATAGCTCATTAATGTTGGGAAGTGGATACTTGTTCTTGATGGTCTTCTTGTTCAATGGACGATAATCAACACAAAGTCGGTCCGTTCCATCCTTCTTCTTCACAAAAAGAACACCACAACCCCACGGAGAAGTACTAGGCCGAATGAGACCCATACTTTCTTGCTTATCGAGCTGTTTCTTCAACTCCTTCAACTCTTCGGGGCCGAGCTTGTAAGGCCGCTTGCACACCGGTTCCGTACCGGGCTCAAGTTCAATAACGAATTCCACGGGCCGGTTTGGAGGCATGCCTGGGAGTTCTTCAGGGAAGACATCTTGATACTCACAAACAACCGGAATCTGCGAAATAGCATCCAATTCACCCTTCTCATTGAGAGAGAATAACCGCATGGTATTATCTCGAGCAGCAAAGACAATCACTTCCTCAGACGAATGAGTCAGTTGAATCTGCTTGGCTGCGCAATCCAGCTGAGCTTTATGTTTAGAGAGCCAGTCCATTCCAAGAATGAGGTCGATATCGGAATTGCCAAGAATCATCGGGGAAGCCAGAAACTTAAAGTCACCCAGCGAGATAGAAATATCTGGAACTTCATAGTTAGCAAGCAAGCATTTGCTCGGAGAGACGACTGCTAATGGCTGTTGCATAACTTGAGAAAACCACCCGTGCTTAGATGCAAAAGGCTTCGAGATGAAACAATGCGATGCACCTGTGTCAAAAAGAACTTTTGCAGGAATATCATTAACAGGAAGGTTACCCATGATCACATCTAACGAATCCTCTGCTTGAGCTGCATTCACCATATTGACCTTGGCGTGCTTGGGATTGTGCTTGACCACAGCTGTACTTGCCGATCTGACAGGAGGAGGAGGAGGAAGACGCCTCTGGTTGAAACACTTGTTAGCGTAGTGACCCTTCTGTTGGCACTTGTTGCACGTGACCTCTGAGAGCGGACGGTGGTACGGAGCACTCGATCTTGGAGCTTGAGACGAAGTCTTGTTCTGAAAGCCTGGGTTGGGTGGGTGGGAAGAACCACTGCCACCTTTGCTCTTCTGCTGAAATGGCTGACGAAACGGAGGAGGAGGAAGCCAATACTTCTGCTGCTTGGTCACTTGAGTAGAGGACGAAGACGAAGTGTCTCTGACTCGCTTCCTGGAAGCATCACACCTAAGCTGAGCAGCCTCTTGCTTCAGTGCCATGTTGTAGAACTCATCGTATCTCAGCGGCTCGAAGAGGACAAGAGCGAGCTGAATCTCTTCACGAAGACCACCCCTGAACTGATAGATCATGCTCTTCTCATCAGGAACATCCTTCTTGGCAAAACGGGCGAGCTTCTGGAACAACTTGTTGTAGTCATAGACAGACAAAGAGCCTTGCTTCAGATTGCGGAATTCTTCACGTTTGCTTTCGGTCACACTTTGAGGAATGTGATGAGCGCGGAAATCACGACGGAAATCATCCCAAGTGATCAAACGTCCTCCTCTGGAATCCCGGTACTGCTGAAACCACTCTGCGGCCTGATCCTTGAGCTGGAAAGACGCGAACTTGACGAAATCTTCAGGTCTGACTTTGCTACATTCAAAATGCTTGCCCAGATCGACTAACCAATCATCAGCATCGGTAGCCTCAACGCAGTTACTGAACGTCTTTGGACCATTTGCGAGGAACTGATTCAGAGTTGCAAACTGGTTCTGGTTGCTGCCTTGGTTCGCTTGACTGCTTTGATTCCGCTCTTGGATGATTTGCATGATCAGCTGAGTATTTGCATTAGTAGCAGCCATCACAGCCTGCCATGCTTCCGGAGGAGGCGAAGGTGGCGGAGGATCTGGGTTCGGAGTCGTGCGCGTTGGAGGAGCCATCCTGAAGAGGTTGACCACCATTAGCACACAAATAGACAAATATAGAAGGTGAATCCAACGGAATGAAAATTGCAACATAAGTCTTCACACCCGAACAAAATGAACGAATGCACTTCTCTTGAAATGGTCACATATTCCTAAATTGCGAAGCCACGAAGAATCAGGTAGAAGAGGTACATCAACGAGGGATGGAATCAACATATGGCGTCGAAGAAGAACGAATACCACAAATCGAAATAAAACCAAGGGTTGGCTTGCGGAATAAGCCGGAACAAACACATGATAGAAATTTCGTCCGAAGTGTTCGTGGTAGGACCTACACGGGCTCGACCGTACAGCACCATCATGTACAAGGCAGTGCACATGACATACGAAGCGTCCCCGAGTCAGCATAGCCAAGGACTCTTTAAGACACAACGAGGCCACTGTAAAATCGACCGTGAATAGGCGAACCACTAGACGTCGAACCCCAATTTCATATCACACATCTGTTGGAAAGATATCCTAAGGCTACTTTAATTCCCACCTATGGAACTCCCGAAACTTTCCGGTTATGCAATCAGGTGTTGAGGATACAGGGGAAGCATAATATCTCACCCAAGCTAACAAATCCTACATCCAGCTGCATCCATCCTTCAACACATAACCAAGAAACCTTCGGAAACCATCTATCTCAACCTTCGAAAAGCATCCGTTATACAAGTTATGGCGATACTCCCGAACTCCCGCCCCAGTACTGGGTGGCGTCGAGGTTATCTCACCAACGAACTGCATAAAGGAGATTTTCGATGTCGCGCACATATCTCAAGTATGCCAGAATTGCAACGATAGAATTATGATGACAACACCTCAGAGCTCAACTCCCCGGGACACTTCCACTAAACCCCTGACAGGAGGCACCAAGACAGTATTCTCATCATAAGCCATCGGAACAAAACTAAGATACTCGCGTGATCCTAAAATTTTTTTTAGTGAAATCTGAGAAGAGAAGAGTCAAAACTCTACGTCAGGATGCCTTACCAGAGCGATGAGGAGACTGGGAAGTAAAAAGAATTCCTAAGCTCTCCGATATATAATTCCTAAGGACTCAAAACATTTTTCTAGACACAACTCGGCTGCTAGAAACGATCAAGCAATGGGGCTCCTAAGGTCGGGGAAGGCTCTGATACCAACTTGTAACACCCTCGATGCGACTATATCTCCCACGTGTCGAGGCACGACTTAGAGGCATAATCGCATTGAAGGCATAAGTCGCAAGTGAGGCAATCTTCACACAACCCATGTATATATAAATATCAAGGGGGAATAATAATAATAGTTGGCTTACACTCGCCACGTCACATCAAGGTACATAAATAGCATTCATCATACAAACACTCATGGCCCGACTACGGCGCCAAAATAGAAAAAGAACCCCCCAACATGCGACTAATCCCTGAATCGAACCCCGAGCAGGCACCACTACTGATCATCAGGAAAAGAAACATAGTATCGCTGAGAGTCTTCGTCGTACTCCCACTTCAGCTCGAACGCGCCATCCGGAGGAGTATCATCGGTCCCTGCATCTGATATAATAGTAATCTGTGAGTCACAAGGACTCAACAATCTCGCACCCTCGCGATCAAGACTATTTAAGCTTAATAGGTTAGGAAGGGGTAACGTGAGTGGAGCTGCAGCAAGCGACTAGCATATATGGTGGCTAACTTATTCGCAAAAGAGAGCGAGAAGAGAAGGCAAAGCACGAGCGGTAACTAAGTAGAGCAGACTACGCAAGCATAACTCCAACGCCGTGTCCACTTCCCGGACTCCGCCGAGAAGAGGCCATCACGGCAACACACGCAGTTGATTCATTTTAATTAATTAAGTTCAAGTTATCTACAACCGGACATTAACAAATTCCCATCTGCCCATAACCGCGGGCACGGCTTTCGAAAGATCAATCCCTGCAGGGGTTCCCAACTTAGCCCATAACAAGCTCTCACGGTCAACGAAGGAATAGACCTCCACCCAGGACCCACCGATCAGACTCGGTATCCCGGTACAACAAGATGATTCGTCAGGTCAAAACTAGTCCAGCAACACCGCCCGAATGCGCCGACAAATCCCGATAGGAGCTGCACATATCTCTTTCTCAGGGCACACTCAGATTGTCTAAACTTCCGGTAGGCCAGCCCAGAGTTGCCCCTGGTGGCCACCGGCGGCTGACGTTCCGGACCAACACTCAGAGGAGCACTGGCCCCTGGGGGGGGGCTAAAAAAAAGATGACCCTCGGGCTCCGGAAACCCAAGGGAAAGAAAAGGGTAGGTGGCAAATGGTAAAACCAATGTTGGGCATTGCTGGAAAAGCTTTAATCAAGGCGAACTATCAAGGGGTTCCCATTATAGCCCAACCGCGTAAGGGACGCAACAAACCGGGAACATAACACCGATATGACGGAAACTAGGGCGGCAAGAGTGGAACAAAACACTAGGCGAGAGGCCGAGCCTTCCACCCTTTACCAAGTATATAGATGAGTAAAGATAACATAGCAATATAGTGATATCCCAACAAGTAAATAAATGTTCCAACAAGGAACGACTCCAATCTTCGCCTGCAACTAACAACGCTATAAGAAGGGCTGAGCAAAGCGGTAACATAGCCAATCAATGGTTTGCTAGGACAAAGGTGGGTTAGAGGCTCAAACATGGCAATTGGGAGGCTGACAAGCAAGTGGTAGGCATCGTAGCATTGGAAAATCAAAAGAGCGAGCAAAACTAGCATAGCAAAGATAGTAGTGATTTCAAGGGTGTGATCATCTTGCCTGCACAGTTGTCAGAATTGACTGGATCCTCAAAAGCAAACTCAACGGGCTCCTCGTTAGCGAACTCGTCTCCCGGCTCTACCCAACAACACAAGCAAGCAACAAGGATACAATCAACCACGTGCAAAGGCAACCAATAAGATGCAAAGATGATATGCTATGCGGGATGCGATGCGGGATGCAAGAATGCAACATGTAACAGGAAATGCATGAACCTGGCCTCAACTTGGAAATCCAAGTGTGCCAATAGATAGAGGGGAAGAAATCCCCTGAAAACGATATAAAGATCATGGCAATCGGAGCTACGGTTAAGAAATGGCAATGGCAAGCGTTTTACTAAACGAACCGATCTGCAATTTACAGCAACATGCCTCCTAAATGCAACAAAATGAACATGCTACAGCCACCCAACATGAAAACAAATTACATGGCAGTGATGTACTCATCAAGCTTATCAAATCATCATGACTGAGGCATAGGCAAATTCATCCATTAAGGGCTTCAAACAAGCATGGAAAAACTGAATAAGCAAAACAGATTTCAGACTTAGCGAAATTAACGCTAGTCTGAAATTTCAGACCACGATGCTCTCTTCGGAGCAGCAAAACAACATGAAGGAAAACCTGAACATGGCAATTAAGAGCATGGCATGGAGCTACTCAACAAGCTTAACAAAACACCCAACATGACCTGGGGCCAAAAGGGTTCACAAAATACTCTACCGAGCACACGAACATCGATGAAACACAATCAGTTTTCAGACTTAGTGAAAACTGGGACATGCTGAAATAATAACTCACGGAGGCATATAAACGAGCTCGATGCTCTCACTACGGTGCAAGTCATGGCAAGGCAAGCATATATCCATTAAGAAGGCACAAAATGCTAGCTAGACATGGCAAGAACAATGGCATAGCATGCATGGATCACTAGCAATCACTCCGGCAAAATCGCAAAAGAGTTAACGATCTGGCCAAAACAGCAACTATCCAAAAGTTGAGCTCGATTGAGTCAACCTAGAGTGCTCCAACATAACAAGTAAAGACATGGATGGATTAAGCACAACAAGCATAACAAATCACTCTTACTGATCATCCTCAAAAGAGGCACGGATCACTAGGAAACAAGCCGAACATATAGCATCGTGAACTAAAACGGCTCAGACTTAGTGAAAATCACTAAGTCCCTGAAATCTGAAATCTCAGGTAGCCCTCTTCGCAAGCTTGCACAAGACAACACACACCTCCTAAAAATACATGGAAGGCACCTCTGGAAAGAAGGCAACATGCTTAACAATTCATCCCAAAGGGGCACAGGCATATCATGCACGGATTAAATATGGCAAAAATGACAAAAGTGCATGTTGAACTAACGGATCTGCAATTTAACTCAACATGCCTCCTTCCAACACCATTTTGGGCACCAAGATGACCTCAAATGCAAAAGATGCAATGGAATGAAATGATGTACTCGTCGAGACAAAGAATTTGACATATCATACGCCCAAATCGGAGCTACGGATGCGGAGATACAGGCAGTCAAAGTATGCACAAAAGTTAAGGGGGAGAGGGAAATAGTCAACCCAGATCTAGGGTTCGTCCGGCGCGCGAACCGAGGCGGCCGGATCTCGCCGGAACAGGGATTGCCGGAGCTCGGGCTGGGGCTCGCCGGCCAGATCGGCGCCGAAGAACGGCGGGGAGGCCGCTGCCCGAGCGGCTCCGGCCGGCGTGGGACGCCGGAGCGGCGGGGATCGCCGGAGGACAAGGGCGGTGGCCGCGGCGGCTCGGTCGCCGGAGCGCGGTGCGGCGGCGGGCGGCGGAACGGCGGGCGGCGGAGCGGCGCGGTGGGGCGGCGCCGGACGGCGGGGCAAGGGCGGCGCTCGGGAGGAGGACGGGCGCGGGGCGCGGCCCGGGCGAGGCGGAGGCGGGGGCCGGCCTTGGGCCTGGCGGGCCGCGGCGGCGGCGGCTGGCCTACCACGTGGCGCGCGGTGGGTGGCTGGCGGCGGCGGGGCGGACACGTCCGGCCCGAATCGGGCGTGTCCGTCGGCGGGAGGAGCAGCGGATCTGGGAAATTAGGGTTTCGGAGGAGGAAGACGAGATCCGAAATGGAGGGGGTATAAATAGGCATAGAGGGAGCTAGGAGAGTCCAAATGAGGTGTGGTTTTCGCCCACACGATCGTGATCGAACGAACGAGACGATGGAGCTGAGTTTGGTGGGTTTTGGGCCAAAATGGAGGGGTGTTAGGCTGCACACACACGAGGCCTTTTCGGTCCCTCGGTTAACCGTTGGAGTATCAAACGAAGTCCAAATGACCCGAAACTTGACAGGCGGTCTACCGGTAGTAAACCAAGGCCGCATGGCAAGTCTCGGCCCAATCCGGAAATGTTTAATCCCCACACACGAAAGAAAGCTAGAAATGGCCACCGGAGGAGAACGAAGCGCCGGAATACAAAACGGACAACGGGGAAAAATGCTCGGATGCATGAGATGAACATGTATGCGAATGCAATGCACGTGACAACATGATATGAGATGCACGAAAAACGAAACAACACACGGAGACAAAGACCCGAACCCGAGAATTAAATATAACTTAATGCCGGAAACGGCAAGAGTCGGAGTACAATTGGGGAAGGTTACATGTGGGGCGTTACAATATATGAGCTTGTGCACTTAGAAAATTTGTTGTGATTTTTGTTGATGGCATATTCATACATCATGGTCATCTTGACCACCATCAATTGCATGACAACAGAATCACATTGAGCACCAATTACCATGTTCATGCTTTTGACAAACCGTCCCATTATGACATCTTTCGGTGTACAAAAGTAGGGGCTCTTCTTTTGCACCCCTTAACTTGTGCACGGGCAGTCAGAGCCGCGCCCACGGCCACGCTCAGCAGGGCAGGGGAGGGATGCCGAAGCAACGCCAAGACCAGAGATGCAAAGAGAGAAAGAGGGCGAGGTGGACTCCCCCGACAAGACTCTTGCCGGGGTGGCTTCCACAGCCTCGGCAGGATCCTTGCCGGGGCAACTTACCTGACGCCAACAGAGCGTACCACCCTTGAGGCCAAGGGGTCCCCACGCCATATTGGAACCAAGGCTCAGGAGGCACCTCCGTGGTGGCATGCAGATCTTTGTAGAGATCATAGACACACAAGATCAGATGGAAACCAGAAGACGACGACCCTTGGCGAGATCCTTGACGAGGAGGTCCATGAGACCCCTGGCAAGACCCTTGCCGGGGACGACCGCGGTGCCGTGGCGAGACCCTTGCCGGGCTCTCGGCAAGACCTTTGCCGAGGATGCCCGCGAGGCTGCAGCCGTGCCCGCGTCCGCCAAGACTCCACCGCCGCTCCCATACAGCTGCCAGCTTGACCAACTAAGCAGGCATCTGCGTGGCAGCACGCGACATCTACACCAACTCAGCAAGCACCTGCGTGGTGGCATGCAGATCTTCGTGAAGGCTCCACCACCGCGCCAGCCCAGTGGCTAGCCAACATGGCGCTACAACGCCTCGTCCGCTTGGACGCGCGTCGGAGCCAGGCGAGGCGACAACAGCTGAGACGAGCTTCTTTGTCGTCCCCAATAAAGCAAGAGGGGCACGTCGGCAGCGCATTAAATGCATTTGTCCGGCGATGCCAGGGGATAGACTAAGCCCCTGCACACCTTTCCACCTCCTGTGTGCTACTATGGCAACCCCTTTTTGCCTATAAAAGGAGGCCCATGGCGTACTGGAGAGGGATTCGGATCTTTTGGACTAGACAGCTACTGCAGCTAGTTCAAGAACACCTAAATACACAAACAAGTAGGACTAGGGTTTTACGCATCTCCGTGGCCCGAACCTAGGTAAACGATTTGTGTGCTAACCGCCAGACCCACTCTTCGCGCAACCCCGCGCCTGCCAACCATAGAAGGGATCCCAATGACCCCATAGGTGTCGTTTCCCACCGACATCTCTGGCGCGCTAGGTAGGGGGTGCGCAGTTGTGAGAATCTGGTCTAGCAGTTAGTTCAGCAGCTCTTTATCGCCATGGCTCCCAAGAAGAAGACGATCACGAATGGCCCATACCAGTGTGGGCGAGTGGTGGGGCGGTCATGGACGAAAGCCGATGCACGGCTCTCGATCAACTGTACCGCTCTGGCAGCCAAACCAAAGCCTGGCGAGCGGCATTGTTCGTGCGCAAGACGACGGGCCACACGCCACCAAGTCCAAAGATGGAGCCAGGCCCCCCGCAGGCGGCGCGGGGCCCTCTAGGGGCGGCGTCGTGCCACCCGCGGGCAGCGCGGCGACTTCTGAGGCGCCTACGCCAGATCCCCCGATGCGCTCTTCCCAGGTTGTGCGCGATGAGCAGCGTCACCACACTGGTGACCCTAGGCACCATCATGGGAAGAGTCCTGTGCATCATTCACGGGACGCAGAAGGCCAGCACGCGCGCCGAAGTGCTGGTGAAAACGGCGTACGGCTGCCGGCCTGTGATAGAGCTCCTTCTAACGTGGTTAGAAGTTGGAGCGCATCACGGTCCACGCAGCTTTCGCCACCGCCCACGCCAGCGGAAGCTTTGGCACCCGCGCAGTTGCTCCTCGATTTTCCTCCTGCTACGAAGAAACTCGATCAATGGAGAGCCACCATCCGAAGCCTCGTCGGCGTTGCCAACAGAGATGAGCCACGACCGGTGGGGCCTTCTGGCCGGCGCTCCGTCGAGTCGCTGCATGCCAGTGGTGGAAGGATCAGGGGCACTACGGCCACGGTGCACTCTCCTCCTCCACTCCAGCCACTGTGGTTGTCGATCCGTCGTGACGGCGCTTGTGATAACATTTCCGTAGCATCGTCCGACCCACGGACCCACCGCGATCAGCGCCAAGTTCTTCGGGAGCAAGCCCGTGAAGACGCTCGAACCACCATCGAACGCTGGCGCGATGCATGCCACCAGTTAGATAGGCGGGTGGGGCCCACTATGGACCACCCAGCACCGGGGGGCTCTAGCGACCTACCCTACGAGGTGGGTTGCCCGGCCTTTACCCATGAGCTACGGCAGTTCCAGTGGCTCTCCCACCGCACGTTCAAGCTAGACGTTAGCGAGAAGTACAACGGCAAGACCCACCCATCAGAGTTCCTCAGCATCTACACCATCACGATGCAAGCTACTGGGGCCCGTGACGACAAGGTGCTTGCCTATTACTTCACGCTAGCGCTCAAACCCAATGTCATGTCATGGCTGATGCACCTGCCGACGGATTCCATTTCTTCTTGGTCGGACCTGTGCCATGAGTTCGTTGGTGCCTTTACCGGAGGCCACCAAGCTCATGGCCAGGCAAGCGATTTGCATATCATCCCCCAGAAGGAAGGTGAAACCCTGCAGAAGTACATATAGAGGTTCAGCCGGGTGCAATACAGCATCCCAGATGTTCATCCCGCCGCCGTGAACAGTGCATTCCATCAGAATGTGGGCAACCGCAAGATGCGTGAAGAGCTGGCGATGAACAAGGTCAAGGATGTGGCTGAACTTTATGTTCTGGCTGATAGGTGCGCTCGAGTGGAAGAGGGGAGGAAGTACCCTGACGAGGATGCCGGTGCGGAAACCGACTCCGCAGACGACAACATTCGATCCAAGTGGGTCATGATGGACGCCAAGCACGCCCATCCGTGCCTGGTGTTGCCGACGGAGGTGCCCCGGCAGGGCAAGGGTTGGCCCAAGGCGGAGCTTGTCGACGAGCGGGCGTCGTCAGTGTTGGGGCAAATGATGACCGACCTGCAGCCGGGCAACGTGAGGGCGGCCAAGATAACGGGGGCGATGCTCCTGAGGGAGTTCTTGATGCTGCGGGTTGCCCCACTCTAGGCGCGCACGTGCCCCCTTTGGGAGCTCGAAGAAGAGGAAAACAAGACCCGCCTGAGGCCAGGGGACCTGCCTGGCGATGAATTGGACGCCGTCCTGTGCCTCATAGTCAGGGACAACCAGGAGTACCCGCCTAGCGCCTTCGTTCCCCTGTTCCAACGCAGGGACCGGGAGGAATTCGTCGCCTCCAGGCCGACTTTTGATGCCCGTGGGCTGGTGCCGCCGGCGCTTCCGGGAGCTCCTATGGCGCACAAACTGATGGAGGTATCTTCTGGCAAGTCCCGTGGAGAGGGGGAAGAGGAGGTGGACTCGGGGAAGACCCCGGAAGACGTGGGGGGGACTTCTCCTTTGAGCAAGGCCGAGATTCTCCGCGCCCTTCCTGATGATGCCGAAGCCGCGCCTACCAAGGGGAGAGGAAGCAACCCCTCATCCCGACCAAGGGTAGGTCGTCGTTGGTGGTCCATGGTGCCGCCTCCACCCCAACACCTCCTGGGGCTGGATCCGGTTCTGCCTCCGCACTGCCTGGTGCCGCTGGAACCCAAACGCCTGCCCTTCAAATCCCGATGCTGTCAGGCTTCAAGCTTCACAAGCAAAAGGTGGAGTACTTCGCGGTGGACCGGTAGGTGTCTCGAGCTTTGCTTTATCCCTGCCGGTACTTGTTATTTCCTGACGCTCGCCCTTGGTTGATCAGGCCCGCGTCTTCGGCGAAGAAGAGGAAGGAGGATACGGCGGCCGTGCCTCACTCCGCAGGGAAAGGAGGCAGCAGCGCCCGCATCTCCCTAGCCCGGTCATCCTTGCGGGGCCAAGAGGAACATCACTTCCTCCCACCGCAGCACCTCCACTCCCTGGTTCTTCTGCTCCTGCTGCTGTCTTGGAGCATGGCCTTTGGAGATGACCCGGCTGTAGGCGGATGTCCTGAGCACAGACCCGCGCCTGGTGCCCGGGCGTCTGGAGTTGGCCTCTGGCTGGCTTCACTCCGACCTGGCAGTTCGCGCGGCGCTAGGCCAGGCTGTTGCGGCTTCCGAGGAGGAGAAGCAAGGAGCCGCCAGTGCTGCAGCCGATCGTGAGGCGGCATTAAAAGACGCCAAGCCGCCCGTGACCGCTGCCAAGTGCTGGAGGGCGAGTTGCAGATCCTGCACAACAAGCACGCCGAAGAGGCACGCTACCGCCAAGCGAGGGAGGAGAAGATGAAGGCCCAGGAGGAAGCCATCAAGAACCGCGATGCTGAGCTATCGGAGCTGGGGAAGAAGCAGGCCGCCGAGCGCGACCGGTTGGAAGAGTTGGAGCGGAAGCTGGGGGCGAGGGAGGCCGATCTTGATGCCAAGGCGCGAGTCCTCGCCGAAGACCGCGTGGCCTTCGCCGATCTCGAGAAGAGGTCTCGCAAGGCGCTGAGGACACTCTATGAGCACGACTTGGAGAAGCCGCTGGACACCGACGAGGACGGCCCCGCCCAGCTGCTTCCTCTCGTGGTGAAGGCGCTTGAGGAGGTCGTTGATGGCCTCGGTCCCATGGCGGAGGCAGATGCTCGCGTCCTGTCTTCAGCCGCTCTGACTCGCCTCTTTAGCCATCCGCACCTCCGCGACCCCAGCGCTCGCCTTGACGAGCTGCTGGAGCCTGTGGCTGAAGATCACTGCGAAGCTACCGCCGCGGCTGTACAAGGTCAAGTGGAGGCCTTGCTGGGGAGGTTTCACGGCTTTGTCTCCGATCTTCTGTCTGGAGACGCCGTGGGTCCCGCGGCTGGTGGTGAAGGTGAGAACATCGTTGCCCACGAGGGAGCACCTTCCGCAGGCGATGGCGATACTCAGGGGTGACCTGCGGCTATTCTTCCCGTTTCGTTCCTGCGACATGTATCAGGCCCCATGGAGGCATTTAGAGTTTTCATTTGGTATTGTGAGAACAATATGCTTGTAATATTTGCTTCGAGGTTTTGCGATTTCCTTCCTATTTGCTTTGCGTTCTGTGTCGGCAAAGCCCGGCCCCGCGCATACCTCAACCGCCATTGGGTCGACCGGAGACCAGGACGGGCCAAGGAGTGAGGGGCTACGTGACCAGTTAGGCTCCTGAGGCACGATGCTCAAGAGCCCCCTTGACGCGAAAACAACATATAGGGAGGGTTCGTGAGGATAGATCGATGTTCTACGTTGGCGGAGCCCGGCCACTCGCATACCTCAACCACCATTGGGCCGACCGAAGATCAGGACGGACCAAGGAGTGAGGGGCTACGTGACCAGTTAGGCTCCTTAGTCGCGATGCTCAGGAGTCCCCCTTGACATGCAAACAATTTCCATACCTGCCCTCGCTGAGGCCTCGGGAGGGGCGCGCGACGCCCAGGTCCGGGGGACCTGGTTGGGTGGTGTGCACTTGGGCGTGACCCGAGTGCAGCCCCCTCATGCGGCTCTCCCGAGGGGAGGCGTTGTGGTGAGGCTGGGCGCTGAGCTCTGGGCTCCCTGAGGTTGGTACGACCATGAGGCCGCCCTCAGTTGTTTATCACCAGCGCGGAGCATAGTGCTTCCGCTTGTGCATGGGCATAGCCTCTCCTCGGCAGTGTCGACAGCTAGCGCAGAGCATGGTGCTTCCACTTGGGCGTGGGATGGGGCCCCCTCCAGGGGGAGCCCCCGGGGCGTGTACAGCCCTGCCCTGACACGTGGCTTGCATGGCAGGGCTACGAGGTGTATCTGGGCACTCGTGAGCCAGCGCGGGACTCACGGGGCCCTACCTCAAGGCGGGTTGCGCCCGGTCGTGAGTCTTGGTGACTGTATGTCCCTGCAAGGCGGTTAGATGCAAGCACTCTACGTCCTCATGTCCCGGCCCTAGAGCGAGCTTAGCCGCTGCTGGTATGCCAGGTCGCGATGCCGTGGTCAAGGCCAGGGGGTGAGGGCTGGAGATCCAGTAAGAGCTCCTGAGTCGCGATGCTCAGGAGCCCCCCTTTTAACATGCAAGCGAATTGCATAGGATGAACAGACCCGTGGTGGGCAGCAATCAAGCAGGTGGCAGTAGTTGGCAGGTTAAGCAAGGAGAGCAGATCAATTTGGATAAATGCAGGAAGATGCGTGCCACCGGGCCTGGCTCGAGCGGCTTGGGGATGATGCAGCCCGAGGGGCGCCCCCAACAAAGTAAGCTGAAGACATAAGCGAAAGGGATACATGCCGCAGGGACGGACCCACGCGGCCTGGGAATAATGCAGCCCGAGGGGCGCTCCCAGCTAAATGAGCTTGGAAGATGTCACCTGGTTCTGTAGACGAAGTAGAGTTGGTGCAGCTGAAGGCATGCGTTGAAGAAATGACTCCTCATGAGCCGCCAGAACCCTGAGCCTCGAGAGGCTCCGGGGCTTGGCAGGTTCCCTGAAGACCGTCTCCATCTCCTCCAAAACGGCGTGGTACCTGGCTTCCTGAGCCGCTAGGACATGTTGCATGTTGCGTTGATAGGCCGATGCCACGCTCGGCAAGCCAAAAGGCATTCGAACGTAGCTGTGTAGCGGGCCCTTGCAGCGGCCCACACGCGAAGGCTAGAAACGCTCCCGAGATGCGGTCCTGTTGAGCCCTGGGACGTCGATGCAGACACGCAGCCCAGCATCCTCGCCAGGATGCGGAGCTGTGCCTCATGGGCGGCTGTCGCCGTGCATGGCTCTTGCTTCTTGCAGTTCCTGGGTGGTCCTGGTGATGAACTCCTGAGTGGTCGGCACTCCTTGCCCTGTGCTCTCCTGAGGGTCACGTGCCGCGAAGCACGGCTCCAAGTGGTGCCCAAGCGCCTCCCTCATGAGGTTGGCAATTTCTGAGCCCCTCTAGAAGAGAGCCCCCGAGCCCTGCCTGAGGAGGGCGCCGAACGCGTCTTCCTATGTGATGGAGGGAGGCGCCCCTGGAGCGAGCGTTGGTCCTGACGAGGCTCCTACCGCGATGCCATCCTCCTGAGGTCCTGCACGACGCGGCTTCTTCTTCTTGGGGATGGCCTCCAGAGGGCTTTCATTTCTACTGTCGGGGTCCTCGATTGCCGCGGCTTGAAAGGCGCGCTCGAGGGAGCACACCGCATCCCTCTCTTCACACGGGACCATGATGATTCCTCCGCTTCCTGGCCTCTTAAGAACATTGTAGCCGTGATGACTAACTGCCATGAACTTGGCCAGGGCTGGATACCCGAGGATGGCATTGTACGACAGGCAGATGTGCGCGACGCCGAAGTCGGTGAGCTCGGCGCGGTAGTTCTTGCGCTCCGCGAAGGTGACGGGTAGGCAGACCTGCCCTATCGGTGTGGTGGAGCCGTCGGTCACTCCTGAGAAAGGCTTGGTGGGCTAGAGCTGTTTATAAGGCACTTGGAGGTTGTCAAACGCATCGACAGACAGGACGTTGAGCCCTGCGCCACCGTCGATGAGGGTCTTGGTGACTTGCACATTGCTGATGACTGAGGAACACAGCATAGGGAGGCTGACGGCGGTGGCTGCGCACTTGAGCTGATCTGCTGAGTTGAAAGTGATGGTGCATTGGGACCACATGAGCGGGCGCGTGGCCTCGAGTTTGGGGAGCGCCGCGTTCACCTCGCGAGCAAACTATTTGAAGGTGCGCTGAGAGGCTGGGGCCTAGGCGCCACCCAAGATGCAGGCGATCGCACGCGGCTCCTGGAAGCCCCCAGCCCCCTCATCCTGGTGGTGGTCGTCATTCCTTCTTGGTGGTGACAACGGGGGAACACCGGCATTGCCCTGGGGGTGATCTTCATGCGACGGGTCCCTCCAGGCGCACTCGCGAGGTTGGTCCTGCCAGCGGTCCTCACGAGGCCGGTCGCTCCACTCCTGGCGCGGGCCAGGGTCGTCCCAGCGTCTGCCTCCACGTCCTCCTCCGCTCTCGTAGCCTCGGTCGTTGCGCTCGGGGCATCGACCATAGCGTCCTTCTCATTATGCGCTGAGCTGGTGTTGTGGGTGTTCAGGTTGTGGAAGGCGCAGAATGGTCGACCGTTCTTGGATGACTCGGGCTGATCTCTACCCCGCTTGATGTCGGGCTCCGCAGCGAGCACAGCTGCCTCCTTGCGCTTCACGTCCTTGGCCTTCTTCTCCTCCGCGCCCACGGCTGGCAGCTCAAGGAGAGAGAGGCGCCCCTCCTCGGCTCTTGCGCACTTGGTCGCCAGGTTGAACAGCTCCTGAGATGTGCAGAGCTCCTCGTGGATGGCGAGCTCTTCCTTCATCTTGACGTCACAGACGCCGTCGGAGAAAGCGGAGATGATGGCCTCGTCCGTGACCTTGGGGATCTTGAGGCGGGTGTTGTTGAAGTGCTGGATGTACTTCTGGAGGGTCTCTCCTGGTTGCTGCCTGATGCGGCATAGATGACCCGCGGCCGGCGGGCGGTCGCGAGTGCCCTAGAAGTTGGCGACGAAGCGGTCGCGCATCTCGTCCCTGGAGGAGATCGAGCCGTGCTGCAGGCTCAGGAGCCAGGAGCAAGCTCCATCCTTGAGAGCCATGGGAAACCAGTTTTCCATGACCTTTTCGTCGCCGTTGGCCGCTTCGATGCTCAGCTCATAGAGCTGCAGGAACTCCATGGGGTTGGCGGTACCGTCGTAGCAAGGAGGCAGATCCGGCTTGAACTTGCCCGGCCAGGCGACGCTACACAGCTCGGGGGTGAAGGCGGAGCTTGGTCTTGACGAGGTCCGCACTGCACCGCTGCGGGTGGTGCACGGTCTTGACGAGGTGGCGCGGGGAGCGTAGGTGCAGCTTCTCATGGCCGCGGAATTTCTTGGCATCTTCTCTCTTCGTGCACGGGCGCCGGGCACGGCGGATCACGTCGCAGAGCCGCGCGCCTTGGTGCCAAGGCACCGTCTTGGGCCTAAGGTCGTGGAGGCATGCCATGAGCCCCGTCGCCCGCGGCTGGTTGAGGGGAAGGCAGAGAGTGGGACGGCGCCGGAGGGCCCCCCGCGGCGCGGACGAGCTCAGCGATGCGGTCGAGCCACTCCTCGTAGAGGTCATCGACAGGGCGGTAGTGTAGGAGCTCATTCGCCGCGACGAGCGCGGCCCGTGCCTCCATGGGAGCGCGGTGTGCGTGAGATGAAGAACCGGCAGGGGTCAGTGATGGAGTGGCGGTGCGGCTGTCCTGCCGCGCCGAAGGATGCAGTGAGGACGCATGCTGCTCGTTCCCCGCCGGGCCGGTGGCAGCGTTGGCGGCAGGAGACGGAGAACGGCGATGCGGCCCGCCGACGGGAGCCGTCTGAGCGACACGGGCGGTGAGGGCAGCCCGATGCTCAGCTCGAGCACCGCGAGCGTCCGCCATGGAGACGACGAAGCGACAAACTGATGGAAGGAAAGCTACAGCGCACCCCTACCTAGTGCGCCAAATGTCGGATGTGGGGTTCTGGCAAACCCTTAAGGTTCGAACACTAGGGTGCGCGCGAAGTCCTTCCTACCCACCAATCTACGCCCTAGCTCGCTAAGATCTTGAGGACGAACTCGACGAACTCGCAACACAGAAAGACACGAGGTTTATACTGGTTCAGGCCACCGTTGTGGTGTAATACCCTACTCTAGTGTGGTGGTGGTGGATTGCCTCTAGGGCTAATGATGAACAATACAAGGGAAGAACAGCCTCCTGAGGTTGAGGTGTTCTTGTGAGTAGGCTCTCGATCGGGTTGGATCAAGCTAAGGTGAGATGAGATGCGATCAGCTCCCATCCGACCACCTACTATGGTGGCCATCTCTACTTATATAGGCCCTGGTCCTCTTCCCAAATATCGAGCGGGAAGGGAGCCAACAACGGCGGGCAAATTCGAAGGGGGACAAATAGTACAAGTTAGCCTGACAAAAGTGGTCTTCGCCTGCTAAAGGCTCTGGTGGTGACGCCGTCTTGGGCTCCACAATGACCTCCGTCTTGCCGTCCTCCTGGTCTTGGTCTCATTGCACCAATATAGCAACCTTTTCCTGATGCCTCGGTACTCTTCACCTGCGCTGGCCTCCTTAGCACCAAAGAGGAAACAAGGACGCTACACGCGCTGGCGCCCGCCTGGTGTTGTGCATCATGGCTCACATCACGAGGGCCTCGTGAGGTTTGCCCCGCCTTGATATCTCCGCTCCTCGTGAGGTTGCCTAACTAGGCCACTCCAGAGGAGGTCTTGCATCGTCCACCTCGCGAGGCTTGGACCCTCGCGAGGGTCTTGGATGCTTTGTTGGTAAAGATGGGTCGTACGGCCAGCTGGCTTAGCCACGCCATGGGCCGCAGGCAGGCAAGTCTGGGGACCCCCATTCCCAGAACGCCGACACTCCGCGTCTATCAAGTGGTATCAATTTTTAGGTTGCTCGGTGAGAATTTCCAGTTTTTCCTAGATTAGATTTATTTTCTTACCTATTGCCCAAGAAAAAGCCACAAAAAAGTTAGATCTATTCATCCTTTTCCCAAGCCAGTATGAGCCTTTGAAAATTTTCTTTTCATTGCTTGCATAGTTGAATTATCAGTTGCATCGTCGTGTCGAGTTGCTGGTCTTAGTGTCTAGTTCGTTTCAAGTTTCGAGTTCTGTTCACATTAGTCATGTCGCCACTACATCATTATCCCTTCCATTGTCCACCACCCATCCATCAATTTCCAGCACGTGCTACCCACCATTCATTGTCATAATCATAATTGAGATCGTTCACATCTTTGCTTGATCCAATCTGCATCTTATCTAGTTTGTTTTGGAAAGAGGGAGGGAGAAAAAAAGACAGAAAAAAGAGACGAAAAAGCAAAAAAAAGTCATAGAAAAAAAGAGAGAAAGAAAAAGAAAAAAAATAGTGTGAGGAAAAAAGAGAGAAAAAAAACACAATTCGGATCTATCTAGACTCAATCCCGTAGTTGAATTTGGATTGGAATCAGTTTTGTGCACTATTCAGTAAAACAGGCATAACTTCCTCATACGAAGTCTGTTTTTGCTCCACGAGTACTCAAATGAAACTTAGTGGCGAGGTGCATCTAAATAGTTGCGGAAGTATTTTCTACATTTGGCACCTCAAAATCAGCTTCTAAATAAGTCTTTTTGCCCTCTGAAGTTCGCGAACACAGCTCGTTCCAGTTTTTCAGGCCGGTTTTAGAATTTTTTGACTCCTCATATCAACTCGGAATTGAGTGATTCTTTTTGCATTTGAAAGCTTGAGTCAGTGCCATTCTTGAGAAAAATTATTAGACAATTGGCACAAACTTTTCTAGAGAAAAGTTGGAGAGAAGTTGTTGATATACTGCTTGGCTGTTGTTTCACATCATTATCTTTACAACTATTGTGATCTTCACTTATATCTTGCTATCCAGAGCTACTTCATATCGTTTATTGATGCTAGTTGTGCTACGCTGTGACCTCATTAGTGTTCTAGGGTCGTGTCTCTAGTCCGGTCTAGCCTAGGACCAGCACACTAACGTGCTTGAGCGTTTATTCAACATTGCATCTCTGAATTGATTATTGCTAATCTTTTGCTACCATATATTTAAGCCTTCCAAGATCCACATATTTCTACACCGTGTATACATACGTTCCCCTGGCAATCGCTTTACCCAGTCTTCGGAGTTATTTGACACCGCTGGTTGCCTGTCAGCACCTGCTGCTTGGTAAGAACTTGTAAGATATTGATATGTGCTTTACTGTGAGTGCTTTACCACCACACCCTAGTAGTTCATAGGAACATTATTCTTTAATTTTGTTTCTTGTTTGTACTAATCATGACAGGGTTCGAAGATAGAAGTTCTTGGACGACGGATATATCTTCACCATCATGAGAGGTGGGACAACACACACAAGCATATGGTCATGTTATCTCTTTACCATCATTTGAGGGTAGATTTAATCCTGCTATTTATCTTTCTTGGGAGTTTGATGTAGAACAAGTTTTTAGTCACCATGATTTTTGTGAACTTGAGAGAGTACGAGCTACCACTAGAGCATTTATTGCTTTTGCTTCTATCTGGTGGAGCGTACATTGTAAGAAAAACATTGATAATCAATCCACAACTTGGAATGTTTTGACAGCTGTAATGATACAACATTTTTTTCCTCCTTACTATCGTCGTGAATTGCTTCGCAAATTGGAACAATTAAAACAAGGCAGTAACACTGTTCATGCTTACTACCAAGAGTTCAAATCTTATATGCATCATTGTGACATAGAAGAATCTGAGGATGATACAATGAATAGATTTTTGGTGGTTTGAACCATGATACCCGTGCAAGATTTCAGTATACTCCTCGTTGCATTACTAGTATGTATGTTCGCGCTTGTACCTTTGAGACACAGATACAGGAGGATGCATTGGGTGACTAGAACAACTACTATTCCAGTTCATGCCCACCACCACCGGTTGGTTCCTCCACCGTTGCACCTAATAGAGAAGCCCCACCTCGGATTGTGAGCGTGACATCATATCAAGAGTATGGTACATTGTCAACGTCCATACCTACATCAGCTACGTCTTTGCTACAAGGTAACAGTAAAGGTATTGATGATATAACTTCATATGAGAATGATGCATGCCTAGTTAACTTTAATGCATCATGTGTTGAGTTACCTATTGATTTGAGCACACCACCTATTTTAGAGAATCTTGTTACTGTCATGAATGTGTCATGTGATCAAACAACTGAAATACCAACAATTTTGAGTGCACCCATTGAATTAACTGTTGATGCAAAAGAAACAATGTCTAATCATTTTGATATGACCTCTAATCTTCGTGATGATTCTGTGTCCAATGACTTATTGCATTTTTTTGCTTATTTAAGCATGTTGTAGCATGTAAATTTGATGCAAGTAAGGTTTATTCACCAATGTTGGGATGGTTTAATGATGAACATTGTCAATCTTTTGAAATGAATAAGAGCTTCACTTATATGTGCAAACTGAGTTGCAATATTTTCATGCCTTCTACTTCTTGTGATATTTTTTTGCCTTTAGATTTTATGAACTATGAAAGTTACTCATGTATACATGTGTCATATGTGCGAAAATCAAGGGAAGTAAAAATGAATGACATATACATATACAACATGTACACCTTGTCTCTTTTGTTAGCCACATTTCAGATTAAGCAACACTGAGGACGACTTTGCTTTAAAGAAGGGGAGGATGATGAGGACATGACTACCTTGGATACGGCCAAACATATTGCATACATGTATATTTGTGAGGTGATTTCTAATGCAAACTATGCAATAATTTATTTATGTCATCTAGAACAAAAATACTTCACAGACTTTTGTGTCATGTCTAATTGCAGGTGTATGGGACATTTGTGCAATCCACATATGAAGATAAGGGGAAAAGGAAGTTTATGTGTTGTTCAAAAAGTCCTCTCACATCACTTTTGGGCCAAGAGAAGATAGAGTCCAAGTCTCTCACGCTCTGGATTTAGACTCGGACTGCACATACATACCTGACTCAAAACGCCAAGAACCCTTTCATACGGACTCCGAATTGGGTGATTCTTTTTCTGTTGGAAAGTAGATTTTGTACACTTTCCAACACAATTCGATTCACCTTTAAATTCGTCCAGAGCGTTGAGTTATGGACGAAACAATCTGACGTTGCAGCATAATTCGAGTCAAACTACAAGTCCAAAGGTGTTGCATCACCTCCACTTGGGCCCATGAGCCTTGTATGACCTAGGGTTGGTTTTAGGATGCCTTGCGACATCCTCGCACCTCCTTGGCCGCCACCCCTTGCTCCTATATAAGTAGATCCATCTAGTAGCTTTTCGCATGGGATTTGTTTAGTTAAAAGTTAGCCAACGCAACTTCGTGTACTTCGTTTGTGTCCAACGACCAGACCAAGACCGCTTTCGGATCCCCGCCTTTATCAATACTTCATCTATATTCGCAATATTCAGATTGCATTATCATATTATTGTTTGTTCTTCGATTGCATGCAGGAATAGACCTTCGTGGTCAGGCTGATCGTGCTTCCAGCATCGTCGGTAACCTTGGGAGACTAGTTTAGCGATTGCTAAGGCGCAACGTCGTGCACGTTTGTAGTCGGATCGTCAAAGTTGTCTCCACCAAATCGATAGTTATCATCACATTGAAAGATCGGGACACCCTTGCCTCTATCAGTTCTTTAGCTCATTTTGAAGCTGTTGACATCCCCCTTCCCACAAAAATACCACCAACATCATCTGACTCCATCAAAATTTTGCAACTTTGGCATCTTTGCCTAGGGCCTTCACCACATCATCCACATCACCACCACCGACTTCCGCAACCTAACCCATTTTGTTTCCCATAGCATTAGTGGTTGCTTGAGTGGTGGTTAGAGTATCCTAAGGTATTTCAGCTACTTAGGGACGGTTGGTTCTTCAACCACCACCATAACTTCCGCATAGGCTTGCCCACCATACCGTTCCACCACCATAACCCATTTTGACCAGGTTTCCACCAATACTTCCGCAACCACCACCACATTCCTGCTACCACCATTTGAGATTTTGAGTTTGCGGTTTTTTCCCGTTTCCTAAGGTTTTTCGGCTAATTAGGAATAGTTCGACGTCGAGAACATCGCCACTCATCATCGCCACGAGGTCGTCATCGACATTGACAACTTTACCATTTTGACACCCCCAACCATAAGCAAGGACGGTAACCTCGACGACATCATTATACATTCTCCCTTGCCATTACATTGTTAACCCCTAGTCCATTTTGGGTCACTTGCCTATCGAGACTAGCCATTTGAGTATTGCCGGCAACGCTACTTGTGCACATTAGTGATCATTGATCTACACCTTTCATTGCATACATGCCATATCATATTGCTATCATCTTGGTATCATATCATCCCTTGTGTCACAAGATTGTTCCCGTATATACACAATTGCTATCTTGGTTTGTGCATTACACATAATGGCTATCGAAAAAAGAAGAATAAGCTTTTAAGCAAAAAGAGAGCAAAGAAGCTTGTAAGCAAGAGCCATAGCATCCCCACATTGCATATAAGATTGTCATATCCGCTCATCTTGGATCATCTTGAGAGAAACACTGGGAACAATACATACATAGCATATTTGTGATAGGAAGTTGCTACATTTTGTCTCCTATAGGTAGTGCACAGGTTCGTATCCGCCTATTGTAACATCCCAAAATTCCAAATTTTGGAATGTTATAATAAATAACTAGTTTTGATTGTTCGTTTGATTGTTGTGTGATTCATTGAAAGAGAGTGATTTCGAAACTTTTGAAAGTTAAATGAGAGGGAATAAAAGGACTTTCCCAAACTTCCATTTTTAAATTTATGATGTCCGTGAATTCAAACTCTTTTCAAATACAAAACCCTAGAGAGAAGATGACATGACTTCTTCCATTTGAATAAATGAAAAGGGGTTTGAAAAGATTTGAATTTTATATGGAAATATTTTCCAATTCATAAACTTTAAGCAACTCAATGATTTTCATGAGAGAAGATAAAATGACTTCTTCAAATTATATGAAATATGAGTTGGGAGTTTCAAAAATCAAATTTAAAGTTCTTTTGGAAATTATTTTCAATTTGGAGTTATTTGACTTTTATTCAAATTATTTTTCTCCAAAAATAAAATATATGGAAATTAGGGTAAAATGATTCCCTACATTTGAAAATTGGAGAGAAATAAATTTGAAATCATTTTTGTATTTTTAAAATGATTTTATTGGGTTTTAAATAAACCAGTAGCACTGTTTGATTTATTTGAATTTTTTTGTAGATTTTAATTGACGTTATAAAAATGTTCACGTTGTAGAAAATCTTTTTCTGAAAACTTTGATATATTATATGACTATGTATTATTTTTATTTTATTTTGGTTTATATCATTTTTCTATTGCCTGAAAAAATGTGTTCGAAAAAAATCTTCCGCCGAGTGGGCCGGCCCAGCTCCAGCCAAGCCGCGGCCCAGCCCGCCTGCATCGATCGTCCCCGAGCTCGGGACGGTTTCCCGAACCTGCACGACACTCGCCGCCGCCGTGACCGCCTCCAACTCCTCGCCGCCCTTGCCCCTTCCCCACGCCTTGCGCCGCCTCTTCTCCCCTTAAATAGCGCGCCCCGGGCCCCCTGGACCCCAGTCCACCGCCGCCGAACCCGCAGCGCCACCTTCGCTGCTCCCACTGCCGCATCTAGCCGCTGCCGCACTTTGCCCCGCCGCCGCGAAGCTCACTGCCGTGCCGCACCATCGCGCCGCCGCCGCCGCGCCGCTGTTGCCGCACCACCGCGCCGCCCCACTGCCGCCGTAGCCACCGCGCCGCCGCTTGCCCCGCCCCGCCGGAGTCTGCCGCCTCACGGCCCACTCCGTGAAACGCCGCCGTAGGTTTTTCTCACTGAACCGGCCGAACCGGTAAAACCGTCGCCCCGACCCGGTCTTTGCTTCGGTTTTTTTTAAACCGGTTTATTTCTTTAAGTTGGTTTAAATAGCGAACGTCCACTGTTTAGATCGGTTTAGCGAGCGTTTGCTCGATAGTTTTTCTTTTTTCTGTTATTTTACGGCCAGGGACCCATCTATGAATATTTTTATTTACAGATTAGTCCCTGATCTTCAAATGATCACAACTTTTTTACTTGCTTGTCCAAATCCAATAAACCAACGCCCACTTCTTCGTTATGAACCCCTCTATCCAGATAATCAACTTAAACATGTTTTGAAAGTTTTAAAATTTTAATTTAAATAGATTTGTTTTTTGAAATTCGTTTGATCGTAACTTGAGTTTTATAACTTCGATTTAGTTGATTGTTTTTGCAAATTAAAGCTCTTGACCTGAACTTTCTGATAAGGCCAAATTCACATAATTTTGGTACTGTCAGAAATTGTTTTCTGTTACAACAGTTATTTGGTTGGTTTTGAAGTTTTCCGAATTGTTTTCTTTGTTCTTTCCGATCTTTTGAGTGAGTGCTTATGTATGAAATTGGTTGCTTATGATAGATTGACCGAAGTGTGACGAGTAGACCTATCAGGAGTTATGAGTGAGAATCATCTTCATCAACAGTACAAGGCAAGTTCACACTTTGATCATACTTTTCATTACCCAGTTTTTATGCATTTGTTTCAACCCCTCAAACATTGCATGAGTAGGATTGATAACATGTGGGTATTGGGAAGTAGTTGATGAGGTTGGAACCTATTGTCTTGCATTCAAACCCTGGGAGTTACTACGTTATGCTTGTTGCCATGCTATGCTCGTACACGTGGATTGGGTTTGAGTGTATCCATGACAGATGTGAGATTGTTAATTAAGGTTTAACTTAAGGCGGCTACTTTAATACACATCTGGGTGGATTGGTTGGGGCACCCTAGAGCACCTAGTGGTTTTGCCCGGGCACCTGGAGAACCCAGTGTTTGCCCAAGGGGATCCCGGAGTACCCGTGTGATCACCCTATGGAATGCCACCCAGGCTCAAAGCGATCATAAAATTATTCATGCTAGAAACTTCTGTGTGCAGCCACAAGCTATTATGGGCTCTAGCGCAGTTGAGTAGGTTGCATGACCTCTTCCAGTGGTAGGCTAGCAGATGTAGGGGATGTAGGTTGGTACTGTCTACCCAGGGTTAGAGTTAATGCTTCCGAACGACTGTGTCTCGGTCATCCGTTTCTCAAACACCATGTAGTGTGAGAAATCCAACGGAGGAGATCGAGTCTTGTGGGAAAAAGTGTGCAAACCTCTGCAGAGTGTACAACTAATCATGGTTAGCCGTGTCCCCGGTTATGGACAACTTGAGTATCTGGTACTTGAATTATTGATTTGATCTCATCACTCTAAATTAATTTGTTGGGTTGATAATGATTACTTTAAATTGGGATTGAGTTTTAGGAACCTTCTCAATGTTTCAACTACCATGATAGTTAAATAAAATATATTCCTTTGTTGTAGGAAAAAAATTGGCTTTTCACAAAAACATTATAACCATAGAGCTTCCACCAGCCAAATATGCATGTAGTGATAGCCATTATTTAGCATTGCTCTACAGTGTGAAATTGCCAGTACATTCAATGTACTAACCCTTTGTGGCTGCAATGTCTCATGTTATAGGAATCTTACGACAAGTAAGTGATACGTTAGGGTTATGATTTCTACACTCAACTTTGCCATTGGTGTTGATCGGAATCCACAACCTTGTTGTTACTTCCGCTATTTGGATTGAGGTAATAGTATTTACGTTATTTTATACATGTGATTTACCTCTGTTATAAATCCTCGAGTACTGGGTGTGTTAGCATACCGATCGAGGGATGCCACTTAAGCACAGAGACTTGATCCATTCAGATCGGGTCGCTACAGCTATTGAGCAATCGGCTAGCGTCTCTCTAGTGTTGTGCGACAAGAGCATTTTCTGTGGATTCCACATTTTGAGCTCATTCCTTGGTTGCACGACCCCATTTATCTACCCGTGTGTGTGTTTCTGTGTGCCACATTTTTCTATTGGTCTACTTGTTTCACTTGCGAATTTGTGAATCTCTTTCAACATTATTGACTCTTGCTAACATTTTGCATCAAATTTTTGTGCCACTATCCTCACCGAGCTCCACCATAATCCTTACTTGTGTAGGTGTGAGAATTGACAAGATCAATACCAATTGTGCTATTTCCTTGTTACATCATTGAGTGATCATTGATCAATTGTCAACATCGGTCAAGGTACATTTGGTATAGTTCTCTCCTTTCTTCCACTCATATTTGCTCGAGTCTTGTGATGGATAGGAAAGGCATTTCATCTCCGGTCTTCCACGACAACGACGGCATGAACAACTACATCACCAAAGCATCAATCTTCGATCTACAACAAAAAATGCAAGGCACGCAATCAAGATTGAGAGAGCGCATCGAGAACCTCTCCATCGACATTTGTCACTCTGAAGCAAGGAAAAGGGACTACATCGACAACATGCTTTCTGCACAAAAGGAGGAGCAAGATGCAAAGATGGAGGAGATTCAGGCCTTGGCCAAACGTTCTTCCCCTTCATCATCCTCAAGGCGACGGCAAGCAAGTCAATCATCTTCGGAGCGGCCAAGCAATGTAAGCGCAATTCGTGTACGTCCACATCTACGTGGTGACCACCATCACGTTCGTGATCCACATCGTCATGAAGGGCAAGTCACCTCCAAGCAACATGTGCACAATGACGATGAACGACATCTACTATGAGCTCAAGCACGACAACGACATCATCAACATGAAGATGCTCCACACGTGAAAATGCACAAGTCCCAACATGCGCTACTTCATGCCAAGGCCAAGCTTCATGAGCTCAAGAGAAGACCGCGAGACGACCACAACCAAGACGATGCTATGGCTACAACAACCACTTTGGCATCTTCGCCAAGTGCTATCAAGGCATCTTCGCCTTTGGACAAACGACATCTTCGCCTACTTCCCATGAGTTTGCATACATCGACATCTTCAACTACAAGGCGACCACCTACGAGCGAGGGAGACACTTCCATCTTCGGAAGCCCCTCAAGGAAGATGACCGAGCATGGGAAATTCCCTTCGGTCATGGAGATGAGCTTCGAGGTGCCACATCATATGGGCCTCCAACAACAAGACGGTGACAAGAAGGTCGAGCAAGGGCCATCCCTTTCGACCACGGTGACGAGCGCGAACCTCTTCAAAAACATGAACACGGCACCCCAACGGGACTCATACTCTGAGTCAAGCTACGCGGACGCACATGAGACTTTATCTTTGGTCTCGGAGGAGAGTGATGATTTGTCACATCCTACGACATTCATCTTTGGAGGCGTTATGGATGAGGAGGTTGAGCATGGGGATGTTTGCACCTACATCTCTTCGACACCCATATATGATGAGATGCCCCAATTGCTATGTGAGGAGAGCCACCACCCCATGAGTGAGATGAGTGACTCCACCATATGTGACATTGATAGAATTTCCTATGAGAGGATGAGTGTGACCACCACTAGCCCCACACATGATAGCATGCCACACATCCTATGTGAGGTTGAGAGCCATTTGAGTGACTCCACCAACAATACGAGTGAGAGCATCCAAGAGGGAGTGAGTGAGCCACAACACTTAGTGAGTGAGGTAGTTGACACGGCATGTGAGGCCACTATGATTTCTAACGACTTACCTCTACTCTGAGTGTGTTTTCCCTTATGGAGCTAGGTCTCCTACATGAAGACACGCCGATTGTTGACGAGTCCATACCTCCAATGGAGACGATGATGGCCATGGTGGAAGAAGATGCACCCCCACATGGTTCCATCAAGATGAAGATGACCACGACTTGGTCTTCGACACCTCACCTACAACACATGAGCGATGCTCTAAAGGTAACATAGGTGATGGTACTCCTCTTGTCCCACTAGTGGACTATCTTACCAATGATTGCTTGCATGATGTTGACACACCTATTCCCATGCTTCTTGCTAGTGAGACTTCCTCATGTCATGACTTACCAATTTATGATGAATATGATGATGAGCATGTTGAGTTGCCTAGTTGTGATGCTATGCTCCACATGATATCATGTGAAAATTCTATAGGTCACGTCATGTTTGACAATCCTTTAAACTTGTCATATGCTATGAGTGAGATCTCCCATATTGCATCATTACAAACTCATCGTAGTAACTATGCATGCCCCATTAAAATAAATCCTATTTGCACTTATGGCATAGATGACGAGATGATGGTCATTGGCTGTTGTTTTTTCATGCGATGATATTGCCATGCTTCCTTTACATGATTTGCGCAATTCATCTACTATGCCATGCCATGATCACATTGCTTCGGATATGCTTTGTTTTGGATGTTGTCAATATTCTAGATGTGATGTTTCCATTAATGCTCATGAGGAGACCCCCATAGTTTCCTCATACATATTAGGAGATTTTGATGCATTCCATACTTTCATGATTCCCATAATTGCATGCACCATATGCATTCCATGAATAACAATGCTCTACATATTTGTCATGAGGCTTTACACAATTTGAGTCTCCATTATGTCATACATAACAATAAACCTATCATGATGGATGACATGTTTCTATATCATGCATCTCATTTATTTGAGCATTGGATATTTTGTGCTAACCAACGCAAGCACGTGCGCATCATAATGGATGATGTGTACATATACCACGCACACACAATTTTCCCTTTGTCTTTGTTTTGTGTAGGTACTCACGTATACTCGTCAACCTCTCAATCCCAAGAGTTGACGAAACGAGCTCTTGAGAGCAACGATGACTTGGGATCCCGTGGACTATCCTTACCACCATTCCCTTCGTGCAAGGACTACACACATCTCTTTTACTTGGCTCTCACACGACTATGGGCTATATATCACTTGTTACTTTATGTCCATTGTATCTTGTTCACGTTGCATGTTACGCATCTTTACATGATTTTACCATGCAATTGTGACCCTTGCTTGCATCTACCCATGATTCATCATTTTACTACTCATATGTGTATTTGCATGCTTGGTGGAGATACGTGTTGCTATTACCATGTTTTCCTTGTGCCTCATGTTATTGTTGTTGTGTTGGGAGAGTCATGATGTCCCATTGCTATTTACATATGGCCTCTCGCCAATACATTGATGCTATTTTACTCATATCTTGCCTTCATGCTTGTGATATGTCTTGTGCATTATTCACGACCACCATTTGCACACATGACATGCTTGACATGATTCCTTCTAGTACGTTGCATCTTCGTTGTACTAGCTTGCTTGACTTGTTGACTATGATTGCTTGCTTTGTCGCATCACCCATGTTCCATTCTTACTCGCTTTCTTGGGTTGATGACATATATGCTCTTGCCTCTCACATGATTTATCTTGATCATTGTGTCTTATATCCATTGGTGCCATCTCTCATATGCCCTTATATTGAGTGCCAAGTTGCTATGCTTATTGATCATGGAGACTTGGACATATTACTTGTGATGCATGCTTGTTTGATTGAGCCTATTGTATTTGGTTGTTCTCGCATCATATGCCTCCATACTATGAAATGCTCCCTTTTCCTTTCTTATGATGAGCATGATGCATACACTTGTTGGGTATCATACCACACGAATGATAGATTTTGCACTTCCGCTAACCTCATTTGTTTTTCCGAGTGTTTGTCATGTTCTTTCATTTTGAAGGATTCACAAGGTTGTACCATCACGAGACAACTTGGTCATGTGAAGGCGTACACGATGCGCGACACCAACATTTTCGACATTCTCATAAAGGTGAACTCCTTCCCTTTGAGCCATCCTCAAATATGCATATTGGATGGGTCATTATTTCATTGTTGTTTCCTTCTTGTGGCATACATGATACATCTCACGAACGGAGGAGCGACATTGGAGATTGGCTCTATGGATCTTCACATTGAAGAGAGCTCGGACTTATTAGATGCACCTTCGAACCTCCACTCATGCCATGACGTCGAGCATTAGTACATCAACACTACTTTGACACATTGCACCAACACCTCCATATTTGTTGATTGTTCTCACACATGTCATGCTCGATGGGCATATCATACTCACCACAAGTTTGCACCCTATGCATGTATTGACACACATTATGCTTGCATTGTTGCATCTTGTATTCCCATGTCGTCCATGATATATGTAACACCCTCGATGCGACTATATCTCCCACGTGTCGAGGCACGACTTAGAGGCATAATTGCATTGAAGGCATAAGTCGCAAGTGAGGCAATCTTCACACAACCCATGTATATATAAATATCAAGGGGGAATAATAATAATAGTTGGCTTACACTCGCCACGTCACATCAAGGTACATAAATAGCATTCATCATACAAACACTCATGGCCCGACTACGGCGCCAAAATAGAAAAAGAACCCCCCAACATGCGACTAATCCCTGAATCGAACCCCGAGCAGGCACCACTACTGATCGTGAGGAAAAGAAACATAGTATCACTGAGAGTCTTCGTCGTACTCCCACTTCAGCTCGAACGCGCCATCCGGAGGAGTATCATCGGTCCCTGCATCTGATATAATAGTAATCTGTGAGTCACAAGGACTCAGCAATCTCGCACCCTCGCGATCAAGACTATTTAAGCTTAATAGGTTAGGAAGGGGTAACGTGAGTGGAGCTGCAGCAAGCGACTAGCATATATGGTGGCTAACTTATTCGCAAAAGAGAGCGAGAAGAGAAGGCAAAGCACGAGCGGTAACTAAGTAGAGCAGACTACGCAAGCATAACTCCAACGCCGTGTCCACTTCCCGGACTCCGCCGAGAAGAGGCCATCACGGCAACACACGCAGTTGATTCATTTTAATTAATTAAGTTCAAGTTATCTACAACCGGACATTAACAAATTCCCATCTGCCCATAACCGCGGGCACGGCTTTCGAAAGATCAATCCCTGCAGGGGGTCCCAACTTAACCCATAACAAGCTCTCACGGTCAACGAAGGAATAGACCTCCACCCAGGACCCACCGATCAGACTCGGTATCCCGGTACAACAAGATGATTCGTCAGGTCAAAACTAGTCCAGCAACACCGCCCGAATGCGCCGACAAATCCCGATAGGAGCTGCACATATCTCTTTCTCAGGGCACACTCAGATTGTCTAAACTTCCGGTAGGCCAGCCCAGAGTTGCCCCTGGTGGCCACCGGCGGCTGACGTTTCGGACCAACACTCAGAGGAGCACTGGCCCGTGGGGGGGGGGGGCTAAAAAAAAGATGACCCTCGGGCTCCGGAAACCCAAGGGAAAGAAAAGGGTAGGTGGCAAATGGTAAAACCAATGTTGGGCATTGCTGGAAAAGCTTTAATCAAGGCGAACTATCAAGGGGTTCCCATTATAGCCCAACCGCGTAAGGGACGCAACAAACCGGGAACATAACACCGATATGACGGAAACTAGGGCGGCAAGAGTGGAACAAAACACTAGGCGAGAGGCCGAGCCTTCCACCCTTTACCAAGTATATAGATGAGTAAAGATAACATAGCAATATAGTGATATCCCAACAAGTAAATAAATGTTCCAACAAGGAACGACTCCAATCTTCGCCTGCAACTAACAACGCTATAAGAAGGGCTGAGCAAAGCGGTAACATAGCCAATCAATGGTTTGCTAGGACAAAGGTGGGTTTGAGGCTCAAACATGGCAATTGGGAGGCTGACAAGCAAGTGGTAGGCATCGTAGCATTGGCAAAGCAAAAGAGCGAGCAAAACTAGCATAGCAAAGATAGTAGTGATTTCAAGGGTGTGATCATCTTGCCTGCACAGTTGTCAGAATTGACTGGATCCTCAAAAGCAAACTCAACGGGCTCCTCGTTAGCGAACTCGTCTCCTGGCTCTACCCAACAACACAAACAAGCAACAAGGATACAATCAACCACGTGCAAAGGCAACCAATAAGATGCAAAGATGATATGCTATGCGGGATGCAAGAATGCAACATGTAACAGGAAATGCATGAACCTGGCCTCAACTTGGAAATCCAAGTGTGCCAATGGATAGAGGGGAAGAAATCCCCTGAAAACGATATAAAGATCATGGCAATCGGAGCTACGGTTAAGAAATGGCAAGCGTTTTACTAAACGAACCGATCTGCAATTTACAGCAACATGCATCCTAAATGCAACAAAATGAACATGCTAAAGCCACCCAACATGAAAACAAATTACATGGCAGTGATGTACTCATCAAGCTTATCAAATCATCATGACTGAGGCATAGGCAAATTCATCTATTAAGGGCTTCAAACAAGCATGGCAAAACTGAATAAGCAAAACAGATTTCAGACTTAGCGAAATTAACGCTAGTCTGAAATTTCAGACCACGATGCTCTCTTCGGAGCAGCAAAACAACATGAAGGAAAACCTGAACATGGCAAGTAAGAGCATGGAATGGAGCTACTCAACAAGCTTAACAAAACACCCAACATGACCTGGGGCCAAAAGGGTTCACAAAATACTCTACCGAGCACACGAACATCGATGAAACACAATCAGTTTTCAGACTTAGTGAAAACTGGGACATGCTGAAATAATAACTCACGGAGGCATATAAACGAGCTCGATGCTCTCACTACGGTGCAAGTCATGGCAAGGCAAGCATATATCCATTAAGAAGGAACAAAATGCTAGCTAGACATGGCAAGAACAATGGCATAGCATGCATGGATCACTAGCAATCACTCCGGCAAAATCGCAAAAGAGTTAACGATCTGGCCAAAACAGCAACTATCCAAAAGTTGAGCTCGATTGAGTCAACCTAGAGTGCTCCAACATAACAAGTAAAGACATGGATGGATTAAGCACAACAAGCATAACAAATCACTCTTACTGATCATCCTCAAAAGAGGCACGGATCACTAGGAAACAAGCCGAACATATAGCATCGTGAACTAAAACGGCTCAGACTTAGTGAAAATCACTAAGTCCCTGAAATCTGAAATCTCAGGTAGCCCTCTTCGCAAGCTTGCACAAGACAACACACACCTCCTAAAAATACATGGAAGGCACCTCTGGAAAGAAGGCAACATGCTTAACAATTCATCCCAAAGGGGCACAGGCATATCATGCACGGATTAAATATGGCAAAAATGACAAAAGTGCATGTTGAACTAACGGATCTGCAATTTAACTCAACATGCCTCCTTCCAACACCATTTTGGGCACCAAGATGACCTCAAATGCAAAAGATGCAATGGAATGAAATGATGTACTCGTTGAGACGAAGAATTTGACATATCATATGCCCAAATCGGAGCTACGGATGCGGAGATACAGGCAGTCAAAGTATGCACAAAAGTTAAGGGGGAGAGGGAAATAGTCAACCCAGATCTAGGGTTCGTCCGGCGCGTGAACCGAGGCGGCCGGATCTCGCCGGAACAGGGCTTGCCGGAGCTCGGGCTGGGGCTCGCCGGCCAGATCGGCGCCGGAGGACGGCGGGGAGGCCGCTGCCCGAGCGGCTCCGGCCGGCGTGGGACGCCGGAGCGGCGGGGATCGCCGGAGGACGAGGGCGGTGGCCGCGGCGGCTCGGTCGCCGGAGCGCGGTGCGGCGGCGGGCGGCGGAACGGCGGGCGGCGGAGCGGCGCGGTGGGGCGGCGCCGGACGGCGGGGCAAGGGCGGCGCTCGGGAGGAGGACGGGCGCGGGGCGCGGCCCGGGCGAGGCGGAGGCGGGGGCCGGCCTTGGGCCTGGCGGGCCGCGGCGGCTGGCCTACCACGTGGCGCGCGGTGGGTGGCTGGCGGCGGCGGGGCGGACACGTCCGGCCCGAATCGGGCGTGTCCGTCGGCGGGAGGAGCAGCGGATCTGGGAAATTAGGGTTTCGGAGGAGGAAGACGAGATCCGAAATGGAGGGGGTATAAATAGGCATAGAGGGAGCTAGGAGAGTCCAAATGAGGTGTGGTTTTCGCCCACACGATCGTGATCGAACGACCGAGACGATGGAGCTGAGTTTGGTGGGTTTTGGGCCAAAATGGAGGGGTGTTGGGCTGCACACACACGAGGCCTTTTCGGTCCCTCGGTTAACCGTTGGAGTATCAAACGAAGTCCAAATGACCCGAAACTTGACAGGCGGTCTACCGGTAGTAAACCAAGGCCGCATGGCAAGTCTCGGCCCAATCCGGAAATGTTTAATCCCCACACACGAAAGAAAGCTAGAAATGGCCACCGGAGGAGAACGAAGCGCCAGAATGCAAAACGGACAACGGGGAAACATGCTCGGATGCATGAGATGAACATGTATGCGAATGCAATGCACGTGACAACATGATATGAGATGCATGAAAAACGAAACAACACACGGAGACAAAGACCCGAACCCGAGAATTAAATATAACTTAATGCCGGAAACGACAAGAGTCGGAGTACAATTGGGGAAGGTTACATGTGGGGCGTTACAATACTCCACCACTACGAAAAGATCTCGTCCCGAGATCTAGGACTGAAAGAACTCCGGGTACTCAGAACGGAGGTGATCCTCGCGTTCCCAGGTAGCTTCACGGTTGGAATGGTGTGACCACTTGACTTTGAGAAACTTGATTGACTTGTTGCGAGTTTTGCGTTCAGTCTCTTCAAAGATTGCAAGCGGGTGCTCACGGTAGGAGAGATCTTCTTGGAGCTCAATGTCCTCGAAGTTGACGGTGCGCTCAGGCGCCTTGAAGCACTTACGGAGTTGCGAGACGTGGAACACATCATGAACATTGGCAAAGGTTGCAGGAAGCTCGAGTTGATAGGCGAGGTCGCCTCTCTTGCTGACGATCTTGAAAGGCCCGACGTATCTTGGGGCAAGCTTCCCTTTGATACCGAAGCGACGAGTCCCTTTCATTGGAGAGACGCGGAGGTAGACATGATCTCCGATCTCGAAGGCCAAATCATGGTGCTTGCTGTCGTAATAGCTCTTCTGACGAGACTGGGCTGCTTTGAGGTTATCACGAACGACCTTGCACATTTCTTCTGCTTCTGTGATCAGGTCATTACCCAGCAGTTGACGTTCACCGGTTTCAGACCAGTTGAGAGGTGTACGGCACTTCCTACCATACAGAATTTCAAACGGGGCCTTGCCGGAACTTGCTTGGAAACTGTTGTTGTATGAGAATTCAGCATAAGGAAGGCAATCCTCCCACTTCATGCCGAAGGAGATAACACAAGCTCTGAGCATATCTTCAAGAATCTGGTTGACACGCTCGACTTGACCGCTTGTTTGAGGATGGAAAGCAGTGCTGAAGCGAATGCTGGTGCCCATGGCCTTCTGAAAAGAATCCCAGAACTTGGAGGTAAAGATGCTGCCACGGTCTGAAGATATCACTTGAGGAATACCGTGCAGAGAGACAATGCGAGAGGTGTAGAGCTCCGCCAATTGAGCTGCAGTGATTGACTCTTTGATAGGCAAGAAATGAGCCACTTTGGTCAGCTTGTCGATGACAACGAATATAGCATCATTGCCACGCTTGGACTTAGGAAACCCAGTCATGAAGTCCATTTCAATGTGGTCAAACTTCCATTCTGGAATGGCGAGAGGTTGGAGGAGACCTGCTGGCCTTTGGTGTTCTGCTTTCACTCTTCTGCAGACATCACATTCATTCACGAATTGAGCGATCTCGCGCTTCATTCGAGTCCACCAATAAGTTTGCTTCAGATCTTGATACATCTTCGTGCTCCCAGGGTGGATGGAGAGGAGAGAGTTATGAGCCTCATTCATGATCACTTTACGAAGTTTACCTTTGGGCACAACAATTCGATCCTCGAAGAAGAGAGTGTCCTTGTCATCAAGTCGGTAGCACTTGTACTTGGACTGACTCTTTGCAATACCGATCTTCACCTTTTTCACCATAGCATCAAGAAGCTGGGCTTGGTGAATCTGGTCTTCCAAGGTAGGAGAAATTTGAAGGTTGGCAAGGAAACCTTGAGGAAAAACTTGCAGATTAAGTTTGCGGAAGGCTTCACAAAGCTCGGGTTGATAAGGCTTGAGAATCAGACTGTTGCAATATGCTTTTCTGCTCAAAGCGTCAGCAATCACATTAGCCTTGCCTGGAGTATACTCGATACTCGGATTGTACTCTTGAATCATTTCGACCCATCGAGTCTGCCTGAGGTTGAGATTAGGCTGAGTGAAGATGTACTTGAGACTCTTGTGATCAGTGAAAATGTCCACTTTCCTTCCCAAGAGAAGATGTCTCCAAGTCAACAATGCGTGCACAACTGCCGCCAACTCGAGATCATGAGTGGGGTAGTTCTTCTCATTTGGCTTCAACTGGCGAGAGGTATAAGCAACAACTTTCTTCTCTTGCATCAGTACCGCACCGAGACCTTGGAGAGAGGCATCACAAAAGACCTCGTACGGCTTGGTTTCATCAGGCGGAGTTAGAACTGGAGCAGTGATCAATTTCTCTTTCAAAGCGTTGAAAGCAACATCACACTCCGGAGACCAAACTTACTTGACGTGCTTCTGAAGAAGATTTGAGAGAGGCTTCGCGATCTTGGAGAAGTTTTCAACGAATCTTCGACAATAACTTGCAAGACCGAGGAAGCTACGGAGTTGCTTCACATTCTGAGGAGGTTCCCAATTAACAATTGCAGACACCTTCTCAGGATCCACGAAAATGCCCTTGGCAGAGATAATATGACCAAGATAAAGAACCTCATCGAGCCAAAACTCACACTTAGAGAACTTGGCATAGAATTGATGTTCCCTTAGCTTGTCAAGAACCAAACGCAAGTGTTTGCCATGATCTTCCTTGTTCTTCGAGAAAACCAGGATATCATCGAGATAGACCAAAACAAAGTTGTTGGTGTAGGGGTTGAAGATGAAGTTCATCATGCGAGAGAACGTCGGAGGAGCATTAGCGAGGCCAAAAGACATAACAGTGTATTCATATGACCCATAGCTTGTTCTGAACGCCGTCTTTGGAATATCTTGTTCATGAATGCGAATTTGATGATAACCCATACGGAGATCAAGCTTGGAGAATACTTGGGCACCCTTGAGTTGTTCGAATAGCTCATTAATGTTGGGAAGTGGATACTTGTTCTTGATGGTCTTCTTGTTCAATGGACGATAATCAACACAAAGTCGGTCCGTTCCATCCTTCTTCTTCACAAAAAGAACACCACAACCCCACGGAGAAGTACTAGGCCGAATGAGACCCATACTTTCTTGCTTATCGAGCTGTTTCTTCAACTCCTTCAACTCTTCGGGGCCGAGCTTGTAAGGCCGCTTGCACACCGGTTCCGTACCGGGCTCAAGTTCAATAACGAATTCCACGGGCCGGTTTGGAGGCATGCCTGGGAGTTCTTCAGGGAAGACATCTTGATACTCACAAACAACCGGAATCTGCGAAATAGCATCCAATTCACCCTTCTCATTGAGAGAGAATAACCGCATGGTATTATCTCGAGCAGCAAAGACAATCACTTCCTCAGACGAATGAGTCAGTTGAATCTGCTTGGCTGCGCAATCCAGCTGAGCTTTATGTTTAGAGAGCCAGTCCATTCCAAGAATGAGGTCGATATCGGAATTGCCAAGAATCATCGGGGAAGCCAGAAACTTAAAGTCACCCAGCGAGATAGAAATATCTGGAACTTCATAGTTAGCAAGCAAGCATTTGCTCGGAGAGACGACTGCTAATGGCTGTTGCATAACTTGAGAAAACCACCCGTGCTTAGATGCAAAAGGCTTCGAGATGAAACAATGCGATGCACCTGTGTCAAAAAGAACTTTTGCAGGAATATCATTAACAGGAAGGTTACCCATGATCACATCTAACGAATCCTCTGCTTGAGCTGCATTCACCATATTGACCTTGGCGTGCTTGGGATTGTGCTTGACCACAGCTGTACTTGCCGATCTGACAGGAGGAGGAGGAGGAAGACGCCTCTGGTTGAAACACTTGTTAGCGTAGTGACCCTTCTGTTGGCACTTGTTGCACGTGACCTCTGAGAGCGGACGGTGGTACGGAGCACTCGATCTTGGAGCTTGAGACGAAGTCTTGTTCTGAAAGCCTGGGTTGGGTGGGTGGGAAGAACCACTGCCACCTTTGCTCTTCTGCTGAAATGGCTGACGGAACGGAGGAGGAGGAAGCCAATACTTCTGCTGCTTGGTCACTTGAGTAGAGGACGAAGACGAAGTGTCTCTGACTCGCTTCCTGGAAGCATCACACCTGAGCTGAGCAGCCTCTTGCTTCAGTGCCATGTTGTAGAACTCATCGTATCTCAGCGGCTCGAAGAGGACAAGAGCGAGCTGAATCTCTTCACGAAGACCACCCCTGAACTGATAGATCATGCTCTTCTCATCAGGAACATCCTTCTTGGCAAAACGGGCGAGCTTCTGGAACAACTTGTTGTAGTCATAGACAGACAAAGAGCCTTGCTTCAGATTGCGGAATTCTTCACGTTTGCTTTCGGTCACACTTTGAGGAATGTGATGAGCGCGGAAATCACGACGGAAATCATCCCAATTGATCAAACGTCCTCCTCTGGAATCCCGGTACTGCTGAAACCACTCTGCGGCCTGATCCTTGAGCTGGAAAGACGCGAACTTGACGAAATCTTCAGGTCTGACTTTGCTACATTCAAAATGCTTGCCCAGATCGACTAACCAATCATCAGCATCGGTAGCCTCAACGCAGTTACTGAACGTCTTTGGACCATTTGCGAGGAACTGATTCAGAGTTGCAAACTGGTTCTGGTTGCTGCCTTGGTTCGCTTGACTGCTTTGATTCCGCTCTTGGATGATTTGCATGATCAGCTGAGTATTTGCATTAGTAGCAGCCATCACAGCCTGCCATGCTTCCGGAGGAGGCGGAGGTGGCGGAGGATCTGGGTTCGGAGTCGTGCGCGTTGGAGGAGCCATCCTGAAGAGGTTGACCACCATTAGCACACAAATAGACAAATATAGAAGGTGAATCCAACGGAATGAAAATTGCAACATAAGTCTTCACACCCGAACAAAATGAACGAATGCACTTCTCTTGAAATGGTCACATATTCCTAAATTGCGAAGCCACGAAGAATCAGGTAGAAGAGGTACATCAACGAGGGATGGAATCAACATATGGCGTCGAAGAAGAACGAATACCACAAATCGAAATAAAACCAAGGGTTGGCTTGCGGAATAAGCCGGAACAAACACATGATAGAAATTTCGTCCGAAGTGTTCGTGGTAGGACCTACACGGGCTCGACCGTACAGCACCATCATGTACAAGGCAGTGCACATGACATACGAAGCGTCCCCGAGTCAGCATAGCCAAGGACTCTTTAAGACACAACGAGGCCACTGTAAAATCGACCGTGAATAGGCGAACCACTAGACGTCGAACCCCAATTTCATATCACACATCTGTTGGAAAGATATCCTAAGGCTACTTTAATTCCCACCTATGGAACTCCCGAAACTTTCCGGTTATGCAATCAGGTGTTGAGGATACAGGGGAAGCATAATATCTCACCCAAGCTAACAAATCCTACATCCAGCTGCATCCATCCTTCAACACATAACCAAGAAACCTTCGGAAACCATCTATCTCAACCTTCGAAAAGCATCCGTTATACAAGTTATGGCGATACTCCCGAACTCCCGCCCCAGTACTGGGTGGCGTCGAGGTTATCTCACCAACGAACTGCATAAAGGAGATTTTCGATGTCGCGCACATATCTCAAGTATGCCAGAATTGCAACGATAGAATTATGATGACAACACCTCAGAGCTCAACTCCCCGGGACACTTCCACTAAACCCCTGACAGGAGGCACCAAGACAGTATTCTCATCATAAGCCATCGGAACAAAACTAAGATACTCGCGTGATCCTAAAAAATTTTTTTAGTGAAATCTGAGAAGAGAAGAGTCAAAACTCTACGTCAGGATGCCTTACCAGAGCGATGAGGAGACTGGGAAGTAAAAAGAATTCCTAAGCTCTCCGATATATAATTCCTAAGGACTCAAAACATTTTTCTAGACACAACTCGGCTGCTAGAAACGATCAAGCAATGGGGCTCCTAAGGTCGGGGAAGGCTCTGATACCAACTTGTAACACCCTCGATGCGACTATATCTCCCACGTGTCGAGGCACGACTTAGAGGCATAATCGCATTGAAGGCATAAGTCGCAAGTGAGGCAATCTTCACACAACCCATGTATATATAAATATCAAGGGGGAATAATAATAATAGTTGGCTTACACTCGCCACGTCATATCAAGGTACATAAATAGCATTCATCATACAAACACTCATGGCCCGACTACGGCGCCAAAATAGAAAAAGAACCCCCCAACATGCGACTAATCCCTGAATCGAACCCCGAGCAGGCACCACTACTGATCATCAGGAAAAGAAACATAGTATCGCTGAGAGTCTTCGTCGTACTCCCACTTCAGCTCGAACGCGCCATCCGGAGGAGTATCATCGGTCCCTGCATCTGATATAATAGTAATCTGTGAGTCACAAGGACTCAACAATCTCGCACCCTCGCGATCAAGACTATTTAAGCTTAATAGGTTAGGAAGGGGTAACGTGAGTGGAGCTGCAGCAAGCGACTAGCATATATGGTGGCTAACTTATTCGCAAAAGAGAGCGAGAAGAGAAGGCAAAGCACGAGCGGTAACTAAGTAGAGCAGACTACGCAAGCATAACTCCAACGCCATGTCCACTTCCCGGACTCCGCCGAGAAGAGGCCATCACGGCAACACACGCAGTTGATTCATTTTAATTAATTAAGTTCAAGTTATCTACAACCGGACATTAACAAATTCCCATCTGCCCATAACCGCGGGCACGGCTTTCGAAAGATCAATCCCTGCAGGGGGTCCCAACTTAACCCATAACAAGCTCTCACGGTCAACGAAGGAATAGACCTCCACCCAGGACCCACCGATCAGACTCGGTATCCCGGTACAACAAGATGATTCGTCAGGTCAAAACTAGTCCAGCAACACCGCCCGAATGCGCCGACAAATCCCGATAGGAGCTGCACATATCTCTTTCTCAGGGCACACTCAGATTGTCTAAACTTCCGGTAGGCCAGCCCAGAGTTGCCCCTGGTGGCCACCGGCGGCTGACGTTCCGGACCAACACTCAGAGGAGCACTGGCCCCTGGGGGGGGCTAAAAAAAAGATGACCCTCGGGCTCCGGAAACCCAAGGGAAAGAAAAGGGTAGGTGGCAAATGGTAAAACCAATGTTGGGCATTGCTGGAAAAGCTTTAATCAAGGCGAACTATCAAGGGGTTCCCATTATAGCCCAACCGCGTAAGGGACGCAACAAACCGGGAACATAACACCGATATGACGGAAACTAGGGCGGCAAGAGTGGAACAAAACACTAGGCGAGAGGCCGAGCCTTCCACCCTTTACCAAGTATATAGATGAGTAAAGATAACATAGCAATATAGTGATATCCCAACAAGTAAATAAATGTTCCAACAAGGAACGACTCCAATCTTCGCCTGCAACTAACAACGCTATAAGAAGGGCTGAGCAAAGCGGTAACATAGCCAATCAATGGTTTGCTAGGACAAAGGTGGGTTAGAGGCTCAAACATGGCAATTGGGAGGCTGACAAGCAAGTGGTAGGCATCGTAGCATTGGAAAATCAAAAGAGCGAGCAAAACTAGCATAGCAAAGATAGTAGTGATTTCAAGGGTGTGATCATCTTGCCTGCACAGTTGTCAGAATTGACTGGATCCTCAAAAGCAAACTCAACGGGCTCCTCGTTAGCGAACTCGTCTCCCGGCTCTACCCAACAACACAAACAAGCAACAAGGATACAATCAACCACGTGCAAAGGCAACCAATAAGATGCAAAGATGATATGCTATGCGGGATGCGATGCGGGATGCAAGAATGCAACATGTAACAGGAAATGCATGAACCTGGCCTCAACATGGAAATCCAAGTGTGCCAATGGATAGAGGGGAAGAAATCCCCTGAAAACGATATAAAGATCATGGCAATCGGAGCTACGGTTAAGAAATGGCAAGCGTTTTACTAAACGAACCAATCTGCAATTTACAGCAACATGCCTCCTAAATGCAACAAAATGAACATGCTACAGCCACCCAACATGAAAACAAATTACATGGCAGTGATATACTCATCAAGCTTATCAAATCATCATGACTGAGGCATAGGCAAATTCATCCATTAAGGGCTTCAAACAAGCATGGAAAAACTGAATAAGCAAAACAGATTTCAGACTTAGCGAAATTAACGCTAGTCTGAAATTTCAGACCACGATGCTCTCTTCGGAGCAGCAAAACAACATGAAGGAAAACCTGAACATGGCAATTAAGAGCATAGCATGGAGCTACTCAACAAGCTTAACAAAACACCCAACATGACCTGGGGCCAAAAGGGTTCACAAAATACTCTACCGAGCACACGAACATCGATGAAACACAATCAGTTTTCAGACTTAGTGAAAACTGGGACATGCTGAAATAATAACTCACGGAGGCATATAAACGAGCTCGATGCTCTCACTACGGTGCAAGTCATGGAAAGGCAAGCATATATCCATTAAGAAGGCACAAAATGCTAGCTAGACATGGCAAGAACAATGGCATAGCATGCATGGATCACTAGCAATCACTCCGGCAAAATCGCAAAAGAGTTAACGATCTGGCCAAAACAGCAACTATCCAAAAGTTGAGCTCGATTGAGTCAACCTAGAGTGCTCCAACATAACAAGTAAAGACATGGATGGATTAAGCACAACAAGCATAACAAATCACTCTTACTGATCATCCTCAAAAGAGGCACGGATCACTAGGAAACAAGCCGAACATATAGCATCGTGAACTAAAACGGCTCAGACTTAGTGAAAATCACTAAGTCCCTGAAATCTGAAATCTCAGGTAGCCCTCTTCGCAAGCTTGCACAAGACAACACACACCTCCTAAAAATACATGGAAGGCACCTCTGGAAAGAAGGCAACATGCTTAACAATTCATCCCAAAGGGGCACAGGCATATCATGCACGGATTAAATATGGCAAAAATGACAAAAGTGCATGTTGAACTAACGGATCTGCAATTTAACTCAACATGCCTCCTTCCAACACCATTTTGGGCACCAAGATGACCTCAAATGCAAAAGATGCAATGGAATGAAATGATGTACTCGTCGAGACAAAGAATTTGACATATCATACGCCCAAATCGGAGCTACGGATGCGGAGATACAGGCAGTCAAAGTATGCACAAAAGTTAAGGGGGAGAGGGAAATAGTCAACCCAGATCTAGGGTTCGTCCGGCGCGCGAACCGAGGCGGCCGGATCTCGCCGGAACAGGGATTGCCGGAGCTCGGGCTGGGGCTCGCCGGCCAGATCGGCACCGAAGAACGGCGGGGAGGCCGCTGCCCGAGCGGCTCCGGCCGGCGTGGGACGCCGGAGCGGCGGGGATCGCCGGAGGACAAGGGCGGTGGCCGCGGCGGCTCGGTCGCCGGAGCGCGGTGCGGCGGCGGGCGGCGGAACGGCGGGCGGCGGAGCGGCGCGGTGGGGCGGCGCCGGACGGCGGGGCAAGGGCGGCGCTCGGGAGGAGGACGGGCGCGGGGCGCGGCCCGGGCGAGGCGGAGGCGGGGGCCGGCCTTGGGCCTGGCGGGCCGCGGCGGCGGCGGCTGGCCTACCACGTGGCGCGCGGTGGGTGGCTGGCGGCGGCGGGGCGGACACGTCCGGCCCGAATCGGGCGTGTCCGTCGGCGGGAGGAGCAGCGGATCTGGGAAATTAGGGTTTCGGAGGAGGAAGACGAGATCCGAAATGGAGGGGGTATAAATAGGCATAGAGGGAGCTAGGAGAGTCCAAATGAGGTGTGGTTTTCGCCCACACGATCGTGATCGAACGAACGAGACGATGGAGCTGAATTTGGTGGGTTTTGGGCCAAAATGGAGGGGTGTTAGGCTGCACACACACGAGGCCTTTTCGGTCCCTCGGTTAACCGTTGGAGTATCAAACGAAGTCCAAATGACCCGAAACTTGACAGGCGGTCTACCGGTAGTAAACCAAGGCCGCATGGCAAGTCTCGGCCCAATCCGGAAATGTTTAATCTCCACACACGAAAGAAAGCTAGAAATGGCCACCGGAGGAGAACGAAGCGCCGGAATACAAAACGGACAACGGGGAAAAATGCTCGGATGCATGAGATGAACATGTATGCGAATGCAATGCACGTGACAACATGATATGAGATGCACGAAAAACGAAACAACACACGGAGACAAAGACCCGAACCCGAGAATTAAATATAACTTAATGCCGGAAACGGCAAGAGTCGGAGTACAATTGGGGAAGGTTACATGTGGGGCGTTACAATATATGAGCTTGTGCACTTAGAAAATTTGTTGTGATCTTTGTTGATGGCATATTCATACATCATGGTCATCTTGACCACCATCAATTGCATGACAACAGAATCACATTGAGCACCAATTACCATGTTCATGCTTTTGACAAACCGTCCCATTATGACATCTTTCGGTGTACAAAAGTAGGGCTCTTCTTTTGCACCCCTTAACTTGTGCACGGGCAGTCAGAGCCGCGCCCACGGCCACGCTCAGCAGGGCAGGGGAGGGATGCCGAAGCAACGCCAAGACCAGAGATGCAAAGAGAGAAAGAGGGCGAGGTGGACTCCCCCGACAAGACTCTTGCCGGGGTGGCTTCCACAGCCTCGGCAGGATCCTTGCCGGGGCAACTTACCTGACGCCAACAGAGCGTACCACCCTTGAGGCCAAGGGGTCCCCACGCCATATTGGAACCAAGGCTCAGGAGGCACCTCCGTGGTGGCATGCAGATCTTTGTAGAGATCATAGACACACAAGATCAGATGGAAACCAGAAGACGACGACCCTTGGCGAGATCCTTGACGAGGAGGTCCATGAGACCCCTGGCAAGACCCTTGCCGGGGACGACCGCGGTGCCGTGGCGAGACCCTTGCCGGGCTCTCGGCAAGACCTTTGCCGAGGATGCCCGCGAGGCTGCAGCCGTGCCCACGTCCGCCAAGACTCCACCGCCGCTCCCATACAGCTGCCAGCTTGACCAACTAAGCAGGCATCTGCGTGGCAGCACGCGACATCTACACCAACTCAGCAAGCACCTGCGTGGTGGCATGCAGATCTTCGTGAAGGCTCCACCACCGCGCCAGCCCAGTGGCTAGCCAACATGGCGCTACAACGCCTCGTCCGCTTGGACGCGCGTCGGAGCCAGGCGAGGCGACAACAGCTGAGACGAGCTTCTTTGTCGTCCCCAATAAAGCAAGAGGGGCACGTCGGCAGCGCATTAAATGCATTTGTCCGGCGATGCCAGGGGATAGACTAAGCCCCTGCACACCTTTCCACCTCCTGTGTGCTACTATGGCAACCCCTTTTTGCCTATAAAAGGAGGCCCATGGCGTACTGGAGAGGGATTCGGATCTTTTGGACTAGACAGCTACTGCAGCTAGTTCAAGAACACCTAAATACACAAACAAGTAGGACTAGGGTTTTACGCATCTCCGTGGCCCGAACCTAGGTAAACGATTTGTGTGCTAACCGCCAGACCCACTCTTCGCGCAACCCCGCGCCTGCCAACCGTAGAAGGGATCCCAATGACCCCATAGGTGTCGTTTCCCACCGACATCTCTGGCGCGCTAGGTAGGGGGTGCGCAGTTGTGAGAATTTGGTCTAGCAGTTAGTTCAGCAGCTCTTTATCGCCATGGCTCCCAAGAAGAAGACGATCACGAATGGCCCATACCAGTGTGGGCGAGTGGTGGGGCGGTCATGGACGAAAGCCGATGCACGGCTCTCGATCAACTGTACCGCTCTGGCAGCCAAACCAAAGCCTGGCGAGCGGCATTGTTCGTGCGCAAGACGACGGGCCACACGCCACCAAGTCCAAAGATGGAGCCAGGCCCCCCGCAGGCGGCGCGGGGCCCTCTAGGGGCGGCGTCGTGCCACCCGCGGGCAGCGCGGCGACTTCTGAGGCGCCTACGCCAGATCCCCCGACGCGCTCTTCCCAGGTTGTGCGCGATGAGCAGCGTCACCACACTGGTGACCCTAGGCACCATCATGGGAAGAGTCCTGTGCATCATTCACGGGACGCAGAAGGCCAGCACGCGCGCCGAAGTGCTGGTGAAAACGGCGTACGGCTGCCGGCCTGTGATAGAGCTCCTTCTAACGTGGTTAGAAGTTGGAGCGCATCACGGTCCACGCAGCTTTCGCCACCGCCCACGCCAGCGGAAGCTTTGGCGCCCGCGCAGTTGCTCCTCGATTTTCCTCCTGCTGCGAAGAAACTCGATCAATGGAGAGCCACCATCCGAAGCCTCGTCGGCGTTGCCAACAGAGATGAGCCACGACCGGTGGGGCCTTCTGGCCGGCGCTCCGTCGAGTCGCTGCATGCCAGTGGTGGAAGGATCAGGGGCACTACGGCCACGGTGCACTCTCCTCCTCCACTCCAGCCACCGTGGTTGTCGATCCGTCGTGACGGCGCTTGTGATAACATTTCCGTAGCATCGTCCGACCCACGGACCCACCGCGATCAGCGCCAAGTTCTTCGGGAGCAAGCCCGTGAAGACGCTCGAACCACCATCGAACGCTGGCGCGATGCATGCCACCAGTTAGATAGGCGGGTGGGGCCCACTATGGACCACCCAGCACCGGGGGGCTCTAGCGACCTACCCTACGAGGTGGGTTGCCCGGCCTTTACCCATGAGCTACGGCAGTTCCAGTGGCTCTCCCACCGCACGTTCAAGCTAGACGTTAGCGAGAAGTACAACGGCAAGACCCACCCATCAGAGTTCCTCAGCATCTACACCATCACGATGCAAGCTACTGGGGCCCGTGACGACAAGGTGCTTGCCTATTACTTCACGCTAGCACTCAAACCCAATGTCATGTCATGGCTGATGCACCTGCCGACGGATTCCATTTCTTCTTGGTCGGACCTGTGCCATGAGTTCGTTGGCGTCTTTACCGGAGGCCACCAAGCTCATGGCCAGGCAAGCGATTTGCATATCATCCCCCAGAAGGAAGGTGAAACCCTGCAGAAGTACATATAGAGGTTCAGCTGGGTGCAATACAGCATCCCAGATGTTCATCCCGCCGCCGTGAACAGTGCATTCCATCAGAATGTGGGCAACCGCAAGATGCGTGAAGAGCTGGCGATGAACAAGGTCAAGGATGTGGCTGAACTTTATGTTCTGGCTGATAGGTGCGCTCGAGTGGAAGAGGGGAGGAAGTACCCTGACGAGGATGCCGGTGCGGAAACCGACTCCGCAGACGAAGACGCGGCCACCCTGACAAAAAAGGGTCGTCGCCGCAACAGGAAGCGCAAGGGCAAGACCGTGCTTGCCTTCAAGGGATCCAAGGATGCCGGCGCTGCCAAGAAGGCCAAGGCAGACGACCCCGGCAAGGAAATTGCCGGGTGCGCCGCTTGCCGGGCCTTGGCGGCCGCCGACAAGCCAGGAGGCTCCGACAAGCAATATTGCAAGATCCACCGCACCAAGGGCCACGACCTCAAGAACTGTCGGCAAGTCGAGCTGCTTGCTGAGAAGCAAAAAGCCGAGTATGAGAGGCAGGACAAGGAGAAGGGCCAGGGTGGTGCCGAGGGGTCTGGAAAGAAGCGTGTTGGCCAAGGAGGCCACCGCGGGAAGGATAACTAGCAAGAGAGGCCCGCTCGGGGCAGTGACAAGAAGCAAGAAGATGATGATCATGACAAGGATGACGAGTCTGGCGAGCACGAGTTCCAGAAGGCTACGGAAGCCATGTTTGTTGACAGTGGCACCTCGTTGCACTTTTCTCATCGCCAACTCAACCAGTGGGCGCATGAGATTATAGCAACGGAACCATCCCTCGACACTCAGAGGACGCTGAAATGGTCCAACATGCCTATCATTTTTGACGAGGACCACCCTGACCGCACGACTACGGTCGGGTGTTTGCCATTGTTGGTCTCGCCAACAATAAGCAACCTTAAGGTGACGAAGATGCTAGTTGACGGCGGGGCCGGTCTGAACTTGATCTCGCCTGTTGTGATCAAAAGGCTGCAGATTCCTGATGGAGACCTCGAAGAGACAGGCACGTTTCAAGGGGTCAACCCGGGGAGGAGCCAGCCGAAGGGTAAGGTCACGCTGCCCATGGCAATTGGAGGCGAGTTAAACTACATGACAGAGAGGATTGTTTTTGATTTAGCCGAGATCCCCTTGCCCTACACGGAATTCTCGGCTGCCCGGCACTAGCCAAGTTTATGGCGGCGTCGCACTACACCTACAACACCCTGAAGATGCCGGGGCCGATGACCATCATCACCGTCCCCTCCGACAAGACGGATGCACTGATCTGCACCGACCAACTCTACCGGGAAGCGGTTGCAGCGACTGCTGCCAAGGTACTCGCTCCTGCCGCTGGAGCCCTGGCAGCGAAGAAGACCGGCAAGACCTCTCGCACCCACTCCGGCAAGCACACCTCTTTGGAGTGTTGTGCTCCCATTGAGGACGTGCCAGAGAGCTCCACCGACAAGAGCAGGAAATCCAGAGCTGCGCCACCAGAGACCAAGAGGTGTCCGTCGAGGAGGATGGGACGGGAGGGGCTTTCACCATAAGCTCCACCCTGGACAACAAATAGGAAAGCGTGCTCGTCACCTTCCTGTGGGCGAGTGTCGACGTGTTTGCGTGGCAAGCATCCGACATCCCCGGTGTTCCCAGGGAGGTGATTGAGCACCATCTTACTGTCTGTTCTCATGCGCGATCCGTGAAGAAGAAGGTCAGGAAGCAAGCTTTGGAACAGAAGGAGTTCATCATGGAAGAGATCAGGAAGTTGGAAGCGGCACGTTTGGTGAGAGGAGTACTCCATCCGACGTGGTTGGCCAATCCGGTAGTAGTGCGCAAGGCGAATGGGAAGTGGAGGGTGTGTATTGGCTACACAAATATCAATAAGGCTTGTCCCAAGGACCCTTTGTCGTTGCCGCGCATTGAACAGATTGTTGACTCCATGGCCGGGTGTGATCTACTATCATTCCTCGACGCCTACACGGGGCACCACCAAATCTTCATGGCGAAACAAAACGAAGAGAAGACATCGTTCATCAGCCCATGTGGCACGTATTGCTTTTTACGGATGCCTTTCGGTTTGAAGAGTGCTGGCTCAACATTTGCAAGGGCGGTCCTGATTGGTTTTGAGCCCCAGCTACATAGAAATATGGAAGCTTATATGGATGACATAGTGGTCAAAACCAAAGACAGGGCAACACTTGTACAAGATCTGGAAGAGACGTTTGTGAATCTGCGCAAGATGAACCTCAAGTTGAACCCTGAGAAGTGTGTCTTCGGCGTTCCATCTGGCAAACTTCTTGGGTTCTTTGTGTCACAGCGTGGGATCGAGGCGAATCCAGACAAGATCAAGGCTATTGAGCAGATTAGGGCACCCAAGCGGATCAAGGACGTGTGACGGCTCACCGGTTGTGTTGCCGTCATGAGCAGATTCATCTCCCGGTCTCCTGAGCGTGCCCTTCCCCTTTTCAAAATGTTGAAAAAGGCGGGCCCAATGGAATGGACCCCAGAGGCCAAAGCAGTGCTGCAGGATTTGAAGAAATACCTCTCCTCTACACCGATATTGGTTGCGCCCAAGCCCCAAGAACCGTTGCTGCTGTACCTGGCGGCAATGAACCAAGTGGTCAGTGCTGCACTAGTGGCGCAGAGGGAGGTTGAAGAAGAGGCAAGGCCCCCGGCAGGATCCAATGCTGGCAGGGCAGGGCCTATGCAACCAGATGAAGTACTGCCAAAGAAGAAAATGATGCAGCACCCGGTTTATTTTGTCAGCTCCCTGTTGCAGGGAGCTAGGTCAAGGTACTTCGGTGTGCAGAAATTGTTCTTCGGCCTCCTTATGGCCTCAAGGAAGCTGTCTTATTACTTCTAGGCACACGAGATCACCGTCGTCACCCGCCTCCCGTTGCAACGGATATTGCATAATCCAGACGTAACCAGGAGGATTGTGGAGTGGGCTGTCGAGCTTTGGTTTGAAGTTTGAAAGTACTTCAACAATCCACAACAGAGTCTTGGCAGAGTTCATTGCCGAGTGTACCTCGACGCCAGACGAAGAGATCCAGGAGACCACCCTCCCCGACAAGGAGGCAAGCCGCAACTGGATTATGTACTTTGACGGTGTCGGCGTTCTGGGAATGGGGGTCCCCAGACTTGCCTGCCTGCGGCCCACGACGTGGCTTTGCTGGCAGGCCTGTACGACCCATCTTCATCACAAGGGAATCAAGACTCTCGCGAGGGGCCAAGCCTCGCGAGGCGGACGACACAAGACCTCATGAGGAGCGGCCTCACCAGGCTGGCTCATGAGGGGCGGAGAGTTCAAGGCCGGGTAAACCTCGCGAGGTTTGCATGACGTAAGCCATGAAGATCGAGACCAGGCGGGCACCAGCACGCACAGCGTCCCTGTTTCCTCTTTGGTGCTAAGGGAGCAAGCGCAGGCATAGAGTACCGAGGCATCAAGCAAAGGTTGCCATATTGGTGCAACGAGACCAAGACCAGAAGGACAGCAACACGGAGGTCACCGTGGAGCCCAAGACTGCGTCACCACCAGAGCCTTTGGCAGGCGAAGACTGCTTTTGTCAGGATAGCTTGTACTAGTTGTCCCCTTTCGAATTGGCCGTTGTTGGCTCCCTTCCCGCTCAATATTTGGGGAGAGGACCATGGCCTCTATAAATAGGATTAGCCACCTCAATAGGAGGCAACTCGTCTCGAACCCACCCGAACAACAACCAGTCCGCCAAGCATAAGAACACCTCAGCCTCAGGAGGCTGTTCTTCCCCTTGTACTGTTCATCCTCATCCCAAGAAGCAATCCACCACCACCACACTAGAGTAGGGTATTACACCACAATGGTGGCACGAACCAGTATAAATCTTGTGTCCTTTGTGTTGCGAGTTCGTCGAGTTAGTTTGTGAGATCTTAGCTAAGTTAGGATGCAGATCGATAGGGGGGAGATCTTTGCGCGCACCCCATTGTTCGAACCTTAAGGGTTTTGTCGGAACCTGTGATCGGACATTTGGCGCGCCAGGTAGGGGTGTGCGGGAGTCTTCCTTCTGTCGGCTCGCGCTCCACCATCTCCACGCCCGCTCCCCATGGCGGATGCCCCTCCAGCTGGATCTATCGGTGGCCACGGTGGCGCACGGGGGCTCCAAGCCCTTGCCCCTGCCTTGTGGCAGGTGTAGTGGCCATCCAAGTTCAAGCGGAGATGCCGCCACGCTACGATGGCGCGGCGGACCCGTCGGCTTTCCTGCTAGCATATGACAAGGCCGTCCTAGAATCTGGGGGCGACGACAAGATCATGGCCAACTCGTTCCCAATGGCCCTTGTGGGCGCGCCACGCGCCTGGCTCCTCCACTTGCCGGAGTCTTCTGTCGCCACCTAGGAGAAGCTACGCGGCCTCTTTGTCACACGCTTCGGGGAACCGGCGACCCCCGTCGTCGCAGCTCTTCTCAGCAGTTCGCAAGCACCACCCTCAGATCGGCACATCAAGCCGTACCTTCGCCAGATCGGTGTCGCTTCCAAGCGCCCAGGGGCTCCGCCCGGCTGGGCCGCGCCTGAGGCCAACCTCACTATCGACTCGGAGGACCATCCCGCCTCCACTGTCGGTTCGGGTGCGCTCCCGATGCTATGCGCACTCACCATCTACCACGTATCCATCACCAAGACGCTTGTCGACGGTGGCGCCGGCCTCAATGTGCTCTCCGTCACCGTTTGAGCTACTCCGCCCCAGCAAGCCCTTCTCGGGAGTTGGCGGGGGCCCCGCCCGCTCCCTGGGGCAGATCCGCCTCCCTATGACCTTTAGCACGCGCGACAACTACCGCACCGAGCTCATCGACTTCGACATCGCCCGCATTGGCCTCCCATACAACGCCATCCTCGGGTACCCAGCTCTGGCCCACTTCATGGCGACTACCCACCCTGCTTACCATCTCATGAAGATGCTGGGGAGCCAGGGTGTCCTCACCATCAAGTGGGGCGCCAAGGAGGCCCTGGCGGTGTTCAAGCTTGCCCTCAAGGCCGTCGCGACAACAGGACCCACCGACGCGGATACCTTCAAGGCCAAGGGAGCCGTACCGACCAAGAAGAAGCAGTTCTTCACTCAGGTCAAGGCAGAAACCAAGCAAGTGTTGGTCGAGGAGGACGGGTCCTCAGGGGCAACCTTTACCATAGGCGCCAACCTCGAGCCTGCTCAGGAAGAGGCGCTAGTGAAGTTTTTGCGTGCAAAGAAGGGAGTGTTCGCCTGGGAGCCCGATCAGCTGGTGGGGGTCCCAAGAGAGGTGATAGAGCACCACCTGAAGGTGTGCCCCAACGTACGCCCTGTGAAGCAGAAGGCAAGGTGGCAGTCCACGGAGAAGCAAGCTTTCATAATCCAAGAAACTCGCAAGTTGGAGGCTGTGGGTGTCATACATGAAGTTTGGTACCCCGGGTGGCTGGCGAACCCCGTCGTCGTCCCCAAGAAAGGTGGGAAGGAGTGGATGTGCGTCGAATTCACCAACCTCAACAAGGCCTGCCCCCAAGATCCGTTCCCGCTTCCACGCATCGACCAGATCGTTGACTCCACCGCCGATTGCGACTTGCTATGCTTCCTGGATGCGTTCTCAGGTTATCGCCAGATCAAGATGGTGGTAGAAGATGTGGAGAAGACGGCCTTCCTAACCCCGTGTGGGGTGTACTGCTACACCTGCATGTCATTCGGGCTGCGCAACGCGGGCGCAACCTTCCAGTGACTCATGCACATCGCCTTAGGGCAACAACTTGGGAGAAACAATGAAGCCTACATCGACGACATGATGGTAAAGTCTCGGGAGGCGGGAACCTTGATCCAAGACCTAGAGGAGACCTTTGAAAGCCTTCGCCAGGTGGACTGGCGGCTCAATCCGGAGAAATGCATGTTTGGCGTCCCTTCTAGCAAGCTGCTGGGTTTCCTGGTGTCCCACAGGTGGATTGAGGCCAACCCAGACAAGGTGAAGGCCATTGAAGAGATGAGTCCACCACAGACCCTCAAGAAAATGCAGAAGTTGGCTGGTCAGGTGACTGTGTTAGGGCGCTTCATCTCCAAGCTGGGAGAGCGCGCCCTACCCTTCTTCAAGCTGATGAAAAAGAAGGGGCCGTTCGAGTGGACCCCGGAAGCCGACCAAGCTTTTCAAGACCTCAAGAGATACCTGACCAGCCCTCCAGTGATGGTGGCGCCACGACCTCGCGAGCCCCTAGTGCTCTATCTTGCTGCCACCCCGTACTCAGCCAGCGCAGCCCTAGTGGTGGTTCGGGAAGATCACCAAGCCATGGGCGCATCGCGCCGCGCCATGCCTCCAACAGAGATGACGCAGGACCCGAAGGGTGCCACAAGGGCCGCAGCAGCAATGGCAGAGGATCAGGCTCGGCAAGACGACGCCCCCAAACTCGCGAAGACTTCGGCGAGCGACCAGGAATCGGGGGCTCTACCCTCTCAGGAGACACCCCATCTTCCAGAAGACGCAAACCTCGTTAGCATGCCTACCCTCGTCGAGCACCTGGTGTACTTCGTCAGCACGGTGTTGCAGGATGCAAGAGTGCGGTACCCCATGCCTCAAAACTCCTACTCGCCCTCCTAGTGGCCTCGCGAAAGCTGCGGCACTACTTCCAGGGCCACCCCATCCAGGTCGTCTCAGCTTACCCATTGGAGAGAGTGCTTAGGAGGACCAACTCTTCCGGAAGAGTCGCTGAATGGAACATCGAGTTGCAACTATTCCAGCTGGAGTTCAGTACTACCAGGTGAGGGAGTCCTGGACTAAGGGGTCCTTGGGCGTCCGGCCAGTTATCCATGGGCCAGACTGATGGGCTGTGAATACATAAAGGCCTAAGACTGCATCGTGTCCGGATTGGACTCTACTTGGAGTGGAAGGCAAGCCTGGCGACTGAAGATTCCTTCTTATGTAACTGACTCCATGTAAACCCTAGATCCCCCCGGTGTCTATATAAACCAAGGGGGATAGTCCGGAAAGGACAACACATATACTCATTACCATACCCCTATAGGCTAGAATTCTAGGGTTTAGCCATTACGATCTCGTGGTAGATCAACTCTTGTAATACTCATATTCATCAAGATCAATCAAGCAGGAAGTAGGGTCTTACCTCCATAAAGAGGGCCCGAACCTAGGTAAACAGTTCGGGACCCCCTACCCGAGATCCGTCGATTTTGACACTGACATTGGTGCTTTCATTGAGAGTTCCACTGCGCCATCGACAAAAGGTTCGACGGCCCCTTCAATCGTCAATAACAACGCTGTCCAAAGAGGAACCTTCCTCCCCGGACAGATCTTCATGTTCGGCGGCTTCGTACTGCAGGCCAACTCGCTTGGCCATCTGGAGCAAATCGACAGCTACTCCCCTGGCCATCAGGTCAGATTCAGAAGCTTGAATTACGTCACGGACATTCGTGGAGATTTGATCTTCGACGGATTCAAGACCGCGGCAACCGCTCCCCATCGCCTCGATGAACATGGCTTAAACCTGTCATCGGGCCGCATCCAGGAGATAGCTCCTGTAGTAGCTCTGGCCTTAAATCCGGAGCAGATCAAGTCGCTCGAAGATGGGAAGCTCGACCCCATCACGGGGGCTACCGATTCCGCGGTGCTGGAGCCGCATGCAGATTCCACTTCATATGGTATCTGCATCAACAGAACCTCGGACTCACCTCCGATGTCGAGCTCTGAACCTTGCGAGCCCGTGTATACCGAACTCGATCGGTTATCGATCTTCAAGTTCAGTGCCGCAGACATCTTCCAACACTCGCCCATGGGTGACATACTAAACTCGCTAAAAAACCTATTCCTGGCAAACGATCGTCGCCGAACTATGTTCGGTTCGAACTTTTAGCGGACGATGGAGAATCTTGTTTCCCACCCACCACCCACTTCGTAGCCACTGTTGAAGACCAAACCAACTTGCCCGCCCCCAGCCCCAAAGACACCGATTCTATGGACGACGATAAGGGGAAGGGCCAGTGCTTACTACCCGCTCAACACGGGATGACCACTTCATGGTATGACATGTGTATGATGGACACACCTTACGGCGCTCTCGATGATGACAAGGGGGCCGGTCGAGAATAAACCGCCTAGTACACAGCCCGGACATCAGCGCCCTAGGTCACATCGCCCAAGAGAAAACACTGCCAGCATCAGAGAAGACGATACTCCGGACAACAAAGACCCTGTTGAGGTAGAATCCGAGAAGGAGGAACAGGAAGGAGGGCAAGACAACCCTGATGAACAGACCACATATGGGGACTCGGAAGACATCAATTATCTCCCACCCTCTGAGGAAGAGGAGACCCTCGGCAACGAGGATTTTATCATGCCCAAGGAACCTCTCGAGCAGGAGCGCTTCAAACGCCGGCTTATAGCCACTGCAAGGAGCCTAAGGAAGAAGCAGTTGCAGCTTCAAGCAAACCAAGATTTGCTCAACGATAGATGGACTGAGGTCTTGGCCGCCGAAGAATACGGCCTTAGCAGCCCAGTCAAAAGCCACCCCAAGAATAGGTGGCTCCCTCAATACGACGACGGAGCGATGGAACCCATACCACCATCGAACAATGCGGCGGGCCGACCATAGTTCGGTCTAGACAAAGCAGTAGCCCGAGCAGAGCACCATACCAACCCATCCGGCATTCAAAACAAAACAGCTTGGGGGAATACCCGCGATATCAACCAAGACATGGAGGGTAGAGCAGGACGCACAAGATCGTTGTATAGATCATGAAGATATACCCCGACTGACGATGATGGTCGCTTATTCGGACGCTATAAAGCCGACCATGCCCGGTTCGAGCACCGTAAACGGAGCCCTCCGGAGGTGCTTCATAGTGTGTCCCAACATAAAGGAGCTGCACACCCTCTTTGCTTCACTAACGAAGTAATGGAGCACGAATTTCTAGACGGGTTTAAACCCATCAACATCGAATCATACGATGGAACAATAGATCCCGCGGTATGGATCGAGGATTACCTCCTCCATATTCATATGGCCCATGGAGACGACCTCCACGCCATTAAATACCTACCTCTCAAACTTAAAGGGTCAGCTCGGTACTGGCTAAACAATTTGCCAGAAAATTCCATTGGCAACTGGGAAGATTTGGAAGACGCCTTTCAAGACAACTTCTAGGGAACATATGTCCAGCCATTATACACCGATGACTTAAGTCACATTGTCCAGGAGCCCAGCGAGTCAGCCAGGGAGCTCTGGACCAGGTTCTTAGTCAAAAAGAACCAAATTGTCGACTGTCCGGACGCAGAAGCCCTTGCGGCCTTCAGACATAGCATCCAGGATGAATGGCTAGCACGTCACCTCGGCCAGGAAGGACCCAAATCCATGGCATCCCTTACCACTCTAATGACCCGCTTTTGCACGGGAGAAGACAACTGGCTTGCTCGTAAAAGCAACGATGCCAGCGGCCCGGGCACTTCCTTAATCTGAGATGGCAACGGCAAGCCACGACGAACCGAACACAACAGTCACAGTAATATATGCGACACAGCGGTGAACGCCGGATTTCACAATCCGAAGCCCGGTCAACGGAACAAGCCACTAAAGGCAAACCAGGATGGACCATCCACCCTTGACAGGATATTGGACCGACCTTGTCAGATTCATGGTCACCCCGATAGGCCAGCCAATCATACCAACCAAAACTTGTTGGGTCTTCAAGCAGGCAGGCAAGCTTAACACGGACCACAAGGGGAGGAGGCCACCAGGCGATAAAGACGACGGATCGGCTCGCCAGCAGAATGCCATGGGCCAGAAACAGTTCCCCTCCGATGTTCGACCACTCCCGGAACGCAAGTAGCAATTCGTCTTCCGCCACCCACGTGATGTACTGGCAAAATTTGCACCACGCGCACATCACTACGCACTCAAGATACCATGGGCATCGGCGGAAGCACAATACGGACCACCCTACAAGCATTCTTGTAACGTTTTTTATCTGCTTACCTTATTTTTCTGTATCATCCCTAAAGAACAGGTGACCAGCTGGACAGCATCTACAACGGACTCTATCGGAGTTCGGATCCGTATGCTCACTTAAGGGGCTACTTCCATTAGGGATTCCCCTCCCCGAGGACGGGCGATGCAGATGTGTGACAGGAGGTCCAAAATAACTTTTTGTGGACCACGCTTTTTATTCCGAGCCTGTACTATGCCTTCTTTCCTCTGATCCCGACCCCGAGCATGTCAAATAGCCGGGTTCGCGGATTCTTTATTATTATTATTATTATTATTATTATTATTATTATTATTATATATACATAAATTTATCATTGGCACATCGCTCCGTTCTCAGTAAGTCTCATCTGAACCAATCTTTCATAATCTTTCAACAATAAGTACGGCCTTAACGACTGTTCTGCAGATACACCTCGGCATACCCTGCCAGGGGCTCGGCATGGGAACGAATGAGCTACCAGTAAAAGTCCGAACAACTCTATAGCGTACTTCGGCATCGCAAGTTTGGCCTTATATGCATCAGCTCAGAATCATTGTCTTGGGTCAATAGTTCGGTTGCCCGGCTCCTGTGTTCGCTACCCTACGTTCCGCTCTATCGGCTAGGGTAGTAAAGGAAAAACTACTGCGATTGTGCCCTGGCCTAGACCAGATGAGCACCTCAGTAGAGAAAGCCGAAAACCGACTGTCATGATGTGGCGAGAGCTGGTCAACCACTTGACGACTTATTGGAATCTTTAGCGATTCTCTGTGTAACACGAGGGATCTTTTTCAGATCAGATATGCAAGGCACCACACGCACATACAAACCAGGGGCTATGTCGTAGCCCCACCATAAAACTCCTATGGTTAAGTGAAAGTGTTAACGCCTTATAGTTCGATTACCTGGTTCGCCACATTATCACCTCCTTCATTGACCAAGACGTTGGATAAAGAGTGATTAAATGTTTTTTCGAACACCCCCGTACTTCCTACGAGGGGGCTAAAGCCGACAACTGGAAAACTTTCAGATTATATTAAAACGACCGCACGGGAGGAATTCAAGCTCTTCAAGCAAAACATAAATATATTAACTATAAATTCGTCTCTTTCAATCATCATACACCTCACTCGAACATTATGTTTTTTGAGCATTGACCCCCTATCAAGCGGGCGGCCTCCAGGACGTCTTCAAAATAACTCTCCAGTTCTGGACGGTCCCTGCCTTCAAGCGGACCCTTCGTGGCGACGTCGATGACCTTCATCTTTCCCCAGAATGTCTTGACTCGGGCAAGGGCCATCCGTGCACCTTCAATGCATGCCCATCGCTTCGCAGCATCGATTCGCGGCACCACGTCGACAAGCTTCTGCACCAAACCAAAATAGCTACTCGGCACAGGCTCGGTTGGCCACAACCGGATTATAACATCCTTCATGGCAGCGCCAGATACCCTATGAAGTTCGTCACATTGGGACATCTGTTCATTGAGCAGCAGCGGGCGCTTCGGCGCAGCGAACTGTGAGCAAAAAAGCTTCTCCGTTGCATATCCAGCTCGCGCTTGGTAATACCGCGCTGCATCGGAAGAACTCTTCAGCAAGTCCAAATACTCGTCCGGAGAACTCCACACTTGGTTCAGCTGAGCATAGTCTAGGTCGCCGAACTTAGTCTGCAGCAGAAAAGGCTTTCCATCCACTATCTCTTTCACCTGCCGAACCTCCTCATGGAGTGCTGTGGACTCTGATCGCGCTTCTCTTGCCTCTTGTCGGCCTTGTCCAGCTCAGCCGTTAAGGCTTTATTCTCCTTCTCAAGAAATTCGCAGCGGCCAGTAGCATTCTCCAAAGCGAGTGTCATCATGGATACTTTCTCCTCGCCCTGGCATCGCGCATCTTGTTCGGCCTTCAGTTCAACCGATGCCTCTACAGCAGCAGCATCACTAAGCCGGGCCTGCTCCTTGGCCAGGACTAGCTCCGCCCGAAGAGCCTCCACGGTCGCAGCACCATCTGCATTTCATGCGCATTTCGTATAAAGCACTTTCCCACGTCAAGAACACTGGTGTAAAGAATGCTTGAAATACATACCTTGCAAGTCATCAAGACGCCTGTTCATCAATGCAAGGTCATCCTCCGCAATATCCGACTTTTGCTGTAGTTCAGCCACTTCCGTATTCCGGGCAGCCACAGGAGGGGAAGGAGCCTGTATTTCAAATTAAACCAAGGTTAATACCTGAGCATATCTCTTTGATCCTCCGATCGCTTCCTTTGGAAGACAATCCGAGTCTCAGGGGCTACTGCCTGTACAACAGGTGCATTCTGTCAATAAAATTCAATTGATAAAACTACATCACAAACCTCAAAACCTCTTATAAGGTTCGTGAAGGCCTCGTTCAATCCACGCTTCATGGATAGAACCCTTTTGACCACCGTAGCCATCAAGGTACGGTGCTCTTCTGAAATGGATGCTCGTCGTAGCAAGCATGTTAGCATGTCCGACGCTCCTGGGTCTTCGGAAACCACCGCTGGAGTACGACATTCCTGTGAATGAACCCGCTTCCTTGCCTCCAGAATCATCTCCGGCTGTAAACCGGACGGTTCGGGGATGCCAGTCTTGATCCCGGAACCCCGAGTGACAAAGGCACCGCTTTCGGGTAACACCTTCTTCGCTTCCTGTAGTACTTGGTGTTCAGGAGGAGCCCGTCGGGACAATACCTCAGCATCATCTCCCCTATTGGGCGATGTGGACGGAGAAGGCGTGTCACTCTCCATCATCTCCGGAAGAAGATCTCCCGAGGAGGAGGACGATTGAGAAGCACTAGGCGTTAACCTATGTGGACGAACATATATCGGATGATTACTTCACTAATAGGAAAAGAACGAGGTGCGTTTAAAGTACCCCAGCCTCGCTTATGGTCTACCTCGAGGTTCGTCATCGTCATCAAACTCTACGGCAGCCTCACTCGCCCGGCCCAAGCTGCTCGATGATGGCGTTTTTCCTCTCTTCGAAGGATTCCCCTGCTGATCTTTGGAGACGACCCTCATCTTGCCCTGGAGGGCCCCCTCTGCACTCTTGCCCTTAGGCAAAAGGATTTCGGTTTCCCTGAACGCAGTCACCTGGTATGGTGTCGGGATTAGCATTCTCGTCAGCAGGTCGGTCACAGGGCCTTCGGGAAGAGGCACCGGACACCAGATTAGCAGCGCTTTCTTTATCCAGTCCTATACATGGATGGATTGTTTAGTATCTTGTTAAGAGATGCCTAAATGGAAGGTGCTCGGATATCGAGTACTTACCGAAGTGTACGAATGATTGCAGTCAAGGCCAACGTCTTCGGTGGTGTCCGGCCATTGCTCTCATTCCCCGAAATATAATTTCCACATTCCTTCATGCGTAGTGCCGAGGAAGTGTTGTAGAGTCCGCCGCGCTTCTCGGTTAAACTCCCACATACGAAGACGCCGCCGGTGACATGGCAGGATCCGGCAGACTAGCATTATTTGAACGACGTTCACAAGATCAATGCCCTTCTCGGTAAGGCTCCGGATGCGACTTTGCAGAGTTTGCACCTCATTGACGGATCCCCAGTCCAATCCCTTATTGACCCATGAAGCGAGCTGAATTGGAGGGCCGGGCCGGAACGCAGGTGTAGCCACCCACTTGGGGCCCCGCGGCTCGTTGATATAAAACCACCCCTGCTGCCATATGTCGGAAGATTTGGCAAAAGATCCTTCAGGCCAAACCGCGCCGGCCAGCTTGCCTATTATGACGCTGCCGCACTCTACCTGCTCCTCCTCTGCCACATGCGGCCTCACATCAAAGGTCTTGACGTGTGGAGGAGTCCGGAGTAAGACCTCACACGTGACGATAAATGTCGAGATGAGGAGAATAGAGTCCGGGGCCAGATCATGAAAATCTAGCCCATAGTAAAACATGAGCCCCCGGACAAAGGGGTTAAGCGCGAACCCTAGCCCATGAAGGAAGTGGGATACAAATACTATCCCTCACCAGATCTAGGGGTCGGTATGACTTGCCCTTGTGCCGAAAGCTGATGAAAGATTTCCGGGGTCAGATACCTCGCTACGTGGAGCTTCGCAATATCCTCCTCTGTGACACAAGAAGCCACCCACCGGCCCTGACGGTTGGATCCGGACATGACTAGGGATGGTCGCAATTGGAACCCGAGGGTTGGAACTTAGGGTGGTTGGGATTGAGGAAGGAGCAAGCGCAAGGAGAGAGGATGAGACTGGGTCTCTATATAAAGGCCCCGAATACTGGGCGTCTCCCCCGGGGTCTGTAAACTTACCTATCACCAAGGAGTTGTACCTAGGGGACGGTTGGGTTACCCACGCCTGCATTAATGAAAATCCCGTAAATAAAGGGACACGATCCCTGCCTTGACGGGACGTGCCAGTAAAACTGCGCCCCGAGACGTGGGGAGGCTCGCTAGCCGACGGTTGGAAATAGTAACCGGGCAGGCATGATACGATGTCGTGAACAGTTATCAACAAGTTGGGCTTGAGAGATATTATATTCTCTGCAATTATATATACAGGTCCGGATATACTTACCTCATCCGAAGACTAATATGGAGTTCGGAAGGAGGGAACCCGCCTTGCAATGCCGAAGACAAATCTGCGCGCCGGACTCCTCGTCATTGAAGCTAGGTTTAGGGGCTACTGAGGGAGTCCTGGACTAAGGGGTCCTCGGGCGTCTGGCCAGTTATCCATGGGCTGGACTGATGGACTATGAAGACATAAAGGCCGAAGACTGCACCGTGTCCGGATTGGACTCTACTTGGCATGGAAGGCAAGCCTGGAGACCCAAGATTCCTTCTTATGTAACTGACTCCATGTAAACCCTAGATCCCCCTGATGTCTATATAAAACTAGGGGGATAGTCTGGAAAGGACAACACATATACTCATTACCATACCCCTATAGGCTAGACTTCTAGGGTTTAGCCATTACGATCTCATGGTAGATCAACTCTTGTAATACTCATATTCATCAAGATCAATCAAGGAGGAAGTAGGGTATTACCTCCATAAAGAGGGCCCGAACCTGGGTAAACATCATGTCCCCCGTCTCCTACCATCAATCCTAGACGCATAGTTCGGGACCCCCTACCCGAGATCCGCCGGTTTTGACACCGACACCAGGGTCATCAAGGGGGCCGCGCTCGCTGATTTTGTGGCAGAATGGACAGATGCCCCGGCGCTTGAAGAAGGCGAAGATCGGTCCCTCTCCCGGGAAGCGAGGCGCTTGACGGCTGGGTCATGTATTTCGATAGAGCCTTCGCGCTCCAGAGCGCGGGGGCTGGAGCAGTACTCATCTCACCCACTCAGGACAAGCTCTACTACGATGTGCATCTCTGCTTCCAGCAGGGCGAGAAGGTCTCCAACAACATTGCAGAATACGAGGGTCTCATAGCCGGCCTGAAGGCTGCGGCGGTGCTGGGGGTGAAGCGTCTCACTATCAAGGGCCCCAGCTCCTCGTCAACTTCTCCAACAAGGTATACGAGCCGAAGGACGAGCACATGGAAGCATACCTCACGGAGGTGCGCTAGATGGAGAAGCAATTCATGGGCCTAGAGTTGCAGTACGTGCCCCGCGGCACCAACAAGGAAGCAGATGACATCGCCAGGAGAGCATCCAAGCGACAGCCCCAGGAGCCCGGCATCTTCGAGGAGCGGCTCTTCAAGACATTAGCAACGCCACTGCTTTCAAGAACAACCCAGCCTCGGGAGGAACTCCCGTAGCCGCCAGCCTCAGGAGCCCCAGCCCGTGGCCCGACCTCAGGAGCGCGCCTACTTCTGGTGCTCGAGCCCCGGGAGGGATGCTGGACCGAGGAATTCAAGGAATACCTGATGGAAGGGACATTGCCAGAAAAGGAGGAGGACGTGGAGCGCGTGGCCTGTCAGGCCACGACATACTGTATCCAGGACGGTGAGTTATACAGAAAGCAACCAAATGACATTATACTGCGTTGTGTCTCCAGGGAACAGGGGAAAGAGCTGATAGCTGACATACACGACGGAGACTGTGGGCACCACTCATCATCGCGAACCCTCGTCGGCAAGGCATTCCGAAGTGGATTCTACTGGTCTACGGTGCTCAACGACGCGGCCGAGCTGGTGAAGTCCTGCGAGGCCTGCCAATTCCCCGCCAAGCAGATCCATCAGCCAGCTCAGGGCCTCCAGACCATCCCACTCTCATGGCCGTTCGCGGTCTGGGGGCTAGATATTCTGGGCCCGTTCCCTCGGGCGCCAGGGGGCTATCGACACCTCTACGTCACCATCGACAAGTTCACCAAGTGGCCGGAGGTTGAAGCCGTTCGCGCCATCCCAGCTGGCTCTGCAGTCAAGTTCATGAGGGACCTATAAGCCGTTTTGGGGTCCCCAACCGCATCATCACCGATAACGGCTCGCAGTTCACTAGTAATCTCTTCAAGTCATATTGTGCTAACCTTGGAATGCAGATCTGCTACGCCTCGATATTGCACCCCCAGGAGCAATGGCCAGGCTGAACACGCCAACGTGGAGGTCCTGAAGGGCCTCAAGACCAGGACCTTCAATAAGAAGCTCGAGGCCTGCAGCAGGGGCTGGCACGACGAGCTCCAGTCTGTGTTGTGGTTGATCCGCACCACCGCCACCAAGCCAGTGGGCGAAACCCCGTTCTTCCTCGTCTATGGAGCAGAAGCAGTCCTCCCTCATGAGGTCGAGCATCGCTCTCAATGGGTCCTAGCATTTGATGAGACACAGCAGGACGCCATGTGGGGAATGGACCTCGTGCCGGGGGAGGAACGACACCGTGAAGCTGCACTACAGGCGGCAAGATACCAGCCGGCGCTGCGGCGGTACCACTGCCGCAGCGTTCGCTCCAGGACACTTGAGGTGGGTGACCTCGTCCTAAGGCGGGTGCTCTCCAGGGAGGGGCTGCATAAGCTCTCCCCATGTGGGAGGGCCCGTTCAAGGTCGTCCATGTCTCTAGGCCTGGCGCCGCGCGCCTGGAGACACATGACGGGGTACCCGTCCAGAACGCCTGGAACATCCAACACCTCCGGAAGTTCTACCCATGAAGAAAGACCCAATGCCTGTGAAGAAGGCCTGGTGCCTGTGAAGAAAGGCCTAGTGCCTGTGAAGAAGGCCCGGTGCCTGTGAAGAATGGCCCATTGCCTATGAAGCAAGGCCCCGTGCCTGTGATGAATCGCCACCCGTGACACTCTCACGTAATAATGAGTTGGGCTGTACACGCCCCGGAGCCTCAGGAGAGCCACCCTTGGGCCTCAGGGGCTCCCTCCCATGCCGAGTGGCAGCACTTAGCTCCGCGCCGGTGAGAAGACGTCGAAGACTAGACTAGGTGCCGGACACGACTTTTCATTTGCTTTCCGAAGTTGGTTCGCCCCTCTTTTAATTGAAATTTCCTTTCTGGTGTCTCTCGATGGTCCCGTTTTTTCGCTTTCTGGCTCTGTTTCTGCCTTCGCCTCTTTGGTCGACCCGAACTCTCCCTCGCGTCCCTCGCGAGGGGACTGAACAGGTACCTTCGTGAGCTTCCACCTTCTGTCTTTTCACGAGGCACCCTCGTTCGAGCCAACAAGCTGGCGCACCTCTCCTAATCTGTGCCCCACGAGTATCGCGATGCGAAGCATTGAGTCAAGGCTAGCGGCGTCTATAACCAAGCCCCGGGTGAGCGATAAACCTCTTAACGATTTTTTTGCAGTTCCTAAGCGCATATCAGGTCAAGGAGGCCTCGACAAGCACTAGGAAGTAAGCGCCTCGTGAGGAGGAGGCCACTCAAAACAAGTCGAGCTAAGTTATCCCAACATAAAACAACGATGTTGCGACACGGCACAGGGACAACAAACATAACATAACGATTGAGATCACAGTTCGATAGACGCCCCTCCGGGGCCCATTTTGCTTTCTTTCTGATGCAGGAAGGAAAAGAAGAATAAAATGGAAGCGGCGTCTACAACGGTTCACGGGCGCAGGCCCCAGCGTCCTCCTGAGCTCAGCCGGACCCCTCCTCGCGCTTCACGGAGGCGCGGCGACGAGACAGCCCGCCACCGCCTTCGAAGCGGGCACGACGGCGTGGCGGCTGGTCATAGCCGCCATTGCTGGAGTTGTCGCTGGGGGAAGAGCTGCCATAGCCGGACGAGACGCAGTCGGCGCCAAGGGCGGGTTCGCCCCCATCCTCATCGCGGCCGTCGCCAAGGCCGAGCACCTCCTCGCCGTCGTTCACCTTGGGTCAGCACCCGACGCGGCGACCATCTTCCCCAAACACCCTCACATAGAGGGTCGCGTCGTCGTCGTACTTGAAGTGAAGGGTGCACCGCCTGTCCAGGCCGCGCGCGCGGCCGAACATCTGCTAACTGCAGGCCAGAGCTACATTCCTTGTGGTGGAGACCTCGACCGCAACCCAGGAAGCCCTGCAGCAGCAGCCATCCACCTGTAGCCAAAGCCCACTAGGACCTGAGGCTGGCAGCTCGTCGGCGAAGAAGCGCGGGAGCTGCAGCTAGTTGCCGGCCGGATTCTCCGACCAGACAATGAACTCCGGTAGTTCTCCGCCGAGTGGAAGCGTGGCCAGGGAGGCCGCGCGACCACAGCATGTCTTCCTTCATCAACGGGACCACCACAACCGGAGTGTCCCCTGCCCCGCGAAGCGGCACCACCATGTCCACGCGAAGCCGCGGCGGGGGTTGCGGTGTGCTTGCAGGGATGGCCGCGTCGCCGCTACGACACCGAAGAGCCGGGGCCCTTGTGAGGGGCCATCCCCTTCTCCACGGCGGTGACCTCCTCTACGGCGCCATTGGTGGTAGGAGAGGAGCAAGAAAGGAGAAGAAGCGGAAGAGGAAGAGGAAGGACGGGCGATGGGGGCTCCGCCCCTCCCATTTATACCAGGAGAAGGCGAACTAGCACCCCCACAATCACAGGTAATGATGGTTTTCCTTGCATGTCGCAGGGAGTTGTCACGTCGGGCAGTTGCCGAGGCAGTGTGGGGAAGCGGAGACACCCACGTCCAATCAACCGCCATGCGTCGACCGAGGCCGCAGGCTATGGGGGCCAGCAGCGCTCCGCGCTTGACCCTTGGCTTTGCCTCGAAGCCAAGCCCAAGCGCGCCTTGGGCCCGGGGGCTACTGTCGTTGTTCTGGGAACGGGGGTCCCTAGACTTTCCTGCCTGCGGCCCACAGCGTGGCCTTGCTGGCAGGCCTATACGGCCCATCTTCATCAACAAGGAATCAAGACCCTCGCGAGGGGCCAAACCTCGTGAGGCGGATGACACAAGACCTCCTCAGGAGCGGCCTCACCAGGCTGGCTCATGAGGGGCGGAGATTTTAAGGCCAGGCAAACCTCACGAGGTTCACGTGACGTAAGCCAGGACGATCGAGACCAGGCGGGCGCCAGGTGGGCAGTAGTATGCGCAGCGTCCTTGTTTCCTCTTTGGTGCTAAGGGGCAAGCGCCGGCGTGGAGTACCGAGGCATCAAGCAAAGGTTGCCATATTGGTGCAATGAGACCAAGACCATAAGGACGGCAAGACGGAGGTCACCATGGAGCCCAAGACGGCGTCACCACCTGAGCCTTTGGCAGGCGAAGACTGCTTTTGTCAGGATAGCTTGTACTAGCTATCCCCTTTCGAATTGGCCGTTGTTGGCTCCCTTCCTGCTCAATATTTTGGGAGAGGACCATGGCCTCTATAAATAGGACTAGCCACCACAGTAGGAGGCAACTCATCTCGAATCCAACCGAAAAACGACCAGTTCACCAAGCACAAGAACACCTCAACCACAGGAGGCTGTTCTTCCCCTTGTACTGTTCATCCTCAGCCCAAGAGGCAATCCACCACCACCACCACACTGTAGTATGGTATTACACCACAACGGTGGCCCGAACCAGTATAAATCTTATGTCCTTTGTGTTGCGAGTTCGTCGAGTTAGTTCATGAGATCTTAGCTAAGTTAGGATGCGGATTGATAGGGGGAGATCTTCGCACGCACCCCACTGTTCGAACCTTAAGGGTTTTGCCGGAACCTGTGATGCGACAGACGGGGCTTTCTCGCTGCATGCCGCCGGTGCTGGTGTGCTGCTCATCGCACCCACCGGAGAGCAGCTCAAGTATGTAATCCAGATGCACTTTCCCAGGGAGATGTCCACAAACAACACTACTGAATACGAGGGGTTGCTTGCCGGTCTCAGGATCGCGATAGACCTCGGGATCAAGAAACTCATCGTCAGGGGTGATTCGCAGCTTGTTGCCAGGCAAGTCAACAAAGATTATCAAAGCCCGTTGATGGAGGCATACGTGGATGAGGTGAGGAACCTGGAGGAGCGCTTTGACGGTATACAGGCAGAGCATGTTCCCCGAGTGGAGAACGACATCGCCGACTACCTGTCGAAGCGCGCTGCCTTCAAACTACGTGTGGAACCATGTACTTTTGTGCTTCGGCTGACTCAACCGTCCGTTGAACCATCAACAGAGCAGAGCAAGCGAAGGAAATCAGGCCCCGACAAGTACTTTCCCGCCGAGCTCCCAGGAGCCGCCGACAAGGATGTTGCCATGGGCGCTGAACCAGCTATGGGGCAACTAACTCCGGCGGGGCATCAAGTCCTGGCTATAGAGACGACTGCTCCCATGGCAGAGGAAGTGCCATTAGTCCTTGTTGTCGAGCCTCAGGCTCCGGCATGGGAACAACATACCATCCGATTCCTCCAAACATGGGAACTCCCTGAGGAGCGGGAAGAAGTAGAGAAAGTAGCCCATCGGTCTGCCATGTATCAGTTCATCGACGACGTCCTGTACAAAAAAGACCGAATGGTGTGAAATTGAAGTGCATTCCCCGGGAGGAAGGACTGGAGTTGTTGGCAGAGATACACGGAGGCATATGTGGCTCCCACATAGGGGCAAGGGCCCTTGCCGGCAAGGTATTCCGGCAAGGTTTCTTCTGGCCTACCGCCCTCCAGGATGCAACGACACTAGTAACCAAGTGTGAAGCGCGTCAGTTCCATTCGAAGAAGCTTCATCAACCAGCTCAAGCGCTCCAAACAATCCCTCTCTCCTTGCCATTCTCGGTCTGGGGGCTCGACATACTGGGCCCCTTTCCCCGTGTTGTCTGGGGCTTTGAGTACTTGTACGTTGATATGAGTACCCTACTTCCTGCTTGATTGATCTTGATGATATGAGTATTACAAGAGTTGATCTACCACGAGATCGTAGAGGCTAAACCCTAGAAGCTAGCCTATGATTATGATTGTTGTTGTCCTATGGACTACACCCTCCGGTTTATATAGACACCGGAGGGGCCTAGGGTTACAAAGAGTCGGTTACAAGGGAGGAGATCTACATATCCGAATTGCCAAGCTTGCCTTCCACGCAAAGGAGAGTCCCACCCGGACACGGGACGAAGTCTTCAATCTTGTATCTTCATAGTCCAACAGTCCGGCCAAAAGCATATAGTCCGGCTATCCGAGGACCCCCTAATCCAGGACTCCCTCAGTAGCACCTGAACCAGGCTTCAATGACGATGAGTCCGGCGGGCAGATTGTCTTCGGCATTGCAAGGCAGGTTCTCCTCCATATCCTAAGTACAAGTAGTGTCTGGCTTCCCATAAATGTCGCACTCCTCGGCTTCTGCGCTTTAATAATGGCTATCTTCCACGGGTTTAGCGAATGTGAGAAGTCGGTGTGTTTTTACATTTACCGCCCTAACCCTATGATTAAATTGCCTATTTAAAGAGTCAGGGATCATCAGATCAGATCAGACCATCCTCCCACAACGAGTATCCATCAGAGCACGCCCGGAAAAGCCCATCCTATCATGGCCGGCCATCGCAGCTCCTCCTCTCGCTCCCGTAGCGCTAAGCCAGGCAATTGGGAGAAGTGTTCCATCCCTCACATCCAATTAGTAGAGTTACAGACCCAGGGGTTTCTCCCTCCTGCATATATGGTCCCCGTCCGAGCCGGACTAGCCACTTATAACGGCGGGGAGCAAGAGGAGAGCTTCCCCAACCCGTCCATGGGGGAGCGGTTATGCCTTGTCCCTTACTTATTGAGGGGACTCGGATTTCCAATCCATCCGTTCCTCTGTGGGCTCTTGTAGTTCTACGGCCTCCAGCAGCATAATTTTACTCCCGCCTCCATATTACACATCGCCGGCTATGTCGCATTTTGCGAGCTATTTCTGGGCTGCGAAGCTCATTTCGAGCTATGGAAAAGGCTATTCTGCCTCGTACCCCGTACGCAGAAGGAGTCAACATATCAAGTGGGCGGAGCCGAAATATGGCGCATCGTCGAGACCGGATACCTGTCCGGTATCCTGAAGAAGTCATCCGAAGACTGGCCTTCAGAGTGGTTTTATATGGAGGACGTCCCCCTTCCGGACCCTATTTGGATGGGCCTTCCTGAGTTTAATAATGCCCCTTTGAAGAAACACCGTAGCTCGCGTCCTCGGAGCCCCCAAGAGGAAGATAATAGAGAGGTCCTTTACCTTATGGGCAGGGTAGAAACGCTAGACAAATCAGGACTGTCAATAATCGAGGTTATGCCAATATGTAAAATGCGGGGGGTGCAACCACTTCAGTATCGGGGGAAACCCATGTGGCACTTCAATGGAGAAGACGATGCCACCCGCTGCAGTCGTAAAGGTCTGTAATCCGCCGCCGCTCTAGCAAAAGTACTGTCTGATTTATACAAAGGAGAGGAAGAGGAGTTCATCTGTATTAAGCCACAGGATGGATTCTCCATGTACAACCCCCCAAACTGGGTGAGCTGCTGCCTTTCACTCCAGATCTTCTCGCATTCTTCATTATAAGTATTTACCTTGCTATTTCATAGCAGGAACTGCGAAAAGCTGTGACAGAGGTCCATAGCCTGCCTCCACAGCCAGAGGACCCTGACCGGGCCCTCGACCCCGGACTCCGAGAAGATCGGGACATATTCGTGGAACTCATTGACAGGACGTTCTATCAGTGGAGCTGCAACGGTGCCTTGGTGGCTATGATAGCCGATTATCCGGGCCTGCTCCCTGCATCACATGTAAGTAAAACCGGAGTCCTAACTTCCGAGAAGGATCCCTTTTTTGCACTAAACCCATCACACACATATCGTGTCCTACAGGGAAGGCCCTCGGGACGCCATGCCGAACCCGCAGTGACTCACCAGCAAGGGGCACCGAAACCTGATAGGCTTAAAAGGAAGGCGGTCAGGACCGAGACGCCGTCATAAAGGTATGAAAAAACCCTGCTCCATGGTTTGTCGTCTTTAAAATATAATAACGTCCATGGTTCCTGGCAGAAAAAACGCTCGCTGGACCGTGCCCGGAGAGCCTACCGGCCATGCCTCCACCAACTGGACTCCAGAGCCGAACTTAGGGGCAGATGCTGGCGTGGGGAGAACACCGAATGTTCCTCCTACAGAGGATGCAGATAGGCTGTCCTCTATGAATTCTGAAGTGGAGAGTGCCATGAATCACAGGCGCCGCCGGGCCATACTCCGCGACTTTGGTTTCTCTTAAGAGGCGTTCGATGCCTTCAACTCAGGAGATGCGTACATCCGAGCTGCTCAAAATGGTCTTGCCAGAGCCACGGACCAGTATGTAAAGGATATACGGGTAAGAAAATCTGATAATTATATATATCAGTAGCCCCTGAGACCTGAAACAGTAGACACAACTGATTTTAGGATCATTATTTGTGTAGTACCTTATGGAGAGGAATACCCAGTTGTCTCAAGAGCTAGAGGAGTGCAAAGCCCAGCTGCGGGCCGCAGTTGCCGCAATGAAGGAGTCCGCGAAGGCCCCATCTGGTAAAACTTTTTTCTATCGAAAAGAAGGATATGTACCTGTTAGTATTCGACATGTATGCAAATCTAACAACAGATTCTGCAGAGGACCCCGGAGTGAATCCGGAGGTCGTTTGAGGGGATGAGCAACATGCTCAACGACAGCTAGAGGCCGGCGAGCGCGTGCTTACGAGGAGGCAGGAGAAAAATGATCTCCAAGATGCCAATACCCAGCTGGGCGTTGAACTGAAAGATGTTCGGGCCCAGCTAGCTGACTCCGTAAAGGAGAATAAAAGTCTTCGACGCGGCATTTTTAGTAAGTGCTTGAACAAACTTTTATAGAGTTCGGCAAAGAAACCGGCTAATAGAGTTATATCTGTAGGTATGCTGACGGGTCGTCCCGCAGAGGAGATGCCTGGGTCTGCGGGTGATCTTCTACCAGAGCTCTCACAACTGCACGAACAAGTTCGACAGGTGATGCAGGGCATTGCCCAAGCCTTGTGGCCATTCGCCTCCCTGCCAAGAGGCATGGGGGAGCTTGTAGAGATGCTCAAGGGAGCGCGGTGGCGCTTCTAATTATGGAAGATATCAGCCTGCCGACAAGGTGCAAGGGAAGCCTGGGCCATGGTGAAGACGCGATATACCAAGGCTGAACCAAACCACATGGCTGAGGTTGGACCTGTGGGGTCTGATGGGAAAGAGATCCCTGTCAGTTTGGTGTATGACCAGGTGAAATTAGCCGCAAAGTATTCCCAACAGGATTGTAGGCTAGACAGTCTGTTGGATGGTATAGAATAAGAATTTAGTCAGTCTAAGTGACTGTGTACTTCAAATGACATGTATTGTCCCTAGCCGGATTGTAAATCATTTGTCATGGCGGACCTTTTCGCTTCAACCTCCGGACCCGACAGTCCGGAGTGTATCCGAATACCTGCTCAGCTATGTAAAAACCGGGGCACGCGTGAAAACCAGGCGTAGGGGTCATAACTGCTTGAACAGACAAGTACCCAACTAGCTATGTTATATTGCATGGATAGTAAGAAACATCTTCCAGGGAGAATAGTTCCGTTAAGGGTTCCTTTCCCTAGGTACGCATGCATTAATGTGCATGTCTGGACTGCGAGAAAAGATGCAGGATATAAACATCTGGGGGCATGTATCACAATAAATAAAAGTCATCTTTTGTTCACTGACAGAATATTCCCTTAAGAACGCTAGCTTTCGGCTTCACCCTCTCTGAGGTACACATCCGGCTGACCCGGCAGTAACAATCGCAGAGGTGCTCCCCTTATGCCCTAGCTGAATTAACGGGAACGTAGGGCATAAACACAAGAGCCAGGCAACCCAGCTTGGCCAAAACTTAAGTCATATCGATGCATATAATGGCGAAGAAAAGGTACATGTGGAAAAGTAACACATGTGCGGGGGCATAGAGCCTGGAACATAGTTATATTAAGCTTCTGTATAAGAAGCCCCCAGGTATAATGAGCACGCCTAGCATGTCAAGATTGTGTAGTCAAGACACATTTTAACCTTTTAAGGCCGTGAAAAAGGGGAAGAAAGAAATAAAAGACAGATAACGGATATATATATATATATATAATTGACGGAGGTAAGGAGACGAACACAGAGTCTGGCGCTAGGCGTAGAACCTGCGGAGTCTGGCTGCGTTCCATGGGTTTGGCTTGAGTCGATTTTCCGATGCATCCCGCGGACGGTACGCTCCACCCGTCAGAACTTTGTCAATAACGAAGGGACCTTCCAATTTGGGCTTGAGCTTGTCCTTTTTCTTCTCCGGTAGGCGCAGAACGAGTTCACCAACGTTATACGTTTTGGCCCGTATTTCTCTGCTTTGATACTGCCGAGCCTGTTGCTGATAGAATGCGGAGCACGCTTTTGCCACGTCACGCTCCTCCTCCAGGGCGTCCAAATTGTCCTGCCGATCAAGCTTGGCTTCTTTCTCTTCGTACATGCGCACTCGAGGTGAATCATGAATGATGTCGCAAGGCAGTACCGCCTCTGCGCCATACACCATAAAGAAAGGTGTGTGTCCGGTAGTGCGATTTGGCGTGGTCCGCAGCCCCCATAGTACGGAGTGAAGTTCCTCCAGCCAGCGTGTATCTGATTCCTTCAAGGATCGCACTAATCTGGGTTTAATGCCGCTCCTGATAAGACCATTTGCTCGCTCGACTTGACCGTTTGTTTGTGGGTGATAGATAGAGGCATAATCGAGCTTAATGCCCATGTTGCTGCACCAAGTGTTTACATCGTCGGCTGTAAAGTTCGAGCCGTTATCGGTGATGATGCTGTGGGGGACGCCGTAATGGTGTACAACCCCGGATATGAAGTCTATCACTGGTCCGGACTATGTCGTTTTAACTGGTTTGGCTTCTATCCATTTGGTGAATTTGTCCACCATGACCAATAGGTATTTTTTCTTATGGCTTCCCCCTTTAAGGGGTCCGACCGTATCGAGCCCCCAGACCGCAAAGGGCCAAGTAATGGGGATTGTTTGGAGAGCGGTAGGTGGCATATGGCCTTGGTTTGCAAAAAGTTGGCAACCGACGCAACATTGAACGAGGTCCTGTGCGTCTGCTCGGGCCGTCGGCCAGTAAAAACCTGTACGGAAGGCCTTGCTTGCAAGGGCCCAAGCTACGGCGTGGTGGCCACCAAGTCCAGCATGAATTTCTGCCAAAAGTTGATGTCCTTCCTCTTCGGAGATGCACCTTTGAAGTACTCCGGTAACGCTTTTCTTATAAAGCTCTCCCTCGTGGACCTTGTAGGCTTTAGACCGCCGCACAATGCAACGTGCCTCATTTGGGTCATCAGGGAGTTCTTGCCTAGTTAGGTAAGCCAAGAAGGGTTCTGTCCTCGAGGCGATGACAGCCATAATCACGTGGGCCGAAGGCGTTATTTCGGTGGCAGAGCCTCCGATTACGTCAGAGTGTTCGGTATCTGGCGTTGTGGTTGGGTCCAGACAGTTGTTACCGGTCTCTCCTTCCCATACCACGGATCGCTTAAACAGCCTTTCCAAGAAGATGTTAGGTGGGACAGGGTCGCGCTTAGCGCCGATGCGGGTGAGGATATCCGCCGCTTGATTGCTTTCCCGGACCACATGGTGGAGTTCAAGCCCCTCGAACCGAGGTGACATTTTGAGGATGGCATTGTAGTAAGCCGCCATTTTTGGGTCCTTGGCGTGAAAGTCTCCATTTATTTGAGATATTGCGAGGTTTGAATCCCCACACACCTTTAGGCGTTGAATGCCCATGGAGACTGCCATCCGGAGACCATGCAACAGGGCCTCATATTCTGCTGCATTGTTGGAGTTTGTGTATAATATTTCGAGTGTGTATTGGACTGTATCTCCAGTGGGGAATGTTAGGACGATGCCTGCCCCCAGACCAGCCAACATCTTAGAGCCGTTGAAGTGCATGATCTAATTGGAGTACGCGCCGTACTCTTTAGGGAGTTCGGCTTCCGTCCATTCAGCAACAAAATTAGCCAGTACTTGCGACTTAATGGCTCGCCGTGGTTTGTATGTTATGTCGAACGGGAGGAACTCGATAGCCCATTTAGCAATCTGGCCCGTGGCATCGCGGTTATTTATTATGTCGTTGAGTGGTACTTCGAAGGCCACCGTAATTGAACACTCTTGAAAGTAGTGTCGTAGTTTCCGGGATGCCATCAAGATCGCGTATGCTATCTTTTGATAATGTGGGTACCGTGATTTGCATGGAGTGAGGACGGTGGATACAGTATACCGGATTTTGAAGCGGGAACTTATGTCCGTCCGTCTCTCGTTCGACAATGAGCCCTGCGCTTACAACTTGGTGTGTTGCCGCTATATATAACAGCATTGGTTCACCGACATTTGGCGCGGCCAAGATTGGGTTGGTGGCCAATACGGCTTTATTTCTTCCAATCAGGGGTGGCCTCAGAGAAGATCTTCAACTTGCTCTCGTGCTTTTCGAGCCTCAGAAGTACGATGAGTTTTACAACATGGCACTGAAACAAGAGACTGCTCAACTCAAGTGCAATGCTTCCAAGAAGCGAGTCAGAGATGCAACTCCTTCTTCCTCAACTCAAGTGACTTCTAAGCAGCAAAAGTATTGGCTTCCTCCTCCTCCGTTCCGTCAGCCTTATCAGCAGAAGAGCAAAGGTGGCAATGGATCTTCCAACCCACCCAACCTAGACTTTCAGAACAAGACTTCGTCTCAAGCTCCAAGATCAAGTGCTCCGTATCACCATCCGCTCTCGGAGGTCACGTGCAACAAGTGTCAGCAGAAGGGTCACTATGCCAACAAATGCTTCAATCAGAGGCGTCTTCCTCCTCCTCCTCCTGTGAGGTCTACCAGCACCGCAGTTCTTAAGCATAATCCCAAGCACGCGAAGGTCAACTTGTTGAACACAGCTCAGGCCGAGGACTCGTCAGATGTGATTATGGGTAACTTTCCAGTTAACTCTACTCCTGCAAAAGTCCTTTTTGATACTGGTGCATCGCATTGTTTCATGTCAAGATCGTTTGTTTCAAAGCATGACTTCATTTTGGAAATGTTGGGTAAACCTATGGGAGTGGTTTCTCCGGCCAAGTCTATCAGGGCTACCTCAATAGTCCCGGATTTTTCTATCATGATGAGCGACTTCAAGTTTCTGGCTTCCCCAATGGTCCTTGGTAACTCGGATATTGATCCTATCCTCGAAATGGATTGGCTTTCTAAGGACAAGGCTCAGCTTGATTGTGATGCCAGGCAGATTCAATTGACTCATCCGTCTAAGGATGTAATTGTCTTTGCCACAAGGGATGATACCATTCGTCTGTTTTCTCTCAATGAGAAGGGTGAGCTGGATGCCATCTCTCAAATTCCAGTCGTTTGCGAATATCAAGACGTCTTTCCAGAAGAGCTTCCAGGAATGCCTCCGCACCGGCCAGTTGAATTCGTCATCGATCTTGAGCCTGCCACGGAACCTGTTTGCAAACGTCCTTACAAGATTGGACCTGAAGAGTTGAAGGAGCTGAAGAAGCAACTCGATATTCAAGAGCGTATGGGTCTCATCTGACCAAGTTCTTCTCCATGGGGTTGTGGAGTTCTTTTTGTGAAGAAGTTCTTCTCAGATTTATTTTGCAATCTTTGACATGCCATAACTTCCTCAACGTAGCTCTGATTCGTGCATGTAGCATATGAAAATGTTCGTCTCGACGAGTACATCATTTCTTCTCATTGCATCATTTTCATTTGAGCTCATCTTGATGCCCGAAATGTTGTTGGAAGAGGGCTATGTGATGATAGTTTCAGATCTGTTTCAGCAAATGCACTTTTGTCATTTTTCCATGATTAATGTGTGCATGCTATGATCCTGAGCTCTACATGTGTTTTGTAGAATGCCATGCCATCTTTACAGGGGTGTATGCCATGTATTTTTGTGATCTTTGTGGTGACTAGCACAAGCATGCAAAGTAGCCTACTGAATGATGCTGATTTCAAGGACTTAGAATTTCACTAAGTCCTTGCCCTGTCATTATTTTTATGCCATATGATCATGTTGTTTCCTAGTGATCCGTGCCTCTTTTGAGCATGATCAGTAAGGATGTTTTTTTAATATTGTTGTGCTCTATCCATCCATGTCTTTGTTTGCAATTATGGAGCACCCTAGCTTGAGTCAATCGAGCTCTACTTTTGCTATAAAATGTTCCTGGGAGATTGTTAACATGTTTTGCAAGTTTGCCAAGCTTGTTGTTGTTGATCCGTGCATGCTATGATGTTGTTCTTGCCATGTCTAGCTTCTATGCCATGTCTATTTTCTGGGTGTATGCTTAGTTTGTCATGCAATGCCTCGTAGTGAGTGCATCGAGCTCGTAAACATGTCTATCTGTTAACTGTTTTTCCATGCTCCAGTTTTTCACAAAGTCTGAATCTGTTTATGTTTTTGCTATGTTCACGTGGTTGCAATTGTATTTTCTGATCCCTTTTGGCTCATGGTCATTAAGGGACTTTTTTATATGCTTTGATTAGCTTCATGCGATGCCTTGCTTTTCCATGATATGTTCCTGTAGCATGTAGTTTTCATACTCTAAAGATTGCTTGCTGATGATAAATTCCTGACTTGATGTTATTTCACTAAGTCTGAAACCTGTTATCTTTTGCACTTTTGCCATGCTTGTTTGAGCTTGCTATTGAGTGAATTAGCCATAGCTCAGTGCTCATCTTTTGTCAAGCATCATGAGTGGATCCCTGCCATGTATTTTGTTGCCATGTTTGAGTGTTGTAGCTTATTTATCTTGATGCATTTAGGAGGCTACTTGATGTTTATCGCAGACCGGTGCCATATTTGTTTTGCTTGCCATTTCCAAACCATGCATCCGATTCCGGTGATCTTTATACTGATTTCAACCAAAATCAACTCACATTTCCAGTGGAACTCCTGGTTTTCCAAGTTGAGGCTAGGTCCTATCATTCCTTTGCAAATCATGCATATGCATCACATATCGCATCCCGCATATCATACCATGTTGGCATCATGTTGCTTGAGCTTTGCACGTGGTTGATTGTGTTCCTTTTTGCTTGTTGTTCTTGCTTGGGTAGAGCCGGGAGACGAGTTCGTGAACAAGGAGCCCGTTGAGTACGCCTTCGAGGATCAAGGCAACTCTGAGAACTTTGCAGGCAAGATGACCATACCCTCGAAATCACTTCTATCTTTGCTTGCTAGATGCTCGCTCTTTTTCTATGCCTATGGTACGATACCTACCACTTGCTTATCATGCCTCCCAAGTTGCCATGTCAAACCTCTAACCCACCGTGTCCTAGCAAACTATTGTTTGGCTATGTTACCACTTTGCTCAGCCCCTCTTATAGCATTGCTAGTTGCAGGTGAAGATTGGAGATCGTTCCTTGTTGGAACATGTTTATTGTTGGGATATCACCATATTATCTTATTTATCTTAATGCACCTATATACTTGGTAAAGGGTGGAAGGCTCGGCCTTATGCCTGGTGTTTTGTTCCACTCTTGCCGCCCTAGTTTCCGTCATATCGGTGTTATGTTCCCGGATTTTGCGTTCCTTACACGGTTGGGTTATAATGGGAACCCCTTGACAGTTCGCCTTGAATAAAACTCCTCCGGCAAGGCCCAACCTTGGTTTTACCATTCGCCACCTAGCCTTTTTCCCTTGGGTTTCGCGAACTCAAGGATCATCTTTATTTTAAACCCCCGGGCCAGTGCTTCTCTAAGTGTTGGTCCAATCCAGAGCACCGTGCGGGGCCGTCCCTTGGCAACTTGGGTTACGTTGGCTTCCATACGCTTAGCTTATCCGGTGTGCCCTGAGAACGAGATATGTGCAGCTCCTATCGGGATTTGTCGGCACAACGGGTGGTCTTGCTGGACTTGTTTTACCATTGTCGAGGATGTCTTGTAACCGGGATGGCGAGTCTGATCGGATTGTCTTGGGAGAAGGAATATCCTTCATTGACCATGAGATCTTGTGATGGGCTAAGTTGGGACACCCCTGCAGGGATTCAAAAGCCGTTCCCGCGGTTATTGGCAGATGGGAATTTGTTAATGTCCGGTTGTAGATAACCTGAAACTTAACTTAATTAATATGCACCAACCGCGTGTGTAACCATGATCGTCTCTTCACGGCGGGGGCCAAGAAGTGAACACGATGTTGGAGTAATGCTTGACGTAGGTTGTTCTAGGATCACTTCTTGATCATAGTTGTTCGACCATGCTTTTCCCTTCTCTTCTCGCTCTTTTTTGCGAATATGTTAGCCACCATATATGCTAGTCGCTTGCTGTAGCTCCACATCATACCTTTGCCTTTCCTATAAGCTTAAATAGTCTTGATCACGAGGGTGTGAGATTGCTGAGTCCCCGTGACTCACAGATTCCTTCCAAAACTAGATGCTGGGACCGATGATACCACTCCAGATGATATGACTGAGCTCAAGTGGGAGTTCGATGAAGACTCTCGCTGTTACTACGTGTCTTTCCCAGATGATCAATAGTGGTGCCTAGTTGGGGCGATCGGGGACTTTGTCGCATTTGGGGGTTGATCTTTATTTTGGTTCCGTAGTCGAACCCTGAGTGTATTGGATGAATGTAATGGTTTATTTATGTATTTGTGTGACGTGGCGAGTGTAAGCCAACTATGTACCTTTCCCCTTTATTTATTTACATGGGTTGTTGTGAAGATTACCTCACTTGCGACATTGCTTTCAATGCGGTTATGTCTCTAAGTCGTGCTTCGACACGTGGGAGATATAGCCGCATCGAGGGCGTTACAAGTTGGTATCAGAGCCAACTAAGGTGGAAGTGGATCTTTCCACCCACCCAACCCTGGCTTTCAGAACAAGACTTCGTCTCAAGCTCCAAGATCAAGTGCTCCGTATCACTGTCCGCTCTCGGAGGTCACGTGCAACAAGTGCCAATAGAAGGGTCACTATGCCAACAAATGCTTCAATCAGAGGCGTCTTCCTCCTCCTCCTCCTGTGAGATTTGCTAGCAATGAAGTGGTCAAGCATAACCCCAAGTACGCCAAGGTCAACTTGATGAATGCAGCTCAGCCAGAGGACTCGTCAGATGTCATAATGGGTAACCTTCCTGTTAACGATGTTCCTCCAAAAGTTCTCTTTGACACTAGTGCATCGCATTCTTTCTTGTCATTCCCATTTGCATCGAAGCACAATGTTTATACTGAGGTTATGCCCAAAGTCATGCAAGTTGTTTTTCCCAACAAGCTTTTGACTTCTAGTTTGGTTACTCCCGGTGTCTCTATCACGTTGGGCGACTACAAGTTTCTGTCATCTCTAGTGGTCCTTGGTAACTCGGATATTGATCTTATTCTTGGAATGGATTGGCTTTCTAAGCACAAGGCTCACCTTGATTGTGCTGCCAGGAAGATTCAAATGACTCATTCGTCTGAGGATGTAATTGTCTTTGTCGCAAGGGATGATACCATTCGACTGTTTTCTCTCAATGAGAAGGGCGAGCTGAATGCCATCTCTCAAATTCCAGTTATTTGCGAATATCAAGACGTCTTTCCAGAAGAGCTTCCAGGAATGCCTCCGCACCGGCCAGTTGAATTAGTCATCGATCTTGAGCCTGGCACGGAACCTGTTTGCGAATGACCTGCCCCTACTGCTACATATACTGGACCAATTACTAGAGCTCGAGCACGCCAATTAAATTATCAGGTACTTTTGTTTCTTGGTAATGATTCTACTGTTCATGAGAATATGATGCTGCCTAAATTGGATACATTTGTTTTGCTTACAAATGAAGGGCCTGGCATGGATAAGAGGGATGAACACTGGAGCAAGACCAAGCATGGAGATGATGGCATGCGCAAGGGGAACAAAACGGGATTGCAAGTGATGATTTCAGGACTTTGAAGCCACCATAAGGAGTGCAAGAAGCCTTGGACAAAATATACAATATGCCACTTCATAAATTTCGTCCACGGGCTATTCTAGGTGTTGCGTCATTTTATTTTTAGGCCAGGCCCATGTAATTTCGAAATACTTGATTATAGGCAGTTTTTAGAGTCCGTATGTGTGGGGAAACAAGAGTTAGGGTTGGTTTCGGACCCCTCCTCCAAGGGCCATGAAATTTCCTCCTCTTTCCTCCATATATACATCCCTTAGGGCATGGTTTAGACTTTGGGTTTTGTTTAGATTAAAAGTTCACCATAGCCGCAACTTCGCGTACTTCGTTTGTGTTCAACGACCAGACCAAGACGTCACAGAACCCCACCTTGATCAATAAAGCTTTCTTCTTATATTCACAATATCCAGGTTGGAATCTCAATTCCTTGCTTGTTTTTCATTTTCTCGGAGGAAACAAACCCTCGTGGTCAGGTTGATCGTGCTCCGGTGTGGTCAATAACTGCCCGGAAGTTGGTCTAGCGATTGCTAAGGCGCAACGTCTCGCACGTTCATAGTCAGATCGTCAAGGTCGACTCCCATAGAAAACGATAGTCACCATCTCATCGAAACATTGGCACACCTTCGCCTCTATCACAAAGAAGGATCTCCATGATAAATTTCAGCAAATGTTGAGTCAACAGGTGGAAGACGTCATGGCCACCTTCGAAAAGGCACTCGAGAGGATTGATGACGTTGAGAAGACAATTGACACCAAGTTGGACGCAAATTTCGATGAAGTACTCGCGCATCTTCCACAACCACCGCCGGCTACACCTTTCGCACCTCTACAACAACAACAACATCGCCTTCCAAATCAAGTGGGACGAGCACTGCGTGTTCCCCCTTGAGCCTGGTCAAAATTCTAGTGTCATTGTACCTACTGTTGATGCTTCTGTAGCTTCTGCTGCTACTGCAGAGGTGGAGGACCATTACGAGGATGAGGTTGATCAAAATCAGAACTACGTGCAACCACCAGCACCACCACCACCAGGCCATCCTCATGCATATCATCGCACCGGTAGTGCTGCACCACCACCTAAGGTACGCGATCATGACCATCTTCCTAAACTAAAATTGAATATTCCACCATTTGAGGGTAGATATGTTCCTGATATATATCTTTCTTGGGAGTTAGAAACTGAACAACGTCTTACATGTTTACAATATCCTGAGGAGAGACGTGTTCCTATTGCTATTTGTGCTTTCACTAGTTTTGCATGTGTTTGGTGGTCTGAACATTGTAGATTATATCCTATTCCAGCTACTTGGGCTGCTTTGAAAAATGCTATGCGTACTCGTTGGGTTCCACCATATTATCAACATGGATTGCTTCGAAAATTGCTGCGTTTGAGACAAGGAAAAAATTCTGTAGAAGAATATTATCAGGAATTACAAACTGGTATGATTAGATGTGGTATTGTTGAGGATAATGAAGCTATGCTTGCATGTTTTATGGGTGGATTGAATAAAGAGATCCAGACCATTCTAGAGTATAAGGAATATAATAATATCACTGGTTTATTCCATCTTGCTTGCAAAGCTGAACTAGAAGTGCAGGATCGACAAACAATGGCCCGAACTAACTTTTCTACAGGTCGACCTTCATCATGGACGTCGCGTGCATCCTCTACTTCCACACGTTCTGCTGCACCGGCGCCTCCGTCTGCTGCCACCTCCAACCGTGATACAAGGAAGCAGGCAGAACCACCACTATCTGCCAAGAGCACACCTTCTAGGCCTGCACAGAGCTCTTCTTCATCCATCGCATCAACGGGGCAAACACATGATATTATTTGTCGTCCTTGCAAGGGTGGAGGTCAGTATGCAAGAGAATGCCCATCTAAGCATCCGATGATTGTTACTGAGGATGGTGTGTATGAGTCCGCTAGTGACTATGATGAGCAGACTTTGGCTCTTATTACAAGTGAAGAACACGGTGAAGATGATTCTGATCATCAGACATAATACATGGCTGCTGAAGATGCTGGCAGGTATGAATGTTTAGTTTCTCAATGTGTTTTGAGTGTGCGGGTTACATAGGCTGAGCAAAATTAGAGGCATAATTGGTTTCATACAAAGGGAGTTGTGAAGGAACGTTCTGTTCACGTCATCATAGATGGAGGGAGCTGCAACAACTTGGTTAGCATGGAGATGGTGTTGAAGCTATCTCTCACCACAAGACCACATCCACATCCTTACTACATCCAATGGTTCAACAACAGCGGCAAGGTGAAGCTAACACGTATTGTTCGTGTGCATTTTAGTATCTCTACATATGTTGATTATGTTGATTGTGATGTGGTACCTATGCAAGCATGTTCCTTATTACTTGGTAGACCATGGCAATTGTCGGATGTGGGGTTCCGGCAAACCCTTAAGGTTCAAACACTGGGGTGCGTGCGAAGTCTTTTCCTCCCACCGATCTACGCCCTAACTTGCTAAGATCTCACGGACGAACTCGGCGAACTCGCAACACGGAAAGACACAAGATTTATACTGGCTCGGGCCACCGTTCTGGTGTAATACCCTACTCTAGTGTGGTGGTGGTAGATTGCCTCTTGGGCTGATGATGAACAATACAATGGGAAGAACAGCCTCCTGAGGTTGAGGTGTTCTTGTGCTTGGCTAACTTGTGTGGGTGAGAGTGATCTCCGATCTCCCCCTGCCTATGGTGGTGGCTAGTCCTACTTATAGAGGTCGTGGTCCTCTTCCCAAATCTTGAGCGGGAAGCGAGCCAACAATGGCGGGAAAATTTGAAGGGGGACAGCTAGTACAAGCTATCCTGACAAAAGTGGTCTTCGCCTGCCAAAGGCTCTGGTGGTGACGCCGTCTGGGGCTCCACGATGACCTCTGTCTTGCCGTCCTTCTGGTCTTGGTCTTGTTGCACCAAAATGGCAACCTTTTCCTGATGCCTCGTTACACCTCGCGTGCGCTGGTTTCCTTAGCACCAAAGAGGAAACAAGGACGCTGTACACGCTGGCGCCCGCCCAGCGCCCGCCTGGTGTTGATCGTCATGGCACACGTCACGAGAGCCTTGTGAGGTTCGCCTCGCCGTGATATCTCCGCTCCTCGTGAGCCTGCCTGGCTAGGCCGCTCCAGAGGAGGTCTTGTGTCGTCTGCCTCGCGAGGCTTGGCCCCTCGCGAGGGTCTTGGATGCCTTGTTGATGAAGATGTGTTGTATGACCTGCTGGCTTAGCCACGCAGCGGGCCATAGACAGGCAAGTCTGGGGACCCCCGTTCCCAGGACGCTGGCAGTAGCCCCCGGGGCCCAAGGTGCGCTCGGGCTTGGCTTCGCGGCGAAGCCAAGGGCCAAGTACGGAGCACCGCGGGCCCCAAAAGCCTGCGGCCTCGGTTGACGCATGACAGCTGATTGGACGTGGGTGTCTCCACTTCCCCATGCTGCCCTTGAATCTTCCTGGCTATGTGGCCCCCGCTTCTTACTTAGTTATTCTTCTTTCGCCGTGCCTGACTCTTCCAATCTCCATGCTTCCTCGAGGCCCTGGTCTGTCATCCCAATCTGATTGCGCTCTGCCTGCTTCTCCGCCATGGCGCCGAAACAAACCAAGAAGGGGAAGAAACCTCTGTCCTTGCCAACTGCGCCTCCATCCTCCGAGCCGGCGCTCGGCCGGCCCCGGGTGCTCAACGACGAGGCCATGGACAAGGTGCGCCCCATGCTTGCCTCCTGTTTCAACAAGTGGGGAGCGATGGCAGCTTGGCCCGCGTCTCGCACTCGCATGGCTCGGGTAGTCACCGAGGATCCGATCTTCATTGAGGCCCTCTGGGCTGGCCTGATTCCTCCCTTCTCCGCTTTCTTCAATGCGGTGCTCGAGCACTATCAGATCCACATGCTCCATCTCGACCCTCAATCTGTGACCCTTCTTGCTGTCTTCGCCTTCTTGTGTGAGGCCATGGTGGGCATCGCTCCTTCCGTGTCACTCTTCCGTCACTTCTTCTCGCTGCATCTCACCGGTCCCCGGCAGAGCTCGGGGTGCATGGGCTTCGAGGCCGTGGCTGCGACGGCAGGCGCAGGATCGACTTCGAGCTTCCTTCATCCACGAGCAAGTTCCGTACTCGATGGGTATTTGTTGATGCCGGCGTGCTCAACCCTCTGCTCCAAGCTCTGGTGAGGCTTGCTATTCCAAACTCCGGCTGGGGTCATTAGAAGCTCATGAGCCCCTACCTTGTCCCCGTTTCGACCAGACTGAGGTGGTTGAAGGACCTCGGCATGACTGCACCCATGGTGGTGAGGGAGTTTGTTAGGCGTCAAGTCGCTCCACTTCAGCGCCACTCCTGCCCGATGTGGGACTTGCTCCGCAGCCAGGAAAACATGAGGTTTCAGGAGGAGGGGCTTCCTCTTGCGGCGTGGCAAACAGTGCTCACGAGAACAAAGTCACATTTGCCGCGAACATGCCTTTCTTTGATGAGTGGGGGCTGCGCCCAGTCGACTTGACGAGGTCTGCGAGAACCCCATCATCGTGGTCCCCCTCCCTGCAGCCGGTGCTGAGCTCGCCCCATGTTATGGTGTGCGGGGGGGGGGGGGGGGTGAGCTCCGACGGGGGGCCGGCGGCTCAAGTGTCGAGGAGCACACAACGAGCGGTGATCCTGGGGCGTCGTCCTCAGGGGCCTGCGACCCCCCTCCTGAGGCGTTGGTTGCTGAGGAGACACGGCACGCGGCTCCCGAGGCTGAGGCTCCAGGAGCCTTGGGAGGTTGCAATGCGAGGGCGCAGGGCTGTTCGCAATGATCGGGCTCCTCTAAAGCCATCCCTCTTGGTTCTTCTTCGGCTCCGCCACGCACCGGCCGTCACATCCAGCACTTTGGTCGTCTTTGTGTGGACTTCGAGGAGCTCCGCAAGAGGAAGGGATCCCCCAGTGGCAGCAATATCTTCGGGCCGTTGAAGCGACTGAAGTACATCGCCATTGATGCGTAAGCATCTTATTGCCGTGGCTTCCTGCGTGTGGTCTTCTTATTCTGACGTTTGTCTTTCAGGGCTCCTTCCGTTGAAGCTGTTGCGTCTTCCGAGAGGCTCCCTCCTCCTTCATCAACTCCCCCATCAACCTTGAGAGTTCCTGGCCAGCCTGCCGCCCTTGGAGCACGGTCGGTCGGGAGAGCGTCCTCGCCTTCATGGCGCGCTAAGTACGCGGTTCGGCCGCCCCTCCCCCACGGCCTGGTGTGGAGCTCGGCGGACATGCCCAAGACTCCTCCCTTGCTCATGAACAGCTGCTGGTTGACCTTGATCTTCGGTTCCTCTTCAAGCGGCGAGCCCCGATCAGCTTGGGCTCCTCGCGAGGACGGGCTGACATTCGGCGTGGCGCCAGCCCCCAGCCTCCCGCCGGGAGGTGGCGCGCCACTTGATGCTCCGCCCGCTTCCCCTGAGGTGGAGGATGAGGCGGGTCGAGCGTTCGAGCTCGAGCGCGGGCGGAGCGTGGTTTGTCATGAGCTCTTCCAGGAGGCGATGGGCGCGATGAGCCGCCTTGGTGAAGAGCTTGCTGGTGTCGATTCGCGTCTTGAGGCTGAAGGTCTCCGGCTGGTGGAGGAGCGGCACAAGCTGAAGGTGGCCATCTACCTTGGTCGCTACCAGCATGACCTCGAGAATGCGAAGGCCGAGGCATCCCTCAAGATCTCCCATGAAGCCCACTCGCGAGCCTTGGAAGAGGCTCGTGAGGCCGATCGCCGTCGCGAGGCAGCGGAAGAGCGTGTGTGGGGGCTCCAGGTCTGGAGCGCGTCCCTCGAGCAGCAGGTGGAGGCGCGCGGGGCCGCTCTTACATCCCTGAGGGGGACGCCCGCAGAGGAAGAGGAGGTTCGAAAGCGCGAGGAGACGCTGGCCCTGGAAGCCGTGGAGCGCAGCCTCGAGCTCGAGCAACTGGAGACGAGGGAGCGTCAAGTTGCTCACGCATAAGACGCCGTCGGGGCCCGCGAGGCCGGAGTCGACGAGGAGATCAATCACCGAGTGGACAAGGTTTGGCAGATCTAGAGGGCATGTACGACTCGAAGCTGAAGCTCGCGGGTCTGGAGAATGCGGGCAGAGCCGCCGCCCTCAGGCCTAGGCTGGATGAGGCCGAGAGGCGTGCAGAGGCCACAGCCGCCGCCCTGGTTATGGCGCAGGCGGACTTGGCCTCCGCCCGCACCGAACTGCTTTCTCTCTGGAACCGGGTTGACGGTGCCGAGGCCATCGCACGACAAAACAGGGAGGTGCTCCAGCGCCGGACGCTGGAGCGCGAGCATGCTCCTATGCTTCAAGGCCTCCGGAACAGGGCCAACACCGCCCTGGGTTATATCTGCGACGAGAATGCTCCGGCCCCCCACTCGAATGACTATGCCAGCCACCTGACCTTCTTTACCGAGGTGGTGACGCGCCTGGAAGCTCGATCTGCCAGGGCTCGCCAGTTTGTGTAGGAAAGGGGTCGTGGCCTGCTTCAACGCGCCTTCTCCCTTGTCTTCAACCACCTTCTGAATGCCGACCCCAACTTTGACTCCGATGCCGCCATTGCCCGCGTACCCACGGTCGTCTGAGGCGACCTGGCGCGTTGGGTAGAGGACAATGTGGACACGTTGGTCAGGCCCTTCACGTCGGAGGATGACGCAGTGGTGGTCGTCACAGACGAAGGCGACGTGGTTGACGATGGCGATGGGGGCTTCGTCGACGGTGGCGACGATGCCGACGAAGATGACGATGACGCGAGTGACGCGTCCGCGGGTGATGTAGCGTGTGATATTTCTGGCTGATCCCATGTTCTCTTGTTGTTTCATCCTACATGCAGAACTCAGGTGTGGCCCTGTAAGACTTGTGAGAGCATTTTGAGAGGGGGAGCCCCTCATGTAAGCAAATTGCAGTTTTTACTTTCCTATGCGATGTGGGTATGTGTCCTCGTGAACTCGTGAGGCAGGGGGAGAGCTTCCCGTTGTGGTTTACCTTAGTCAGCACCGGCTTCGGGCTGGCTCGTGAAGCGACGAGCTTCTGAGAATCCTGTGGAGCTTATCGCCCCGTCTGAGGGGGCCCCTCAAGAGGTGAGCGCCAGCCGCAGCGCTGGCACGTGCTTGACGAGCGTGCGCTTTGCGCAGTCCGGCTCGCGAGGAGCTTGCGAGGGAAAGGCGATGGACATGAGTCCCAAACCAAACGAGATCCAGAAGGAGAGAAATGGCTCGAACAAGAAAAGCCACCCCCCCACGCGCATTGATAAAAATTCAGCTTCAACTTAAATCCAGATCCAGAAAGCAAAGCCACAGAAAGAGAGATCCAAAGCAAAAGGCCGCGTCCGGCACCTAGTCTAGTCTTCAGGTCTTCAAGTCTTCTCACCAACGTGGAGCTAAGTGCTGCCACTAGGCGTGGGAGGGAGCCCCAGGGCCTGAGGCCAGCGCTCCTGAGACTCCGGGGCGTGTACAGCCCCAACTCATTATTACGTGACAGTGTCACGGGCGGCAAGCTTCACAGGCACTGGGCCTTCTTCACAGGAACCGGCCTTGCTTCATATTGCCAGACGAGGGTCCCGCCTTGCGCCACCCTCGACCTCCTTTGTGCCGATCGGTCACTAGGACGACACAAGGGAGGGAAAGGGGAATCCAACGGTTCCCTCGGCGACCATAGGTCCTCTGCCGGGGGAAGGGTCGTCGAAGCCTCCCCGGCAGAGGGCCTACCTCCGGGTATCCCCTAGCCTTGTATGCTTTGGGGAGGGGCCTAGCTCCTGGCCCCTCTCCTGCAGCCCCCAACGCGATCCTCCCACTGCCAGGGGGGGCGTCGAGGTGGACCCGCCTGCCGCTGCGGTGACCTGCTCCTCCTGCGACTCATGGTTAGCGTAAGCTTGCTCCTGAGGGATTAGGGGTACCCTGTAGTGGTCGTCGCACATGCGGTCGTGGTGGTTCCCCGGCAGCTCCTGGAAGGCCTCGACTCCTAGCATCCCTTCTTCCCAATCTTCTTGTAACATCCCAAAATTCTAAATTTTGGAATGTTATAATAAATAGATAGATTTGATTGATTGTTTGGTTGATTGCGTGAAATTGAGTGAAATTCAAAACCTTTTGGAAAGTTAAATGAGAGGGAATAAAAGGACTTTCCCAAACTTTCATTTTTCATTTATGTTCTTCGTGAATTCAAATTATTTTCAAATACAAAACCCCTGAGCGAAGATGATATGACTTCTTCAATTTAAATTAAATGACAGGGTATTCGAAAATAATTGAATTTCATTTGGAAATATTTCAATTCATAAACTTCATGCAGCTCAATGATTTTCATGAGAGAAGATAAAATGACTTCTTCAAATTATATGAAATATGAGTTGGGAGTTTCAAAGAATTAAATTCAAAAAAAAATTGAATTTATTTTCAATTTGGAGTTATTTGAGTTTTATTCAAATTATTTTTCTCCAAAAATAAAATATATGGAAATTAGGGTAACATGATTCCCTACAACAGAAAATTGGAGAGAAATAAATTTGATTTCATTTTGGTATTTCTAAAATGATTTTTATTGGATTTTATTAGACCAGTGGCACTCTTTGAATTATTAGAATTTGTGTGTATTTTATTTAATGCTAGAAAAATGTTCATGTCGTAGAAAATCTTTTTCTGAAAATTTTGATATACAATATGCCTATATAAAGTTTTATTTTATTTTCGCTTTTCAGTTTATCGCATTCTGTAAAAAAAACTGCACCGCGCGGCCGGCCGAAGGCAAACAAAAAAAACTGCACCGCGCGGCCGGCCGAAGGCCTTTAGGCCAATCGCCTCTTTTCTTCTCTGTTTCGTATATTTTCGTCTACATTTAGTCTCACATTGCCTAGCCTTTGACCCCTAAGCCTCTTTTTCATCAATAAATATAGACCCATAGAGCCTCCAAAAATTATCTGATTCGGGTTAAATCAATATTTTGGTTTGACTAGATTCATTTAAAAAAATATTTCTCCTCTCTCGCGTGACTTCTGAAAATTATCTCTTCTTTCCAAAGTCGTCTTTTCTCTGCCTTATAAAGGTATCTTTCTTTGTTGTTTTTTCTTCTTATACCTCCGTAGTTTCTTATTTTTAGACTAATATAATAAAATAATTAGATTATCAATTAGTCTACGTATTTATACATTAGACCCTCGCCCGTAGCTATTTTTTTCTTCCGTAAAATAGCTTGGCCCTGATTTTTCAAATAGCCATAACTTTTTACTCATTTGCCCAAATCCAACGAAACCAACGCCCACTTCTTCGTTATGATCTCCTCTATCCAGTAATCCAACTCAAACATGTTTTTGAAAATTTTAAAATTTGAATTAGATCAGATTTGAATTCAAACTTCTTTTGATCATATCTTTTTATTCGTAACTCCGTTTGAGTTGATTCTTTTTGCAAATCGAAGCTCTTGACCTAAATTTTCTGATAAGGCCAAATTCACATAATTTTGGTACAGTTAGAAATTGTTTTATGTTACAAGAGCTATTTGCTTGGTTTTGATGTTTTCTGAATCGACTTCTTCGATCTTTCTGATCTTTTGAGTGATTGCTTATGAGTGGTTACTATTGCTTGATTACGATAGATTGACCGGAGTGTGACGAGTAGAGCTATCAAGATTTTTGAGTGCGAATCATTTTCATCAACATTGCAGGCAAGTTCACACTTTGATCATACCCCTTTCATACCCAGTTTTATTGCATTAGATCAATCCTCAAACATTGCATGATTAGGATCTAATTAAATTGTGGGATTGGGAAGTAGTTGATGAGGTAGGAACCTATTGCCCTGTTACTATCAAACCCTTGGGAGTTACTTCTACGTGTTGCTTATATTGCTATGGTATGCTCGTAGACGTGGTTTGGGTATGAGTGAAATCCATGACAGATGTGAGATTGTAATTAATGGTTTACTTAAGGTGGCAACTTAAATACACATCTGGGTGGATTGAGGCACCGGGTTATTCCAGGATTGCCTGTCTAGGCACCTGGGTAGACCAGGATTGCCTGTTTTTTTATGGACCGCCACCCAGGCTCAAAGGGATCATGAGACTATTCAAACTAGAAACTTCCGTGTGCAGCCACAAGCTATTATGGGCTCTAGCATAGTTGACTAAGTCGTGCGAACTCTTACAGTGGTAGACTAGCAGATGTAGGGGATGTAGGTGGTACGGTCTACCCGATCGTAAGGTGCTAGTTCTTCTGAAAGACTATGTCTCGATCATCCGTCTTCTCAAACACCATGTAGTGCGAGAAACCAAACGGAGGCGATCGAGTCTTGTGGGGAAAAGTGCGCAAACCTCTGCAGAGTGTATAAACTAATAATGATTAGCCGTGTCCCCGATTATGGACATCTTGAGTATCTAGTTCTTGGATTATCCTGTTGATCTCATCATGTTACTTTAAATGAATATTGTTGGGTTTAATGATGTTACTTAATTGGGATTGAGAATGCTGTCAACTATTCTCAATGTTTAACAACCACCATGATAGTTAAATAAAATTTATTCCCATGCAGTAGGGAAAATTGGCTTTTCGCAAAACACTATAACCATAGAGCTTTTCCACCAGCCATATATGCATGTAGTGATAGCCATTGTTCATCATTTTCTCTATGGTGTGAATTTGCCAGTACATTTAATGTACTGACCTGTTTCGGGCTGCAACGTCTCATGTTGCAGGTTTCTTACGACGAGTAAGTGATACATTAGGGTTACGATTTCTACACTCAACTTTGCCGTTGGTGTTGATGGGAATCCACAACCTTGTTGCTTCCGCTATATGGATTGAGGTAATGGTATTTACGTTACTTTATACATGTGATTTACCTCTGTTATGAATCCTTCGAGTACTGTGTGTCAGCATACCGATCCAGGGATGACACTTAAGCATAGAGACTTGATCCATTCGGGTCGGGTCACTACAAGGTGGTATCAGAGCACATGTTGACTGTAGGACGTGACCCTAGAAACTGGCAAGCCCATAGCAAAGATTTTTCTCTACAACTTTCCCTTTCAAAAGATCTTTTACCTCTCTTCTCTTCTGAGCTTATTCAAAAATTCCCTTTAGTGAGACCATACCCCTTCCCCTTTTGACCACACGAAGAATTCGACTGATGAGACCACTCCAAGAAGTACCAGATATTGGACAACTAAGACCACTTCGGAATGAAGAGTAATTTCCGTGCATCTGAATAATGGAAACTACAACGGTTGAAGACCGAAGACTAGGAGATTTTGAAGGCTCTGAAGAATTCCCAGATTTGTGTGACCTAGGAAGGCTACCCTTATGGAACTTGGCAGACTATGGAAGTTGTCAATACCCGAGATCAAGGTGTATCGGAGAAAGACTGAAACAAGGAGCATGAGAACTCGAAGTTTTGTCAAAGAAAACCCTAAGGCAGGAGATATCAACTATGAAAGATAGCTCATGGAAATGAAAAGAGCAGAAACACGGCTATCCATGAGGTTATCGCCCGCTTATGCTATTGTCACCGTGCTGAGTTAAAGCATGCACATGCATGGAAGGATTGGATGGTACAAGGATGATAGAACACCTATTAGTAAGATGAAGTTTTAACCTTAGTCGATGTATCACCAGGATCTGGAGTGTTACATCAAGAAGTTAAGATGGAGCTACAAGAAGCTGTATTTTGACAAGGAGCATTTCATGAAGAACTTAGGACCCAGAAGTTGAAGTAGCCAAGATGGAGGAGCTACACCTCGAGATACCGGAGATTTGTCAGGAACTGAAGGACAGTATGACCATGGTTCATGTGAAGGATGTTGAAACCAGAAGTTCGAAATGCAACTCCGAAATATTAAAGGATGTCACGAGAGATTTCACGTCAACAGAGATGATCTGGCAAAAGAACTTGAGAAGGACAAGCACGATCGAAAGAAGCCATTGCAGGCATGAACAAGGCTTGAAGAGTTTGGAGACGTTGAAGATTTATTGACCTTTAGAAGACCAAACCCCTGTTATATACCTACGTTAGATGCGACGTTTGTGAGCTATCATTTGTTTGATGTTTTTCCGACAGCCACAGATAAAATCTGTCTTTTCAAAACCATTGTTTGTTTTGTGCATCCCTCTCCCTCTCTCTCATCTCACCCCAAAACCCTTGGACCCAATAGAGGATGAATGAAGATGAGCTTATATTTTCTGGACCGATGAGTCAGTTGGAGACGGACCAATGGATTCAGAACATGGAGGATCACATGAAGAAAAATCCTGTATTCGGAAAGGATATGACCCAGCATGCTCTTCAGTGCTTTGAAAGAGGTGCTGCTACTTGGTGGAGGATGTACCAAACCATGAATGGATGGCAAGGAGTAACCACTTGGAGAGAATTTAAGTTGACTTTGCCAAAGTCTCGGTTTGTGTCCCAGAAGTTGAAGTCTTATGGAAAGGATATAAGGAAACATTGTGCATGCAAGATTTGTGGAGAAATCGGACACATGCATAAAGAACACAAGGAAGAATGCCCCAATTGTGAAGGAAGTCACCTAGTTGAAGAATGCCCAATTAGGCAGATTACTTGTTTCTTGTGTGAAGGGACTACCCACTATCCTGCTCAGTGTCACATTTACCCCATGGTACAACGAACCATCCAGCAGAAGAAAGAAGTAATGAAAGGAGCCCTCATGGAAATTTTAGAAGAAGCTGTGATGAAGGAAGAGATGGAGGACACGCCTAAAGAAGACCCGAGTAAACCCTTCACTAAGTCTTGCTATTCATGTGGAGAAGAAGGACACATCTCCAAAAATTGTTTGAATGGGGATCTAGTAGAATTCCCTAAGAAGGAAGTAGAATATGACCCATAAGAGATAGAAGCCATGATTGGCATGGAAAGGTCCAGGAAGAGAAGCAGAGTGTATTCAAAGAAGGATCTGAGTCATATCACATGTTATAGGTGCAAGGAGTCAGGGCACTACCTCAACAGTTGCCCAAAAAGGAAACCTCGATACTTGACAGAAGTAAAATGTTTTAGTTGTAATGGAGCAGGGAACTTTGCCAGAGAATGCCCCAAGGAGAAGGAAACTTGTGCTAGATAGTTGAGTTTGCAACAAAAGAAACGGAGTAGTAGAAGTGAGAACATTTTCTTTTATATTGAGGTGTTGAGTTGAAACATGTAATGGAAAAGCGAGAGATTTTAACCACTTGAGAATGAATAAAGTTAGCATTGTTGGTGCTGATATGGATTTTATGAGTTGTTACTCTATGAAGAAGAATTTTGGCCATTCTGAGGATATGAGAAATATATTCTATGGAAGATTTGTGCATTTTAAGGGTGGTAGTGCCCTGTAAGAACCGTTGACCCCTGGAAAAGATAAGGATACTCCACTGAGTGGATTTCGGACAAAATGAATACGAGTTTTGTCTCGATATGTGTGATGCCCCAAGAGTATGTGGGATGAAGTGGAGACCGTGAGTTGTTTGGACCAAATGTGATCAAGGAGTCAGAAGAGAATGTTAAGTTGATTCGAGATAGACTGAAGGTAGCTCAGTCCAGGCAGAAGAGTTAGGCAGACAAAAAAAATGCAAGGAGGTAGTCTATGAAATTGGAGACAGAGCATGTCTTCATGTGTTCCCTCTGCGAGGAGTTAAACGGATTGGAGTTAAGGGACAGTTAGCCCCAAGATTTGTAGGACCATACCGAGTTTTGGAGCGTATGGGAGAAGTGGCCTACAAGTTGGAGTCACCCGAAGGACTGTCAGGAGTTCATGATGTGTTACACGTTTCCCAGTTGAAGAAGTGCCATGCAGAGATGGCCAATATTCCCCTGTAAGGACGCTTGACCCTGGAAAGGATAATGATGTTGCACGAAGTGAATATGGACTTCATAAGTATAAGTTTTTATCTCGGCATGTGGGATATCCCACGAGGATGAAGAGATAAATTACTATTGGATATAAAGGAGGTATGATGTTGGAAATATGGATCAATGAAAATTCCATGATGAGTTTGAGTAATCATGTCCTAGTTTTGGTGCCAATAGAAGGAAGGAAGACAATACAATTGGATGGATTTAAGAATACTAGGAAGTTGGAGGTTGGAATAATGATAAGTTGCCCGATGATAAGTTCAAGGACTACAAGTGATGAGATGGGCCATAACCCACAGGCCCCAGGACCTGCCAAGAAGCAAGCACATTCTTGCTGAAGGAAGGACCCTGGAAGAGGATATACCTTTGTCGACAGACGATTTTATAGGAGTTTACGCAAAACCTAAGAGTTGTGAAGGAACGATAGATGTTTGTCTGGCTTGCAGAATCTATGGATATATCCGAACTTGGTTCATCGACAAGAGAAATTCTGCAATGCTTGTGAGGATGACCGAGTGTTAGAATGCGAGATTCGCTAAACCGTATACAAGGTAATGATTTGGGTGCGGGATGGATTGATCACCATACCGACTTACCCTTATTATCCGCCTTGCTATGTGGGATGGTAAATCTGAGTGACTTACCTATAGTAGAGAGACGACGATATTAAACCTGGTTTAAACCTTAGAATGGTATAATAATTTTTCCCCTTGTACAAGGCACCTGTTGCCAACCGTAGGTTATACGGTGAGGATCAACCAGCCCAATTTCCCGCAGGAGAAACCATAAATGGTTGACCACCATGAGATATCGATAGTTGTTTAGTTTTGGCGCCAGGCCCATCAGCTAAGAAGACCCAGTCTCGAAAGAACCTTGCCTAGATGAAAGACAGAAGAATCGTGGTAAAGGTTATGCCACTACCGGAAGAGCCCGGATAAGGAATTATCCTGAAGATCCAAGAAGACCGACACTATTAACAATAAAAAATGGAGTATATGAGTTTTGATGGAACAATAACCATGCTTCTAAGGGTGGTAGCACCCCAGACCCCGGAGATGATTGATGAAATTTTGAAGAGACCCCGAACCTAACCTATTTCTTCCTAGCCTCTCCGAATCTCGAGGACGAGATTCATTTTAAGGGTGGTAGGTTTGTAACATCCCAAAATTCTAAATTTTGGAATGTTATAATAAATAGATAGATTTGATTGATTGTTTGGTTGATTGCGTGAAACTGAGATAAATTCGAAACCTTTTTGAAAGTTAAATGAGAGGGAATAAAAGGACTTTCCCAAACTTTCATTTTTCATTCATGTTCTTCGTGAATTCAAATTATTTTCAAATACAAAACCCTTGAGCAAAGATGATATGACTTCTTCCATTTAAATTAAATGAAAGGGTATTTGAAAATAATTGAATTTCATTTGGAAATATTTCAATTCATAAACTTCATGCAGCTCAATGATTTTCATGAGAGAAGATAAAATGACTTCTTCAAATTATATGAAATATGAGTTGGAAGTTTCAAAGAATTAAATTCAAATTTTTTTTGAATTTATTTTCAACTTGGAGTTATTTGAGTTTTATTCAAATTATTTTTCTCCAAAAATAAAATATATGGAAATTAGGTTAACATGATTCCTTACAACAGAAAATTGGAGAGAAATAAATTTGATTTCATTTTGGTATTTCTAAAATGATTTTTATTGGATTTTATTAGACCAGTGGCAGTCTTTGAATTATTAGAATTTGTGTGTATTTTATTTAATGCTAGAAAAATGTTCATGTCGTAGAAAATCTTTTTCTGAAAATTTTGGTATATAATATGCCTATATAAAGTTTTATTTTATTTTTGTTTTTCAGTTTATCGCATTCTGTAAAAAAAATTGCACCGTGCGGCCGGCCGAAGGAAAAGAAAAAAAAAGAAAAAGAAAACTGCACCGCGCGGCCGGCCGAAGGCCTTTAGGCCCATCGCCTCTTTTCTTCTCTATTTCGTATATTTTCGTCTATGTTTAGTCCCACATTGCCTAGTCTTTGACCCCTAAGCCTCTTTTCCACCAATAAATATAGACCCATAGAACCTCCAAAAATCATCCGATTCGGGTTAAATCAATATTTTGGTTTGACTAGATTCATTTAAAAATAAATTCTCCTCTCCGACGCGACTTCTGGAAATTATTTCTTCTCTCCAAAGTCGTCTTTTCTCTGCCTTATAAATGTATCTTTCTTTGTTTTTTTTCTTCTTATACCTCCGTAGTTTATTATTTTTAGACTAATATAATAAAATAATTAGATTGTCAATTAGTCTAGGTATTTATACATTAGACCCTAGCCCGTAGCTATTTTTTCTTCCGTAAAACAGCTTGGCCCTGATTTTTCAAATAGCCACAACATTTTACTCATTTGCCCCAATCCAACGAAACCAACGCCCACTTATTCGTTATGATCTCCTCTATCCAGTAATCCAACTCAAACATGTTTTTGAAAATTTTAAAATTAGAATTAGATCAGATTTGAATTCAAACTTCTTTTGATCATATCTTTTTATCCGTAACTCTGTTTGAGTTGATTCTTTTTGCAAATCGAAGCTCTTGACCTAAATTTTCTGATAAGGCCAAATTCACATAATTTTGGTACTGTTAGAAATTGTTTTATGTTGCAAGAGCTATTTGCTTGGTTTTGATGTTTTCCGAATCGACTTCTTCGATCTTTTCTGATCTTTTGAGTGATTGCTTATGTGTGGTTACTATTGCTTGATTACGATAGATTGACCAGAGTGTGACGAGTAGGGCTATCAAGATTTTTGAGTGCAAATCATCTTCATCAACATTGCAGGCAAGTTCACACTTTGATCATACCCCTTTCATACCCAGTTTTATTGCATTAGATCAATCCTCAAACATTGCATGATTAGGATCTAATTAAATTGTGGGATTGGGAAGTAGTTGATGAGGTAGGAACCTATTGCCCTGTTACTATCAAACCCTTGGGAGTTACTTCTACCTGCTGCTTATATTGCTATGCTATGCTCGTAGACGTGGTTTGGGTATGAGTGAAATCCATGATAGATGTGAGATTGTAATTAATGGTTTACTTAAGGTGGCAACTTAAATACACATCTGGGTGGATTGAGGCACCGGGTTATTCCAGGATTGCCTGTCTAGGCACCTGGGTAGACCAGGATTGCCTATTTTCTTAATGGACCACCACCGAGGCTCAAAGGGATCATGAGACTATTCAAACTAGAAACTTCTGTGTGCAGCCACAAGATATTATGGGATCTAGCATAGTTGACTAAGTCGTGTGAACTCTTACAGTGGTAGACTAGCAGATGTAGGGGATGTAGGTGGTACGGTCTACCCGATCGTAAGGTGCTAGCGCTTCTGAAAGACTATGTCTCGATCATCCGTCTTCTCAAACACCATGTAGTGCGAGAAACCAAACGGAGGCGATCGAGTCTTGTGGGGGAAAGTGCGCAAACCTCTGCAGAGTGTATAAACTAATCATGATTAGCCGTGTCCCCGGTTATGTTCATCTTGAGTATCTAGTTCTTGGATTATCCTGTTGATCTCATCATGTTACTTTAAATGAATATTGTTGGGTTTAATGATGTTACTTAATTGGGATTGAGAATGCTGTCAACCATTCTCAATGTTTAACAACCACCATGATAGTTAAATAAAATTTATTCCCTTGCAGTAGGGAAAAATTGGCTTTTCGCAAAACATTATAACCATAGAGCTTTTCCACCAGCCATATATGCATGTAGTGATAGCCATTGTTCATCATTTTCTCTATGGTGTGAATTTGCCAGTACATTCAATGTACTGACCCGTTTCGGGCTGCAACGTCTCATGTTGCAGGTTTCTTACGACGAGTAAGTGATACGTTAGGGTTACGATTTCTACACTCAACTTTGCCGTTGGTGTTGATGGGAATCCACAACCTTGTTCCTTCCGCTATATGGATTGAGGTAATGGTATTTACGTTACTTTATACATGTGATTTACCTCTGTTATAAATCCTTCGAGTACTGTGTGTGTCAGCATACCGATCCAGGGATGACACTTAAGCACAGAGACTTGATCCGTTCGGGTCGGGTCGCTACACTTCTCCAACGAACGAGCTGGGGTCGTCCTCCGGCGTGTACTCATGGTCTGTCATGCGGGGCACGTAGGCTTCTGGGGCTGTTACCCCGAACACCTCGTCGTGGTGCCCCACACTCCATGTCGCCCGGCCCAGCGTGACGTCCTAGGGGTGATAGCGTGGCATCCCACTTGGGCCATGGAAGGCGACGCTTGTGCCCATGCTTGTTGCAGGCAGTACGGGGGTAGTAGAGCCCCCGGCGCCGCCGGCCATGCTGGTGTTGACGAAACCACCTGGCGCGCCTGATGGTGCGTGGTGGCGGCGTAGCCTGCCAAGAATCCCCGTAGCGGCTTGAGGAGAAAGCTGATGGCAGAAGGGCGGGGCTCCCGAGGCCGCCGCGTCCAGCAGCTCGGCAACGCGTTCCAGCAGTGTGTCCAGGCCGCTTTCCATCAGCCGGCACTGCAGCAGTTCCCTTGCCATGGTGAGTGTTGTCCGTGTGTTTGCTTGTTCGCGCTGTGAGAGCGGCGCGGTCGTTGCGGCGTGGCTTGCAAAACTGGCTGTGGCTCACACTTGCCATGGAGTGGGGGTAGATGACGCCCCGCCGCGTCGCTCGCACCGCACCGGATTGGAGGACGCTCGTTTTACCTGGAGCGCGTGGTTCAGGTCTTCATAGGTGGGCGGCGCCGATCGGGCTGGCCAGGCCGCCTAGCGGTCGAAGTCAGCTCTTGGGTCGTCGGACATCGCGGCCGCGGAGCGTCTGCAAGTCGGTTGTCGAAGAAGAAGCTCCGGCGCACCCCTACCTGGCGCACCAAATGTTGAATGTGGGGTTCTGGCAAACCCTTAAGGTTCGAACACTAGGGTGCACGCGAAGTCTTTTCCTCCCACCGATCTACGCCCTAACTTGCTAAGATCTCGCGGACGAACTCGCAACACGGAAAGACACAAGATTTATACTGGTTCGGGCCACCGTTGTGGTGTAATACCCTACTCCAGTGTGGTGGTGGTGGATTGACTCTTGTGCTGATGATGAACAATACGATGGGAAGAACAACCTCCTGAGGTTGAGGTGTTCTTGTGGTTGGCTAACTTGTGTGGGTGAGAGTGATCTCCGATCTCCCCCTGCCTATGGTGGTGCCTAGTCCTACTTATAGAGGCCCTGGTCCTCTTCCCAAATCTTGAGCGGGAAGGGAGCCAACAATGGCGGGCAAATTTGAAGGGGGACAGCTAGTACAAGCTATCCTGACAAAAGTGGTCTTCGCCTGCCAAAGGCTTTGGTGGTGATGCCGTCTGGGGCTCCACGATGACCTCCATCTTGCCGTCCTTCTGTTCTTGGTCTTGTTGCACCAAAATGGAAACCTTTGCCTGATGCCTCGGTACTCCTCGCATGCGCTGGTTTCCTTAGCACCAAAACGGTCACACAAGTGAGGAGTTTTCTTGGACTCGCTGGTTTCTATAGGCGTTTTGTGAGATATTTCAGCACCATTGCTGCACCTCTCAATGAGCTTACAAAGAAGAACGTGCCTTTTGTTTGGGGTACTGCATAGGAAGAAGCCTTCACGGTATTGAAAGATAAGTTGACACATGCTCCTCTACTCCAAGTTCCTGATTTTAATAAGACTTTTGAGCTTGAATGTGATGCTTGTGGAATTGGATTAGGAGGTACTCCCTCCGTTCAGAATTACTTGTCACAAAAATGGATGTATCTACAACTAAAATACATCTAGATACATTCATTTCTTGGACGAGTAATTCCGAATGGAGGGAGTATGTTATTACAAGATGGCAAACCTATTGCATTCTTTTTTGAAAAATTGAGTGGGCCTAGTTTGAACTATTCTACTTATGAAAAAGAATTATATGCTCTTGTTCAGACCTTAGAAACATGGCAACATTATTTATGGCCCAAAGAATTTGTTATACATTCTAATCATGAATCTTTAAAACACACTAAAAGTCAAGCAAAACTGAACCATAGACATGCTAAATGGGTTGAATTCATTGAGACTTTCCCTTATGTTGTTAAACACAAGAAGGGTAAAGACAATGTTATTGCCGATGCATTGTCTCGTCGTTATACTATGCTTTCACAACTTGAATTTAAATTTTTTGGTTTGGAGACCATCAAAGATCAATATGTACATGATGCTGAATTTAAAGATGTATTGCAGAATTGTTAGGAAGGGAGAACATGGAAAAAGTTCGTCATTAACGATGGATTTGTGTTTCGTGCTTACAAGCTATGCATTCCACCTAGCTCCATTCATCTTTTGTTCTTGTAGGAGGCGCATGGAGGAGGATTAATGGGACACTTTGGCGTGAAGAAGATAGAGGATATACTTGCTACACATTTCTTTTGGCCAAGGATGAGACGAGGTGGTGAGCGTTTTGTTGCTCGCTACACTACATGTCAAAAAGCTAAGTCACGACTAAATCCTCATGGTATATATATGCATTTGCCTGCACCTAGTGTTCCTAGGGAGGATATATCTATGGACTTTGTTTTAGGTTGACCTCGAACAAAGAAGGGGAGGGATAGCATATTTGTTGTCGTGGATAGGTTCTCGAAAATGGCACACTTTATACCATGTCATAAAAGCGATGATGCTCTTAATGTTGCTGATTTGTTCTTTCATGAAATTATTCGCTTGTATGGTTTGCCAAATACTATTGTTTCAGATCGTGATACTATATTTCTTAGCCACTTTGGAGATGTTTATGGGCTAAGTTGGGGACTAAACTGCTTTTTAGTACTACTTGTCACCCCCAAACTGATGGACAACCTGAAGTAGTCAATAGAACATTGTCTACTATGCTTAGGGCTGTTTTGAAGAATAATAAGAAAATGTGGGAAGAATGCTTGCCTCATATTGTATTTTCTTATAATCGTTCATTGCATTCTATTACGAAGATGTGCCCTTTTGAAATTGTGTATGGTTTCCTACCTCGTGCACCTATTGATTTGTTGCCTCTTCCATCTTCAGAGAAGGTTAATTTTGTTGCTAAACAACATGGTGAATTGATTTTAAAAATGCATGAGTTAACTAAGGAAAACATTGCGCGTATGAATGCTAAATATAAACTTGCTGGAGATAAGGGTAGAAAACATGTTGTGTTTGCACCTGGAGATCTTGTTTGGTCATCAATACCATTGTTACACCCACAACCCCTGCTGCTATACATACTGGACCAATTACTAGAGCTCGCGCATGCCAATTGAATTACCAGGTACTTTCGTTTCTTGGTAATGATTCTAATGTTCATGAGAATATGATTCTGCCTAAATTGGATACATTTGTTTTGCTTACAAATGAAGGACCTAGCTTGGACAAGAAAGATGAACCTTGGAGCAAGTTCAAGCATGGAAATGATGGCATGCGCAAGGGAAACAAGAACAGAGTTACAAGTGATGATTACAAGACTTTGAAGCCACCATAATGAGTGCATGAAGCCTTGGAAAAAATATACAAGATGCCACTTCATAAATTTCATCCAAAGGCTATTCTAGGTGTTGCGTCACCTTATTTTTGGGCCAGGCCCATGTAATTTCGAAATACTTGATTATAGGCTGTTTTTATAGTCCATATGTGTGGGGAAACAAGAGTTTGGGTTGGTTTCGGACCCCTCCTCCAAGGTCCACGAATTCCCCCCTCTTTCCTCCATATATACAGCCCTTAGGGCATCGTTTAGACTTTGGGTTTTGTTTATATTAAAAGTTCGCCATAGTTGCAACTTCGCGTAATTCGTTTGTGTTCAACGACCAGACAAAGGCCTCACCGAGCCCCACCTTGATCAATAAAGTTTTCATCTTATATTCGCAATATCCGGATTGCAATCTTAGTTTCTTGCTTGTTATTCGTTTTCTTGAAGGAAATAGACCTTCGTGGTCAGGTTGATCATGCTCCGGCGTGGTCAATAACCTCCCGGAGTTGGTTTAGCGATTGCTAAGGTGCGACGTCCTCGCACGTTCCTAGTCGGATCGTGAAAGTCTACTCCTCCGAAACGATAATCACCATCTCATCGAAAGACGGGACACCTTTGCCTCTATCAAGTGGTATCAGATTTCCAGGTTGCTCAGTGAGATTTTATAGTTTTCCGTAGTTTAGACCGAGTCTGTTCTTCATACCTACAGTCCATGAAAAAGCCAAAATAATAATAATTAGGGTTAGTTCATCATATCCGAACCAATCTGAGCCTTTGCATAATCTTTTTAGGGTCTTGCATTGTTGAATTTGCGGTTGCATCATCGTGTCTAGTTGTTGGTCTTAGTGTCTAGTCCTTTAGAGTTCGAGTTCTATTCACAAGTTGTCACGCCGCCGCCGCATCATCATCATCATCACCGCTACCATATACCACCATAATCATCACCGCTGCCATATACCACATATTCACCGCCATCACAATAATTCGTGTTCACCTTCATCGCAGATTTGACATCTGTCCGTGTTCCACCGCTCTACATATATTCGTCACCAGTCCGAGTTTCCACCAGTTTCATCTCCGCCACCAGTCCTAGTCCGAGTCCAGTATTTGTTGCTTTGTTTTTGATTTCCAGATCGCGCCATACTCTGATTCGTGACAGAGAAGGAATTCTAAACTTCTGTGTTACCCGCAATAGAAAAATAATTCTAGTTTAAAAAAGTTTTTAGACCATTTGTAGACTTTTTCGAAAAAAATTGTTGCGGAGAAAAAAAGAGAGGAAAAAGTGAAAAAAGAGAAAAAAATCAGAGTGTGCTCCTCCCTTGTTTACGTGTAGCGCCGTGGTTTTTTTAGTGTTCTAGGCTCGCGTCTCTAGCACGGTCTAGCCTAGGACCAACAGAGTACCGTCATTAAGCGTTTATTCAGCTTTGCATCTCTGAATTGATTATTGCTGATATTTTTGCTACCATATCATAAGCTTTCCCAGTTCCACATACATCTACGTGATGCATTTGACTCTCCCTAGTAATTGCTCTATCCAAGCTTTGAGAGTTTTGACCACAACGGTTGCCGATCAGCACCTCCTGCTGGGTAAGAACTGGTAAGAATTTGAGATTCACTTGACGGATTTGTGACACACCACCACTTCCTAGTAGTCTATAGGATCATATTCTTTTGTCTTTCTATTGCTGCTAACCATGGCAGGATCACAAGCTGATGAGACTGATTGGGAGAACATGACGAACAAACAGCTACATGATAAATTTCAGCAAATGATGAGTGGCCAAGTGTAAGATGTGCTAAACAGATTTGAAGAGGCCATGTAGAAGATAGATTGCATTGAAAAGACATTTGAAACAAAGCTCGATAACAAGTTTAATGAATTGCTCGCGCGTCTTCCACCACCACCGCGGGCTGCACCTGTCGCACCTCTACAACAACAAAAAAGTTGCCTTTCGAATCAAGTGGGACGAGCACTGCGCGTTCCCCTTGAGCATGGTCAAAATTCTTGTGCCGCTGCACCTACTGTTGATGCTTCAGTGGCTCCTGCTCCTGCCGCTGAGGAGGACGTTTACGAGGGCAATTACGAGGATGAGGTTGATCAAAATCAGCACTATGTGCAACCACCAGCACCACCACCAGGTCGGGCTCTTGCCTATAATTATAATGGTAGGACACACTTGATAGAGGCGAGGGTGTCCCGATGTTTCAATAAAGCTTTCATCTTATATTCGCAATATCCAGATTGCAATCTTAGTTTCTTGCTTGTTCTTCATTTGCTTGCAGGAAATAGACCCTCGTGGTCTGGTTGATCGTGCCCCGGCATGGTCAATAACCCCTCAGAAGATCGTTTAGCGATTGCTAAGGCGTGATGTCTCGCACATTCGTAGTCGGATCGTCAAGGTCAACTCCCACAGAAAACGTGTGATGGCCTGGCTTATTAGGGATGATAGACTACTCATATCAATAAGGAATTCCTTCTTTTCTGGGAGCCCATTCGGACAGAACTCCAAAGTTAAGCGTGCTCAGCTTGGAGTAGTGTCAGGATGGGTGACCGACTAGGAAGTTGCTCCCGGGTGCGCACGAGTGAGGACAAAGTGCGTAGAAAAGACTAGTATTGATCTGTGGGGCCAGTCTAGATCCTGCCAAGCGTAACGACCACCGACGGGTGTTTCCGAAGCGTTACAAGTTGGTATCAGAGCCGACCCTCGCGATTACACGGATGTTTGCGGACAGGTGCGTGGTCATGTTGTTCATAACATTTGTGACCCGTCGTGGCACATGGCATGGTACATGTACTGGACTGGATGCACAGACGTATGTGCCAAGAGGGAACGTTCCTGTGGCCTGACGAGGATGTCGGTTCCTCTGAGTGGGGGTGTATGTGATGGCCTGGCTTATTAGGGATGATAGACTACTCATATCAATAAGGAATTCCTTCTTTTCCGGGAGCCCATTCGGACAGAACTCCAAAGTTAAGCGTGCTCAGCTTGGAGTAGTGTCAGGATGGGTGACCGACCTGGAAGTTGCTCCCGGGTGCGCACGAGTTAGGACAATGTGCACAGAAAATACTAGTATTGATCTGTGGGGCCAGTCTCGATCCCGCCAGGAGTAACGACCACTGGCGGGTGTGTCCGGGGCGTTACAAAACGATAGCTATCTCATCGAAACATCGGGACACCCTCGCCTCACGGTGGTGGTGCAACCCTACCATTGCGATGATATGCATGAGGACGACCTAGTGGTGGTGGTGCTGGTGGTTGCACGTAGTTCTAATTTTGATCAACCTCATCCTTGTAAGGGTCCTCCACCTCTGTAGTAGCAGCAGGAGCTACAAAAGCATCAACAGTAGGTAGAACAGTAGGAGTGATATTATTATATTCCTTATACTCTAGAATGGTCCGAATCTCTTTATTGAATGCACCCATAAAACAAGCAAGCATAGCTTCATTATCCTCAACAATACCACATCTAATCATGCTAGTTTGTAATTCCTGATAATATTCTTCTACAGAATGTTTTCCTTGTCTTAAACGCTGCAATTTTTGAAGTAATTCATGTTGATAATATGGTGGAACCCAACGAGTACGCATAGCAGTTTTCAAAGCAGCCCAAGTAGAAGGAATAGGATATAATCTACAATGTTCACACCACCAAACACATGCAAAACTAGTGAAAGCACAAACAACAACAGGAACACGTCTCTCCTCAGGATATTGTAAACATGTAAAACGTTGTTCAGTTTCTAACTCCCAAGTAAGATATATATCAGGAACATATCTACCCTAAAACGGTGGAATATTCAATTTTAGTTTAGGAAGATGGTCATGATCTCATACCTCAGGTGGTAGTGCAGCCCCACCATTGCGATGATATGCATGACGATGACCTGGTGGTGGTGGTGCTAGTGGTTGCACGTAGCTCTGATTTTGATCAACCTTATCCTCGTAATGGTCCTCCACCTCTGCAGTAGCAGCAGGAGCTACAGAAGCATCAATAGTAGGTACAATAGTATAGAGGCGAGTGTGTCCCTATGTTTCGATGAGATAGCTATGATTTTCCGTGGGAGTTGACCTTAACGATCTGACTAGAACGTGCGAGACGTCGTGCCTTAGCAACCGCTAAACCAACTTCCGAGGGTTTATTGTCCACGCCGGAGCACGATCAACCTGATCACGAGGGTCTATTTCCTGCAAGCAAACAAACAATAAGAAAGAAACTAAGATTGCAATCTGGATATTGCGAATATAAGATGAAAGCTTTATTGATCAAGGTGGGGTTCTGTCTTTGTCTGGTTGTTGAACACAAACGAAGTACGCAAAGTTGTAGCTATGGCAAACTTTTAATCTAACCAAAACCCAAAGTCTAAATGATGCCCTAAGGGCTGTATATATGGAGGAGGAGGGGGGGATTTCATGGCCCTTGGAGGAGGGGTCCAAAACCAACCCTCTCTCTTGTTTCGCCTGAAGAAAATATGCCCTAGAGGCAATAATAAAGTTGTTATTTATATTTCCTTATATCATGATAAATGTTTATTATCCATGCTAGAATTGTATTAACCGGAAACTTAGTACATGTGTGAATACATAGACAAACAGAGTGTCCCTAGTATTCATCTACTTGACTAGCTCGTTAATCAAAGATGGTTAAGCTTCCTAGCCATAGACATGTGTTGTCATTTGATAAACGGGATCACATCATTAGAGAATGATGTGATGGATGATGACCCACAAGTATAGGGGATCTATAGTTGTCCTTTCGATAAGTAAGAGTGTAAACCCAACGAGGAGCAGAAGGAAATGATAAGCAGTTTTCAGTAAGGTATTCTCTGCAAGCACTAAAATTATCGGTAATAGATGTTTTGTGATAAGGTAATTTGTAACGAGTAGCAAATAATAAAAGTAAATAACGTGCAGCAAGATGGCCCAATCCTTTTTGTAGCAAAGGACAAGCCTTGAAAAACTCTTATATGAAGGAAATAGCTCCCGAGGACACATGGGAATTATCATCAAGCTAGTTTCCATCACGCTCATATGATTCAGGTTCGGTACTTTGATAATTTGATATGTGGGTGGACCGGTGCTTGGGTGCTATCCGTACTTGGACAAGCAACCCACTTATTATTAACCCCTATTGCAAGCATCCGCAACTACAACAGAAGTATTAGGTAAACCTAACCATAGCATGAAACATATGGATCCAAATGAGCCCCTTACGAAGCAACACATAAACTAGGGTTTAAGCTTCTATCACTCTAGCAACTCATCATCTACTTATTACTTCCCAATGCCTCCCTCTAGGCCCAAACAATGGAGAAGTGTCATGTAGTCGACGTTCACATGACACCACTAGAGGGATGACAACATACATCTCATCAAAATATCGAACGAATACCAAATTCACATGACTACTAATAGCAAGACTTCTCCCATGTCCTCAGGAACAAACGTAAGTACTCACAAAGCATATTCATGTTCATAATCAGAGGGGTATTAATATGCGTAATGGATCTGAACATATGATCTTCCACCAAATAAAACAACTAGCATCAACTACAAGGAGTAATCAACACTACTAGCAACCCACATGTACCAATCTGAGGTTTGGATACAAAGATTGGATACAAGAGATGAACTAGGGTTTGAGATAAGATGGTGCTGGTGAAGATGTTGATGGAGATTGACCCCCTCCGGATGAGAGGATCGTTGGTGATGATGATGGCGATGATTTCGCCCTCCCGGAGGGAAGTTTCCCCGACAGAACAGCTCTGCCGGAGCCCTAGATTGGTTCCGCAAAGGTTCCGCCTCGTGGCAGCAGAGTTTCTTCCCGAAAGCTTGCTTATGATATTTTCCTTGATGAAAGACTAGATATAGCTGAAGATGGGCATCGGAGGGCCACCAGGGGGCCCACGAGGCAGGGGGCGCGCCTAGGGGTGTAGGGCGCGCCCCCACCCTCATGGCCAGGGTGTGGGCCCCCTCTTGAACTTTTCTCGCCCAATATTTTTTATATATTCTGGAAATAACTTCCGTGAAGTTTTAGGACTTTTGGAGCTGTGCAGAATAGGTCTCTAATATTTGCTCCTTTTTCAGCCCAGAATCCCAGCTGCCGGCATTCTCCCTCTTCATGTAAACCTTGTAAAATAAGAGAGAATATGCATAAGTATTGTGATATAATGTGTAATAACATCCCATAATGCAATAAATATCGATATAAAAGCATGATGCAAAATAGACGTATCAACTCCCCCAAGCTTAGACCTCTCTTGTCCTCAAGCGAAAGCCGAAATCGAAAAATATGTCCACTTGTTTAGAGATAGAGGTGTAGATTAAAATAAAGTACGGACATGAGGGCATCATGATCATTCTTAGAACAGCGACATATATATATATATATATATATATTGTCATATGATCTCTTATGCTAAAGTAACAATTCAACCACAATTTCAAGTATGAATCATAAACTTCATTGAGAACCAACAAACTCTAATTCAGTCATTGAGGCAATTGCAATTTATCATAACATAGGAAAGAGTCAATATAAGAGATTTTCAGCAATTCCACATACTCAACTATCATTTAGTCTTTCATAATTGCTAGCACTCACGCAATATTTATGGGTATGGAGTTTTAAGTCGGGCACAGAGAAATATAGGGGCTTATAGTTTTGCCTCCCAATGTTTTACCTCAAGGGTAATGTCAACAATAATAGTTCATGAAAACTCACATCCAATTAGCTATATATATATATCAGGATCTTTCCAACACATTGTGCTTGCCAAAGGATAAAATCTAAAAAGGAAACGTGAAGCTCACTATGACTCTTTGCATGAAGTATAAGACAAGAATAAAAGATAGGCCCTTCGTAGAGGGAAGCAGAGGTTGTCATGCGCTTTTATGGTTGGATGCACAAAATCTTAATGCGAAAGAACGTCACTTTATATTGCCACTTGTAATATGGACCTTTATTATGCAGTCCATCCCTTTTATTTCTTCCATATCACAAGATCGTATAAAGCTTATTTTCTCCACACTAATAAGTCATACATATTTAGAGAGAAATTTTTATTGCTTTTACCGATGACAACTTACTTGATGGATCTCACTCAATCCATAGGTAGATATGGTGGACTCTCATGGCAAAACTGGGTTTAAGGATATTTGGAAGCACAAGTAGTATTTCTACTTGGTGCAAAGAACTTGGCTAGCATGAGAGGGAATGGCAAGCTCAACATGGTGGATGATCCATGACAATATAATTTATCTCATATGTAAGAAAACATAACCCATTATGTTGTCTTCCTTGTCCAACGTCAACTCTTTAGCATATCATACTTTAATGAGTGCTCACAATCATAAAAGATGTCCAAGATAGTATATTTATATGTGAAGACCTCTCTTTCTTTATTACATCTTATTAATTGCAATGATGACCAAAACTATGTTTGTCAACCCTCAACAACTTTTATTCATCATACTCTTTATATGTGAGCTCATTACTCTCCATAAGATCCATATGATCTCTTTATTTCTTTTTATTTCTTCTCTTTTATTTTATTCCCGTAAGATCATAGCAAGGTAATCAAGCCCTTGACTCACCACTAATCTTTATTATATATAGCTCACAAACTCGATTACATAGAAAGATAATAAAGCAAAACTCACAACTAGATCATACTAAAACTTTATTGTACTAGATCAAGATATTATCAAAAGGATTGAACTAAGAAAAATGGTAAAGATAAAAGTGATGGTGATATGATACCGGGGCACTCCCCCAAGCTTGGCAGTTGCCAAGGGTAGTGCCCATACCCGAAGCTCAGTTCTTCTTTATTGGTGAAGAAGGTGTTGGTGATGATGGGTAGTCACATATCGAGCGTAAGAGATCCTCCAATTTGCGGATAATGCCCTTGACTGCGATGATATGCTCCTTCAACAAAATATTTTCACTTGTGAGATACTTGTTTTGAATATAAGCTAACTCAATCATCTTGAAAGCCCTCAATCTCCGTTGGGGTAAAGATATTGTGGTGAGGTGGAAGGATGTCTTCTTCTGCTACTGCCGGAACTTGATCCCCCATGGCCTTCTTGATCCCATCATCCTTGTTGATCTCTCCAGGTTCTTCTCTCTTTAGCTATATCTTCATTAGCTAAGCATCGTTGCCCTCATTGCTGGAGGAGGAGGGAGACGACATGATGCTTGGCCTTGACAACCCTGGCAGAAAACAGCTTGAAACAAGAATAGGAGATTTTTGCGTGATACGGTGGTCAAAACCTTCGGGAGATTATATAATGAATTTTTACTGACCAAAAGAAGTATCGTGCAAGAAAACAGAGTCCGGAGAGCACACGAGGTACCCACGAGGCAGGGGGGCGCGCCCAGGGGGTAGGGCGTGCCCTCCACCCTCCTGGAGGCCTCGTGTCCTTTCGGTCTGCTTTTTATTTTCCTATTTTCTCAAATATTCCAAAATGGAGAAAATTTTCCATTAGAACTATTTTGGAGTCGGTTTACTTACCGTACCACGTACCTATTCCTTTTCGGAGTCTGAAATGTTCCAGAAAGTGTCCGTTATGTATTCCTCCGGTGTTACGGTCTCAATAACATTAGTTTCAACATTTATAGGATTACCTGAGATATAATGTTTGATTCTTTAACCGTTCACCACCTTCGGATTTGTGCCTTCGAAGTTGTTGATTTTTATGGCACCAGAATGATAGACCTCCTCGATGACGTAAGGACCTTCCCATTTAGAGAGAAGTTTGCCTACAAAAAATCTTAAATGAGAGTTGTATAGCAATACATAATCACCTACATTAAATTCACGCCTTCGTATCCTTTTATCATGCCATCTTTTAACCTTTTCTTTAAACAACTTGGCATTTTCATAGGCATGGGCTCTCCATTCATCAATTGAGCTAATGTCAAATAACCTCTTCTCACCGGCAAGTTTAAAGTCATAATTGAGCTCTTTAATAGCCCAATATGCCTTATGTTCTAATTCGAGAGGTAACTGACATGCTTTCCCATAAACCATTTTATAAGGAGACATACCCATAGGATTTTTGTATGCAGTTCTACAAGCCCATAATGCATCATCAAGTTTCTTGGAGCAATTCTTTCTAGATCTATTAATAGTCTTTCGCAAAATTAATTTAAGCTCTCTATTGCTAAGTTCTACTTGACCACTAGACTGTGGGTGATAAGGAGATGCAATTCTATGATTAATATCATACTTAGCAAGAATTTTTTGAAAGGCACCATGAATAAAATGTGAACCACCATCAGTCACTAAATATCTAGGGACTCCAAACCTCGGGAAAATAACTTCTTTAAGCATCTTAATAGAAGTGTTATGATCAGCACTACTAGTTGGAATAGCTTCTACCCACTTAGTAACGTAATCAACAGCAACTAAAATATGTGTAAACCCATTAGAGGAAGGAAAAGGTCCCATATAATCAATGCCCCAAACATCAAATGGTTCAATAACAAGTGAATAATAAGTCTAGGTTTAGCATCAAATTATTGTAGCAAGAGAACCCATCTAATAAGTCTAGGTTTAGCATCTTTCTGTTCCATAAGGTATTTAATAGCAGCATGATCAATGTGAATAGTTACTTTAGAATCAACAATATAAGGTCTGAAATTATCATAAGCAAATACAACTGCTAAGAATTCCTTTTCAGTAGTAGCATAATTTCTTTGGGCACTATCTAGAGTTTTACTAGCATGTTGGATAACATTTAATTTCTTATCAACTCTTTGCCCTAGAACGACACCTACAGCATAATCGCTAGCATCACACATAATTTCAAAGGGTAAATTCCAATCAGGTGGCTAAACAATAGGTGCAGAAATCAAAGCTTTCTTAAGTATTTCAAATGATTCTACACAATCATCATCAAAGACAAAAGGTATATCTTTTTGTAATAGGTTAGTCAGAGGCCGAGAAATTTTTGAGAAGTCCTTGATGAACCTCCAATAAAAACCGGCATGACCAAGGGAACTTCTTATACCTTTGATATCCTTGGGACACGACATCTTTTCAATAGCATCAACTTTAGCTTTATCAACTTCAATACCTCTTTCAGAAATTTTATGCCCCAAGACAATACCTTCATTAACCATAAAGTGGCACTTCTCCCAGTTCAAGACAAGATTAGTTTCTTCACATCTCTACAAAACTCGATCATGGTTGCTCAAGATATCATCAAAATAGGATCCATAAACGGAGAAATTGTCCATGAAAACCTCACAAATCTTTTCACAAAAGTCAGAGAATATAGCCATCATGCATCTTTGAAAGGTAGCAGGTGCATTACATAAACCAAAAGGCATACGTCTATAAGCAAAAGTACCGAAAGGGCAAGTAAAAGTAGTCTTTTCTTGATCCTCAGCTGACACAGGTATTTGAGAGAAACCAGAGTAACCATCTAGAAAGCAAAAGTGTGTATGTTTGGATAATCTTTCTAGCATTTGATGAATAAGAGGTAAAGGGTAATGATCTTTTTAGTGGCTTTATTTAATTTGCGGAAATCAATTACCATCCTATAACCTGTAATAATTCTTTGCGGAATCAATTCATATTTATCATTATGAACGACAGTAATACCTCCCTTCTTAGGGACACAATGGACATGACTTACCTACTAACTGTTAGCAACGGGATAAATTATACCTGCCTTAAGGAGCTTTAATATTTCCTTTCTTACCACTTCTTTCATTTTAGGATTTAGCCATCGTTGGTGATCAATAACTGGTGTGGCATCTTTCTCCAAATTTATTTTGTGTTGACATAGAGTGGGACTAATGCCCTTAAGATCATCAAGAGTATATCCAATAGCACCACGATGCTTCTTCAGAGTTTTCAATAATCTCTCTTCTTCATGCTCTGAAAGGTTAGCACTAATAATAACAGGATATATCTTCTTTTCATCAAAATAAGCATATTTAAGAGTATCAGGCAATGGTTTATGCTCAAAAATGGGATCACCTTGGGTGGAGGAGGATCCCCTAGGATTTCAACATGCAAGTTGTGTTTCAGAATAGGTCCCTTTTTAAAGAATACCTCATCTATTTCCATTCTTTCATTCATGAACATATCATTTTCATGGTCTAGCAAATATTGTTCTAAAGGATCAGTAGGAGGCACATCAATAGAAGCAAGAGAAATAATTTCATATTTACTAGGAAATTCCTCATCACGGGGTTGTCTATGAAACTTAGCAAAATTAAACTCGTGAGACATATCCCCTAAACCAACAGAAACGATATCCTTATTGCAGTCTATCTTAACATTAACAGTATTCAAGAAAGGTCTACCAAATATAATGGGACAAAAGCTATCTTGCGGGGAACGAAGAACAAGAAAATCAGCAGGATATTTAATCTTCCCACACAAGACTTCAACATCTCTAACAAACCCAATTGGTGAAATAGTAAATCTATTGGCAAGCTTAATGGTGACATCTATATCTTCTATCTCAGCAGGTGCAATATCATGCATAATTTCTTTGTATAAGGAATGAGGTATTACACTTGCACTAGCACCCATATCACATAAGCCATGGTAGCAATGATCTCCTATTTTAACATAAATAACAGGCATGCCTACAAACAGGTCTATGTTTATTTTTAGTATCAGGTCTAGCAATTCTAGCAGTCTCATCACAGAAGTAAATAACATGCCCATCAATATTATCGACCAAGAGATCTTTAACCATGGAAATATTAGGTTCAACTTTAACTTTCTCAGGGGGTTTGTGTGTCCTAATTTTACTTTTGTTGACTACAGTTGAAACTTTAGCATGATCCTTTATTCTAACAGGGAAAGGTGGTTTCTCAACATAAGCAGTAGGAACAACAGGATCATTATAAGTGATAGTCTTTTCTTCAACTTTAATAGGTGCAACTACTTTTACTTCAATGCAAGGATTATATTTAAACCACTTCTCCATAGGGAGATCAACATGAGTAGCAAAGGATTCACAAAAGGAAGCTACTATCTCAGAGTCAGGTCCATATTTAGTGCTAAATTCACGAAATGCATCGGTATCCATAAAGGATTTAACACAATCAAACTTAGGTGTTATACCTGACTCCTTACCTTCGTCGAGGTCCCAATCTTCAGAGTTGCGTTTAATTCTTTCCAATAAATCCCATTTGAATTCAATAGTCTTCATCATAAAAGATCCAGTACAAGAAGTATCAAGCAAGGAGTGATTAGTGAGAGAAAGCCGAGCATAAATTTTTTGAATAATCATTTCTCTTGAGAGCTCATGATTGGGGCATGAATATAACATTGACTTAAGCCTACCCCAAGCTTGAGCGATGCTTTCTCCTTCGCGAGGCCAAAAATTATATATATAATTACGATCATGATGAAAAAGATGCATAGGATAAAACTTGTGGTGAAATTACAATTTCAATCGCTTATAGTCCCATGATCCCATATCATCACATAGCCTATACCATGTCAATGCATCTCCCTTCAAAGATATAGGGAAGACCTTCTTCTTGATAACATCATCAGGCATACCTGCAAGCTTAAATATTCCACAAACTTCATCCACATAGATTAACTGTAAATCGGGATGCAATGTTCCATCTCCTGCAAAAGGATTAGCTAGCAGTTTCTCTATCATACCCGAAGGGATTTCAAAGTAAACATTTTCAGTAGGTTCAGTAGGTTTAGGAGAAACTCTTTGCTCTACTGGTCGGGGTGAAGACTCCCCAAACAAGCCCCTCAAAGGATTATGTTCCATAGTAACAAGTGACAGTAAATTTCAGCACACTATATAAAATTTTCCATACCAAATTCCACCTACCAAAGGCGCTTCACTCCCCGACAATGGCGCCAGAAAAGAGTCTTGATGACCCACAAGTATAGGGGATCTATCATAGTCCTTTTGGTAAGTAAGAGTGTCGAACCCAACGAGGAGCAGAACGAAATGATAAGCAGTTTTCAGTAAGGTATTCTCTGCAAGCACTGAAATTATCGGTAACAGATGGTTTTGTGATAAGGTAATTTGTAACGAGTAGCAAATAATAAAAGTAAATAAGGTGCAGCAAGATGTCCCAATCCTTTTTGTAGAAAAGGACAAGCCTTGACAAACTCTTATATGAAGGAAAGCGCTCCTGAGGACACATGGGAATTATCGTCAAGCTAGTTTTCATCACGCTCATATGATTCGCGTTCGGTACTTTGATAATTTGATATGTGGGTGGACCGGTGCTTGGGTGCTGTCCTTACTTGGACAAGAATTCCACCTATGATTAACCCCTATTGCAAGCATCTGCAACTACAACAGAAGTATGAAGGTAAACCTAACCACAGCATGAAACATATGGATCCAAATCAGCCCCTTACGATGCAACGCATAAACTAGGGTTTAAGCTTCTGTCACTCTAGCAACCCATCATCTACTTATTACTTCCCAATGCCTCCCTCTAGGCCCAAACAATGGTGAAGTGTCATGTAGTCGACGTTCACATGACACCAGGGATGAAAACATACATCTCATCAAAATATCGAACGAATACCAAATTCACATGACTACTAATAGCAAGACTTCTCCCATTTCCTCAGGAACAAATGTAACTACTCACAAATCATATTCATGTTCATAATCAGAGGTGTATTAAAATGCATAATGGATCTGAACATATGATTTTCCACCAAATAAACCAACTAGCATCAACTACAAGGAGTAATCAACACTACTAGAAACCCACAGGTACCAATCTGAGGTTTGGATACAAAGATTGGATACAAGAGATGAACTAGGGTTTGAGATGACATGGTGCTGGTGAAGATGTTAATGGAGATTGACCCCCTCCCGATGAGAGGATCGTTGGTGATGACGATGGCGATGATTTCCCCCTCCCGGAGGGAAGTTTCCCCGGCAGAACAGCTCTACTGGAGCCCTAGATTGGTTCCGCCAAGGTTCCGCCTCGTGGCGGCGGAGTTTCTTCCCGAAATCTTGCTTATGATTTTTTCCTCGATGAAAGACTTGATATAGTAGAAGATGGGCATCGGAGGGCCACCAGGGAGGCCACGAGGTAGGGGGGCGCGCCCCCACCCTCGTGGCCAGGGTGTGGGCCCCCTCTGGAACTTCTTTCGCCCAACATTTTTATATATTCTGAAAATAACTTCCGTGAAGTTTCAAGACTTTTGGAGCTATGCAGAATAGATCTCTAATATTTGCTCCTTTTTCAGCCCAGAATCCCAGCTGCCGGCACTCTCCCTCTTCATGTAAACCTTGTAAAATAAGAGAGAATAGGCATAAGTCTTGTGATATAATGTGTAATAACAGCCCATAATGCAATAAATATCGATATAAAAGCATGATGCAAAATGGACGTATAATGGACAAGTCCCATACGTTAGCTTAGCATAATGATCGTTTAGTTTTTTTGCTATTGCTTTTTTCATGACTTATACATGTTCCTCAGACTATGAGATTATGCAACTCGCGAATACCGGAGGAACACCTTGTGTGCTATCAAAAGTCACAACATAACTAGGTGATTATAAAGATGCTCTATAGGTGTCTCCGATGGTGTTTGTTGAGTTGGCATAGATCGAGATTAGGATTTGTCACTCCGTGTATCGAAGAGGTATCTCTGGGCCTTCTCGGTAATGCACATCACTATGATCCTTGCAATCAATGTGTCTAATGAGTTAGCCAAGGGATGATGCATTACGGAATGAGTAAAGAAACTTGCCGGTGACGAGATTGAACTAGGTATGATGATACCGACGATAGAATCTCGGGCAAGTAACATACCGATGACAAAGGGAACAACGTATGTTGTTATGCGGTTTGACCGATAAAGATCTTCGTAGAATATGTAGGAGCCAATATGAGCATCCAGGTTCTGCTATTGGCTATTGACCAGAGATATGTCTCAGTCATGTCTACATAGTTCTCGAACCCGTAGGGTCCACACACTTGACGTTCCATGACGATTTGTATTATGAGTTTCCTGTTTTGATGAATCAATGTTTGTTCGGAGTCCCGGATGAGATCACGGGCATGACAAGGAGTCCCGAAGTGGTCGAGACATAAAGATTCATATATTGGAAGGCTACATTCGGACACCAGAATGGTTCGGGTCATTTCGGATAATTTTTGGAGTACCGGGGGTTACCGGACCCCCCCCCCCGGAAGTTCATGGGCCTTCATGGGACCTAGAGGACAGGATAGGAGGGCCACAAGGGAGGCCGCGTGCCCCCCCCCATGGTCGGTCCGAATTGGACTAGGGAGGGGGGGCGCCCCCTCTTTCCTTCTCCCCTCCTCCTCCTTCCCTCCTTCTCCCTCTCTTGGATGGAAGGGGACTCCAACTAGGATTGGGAATCCTAGTTGGACTCCCCATGGCGCGCACCCCCTCTAGGGCCAGTCTCCTCCTCCTCTTCCCCCTTTATATACATGGGATGGGGCACCCCAAAGGACACACAAGTTTCTCTTAGCCGTGTGTGGTGCCCCCCTCCACAGTTACACACCTCGGTCATATCGTCGTAGTGCTTAGGCGAAGCCGTGTGTCGGTAAACATCATCATCACCATCGCCACGCTGTCGTCCTAACGGAACTCTCCCTCGGCCTCAACTGGATCAAGAGTTTGAGGGACGTCACCGAGTTGAATGTGTGCTTATAGCGGACGTGCCTTACGTTCGGTACTTGGATCGGTTGGATCGCGAAGACGTTCGACTACATCAACCGCGTAACTAAACGCTTCCACTTTCGATCTACGAGGGTACGTAGACACACTCTCCCCTCTCGTTCCTTTCCATCTCCTAGATAGATCTTGCATGATCGTAGGTAAAATATTGAAATACTGCATTCCCCGACAGTGGTATCCGAGCCAGGTCTATGCGTAGATGTGTAGGATCGAAAGTATGTCTAGAGGGGGGTGATTAGACTACTTGACCAAATACAAATCTAGCCTTTTCCCAATTTTAGTTCTAGACAGATTTTAGCAACTTAGCACAAGTCAAGCAATCAACCTACACATGCAATTCTAAGAGTATAGCAGCGGAAAGTAAAACAATTGCATATGAAGGTAAAGGGAGGAGTTTGGAGTGTGCAAATGCAATTGGAGACACGGAGATTTTTGGCGTGGTTCCGATAGGTGGTGCTATTGTACATCCACGTTGATGGAGACTTCATCCCACGAAGGGTAACGGTTGCGCGAGTCCACGAAGGGCTCCACCCACGAAGGGTCCACGAAGAAGAAACCTTGTCTATCCCACCATGGTCATCTCCCACGAAGGACTTGCCTCACTCAGGTAGGTCTTCACGAAGTAGGCGATCTCCTTGCCCTCAACACAAATGAAACCTAACCAATCTAGGAGACACCACTCTCGAAGAGGTAACAAATGGTGTGTTGATGATGAACCCCTTGCTCTTCTGCTTCAAATGATAATCTCCCCAACACTCAACTCTCTCTCATGGGATTTGGATCTGGTGGAAAGATGATTTGAGTGGAAAGCAACTTGGGGAAGGCTCGAGATCAAGATTTATGTGGTTGGAGTGGAATATCTTGACCTCAACACAAGTGTAGGTGATTCTCTCTCAGAAAATGTATGTTGGAAGGGTAGGCATGTTCTGATGGCTCTCTCCATGAATGAAGAGTGGGTGGAGGGGTATAAATAGCCTCCACACAAAATCTAACCGTTACACACAAATCACCAAACTCGATGGGACTGAATCATGAAACTCGGTCAGACCGATTTAGTTCAAAATGTGAACGTTAGGATTTTCGGTGGGACCGACATGTCAACTCGGTGGGACCGATTTCGTTAGGGTTAGGGAATAACGTAATCTCGGTGAGACCGATAACACAAACTCGGTGAGACCGATTTTGGTAATGGACTAACAGAGAGTTGGTCAGGCAAACTCGGTGGGACCGATTAGCTCATCTCGGTTGGACCAAAATGTTACGAAAGGGAAACATAGAGTTTGCATTGCAATCTCGGTGGGACCGATCGCTCATCTCGGTTGGACCGAAACGTTACAAAGGGAAATAGAGAGATTACAATCCCATCTCGGTGAGACCGAGATCCCTATCAGTGAGACCGAGATCCCTATCGGTGAGACCGAAAAGACTAGGGTTTCTGGCAGTGCCTATGTCAACTGAACTCGGTGGCGCCGGATAGAAAATTTTGGTGGGGCCGAGTTTGACTTTTTGTTTGAGACATATGTGGATGTGAGAAAGTAGTTGAGGGTTTTCGAGCATATCAGTAAGCACTTTGAGCAAGCAAGCCATTAGGCAACACCTCATCCCCTCTTAATAGTATTGGCTTTTCCTATGGACTCAATGTGATCCTGGATCACTTAAAATGAAAGATGTAAAGTCCTAAGCTTTGAGCTTGAGCCATCCTTTGTTCTTAGAATTTTGAGGGATCCACTTTTCTCATCCATGCCATGCCAATCATTTAGCTTTCCTGAAATGTTTATCTTGAAATAGCATTAGCTCAATGAACTATATGTTGTTAGGAATTACCAAAACCACCCATGGATAGTTGCACTTTCAATCTCCCCCTTTTTGGTAATTGATGACAACATATAGATCAAAGGTTCGACAAATGATAAGATTGAAAAAACATCGTCGCTTTGAGAAGTATGTGATAAGCAAGAGGTCCCCCTAAATTTGTGCATTATTTAAAATTTGCTTTCGAATGCAAATGCACAATCGATTAGGATCATGGGTTACTCTTCCATGTCACATACATCTTGGTGGAGCGCTCAAAATGATAGAGATTAAAAGCATGCACTCATCACCAAGTAAGTGAATGATCATGTGGAATATAAAGGATAGCATCATTCAACCGAACATTAAGGGTAGCATATGATCAACCACATGATCAACAAGTATCTCACAAGGACATAAGGTATCTCACACAAGCACTCAATAAAGAAGTTCAACCAAAATAGCAAGAGAGATAAAAAGAACCACACTCTCTCTCGAAGCCTATGATCTATACATTTTTCTCCCCCTTTGGCAACAAGTTACCAAAAAGTTCAGAAATGCATAGTGCTAAATGACTCTCAGGCTTGATCATCGGGAGGTGGTGTAGAGAGAACTCCAAGGATGAAGGATTCCGATGAAGTAGTTGGAGCTGATGGAGTGGGTGCTGGAGGTGGCACTGGAATTGTGGCTGCTGGTGCTGACACTGAAGCTCGAGTATCTGTTACGGGCACTGCAACAGACCTTGGACTGCATGGCACTCGCTTGAAAGCATCAGTGGTAGACTTGCCCTTCTTCTCCTCTGCTTCCTCATGTAGCTGCTCAACTGCAGTTTGGATCTCAGTTACCTTGACATCCAGATCATAGAACTTCTGCTCAATGATCCTCTCCAAACTCTCCTGGTTCTGAGTCAGGGTGGCCAAGCCCTTCTCAATTATTAGTGTAGTTTGAATCAGATATCCAAGCTGATCTTGCCTGGTCTTCAAGAAGGCCTGAGATGCCTCTTCAGCAGTTGGCATCCTTGCAACTTTCTCTGCCCTTGCCTTCTCTCTCTTCTCATGTGCTTGAGCTGAAGATGGTTCATTTTCATCCATCACCACAGTGTTGTCTTCAAATTCAGGGTATATGGGTAGGTGCTCCTTATCTAAAAGATATGTGCATGTGCCCATCTTTGAGTTGATGAGCTCTTGAATTTGTGGGGCATACCCACAACTTCTCTTCTGGTCAGCAGCAGTCCTCTTGCTTGTCTCAACAATCAAACTCACGACCTTGAACTTCTGTGGGACATCAAATATGTGCAGCAAGTTTATAACATGTCCTCTGATCATCTTGTGATCACCTGACTTCGGTAGCAGTGTGTGACTTAGAATCCAGTTTATGGTAGGCAGACCAGACAACAGGTAGTGGACAGATCCAAACTTATGTGTATCCAAAGCAGCATCTGGGATCTCTTTGTCCATGTTGGCCATTGTGTTGTGGTATTTCTTCTTATTAGCATAAACATCCAAGTCATCCTCACTTTCTTTTGGGGCATTGATCAACTGAGCCCATTCATCAATAGAAGATTGGCACCTGGTACCCTCGGACATCCGAACGATCTTCCCATCTGGATAGAAATGGGCAGTGGAGTAGAACTGCATGATCATCTCATCGTTCCACTTGGTGAGCTTCTCGGCAACAAATGTGTCAACTCCACATGTCTGGAAGCTATCATACACACCTGGGAAGTGATCCTCATTCTCCTTAATGAACTCCCAATCCACCCATTTCATGTCACATACAATGGGCTTCTTGTCAAGCAACACCGTCTCATAAAAATCTTGTTGTTCCTTGGTGTGAAACATGTAGTCCACAGCAGTTCTCCTCCTGATTGCATAAGGATGAGACTGTCTCCATAGTCTCAATCCTGCATCCTTCCTGATTTTCACGTTTTCTGCAACTGGATGTGCATCATTGTGGTCAGGGATCTTGGGTTTCAGCTTCCTCAACACAACCGAGTCATATTCTTCTTCAGCAGCTTTAGGCACTGGGGCCTTGTTCTTTTCCTCAGCAGAAATGTTTCTAGTGCTTCTCTTGGGCTTCTGAGCTGGAGAAGTAGCCTTGGGAACAACTTTGGGCTTAGATGGAGCAGCCCCTGATCTGATTGCATCTCCCATGAGCTTTTGTGCTTTGGGTGCTAGTGCAGCATCCTCTTCCTCTTCATCATCATCTCTCATAATCGATGATCTGCCAAGCACTCTGGCAGTGGTCTTCTTGACGCTTTCCTTCCTTTTCTTTCCTTCGCCAACTGCCTCTTCAGATGGCTTGGAGGTTTCAACAGTGGATGCTCTGGCCTTAGACATGGGGACTCTCTTTGCTGGTGCCTTCTTATGCATCCCTGGCTTGACTGTAGCAGTTGAGCCATACTCCTTTTTCAGCACCTTTTTCTTTGAAGTGGCCTCATCCTCAACAGCCACATAATCTTCATCCTCTGAGTCAGAAGTTCTCTTCTTCCTTGTCCTGGTAGCTGCCTTTGGCAAGTTACTTGGTGTGGTCCTGCTGCCATCATCAGAAGAACTGGAGGGACTAGTGCCCTCACTCATCTGCACCTGCTGTTCAGACTTGTTCTGGCTGTCACTTTGATCAGACATCTTGCAGGCAAACTGTCAGCAGACCCTATGAATAGATTATAGATGAGGTAGAGTAGATGATAATCACAAAGTACAGGAGTTTGCAAAACAATTGACTCAAAAACTTAGTTTTAGTTCTTCACAAAAAGCATTTCGGAGCTATCGATTTGTAAACTCGGTGATACCAAAGCAGCTTTTGGAACCTAAACTAGTGAACTCAGTCAGAACGAGTCACAGTTTGGTGGCACCGAGACTGCTAGGGTTTCACAGAGAATTGAACTTTGTCACATTGATTTGCAATTTTTGATCAGACCAAAAACACATGTGCAATGGCCTAAGCCAAATCGGTGAGACCGATTTCTACAACTCGGTCGGTCCGAGATGAATTCGGCGGAGACCTAACCCTAAATTTTCAAATTAAAACTAATCTATGGGACGTTTTCGCTGGACAGGATGATTTCATTCGTGTGGAGAATCATGGCTAAGCAGTGTGCTAGGAATCGGAGTTATAGATTAGCACAAAGATCAAGTTCGTACCCTAATTCGGTGGCGAACTTGCTACGGTGGCAACGGCAGGGCAGATTGTCGTTGACGGCGGCGGAGACCAGCAGCAGGTGGTCGCTGGCGACAAGAAGACGATCCGGAGACCCGAAGTGGCAAAGTAGGTTATGCGCGGGCGAAGGGGTTTCGTAAAAATTTCCAAAATTTGGCCCGTCGGTATATATAACCTGACCCTATCAGTGTGACCGAGTGGAACGACTCGGTGGCACCAAGATGCAAGACTGCAAGCAGTTACTGCAACTCGGTGTGACCGAAAGGTTCTAATCGGTTGCACCGAGATTGAAAACCTAGATCAACTAACTGATCTCGATAGGACCAAAAAGGATGAATCGGTCAGACCAAAATGCACAAAGAAGTTTTGGAAGTTTAAGTCTATGACGAATCGGGAACTCCGAGTGCTCCTCACACAGAGTGGTTCGAATCTGACTGGATCTAACTTTGTGATGTAGCATGAATAGAGTTTGAGACGAGAAAAGCATAGATAGCTAGAGGGAGTTCTTAGGCATTCTTGTCCATCCATTTGGCAAAAGAGAAAAAGCCAAACAATCAAAGCAACAAATGGATGTCCTCGAATGAGTAAAATATGCACCCAACATTCTTACTCAATAAGATGGCAAATGAAATATGTGACAAGGCATGCACAAACACTCTATCATCTATCAAGCAATTGTAGATGACTAGGTCATCCATATATGAGTATATTGACTTAGGAGTCAAATGAGAACATTTGATCATAGGTCATACTCATCGTTTAAGCACAAGTGGGGATGCCGCTTTTACATAAAGCATTGTTGTGTTCACACCATTAGAGTTGCTTTAACTCAATTGATTAGAGTAAAGCTCCCACTAGATGTGATATCCCCCCTAAGAGCGATCAACTAACCTTGGGTTTTGTCGATGATGACTTCATGTAGGTGCTGAAGATGTAGATGCTCAATGTTGATGTAGATCATTCGGAGCAATCCTTTGGAGTGAGTTGCACTTTAAATACCTACATGGGTTAGTCCCAATAGGAACAAACAAGGATATCCATAGACATAGAGTGATATGTACACAAGATGATGTCCATGGAAGCATTATGTTACCTTGTCCCTTGTCTTACCAGCAAGAGGGTTTGTGACTCCTTGAACTAGTGCAAGATATCAAAGTTGTTTGCACTTGTCCTCGCCAAAATGATATGAGTGAAGTATGTTGGCGGAGTCACCCTCAAGAAATCTCTAGTTCTTTTTCTTCGGGATCCACACCATCTTGATGGGAATCCTTGGAGTTGTAGTCATACTTGATGAAGTAGAACTTGATGTAGTCTTGGGAACCCACTTGACCAAGGCCTTAGGTGCTTCTTCAAATGCATCAATCTCCTCTTGAAGCATTTCCTTGCCTCTTAGCTTGTGGTCTTGTGGTGGAAGATCATCTTGAGATTGTGTTCCTTTGAAAGAACACTTCTCTTGTTGAGGAACAAACTTCGTCTTGGGGTATTGATCTTCTTCCCACTCAACTCCATTGGCATTGAACTTCCGTTCAAAACCAAGACCTTGATTCTTCCGGTGTCTTCCTTGCTTGCGTACTATTTCCTCAAAATGCTTACTTCCAACAAGGCTCTTGTAAACACCTTTCTCTATAATTCCATTCAATAAGCTATTTTCTTTCTCAAGTGTAACTTGGCTAAGAGAATCATTAGTGGAATCAAGAGAGCTACTAGAAGTAACAACATTGGATTTAGCATGATTGTTGTTACTACTAGATGAAGAATCTTTCTTGTTCTTGTTACTAGAATTAACTAATGGCATGTAAGTAGACAAGAGTAAATGCTTGGCAATGTAAGAAGAACTTTTCTTGTGAAGATCATCATTGATTGCCTTTAAAAACTCATGTTCTTGCTCAAGGTTGTGTTTTTCAAAGCGTAGCTTGTCATGAGTCTTTAAAAGTTCTCGATGATCTTCCAAGGTAGTTTCATGAGCTAACTTAAGGGTGTTTAGTTCTTTAGTTAGACGCTCAATCTCCTTCTTATCATCGTCTGATAGGTGGTGCTATCGTACATCCACGTTGATGGAGACTTTAACCCATGAAGGGTAACGGTTGCGCGAGTCCACGGAGGGCTCCACCCACGAAGGGTCCATGAAGAAGCAACCTTGTCTATCCCACCATAGCGGTCGACCACGAAGGACTTGCCTCACTCGGGTAGATCTTCACGAAGTAGGCGATCTCCTTGCCCTTACAAACTCCATGGTTCCACTCCACAATCTTGACGGAGCCTCCCAAGTGACACCTAACCAATCTAGGAGACACCACTCTCCAAGAGGTAACAAATGGTGTGTTGACGATGAACCCCTTGCTCTTCTTCTTCAAATGATAGTCTCCCCAACACTCAACTCTCTCTCACAGGATTTGGATTTGGTGGAAAGATGATTTGAGTGGAAAGCAACTTGGGGAAGGCTAGAGATCACAATTTATGTGGTTGGAGTGGAATATCTTGACCTCAACACAAGTGTAGGTGGTTCTCTCTCAGAAAATGTATGTTGGAAGTGTAGGCATGTTCTGATGGCTCTCTTCATGAATGAAGAGTGGGTGGAGGGGTATAAATAGCCTCCACACAAAATCTAACCGTTACACACAAATCACCAAACTCGGTGGGACCGAATCATCAAACTCGGTTAGACCGATTTAGTTCAAAATGTGAATGTTAGGATTTTCGGTGGGACCGGCATGTCAACTTGGTGGGACCGATTTCGTTAGGGTTAGGGCATAACGTAATCTCGGTGAGACCGATTACACAAACTCGGTGAGACCGATTTTGGTAATGGACTAACAGAGAGTTGGTCAGGCAAACTCGATGGGATCGATTCGCTCATCTTGGTTGGACCGAAACGTTACGAAGGGAAACAGAGAGATTACAATCCCATCTCGGTGAGACCGAGATCCCTATCGGTGAGACCGAAAAGACTAGTGTTTCTGGAAGTGGCTATGTCAACTGAACTCGGTGGCGCCGGATAGAAAATTTCGTTGGGGCCGAGTTTTACTTTTGGTTTAAGACATATGTGGTTGTGAGAAAGTAGTTGAGGGTTTTGGAGCATATCACTAAGCACTTTGAGAAAGCAAGCCATTAGGCAACACCTCATCCCCTCTTAATAGTATTGGCTTTTCCTATGGACTCAATGTGATCTTGGATCACTTAAAATGAAAAGATGTAGAGTCCTGAGATTTGAGCTTGAGCCAATCCTTTGTCCTTAGAATTTCGAGGGATCCACTTCTCTCATCCATGCCATGCCAATCATTGAGCTTTCCTGAAATGTTTATCTGGAAATAGTGTTAGCTCAATGAACTATATGTGGTTAAGAATTACCAAAACCACCCAGGGATAGTTGCACTTTCAAGATGTTATATGCACGAGTAGAACACAAAGAGTTGTGGGCGATAATAGTCATACTGCTTACCAACAATGTCTTACTTTGATTTGGCAGTATTGTTGGATGAAGGGCATGTTGTGATGTGATATGGTCAAGACATGATGATATATAAATTGTTGTACGAGATGATCATGTTTTGTAAAAGTTATCGACAACTGGCAGGAGCCATATGGTTGTCGCTTTATTGTATGAAATGTAATCGCCATGTAAGTGATTTACTTTATCACTAAGCGGGAGCGATAGTCGTAGAAGCAATAGTTGGCGAGACGACAACAATGCTACGATGGAGATCAAGGTGTCAAGCTGGTGACGATGGTGATCATGATGGTGCTTTGGAGATGGAGATCAAATGCACAAGATGATGATGGCCATATCATATCACTTATTTTGATTGCATGTGATGTTTATCCTTTATCCATCTTATTTTTCTTAGTACGGAGGTAGTATTATAAGATGATCTCTCACTAAATTTCAAGGTATAAGCGTTCTCCCTGAGTATGCACCGTTGCTACAGTTCGTCCTGCTGAGACACCACGTGATGATCGGGTGTGATAAGCTCTGCGTTCACATAAAATGGGTGCAAGCTAGTTTTGCACACGTAGAATACTCAGGTTAAACTTGACTAGCCTAGCATATGCAGATATGGCCTCGAAACACTGAGACCGAAAGGTCGAGCGTGAATCATATAGTATATATGATCAACTTAGTGATGTTCACCATTGAAAACTACTCCATCTCACGTGGTGATCGGACATGGTTTAGTTGATATGGATCACATGATCACTTAAATGATTAGAGGTATGTCTATCACTACTAGGAAAAGGCCTACTAGTGGCGCACCAGTTTTGCGTACTAATGGTGCACTACTAGTACCACGCCACTAGTTTTGCATACGCAGAATACTCAGGTTAAACTTGACTAGCCTAGCATATGCAGATATGGCCTCGAAACACTGAGACCGAAAGGTCGAGCGTGAATCATATAGTATATATGATCAACTTAGTGATGTTCACCATTGAAACCTACTCCATCTCACGTGGTGATCGGACATGGTTTAGATGATTAGAGGTATGTCTATCACTACTAGGAAAATGCCTACTAGTGGCGCACCAGTTTTGCGTACTAATGGTGCGCTACTAGTACCACGCCACTAGTATTTTTTACTAATGGCGCACCATTTGTGCGCCATTAGTATACCAGCTACAAATGGCGCACCTGTAGTGCGCAATTAGTATGCCTAGAGATGCGCCATTACTATCTGACTTAGTAATGGCGCACCACATAGAAGTGCGCCACTAGTAATAATTTTTTTTCAAAAAAATTTCAATTTATTTTTATTTATTTTTTAATCTCGAGTCACTATGGCTTAATCTCAGGTCAAATCGCACTTTGTGATCAAACTTCCCGAAAGCTCACCCATCCTCACACTACTCCAGCCCGAGCACGCTTAACGTCAGAGTTCTGTCCAACCCCAGCACCAGCTCACTTCAAAGGCACTTGTTGATTTATCTAGCATATCAATCTTATTAAACCTTATTGATGTTTAGGACTTTGTTCATGTTCATGAGTGTGATGAAATTTTGAAAAAATATTTCAAACTTCCGTTCATATTATGTTTTATATTTTGAAAAAAAATTCCCGAAAAAAATCAAAACTAATTTTTTTCTGTTACTAGTGGCGCACCTAGCATATGGTGCGCCACTAGTAAGTTTGAATTTTTTTGCCTCCAGATCTTATAAGCCCTGTAACTTTTTTCTGTTATGTTTTTGAGGATTTTGAAAATGTTTAACGGGGTTTCCCCCATTAAATTCGGATGTAACTTTTTGAGTAGATGATTTTTCATATAGAAAACTTTTTAATCCGAGTTCGTATGCAAAAGTTATGCCCATTTTACAAATTCCAGAGAGATTTTGCAAATAAAGTCAAAATTCATATTTGTAAATTTTCCCAACAACTAGACCACATATCACATGGGAAACTTATTTTCTTTTATTTTTTTGATATGTTCATCATTTTCTTTTTTTTTTAAAACTGAAAAGGCGGTCCTCCGGGGGGGGGGGGGGTGTGTGCATGCGAGGGAATTTTTGGGCCAAGTTAGTAATGGCGCACCGTGGGAGTGGTGCGCCATTACTAGTTCAACTAGTAATGGCGCACCATTCCCACGGTGTGCCATTACTAGTTTTCAAAAAATATTAAAAAAATTGAAAACAAATTACTAGTGGCGCATCGTGGATGTGGTGCGCCATTACTAGTTTTGAAAAAAATAAAAAAATTTGAAAAAATGAAGTTTTTTAACTAATTGCGCACCGTGGATGTGGTGCGCCATTAGTAGTTTAACTAGTAATGGCGCACCACTCCCACGGTACGCCATTACTAGTTTTGAAAAAAAAATCTTGTTACTAATGGCGCACCGTGGATGTGGTGCGCCATTAGTATTTGGACACTAATGGCGCACCAACACATGGTGCGCCATTAGTATATAGTAGTGGCGCACCACATGTCTGGTGCGCCATTAGTGTCAATTTCATCTATAGCCCTTTTCCTAGTAGTGGCTATGGGGCAAATCTGCGAATGCTCCTGGAGAGCTCCAAATTCGGGTAAGTAATCGGTAATTTACTTTTACATGCTTGCTCTGCATATAGAATGCCTTACCCGCCGCTATCTTCTTCATTGCGTCGATCTCCTGGAGGGCCTTTTGGGCTTCGGCCTTGGCACTTTTCGCGCTCTCGAGGGCCGCGGCAAGCTCAGACTCTCGCGTCTTCGAGTCAAGCTCCAACGCCTCGTGCTTCATCACAAGAGCCTGGAGCTCTTGCTGCACCTCGCCCACCCGAGCCTCTTGCTTTTCTCGCTCGGTGCGCTCCTTGGCCGCTTTATCTTCGGCCTTGGTTAGCGCTTGCTTCAAAGTCGCCACCTTGGTCATGGCCCCTGGCAGATATACGTTGATCCTGTCATTTTGCAATCGCGTCTTTTTTTATATATACATATCTATAGACAGGGTATTACTTACCCTTGTTCTCCTCGAGCTGCCTCTTGGCAAGGCTGAGCTCTTTCTTGGACCCTTCAAGGTCCTGCTTCAGTACGGAACCTCCGCAGTCAGTGCGGCGGACGCCAGCAGCGAGGCTTGCATACGCATATTTACATACTTATATTAGACTCCTGCGATATTATTTGATCCTCTATTCGGCTTTTCTTTGTGAACACCGAACAAAGCATCAGGGGCTACTGTCTATGCGGTAATATTTTTCCTATATTTTAAAACACTTACCTCAAAGCCTGTTAGAAGGCTGGCACAGGCTTCAGTCAATCCGCTCTTGGCGGACTGAACCTTCTGGACCACCGCACTCATAATAGTACGGTGCTCCCCGTCGATGGAAGCGCCGCCAAACGCTTCCAGCAGATTGTCCAGCGCCTCTGGATGGACGGAGGTCACCGGCACAAGCGTCTTGCCCCTCTTAGAAGGAGGCCGCCTGCCCGAGCCCGGAACCACTGGAGGTTCCGGCGCGGTGTTCGGCTGAGGGCCGAACTCGGAGCTCTCAGGGGCCTTGTCCCCTCGGCTCCCGGAGTCCGGGTGGCCGCCTTGAGGTGCCTCCGGGACTGTCTCCCCTCGAGCCGGTGCCTCGTGAGACAGCACCTCGGCGTCGTCTGCAGGATAAGGGGAGGTGGCAGTCGGAACTGGATCGCTATCCATGTCCGACGAGCCCAGGGAGCCGTCCGATGATACATCGATACGGGCTCAGGGCGGCCTGCATAATCATATTTTGGCGTTAGGTAAAGTAGTGCGGCAAAGGAATACTATGACTTACTCTGGTATCCGAATACTTACGACTTCCCCAGGGGCTTGGCCCTGGGCAGCCACTCGTCTTCGCCGTCGGCGGCGGTGGTAGAGTAGTCCGGAAGGAGAGTTCTCCCCTTCTTGGACCCCTCGCCCCCCCCAGTTGGGGCGGCCTTCCTTTTCTTATCTCCCCCAACTGGAGGGGGAGCATCTTCTTTTTCTTCCTCGTCTTCGGGGGAGGAGTGCGCCGTAGAGTCATCGGACGGTGAGTCCGACGACACCTGGCGTCAGGAACTCTTTTGGGTTCCCTTGGCCTTCTTGGTCTTCTCCGGCACCGTATAAGGAGCCGGAGTCAGCATCTTCGCCAGAAGAGCGTCTGCTGGGCCTTCGGGCAAAGGAGCCGGACAATCGATCTGTCCGGCCATCTCCTGCCAGTCCTGTCAAAGGTACGGGAGTTTAGATCCGGTGGTGGAGCATGACCTGGACTACGTTGACGAGTTTGAGCTTCTTGTTCACCATGTTTTGAATACATGTTTGGAGTCCAGTCAGCTCTCCCGAACTACCCCAGGATAGGCCCTTCTCTTTCGAGGAGGTGAGCCGCGTGGGGATGCCAGATTGGAACTCGGGGGCCGCTGCCCATGCAGGGTCGCGCGGCTTGCTGATGTAGAACCACCCCGATTGCCACCCCTTTATGGTTTCCACAAAGGAGCCCTCGAGCCATGTAACGTTGGGCATCTTGCCCACCATGGCGCCTCCGCACTCCGCCTGGCGGCCGCCCACAACCTTCGGCTTGACATTGAAGGTCTTCAGCCATAAGCCGAAGTGGGGCTTGATGCGGAGGAAGGCCTTGCACACGACGATAAACGCCGAGATGTTGAGGATGAAGTTCGGGGCCAGATCGTGGAAATCCAGGCCGTAGTAGAACATGAGCGCTGCGACGAATGGGTGGAGAGGGAATCCCAGTCCCCGGAGAAAATGGGTGAGGAACACTACCCTCTCATGGCAGGTATCCGTCTCTCCTCAGCTTCTTGATGTCTCCCTCTGTAGCGGAGGAGATCATCCACCTGCCTCCCACTCCAGACATGGTTGGAGAAGGTGGAGGTGGGAAGTGCGGACTTGGGCGCTAGAGCTCGAGTGTGCGAAAACGGATGAGCAAAGGAGGAAGAAGGCGTGGATGAAAAGGTAAATCCTTATCCCTTTATATGGGCGGACGAAACTAAGTGTCCCCACTAGCATGGTAAAACTTGCTTATCCCCCAAGTGTCGTAATCGATGGCGTGGTTGGGTTACCCACACCTGTATTGATGAGAATCCCGTGATAGGGGGACACGATCTCCGCTTTGACAAGACGTGTCAAAAAACTGCCTCGCATTATGTGCGGGGCTACTTAAAGGAAACGGTTCGAATAATCACCGGGCCATGGCATAATGTCGTCTTGCCAAAACAAGTCAGCAAATTAGATTTGTGAAAATATTATTCTCTCTATGGTGGTATGTGGAACTTATTTTGCAGGGTCGAACACTATCCTTGTATTCAAATTCTTCTATGATGTATTCGGAGAAGGAACCCGCCTTGCAATGCCGAAGACAATACTGCGCGCCGGACTCATCGTCATTAAAGCCTGGTTCAGGGGCTACTGAGGGAGTCCTAGATTAGGGGGTCTCCGGACAGCTGGATTATATCCTTTGGCCGGACTGTTGGACTATGAAGATACAAGATTGAAGACTTCGTCTCGTGTCCGGATGGGACTCTACTTGGTGTTGAAGGCAAGCTAGGCAATACGGATATGTATATCTCCTCCTTTGTAACCGACCTTGTGTAATCCTAGCCCTCTCTGGGGTCTATATAAACCGGAGGGTTTTAGTCCGTAGGACAACATACAATCATACCATAGGCTAGCTTCTAGGGTTTAGCCTCTCTGATCTCGTGGTAGATCTACTCTTGTACTACCCATATCATCAATATTAATCAAGCAGGACGTAGGGTTTTACCTCCATCAAGAGGGCCCAAACCTGGGTAAAACATCGTGTCCCTAGCCTCCTGTTACCATCCGCCTTAGACGCACAGTTCGGGACCCCCTACGCGAGATCCGCCGGTTTTCACACCGACACCCCTTCACAGGAAGAACCTCAAGACCTCCTCACGGAGAAGATCGTGCTACTTGTATCCTCCTTAGTTGACCGTGGATCATGTATCACTTATGTGTTTGAGGATCTAGCATATGTGTGACTATTTCTTGTTGGTTTTAGTGATTCTCTCGTGTTACCCCTCGTGATTTCCCTCGTTTTCCCCCTCATGTTCCTCGTGTTCTTCGCGGGATCCGCTCAAAGATCGGTCCCTAGGGTTGCTACCCTACATCATCTTGGTATCATTTTCCATGTTGACCACGATTTCAGAGCCTCCCCATTGTGTTTCTAGCCTTGTTTTTGTCCCTAATTCGAAAATTTCCCCACAAAAATAGCTCCAATTTTTTTTGTGATTTGTTGGTGTGATAAAGTTTTGTTGGATTTGATCCACGGATTTCGTGTGTTGTAGGTAGATCTAGCTTTCCATCCTCTTTTCCCCAATTTCCATCCACATTTTTCCGCAAATTTTGCCCGGATTTCACCTCTCCACGCGAAGATCTTCGAGTTCGTCCATGGATCCAGAGCCCGGACATCCGGCCATCAAGCCTGGACATCCGGCCCATGGCAGAAACATCTCCATCCACCGCCCCGTTTTCCGCCCATATTTCACCAAATTTTGTTCTGGTGCCCACATGCACTTCCGCATACCACCACCACTTCCACATAGCACCGCCATATACCACAAACACCCCCATCGCTTACCACTACCGACTCCAACAATTTTGTCACATTTTGCTCTGAGAATTTGAGTTGTGGTTCCGTGTCCTATTGTGTTTCGGCTATTTAGGTATGGTTCGACATCAACATCACCGTCGCTCATCTTCGCCACGGACGCGTCATCAACAATGACCATCTCGGCTATATCATCTTGGTATTCGTGCCACCATTTTGACACCATACGGTAAGCAAGAAGCGGTAAACTCATCTTGGTATAGTCATACATCATTCTTGCCATTACCTTGATAGCCATCATATCCTTACTCTTTTGCGTTGCTTACCCATCGAGACTAGCCTTTGAGTATTGCCGGCAACGTGACTTATGCACATTACTGATCATACTTCCCATAGCATACATACATATCATTGGTGCATAGCTTGGTATCATCTCTTGTGTCACAAGGTTGTCATTGCATACACAATTGATATCTTGGTTCGTGAAGCATTGCATTAGAAAAGAGCTCAAACAACGAAGAGCCAAACAAGCTTTTAAGCAAAAGGGAAAGATAAGCAAAGAGCTTTTAAGCAAGAACCATAGCACCATACAACATTAAGATTTTCATACTAGATCATCTTGGCTCATATCATCGAAACACCATACATAGAGCATACTTGGGATAGAAGTCGTTGCATTTTTGCTTAGTAGGTTGTGCACAAGTCTTCGTATCCTCCTATTGTGCAATCGTGCTAGCGTCTCTCTAGTGTTGTGCAACAAGAGAATTTCCGTGGATTCCACATTTTGGCTCATCCTTGGTTGGACGACCCCACTTATCACTTTGCATGTGTGTTTTCGTGTACCTTATATTGCTTGGTCTACTTGTTGCATTGCAAACTTGCGAATCTTTTCCAACATTATTGAAGCTCACTAACAATTGCATCAAATTTTGTGCCACCATCCTAACCAAGCTCCACCATAAGCTTTTACTTGTGTAGGTGTGAGAAACCGACAAAAATTGGTACCAATTGTGCCATTTCCTTGTTCCACATTGGAATGGTCATTGATCCACCTTCAACTTTGGTCAAGGTACATCTGGTATACGTTCTTCTCTTTCTACCACTCACATATTTTCCTTGGAATGATGGATAGGCCAAGTACTTCTACCAACCCACTCTTCATCAGGCAAGACGACGACATGAACACCTACATCACAAAGAGCCACCTCTGTGGTGCACAACGTGCTTTGCATCAAGAGCAACAAGCAATGAGCGAATGCATCGACAACCTCGCCACCTACTTGCAACTCTCCGAGCAATGTACAAGAGACTACTTCGATCACAAGCTCGACGATCATGAGCAAGAGAATGATGCAAGAATGGATGAGATTCGTGCTTTGTTGCTCAACCGCTCTTCTTCCACTTCGTCCTCATCAAGACAGAGCCGCTCAAGTAGACACTCCGACTTCACCCTCTCCAGCTCAAGTACACCGACATCAAACACTCTTCGACGCGCCGCACGCAACGATCATCAAGCAAGCCCCAATCCTCTACACGACACCGACTCTCAAGAGCACCAACACCGTCAAAACCAAGCTAACTTTGCGCAAGCACAAGAACGGCAACAACAATGCCAACACGAAGAGGAAGAGCGAGCATGTCTACACCAAGATGCACAAGATGCCGAGGCACAACGCCAAGAACAACAATTACGTGAAGCTCAAGCACTTGAGGCGCAACGTGCCCTTTGAGATTCAAGTCACGCCATCGCCACATGCAATTGCCATTGGCGTGAACAAGAAGAAGCACTTCGCGAAGAAGTTCAAGAGAGGATTTACCAATCCCGTGCACATTGTCAAGTTCCTCAAGTTCGTCCTCGAGCTCGACAAGCCCCTCCACAAGCTCCACAAGAACCCCAAGTTCACCAAGAGCATGAAGACAATGGAAATCCTCCACGACAAGAGCAACATGAGGTCGACAACCCTCCTCACGAAGAGCAACACGAGTTTGACAATGCTCAACAACATGGGCGTCAGCAGCCTCGACCCCAGCACAATGAAAGCAACGCTACGGCAAGCTAATGTTCACCATGCCCAAGTTCAATGGAAGTAATGATCCCAAAGAGTAACTTTCATGGGCATTGAAGGTCGACAAAATCTTCCGCTTGCACAACTATGAAGAAGAGAAGAAGATAGCGATGGCATCCCTTGAGTTCCAAGATTACGTCCTCATTTGGTGGGAACAAGTCATTGAGCGACGAGAAGCAAGAGGTGAACCACCCATCACTACTTCGACGCAAATGAAGGATGTCATGAGAGCACGTTTCGTGCCTACCTACTACAACCGTGACCTCTTCAAGAAACTCCAACTACTCATGCAAGGAACCAAGAGCGTTGAAGAGTACTACAAGGAGATGGAGATTCCAATGATACGAGCCAATGTCACGGAAGATGATGAGCAAACTATGGCACGTTTCTTGAATGGACTCAATCATCCCATCAAGAAGATCGCCGACTTCCAACCATACTCGAACTTCATCGAGCTAGTGCATCAAGCTACCAAGGCAGAACTTCAAGTGCCAGAAGACTTCAAGTATGCGAAGTTCTCATCCAAGTCATACGGCTTCTTCAACACCCAAGCTTCAACGACTCCAACACCGTCCACCTCAACCAAGCCTTCTACAACCAATGTCGACAAGTCGAGTTACAAGAAAACTTCGACAACTCCAAGTCATCCTCCTACTACAAGCAACTTCAAGCCGAGAGCTTCATCATCATCTACTCCAACCGATGAGACCGTCAAGACAAGTTCCTTCAAATTCTTCACATGCGGAGGCCGAGGCCACAAGTCCTTTGAGTGTACCAACAAGCGAACCATGATCCTCAACGACGATGGTACATATGACTCCATGAGCGAAGGAGAAACGGAAGCACTTGAGCAAGTCGCCATGCACCGGCAAGTGAACAATGAAGAGGAACAAGTATTTTGTGATGAAGATTCAAGTCCCGCTCTTGTTGTCTTCAAGGCATTGACCCTTCAACATCACCAAGAAGAAGACCAAAGACGCCATATCTTTCATACCAAGGCCGACATTAATGGAAGGTCCGTCAAGGTCAACATCGATGGAGGGAGTTGTCATAACTTAGCAAGTGAAGAACTTTGCTCCAAGCTCCAATTGCCCAAGATGAAGCACCCACATCCCTACAAAGTATAATGGCTTAGCGACTCTGGCACTATCCAAGTCGAGCATCGAGTACAAGTCTCCTTCAAAATTGGCGACTACAAAGACACTTTGGAGTGTGATGTCATTCCAATGACTGTTTGCCACCTTCTTCTTGGACGTCCATGGCAATTTGATAGAGGTGTGATCCACAACGGCCGAACTAACCACTACATCTTCAAGATGAAAGGAAAGGAGTACGTACTTTTCCCGATGTCTCCAAGCCAAGTGATCGCCGACAAGCAAGCCACCCATCATGGAGAGAATGGTGAGAGAGCGAACCACCAAAAAGAGAGTGAGCGCAACAAGCCCAAATCGAGTGCCTCCATGATGAGCGAAAAGAAGAACTTAGTTCTATTTGCCACCCAAAGTGAGATAAGAGGAGTGTGTGAGAACCCATCTAGTGTCCTACACTATGTCCTTTTGTGCAAGGACGACGCACCAAAAGTTAACACCTCTGACGCTCTACCTTTAGTGTTATCTTCTCTTTTGCAGGAATTCCAAGATGTTTTCCCCGACGAGCTACCTCCAGGACTACCTCCACTACGAGGCATCGAGCACCGCATCGACCTCATCCCCGGAGCACCTCTTCCGAACAAAGCTCCCTACCGAGTCAACCCCGACGAAACCAAAGAAATACAAAGGGAAGTAAAGCATCTCATAGACCATGGACATGTGCGCGAAAGTTTGAGTCCTTTTGCCGTTCCGGTCATTCTTGTGCCAAAACAAGACGGTAGCTTTCGCATGTGCTCCGATTGTAGACCTATCAATGCTATCACCGTTCGCTATAGGTATCCCATTCCACGCCTTGATGATATGCTTGATGAACTTAGTGGCGCCACTATATTTTCTAAAATTGATCTTAAAAGCGGTTACTATCAAATCCGCATACAAGAGGGTGATGAATGGAAAACTACTTTCAAAACAAAGTTTGGTTTGTATGAGTGGTTAGTCATGCCTGTGGGTCTATCGAAAGCAGCAGGTACTTTTATGCGTCTTATGAATCATGTCTTTCTCCCTTACATTGGTGAGTTTGGTGTGGTCTACTTCGATGATATCCTTGTTTATAGAAAATCTCTTAAAGATCATGTCACCCATGTCTGAACCATTTTGCAAAGTCTTCAAAAAGAGCGTCTCTATGCTAACATGGAAAAAGTGCCTTTTTGGCATTGATAAGCTCGATTGCTTAGGTTTTGTCGTTTCCTCTAAGGGTGTTCATGTTGATGACTCCAAGATCAATGGTATTAAAACTTGTCCACAACCAACCAACTTGCATCAAGTGCATAGCTTCCTTGGTTTAGCCGGTTTCTATCATAGATTTGTGAAGGACTTTAGCACGATTGCTTCACCTTTGCATGCTTTGAGCAAGAAAAATGTACCTTTTGTTTGGGGAGCATCCCAAGACACCGCTTTCAATGATCTTAAGAATTTGCTTACTCATGCTCCCGTGCTTGCATTACCCAACTTTGACAAACCCTTTGAGATTCATTGTGATGCTAGTGGTAATGCCATAGGAGGTGTGTTAATGCAAGAGAAGCGCCCCATAGCTTACTTTAGTGAGAAACTTTCTGGAGTGCAACTCAATTACCCCATCTATTACAAAGAGTTATATGCTTTAGTGCGAGTTTTGCATGAACGGGAACACTATCTACGCCCTCATGAATTTATCATTCATACCGATCATGAAACGCTTAAATACCTTAAGCGTCAAACCAAGTTGAACAAGCATCATGCTAAGTGGAGTGAATTCATTGAGTCTTTTCCTTATGTCATCAAGTACATCAAAGGTAAATAAAATGTTGTGGCAGACGCTCTTTCCCGCATATGCATGTCTGTTACTCAACTTGAATATGATGTGATTGGCTTTGAGCACATAAAAGACTTGTATGAGCATGATCCTACTTTTGCTCTTCCTTATGCCAAATTTTTGAAGCATACCTCTTGGGAACGCTATTACATAAAAATGGATATCTTATGAAAGCTAACAAGCTTTGCATCCCCAAGTCTTCTCTTAGTTTGTTGCTCTCCAAGAACTATTATTGGCCCAAGATGTTTCGCGACGTCAACCGCTTCACCAACCGATGCTCTACATGCCGCAAAGCTAAGTCTAAAGCTCAATCCCATGACCATTACATGCCTCTCCCAATTCCATATCAACCATGGGAAGATATTAGCATGGATTTTGTACTTGGTTTGCCTAGAACTAGAAATGGAAAGGATTCGATATTTGTTGTTGTGGATCGTTTCTCTAAGATGGCACATTTCATTCCTTGCAGCAAGATAGATGATGTTTCACATGTTGCGAATCTCTTTTGTAGGGACATATTGCATCTACATGGAGTGCCAAAGACAATTGTCTCGGACCGCGATGTCAAGTTCCTAAGCTACTTCTAGAAGACCCTATGCACCAAGCTCGGAATCAAGCTACTCTTCTCCATGGCTTACCATCCTCAAACCGGCGGCCAAACGGAGGTGACCAATAGCACACTCTCTGCTCTACTTCGAGTGCTAATCAAGAAGAACATCAAGGAGTGGGAGGAGTGTCTACCTATCGCTGAGTTAGCCTACAACCGCGCACGACACTCAACTACCGACAAGTCCCACTTTGAGGTCGTCTACGGATTCAACACATTGTCCCCTTTGGACATTCTCCCGCTACCACTACAAGAGCGCGTCAATATGGATGCAAGTGCACGTGTGAACCATCTCAAGAAGGTGCATGAAGATACGAGGCAAATGATTGAGCGCCAAGTACGACGACTTGCGACCAAGCGCAACATCAACAAGCACCCCATGGTATTCAACATTGGAGATCTTGTGTGGTTACACCTTTGCAAGGACCGCTTCCCCCACGAACACAAGTCCAGACTTGGACCACGAGCGGACGGACCTTTCAAGGAGCTTGTACGCTACAACAATAACGCTTACAAGATCGACCTCCCACGCGACAAGTACTCCGTGAGCGACATCTTCAATGTCAAGGATCTCTCGCCCTACCATGGTGATGAGGATTTCGATCCGTGGTCAAATCTTCCCCAAGGGAGGGGAGATGATGCGGAGCATCCTATGGTCATCCCCATGGACCTACCATCGCCTCACGAAGTGCCAAGAGGACCTATGACTCGACCTAGAGCTAGAGCTCTCGAGACCGAGGTGACTTCTCTCCTTAGTGATATTACATGTGATTCTCTCGAGACATGGCTACTACCTAATTCTGAGATGTTGTGCATGATTAGGTACCAAGAGGACCCTCCCGAAGACGCACGTGAAGACGGACAAGCCACCAAGTCCACGGATGAAGAGGAACGCCGAAAGGAGAAGAAGGCAGCTCCAGGGCCCGGACATCCGTCCCCGAGCCCGGACATCTGGCCGCTGGAGACATCAGCTATAGCAGCCTTCCAACCGCTGGACATCTATAGACCCCGGACTTCCAGCCTCAGCCCGGACATCCGGCCCCAACGCCCGGATATCCGGACAAGCTGCAACAGAGGACAGAAGAGAATTCCCGCCAGCCCGGACGTCCGGCCCCATCTGTCTGCGCACAGTAAAGGGCCGAGGCCCATGTACCCTTTCACCCCCCTAGACTATATATACTCTCCTCCTACCTATGTTTTAGGGTAGCAAAGGATTAGGTCATATTTGTGTCAGAGCTTTGCTCATCCACTTGGTTACCTTCTCCTCGGAGATCGCGCCTCCTTCGGAGAAGATTCCCCAAGCGGATTCAAGACCCCTTCACGGGAAGAACCTCAAGACCTCCTCACGGAGAAGATCGTGCTACTTGTATCGTCCTTAGTTGACCGTGGATCATGTATCACTTATGTGTTTGAGGATCTAGCATATGTGTGACTATTTTTTGTTGGTTTTAGTGATTCTCTCATGTTTCCCCTCGTGATTTCCCTCGTTTTCCTAGTGTTCTTCGCGGGATCCGCTCCTTTGGTGAAAGATTGGCCCCTAGGGTTCCTACCCTTCATCACCCTCCATCCCGTAATGTAAGACATTTTTTGAAACTACATTAGTATAAAAAAGTGTCATACATTATGGGACGAGGGAGTACATTTATGTGCAACATTTTATGTATACATGCTACCGGCCGTAGTTCCATGCAAACATAAGTTCTAGATTTTATGATGGTACTAAGAAATAGCCCATTCACAAGGCTGGACAACGGCCAAGGCAAGTTGGTACGACTACCGGGGCGAAATCAACTGCGTAGTGGTTTTCTCCAAAGTCCATGTGCGCTTGGCCGGCACCAAGACTGATGAGTACATCAATACCATTGTTACACTCACAGCTCCTACTGCTACATATACTGGACCAATTTACTAGAGCTCGCGCATGCCAATTAAATTATCAGGTACTTCTGTTTCTTGGTAATGATTCTAATGTTCATGAGAATATGATGCTGCCTAAATTTGATACATGTGTTGATGTGGAGCATCCTACGGACATCACCAAGTGGACCTAAGTGGACCTAACGAACCTAAGGGGAACCCGCTCCTCTTCAAGATTTACATGAATATCTATTGGACTTGGTTGCTACCTCACCACGGAACATTGTGCATCATTAGGTACGAGGACGACCGCCACCCGACAGCTATGGAGCATCCCGGAGGCCATGGAGAAGGACCCCAAGGCCACGAGGGAGAAGGAGAAGCACAACCGCAACTGGATAGGAGGTTCCAGCTGACCCCGTGCGCACGGGCCCCCGAGACCCTGTGCCTACGGGCTACACAGGGCACTACAGCTGTAGCACCCCGTGTGCATGGGCGTGTACCATGCACACGGGGCCCCGTGCGTACGGGCCCGACTTACCCTGTGCACACGTGCTCTACAGGATGGGCGGCCGAGATTGCATCTTCAAGTCCCCCTTCGCCTCCACTTCGTCCCTCACCTCCAGCCACATATATATTCCGTACCTAGACCATTTGTTAGGGTTAGCTAAGAATAGATCTAGATATTAGAGCTTATCTCATGTACCTCCCCTTGTGGGATTCCTCTTGAGAGAGAAGACTCCATTGGAGTACAAGACCTCCATTGGAGAAGATCCCTAGTGGATAAAGCCCCCATCTAGGGAAGGGTCTATCTAGATCATCAAGCCCTCATCTCCTTCATAGGATTTGGGATGAACTCTACCTTGTGTCTTGTTTCCGTTTGATTGTTCATGTACCTTGTGGATGCTATTGTAGATTCTTGTGTTGGGAGAGTCATGATGTTCCATTGCTATTTACCTAGGACTTCTTGCCAATACAATGATGATACCCTCCTCATATCTTGCTTTCATGCTTGTGATATGTCATGTGAATTATTCATGTCCACTATTTGTTCACATGACATGCTTGCCATGATTCCTTCTAGTATGTTGCATCTTCTCACTACTAGCTTGCACTACTTGATCACTATGATTGCCTCGCACATGATGAACAATTGCTCTTTCTATTGTGTTGAGTGCCACTCTATATTGACTACACCCCGTGCACATTATGCTTGGATTGTCTTGCACTTGCCCCATGTGTTTAGACATCTCATTATATTTGGTGTTGTGAATGCTTCATATGCATACCATAAACCATTTGTTGAGCCCCTTATGCATGCTTTCTATGAGTTTGAGGTAGATGCTTATTCTCTTGACACACATATTTGCATCGCTACCTCACACTTACATGCTTGTTTCCATGATGTCCTTGATTGTGCTCAATTATTATGCTTAAATGCCATGCCACACTTATTTGTCAAACCATATGCTATGCTTGATGACAACACTTGTTTGGTGACTCACCTCTTGAATGCTCGGTTTTGCTTTAATGCCAACCACATTTGTTTTTCCAAGTGCTTTTTATCTTTGCTCCTTTTGAAGGAATTACAAGATGGTGCGACATTGGAGAGTGCCCATTTCAAGCTACAAGATGATGAATGCTTGGTGATCGTCAACTTCTATACGGCGACATCATCTCTTTCCCATGGTGATTTGGATTTCAATCCGAGGTCAGATCTTTCCCAAGGGGGAGGGGATGATGCGGAGCATCCTATGGACATCACCATGTCAAGAGTCCATTTGGCAAGTGACACGTGCCACATCTACTTCATGCATACAAAAGGTGAATCATCTCCTTTACACGTGTCCACTTGTACCTTTCAAGGATGGTATACTACTTGACCCCTCTCTCGTGTGCATACATAGGTGTGAAAGGAGCTACACATTCATCGAGGAGGAGTCCAAGAAGAAGGGAATATCTACACCATCCAAGAGGGAAGCCTGGAAGCGGAGAAGGAAGCGCCAAGAAGAAGGCAACAACTCCCAGGCGACCCTGTGCGCACGAGCCCCTCCGACCACGTGCCCATGGGCCTCCCAGGCTGGCGAACCTGAAGCCCCCGTGCGCACGGGCGTGTACCATGCCCATGGGACCCCCGTGTGCACGGCCCCCACGGACCCCGTGCGCATGGGCTCATGCGTCACGTCTCTAGATACGCCGTGCGCACGGGCTCCACTTACCCCGTGCACACGGGGCCCCCTGAGTGTTGCTGCGGACTTTGCCCATGTAATCCCAATTTCGCCCCTGCTTACCCCTTCATGCCTTGTACCTATATATACTCCTCTTCCTCCTCCATTTAGAAGGGAGCTAAGAATAGATCTAAACATTAGAGCTTAGCTCATGTACCTCCCCTTGTGGGATTCCTCTTGAGAGAGAGAAGACTCCATTGGAGTTCAGGACCTCCATTGGAGAAGATCCCTAGTGGATAAAGACCCCTTGTGGGAGGGATCTATCTAGATCATCAAGCCCTCATCACCTTCATAGGATTTGGGATGAACTCTACCATGTATCTTGTTTCCCTTTGATTGTTCATGTACCTTGTCGATCTTGTGTGTTTGTTTGTCTAGTGGATGTGTGATTGGACTTGTTCTTGAGTGTTCCTCTTGTTTTTCCCCCTTGTGTTCTTCTTGTTCTTGGGGATTCCCCCTCCAATTCGTGAAAGATCCCCACTTAGGGTTCTACCCTACAACATGTGTTTTGCTTACAAATGAAGGGCCTGGCATGGATAAGAGGGATGAACACTGGAGCAGGACCAAGCATGGAGATGATGACATGCACAAGGGGAACAAGAGCGGAGTTACAAGTGATGATTTCAGGACTTTGAAGCCACCATAATGAGTGCATGAAGCCTTGGAAGACATATATAAGATGTCACTTCATAATTTTCATCCAAAGGCTATTATAGGTGTTGTGTCACCTTATTATTGGGCCAGGCCCATGTAATTTCGAAATACTTGAGTATAGGCTGTTTTTAGAGTCTGTATGCGTGGGGAAACAAGAGATAGGTTCGGTTTCGGACCCCTCCTTCAAGGTCCACCAAATTCCCCCCTCTTCCTCAATATATACAGCCCTTAGGGCACCACTTTGGGTTTTGTGTAGATTAAAAGTTCGCCATAGCTGCAACTTCTGTACTTCGTTTGTGTTCAGCGACCAGACCAAGACATCACAGAACCCCACCATGATCAATAAAGCTTTCATCTTATATTCGCAATATCCAGATTGCAATCTTAGTTTCTCGCTTGTTCTTCGTTTGCTTGCAGGAAATACCTTCATGGTCAGGTTGATCGTGCTCTGGCATGGTCACTACCCTGATGCGGAGCATCCCAAGGTCATCCCCATGGACCTACCTACGTCTCCTACGACACCACTTGGACCAATGACTAGGGCCCAAGCAAAGACTATCGGAGATAAGGTGAACTCACTCCTCTCCGAACTACTACTTTCTATACCTGAGACATGGCTTCTACCTCAAGCATAAACACTATGTGTGATCAGGTACTTGGAGGAAGGCCACGGAGCAGCTACATCAAACGGACAAGACGGCGAGGACACCGAGTGTGAAGGACAAGAAGAAGAGCTGCCACTGAAGCTACAACCACTGGACGACCGGCCGGTACCGGACGTCCGACACCTGAAGCCCCAGCCTACTCAGGTCCTAGCCAACGCAAGCAACAACGAGCGGACGTCCGGCTAGGACCAGATGACCGGCACCACCACACCCAAGCCAAAACAGCGGATGTCCGAAGCGACCGGACGACCGACCATCTCTGGAAATCCGGTGCCACCTCAACCGAGCCAACGTAAGCGAAGTCCAGCGACTCCCGGACATCCGGATGCCCACGAGCCACCGGACGACCATAACCCACCAGACGTCCGGTACCTATCTGCACACAGTTTCGGGCCTAACGCCCATGTACCCCTTCACTTCGCCCCCATTTGCACTAAGACTATACATAGACCTCCTCCTCCTTCTAGTTACGGTTAGCGTTGTGATGGCTCATATGTGAGATAGAGCCTCGCTCATCCATCCGGATCTACACCACCGGGAGGGACCGTCACCTCTTTGGATAAGATCCATTGGATTCAAGACCCCTAACGGGAAGACCCCAAGACCTCCTCATGGAGAAGAACCGGTTACCTTATGTATCGTCCCTTGTTGGATTTGGACCATGTGATCTCTATGTGTACTCGGATCTAGCATATGTGTGACCATTTCTTGTTGGTTTGAGTGTTTCCTCTCTTTCCCCTTCGTGTTTTCCCCCTTGTGTTCTTCGTGTTCATCGCGAGATCCACCCCTTTCATGAAAGATCGGCCCTCTAGGGTTCCACCCTACATCATCTTGGTATTAGAGCCACGCTGATCATGATTTCAGAGCCTCCCCTCTTTGTTTTCTAGCTTGATTTTGTTGAGTTCTTCCCCAATTTTGAAAATCCCCACCAAAAAATAGCCCCAATTTTTTTGTGATTTATTGTTATGATGAAGTTTTGTTGGATTTGATCCATGGATTTCATTTTCCATGAGTGGATCTAGCTTTTCCCCATCATCCCCACCATTTCCTTCCACAAAATCACTCGGATTTGACCAATATTGTCACCTCCACCTCGAACCCTAGCTGTTCATCCTATGCTCGAAATTGCCTAGGCATCGGACGTCTGACCGTCTCCGAACGTCCGACGAGTACCGGTCGTCCGACATCCACCCGACGTCTGACGGTTCCTGACGAAACTGAAAAAGTTCAGTTCGGCCACCACCACCTCCACCTCCGCATACGCACTCTGATACCCTTTCCACTTCCACATATGCACCCCAATACCACAATCGCTTTCCACAACCACCATTGCTTACTCGCTTTGTGATAGAGGCAAAGGTGTCCCGTCTTTTGATGAGATGGTGGCTATCATTTTGGAGGAAGTCAACTTTGACGATCCGACTACGAACGTGCGAGGACATTGCGCCTTAGCAATCACTAAACCAACTCCGAGAGGTTATTGACCACGTGATACGTCCATTTTGCATCATGTTTTTATATCGATAATTATCGCATCATGGGCTGTTATTACACATTATGTCATAATACTTATGCCTATTCTCTCTTATTTTACAAGGTTTACATGAAGAGGGGGAATGCCGGCAGCTGGAATTCTGGGCTGGAAAAGAAGCAAATATTAGAGACCTATTCTACACATCTTCAAAAGTCCTGAAACTTCACGGGAGCATGTTTCAGAATATATAAAAAATATTGGGCGAAAGAAGTACCAGAGGGGGGTCACCCACCGTCCATGAGGGTGGGGGCGCGCCCTACCCCCTGGGCGCGCCCCCTGCCTCGTGGGCCACCTGGTGGCCCTCCGATGCCCATCTTTGGCTATATGGAGTCTGATACGTCTCCGTTGTATCTACTTTTCCGAACACTTTTGCCCTTGTTTTGGACTCTAACTTGCATGATTTGAATGGAACTAACCCGGACTGACGCTTTTTCAGCAGAATTGTCATGGTGTTATTTTTGTGTAGAAATAAAAGTTCTCGGAATGACCTAAAAATCAACGGAGAATTATTTTGGAATATGTAAAAAATACTGGAAGAAAGATGAACGTCAGGGGGCCCACAACCTGTCCATGAGGGTGGGGGGCGCGCCCTACCCCCCTGGGTGCGCCCCCTGCCTCGTGGGCCCCCTCACGCTCCACCGACCTCAACCTTGACTCCATATATTCACTTTCAGGGAGAAAAAAAATCGGGGAGAAGGATTCATCGCGTTTTATGATACGGAGCCGCTGCCAAGCCCTAAACTGTCTCGGGAGAGCTGATCTGGAGTCCGTTCGGGGCTCCGGAGAGGGGAATCCGTCGCCACCGTCATCATCAACCTTCCTCCATCACCAATTTCATGATGCTCACCACCGTGCATGAGTAATTCCATCGTAGGCTTGCTGGACGATGATGGGTTGGATGAGATTTATCATGTAATCGAGTTAGTTTTGTTAGGGTTCGATTCCTAGTATCCACTATGTTCTGAGATTGATGTTGCTATGCTTAATGCTTGTCACTTGGGCCCGAGTGCCATGATTTCAGATCTGAACCTATTATGTTTAATCAATATATGAGAGTTCTTGATCCTATCTTGCAAGTCTAGAGTCACCTATTATGTGTTATGATCTGTTAACCTCGAAGTGGCAATAATCGGGATACTTACCAGTGATGACCGTAGTTTGAGGAGTTCATGTATTCACTATGTGTTAATGCTTTGGTCCGGTACTCTATTAAAAGGAGGCCTTAATATCCCTTAGTTTGCAATAGGACCCTGCTGCCACGGGAGGGTAGGACAAAAGATGTCATGCAAGTTCTTTTCCATAAGCACGTATGACTATATTCGGAATACATGCCTACATTACATTGATGAACTGGAGCTAGTTTTGTGTCACCCTAGGTTATGACTGTTACATGATCAATCGCATCCAGCATAATTCTCCATCATCGATCCAATGCCTACGAGCTTTCCATATATTGTTCTTCGCTTATTTACTTTTCCGTTGCTACTGTTACAATCACTACAAAACCCAAAAATATTACTTTTGCTACCATTACCTTTTGCTACCATTACCACTACTATCATATTACTTTTCTACTAAACACCTTGCTGCAGATATTAAGTTTCCAGGTGTGGTTGAATTGACAACAGCTGCTAATACTTGAGAATATTATTTGTCTCCCCTTGTGTCGAATCAATAAATTTGGGTTGAATACTCTACCCTCGAAAACTATTGCGATCCCCTATACTTGTGGGTTATCAAGAACATTTTCTGGCGCCATTGCCAGGGAGCATAGCTCTATTCTTTAAGTCACTTGGGATTTATATCTGCTTACCATTATGAAGAACTTGAAAGATGAAAGAACCAAGATTTTTGCCTCAACTACGAGGGGAGGTAAGGAACTGCCATCTAGCTCTACACTTGATTCACCTTCTGTTTTGAGTAAGCTTGCGACACCTAAACCTGCTTCCGCTATTAATTTTGATATGTCGCATGTTATTGATGATGCCACTTATGCTATGCATGATACTTATGATGAAACTACTTCTATGCATGATACTACTGTGCCACTTGGTGAATTTCTTGATGAACAACTTGCTAGGGCTAGAGAGAATGAAATTATTGAAACTAATAATATTGATGAAAGTGATGATGAAGATTCTCCCCCTAGATATGAATTGCCTGTTGTTCCTAAGGGTTATGTTATGGATGAAGAAACTGCTAGAGACTTCCTTGCTTGCAATGATAGAAGTGATCTTAAGAAATTATTAGCTAAGCTTAAAGAAAAATCTCTGAATGCTAGAATCAAATATGATCCTGCTTATGCTACTTCACCTATCTTTATTACTGATAAGGATTATGATTTCTCTGTCGATCCTGAGTTGATTACTTTGGTTGAATCTAATCCTTTCTATGGCTATGAATCTAAAACTGTTGTGGCACATCTTACTAAATTAAATGATATAGCTACCCTGTTCACTAATGAAGAGAAAACTCGCTACTATTACATCCTTAAATTATTCCCGTGCTCATTAAATGGTGATGCTAAGATATGGTTTAATTCTCTTGATCCTAGTTGTGTGCGTAGTCCCCAGGATTTGATTTACTACTTCTCCGCTAAATATTTCCCCCCTCATAAGAAACAAGCTGCTTTAAGGGAAATATATAATTTTCTGCAAATTGAAGAAGAGAGTCTCCCACAAGCTTGGGGGAGGCTTCTCCAATTACTTAATGCTTTGCCTGATCATCCTCTCAAGAAAAATGAAATATTTGATATATTTTATAATGGACTAACCGATGCTTCTAGAGATTACCTGGATAGTTGTGCTGGTTGTGTTTTTAGGGAAAGAACTGTTGACCAAGCTAAAATTCTATTGAATAATATGTTGACCAATGGAAACAATTGGACACTTCCTGAACCAACTCCTAAGCCAACTCCGAAGAAAAGGGGTATTCTATTTCTTAGTCCTGAAGATATGCAAGAGGCAAAGAAATCTATGAAAGAAAACGGTATAAAAGCTGAAGATGTTAAGAATTTACCTCCTGTTGAAGAAATACATGGTCTTAATTCATCACCTATTGAAGAAACACACGGTCTCGATAACCCGACACATGTAGTAAAGGTAAATTCTCTCTATAGATATGATAAAGCTGAAATCCCTCCTGCTAAGTTTGCTAGCCAATGTTTGGATGAATTTGATAACTTTATGGTTAAGCAAGAAGATTTTAATTCTTATGTTAGTAGACAATTGAAACATAATGCCTGTATGATTGAACACTTGAGTGATTATATGGCTAGTGTTAGAGGTGAACTTAAACTTATTAGTAAACATGCTTCTATGGTTACCACTCAAGTAGAACAAGTACTTAAAGCTCAGAATGATTTGCTCAATGAATTAAATAATAAGAAGAATGATAATGTTGTTAGAGTTATGACTAGAGGTGGTAAAATGACTCAGGAACCTTTGTATCCTGAAGGCCACCCTAAGAAAATTGAGCAAGATTCTCAGAGAACTAATGTTGATGCACCTAGTCCTTCTAAAAGGAAGAAAAAGAAAAATGATAGGACGTTGCATGCTTCTAGTGAACCTGTTGTAGACACACCTGAGAATCCCAATGATATTTCTATTTTTGATGCTAAAACACAATCTGGTAATGAACATGAACCTAGTGATAATGTTAATGATGATTTTCATGTTGATGCTCAACCAAGTAATAATAATGATGTAGAAATTGAATTTGTTGTTGATCTTGATAACCCACAATCGAAGAATCAATGTTATGATAAGAGAGACTTTGTTGCTAGGAAGCACGGTAAAGAAAGAGAACCATGGGTTCAAAAACCCATTCCTTTTCCTCCTAAACCATCCAAGAAAAAGGATGATGAGGATTTTGAGCGCTTTGCTGAAATGATTAGACCTATCTTTTTGCGTATGCGTTTGACTAATATGCTTAAAATGAATCCTTATGCTAAGTATACGAAGGAAATTGTTACTAATAAGAGAAAGATTCCAGAAGCTGAAATTTCCACCATGCTTGCTAATTATACTTTTAAGGGTGCAATACCAAAGAAACTTGGAGATCCAAGAGTGCCAACTATACCATGCTCCATTAAAAGAAACTATGTTAAAACTGCTTTATGTGATCTTGGAGCCGGTGTTAGTGTTATGCCTCTCTCTTTATATCGTAGACTTGATTTGAATAAGTTGACACCTATTGAAATATATTTGCAATGGCTGATAAATCAACTGCTATACCTGTCGGTATTTGTGAGGATGTGCCTATTGTGGTTGCAAACGTTACTATTTTAACAGACTTTGTTATTCTTGATATTCCCGAAGACGATAGTATGTCTATTATTCTTGGAAGACCCTTTTTGAACACTGCAGGGGCTGTTATTGATTGCACCAAAGGTAATGTCACTTTTCATGTTAATTGTAATGAGCATACGGTACACTTTCCGAGGAAACAACCTCAAGTCCACAGTATCAATTCTATTGGAAAAATTTCAACAATCACTATTGGAGGTTTTGAATTTCCTCTTCCTACTGTCAAGAAGAAATATGATATTCTTATTGTTGCGGACATGCATATCCCCATTGAGGTAACCTAGTGTTATTCAAAATTTCTCTGGTTCCATGTTATTCGGAATGAGTTTGTTAATAAGACTTGATCAACCTTGTTGGTGGATTCCTTTTTATGAGCATGAGATGGATGAAGTTAGAAAACACAACCCTCTATACCCTCTTTTTACTTTCTGTTATTTATATTAAATAAAGCAAATATAGTATTTTTCTGTCTGTTTTCTGAATTGTCCATGCAATAAAAAATACCCCGAAAGTAAAAGTTCTCCAAATGCCCTAAAATTTAAATATGATTTTTTCTAGAATATTTGATAATATCTGGCACTGAGAACATAGTAGGGGGAGCAAGCACCTGGCCACGAGGGTCCAGGGCGCGCCCCCTGCCTCGTGGGCCCATGGTGGCTCCCCTCCACTTATCCCAGCCACCACACACTCCTTCTTCCTCCAAAAAGATCACTAGCCAGCTCAAACATGAGTCCAAGCTCATCTTGCTGCCATTTTCGATCTCCTAGCTCAAAGCTCCATTCACAAAACTGCTTTGAGGGATTGTTCTTTGGTATGTGACTCCTCCAATGGTCCAATTAGTTTTTGTTCTAGTGCTTTATTCATTGCAAATTTTTGCTGCTTAGGTGACTTTGTTCTTGAGCTTGCATGTCAAATTTTATATGGTCAAAAGTTGTTTTAATGCATGATATTGCCTCTAGGCACTTGTAGGAGTAGTTCCTATCAATTTTATTGAGTTTGGTTCACCTTTATTTTGAGTTACTAAACATTTCAAAAAAAATTCAGAGGAAGAAATATGTTCAGGAAAATGTCCAAGGTGGTTCTTCAAGGAAGCAAGGACCCAGACCCGCAATACGCGATGCGGACGAGGAACCACCAAGGGATTCTCAAGTGCGGCCTTGTGAATGGCCGTCATAGGACTTCATGGTTCGAGCAGGAATCAAGGAGGAATTTGAAGCATATGTGCGTAATGCTGATCTTGAGAGCTTCGAGGCAGATAAGTGTCATCAATACCTCTATTTAACTGATTCATTTGTGAGAAGGTTCAAATTTTCATCATCACACAATTCTCAAACTGTCCTGTTTGATCTCTATGATAAATCTTATACCATGGACTTAGAAGATTTTAACATTGCTTGTAAACTCCCAAAGGTGGGTAATGTTAGTGAACCTCACAAATTTGAATTTAGAGATTTTTCTTGCTAGTATTACAGTGGCGGAATCTAGAGATGTAACACAAGCCACCATAGGGAGCATTCATTTTCCTGCTATACATTATTTTGCTCTCTTCATAGGAAGGTGCATAAATGGTAAAGATGAAGCATGTCACATGTGTGTACCTGATCTTAGTGTTGTCCGGAGCGCTGTTTTAGGAGATAAACAATACAACTTGGGGGGCTATTGTTGCATGTAGGTTACATAATAATCGTATTCATGGAGATTTCTTTGGTGGAATTTATGCAACTCGTATAGCTAACTTTCTTGAGATACCCATACGTGGAGATGATATTGAGTTGCCTCCCTCTTATCTAGATTATGATGCTATGGTTCGTCATCAGTTTGTTGAGAGGAACGGTCAGTTCCTCCAGTACCGATTAATCTTTGACAGACGACGCACCTATCACGTCGCTCTCCCTGCTCCTACTTTCTTTGACTTTCAGGTAAAGGGGAGATATGTTATAACCAGGGAGGAGGCGACCGAGTATGAGAGGAGGGTGGAGACAGCTCACCTCCAAGCTGCAGCTCATCAGGCAATTGCCGCTGCATCTTAGTACGACTCCAACTATTACTTTGGATATCCGCCAGGCCAGCCGTGGCCATTGACCAACTTAGGCCAAAAGCCTAAGCTTGGGGCAGTACGTATCTCTCACCGACATTACATTCCTATTCACACAATCATGCTAGGTGTCGATGCTCATACTTTTTCATTGTAATATCCATGCTAGTTTATTTTCCTTTTTATGCTTTCTTCTTGTGTGTTTGATAAACCTTAAGAAAAACAAAAAAATTTAGTTGTAGCTTTTAGTTAGTTTACTTTTCATGCTGTAGTAGTAGTAATTAAAAAGAAAACCCAAAAAGATTTCTCGTTCTTCTTTTTGCTTGTTGGGAGCTTTCCCGTGTAAATAGTTTCATTTCTTTTCTTCTTCTTTGGGGGTCGAGAGGAGAAGACCATAATGAAAATGTTGAGTGGCTCTCATATGCATTATTGTTGATCTAACAAAAAGCCCATATTACCTTGTCTTCTCTCTTGAATTGAATGCTTGCAGATTCCAGCCTAGTCCAATGCACGTGCACTTTATTATTATTATCCACACTATTCGGTCGTGCAAGTGAAAGGAAATAATGATGATTATATGATGAACTTATTGAGATGAGAAAAGCTGGTATGAACTCGACCTCTCTTGTTTTTGTTGATTAGTTCATCGTTCCTGATTCCGCCTATTATGAAAGAAACATGTTTGCAATGACAATTAGAGATTGTAGTTGCTTATGCCATGCTTAATTAGCTAGGAGCTTATAATGGCTTACCTTGCGTGCCAACATGTTATTAAAATGGTTGTGATGTGGTATGATAGGGTGGTATCTTCTTTTGAATGATTCGAGTGGCTTGACTTGGCACATGTTCATGCATGTAGTTGAAACAAAATCAACATAGCCTCCACGATATTTATGTTCATGGTGCATTATATCCTACTCATGCTTGCATTCGGTGTTGATTAATTTTAATGCATGTTCATGACTATTGTCGCTCTCTAGATGGTCACTTCCCACTCTTTTTCTAGCCTTCACTTGTACTAAGAGGGAATACTACTTGTGCATCCAATTCCATAAACCCCAAAGTTGTTCCATATGAGTCCACCATACCTACCTATATACGGTATCTACCTGCCGTTCCAAGTAAATTTTTATGTGCCAAACTCTAAACCTTCAAATAAACATTCTGTTTTGTATGCTTGAATAGCTCATGTATCAACTAGGGTTGTCTGTATCTTCCATGCTAGGAGGGTTATTCTCAAGAGGAGTGGACTCCACTCCTCACTCACGAGAAAATGGCTAGTCACCGGGATGCCCAGTCCCATGCTTTATGCAAATAAAATCAAAATAACTGCAAAAAAAACTCCCCGGGGACTCTTGTTAATTGGAGGCACTCGTTGTTTCGAGGAAGCCATGGATTGATGCTTGTTGGTGGAGGGGGAGTATAAACTTTACCATTCTGTGTGGGAACCGCCTATAATGTGTGTAGCATGGAAGATATCAAGATATCTCGGTTGTTATGTTGACAATGAAAGTATACCGCTCAAAATATTATTCATATCTATTTCAAAACCGAGCTCTGGCACCTCTACAAATCCCTGCTTCCCTCTGCGAAGGGCCTATCTATTTACTTTTATGTTGACTCATCATCCTCTTATTAAAAAGCACCGGTTGGAGAGCACCGCTGTCATTTGCACCCGTTACTGTTAGTTTACATTGAGTATGACTTGACTGGATCTCTATTACCATGAATTACAATGTCTAGTCAGTCCTTGATCTTTAAAGGTGCTCTGCATTTATGTTTTGCGGTCTTAGAAAGGGCTAGCGAGATACCATCTTGTCATATCATATCATGATTATTTTGAGAAAGTGTTGTCATCTGAGATTTATTATTATTGCTCGCTAGTTGATTATGTCATTGATATGAGTAAACATGAGACCTAAGTGTTATTGTGAATATCGTTAGTTCATAATATTTGCTGAAAACTTGAATGTTGGCTTTACATGTTTACAACAACAAGAGCAAACAGAGTTTGTAAATTTTTTTCTTTATCACTTTCAGTTTATCAACTGAATTGCTTGAGGTCAAGCAAAGGTTTAAGCTTGGGGATTTGATACGTCTCCGTCGTATCTACTTTTCCAAACACTTTTGCCCTTGTTTTGGACTCTAACTTGCATGATTCGAAGGGAACTAACCCAGACTGACACTGTTCTCAGCAGAATTGCCATGGTATTATTTTTGTGCAGAAATAAAAGTTCTCGGAATGACCTGAAAATCAATGGAGAATTATTTTGGAATATATAAAAAATACTGGAAGAAAGATCCACTTCAGGGGGCACACACCCTGTCCACGAGGGTGGGGGCGCGCCCTACCCCCTTGGGCGCGCCCCCTGCCTCGTGGCCCCCCTGACGCTCCACCGACCTCAACCTTGACTCCATATATTCACTTTCGAGGAGAGAAAAATCAGGGAGAAGGATTCATCGCGTTTTACGATACGGAGCCACCGCCAAGCCCTAAACTCTCTCGGGAGGGCTGATCTGGAGTCTGTTCGGGGCTCCGGAGAGGGGAATCCGTCGCCATCGTCATCATCAACCTTCCTCCATCACCAATTTCATGATGCTCACCGCCGTGCGTGAGTAATTCCGTCGTAGGCTTGCTGGATGGTGATGGGTTGGATGAGATTTATCATGTAATCGAGTTAGTTTTGTTAGGGTTTGATCCCTAGTATCCACTATGTTCTGAGATTGATGTTGCTATGACTTTGCTATGCTTAATGCTTGTCACTAGGGCGCGAGTGCCATGATTTCAGATCTGAACCTATTATGTTTTCATCAATATACGAGAGTTCTTGATCCTATCTTGCAAGTCTATAGGCACCTATTATGTGTTATGATCCGTTAACCCCGAAGTGACAATAATCGGGATACTTACCGGTGATGACCGTAGTTTGAGGAGTTCATCTATTCACTACGTGTTAATGCTTTGGTCCGGTACTCTACTAAAAGGAGGCCTCAATATCCCTTTGTTTCCAATAGGACCCTGCTGCCACGAGAGGGTAGGACAAAATATGTCATGCAAGTTCTTTTCCATAAGCACGTATGACTATATTCGGAATACATGCCTACATTACATTGATGAACTAGAGCTAGTTTTGTGTCACCCTAGGTTATGACTGTTACATGATCGATCGCATCTGGCATAATTCTCCATCACCGATCCAATGCCTACGAGCTTTCCGTATATTGTTCTTCGCTTATTTACTTTTCCGTTGCTACTGTTACAATCACAACAAAACCCAAAAATATTACTTTTTCTACCGTTACCACTACTATCATATTACTTTGCTACTAAATACCTTGTTGCAGATATTAAGTTTCCAGGTGTGGTTGAATTGACAACTCAGCTGCTAATACTTGAGAATATTCTTTGACTCCCCTTGTGTCGAATCAATAATTTGGGTTGAATACTCTACCCTAGAAAACTGTTGCGATCCCCTATACTTGTGGGTTATCAGAGTCTTTCATCGAGGAAAAAATCATAAGCAAGCTCACGGGATGAAACTCCGCCGCCACGAGGCGGAACCTTGACGGAACCAATCTAGGTTTCGGCGGAGCTGTTCTGCACGGGAAACTTCCCTCCGGGAGGGAGAAATCATCACCATCGTCATCACCAATGATCCTCTCATCAGGAGGGGATCAATCTCCATCAACATCTTCACCAGCACCATCTCATCTCAAACCCTAGTTCATCTCTTGTATCCAATCTTTGTATCCAAACCTCAGATTGGTACCTGTGGGTTGCTAGTAGTGTTGATTACTCCTTGTAGTTGATGCTAGTTGGTTTACTTGGTGGAAGGTCATATGTTCAGATCCATTATGCATATTAATACCCCTCTGATTATGAACATGAATATGCTTTGTGAGTAGTTATGTTTGTTCCTGAGGACATGGGAGAAGTTTTGCTATAAGTAGTCATGTGAATTTGGTATTCATTTGATATTTTGATGAGATGTATGTTGTCATTCCTCTAGTGGTGTCATGTGAACGTCGACTACATGACACTTCACCATTGATTGGGCCTAGAGGAGGGCATTGGGAAGTAATAAGTAGATGATGGGTTGCTAGAGTGACAGAAGCTTAAACCCTAGTTTATGCGTTGCTTTGTAATGGGCTGATTTGGATCCATATGTCTCATGCTATGGTTAGGTTTACCTTAATACTTATATTGTAGTTGCGGATCCTTGCAATAGGGGTTAATCATAACTGGGATGCTTGTCCAAGTAAGGACAGTACCCAAGCACCGGTGTACCCACATATTAAATTATCAAAGTACCGAACGTGAATCATATGAGTATGATGAAAACTAGCTTGACGATAATTCCCATGTGTCCTTGGGAGCGCTTTCCTTCATTTAAGAGTTTGCCAGGCTTGTCCTTTGCTACAAAAAGGATTGGGCCATCTTGCTGCACCCTATTTACTTTCATTACTTGTTGCTCGTTATAATTTATCTTATCACACAACTATCTGTTACCGATAATTTCAGTGCTTGCAGAGAAAACCTTGCTGGAAACTGCTTATCATTTCCTTCTGCTCCTCGTTGGGTTGGACACTCTTACTTATCTAAAAGGCTACGATAGATCACCTACACTTGTGGGTCATCAAGACTCTTTTCTGGCACTGTTGCCGGGGAGTGAAGCGCCTTTGGTTGGTGGAATTTGGTAAGGAAAAATTTATATAGTGTGCTGAAATTTACTATCACTTGTTACTATGGAACATAATACTTTGAGGGGCTTGTTCATGGTATCTTCGCCCCGACCAGTAGAGCAAAGAGTTGCTCCTCAACCTACTGAACCTACTGAAATTTTTTACTTTGAAATCCCTTCGGGTATGATAGAGAAACTGCTAGCTAATCCTTTCACAGGTGATGGAACATTACATCCCGATTTGCACCTAATCTATGTGGATAAAGTTTGTGGATTATTTAAGCTTGCAGGTATGCCCGAGGATGTTATCAAGAAGAAGGTCTTCCCTTTATCTTTGAAGGGAGAGGCATTGACATGGTTTGGGCTATGTGATGATATGGGATCATGGAACTACAAACGATTGAAATTGGAATTTCATCAGAAGTTTTATCCTATGCATCTTGTTCATCGTGATCGTAATTATATATATAATTTTTGGCCTCGTGAAGGAGAAAGCATCGATCAAGCTTGGGGGAGTCTTAAGTCAATGTTATATTCATGCCCCAATCATGAGCTCTCAAGAGAAATGATTATTCAAAATTTTTATGCTCGGCTTTCTCTTAGTAATCGCTCCATGCTCGATACTTCTTGTACTGGTTCTTTTATGATGAAGACTATTGAATTCAAATGGGATTTATTGGAGACAATTAAACGCAACTCTGAAGATTGGGACCTCGATGAAGGTAAGGAGTTAGGTACAACACCTAAGTTTGATTGTGTTAAATCTTTTATGGATACCAATGCTTTCCATGAATTTAGCACTAAATATGGACTTGACTCTGAGATAGTAGCTTCTTTCTGTGAAACCTTTGCTACTCATGTTGATCTCCCTAAGGAGAAGTTGTTTAAATATAATCCTCCCATTGAAGTAAAAGTAGTTGCACCTATTAATGTTGAAGAAAAGACTATCACTTATAATGATCCTGTTGTTCCTACTGCTTATGTTGAGAAACCACCTTTCCCTGTTAGAATAAAGGATCATGCTAAAGTTTCAACTGTAGTCAACAAAAGTAATATTAGGACACACAAACCCCCTGAGAAAGTTAAAGTTGAACCTAATATTTCCATGGTTAAAGATCCCTGTTAGAATAAAGGATCATGCTAAAGCTTCAACTGTGGTTAACATAATCAATATTAAGACACCCAAACCCCCTGAGCAAATTAAAGTTGAACCTAGTGTTGCTATGGTTAAGGATCTCTTGGCCGATAATATTAATGGGAATGTTATTTACTTCTACAATGAATCTGCTAGAATTTCTAGACCCGATACTAAAAATAAACATAGACCTGTTGTAGGCATGCCTGTTATTTCTGTTAGAATAGGAGATCATTTCTATGATGGTTTACGTGATATGGGTGCTAGTGCAAGTGCAATACCTCATTCCTTATACAAAGAAATTATGCATGATATTGCACCTGCTGAGATAGAAGAGATAGATGTTACAATTAAGCTTGCCAATAGAGATACTATTTCACCAGTTGGGATTGTTAGAGATGTTGAAGTATTGAGTCGGAAAGTTAAATATCCTGCTGATTTTCTTGTTCTTGGTTCCACACAAGATGACTTTTGTCCCATTATATTTGGTAGACCCTTCTTCAATACTGTTAATGCTAAGATAGACTGCAATAAGGATATTGTTTCTGTGGGTTTAGGGGATATGTCTCATGAGTTTAATTTTGCTAAATTTCATAGACAACCCCATGATAAAGAATTCCCTAGTAAAGATGAAATTACTGGTCTTGCTTCTATTGCCATGCCTCCTACTGATCCTTTAGAACAATATTTGCTAGACCATGAAAATCATACGTTTATGAATGAAAGAAGGGAAATAGATGAAGTATTCTTTAAACAGGGACCTATTTTGAAACACAACTTGCATGTTGAAATTCTAGGGGATCCTCCTCCACCCAAGGGTGATCCCGTGTTTGAGCTTAAACCTTTACCTGATACTCTCAAATATGCTTATCTTGATGAGAAAGAGATATATCCTATTATTATTAGTGTTAACCTTTTAGAGCATGAGGAAAAGAAATTATTGAAAACTCTGAAGAAGCACTGTGCTGCTATTTGATATACTCTTGATGATCTTAAGGGCATTAGTCCCACTTTATGCCAGCAAAAAATAAAATTGGAGAAGGATGCTAAAGCAGTTGTTGATCACCAACGACGGTTAAATCCTAAGATGAAAGAAGTGGTAAGAAAAGAAACACTAAAGCTTCTGGAGGCAGGTATAATTTATCCCGTTGCTGATAGTTAGTGGGTAAGTCATGTCCATTGTGTCCCTAAGAAGGGAGGCATTACTATTGTTCCTAATGATAAAGATGAATTGATCCCACAAAGAATTGTTATAGGTTATAGAATGGTAATTTATTTCCGCAAATTAAATAAAGCTACTAAAAGGATCATTACTCGTTACCTTTTATTGATCAAATGCTAGAAAGATTATCCAAACATACACATTTTTGCTTCCTAGATGGTTATTCTGGTTTCTCTCAAATACCTATGTCAAAAGAGGATCAAGAAAAGACAACTTTTACTTGCCCTTTCGGTACCTTTGCTTATAGATGTATGCCTTTTGGTTTATGTAATGCACCTTCTACCTTTCAAAGATGTATGGCTGCTATATTCTCTGACTTTTGTGAAAAGATTGTTGAGGTATTCATGGATGATTTCTCTGTTTATGGGACTTCTTTTGATGATTTCTTAAGCAATCTTGATCGAGTTTTGCAGAGATGTGAACAAACCAATCTTGTTTTGAATTGGGATAAGTGCCACTTTATGGTTAATGAAGGTATTGTCTTGGGGCATAAAATTTCTGAAAGAGGTGTTGAGGTTGATAAAGCTAAAGTTGATGCTATTGAAAAGATGTCGTGCCCTAAGGACATTAAAGGTATAGGAACTTTCCTTGGTCATGCCGATTTTTATAGGAGGTTCATTAAGGACTTCTCTAAAATTTCTCGGCCTCTGACTACTCTCTTACAAAAAGATGTTCCTTTTGTTTTTGATGATGACTATTTAGAAGCATTTGAAATACTTAAGAAATCTTTGATTTCTGCACCAATTGTTCAACCTCCTGATTGGAATTTACCATTTGAAATCATGTGTGATGCTAGTGATTATGTTGTAGGTGTTGTTCTAGGATAAAGGGTTGATAAGAAACTAAATGTTATTCAATATAGTAGTAAAACTCTAGACAGTGCCCAGAGAAATTATGCCACTATTGAAAAAGAATTTTTAGGAGTTGTATTTGCTTGTGATAAGTTTAGACTTTATATTGTTGATTCTAAAGTAACTGTTCACACTGATCATGCTGCTATTAAATATCTTATGGAAAAGAAAGATGCTAAACCTAGACTTATTAGATGGGTCCTCTTGCTACAAGAATTTGATTTGCATATTATTGATAGAAAGGGAGCTGTGAACCCCGTTGCAGACAACTTGTCTAGGCTAGAGAATATTCTTGATGACCCACTATCTATTGATGATAGCTTTCTTGATGAACAACTAGCTGTCATAAATGCTTCTCGTACTGCTCCATGGTATGCTGATTATGCTAATTATATTGTTGCTAAATTTATACCACCTAGTTTCACATATGAGCAAAAGAAAAAGTTCTTCTATGATTTAAGACATTACTTCTGGGATGACCCACATCTTTACAAAGAAGGAGTAGATGGTGTTATTAGACGTTGTGTACTTGAGCATGAACAGGAACAGATCCTACATAAGTGTCACTCCGAGGCTTATGGAGGACACCATGCTGGAGATAGAAGTGCACACAAGGTATTGCAATTCGGTTTTTGTTGGCCTACTCTCTTCAAGGATGCCCGTAAGTTTGTTTTGTCCTATGATCAATGTCAAAGAATTGGTAATATTAGTAGACGTCAGGAAATGCCAATGAATTATTCACTTGTTATTGAACCATTTGATGTTTGGGGCTTTGATTATATGGGACTATTTCCTTCCTCTAATGGACACACACATATTTTAGTAGTTGTTGATTACGTTACTAAGTGGGTAGAAGCTATTCCAACTAGTAGTGCTGATCATAACACCTCTATTAAGATGCTTAAAGAAGTTATTTTTCCAAGGTTTGGAGTCCCTAGATACTTAATGACTGATGGTGGTTCACATTTTATTCATGGTGCCTTTCGTAAAATGCTTGCTAAGTGTGATGTTAATCATAGAATTGCATCTCCTTATCACCCACAGTCTAGTGGCCAAGTAGAATTAAGTAATAGAGAGCTTAAATTATTTTTGCAAAAGACTGTTAATAGATCTAGAAAGAATTGGTCCAAGAAACTTGATGATGCATTATGGGCTTATAGAACTGCATACAAAAATCCTATGGGTATGTCTCCGTATAAAATGGTTTATGGTAAAGCATGTCATTTACCTCTCGAACTAGAACATAAGGCATATTGGGCCATTAAAGAGATCAATTATGATTTCAAACTTGCCGGTGAAAAGAGGATTTTTGACATTAGCTCACTTGATGAATGGAGAACCCAGGCCTATGAAAATGCCAAGCTGTTTAAAGAAAAAGTTAAAACATGGCATGATAAAAGGATACAAAAATGCGAGTTCAATGTAGGTGATTATCTATTGTTATACAACTCTCGTTTGAGATTTTTTGCAAGCAAACTCCTCTCTAAATGGGAAGGTCCTTACGTCATCGAGGAGGTCTATCGTTCCGGTGCCATAAAAATCAACAACTTCAAAGGCACAAATCCGAGGGTGGTAAACGGTCAAAGAATCAAACATTATATCTCAGGTAATCCCATAAATGTTGAAACTAATGTTATTGAAACCGTTTCAGACATCGAAAAGGAATAGGTACGTGGTACGGTTATGTAACCGACTCCAAAACAGTTCTAATGGCAATTTTTCTCCGTTTTGGGATATTTAAGAAAATAGGAAAATAAGAAGCAGTCCGGAAAGGACACGAGGCTTCCACAAGGGTGGAGGGCGCGCCCTACCCCCCTGGGCGCGCCCCCCTGCCTCGTGGGCATCTCGTGTGCCCTTCGGACTCTGTTGTCTTGCACGATACTTCTTTTGGTCGGTAAAAATCAATATATAATCTCCTGAAGGTTTTGACCACTGTATCACGCAAATATCTCCTGTTCTTGTTTCGAGCTGTTTCTGCTGCAGATTCCGAGCAAGATGTCTTCTCAAGAGTCAGTCGGGCAGAGTCGGTGTCTCATCTGACACCGGGACCAAGAGCAAATAGTGATGCTGACCACTTTCGGCCATCAACGGAAGAAGAGATGGAGGCCGAATTGAAAAGGATATATGCCTTGGAAGAGGATCAAGAAGTTACTTCTCGTTTCCGATCTGGATTCACGATGGGGGAACTACATAGCTCAGCCATTCCAAACTCGACCATCCCTTCCAATGTCAGATTTCTTTCTTATGAAAATATGAAAAAATGTGTTACTTGTTCTCCCGCAGCTATGCAACATCCATGGGGGAAAGGAGCTTTAGCCGTCACGGGCAAGCTCCGAAAAGAAATAATGGGCCTCAAGCAGCAATTCAATAAGCTTGAAGAAGAGAATCGTATCTTGAGGGGCATCATCGCCAAGAATATCACATCACCACCTACGAAGAGGGAGACATAAACACATGGGTATGGGCACTCCCCTTGGCAACTGCCATGCTTGGGGGAGTGCCCCCGTATCATATCACCATCACGTTTATCTTTACCGTTTTTCTTAGTTCGATCCTTTTGGTAATATCTTGATCTAGTAGAATAAAGTTTTAGTATGATCTATTTGTGAGTTTTGCTTTATGATCCTTCTATGTAATCGAGTCCATGAGTTATATAATAAAGATTAGTGTTGAGTCAAGGGCTTGATTATCTTGCTATGATCTTGAGGGAATAAATAAAAGAAAAATAAATAAAAAGAAATAAAGAGATCATAAGGATCTTGTGGAGAGTAATGACTTCACATGTAAAAGTATGATGAATAAAAGTTGTTGAAAGTTGACAAACATAGTTTTGGTCATCGTTGCAATTAATAGGAAGTAATAAAGAAATAGAGGTTTTCACATATAAATATACTATATTGGACATCTTTTATGATTGTGAGCACTCACTAAAATATGACATGCTAAAGAGTTGACGTTGGACAAGGAAGACAACGCAATGGGTTATGTTTTCATACATCTGAGATAAATTATATTGTCATGGATCGTCCAACATGTTGAGCTTGCCTTTCCCTCTCATGCTAGCCAATTTCTTTGCACCAAGTAGAGATACTACTTGTCCTTCCAAATATCCCTAAACCCGTTTTGCCATGAGAGTCCACCATACCTGCCTATGGATTGAGTAAGATCCTTCAAGTAAGTTGTCATCAGTGCAAACAATAAAAATTTCTCTCTAAATATGTATGATCTATTAATGTGGAGAAAATAAGCTTTATACAATCTTGTGATGTGCAAGAAATAAAACCGACGGACTACATAATAAAGGTCCATATCACAAGTGGCAATATAAAGTGACGTTCTTTTGCATTAAGATTTTGTGCATCCAACCATAAAAGTGCATGACAACCTCTACTTCCCTCTGCGAAGGGCCTATCTTTTACTTTTATCTTCTACCTTATATAAGAGTCATGGTGATCTTTACCCTTCCTTTTTACATTTTATCCTTTGGCAAGCACAATGTGTTGGAAAGATCCAAATACATATAGCTAATTGGATGTGAGTTTTCATGAACTATTATTGTTGACATTACCCTTGAGGTAAAAAGTTGGGAGGCAAACTATAAGCCCCTATCTTTCTCCGTGTCCGACTAAAACTACATAACCATACATATCGCGTGAGTGTTAGCAATTGTGGAAGACTAAATGATAGTTGAGTATGTGGACTTGCTGAAAAACTCTTATTGACTCTTTCTGATGTTATGATAAATTGCAATTGCTTCAATGACTGATATTGTAGTTTGTTAGTGTTCAATGAAGTTTGTGATTCATACTTGAAATTGTGATTGAATTGTTGCTTTAGCATAAGAGATCATATGACAATATATATATATATGTTGTTGTTCTAAGAATGATCATGATGCCCTCATGTCCGTATTTTATTTTATTGACACCTCTATCTCTAAACATGTGGACATATTTTTTGATTTCGGCTTTCGCTTGAGGACAAGCGAGGTCTAAGATCGGGGGAGTTGATATGTCCATTTTGCATCATGTTTTTATATTGATAATTATCGCATTATGGGCTGTTATTACACATTATGTCACAATACTTATGCCTATTCTCTCTTATTTTACAAGGTTCACATGAAGAGGGGGAATGCCGACAGCTGGAATTCTGGGCTGAAAAAGGAGCATATATTAGAGACCTATTCTACACATCTCCAAAAGTCCTGAAACTTCACGGGAGCACGTTTCAGAATATATAAAAAATATTGGGAGAAGAAGTACCATAGGGGGGCCACCCACTGTCCACAAGGGTGGGGGCGTGCCCTACCCCCCTGGGCGCGCCCCCTACCTCATGGGCCCCCTAGTGGCCCTCCGATGCCCATATTTGGCTATATGGAGTCTTTTGTCAAGGAAAAAAATCATAAGCAAGATCACGGGACGAAACTCCGCCGCCACGAGGCGGAACCAATCTAGGGCTCCGGCGGAGCTGTTCTGCCGGGGAAACTTCACTCCGGGAGGGGGAAATCATCACCAACGATCCTCTCATCGGGAGGGGGTCAATCTCCATCAACATCTTCACCAGAACCATCTCATCTCAAACCCTAGTTCATCTCTTGTATCCAATCTTTGTATCCAAACCTCAGGTTGGTACCTGTGGGTTACTAGTAGTGTTGATTACTCCTTGTAGTTGATGCTAGTTGGTTTACTTGGTGGAAGATCATATCTTCAGATCCATTATGCATATTAATACCCCTCTGATTATGAACATAAATATTCTTTGTGAGTAGTTACGTTTGTTCCTGAGGACATGAGAGAAGTCTTGCTATAAGTAGTCATGTGAATTTGGTATTCGTTCGATATTTTGATGAGATGTATGTTGTCTTTCCTCTAGTGGTGTCATGTGAACGCCGACAACATGACACTTCACCATTGTTTTGGCCTAGAGGAGGGCATTGGGAAGTAATAAGTAGATGATGGGTTGCTAGAGTGACAGAAGCTTAAACCCTAGTTTATGCGTTGCTTCATAAGGGGCTGATTTGGATCCATATGTCTCATGCTATGGTTAGGTTTACCATAATACTTCTATTGTAGTTGCGGATCCTTGCAATAGGGGTTAATCACAAGTGGGATGCTTGTCCAAGTAAGGAAAGTGCGCAAGCACCAGTCCACCCACATATTAAATTATCAAAGTACCGAACGAGAATCATATGAGCGTGATGAAAACTAGCTTAACGATAATTCCCATGTGTCCTCGAGAGCGCTTTCCTTCATATAAGAGTTTGTCCAGGCTTGTCCTTTGCTACAAAAAGGATTGGGCCATCTTGCTGCAGCCTATTTACTTTCATTACTTGTTGCTCATTATAATTTATCTTATCACACAACTATCTATTACCGATAATTTCAATGCTTGCAGAGAAAACCTTGCTGGAAACCGCTTATCATTTTCTTCTACTCCTCGTTGGGTTGGACACTCTTACTTATCAAAAAGGCTACGATAGATCCCCTACACTTGTGGGTCATCATGTAACGCCCTCGATGCGGCTATATCTCCCACGTGTCGAGGCACGACTTAGAGGCATAACCGCATTGAAAGCAATGTCGCAAGTTAGGAAATCTTCACAACATCCCATGTAATATAGATAATAAAAGGGGAGATAACATAGTTGGCTTACACTCGCCACGTCAATCAAGTACATAAATAGCATTACAACATTCAAACACTCATGGCACAACTACGGCGCCAAAATAAAAGATAACCCAACATGCGACACAGTCCCGATCACCCCAACTTGGCACCACTACTGATCATCAGGAAAAGAAACATAGTATCGTTGAGAGTCCTCGTCGAACTCCCACTTGAGCTCAAGTGCGTCATCTAGAGCGGAATCATCAGGCCCTGCATCTGGTGTAATAGTAATCTATGAGCCACAGGGACTCAGCAATCTCGCACCCTCGCGATCAAGACTATTTAAGCTTAATAGGTAAGGCAAGGTAAATATATGTGGAGCTGTAGCAAGCGACTAGCATATATGGTGGCTAACCTGTTCGCAAAAGAGAGCGGGAAGAGGAGGCAAAGCGCGAGCGAGCAATCTAGAGAACAACCTGCGCAAGCATTACTCCAACACCGTGTCCACTTCCCGGACTCCACCGAGAAGAGGCCATCACGGTAACTCACACAGTTGATTCATTTTAATTAAATTAAGGTTCAAGTTATCTACAACCAGACATTAACAAATTCCCATCTGCCCATAACCGCGGGCACGGCTTTCAAAAGTCCAAATCCCGGCAGGGGATTCCCAACTTAGCCCATGACTAGCTCTCACGGTCAACAAAGGAATAGACCTCCTCCCGAGACGTTCCGATCAGACTCGGTATCTCGGTTCTTCAAGACACTTTGACAAGTTAAAACAAGACCAGCAACACCGACCGAATGTGCCGACAAATCCCGATAGGAGCTGCACATATCTCGTTCTCAAGGCACACTCAGATGAGCTATCCATACAACTAAAAACCAAACCTCGAGTTTCCCCGAGGGGGCGCTGCACAGGACTCTAGTTCGGACCAACACTCAGAGGAGCACTGGCCCGGGGGGTTTAAATAAGATGACCCTCGGGCTCCGGAAACCCAAGGGAAAAAGAGGCTAGGTGGCAAATGGTAAAACCAGGGTTGGGCATTGATGGAAAATCTTTAATCAAGGCGAACTATCAAGGGGTTCCCATTATAACCCTACCGCATAAGGAACGCAAAATCCGGGAACATAACACCGATATGACGGAAACTAGGGCGGCAAGAGTGGAAAAAAACACTAGGCGAGAGGCCGAGCCTTCCACCCTTTACCAAGTATATAGATGCATTAAGATAACATGGCAATATAATGATATCCCAACAAGTAAATAATGTTCCAACAAAGAACGGTCTCCAATCTTCACCTGCAACTAGCAACGCTATAAGAGGGGCTGAGCAAAGCGGTAACATAGCCAATGAACGGTTTGCTAGGACATGGTGGGTTAAAGGTTTGATGTGGCAATTTGGGAGGCTTGAAAGCAAGTGGTAGACATCGTAGCATAGGCATAGCAAAAGAGTGGGCATCTAGCAAAGCAAAGATAGTAGTGATTTCGAGGGTATGATCATCTTGCCTGCAAAGTTGTCAGAGTTGACTGGATCCTCGAAAGCAAACTCAACGGGCTCCTCATTAGCGAACTCGTCTCTCGTCTCTACCCAAACAAGAGAAACAAGCAACAAGGACACAATCAACCACGTGCAAGGATCAAACTATATGATGCAAACATGGTATGCTATGCGGGATGCGATATGTGATGCATATGCAAGATTTGACAAGGAAAGCATGACCCTGGCCTCAACCTGGAAAACCAAGTGCGCCACTAGAAAGATGAGATGAAATCACTTGAATACGATATAAAGATCACCAGAATCGGAGTTACGGTTTGGAAATGGCAAGCGATTCAAATATGACACCGGTCTGCGATTTACAACAAGTAGCCATCTAAATGCTACAATATGAACATGCTATAGCACTCAAACATGGCATCAAAATACATGGCAGGGATGCATTCAAGATGCTTAACAAAAGTCTAGCACTGAGCTACGGCCAATTAATCCATTAACAGGTTCAAACAAGCATGGCAAAAATGCATATGGTAAACAGATCTCACACTTAGTGAAATTAACACTTGTCTGGAATTTCAGTTCAGATAGCACTCTTCGGAGCAACAAAACTACATGCTACATGACCTGAACATGGCAAATTAAAGCATGGAATGGAGCTACTCAAAGAGCTTAACAAAAGTCCCTTAGTGACCTTGAGCCAAAAGGGATGAGAAAATACATTTGCAAGCATGTGAACATGGCAAAAAACATAATCAGTTCACAGACTTAGTGAAAACTGGAGCATGCTGAAAACAGATATCAAGTAGGCATGTTTACGAGCTCGATGCACTCACTACTGAGCAAGTCATGACAATCTAAGCATACACCCATTAAGAATACACAAAATTCAAGCTAGACATGGTAAGAACAATAACATAGCATGCACGGATCAACTAGAACATCCTCGGCAAAATCGCTAACAAGTAGACAATCTGCTCAGATTCACGAAATAGCAAAAGTAGAGCTCGATTGACTCAAGCTAGGGTGCTCCATCATTGCGAACAAAGAAACAGATGGATAGAGCACAACAAGATTAACAAAACATCCTTACTGATCATCCTCAAAAGAGGCACGGATCACTTGGAAACAACATGAACATATGACCATATGAGATAAACAGGTCAAGGACTTAGTGGAAAGGCTAAGTCCCTGAAATCAGCATTACCAATTGCCTCACTTTGCAAGCTTGTGCTAGTCACCACACACATCACAAAAATACATCGGTTACACCTCTGGAAAGATGGAAAAACCCTTAACAAAACACATGTAGAGCTCATGGGCATATCATGCACACAATAATCATGGCAAAAATGACAAATATCTAAATGGAGCAGCAGATCTGACAATTATCTCAAGTAGCACTCTTCTAACAGCATTTCGGGCATCAAGATGAACTCAAATGAAAATGATGCAATGGAATGAAATGATGTACTCTCTGAGACGAACATTTTGATATGCTATATGCCCAAAACGGAGCTACGGATGACGAGTTACGATGCAATGAACTGGAGCATATGAACTAGGGTTTCGGCCAAAAAGTCAACCGTGAGAATAACCAGATCCAGATCCAGCGCGGGTTACAAGGTTCGTCGGAGACCTGTTCGCCGGAGTAGCCGTGGTGGTGGCCGGACATGACGGGGAAGAAGGGCGGCGAGGCGGGTGGTGGTCGGCCGGCGAGGAGGAAGTGGCGCGGCGGGCGGTGGTCGGCGGCGGAGCAGGCGGAGTGGCGCGTGGCGTCGTCGGTGGTCGCCGGCGTCGGGGAAGACCGGCAACGAGATGGCGGGCGGCGGCGCAAGGGAGGTCCGGGCGGCACGGATCCGGTCTCCCCGCGGGCTCGGGCGGCGGCGTTGGATGGGCCGCGGGGCCGGTTGCAGGCTCTTCGGGCCCGGCGGCGCAGCAAAGTGGGCACCGAGCGGCGGCGAACCAGGCGATGACACGTGGCGGCGGAGGGTGGAAACAGACGTGTCCGGCGGCGGAATTTTTGTCCGGTCGCGAGGAGAGGAAGAGAGTTAGGGTTTCGCCCGTGAATTTCGGAGGGTGTTCTATATATAGGCATAGAGGGAGATAGGAGAGTCCAAATGAGGTGCGGTTTTCGGCCGCGCGATCGTGATCGAACGCTCTAGATGATGGAGAGGGTTTTTGTGGGATTTGGGCCAAAATGGAGGGGTGTTGGGCTGCAACACACAAGAGGCCTTTTCAGTCCCTCGGTTAACCGTTGGAGCATCAAACGAAGTCCAAATGGTACGAACCTTGACAGGCGGTCTACCGGTAGTAAACCAAGGCCGCTTGGCAAGTCTCGGTCCAATCCGAAAATGTTTAATCCCCACACACAAAAGAAAAGGTAGAAATGACCACCGGAGGAGAACGAAGCGCCGGAATGCAAAACGGACAACGGGGAAAATGCTCGGATGCATGAGATGAACACGTATGCAAATGCAATGCACATGATGACATGATATGAGATAAATGACAACAATAACAACACACGGAGACAAAGACCCGAACCCGAGAAAATAAAATAACTTAAGGCCGAAAACGGCAAGAGTTGGATTACATATTGGGTAAATCATATCCGGGGTGTTATAACACTCCACCACTACGAAAGGATCTCGTCCTGAGATCTAGGACTGAAAGAATGCCGGGTACTCAGAACGGAGGTGATCCTCGCGTTCCCAGGTAGCTTCACGGTTGGAATGGTGTGACCACTTGACTTTGAGGAATTTGATTGACTTGTTGCGAGTCTTGCGTTCAGTCTCTTCAAGAATAGCAACGGGGTGCTCACGATGAAAGATCGTGGATGTCGCCTAGAGGGGGGGGGGTGAATAGGCGTTTTAAAATAATTACGGTCTAGGCTTGAACAAATGCGGAATAAACCTAGCGGTTAATTTGTCAAGCACAAAACCTAAAACAACTAGGCTCACCTATGTGCACCAACACTTTATGCTAAGCAAGATAAGGAACTATGTGATAGCAAGATATATGACAAGAAACAATATGGCTATCACAAAGTAAAGTGCATAAGTAAAGGGCTCGGGTAAGAGATAACCGAGGCACGAGGAGACGATGATGTATCCCGAAGTTCACACCCTTGCGGATGCTAATCTCCGTTTGGAGCGGTGTGGAGGCACAATGCTCCCCAAGAAGCCACTAGGGCTACCGTAATCTCCTCACGCCCTCGCACAATGCAAGATGCCGTGATTCCACTAAGGGACCCTTGAGGGCGGTCACCGAACCCGTACAAATGGCAACCCTTGGGGGCGGTCACCGAACCCGTACACTTTGGCAACCCTTGGGGGCGGTCACCGATACCCGTCAAATTGCTCGGGGCGATCTCCACAACCTAATTGGAGACCCCGACGCTTGCCCGGAGCTTTGCACCACAATGATTGAGCTCCGAACACCAACAACCGTCTAGGGCGCCCAAGCACCCAAGAGGAACAAGCTCAAGGGTACCAAGCACCCAAGAGTAATAAGCTTCTCAACTTGTAACTTCCACGTATCACGTGGAGAACTCAAACGGATGCACCAAATGCAATGGCAAGGGCACGCGGAGTGCCCAAGTCCTTCTCTCTCAAATCCCACCGAAGCAACTAATGCTAGGGAGGAAAATGAGAGGAAGAACAAGAAAGAGAACACCAAGAACTCCAAGATCTAGATCCAAGGGGTTCCCCTCACATAGAGGAGAAAGTGATTGGTGGAAATGTGGATCTAGATCTCCTCTCTCTTTTCCCTCAAAAACTAGCAAGAATCCATGGAGGGATTGAGAGTTAGCAAGCTCGAAGAAGGTCAACAATGGGGGAAGAACACGAGCTCAAAGGATTGAGGTTCAACGGGGAAGAAGACCCCCTTTTATAGGAGGGGGAAAATCCAACCGTTAACCCCCACTCAGCCCCGCAGAGAGCGGTACTACCGCGGAGGCAGGGCGGTACTACCGCTCGTAAGCGGTACTACCGCTCCCCCTCAGCGGTACTGCCGCGCCAGAAGAAAAGGGCTGGGGCTGGGACCCAGAGCGGTACTACCGCAGAGGTAGGGCGGTACTACCGCTCACAAGCAGCACTACCGCCACTACTACCGCAGCTAGTACCGCAAAACCCGACACGAGAAAATGCGCACTAGAATCGAAGCGGAAGGAGCACGAAGCCACAGCGGTACTGCGGCTGAGCCCAGCAAGCGGTACTACCGCTCCGAGGAGCGGTACTACCGCTTAGTGGACTGCAGCCATACTACCGCTCCAACCACTGTGTCGAGGCGGTAGGAGCACGGATCCGCAGAGGCACTGCTGCTGAGGCCATCAAGCGGTACTACCGCTCTGAGGAGCGGTACTACCGCTTAGTGAGCCTCAGCGGTACTACCGTTGTGGCGCGCGGTACTACCGCTGGGTCTAGGAGAAAAACCACACTCCAGAAAACCAGAACTGCCATAACTTCTGCATATGAGCTCCGAATTGAGCAAACTCAAGCTTGTGGAAAACAAGACGACGAGTAGCATCAAAACAGCGACTGGTTATAGTAAGAAGAGGCAGGGGAGGTATGCCAACAAATAGAGGAGTGAAACCTCCAACCGAGAAGAACCGGCAAAACCTCCAACATCGAAAACATCATAGAAGATGCATGCGAACTCCGTTTTCGATGAACTCAAGCTTGTCATCAAGTTGACCATAAGCTCTAAGACTCACAAAGAGAACCAAACAAGAACCAAGAAAGATGATGCAAGGATGCAATGGTTTGAGTTCTCAGCGAACGATACGATCAAGCTACTCATCGAGAGCCCCCCTTGATAGTACGGCCATCGATCCTATAACCCGGTCTCCCAACTACCATCATGAGACCGGTAAAATAGAAAACCTACCAAGGGCAAACCTTTGCCTTGCACATGGTCCACTTGAGCTAGATGATGACGATCTTGACTCCCTCAAGTTGGACCACCTTTCTTGATTGTGTTGGCTCGATGAAGACTAGTTGATTGCTCCCCCATACTCCACTATGGGTGAGCATTTCTTCCGCACATCTTCATGAGTCCATTGTCACCACAATGGACGGCAAGCTTCAAGCATTTGATCTCTTCGTGATGCTCCACTTGAACTTGCACACCGCAACCTTTCTTGATTGTGTTGAGTCGATGAAGACTAGTTGATTGCTCCCCCATACTCTACTATGGGTGAGCTACTTTTCCACACATCTTCACAAGTCCATTGACACCACAAAGGACGGCAAGCTTCAAGCATTTGATCTCTTCATGATACTCCACTTGAACTTGCACAGCGCAACCTAACCCCACAAAGAACTCTCACGAAGACCATGGGTTAGTACATCAAGCGTAATTGACAATGCTTACCATACCATGGGATCACTTGATCCCTCTCGGTACATCTTCTATGCTTTGTGGGTTGATCAACTTGATTCACTCTTTAACTTAGTCTTGATCAACCTCTCACAAGACCAATCTTTAGGTAATTCCTTGAATAGCACCTTGGTCGACACAAACTCTCCTTGAAACCAACACGTGTACTCCAAGAAAAGCCTATGGACAAAACCTTCAAATATAACTCAAGGCAACCATTAGTCCATAGAGATTGTCATCAATTACCAAAACCAAACATGGGGGCACCGCATGTTCTTTGACACGATAAGGGAGATCTTCTTGGAGCTCAATGTCCTCGAAGTTGACGGTGCGGCCAGGAGTCTAGAAGCACTTTCGGAGCTGAGAGACATGGAACACATCATGAACATTTGCAAAGTTTGAAGGAAGCTCGAGTTGATAGGCGAGGTCGCCTCTCTTGCTGACAATCTTGAAAGGTCCCACGTATCTGGGGGCCAGCTTCCCTTTGATACCGAAGCGACAAGTCCCTTTCATAGGAGCGACGCGGAGGTAAACATGATCTCCGATCTCGAAAGCCAAATCACGGTGCTTACTGTTATAGTAGCTCTTCTGGCGGTACTAGGCTTCTCTGAGGTTATCTCGAATGACTTTGCACATTTCCTCTGCCTCTGTGATTAAGTCATTTCCCAAAAGCTGACGTTCACCGGTTTCAGACTAGTTGAGAGGGGTACGACACTTCCTGCCATACAGAATTTCAAATGGGGCCTTGCCCGAACTTGCTTGAAAACTGTTGTTGTAGGAGAATTCAGCATAAGGATGGCAATCCTCCCACTTCATGCCAAAGGAGATCACACAAGCCCTGAGCATATCATCAAGAATCTGATTGACATGCTCGACTTGAGCGCTAGTTTGCGGATGGAAAGCTGTGCTGAAGCGGATGTTGGTGCCCATGGCCTTCTGAAAAGAATCCCAAAACTTGGAGGTAAAGATGCTGCCACGGTCTGAAGAGATCACTTGAGGAATACCGTGCAGAGAGACAATTCGAGAGGTATAGAGTTCCGTCAATTGAGCTGCAGTGATTGACTCTTTGATCGGCAGAAAGTGAGCCACTTTAGTGAGTTTGTCAATGACAACGAATATAGCATCATTGCCACGCTTGGACTTTGGAAACCCAGTCACGAAGTCCATCTCAATGCGGTCAAACTTCCATTCTGGAATGGCAAGAGGTTGGAGGAGACCAGCTGGCCTTTGATGTTCTGCCTTCACTCTTCTGCAGACATCACATTCATTCACGAATTGAGCAATCTCCAGCTTCATTCGAGTCCAGCAATAAGCCTGCTTGAGGTCCTGATACATCTTCGTGCTCCCAGGGTGGATGGAAAGGAGAGAATTGTGAGCCTCGTTCATGATCACTTTACGGAGGTCACCTTTGGGCATGACGATACGATCCTCGAAGAAGAGAGTATCCTTGTCATCGAGGCGGTAGCACTTGTACTTGGGTTGGCTCTTGTCAATCCCATTCTTCACCTTTTTCACCATAGCATCAAGAAGCTGGGCTTGGCGAATCTGGTCTTCCAAGGTAGGAGAGACTTGAAGGTTGGCGAGGAAACCTTGAGGAACAACTTGCAGATTAAGTTTGTGGAAAGCTTCACAAAGCTCGGGTTGATAAGGCTTTAGAATCAGGCTGTTGCAATAAGCCTTCCTGCTCAATGCGTCAGCAATCACATTGGCCTTGCCTGGATTATACTCGATACTCAGATTATACTCTTGAATCATTTCGACCCATCGAGTCTGCCTGAGGTTGAGATTAGGCTGAGTGAAGATGTACTTGAGACTCTTGTGATCAGTGAAAATGTCCACTTTTCTTCCCAATAGGAGATGTCTCCAAGTCAAAAGAGCATGCACAACTGCCGCCAACTCAAGATCATGAGTGGGGTAGTTCTTCTCACTGGGCTCAACTGGCGAGAGGTGTAAGCCACAACTTTCTTCTCTTGCATCAACACTGCGCCAAGACCTTGGAGAGAGGCATCACAAAAGACCTCGTACGGCTTGGATTCATCAGGCGGAGTCAGAACTGGAGCAGTGATCAATTTCTCTTTCAAAGTGTTGAAAGCAATGTCACACTCCAGAGACCAAACGTACTTGACGTGCTTCTGGACAAGATTTGAGAGAGGCTTCGCGATCTTAGAAAAGTTTTCAACGAATCTTCGGCAGTAGCTTGCGAGACTGAGGAAGCTACGGAGTTGCTTCACGTTCTGAGGAGGTTCCCAATTCACAATTGCAGACACCTTCTCAGGATTCACTGCAATGCCCTTGGCAGAGATGATATGACCAAGATAAATAACCACATCGAGCCAAAATTCGCAATTGGAGAACTTGGCGTAGAACTGGTGTTCCCTCAGCTTATCGAGTACCAAACGCAAGTGCTTGGCATGATCTTCCTTGTTCTTCGAGAAAACCAGAATGTCGTCGAGATAGACCAAAACAAAGTCATTGGTGTAGGCGTTGAAGATGAAATTCATCATGCGAGAGAACGTCGGAGGAGCGTTGACAAGGCCAAAAGACATGACAGTGTATTCATATGAACCATAGCTTGTCCTAAAGGCCATCTTGGGAATATCTTGCTCGCGGATTCGAATCTGATGATAACCCATACGGAGATCAAGCTTGGAGAATACTTGGGTACCTTTGAGTTGTTCGAACAGCTCATTGATGTTGGGAAGTGGGTATTTGTTCTTGATGGTCTTCTTGTTCAATGAACGGTAATAAACACAAAGTCAGTCCGTTCCATCCTTCTTCTTCACAAAAAGAACACCACAACCCCATGGAGAAGAACAAGGCCGGATGAGACCCATTCTCTCTTGAACATCGAGTTGCTTCTTCAGCTCCTTCAACTCTTTAGGTCCGAGCTTGTAAGGACGCTTGCACACAGGTTCCGTGCCAGGATCAAGATCGATGACGAATTCAACTGGCCGGTGCGGAGGCATTCCTGGAAGCTCTTCTGGAAAGACGTCTTGATATTCGCAAACGACTGGAATCTGCGAGATAGCATGCAGTTCACCCTTCTCATTGAGAGAAAACAGACGGATTGTATCATCGCGAGCGGCAAAGACAATTACATCCTCAGATGAATGAGTCCATTGAATCTGCCTAGCTGCACAATCAAGATGCGCCTTGTGCTTAGAAAGCCAATCCATTCCGAGAATAAGATCAATATCCGAGTCACCAAGAACAATAGGAGAAGCTAGAAATTTGCAGTCACCCAAAGTGATAGTAATATCCGGGACGCAGAAATTAGCTGTCATTTGCTTGCCCGGTGACACGATTTGCAAAGAATTTTATAAATACTGATAATCGCACTCATACTTCGATGCAAAAGGTTTTGAAATGAAGCAATGCGATGCACCAGTGTCAAAAAGAACTTTAGCAGGAATATCATTAACAGGAAGGTTACCCATGATGACATCTGATGATTCCTCTGCCCGAGCTGCATTCACCATATTGACCTTGGCGTACTTGGGGTTATGCTTGACCACAACTGTACTTGCCGATCTCACAGGAGGAGGAGGAGGAGGAGGAAGACGCCTCTGGTTGAAACACTTGTTGGCATAGTGACCCTTCTGTTGGCACTTGTTGCACGCGACCTTTGAAAGCGGACGGTGGTACGGAGCACTCGATCTTGGAGCTTGAGACGAAGTCTTGTTCTGAAAGCCAGGGTTGGGTGGGTGGGAAAATCCACTGCCACCTTTGCTCTTCTGATACGGCTGACGAAACGGAGGAGGAGGAAGCCAATACTTCTGCTGCTTGGCCACTTGAGTAGAGGAAGAAGGAGTAACATCTCTGACTCGCTTCTTGGAAGCATCACACCTCAGTTGAGCGGCCTCTTGCTTCAATGCCATGTTGTAGAACTCATCGTATCTCAAGGGCTCAAAGGGAACAAGAGCTAGCTGGATTTCTTCTCTGAGACCACCCACGAACTGGTATATCATGCTCTTCTCATCAGGTACATCCTGCTTGGCAAAGCGGGCGAGCTTCTAGAACAACTTGTTGTAGTCATACACAGACAAAGAGCCTTGCTTCAGGTTGCGGAATTCCTCACGCTTGCTTTCAGCCACGCTCTGAGGGATGTGATGAGCTCCGAAATCTTGACGGAATTCATCCCAGGTAATCGCACGTCCACCTATGGAATCCTTGTACTGCTGGAACCATTCTGTAGCTTGGTCTTTGAGTTGGAAGGAAGCGAACTTGACGAAGTCCTCATGCCTGACGTTACTGCACTCGAAATGCTTGCACAGATCCACGAGCCAATCGTCAGCATTAGTTGCCTCAACACAATTGCTGAAAGTCTTTGGCCCGTTAGCAAGGAACTGGTTGAGCGTAGCAAAGTGATTCTGATTGTTGCCTTGGTTCCCTTGGTTGCCTTGATTCGCTTGATTGCGCTCTTGAAGAATTTGCATGATCAACTGCGTGTTTGCATTGGTTGCGGCCATCACAGATTGCCATGCCTCCGGAGGAGGTGGAGGTGGTGGCGAATCAGGATTCGGAGTCGTGCGCGTTGGAGGATCCATCCTGAAGAGGTTGACATCCATTAGCACATTGATAGACAAATATTGAAGCTGAATCCAACGGAATGAAAATTGCAACATATAGTCTTCACATCCGAACATAAGAACGAATGCATTCCTCTTGAAATGGTCACCTATCCATAAATTGAGAAGCCATGTAGAATTTAGGTAGAGAAATAAATCAACAAGGTACGGATCAAGAACGAATACTCGATAAGAAAACCCAATCTCAAACCAAATATTCGTGGAAGAAGAACTAGAGCTACAAGAATTCCCACCTATGAAACTCTCGAACCTTTCTGGTTATGCAATCAGGTGTTGGGGATATAGGGGAAGCATAATATCTCACCCAAATCTAGCAAATCCTACATCCAGCTGTATCCATCCTTCAACACATAACCGAGAAAACTTCGGAAACCATCTACCTCAACCTTCGAAAAGCATCCATTATACAAGTTATGGCGATACTCCCGAACTCCCGCCCCAGTACTCTGTGGCGTCGAGGTTATCTCACCAACGAACTGCATAAAACAGATTTTCAATGTCGGCGTACTAAACTCAGGTATTCCAGAACTGCAACGATAAAATTATGACGACAACACCTCAGAGCTCAACTCCCCGGGACACCTCCACAAAACCCCTGACAGGAGGCACCAAGACAATGTTCTTGTCACAAAACCATCGGAACGATTCCAAGATACTCGTGTGATCCTAAATTTTTTTTAGTGAAATTTGAGAAGAGAAGAGTCAAAACTCTACGTCAGGATGCCTTACCAGAGCGTCAATCAAGTACATAAATAGTTGGCTTACACTCGCCACATCAATCAAGTACATAAATAGCATTACAACACTCAAACACTCATGGCCCGACTACGGCGCCAAAATAAAAGATAACCCAACATGCGACACGGTCCCAATCACCCCAATTGGGCACCACTAATGATCATCAGGAAAAGAAACATAGTATCGTTGAGAGTCCTCGTCGAACTCCCACTTGAGCTCAAGCGCGTCAACTGGAGTGGAATCATCAGGCCCTACATCTGGTGTAATAGTAATCTGTGAGCCACAGGGACTCAGCAATCTCGCATCCTCGCGATCAAGACTATTTAAGCTTAATAGGTAAGGCAAGGTAAATATATGTGGAGCTGCAGCAAGCGACTAGCATATATGGTGGCTAACCTGTTCGCAAAAGAGAGCGGGAAGAGGAGGCAAAGCGCGAGCGAGCAATCTAGAGAACAACCTGCACAAGCATTACTCCAACACCGTGTCCACTTCCCGGACTCCACCGAGAAGAGGCCATCACGATAACTCACACAGTTGATTCATTTTAATTAAATTAAGGTTCAAGTTATCTACAACCGGACATTAACAAATTCCCATCTGCCCATAACCGTGGGCACGGCTTTCGAAAGTTCAAATCCCTGCAGGGGAGTCCCAACTTAGCCCAAGACAAGCTCTCATTGTCAACGAAGGAATAGACCTCCTCCCAAGACGTTCCGATCAGACTCGGTATCTCGGTTCTTCAAGACACTTCGACAAGTTAAAATAAGACCAGCAACACCGCCCGAATGTGCCGAGAAATCCCGATAGGAGCTGCACATATCTCGTTCTCAGGGCACACTCAGATGAGCTCTCCATACAACTAAAAACCAAACCTCGAGTTTCCCCGAGGGGGCGCTGCACAGGACTCTAGTTTGGACCAACACTCAGAGGAGCACTGGCCCGGGGGGGGGGGTTAAATAAGATGACCCTCGGGCTCCGGAAACCAAAGGGAAAAAGAGGCTAGGTGGAAAATGGTAAAACCAAGGTTGGGCATTGCTGGAAAAGCTTTAATCAAGGCGAACTATCAAGGGGTTCCCATTATAACCCAACCACGTAAGGAACGCAAAATCCGGGAACATAACTCCGATATGACGGAAACTAGGGCGGCAAGAGTGGAACAAAACACTAGGCGAGAGGCCAAGCCTTCCACCCTTTACCAAGTATATAGATGCATTAAGATAACATGGCAATATAATGATATCCCAACAAGTAAATAATGTTCCCACAAGGACGGTCTCCAATCTTCACCTGCAACTAGCAACGCTATAAGGGGGCTGAGCAAAGCGGTAACATAGCCAATCAACGGTTTTCTAGGACATGGTGGGTTAAAGGTTTGACATGGCAATTTGGGAGCCTTGAAAGCAAGTGGTAGACATCATAGCATAGGCATAGCAAAAGAGCGAGCATCTAGCAAAGCAAATATAGTAGTGATTTCGAGGGTATGATCATCTTGCCTGCAAAGTTGTCAGAGTTGACTGGATCCTCGAAAGCAAACTCAACGGGCTCCTCGTTAGCGAACTCGTCTCCTGGCTCTATCCAAACAAGACAAACAAGCAACAAGGACACAATCAACCACGTGCAAGGATCAAACTATATGATGCAAACATGGTATGCTATGCGGGATGCGATATGTGATGCATATGCAAGATTTGACAAGGAAAGCATGACCCTGGCCTCAACTTGGAAAACCAAGTATGCCACTGGAAAGATGAGATGAAATCGCTTGAAAACTATATAAAGATCACCAGAATCAGAGTTATGGTTTGGAAATGGCAAGCGATTCAAATATGACACCGGTCTGCGATTTACAGCAAGTAGCCATCTAAATGCAACAAGATGAACATCCTACAGCCCTCAAACATGGCATCAAAATACATGGCAGGGATGCATTCAAGATTCTTAACAAAAGTCTAGCACTGAGCTACGGCCAATTCATCCATTAACAGGTTCAAACAAGCATGGCAAAAATGCATATGGTAAATAGATCTCAGACTTAGTGAAATTAACACTTGTCTGCAATTTCAGATCAGATAGCACCCTTCGGAGCAACAAAACTACATGCTACAGGACCTGAACATGGCAAAGTAAAGCATGGCATGGAGCTACTCAAAGATCTTAACAAAAGTCCCTTAGTGACCTTGAGCCAAAAGGGATCAGAAAATACATTTGCAAGCATGTGAACATGGCAAAAAACATAATTAGTTCTCAGACTTCGTGAAAACTGGAGCATGCTGAAAACAGATATCAAGTAGGCATGTTTACGAGCTTGATGCACTCATTACGGAGAGGTCATGACAATCTAAGCATACACCCATTAAGAATACACAAAATGCAAGCTAGACATGGCAAGAACAATAACATAGCATGCACGGATCAACTACAACATCCTCGGCAAAATCGCTAACAAGTAGACAATCTGCCCAGATTCACGAAATAGCAAAAGTAGAGCTCGATTGACTCAAGCTAGGGTGCTCCATCATTGCAAACAAAGAAACAGATGGATAGAGCACAACAAGATTAACAAAACATCCTTACTGATCATCCTCAAAAGAGGCACGGATCACTTGGAAACAACATGAACATATGACCATATGAGATAAACAGGTCAAGGACTTAGTGGAAAGGCTAAGTCCCTGAAATCAGCATTACCAAGTGCCTCACTTTGCTAGTCACCACACACATCACAAAAATACATGGGTTGCACCTCTGGAAAGATGGAAAAACCTTAACAAAACACATGTAGAGCTCATGGGCATATCATGCACACAATAATCATGGCAAAAATGACAAATATCTAAATGGAGCAGCAAATCTGACAATTATCTCAAGTAGAACTCTTCTAATAGCATTTCGGGCATCAAGATGAACTCAAATGAAAATGATGCAATGGAATGAAATGATGTACTCTCTGAGGCGAACATTTTGATATGCTATGTGCCCAAAATGGAGCTACGGATGAGGAGTTACGATGCGATGAACAGGAGCATATGAACTAGGGTTTCAGGCAAAAAGTCAACCGTGAGAATAACCAGATCCAGATCCAGCGTGGGTTACGAGGTTCGCCGGAGACCTGTTCGCTGGAGTAGCCGCGGTGCTGGCCGGACTTGACAGGGAAGAAGGGCGGCGAGGCGGGTAGTGGTCGGCCGGTGAGGAGGAAGCGGCGCGGCGGGCGATGGTCGGCGGCGGAGCAGGCGAAGTGGCGCACGGCGTCGGGGAAGACCGGCGACGAGACGGCGGGCGGCGGAGGAAGGGAGGTCCGGGTGGCGCGGATCCGGTCTCCCCGCGTGCTCGGGCGACGGCGTTGGTTGGGCCGTGTGGGCCGGTTGAGGGCTCTCTGGGCCCGGCGGCGTGGCGAAGTGGGCACCGAGGGGCAGCGAACCAGGCGATGACACGTGGCGGCGGAGGGTGGAAACAGACGTGTCCGGCGGCGGAATTTTTGTCCGGTCGTGAGGAGAGGAAGAGAGTTAGGGTTTCGCCCGTGAATTTCGGAGGGGTTCTATATATAGGCATAGAGGGAGCTAGGAGAGTCCAAATGAGGTGCGGTTTTCGGCTACGCGATCGTGATCGAACGCTCTAGATGATGGAGAGGGTTTTTGTGGGATTTGGGCCAAAATGGATGGGTGTTGGGCTGCAACACACACACGAGGCCTTTTTGGTCCTTCGGTTAACCATTGGAGCATCAAACGAAGTCCAAATGGTACGAAACTTGACATGAGGTCTACCGGTAGTAAACCAAGGCCACTTGGCAAGTCTCAGTCAAATCCGGAAATGTTTAATCCCCACACACAAAAGAAAGGTAGAAATGACCACCGGAGGAGAACGAAGCACCGGAATGCAAAACGGACAACGGGGAAAATGCTCGGATGCATGAGATGAACACGTATGCAAATGCAATGCACATGATGACATGATATGCGATGCATGACAAAGATAACAACACACGGAGACAAAGACCTGAACCCAAGAAAATAAAATAACTTAAGGCCGGAAACGGCAAGAGTTGGATTACATATTGGGTAAATCATATCCGGGGTGTTACAACACTCCACCACTACGAAAGGATCTCGTCCCGAGATCTAGGACTGAAAGAACGCCGGGTACTCAGAACGGAGGTGATCCTCGCGTTCCTAGGTAGCTTCACGGTCGGAATGGTGTGACCACTTGACTTTGAGGAATTTGATTGACTTGTCGCGAGTCTTGCGTTCAGTCTCTTCAAGAATAGCAACAGGGTGCTCACGATAAGGGAGATCTTCTTGGAGCTCAATGTCCTCGAAGTTGATGGTGCGGTCAGGAGTCTTGAAGCACTTTTGGAGCTGAGAGACATGGAACACATCATGAACATTTGCAAAGTTTGAAGGAAGCTCGAGTTGATAGGCGAGGTCGCCTCTCTTGCTGACAATCTTGAAAGGTCCCACGTATCTGGGGGCAAGCTTCCCTTTGATACCGAAGCGACGAGTCCCTTTCATAGGAGAGACACGGAGGTAAACATGATCTCCGATCTCGAAAGCCAAATCACGGTGCTTACTGTCATAGTAGCTCTTCTAGCGGGACTGGGCTGCTTTGAGGTTATCTCGAATGACCTTGCACATTTCCTCTGCCTCTGTGATTAAGTCATTTCCCAAAAGCTGACGTTCACCGGTTTCAGACCAGTTGAGAGGGGTACGGCACTTCCTGCCACACAAAATTTCAAATGGGGCCTTGCCCGAACTTGCTTGAAAACTGTTGTTGTAGGAGAATTCAGCATAAGGAAGGCAATCCTCCCACTTCATGCCGAAGGAGATCACACAAGCCCTGAGCATATCTTCAAGAATCTGATTAACACGCTCGACTTGACCGCTAGTTTGCGGATGGAAAGCTGTGCTGAAGCGGATGTTAGTGCCCATGGCCTTCTGAAAAGAATCCCAAAACTTGGAGGTAAAGATGCTGCCACGGTCTGAAGAGATCACTTGAGGAATACCGTGCAGAGAGACAATTCGAGAGGTATAGAGTTCCGCCAATTGAGCTGCAGTGATTGACTCTTTGATCGGCAGAAAGTGAGCCACTTTAGTGAGTTTGTCAATGACAACGAATATAGCATCATTGCCACGCTTGGACTTTGGAAACCCAGTCACGAAGTCCATCTCAATGTGGTCAAACTTCCATTCTGGAATGGCAAGAGGTTGGAGGAGACCAGCTGGCCTTTGATGTTCTGCCCTCACTCTTCTGCAGACATCACATTCATTCACGAATTGAGCAATCTCGCGCTTCATTCGAGTCCACCAATAAGCCTGCTTGAGGTCCTGATACATCTTCGTGCTCCCAGGGTGGATGGAGAGGACAGAATTGTGAGCCTCGTTCATGATCACTTTACGGAGGTCACCTTTGGGCACGACGATACGATCCTCGAAGAAGAGAGTATCCTTGTCATCAAGGAGGTAGCACTTGTACTTGGGTTGGCTCTTGGCAATCCCATTCTTCCCCTTTTTCACCATACATCAAGAAGCTGGGTTTGGCGAATCTGGTCTTCCAAGGTAGGAGAGACTTGAAGGTTGGCGAGGAAACCTTGAGGAACAACTTGCAGATTAAGTTTGCGGAAAGCTTCACAAAGCTCGAGTTGATAAGGCTTTAGAATCAGGCTGTTGCAATAAGCCTTCCTGCTCAATGCGTCAGCAATCACATTGGCCTTGCCTGGAGTATACTCGATACTCGGATTATACTCTTGAATCATTTCGACCCATCGAGTCTGCCTGAGGTTGAGATTAGGCTGAGTGAAGATGTACTTGAGACTCTTGTGATCAGTGAAAATTTCCACTTTTCTTCCCAATAGGAGATGTCTCAAAGTCAAAAGAGCATGCACAACTGCCGCCAACTCGAGATCATGAGTGGGGTAGTTCTTCTCATTGGGCTTCAACTGGCGAGAGGTATAAGCCACAACTTTCTTCTCTTGCATCAACACTGCGCCAAGACCTTGGAGAGAGGCATCACAAAAGACCTCGTATGGCTTGGATTCATCAGGCGGAGTCAGAACTGGAGCAGTGATCAATTTCTCTTTCAAAGTGTTGAAAGCAATGTCACACTCCGGAGACCAAACGTACTTGACGTGCTTCTGGAGAAGATTTGAGGGAGGCTTCGCGATCTTAGAAAAGTTTTCAATGAATCTTCGGCAGTAGCTTGCGAGACCGAGGAAGCTACGGAGTTGCTTCACATTCTGAGGAGGTTCCCAATTCACAATTGCAGACACCTTCTCAGGATTCACCGCAATGCCCTTGGCAGAGATGATATGACCAAGATAAAGAACCTCATCGAGCCAAAATTCGCACTTGGAGAACTTGGCGTAGAACTGGTGTTCCCTCAGCTTATTGAGTACCAAACGCAAGTGCTTGGCATGATCTTCCTTGTTCTTCGAGAAAACCAGAATGTCATCGAGATAGACCAACACAAAGTCATTGGTGTAGGCGTTGAAGATGAAATTCATCATGCGAGAGAACGTCGGAGGAGCGTTGACAAGGCCAAAAGACATGACAGTGTATTCATATGAACCATAGCTTGTCCTGAAGGCCGTCTTGGGAATATCTTGCTCACGGATTTGAATCTGATGATAACCCATATGGAGATCAAGCTTGGAGAATACTTGGGCACCTTTGAGTTGTTCGAATAGCTCATTGATGTTGGGAAGTGGGTATTTGTTCTTGATGGTCTTCTTGTTCAATGAACGGTAATAAACACAAAGTCAGTCCGTTCCATCCTTCTTCTTCACAAAAAGAACACCACAACCCCACGGAGAAGAACTAGGCTGGATGAGACCCATTCTCTCTTGAACATCGAGTTGCTTCTTCAGCTCCTTCAACTCTTCAGGTCCAAGCTTGTAAGGACGCTTGCACACAGGTTCCGTGCCAGGCTCAAGATCGATGACGAATTCAACTGGCCGGTGCGGAGGCATTCCTGGAAGCTCTTCTGGAAAGACGTCTTGATATTCGCAAACGACTGGAATCTGCAAGATAGCATGCAGTTCACCCTTCTCATTGAGAGAAAACAGACGGATTGTATCATCACGAGCGGCAAAGACAATTACATCCTCAGATGAATGAGTCAATTGAATCTGCCTAGCTACACAATCAAGATGCGCCTTGTGCTTAGAAAGCCAATCCATTCCGAGAATAAGATCAATATCCGAGTCACCAAGAACAATAGGAGAAGCTAGAAATTTGCAGTCACCCAAAGTGATAGTAATATCCGGGACGCAGAAATTAGCTGTCATTTGCTTGCCCGGTGACACGATTTGCAAAGAATTTTGCAGATACTGATAATCGCACTCATACTTCGATGCAAAAGGTTTGGAAATGAAGCAATGCGATGCACCAGTGTCAAAAAGAACTTTAGCAGGAATATCATTAACAGGAAGGTTACCCATGATGACATCTGATGATTTCTCTGCCTGAGCTGCATTCACCATATTGACCTAGGCGTACTTGGGGTTATGCTTGACCACAACTGTACTTGCCGATCTCACAGGAGGAGGAGGAGGAAGACGCCTCTGGTTGAAACACTTGTTGGCATAGTGACCCTTCTGTTGGCACTTGTTGCACGCGACCTTTGAAAGCGGACGGTGGTACCGAGCACTCGATCTTGGAGCTTGAGACGAAGTCTTGTTCTGAAAGCCAGGGTTGGGTGGGTGGGAAAATCCACTGCCACCTTTGCTCTTCTGATACGGCTGGCGAAACGGAGGAGGAGGAAGCCAATACTTCTGCTGCTTGGCCACTTGAGTAGAGGAAGAAGGAGTAACATCTCTGACTCGCTTCTTGGAAGCATCACACCTCAGTTGAGCGGCCTCTTGCTTCAATGCCATGTTGTAGAACTCATCGTATCTCAAGGGCTCAAAGAGAACAAGAGCTAGCTGGATTTCTTCTCTGAGACCACCCCTGAACTAGTATATCATGCTCTTCTCATCAGGTACGTCCTACTTGGCAAAGCGGGCGAGCTTCTGGAACAACTTGTTGTAGTCACAGACAGACAAAGAGCCTTGCTTCAGGTTGCGGAATTCCTCACGCTTGCTTTCAGCCACGCTCTAAGGGATGTCATGAGCTCTGAAATCATGACGGAATTCATCCCAGGTAATCGCATGTCCACCTCTGGAATCCTTGTACTGCTGGAACCATTCTGCAGCTTGGTCTTTGAGTTGGAAGGAAGCGAACTTGACGAAGTCCTCAGGCCTGACATTACTGCACTCGAAATGCTTGCACAGATCCACGAGCCAATCGTCAGCATCAGTTGCCTCAACATAATTGCTGAAAGTCTTTGGCCCGTTAGCAAGGAACTGGTTGAGCGTAGCAAAGTGATTCTGATTGTGGCCTTGGTTCCCTTGGTTGCCTTGATTCGCTTGATTGCGCTCTTGAAGAACTTGCATGATCAACTGCGTGTTTGCATTGGTTGCGGCCATTTACAGCTTGCCATGCCTCCGGAGGAGGTGGAGGTGGTGGCGGGTCAGGATTCGGAGTCATGCGCGTTGGAGGAGCCATCCTGAAGAGGTTGACATCCATTAGCACATTGATAGACAAATATTGAAGCTGAATCCAACGGAATGAAAATTGCAACATATAGTCTTCACATCCGAACATAAGAACGAATGCATTCCTCTTAAAATGGTCACCTATCCATAAATTGAGAAGCCACGTAGAATTTAGGTAGAGAAATAAATCAACAAGGTACGGATCAAGAACGAATACTCCGTAAGAAATCCCAATCTCAAACCAAATATCCGTGGAAGAAGAACTAGAGCTACAAGAATTCCCACCTATGAAACTCCCGAACCTTTCCGGTTATGCAATCAGGTGTTGGGGATATAGGGGAAGCATAATATCTCACCCAAATCTAGCAAATCCTACATCCAGCTGTATCCATCCTTCAACACATAACTGAGAAAACTTCGGAAACCATCTACCTCAACCTTCGAAAAGCATCCGTTATACAAGTTATGGCGATACTCCCGAACTCCCGCCAAGTACTGGGTGGCGTCGAGGTTATCTCACCAACGAACTGCATAAAAGAGATTTTCGATGTCGGCGTACTAAACTCAGGTATTCCAGAACTGCAATGATAAAATTATGACGACAACACCTCAGAGCTCAACTCCCCGGGACACCTCCACAAAACCACTGACAGGAGGCACCAAGACAATGTTCTCGTCACAAAACCATCGGAACGATTCCAAGATACCCGTGTGATCCTAAAATTTGTTTAGTGAAATTTGAGAAGAGAAGAGTCAAAACTCTATGTCAGGATGCCTTACCAGAGCGATGAGGAGACTGGGAAGTAAAAAGAATTCCTAAACTCTCCGATATATAATTCCTAAATGACTCAAAACATTTTTCTAGACACAACTCGGCTGCTAAAAACGATCAATCAGTGGGGGCTCCTAAGGTCGGGGAAGGCTCTGATTACCAACTTGTAACGCCCTCGATGCGGCTATATCTCCCACGTGTCGAGGCACAACTTAGAGGCATAACCGCATTGAAAGCAATGTCGCAAGTTAGGCAATCTTCACAACATCCCATGTAATATAGATAATAAAAGGGGAGATAACATAGTTGGCTTACACTCGCCACGTCAATCAAGTACATAAATAGCATTACAACATTCAAACCCTCATGGCCCAACTACGGCGCCAAAATAAAAGATAACCCAACATGCGACACGGTCCCGATCACCCCAACTGGGCACCACTACTGATCATCAGGAAACGAAACATAGTATCGTTGAGAGTCCTCGCCGAACTCCCACTTGAGCTCAAGCGCGTCATCTGGAGCGGAATCATCAGGCCCTGCATCTGGTGTAATAGTAATCTGTGAGCCACAGGGACTCAGCAATCTCGCACCCTCGCGATCAAGACTATTTAAGCTTAATAGGTAAGGCAAGGTAAATATATGTGGAGCTGCAGCAAGCGACTAGCATATATGGTGGCTAACCTGTTCGCAAAAGAGAGCGGGAAGAGGAGGCAAAGCGCGAGCGAGCAATCTAGAGAACAACCTGCGCAAGCATTACTCCAACACCGTGTCCACTTCCCGGACTCCACCGAGAAGAGGCCATCACGGTAACTCACACAGTTGATTCATTTTAATTAAATTAAGGTTCAAGTTATCTACAACCGGACATTAACAAATTCCCATATGCCCATAACCGCGGGCACGGCTTTCGAAAGTTCAAATCCCTGCAGGGGAGTCCCAACTTAGCCCATGACAAGCTCTCATGGTCAACGAAGGAATAGACCTCCTCCCGAGACGTTCCGATCAGACTCGGTATCTCGGTTCTTCAAGACACATTGACAAGTTAAAACAAGACCAGCAACACCACCCGAATTTGCCGAGAAATCCCGATAGGAGCTGCACATATGTCATTCTCAGGGCACACTCAGATGAGCTCTCCATACAACTAAAAACCAAACCTCGAGTTTCCCCGAGGGGGCGCTGCATAGGACTCTAGTTCGGACCAACACTCAGAGGAGCACTGGCCCAGGGGGGTTTAAATAAGATGACCCTCGGGCTCCGGAAACCCAAGGGAAAAAGAGGCTAGGTGGAAAATGGTAAAACCAAGGTTGGGCATTGCTGGAAAAGCTTTAATCAAGGCAAACTATCAAGGGGTTCCCATTATAACCCAACCGCGTAAGGAACGCAAAATCCGGGAACATAACACCGATATGACGGAAACTAGGGCGGCAAGAGTGGAACAAAACACTAGGCGAGAGGCCGAGCCTTCCACCCTTTACCAAGTATATAGATGCATTAAGATAACATGGCAATATAATGATATCCCAACAAGTAAATAATGTTCCAACAAGGAACGATCTCCAATCTTCACCTGCAACTAGCAACGCTATAAGAGGGGCTGAGCAAAGCGGTAACATAGATAATCAACGCTTTGCTAGGACTGGTGGGTTAAAGGTTTGACATGGCAATTTGGGAGGCTTGAAAGCAAGTGGTAGACATCGTAGCATAGGCATAGCAAAAGAGTGAGCATCTAGCAAAGCAAAGATAGTAGTGATTTCGAGGGTATGATCATCTTACCTGCAAAGTTGTCAGAGTTGACTGGATCCTCGAAAGAAAACTCAACGGGCTCCTCGTTATCGAACTCGTCTCCCGGCTCTACCCAAACAAGACAAACAAGCAACAAGGACACAATCAACCACGTGCAAGGATCAAACTATATGATGCAAACATGGTATGCTATGCGGGATGCGATATGTGATGCATATGCAAGATTTGACAAGGAAAGCATGACCCTGGCCTCAACATGGAAAACCAAGCATGCCACTGGAAATACGAGATAAAATCGCTTGAAAACGATATAAAGATCACCGGAATCGTAGTTACGGTTTGGAAATGCCAAGCGATTCAAATATGACACCAGTCTGCGATTTACAGCAAGTAGCCATCTAAATGCAACAAGATGAACATGCTAGAGCACTCAAACATGGCATCGAAATACATGGCAGGGATGCATTCAAGATGCTTAACAAAAGTCTAGCACTGAGCTACGGCCAATTCATCCATTAACAGGTTCAAACAAGCATGGAAAAAATGCATATGGTAAACAGATCTCACACTTGGTGAAACTAACACTTGTCTGGAATTTCAGATTAGATAGCACTCTTCGGAGCAACAAACTACATGCTACAGGACCTGAACATGGCAAAGTAAAGCATGACATGGAGCTACTCAAAGAGCTTAACAAAAGTCCCTTAGTGACCTTGCGCCAAAAGGGATCAGAAAATACATTTGCAAGCATGTGAACTTGGCAAAAAACATAATCAGTTCTGAGACTTAGTGAAAACTGGAGCATGCTGAAAACAGATATCAAGTAGGCATGTTTACGAGCTTGATGCACTCACTACAGAGCAAGTCATGACAATCTAAGCATACACCCATTAAGAATACACAAAATGCAAGCTAGACATGGCAAGAACAATAACATAGCATGCACGAATCAACTACAACATTCTCGGCAAAATCGCTAACAAGTAGACAATCTGCCCAGATTCACGAAATAGCAAAAGTAGAGCTCGATTGACTCAAGCTAGGGTGCTCCATAATTGCAAACAAAGACATGGATGGATAGAGCACAACAAGATTAACAAAACATCCTCACTGATCATCCTCAAAAGAGGCACGGATCACTAGGAAACAACATGAACATATGACCATATGTGATAAACAGGTCAAGGACTTAGTGGAAAGGCTAAGTCCCTGAAATCAGCATTACCAAGTGCCTCACTTTGCTAGTCACCACACACATCACAAAAATACATGGGTTGCCCCTCTGGAAAGATGGCAAAACCTTAACAAAACACATGTAGAGCTCATGGGCATATCATGCACACAATAATCATGGCAAAAATGACAAATATCTAAATGGAGCAGCAAATCTGACAATTATCTCAAGTAGAACTCTTCTAACAGCATTTCGGGCATCAAGATGAACTCAAATGAAAATGATGCAATGGAATGAAATGATGTACTCTCTGAGACGAACATTTTGATATGCTATATGCCCAAAACGGAGCTACGGGTGAGGAGTTACGATGCAATGAACAGGAGCATATGAACTAGGGTTTTGGGCAAAAAGTCAACCATGAGAATAACCAGATCCAAATCCAGCGCGGGTTACGAGGTTCGCCGGAGTAGCCACGGTGGTGGCCGGACTTAACGGGGAAGAAGGGCGGCGAGGCGGGTGGTGGTCGGCCGGCGAGGAGGAAGCAACGCGGCGGGCGGTGGTCGGCGGCGAAGTAGGCAGAGTGGCGCGCGGCGTCGTCGGCGGTCGCCGGCGTCGGGGAAGACCGACGACGAGGCAGCGGGCGGCGGCGCAAGGGAGGTCCGGGTGGCACGGATCCGGTCTCCCCGTGGGCTCGGGCGGCGGCGTTGGATGGGCCACGGGGGCCGGTTGCGGGCTCTCCGGGCCAGGCGGCACGGCGAAGTGGGCACCGAGCGGCGGCGAACCAGGCGATGACACGTGGCGGCGGAGGGTGGAAACGGACGTGTCTGGCAGCGGAATTTTTGTCCGGTCGCGAGGAGAGGAAGAGAGTTAGGGTTTCACCCGTGAATTTCGGAGGGGGTTCTATATATAGGCATAGAGGGAGCTAGGAGAGTCCAAATGAGGTGCGGTTTTCGGCCACGCGATCGTGATCGAACGCTCTAGATGATGGAGAGGGTTTTTGTGGGTTTTGGGCCAAAATGGAGGGGTGTTGGGCTGCAACACACACGAGGCCTTTTCGGTCCCCCGGTTAACCGTTGGAGCATCAAACGAAGTCCAAATGGTACGAAACTTGACAGGCGGTCTACCGGTAGTAAACCAAGGCCGCTTGGCAAGTCTCGGTCCAATCCGGAAATGTTTAATCCCCACACACAAAATAAAGGTAGAAATGACCACCGGAGGAGAACGAAGCGCCGGAATGCAAAACGGACAACGGGGAAAATGCTCGGATGCATGAGATGAACACGTATGCAAATGCAATGCACATGATGACATGATATGAGATGCATGACAACGATAACAACACATGGAGACAAAGACCCGAATCCGAGAAAATAAAATAACTTAAGGCCGGAAACGGCAAGAGTTGGATTACATATTGGGTAAATCATATCCGGGGTGTTATACATCACCACGCCAGAGCACGATCAACCTGACCACGAAGGTCTGTTTCTTGCAGGCAAATGAAGAACAAGCAAGAAACTAAGATTACAATCTCAATATTGCGAATATAAGAGGCAACCTTTATTGGTCAAGGTGGCGTTTTGTGATGTCTTTCTCTCGTCCTTGAACACAAACGAAGTACGCGAAGTTGCAGCTATGGAGAACTTTAATCTAAACAAAACCCAAAGTCTAAACGATGCCCTAAGGGTTGTATATATGGAGGAGGGAGGGGGGAATTTCGTGGCCCTTGGGAGAGGGGTCCGAAACCAACCCTAACTCTTGTTTCCCCACACACACGGACTCTAAAAACAGCCTATAATCAAGTATTTCAAAATGGCATGGGCCTGGCCCAAAAATAAGGTGACGCATCACCTAGAATAGCCTCTGGATGAAATTTATGAAGTGGCATCTTGTATATTTCGTCCAAGGCTTCCTGCACTCATTATGGTGGCTTCAAACTCCTGGAATCATCAGTTGCAACTCCGTTCTTGTTCCCCTTGCGCATGCCATCATCTCCATGCTTGAACTTGATCCAAGGTTCATCTTTCTTGTCCAAGCTAGGCCCTTCATTTGTAAGCAAAACAAATGTATCCAATTTAGGTAGCATCATATTCTCATGAACATTAGAATCGTTACCTAGAAACGAAAGTACCTGATAATTCAATTGGCGTGCGCGAGCTCTAGTAATTGGTCCAGTATGTATAGCAGCAGGGGCTGTGGGTGTAACAATGGTATTTATGTCCTCATCATCCTCCCCTTCTTGAAATGAAGTCGTCCTCGATGAAAGCTCATCTTGCTCACCCAAATAAGGCTTCAAATCTGCAATGTTAAAAGTGGGACTAACCTCAAAATCTGCAGGCAGCTCAAGTTTATATGCATTATCATTTATTTTCTCTAACACCTTAAAAGGACCATCAGCACGTGGCATGAGCTTTGATTTGCGCAAATTAGGAAATCTATCCTTACGCAAATGTAACCAAACAAGATCTCCAGGTGCAAACACAACATGTTTTCTACCCTTATCTCCAGCAAGTTTATATTTAGCATTCATACGCTCAATGTTTTCCTTAGTTAACTCATGCATTTTTAAAATCAATTCATCACATTCTTTAGCATCAAAATTAATAGTCTCCGAAGATGGAAGAGGCAACAAATCAATAGGTGCATGAGGTAGGAAACCATACACAATTTCAAAAGGGCACATCTTATTAGTAGAATGCAATGAAGGATTATAAGAAAATTCAATATGAGACAAGTATTCTTCCCAAATTTTCTTGTTATTCTTCAAAACATCCCTAAGCATAGTAGACAATGTTCTATTGACTAGTTCAGTTTGTCCATCAGTTTGGGGGTGACAAGTAGTACGAAAAAGCAGTTTAGTCCCAAACTTAGCCCATAAACATCTCTTGGTCTACTTGTTACATTTACAAATTCGTAAATCTTTTCCAACATTATTGAAGCTCACTAACAATTGCATCAAATTTTATGCCACCATCCTAATTGAGCTCCACTATAAGCTTTTACTTGTGTAGGTGTCAGGAACCGACAAGATTTGGTACCAATTGTGCTATTTCCTTGTTCCACATTTGAGTGATCATTGATCCATCTTCAACATTGGTCAAGGTACATTTGGTATAAGTTCTCTTTCTCCCACTCACATATTTGCTTGGAATGATGGATAGGCCAAGTACATCTACCAATCCACTCTTCATCGAGCAAGATGACGACATGTCCTACGTTAGAAAGAGCCACCTATTTGGTGCACAACATGATTTGCATCAAGAGCAACAAGCAATGAACAAACACATCGACAACCTCGCCACCGACTTGTGACTCTTCGAGCAATGTACAAGAGACTACTTCGATAACAAGCTCGACGACCACAAACAAGAGAATGACGCAAGAATGGACGAGATTCGTGCTTTGTTGCTCAACCGCTCTTCTTCCACTTTGTACTAATCAAGACGGAGCCGCTCAAGTCGACACTCCGACGACACCATCTCCAGCTCAAGTACTCCGACATCGAATACTCTTTTACATACCGCGTTGATGAGGACATGAGTACCTTGGACACGACCAAAAATATTGCATACATGTATATTTGTGAGGTGGTTTCTAATGCAAACTATGCAATAATTTATTTATGTCATTGTAACGCCCCGAGACCGATGTGCCAGGTGTCCGCCAGTTATTCGTCGTGGTTGCGTTGTCATTGCTTGCGTGTCATGCATTGCATATCATGTCATCATGCGCATTTCATTTGCATACGTGTTCGTCTCATGCATCCGAGCATTTTCCCCGTTGTCCGTTTTGCAATCCGGCGCTTCGTTCTCCTCCGGTGGTCATTTCTACCTTTATTTTGTGTGTGGGGATTAAACATTTCTGGATTGGACCGAGACTTGCCATGCGGCCTTGGTTTACTACAGGTAGACCGCCTGTCAAGTTTCGGGTCATTTGGACTTCGTTTGATACTCCAACGGTTAACCGAGGGACCGAGAAGGCCTCGTGTGTGTTGCAGCCCAACACCCCTCCATTTTGGCCCAAAACCCACCTAACTCTGCTCCATCATCTCGGTCGTTCGATCACGATCACGTGGCCGCAAACCGCACCTCATTTGGACTCTCCTAGCTCCCTCTCTGCCTATATATACACCCCCCTCCGAAATTCGCGGTGCCATCCACCCCTAACCCTAGATCTCTCCCTCTCCTCGTCGCCGGACACATCCACACCGGCCGAACATGTCCACCCCGTCCAGCCACGTAGCCCCTCCAATCAGAAGCCGCCACGTCACCAGATCCGCCGCCGCCAGCCTATCCCGAGCCGCCACCTCACCTCTGCGCCGCCCCACTTCTCCGCCGGCCCGCAGAGCCCATCCGGGGCCCGCGCGAGCCCGGATCTCCGCCGCCACCCGCAGGCACCCCGTGCCTCCTCGCTCCCGCAGCCGGTCGAGGGGAGGAGCCCCTCGATCCGCGCCTCCACCGCCTAGCGTCTCTCCGCTGGCAACCTCGCCTGCCTCGCCACCGGCCTTCTCCGCCGCCTCGCCGGAGGCCGCAACGTCGCCGCCTCGTCGCTGGACTCCTCTACCTCGCCTCGCCGGAGTGTCCTCCTCCACCTCGCCTCGCCGGAATGCCTCGGCCTCTGCTCCTCGTGCCCGGGTTCGGCAGGTCCCCGCGGTCCCTCGCCGGCATCACCATCGGGCGCCGCCGCCCCTGCCTCCCCGATCCGATCGGGATCGAGGGAGACGCACGCCCTGTTGACCTCCGCGTGGGCCTCACAGGCCGCAGCGCGCCAAGGCCCATCGCCAGCCTCCCCTCCCTGCTGGGCCGCCAGCCAGCTCCGGTGGCCCATCTCCTCGCCGGCCTGCCTCACTTCCTCCTCTCCGGGCCAAGAGCCCATGGTGAGCTGCTTCCCCCCCGGCTCCTTAGTTTTTTTTTCTCTGCTGGCCCAATATGCTCCAGTTTCGGCCCGTGAGGTTTTTTTTGAGCGCCTGGGTTTTTCCTATTATCCAGAGATCAGCAATTTTGCAGAATAGTCCCTGTTCTTCATGCATTTAATAACTCACAAATGGTGCATCGGATTAAAATGATTTATATATGAAACTTGCTCAGAATTTTGTGTAGATTAATAATATCCAACTTTCACCCATGTTTAAAATGTTTAAAATGTTGTTTGATTAAATTTGCCCCTATGCCATGCTTAAATGATTTAATTCATAACTAAATAACCGTAACTCCGATTTTAATAAACTTTATATGTAAATGGGGTAGAATTTTGCCTAGTTTATCATGGTTGCATCACTTTGCATGTTAAACAACTCTAAAATTGTGTTTAGGACAGATCAGGACCAAACCTAATATTTGCACATGAGGAGTTTCCGGACTTGTTGTTCGTTACTTCCGGCCTCATTTAAACTTGCCTAGATAGGTAGTTTTGTTGTGCTTCACCTCTTGCCATGTTCAACAACATTTAACATTGTTGAGTACCTAACCGAGAGAGAACTAAATAATTGATGTTGTGTTTTTTTCAATATGCATCCCGATGCATATTGAGCTCCACTTAATTTGTAGGATTGTTTGTGCTCTTTGTCATGCCATGCCATGCTTCATTAAATCGGACATGCATCATACTCGTTTGTACATCATGCCATGTTGATGTGTTGGTTGTTTACTATGTTGTGTGCTTCTTTTCCGATGATTGCTTCTTCGGGTTGGTTCCGATAACATCGTGTTGTGAGGATTCGTTCAACTTCGTCCGTTTGTCTTCTTCATGGACTCGTTCTTCTTCCTTGCGGGATTTCAGGCAAGATGATCATACCCTCGAAATCACTACTATCTTTGTTATGCTAGTTTGCTCGCTCTTTGCTATGCCAATGCTACGATGCCTACCACTTGCTTGTCAGCCTCCCAAATTGCCATGTTCAGTCTCTAACCCACCATTGTCCTAGCAAACCGTTGATTGGCTATGTTACCGCTTTGCTCAGCCCCTCTTATAGCGTTGTTAGTTGCAGGTGAAGATTGAAGTTTGTTCCTCGTTGGAACATGGAGATCGTTCCTTGTTGGAACATTTATTACTTGTTGGGATATCACTATATATCGTATTTAATTAATGCATCTATATACTTGGTAAAGGGTGGAAGGCTCGGCCTTATGCCTGGTGTTTTGTTCCACTCTTGCCGCCCTAGTTTCCGTCATATCGGTGTTATGTTCCCGGATTTTGCGTCCCTTACGCGGTTGGGCTATAATGGGAAACCCTTGACAGTTCGCCTTAAGTAAAGCTTTTCCAGCAATGCCCAACATTGGTTTTACCATTTGCCACCTAGCCTTTTCTTTCCCTTGGGGGTCGCGCACCCAAGGGTCATCTTGTTTTAACCCCCCCGGGCCAGTGCTTCTCTAAGTGTTGGTCCAACTGAGCGATGTCCGAGGCTACCAGGGGCAACTCTGGGCTGGCTTACCCGACGTCTGGCTCATCTGAGTGTGCCCTGAGAAAGAGATATGTGCAGCTCCTATCGGGATTTGTCGGCACATTCGGGTGGTGTTGCTGGTTTAGTTTTACCCTGTCGAAATGTCTTGTTGTACTGGGACACCGAGTCTGATCGGAATGTCTCGGGTGGAGGTCTATTCCTTCGTTGACCGTGAGAGCTTGTGATGGGCTAAGTTGGGACACCCCTGCAGGGATTTGAACTTTCGAAAGCCGTGCCCGCGGTTATGGGCGGATGGGAATTTGTTAACGTCCGGTTGTAGAAAACCTAAAGTTGACCTTAATTAAAATGTATCAATCGCGTGTGTAACCGTGATGGTCTCTTTCCGGCGGAGTCCGGGAAGTGAACACGGTTGTTGGAGTTATGCTTGACGTAGGTAGTCCAGGATCACTTCTTGATCATACCTTTATCGACCGTGCTTTGCCTTCTCTTCTCGCTCTCATTTGCGTATGTTAGCCACCATATATGCTAGTCGCTTGCTGCAGCTCCACCTCATACCTTTACCTTACCCATAAGCTTAAATAGTCTTGATCACGAGGGTGCGAAATTGCTGAGTCCCCTAGCTCACAGGTACTTCCAAAACCAGTTTGTAGGTGCCGATGAGTCCGTGCAGGTGACGCAACCAAGCTCAGGAGGAGCTCGATGAAGATCTTGTCCTTTGTGTTGTTTCATTCTAGTGGATCAGTAGTGGAGCCCAGTTGGGGTCGATCGGGGACCTTTGTCGCATTTGGGGTTCTTCTTTTATTTTGGTTCCGTAGTCGGACCATGAGTGTATTTGATTGTTGTAATGCTTTATTCATGTAATTGTGTGAAGTGGCGATTGTAAGCCAACTATGTAACTCTTTCCTTATTATATTACATGGGTTGTGTGAAGATTACCTCACTTGCGACATATGCCTTCAATGCGATTATGCCTCTAAGTCGTGCCTCGACACGTGGGAGATATAGTCGCATCGAGGGTGTTACAAGTTGGTAATCAGAGCCTTCCCCGACCTTAGGAGCCCCCATTGCTTGATCGTTTTTAGCAGTCGAGTTGTGTCTAGAAAAATGTTTTGAGTCCTTTAGGAATTATATATCGGAGAGTTTAGGAATTCTTTTTACTCCCCAGTCCCTTCGTCGCTCTGGTGAGGCATCCTGACGTAGAATTTTGACTCTTCTCTTCTCAAATTTCACAAAAAAAAATTAGGATCACGCGAGTATCTTGGTTTTGTTCCGATGGCTTATGATGAGAATACTGTCTTGGTGCCTCCTGTCAGGGGTTTAGTGGAAGTGTCCCGGGGAGTTGAGCTCTGAGGTGTTGTCATCATAATTTTATCGTTGCAATTCTGGTATACTTGAGATATGTTCGCGACATCGAAAATCTCTTTTATGCAGTTCGTTGGTGAGATAACCTCGACGCCACCCAGTACTGGGGCAGGAGTTCGGGAGTATCGCCATAACTTGTATAACGGATGCTTTTCGAAGGTTGAGGTAGATGGTTTCCGAAGGTTTCTTGGTTATGTGTTGAAGGATGGATACCGCTGGATGTAGGATTTGCTAGTTTGGGTGAGATATTATGCTTCCCCTGTATCCCCAACACCTGATTGCATAACCGGAAAGTTTCGGGAGTTTCATAGGTGGGAATTCAAGTAGCTCTTAGGATATCCTTCCGTCAGATGTATGATATGAAATTGGGGTTCGACGTCTAGTGGTTCGCCTATTCACGGTCGGTTTTACAGTGGTCTCGTTGTGTCTTAAAGAGTCCTTGGCTATGCTGACTCGGGGACGCTTCGTATGTCATGTGCACTGCCTTGTACATGATGGTGTTGTACGATCGAGCCCGTGTAGGTCCCACCATGAAAACTTCGGACGAAATCTCTATCATATGTTTGTTCTGGCTTATTTTGCAAGCCAATCCTTTGTTTTTATTTTGAGTTGTGGTATTCGAGTTGCTTCAATGTCAAGTGTTGATTCCATACCTTCCTCAAGTGGTGTTCTCATATTCCTATGCGAATACTAATCCTTCTCGATCATTGAGTTTGTCATGTCAATCCTTTTCAACCGGTGTGTCTCTCCTCAAGTGGATCCGTTCACTTCAACATTTGCAAGATCAACTATCAGTTCTTCTCTATGGTGTTTCTTTCATCCGTCTCCAAGTCGCCTTTGTTTTTCCCACCCTCCCTCCCTTTGTTTTTCTCCAAGGATTCAGATCTCTTAATCGAGTATCCTTCTTATTGATGCGAAGTCTCTCCATTCTTTTCCTTCAATGTTCTTATCCGGTGATTCTCATGAAGATACTAACGGAGCTTCTAGTTCATCATTCTTCGTTTCTTTTATCTTCTCCGGTGGTTTCAAGTCAAGCTTTGTTGATCATGTGATTTCCTCATTTCAATGTTTTCTCATGCTGGTGCAATTCATAATCATTCCCCGCTTGCTATTCTATTGTTCCGGAGTGATGACGATATCTCGAAGATTCGTGTATCCACTCTTCTTTAATTCGAGCTATTTCGAGGTCCTATCTTATTCAAGCCTTTTAATTAAACCGGTGCATTCTCCTTTTCAAGTAATCATTTCAACGGTGTTCTCTTTTGAGTGGGCCCTAACCCACAGGTCTTTTCCCAGGATCTTACCTGACTCTTCCAATTTTCCCGAAGCTATCCAAATTTCTTTTCGAAGTTTGACGTAAGAATGATTTATCATCAGTCAAATGTTTTCTCCTAGATCATTCACAATTCTTTTCATCATTGGCTAAATCTATTCGTTTTGATTCTTCCAGAGTGTCTAAATAATTGACGGTGGTGTTTCTCGTTGTCATTCTCATCATTTGAAGACCGAAGAAGATTTTTCTCTCAATCTTGCTCCATTCTCTTCAAGTTTCGCGATTCTGTCTTGTTGCCATCCTCTCATAATTATTTGCGATTGTGAGAATTCTTTTCACCCATCCGGAGATATTCAAGAGTCTTATCAGTGGTTATCCGGAGTCCATCATCTAAGATTATTCTTTCCCAGTTTTCAGTTATCGTTCTCCTAATCTTACCGGTGCATCGATCAATTAGCCTCTAATCAGTTCTTAATCTCCTCGGTCTCATGTATCTAAATTCTCTCAAGCATCTTCGTTCATTTGCTAATCATTCTGGTGTTGCTTTATCTTTTCTTCGTTCATTTTAATTCTTACGGTGGTTCGTTCAAGATTTCTCTTCCTTTCTTATCATATCAATTTTATTTGTTGTTTCAACCCTTCCAGTGGTTCGTTCAATACCTTCCCAAGTCTGATGTTATATCTCTCTTAATCTTTTCTACAAGAATAAGTAATATGCCAAATCTGTTGATTGTCATCAATTTAAATTGGTGAAGGATAAGCATAATGTAATTCTTACTCTTGTTTCATCCAAATGATTGATTCCTTATTCCGGAGGTGCATCATATCACATTCTTGGTTCGACATGCTTTATCTTTTCTTTCCCAAGAGTTCCAACCTCTTTCAATTATATTATCACGGAGATCTCTATCTAAATCATTGCGAGGCTTCAATCTTATTCTTTTCATCATTCAATTATTTTGGATCATTCTTTTATTACCGGAGTTCTTCATGGAGGCTCTACATGATGGTTCATAAGGGATTTAATTCCTTCTTGAAGTGTTCATTGAGATTCTTTTCAAAGGAGCTCAAGTTTTCTTCATCGTGTAATCCGGAGTGCATTTCTTTCTACCATATTATTGGAGATGGTATTATGCCATTCTTGATAATTTGAGTTCATGTTTTCATGATTCACATGTTGTCAAGATTGAGATATTTTGAATCCATCAATCTCTTCATTGGAGTTATCTTGGGTTATATTTCACCTTAAGCCTTCCCTAAGGATGGTTGTTACTATGGTGCTTATATATGATCCAAGTTTCTTCATTTATCCTCCCGGTGACATAAGTTCTCGTCTCCTTGTTCATTCTAGCCCAATTCTTTTCCCGCGAGTGGCAGGTTGTCACCTCATAATTTGAGATGTATTCCATAAGAACATATCAACCTATTCTTTTCGTTGGTGGTTTTTCCAACAACTCTGTTCTAGCTTCTATTGTAACCGTGCTCTCTCAAGATATTGTTTTCCTTCGTTCACTCCATTTCATTCTTACTTTTGTTCCGGAGGTATTGCGATGTTCATCTTTTCAACCCATCATCTCGTTTTGTCAAAGATCATGATCTTTCCATGCCTATACTTTTATTGGAGTGTTCTGTCCTCTTTTCAAGTATCCTCTCATCTCGTCTTGTTCAATTTCTTCCATTTACAGACGCAGTGCTGTCCAAATTATATCACTCTTATTCCTTCCCTATCTTGCTTAACCGGAGTATTGTGCCCCTTTGTTCAAGTTCTTGTCGCCTTATCAAGTCTTGCATCCCTTTCTCAACAGGAGTGTCGTGTTTTCATTTGAGCTCTCTCATCTTATCAAATTTTGACTCCCTTCTCAACCGGAGTGCGGTCTGAGATCTTTCTTACCCCTTCTTCCATCCATTCAATAGTTATGGAGGCACTATTGTGATTTCATCAAGTATCTTCTAATCTTATCAAGTTCTTATTCAATTCTTTTTCTTTCCAACCGGAGTGCTGCCCGAATTTGGTCTTCCTTGATCCCCTTCCTTAACCGGAGTGTTCTCATTATATATCTTCCCTTCAACCTCAAGGTTTTCGCAATGCTCGTTGTCCCTCTTTTCTAACGGAGTGTTTTCGACTTTGTTCTCCTTCGTTCTATTCTCTTCTAGAATTTGTTCAACCTCGCAAGACTCGTGGTTTCACTCGTTTGTCAAAGAAGCAACTTAGTTTTACCTCTCCTCTTTTCTCTTCCGTTGTTTCCCCGGTGCCATTCTAGATCTCGAGACGAGATCCTCTCGTAGTGGTGGAGTGTTGTAACGCCCCGAGACCGATGTGCCAGGTGTCCGCCAGTTATTCGTCGTGGTTGCGTTGTCATTGCTTGCGTGTCATGCATTGCATATCATGTCATCATGCGCATTTCATTTGCATACGTGTTCGTCTCATGCATCCGAGCATTTTCCCCGTTGTCCGTTTTGCAATCCGGCGCTTCATTCTCCTCCGGTGGTCATTTCTACCTTTCTTTTGTGTGTGGGGATTAAACATTTCCGGATTGGACCAAGACTTGCCATGCGGCCTTGGTTTACTACCGGTAGACCGCCTGTCAAGTTTCGGGTCATTTGGACTTCGTTTGATACTCCAACGGTTAACCGAGGGACCGAGAAGGCCTCGTGTGTGTTGCAGCCCAACACCCCTCCATTTTGGCCCAAAACCCGCCTAACTCTGCTCCATCATCTCGGTCGTTCGATCACGATCGCGTGGCCGCAAACCGCACCTCATTTGGACTCTCCTAGCTCCCTCTATGCCTATATATACACCCCCCTCCAAAATTCGCGGTGCCATCCACCCCTAACCCTAGATCTCTCCCTCTCCTCGCGCGCCGGACACATCCACACCGGCCGGACATGTCCACCCCGTCCAGCCACATCGCCTCTCCAATCAGAAGCCGCCACGTCACCAGATCCGCCGCCGCCAGCCTATCCCGAGCCGCCACCTCACCTCTGCGCCGCCCCACTTCGCCGCCGGCCCGCGGAGCCCATCCGGGGCCCGTGCGAGCCCGGATCTCCGCCGCCGCCCGCAGGCACCCCGCGCCTCCTCGCTCCCGCAGCCGGTCGAGGGGAGGAGCCCCTTGATCCGCGCCTCCGCCGCCTAGCGTCTCTCTGCCGGCGACCTCGCCTGCCTCGCCACCGGCCTTCTCCGCCGCCTCGCCGGAGGCCGCAACGTCGCCGCCTCGTCGCTGGACTCCTCTACCTCGCCTCGCCGGAGTGTCCTCCTCCACCTCGCCTCGCCGGAATGCCTCGGCCTCTGCTCCTCGCGCCCGGGTCCGGCAGGTCCCCCTGGTCCCTCGCCGGCATCACCATCGGGCGCCGCCGCCCCTGCCTCCCCGATCCGATCGGGATCGAGGGAGACGCGCGCCCCGTTGACCTCCGCGTGAGCCTCACAGGCCGCAGCGCGCCAAGGCCCATCGCCAGCCTCTCCTCCCTGCTGGGCCGCCAGCCAGCTCCGGTGGCCCATCTCCTCGCCGGCCTGCCTCACTTCCTCCTCTCCGGGCCAAGAGCCCATGGTGAGCTGCTTCCCCCCCGGCTCCTTAGTTTTTTTTCTCTGCTGGCCCAATATGCTCCAGTTTCGGCCCGTGAGGTTTTTTTTCAGCGCCTGGGTTTTTTCATATTATCCAGAGATCAGCAGTTTTGCAGAATAGTCCCTGTTCTTCATGCATTTAATAACTCACAAATGGTGCATCGGATTAAAATGATTTATATATGAAACTTGCTCAGAATTTTGTGTAGATTAATAATATACAACTTTCACCCATGTTTAAAATGTTTAAAATGTTGTTTGATTAAATTTGCCCCTATGCCATGCTTAAATGATTTAATTCATAACTAAATAGTCGTAACTCCGATTTTAATAAACTTTATATGTAAATGGGGTAGAATTTTGCCTAGTTTATCATGGTGGCATCACTTTGCATGTTAAACAACTCTAAAATTGTGTTTAGGACAGATCAGGACCAAACCTAATATTTGCACATGAGGAGTTTCCGGACTTGTTGTTCGTTACTTCCGGCCTCATTTAAACTTGCCTAGATAGGTAGTTTTGTTGTGCTTCACCTCTTGCCATGTTCAACAACATTAAACATTGTTGAGTACCTAACCGAGAGAGAACTAAATAATTGATGTGGTGTTTTTTTCAATATGCATCCCGATGCATATTGAGCTCCACTTAATTTGTAGGATTGTTTGTGCTCTTTGTCATGCCATGCCATGCTTCATTAAACCGGACATGCATCATACTCGTTTGTGCATCATGCCATGTTGATGTGTTGGTTGTTTACTATATTGTGTGCTTCTTTTCCGGTGATTGCTTCTTCGGGTTGGTTCCGATAACGTCGTGTTGTGAGGATTCGTTCAACTTTGTCCGTTTGTCTTCTTCATGGACTCGTTCTTCTTCCTTGCGGGATTTCAGGCAAGATGATCATACTCTCGAAATCACTACTATCTTTGCTATGCTAGTTTGCTCGCTCTTTGCTATGCCAATGCTACGATGCCTACCACTTGGTTGTCAGCCTCCCAAATTGCCATGTTCAGCCTCTAACCCACCATTGTCCTAGCTAACCGTTGATTGGCTATGTTACCGCTTTGCTCAGCCCCTCTTATAGCGTTGTTAGTTGCAGGTGAAGATTGAAGTTTGTTCCTCGTTGGAACATGGAGATCGTTCCTTGTTGGAACATTTATTACTTGTTGGGATATCACTATATATCGTATTTAATTAATGCATCTATATACTTGGTAAAGGGTGGAAGGCTCGGCCTTATGCCTGGTGTTTTGTTCCACTCTTGCCGCCCTAGTTTCCGTCATATCGGTGTTATGTTCCCGGATTTTGTGTCCCTTACGCGGTTGGGCTATAATGGGAACCCCTTGACAGTTCGCCTTAAGTAAAGCTTTTCCAGCAATGCCCAACATTGGTTTTACCATTTGCCACCTAGCCTTTTCTTTCCCTTGGGGGTCGCGCGCCCAAGGGTCATCTTGTTTTAACCCCCCACCCGGGCCAGTGCTTCTCTAAGTGTTGGTCCAACTGAGCGATGTCCGAGGCTACCAGGGGCAACTCTGGGCTGGCTTACCCGACGTCTGGCTCATCTGAGTGTGCCCTGAGAAAGAGATATGTGCAGCTCCTATCGGGATTTGTCGGCACATTCGGGCGGTGTTGCTGGTTTAGTTTTACCCTGTCGAAATGTCTTGTTGTACTGGCATACCGAGTCTAATCGGAATGTCTCGGGTGGAGGTCTATTCCTTCGTTGACCGTGAGAGCTTGTGATGGGCTAAGTTGGGACACCCCTGCAGGGATTTGAACTTTCGAAAGCCGTGCCCGCGGTTATGGGCGGATGGGAATTTGTTAACGTCCGGTTGTAGAAAACCTAAAGTTGACCTTAATTAAAATGTATCAACCGCGTGTGTAACCGTGATGGTCTCTTTCCGGCGGAGTCCGGGAAGTGAACACGGTTGTTGGAGTTATGCTTGACGTAGGTAGTCCAGGATCACTTCTTGATCATACCTTTATCGACCGTGCTTTGCCTTCTCTTCTCGCTCTCATTTGCGTATGTTAGCCACCATATATGCTAGTCGCTTTCTGCAGCTCCACCTCATACCTTTACCTTACCCATAAGCTTAAATAGTCTTGATCGTGAGGGTGCGAGATTGCTGAATCCCCGTGGCTCACAGATACTTCCAAAACCAGTTTGCAGGTGCCGATGAGTCCGTGCAGATGACGCAACCAAGCTCAGGAGGAGCTCGATGAAGATCTTGTCCTTTGTGTTGTTTCATTCTAGTGGATCAGTAGTGGAGCCCAGTTGGGGTCGATCGGGGACCTTTGTCGCATTTGGGGTTCTTCTTTTATTTTGGTTCCGTAGTCGGACCATGAGTGTATTTGATTGTTGTAATGCTTTATTCATGTAATTGTGTGAAGTGGTGATTGTAAGCCAACTATGTAACTCTTTCCTTATTATATTACATGGGTTGTGTGAAGATTACCTCACTTGCGACATATGCCTTCAATGCGATTATGCCTCTAAGTCGTGCCTCGACACGTGGGAGATATAGTCGCATCGAGGGTGTTACAGTCATCTAGAACAAAAATACTTCACAAACTTTTGTGCCATGTCTAATTGTAGGTGTATGGGACATTTGTACAATCCACATATGAAGATAAGGGAGAAAGATATGTTTATTTGCTGTTCAAAAAGTTCTCTCATGTTACTTTTGGCCCAAGAGAAGATAGAGTCCAAGTCTCTCACGTTCTAGACTCAGATTCAGACTGCACAGACATACTTGACTCAAAACGTCAATAACTTTTTCATCCGGACTCCGAATTGGGTGTTTCTTTTTTTTTGCAAAGTAGATTTCATGCACTTTCCAACCCAATTGGATTCACCTTCAAATTCCTCCGGAGCGTTGAGTTGTGGACAAAACAATCTGTTGCTGCAGCAGAATCCGAGCCAAACTACAAGTCCAAAGGTGTTACATCACCTCCACTTGGGTCCATGGGCCTTGTACGACCTAGGGTTAGTTTCATGCTTCCTTGGGACGTCCTCCCACCACCTTGGCCGCCACCCCTTGCTCCTATATAAGAAGATCCATCTAGTAGCTTTTTCCTTGGGATTTCTTTAGTTAAAAGTTAGTCAACGCAACTTCGTGTACTTCGTTTGTGTCCAACGACCAGACCAAGACCGCTTTCGGACTCCCACCTTTATCAATACTTCATCTATATTCGCAATATTTAGATTGCATTATCATATTCTTGCTTGTTCTTTGATTGCATGCAGGAATAGACCTTCGTGGTCAGGCTCATCGTGCTTCTAGCATTGATGGTAACCTTAGGAGATTGGTTTAGCGATTGCTAAGGCGCAACGTCGTGCACGTTTGTAGTCGGATCGTCATAGTCAGATCCACCAAATCGATAGTTATCATCTCATCGAAAGATCGGGACACCCCCGCCTCTATCATGCGCCAAGACCGTCAAGCAAACCGCAACCCTCTATACGACAACGACTCTCAAGAGCAACAACACCGTCAAAACCAAGCTACTTTTGTGCAAGCACTAGAACGGCTATGCCAACACCTTCAAGAAGAGGAAGAGCGAGTGTGACAACACCAAGATGCACAAGATGCCGAGACACAACGTCAAGAAAAACAACTACATGAAGCTCAAGCACTTGAGGCGCAACATGCCCTTCGAGATTCAAGTCGAGTCGTAGCCACACGCAACCAGAAAAATCATGAACCCCAAGAAGCGCTTCGCGATGAATTTCAAGAGAGGATTTATAAATCAAGAGGGCATCGTCAAGTTTCTCAAGCTCCTCCACAAGCTCGACAAGAACCTCAAGTTCACCAAGAGCAAGAAGACAATATAAATCCTCCAAGACAAGAGCAAGTTGAGGGAGACAATCCTCCTCGTCAAGGACGTCATCATCCCCGATCCCAACACAATGAAGAGCAACGATACGGCAAGCTAAAGTTCACCATGCCGAAGTTCAATGGAAGCAATGATCCCGGAGAGTACCTTTCATGGGCATTGAAGGTTGAAAAAATCTTCCCCTTGCACAGCTATGAGGAAGAGAAGAAGATCATGATGGCATCCGTTGAGTTCCAAGACTATGTCCTCATTTGGTGGGAACGAGTCATTGAGCACCGTGAGTCAAGAGGTGAACCACCCATCACTACTTGGGCACAAATGAAGGATGTCATGAGAGCACGTTTCATGCCAACCACGACCTCTTCAAGAAACTCCAAGTCCTTAAGCAAGGAACCAAGAGCATTGAAGAATACTACAGGGAAATGGACATTGCCATGATATGAGCCAATGTCACGGAAGATGATGAGAAAATTATGGCCGGTTTCTTGAATGGACTCAGTCATCCTATCAAGAAGATCGTCAACTTCCAACCATACTCGAACCTCATCGAGCTAGTGCATCAAGCTACTAAGGCAGAACGTCAAGTGCAAGATGACTTCAAGTATGCCAAGTTTTCATCCAAGAACTATGGCTTCTCCAACACTCAAGCTTCGACGACTCCAACACCTTCTACCTCAACCAAGCCATCTACAAGCAACGACGGCAAGTAAAGTTACAAGAAAACTTCGACAACCTGAATTCGCCCTCCTACAACAAGTACCTTCAAGCTGAGAGCTTCATCATCCTCTACCCCAACCGATGAGACCATCAAGACATGTTCCTTCAAATGCTTCACATGTGGTGGCCGAGGCCACAAGTCTTTCGAGTGTACCAACAAACGCACCATGATCTTCAACGACGATGGTACATATGACTCCATGTGTGAAGGAGAAATGGAAGCCCTTGAGAAAGTGGCCATGCACCGGCAAGTGAACAAAGATGAAGATGATCAAGTCTTTTGTGACGAAGATTCGAGCCACGCTCCTGTTGTCTCCAAGGTCTTGAAATTTCAACATCAACAAGAAGAAGACCAAAGATGACATATTTTCCATACCAAGGTCGACATCAATGGAAAGTGATGCGGAGAATCCTATGGACATCACCATGTCAAGAGTCCGTTCGGCGAGTGACACATGTGACATCTACTTCACATACACAAAGGCGAATCATCTCCTTTACAAGTGCTCATTTGACCCCTTCGAGGATGGTATACTACTTGACACTTCTCCCATGTGCATGCATAGGTATTGTCGGAACGCTACGGACGATGTGGAGGAGTGCAAGCACCAAGGAACACCTACACCATCCGCGAGGGAAGCGTGGAAGCGAATACAGAAGAAGAAGGGTCTACACAACCGGACATCCGACACTCTACAGCGCCCGGACGACCGACGTCCATAGGATGTCCGACGCGACCACGCCAGGACCAGCCAGGAGATCTAGAGCGGTCGAACGACCGGTAATATTAATGGAAGTCCGAAGACACCGGACGTCCGGTGTCTCTTCAACAGAATAGTTTCAGCGGATGTTCGACGACCAGCGGATGAGTGGTCCGTCCTGAGTCTCCGGACGTCCGACCCCCACCGGACGTCCGATACCTGCCTGTGTGCAGCCGAGCCTTTGGCCTTGTATCTCTCTCCCACTTACCCCTTCGTAGCTTAGACTATAAATAGACCACCTCCACCTCCTTTCTAGGGTTAGCAAAGTGATGGCTCATTTGTATGTGAGCTTTGCTCCTTGTACCACTCTACTCTTGAGAGAGATAGAGAGACTACTACTCCATTGGAGGCCAAGACCTCCACCTAGGAGAAGATCCTGCGGGATATATCGTCAAGACCCCTTCATGGGAAGATCCGTCTAGGATATCATCAAGACCTCCTTTTGGAGATGAAACTTACCTTGTATCTTTCCCTTTGTTGTTCATGTACCTTGTGGATCTTGTGTGTTTGATTGTCTAGTAGATGTGTGATTGGACTTGTTCTTGAGTATTTCCTCTTGTGATTTCTCTCCATTCTTCCCCGTGTTCTTCGTACTCTTCGAGGGATCCCACTCCAATCGTGAAAGATCGGCCTACACCTGGTTATCCTCGTATCATATGGTATCATGAGCCACGTAGATCACGTATTTGGAGTCTCTCCCACCGTTTTCTAGCTTTCTTTTGCTTGATTTCGTCCTAAAATTTGAAAATCCCCACCAGAAATAGGCCCAATATTTTTTGTGATTTGTTGCTTTGATGAAGTTTTCTTGGATTTAATCCATGGATTTTCTTGGTTTTGAGTGGATCTAGCATTTCCCCAACTTTCCCCACTTTCCATCCATGAAATCTCCTTTGACCCCAAAATCTCCATTTTCCGCCCATAATCGCGCCCCGAATCTCGCATCTCACGTTGACCCCGACCCACCGAACGACCGATGTTTTACGGACGTCTGGAGCCCCAGGAGCCACCGGACGTCCGACCCTTTCCGGACATCCGGAACCTAGGAGCCACCCGAGCAGAATTTATGGATTTCCGAGCACACCGGGCGTCCGGCCTCCGGACATCCGTCCATTTCCCGACGTCCGTAACCTGTAGATATTGACTTCGGCCGATTCTTGTTTCGGCCATAACTAATTCATCCGAACTCCGATTTTGACGTTCTTTAGCTCGTTTTGAAGCTCTTGACATCCCCGTTCCCAGAAAAATACTGCCAACAACTTTTGAATCCATCAAATTTGTGAACTTTGGCATCTTTGCCTAGGGCTTCCACCACATCATCCGCTACACCACCACCGACTTCCACAACCTAACCCATCTTGATCCCCATTGCATATGTGGTTGCTTGAGTAGTGATTCAAGTCTCCTAAGGTGTTTCAACTACTTAGGGACGATTGCTTCCTCATCAACAACCACCACCACTTCCACATTGCCTACTCACATAACCCATCATTCATCACCACCGCATCCCGCTACCACCATTTGACGTTTGATGTTTGAGATTTTGAGTTTGCGGTTTTTACGTTTCCTAAGGTGTTTCGGCTAATTAGGAATGGGTCGACATCGACAACACCGCCTCTCATCAGTGACACGGACGGTAACCTCGACGACATCATTGTATATTCCCCTTGCAATTGCATTGATAACCCCTAGCCCATTTTGCGTTACTTGCCCATCGAGACTAGCAATTTGAGTATTGCCGGCAATGTTACTTGTGCACATTAGTGATCATTGGTCTACACCGTCCATTGCATACATACTATATCGTCTTGGTATCACATCATCTCTTGTGTCACAAGATTGTTCCCGTATATATACAATTGCTATCTTGGTTTGTGCATTTCGCATTGTGGCCATATCAAAAAAAGGAATAAGCTTTTAAGCAAAGAAAAAGAGAAAAACAAAGAAGCTTGTAAGCAAGAGCCGTAGCATCGTATCATAGTGCATTACAATATATCATACTTGATCATCTCGGATCATCTTGTGCTAAAGCACCGGAAACATACATACATACATAGCATACTTGGGATAGAAAGTTTATCCATTTTGCACCTTATAGGTTGTGCACACGTGTCGTATCTGCCTATAGAGAAATCGTGCTAGCGTCTCTCTTCAGTTGTGCAACACGAGCGTTTTCCGTGGATTCCACATTTTGTGCTCATTCCTTGGTTGCACGACCCCATTTATCTATCTGTGTGTGCGTTTCTGTGTGCCATTCATTTCTATTGGTCTACTTTTTCATTTTTGAATTTGTTAATCTCTTTCAACATTATTGACTCTTACTAACATTTTACATCAAATTTTTGTGCCACTATCCTCACCGAGCTACTCCATAAGCTTTACTTGATAGGTGTTGTCGGCGTTCTGGGAACGGGGGTCCCCAGACCTGCCTGCCTGCGGCCCACGGCGTGGCTGACCCAGCAGGCCATACGACCCATCTTCGTCAACAAGGCACCCAAGACCCTCGCGAGAGTCCAAGCACGGTGAGGCGGACGTTGCAAGACCTCCTCTGGAGCGGCCTGGTCAGGCAGGCTCACAAGGAGCGGAGATATCAAGTCGGGGCGAACCTCACGAGATTCTCATGACGTGAGCCATGACGCACAACACCAGGCGGGTGCCAGCGCGCGCAACGTCCTCATTTCCTCTTTGGTGCTAAGGTGGCAAGCGCAGGCGAGGAGTACCGAGGCCCCAGGCAAAGGTTGCCATTTCGGTGCAACAAGACAAAGACCAGAAGGACGGCAAGACGGAGGTCATCATGGAGCCCAAGACGGCGTCACCACCAGAGCCTTTCACAGACGAAGACCGCTTTTGTTAGGATAGCTTGTACTAGCTGTCCCCCTTCGAATTAGCCCGCCATTGTTGGCTCCCTTCCCGCTCAATATTTGGGAAGAGGACCAGGGCCTCTATAAATAGGACTAGCCACCACCATAGTAGGGGTATCTCATCTTAGCTTGAGGGAATCTACACACCACAAGTTCATACGCACAAGAACACCTTAACCTCAGGAGGCTGTTCTTCCCCTTGTATTGTTTATCATCAGCCCAAGAGGCAATCCACCACCACCACACTGGAGTAGGTTATTACACCACAACGGTGGCCCGAACCAGTATAAACCCCATGTCTTTCTGTGTTGTGAGTTCGTCCAGTTCGTCCGCAAGATCTTAGCGAGCTAGAGCGTCGATCGGTAGGAGGAGAAGACTTCGCGCGCACCCCAGTGCTTGAACCTTAAGGGTTAGCCGGAACCCCACATCCGACATTTGGCGCGCCAGGTAGGGGTGCGCCAGAGATCCTCTCCACCAACCTACGCCTCGCGACGCCGCACTTCGCTCCCATGGCAGGTGCCCCGCCACCCACCTCTGCGGCCGACACCAGCAACAGGGAGTCTGGGTACCGAGCCCTGGCCCCCACCCTGCGGTGAGTGCAGTGGCCAACCAAGTTCAAGCCGGAGATGCCGCCACGTTACGATGGCGCGACAGACCCGGTGCCATTCCTGGTGATGTACGAGGAGGCTATCCTCGAAGCCGGGGGCGACGACAAAATCATGGCCAACTGGTTCCCCATGGCCCTCGCTGGCGATCCACACGCCTGGCTCCTCAACATCCCGGGATCCACGGTGGCATCCTGGGGGGAACTCCACGACCTCTTCACCGCGCGTTGTCCGGTGCCGGCGCACCATGCAGTCGCAGCACTGCTGGGTTGCTCTCAAGCACCACCTTCAGATCACCATGTCAAACCTTTCTTCCGTCAGATCGGGGCAGCCACCAGGCGCCCGGGGGCTCCGCCGGGTTGGGCCGTGCCAGAGGCCGACCTCACCTTCGGCTCGGAAGACCACCCCGAATCCACCGCCGGCTCCGGGATGCTCCCGATGCTCTGCACGCCCACCATCTGCAACATGGCCGTTACTAAGACCCTCGTCGACGGCGGTGCCGGCTCAACTTGCTCTCTGTAGAAGCCTTCAACCTTCTTCATGTGCCGCTCGAGCGGCTCGGCCTCAGTAAGCCCTTCATGGGAGTGGGTGGTGGGGCTTCCCACTCTCTGGGGCAGATCTGCCTCCCTGTCACCTTTGGCACGTGAGACAACTATCGCACCGAGCTGGTGGACTTTGACATCGCCCGCATCGGTCTCCCGTACAATGCCATCCTTGGGTACTCGGCTCTCGCTCAGTTCATGGCGGCGACTCACCAGGCTTACAACCTCATGAAGATGCCAGGGAGCAAGGGCGTCCTCACCATCAAGGGGGACACTAAGGAGGCCGTGACGATGCTCGGGCTCGCCTTCAAGACCGCGGCAGCGGCACAGCCAGCCGGCGCCGGTGCGCCCGAGGCCAAGGAGACTGCGCCCACCAAGAAGAGGCAGTTGTTCACCCAAGACAAGGCGGAGACCAAGCAGGTGCTGGTCAACAAGGACGGGTCTTCAGGAGCCACCTTCACCATAGGAACCGGCCTTGGCCCGGGACAAGAAGAATCTTTGGTGAGGTTTTTGCGTGCGAACAAGGAGATATTCGCGTGGGAGCCCAATCAGCTGGTAGGGGTCCCGAGAGAGGTAATCCAGCATCATCTAAGGGTGTGCCTCAACGTACGCCCCGTGAAGTAGCGAGCAAGATGGCAGTCCACTGAGAAGCAGGCCTTCATCGTCCAAGAGACGCAAGCTGGAGGTGACAGGTACCATCCGAGAAGTTCGATACCCCGAATGGCTGGCGAACCCCATCATAGTACCGAAGAAAGGTGGGAAGGAACGGATGTGCGTCGACTTCACCAACCTCAACAAAGCCTGCCCCCAAGATCCATTCCCCCTTCTATGTATCGATCAAATCGTCGACTCCACCGCCGAGTGCGATTTGTTATGTTTCCTGGATGCGTTCTCTGGATACCATCAGATCAAGATGGCGGTGGAGGATGTGGAGAAGACGGCCTTCTTGACACCATGTGGGGTGTACTGCTACACCTGCATGCCTTTCGGTCTTCACAACGCGGGCGCAACCTTTGAGCGGCTGATGCACATCGCCTTGGGGCGGCAGCTTGGCAGGAACACAGAGGCCTACGTTGATGACATAGTGGTCAAATCTCGCGAGGTGAGGACGTTGATTCAAGACTTGGAGGAGACCTTTGAGAGTTTGCGCCGGGTGAACTTGAGGCTTAACCCGGAGAAGTGCATGTTTGGCGTCCCCTCTGGCAAGCTGATGGGGTTTCTCGTATCCCACAGAGGGATCGAGGCGAAGCCGGAGAAGATCAAGGCCGTCAAAGACATGAGCCCACCACAGACTCTCAAGGAGATGCAAAAGCTGGCAGGACAGGTGACCGTGTTTGGGCGTTTGATCTCTAAGCTAGGCGAGCGTGCCTTACCCTTCTTTAAGCTCATGAAGAAGAAAGGCCCCTTCGAGTGGACCCCGGAGGCCGACCAGGCCTTCCAAGACCTCAAGAAATACGTCACCAGCCCCCCGGTGATGGTGGCACCACAGCCTCTCGAGCCTCTGGTACTCTACCTCGCCGCCACCCCGTACTCCGCCAGTGCGGCGCTGGTGGCGGTTCGGGAGGAGCGCAGAGACAAGAGTGTGCTGCGCCAAGCCAAAGCTGATGCAGCGCAGGGTCAGGAAGGCACACCAGAGCCATCAGCGGCGGAAGATCAAGCTCGGCAGGGCAACATCGCGGAAACTCCTGAGGATGGCCAACTCTCAGGAAACCCTCCACCTCATGATACACCACAATCTCCGCAAGACCCGAGCCTCAACAGTGTGCCAGCCCTCGTCGAGCACCCGGTGTACTTCGTCAGCATCGTACTGCGGGACGCAAGGGCACGCTACCCCATGCCGCAAAAGCTCCTTCTCGCACTCTTGGTGGCCTCGCACCAGCTGCGACACTACTTCCAGGGGCACCCCATCAAGGTCGTCTCATCTTACCCATTGGAGAGGGTACTCAGGAGCCCGAACTCAGCCGGAAGGGTTGCTGAATGGAACATCGAGCTGCAAGCATTTCAGCTGGAGTTCAGCACCACCAGGGTCATCAAGGGAGCCGCGCTCACCGATTTTGTGGCAGAATGGACAGATGCCACGGCCCTTGAGGAAGGAGAAGACCGTTCCACCTCCCAAGGAAGTGAGGCACAAGACTTCTAGCTCATGTATTTTGATGGCGCCTTTGCGCACGAAGGCGCGGGGGCTGGAGCAGTGCTCATCTCGCCCACTCAGGAAAAGCTTTACTACGCCGCGCAACTCTGCTTCCAGCACGGCGAGAAGGTGTAACATCCCAAAATTCTAAATTTTGGAATGTTATATTAAATAAATAATTGTGATTGTTTGTTTGATTTTTGTGTGATTGATTGTGTGAAACTGAGTGGAAATTGAAACTTTTTGAAAGTTGAATGAGAGGGAATAAAAGGACTTTCCCAAAACTTTCATCTTGCATTTTGATCTCGAAGAATTCAAATTCATTTCATCACAAGATCCTAGAGTGAAGATAATATGACTTCTTCCATCTAAAGAAATGAAAAGGGGTTTGAAAATGATTTGAATTCCATTTGAAATATTTCAAACTTAGAAATTTTAAGCAACTCAATGAGTTCATGAGGGAAGATAAAATGACTTCTTCAAAATTGAAGAAAAAGAGTTGGGAGTTTTGGAAGTCACTTTGAAGTTATTTGAAACTCATTTTCCATTTGAAGTTGTTTGGAATTCCAAATTCAAATCCAATTGGGAGTTATTTGAGTTTCTTTTCAGAATATTTTTCTCCTAAAAATAAATAAATGGAAATAAGGGTAAAATGATTCCCTTCAATGGAAAATTAGGAGAAAATAAATTTGAAATCATTTTGCTATTTTAAAAATGATTTTTATTGATTTTAAATGCAACAATAGCACTGTTTGACTTTTATGAATTTTTTTTTTGAATTTATTTGAACTTGGAAAATAGTTCATCTTATTCTTGGTATTTTTATGATCATTTTGGTATATAATATGCCTATGTATATTTTTTATTTAATTTACTACTTTGGAGTTTTCCTTCTGTAAAAAAAACACGCACGCACACCGCACCACCTGGACCGAGGCCACTTCGGCCCAGGGGCACACAGACCGGCCACCGGCGACAGGCCGAGGCAGTGGCCCAGGCCAGCCCGCGCCCAAGACCCCAGTGCCCGCCGGCTTCGCCTCGCTCGCCCGTGCCTCTCTTCCCTCGCTCGTTCTCTCCCACCGCCGCTGCCAGTGGGGCCCGCAACCCTTTGTCCCTAACCTCCCGCTCAACCCGCTAGATAAGCAGGCGCTTGCGCTCCCGCAACGACCGGCGTCATTGCTCTCGGGATAAGCATCATCCCCACGACTCCGCAGCCCCTCCTCGCGCCTATAAATGCCCCCGACGCCCCTCGTTCAATTTTGCCACTTCACGTTGTCCCTCGCTCCTCACAGCCGCCGCACTGCCGCGTTGGATCTCGCCGGAGCCGGAATATCTCGCTGGAGTTTTCTGTCGCCATAGACTCCCCTGCCTTCACTTTGTTTCTGTCAATCTTCGTTACTCGCCAAGGCGCATCTTATTGACATGTTTTTGCCGCCTAGGTCTCGCCGGAACCGCCGCCCCGATGACCTGCGTCCTCGCCGGAGCGCCGGAGCCGCCGCCCTCTACCTCGCTGTCCCGGGCGCCCCGACCACCACCGACCCCACCACCGGACCGCCCCCGCCGCGCCCGTCCTCCCCGACACCTCCGCCGCCACCAGGACCCGCCGCCCCGTCACCGCCCGACGCCGGCGCCGCTATCCTATACGTCGTTGTTGTCGTCGTCGAGGTGAGCGAACCGCTCGCTCGCTATTCGTTTAGTTTTTTTTCTCTAGAACGGTTCAGTTTAGTGTTTTTTATCGGTTCATCCGGTTTAGATTAAACCGATTAGTTTAGATTAGCCGATCTCGGTTTTAGTTTTTTTTCTAGCCGCGGTAGCTGTTTTACTTAAGTAGCGGTCGATCGCCATGTACGCTTCCGCAGCGAACGCTGCCGGCCACCCGCAGCCCGCCACGTGGCCAGGGACCTGGTCATGAATAAAACTTTCACAGTCAAGTCCCTGTAAATTTCAGTTTAGCCCCTAAACTTCGAATAACCACAACTTTTTAACCGTTGATCCAAATTCGATGAAACCAGCGCCAAAATGTTCGTATCGAATAGCTTTATCCAGAAAGCCAACTTTGAAAATTTTTGGCAAAATTCAAATTTGAACTTTAGTCAGATTTGAATTCAAACTTTAATTGGCCATATCTCCTAAACCGTAACTCTGATTGATGTGATTCTTTTTGCATTGTGTCACCGTTGCCAAACCCTATCACCTAGACTAGTGTCACACTAATTTTCACACACTTAGGATCTGTCCATAGTAGTTTTACTCGTATGCCTCGTATGCACTATGCTTCACGTCACAAATTCTGAACCACATGCCTATGTTGTGTTGCACTTAGAATATTTTGTGATAGTTAAGTGTGTTGTATGTTCATTTGGTTTTTCCAAGACTTTTTACTTTGCATGCTCTTCTTGGTTCTTTGGAATGATTGCTTATGCGAATGCAATGTTGACTTTATAGATTTTCATCGGAGAGTGACGAATAGTTCTATTAAGTAAATTTCTGAGAGTGATATAATCTTCATCAACTATTACCAGGCAAGTTCACATTTGACCATTCTTCCATTTACCTATGTTTTATTATGCACTTAGTCCTTTGAGGTAGGATTGCATGGTAGGATTTATTGTTGCTAGATGGCTATGTCGTTAGCTAGTAGTTCATTGAGGTAGGTTTGAACCATATACCTTTGTCACCACCGGGTAAGTTTAATTTTGCCTCGCCAATGTAGATGTGGATTGGGAAGTGTTCATTGTGAGAGATGAGTGACAAAGTAGTAATCAGGACCAAGACTTGTAAATGAACTACCTGGGCGGTATTTGGTTTGAATGGTGGTGAAGTACAGTGGGAGCATGCATGGTTAGTCCATGGTGGTGCACCACTAGTGGTCGGCCGCCCAGGCTCAAAGAGATCAATCGTATTCTCATGTCTAGAAGCTTACGTGTGCAGCCACAAGCCAATATGGGCTCTGGTTTAGTTGAGTAGTTAGTGTGACCCCCTTCCGGGATGGGCTAGCAGATGTAGAATGATGTAGGTGTACCGGCCTATCCGTGGGTTAAGGGGGAATACTTTCGAAAGACTATATCTCGGTCATCCTGTTCTCAAACGCCAGGCAGTGCGAGAACTTCAAGGGAGGCGATCGATTCTTGTGGGGAAAAGTGCGCAAACCTCTGCAGAGTGTTAAAACCTAATCGATTAGCCATGTCCCCGGTTACGGACAACTTGAGCATCTAGTAGTGGAAATACTGGGAGATCTCATCACTCTGAGTTAACAGTTGGGTTTTAAATGAAACTTTGGGAATGGATTGAGTTGGGTTTACCAACTCATCCTATGCTATACAGTAGTGGTAGAATAATATCTTTTATTCTAGGAAAAAAACTAGCTTTATGCAAAAATAAAAAAAACTAAACTTAGAACTTTCCACCAGCCAAATTGCATGTACAATAGGTTAATTATCCTTGTGATGTGACTTGCCCAGTACATTCAATGTACTGACCTACAGGGCTGCAACGTCTCATGTTGCAGGAATTTTCTACGACGAGTAAGAGTTACGTTGTAGGGTTACGGTCTACACTCAACTTGCCGTTGGCGTTGATGGACTCCACACCCTTATGTTTGTTTCCGCTGAGACTTATGAGGTATATATCAGTTTTACGTTATTTATACATGTGATTGCACTTTGATATATACATTGATGTACTGTGTGTGCCAGCATACCGATCCAGGGATGGCACAGATACATAGAGGCTTGACCGTTTGAGGTCGGGTCGCTACAGAGATGGTATCAAAGCACATGTTGACTGTAGGACGTAACCCTAGAAACTGGAAAGCTCTTAGGAAAGGATTTCTCTTAAACTTTATCTTGAAAAAGGTCCTTTATCTCTCTTCTTTTCTGAGCTTTATCAAATATTCCGTTTTAGTTAGACAAACCCCGTTCCCTTTGGACCACACGGAGGATGAACTGAAGCCACTCCGAGAACAAGAAGATATCAGACTTCACCGTACACTAGGAGGGTTGAAGCTACAATAGTCGAAGCCTCCGAAGAATTGATGAATTTGAAGACACGAAAGAATTCCAAGATTTATATGAACTTTAGAGGACCAAACCCCTGTTGTATACTTACTTTAGATGCGATGTTTTTGAGCTGTCATTGTTTGATGTTTTTCCTGACAGCCACAAATAGAACTTATTTTCAAAACTATATTGTGTGTATCCCTCTTATCTCATCCCAAAACCCTTGGACCCAATAGATGATGAATGAAGATGGACTTGCATTTTCTGAACCGATCACTCAGTTGGAGGCAGAGCTATGGATTCAAAGCATGGAGAATCATTTCAGGAGCAATTTGGTTGCAAGGAAGTATGAGGTTCAATACGCTCTTTAGTACTTTACAAAAAGTGCTGCAACCTGGTGGAAAATGCATTAGGCCATACAAGGATGTAACGGAGCAAAAACTTGGGAGGAATTCAAGATGACTCTACTGAGGTCTCGTCTCATTCAGAAGCCCTATGGCAATAAAATGAAGAAACCTTGTGCATGCAAGATTTGTGGTGAGGTAGGACATACCCACGAAGAACACAAGGATGGATGCCCTCATTGTGAAGGAAATCACCAAGCTGAAGAATGTCCAACCATGAAGGTTACTTGTTTCTTGTGTGAAGGAACTACACACTACCCTGCCAAGTGTCATATTTATCCCAAGGTACAAGAAATTACGAAGCGGCAGAAGGAAGCAGTGAAAGAAGCCCTCAAGGGAAGTTTAAGAAAACCGGTGATGAAAGAAGATGTTGACGACCCTGATGGAGAAAGCCTAAACCGATTTTACTCCAATGCTTGCTATTCATGTGGAGAAGGAGGACATTTTTCGCAATATTGCATGAAGGAAAACCAAGAGTATCTGGGAGACTTCCCGATAGAAGAAGTGGAGTTTGATTGACATGAGATAGAAGAATTGATTAGAACGAAGAAGTCGAGGAAGAGAAAGAGCATGTATCCCCAGAATAACCCAATTTCTGCAGAAAAGGACCTGAGTCAAATCACTTGTTACAGGTGCAAGGATTTAGGTCATTACGCTAGCAAATGCCCAACAAGGAAACCAAGAACCCAAGGAGCCAAGATAACCACCAGGAAGCCCCTGGATTTGTCTGAAGTCATTTGTTTATGCTGCAAAGGAGTAGGACATTTTGCCAGAGAATGTTCAGACCCGAGGAGAGCTTGAGCAGAGTAGTTGAGATCTTGATATTGGAATAAAGCATGTAATAAATGTGGAAAACACTTTTATTTTTGGGGATGTTGAGTTGAGTTATGAAATGGAAATTGTAATGGTTCGTGAAGCAATAAAAGTTGATGTGGTTGGAATCTCATATGAGGTGTCATGAGTTGTTTGTTGATTGTGAGTACCTCTCTCGCTATCTCACCCAGACTAAAACCTTGAACCCATGGACAAGCTGACCCCAAACCTTTCCCCGAAAAATAACCACATTTCACCCAAGTAAATACATACAGTATCCTGAGTACCCCTTCTATCTTATACTTGCAGATGACAACCCTTTACGAGTCTTTTCTCAAGGGTCTGGAAACGATCATGACCCTGACTAGTGATCAGGATTACCCAAAAATCCTGAAGGACATGATGAATCATATTCATGTTGAAGGAGATGCAGTCTACAAGGGTTATCCTTTCATGGAGAAGGGAGTTGAACTTTGGTATGTGGAGGTACACCTCCACCGCGTGAAGGGAGTTTGCCCAAAGACTATGGGACAATACTTTTTCATTTCTCGAGTACCACGAGCAACATTCTTTGATTCTGTTCGTGAAGCTGCTATGGAAGCCATACATCAGATTGGAGAAATACTAGAAGCAAGACTCCGTCACACTCAGGAATACTTGAGGTAGGTGCATGCAGAAATGATGGAGATTAAGCTCATGGACACCATGATGAAGCACAAGGTCGATGATTTCAAGGATCACATCGCACAATTCCGGTGGGACTAAAACATCTTCAAGTAGGACAAATGAATAAAGATGGAAGTAATGCTTGACCATACCAAACTATGTGGGTGGAAGCTTTTGTAGTAGAGTACTTTTGAAATTTGAGTTTTGAGTAGTGGTTAAGGATGTAATAAAGGATTTGATATGAAGAGAATATGAATTATGTATGAACCAGTGCATTTTTGGCTATACTTGTCTGTGTGAACAATTGATTGATGGAAAGGAAAATGTTGTTCCATATAAAGTTGGAGCTTGGACAAATGAGTTGGAGTTTTGTTTTAGTTATGATGGTTACCCCAAGAGTAGGCAGGAATGAAGTGATATTGGATTTAAAGGAGATGTAATGTTGGAATATGGAACAATAGTAGCTCCAGGGATGAGTTGAAGTTATACAAGTGTTGAAGTGGGCCATAACCCACAGGACCCAGGATTTGATAAGGAAACAAGCACAATTTTGTTGAAGAAAAGAATTCTGGAAGAAGCTATGATTTCATCAGTAGACGTTCTATAGGAAGTTACGTAAACCCGAGAGTTGTGAAGAAATGATAGAGGTTTTGTTTGGCTTGCAGAACCAATGGATTACCCGAATCCAGTTCGTGGAGAAGAGAAGTTCTGCAATGCTTGTGAGGATGCCCAAGTGTTAGAATACGTGATTCACTATCTGCGTATGTGGTAATGATTCATGTACGGGATGGATTGGCCCCCATACCGAAGACTTCTATCATGAGCTATCATATGTTTATGGGAAAATCAGAGAGACTTGAAACCCTAGAAGAGTGTCGACACGACAAGCTAAAAGCCTTAGAATGGCAGGATGATGGAAAACCTGTAGAGGCACCTGTTGCCAATCATAGGTTATGCAGTGACGTTCAGCACAGAACCATTTCCTGCAGGAGGAACCAACATTTTTTTACCACCATGAGACTTTTGATTGTTGTTTAGCATTGGAGACATACCTGTCAGCTAAGAAGACCTATCGAGTCTCAGAAGGATCCTATTTTGGTGCAAGGACTCCTGATTTTGAGGAAAAGGCCATGCCCTTACCGGAAGAGCAAAAAGTGAAGGAGTTATCTCGGAGAATATGAGAAGACCGGCACCATCAACGCAAAGGACGGAGTACATGAGTTTTGTCGGAACCGTAACCATGATTCTAAGGGTGGTAGCACCCCATACCATGTGTTGATGAATGGATTTTCGAGGAGACCCCCCCAAACCTAACCTTCTTTCTAGCCTCTCTGAATCTCGAGGACGAGATTCATTTTAAGGGTGGTAGATTGTAACATCCCAAAATTCTAAATTTTGGAATGTTATATTAAATAAATAATTGTGATTGTTTGTTTGATTTTTGTGTGATTGATTGTGTGAAACTGAGTGGAAATTGAAACTTTTTGAAAGTTGAATGAGAGGGAATAAAAGGACTTTCCCAAAACTTTCATCTTGCATTTTGATCTCGAAGAATTCAAATTCATTTCATCACAAGATCCTAGAGTGAAGATAATATGACTTCTTCCATTTAAAGAAATGAAAAGGGGTTTGAAAATGATTTGAATTCCATTTGAAATATTTCAAACTTAGAAATTTTAAGCAACTCAATGAGTTCATGAGGGAAGATAAAATGACTTCTTCAAAATTGAAGAAAAAGAGTTGGGAGTTTCGGAAGTCACTTTGAAGTTATTTGAAACTCATTTTCCATTTGAAGTTGTTTGGAATTCCAAATTCAAATCCAATTGGGAGTTATTTGAGTTTCTTTTCAAAATATTTTTCTCCTAAAAATAAATAAATGGAAATAAGGGTAAAATGATTCCCTTCAATGGAAAATTAGGAGAAAATAAATTTGAAATCATTTTGCTATTTTAAAAATGATTTTTATTGATTTTAAATGCAACAATAGCACTGTTTGACTTTTATGAATTTTTTTTGAATTTATTTGAACTTGGAAAATAGTTCATCTTATTATTGGTATTTTTATGATCATTTTGGTATATAATATGCCTATGTATATTTTTTATTTAATTTACTACTTTGGAGTTTTCCTTCTGTAAAAAAAACACGCACGCACACCGCACCACCTGGACCGAGGCCACTTCGGCCCAGGGGCGCACAGACCGGCCACCGGCGACAGGCCGAGGCAGTGGCCCAGGCCAGCACGCGCCCAAGACCCCAGTGCCCACCGGCTTCGCCTCGCTCGCCCGTGCCTCTCTTCCCTCACTCGCTCTCTCCCACCGCCGCTGCCAGTGGGGCCCGCAACCCTTTGTCCCTAACCTCCCGCTCAACCCGCTAGATAAGCAGGCACTTGCGCTCCCGCAACGACCGGCGTCATTGCTCTCGGGATAAGCATCATCCCCATGACTCCGCAGCCCCTCCTCGCGCCTATAAATGCCCCCGACGCCCCTCGTTCAATTCTGCCACTTCACGTTGTCCCTCGCTCCTCACAGCCGCCGCACTGCCGCGTTGGATCTCGCCGGAGCCGGAATATCTCGCTGGAGTTTTCTGTCGCCATAGACTCCCCTGCCTTCACTTTGTTTCTGTCAATCTTCGTTACTCGCCGAGGCGCATCTTGTTGACATGTTTTTGCCGCCTAGGTCTCGCGGGAACTGCCGCCCCGATGACCTGCGTCCTCGCCGGAGCGCCGGAGCCGCCGCCCTCTACCTCGCTGTCCCGGGCGCCCCGACCACCACCGACCCCACCACCGGACCGCCCCCGCCGCGCCCGTCCTCCCCGACACCTCCGCCGCCACCAGGACCCGCCGCCCCATCACCGCCCGACGCCGGCGCCGCTGTCCTATACGTCGTCGTCGTCAACGTGAGCGAACCACTCGCTCGCTATTCGTTTAGTTTTTTTCTCTAGAACGGTTCAGTTTAGTGTTTTTTATCGGTTCATCCGGTTTAGATTAAACCGATTAGTTTAGATTAGCCGATCTCGGTTTTAGTTTTTTTTCTAGCCGCGGTAGTTGTTTTACTTAAGTAGCGGTCGTTTGCCGTGTACGCTTCCGCAGCGAACGCTGCCAGCCACCCGCAGCCCGCCGCGTGGCCAGGGACCTGGTCGCGAATAAAACTTTCTCAGTCAAGTCCCTGTAAATTTTAGTTTAGCCCCAAAACTTCGAATAACCACAACTTTTTAACCGTTGATCCAAATTCGATGAAACCAGCGCCAAAATGTTCGTATCGAATAGCTTTATCCAGAAAGCCAACTTTGAAAACTTTTGGCAAAATTCAAATTTGAACTTTATTCAGATTTGAATTCAAACTTCAATTGGCCATATCTCCTAAACCGTAGCTCTGATTGATGTGATTCTTTTTGCATTGTGTCACCGTTGCCAAACCCTATCACCTAGACCATTGTCACACTAATTTTCACACACTTAGGATCTGTCCATAGTAGTTTCACTCGTATGCCTTGTATGCACTATGCTTCACGTCACAAATTCTGAACCACATGCCTATGTTGTGTTGCACTTAGAATATTTTGTGATAGTTAAGTGTGTTGTATGATCATTTGGTTTTTCCAAGACTTTTTACTTTGCATGCTCTTCTTGGTTCTTTGGAATGATTGCTTATGCGAATGCAATGTTGACTTTATAGATTTTCATCGGAGAGTGACGAATAGTTCTATTAAGTAAATTTCTGAGAGTGATATAATCTTCATCAACTATTACCAGGCAAGTTCACATTTGACCATTCTTCCATTTACCTATGTTTTATTATGCACTTAGTCCTTTGAGGTAGGATTGCATGGTAGGATTTATTGTTGCTAGATGGCTATGTCGTTACCTAGTAGTTCATTGAGGTAGGTTTGAACCATATACCTTTGTCACCACCACGTAAGTTTAATTTTGCCTCGCCAATGTAGATGTGGATTGGGAAGTGTTCATTGTGAGAGATGAGTGACAAAGTAGTAATCAGGACCAAGACTTGTAAATGAACTACCTGGGCGGTATTTGGTTTGAATGGTGGCGAAGTACAGTGGGAGAATGCATGGTTAGTCCATGGTGGTGCACCACTAGTGGTCGGCCGCCCAGGCTCAAAGAGATCAATCGTATTCTCATGTCTAGAAGCTTACGTGTGCAGCCATAAGCCAATATGTGCTCTGGTTTAGTTGAGTAGTTAGTGTGACCCCCTTCCGGGATGTCACACTGCGCTGCATCTCCAGCGATCAAGGGAGGGAGCTGCTGATTGATATACATGGCGGGGACTGTGGACATCACTCATCATCATGGACCCTCGTCGGCAAGGCCTCCCGAAGCGGATTCTATTGGCCCACAGCACTCAACGATGCAGCCGAGCTAGTGAAGTCCTGTGAAGCTTACCAATTCCACGCCAAGCAAATCCATCAACCTGCTCAGGGCCTCCAAACCATCCCGCTCACATGGCCATTCACGGTCTGGGGGCTAGACATCCTAGGCCCATTCCCACAAGCACTAGGGGGCTACTGTTATCTCTATGTCGCCATCGACAAGTTCACCAAGTGGGCGGAAGTGGAAGCTGTCCGTACCATTCCAGCCGGCGCTGCTGTCAAGTTCATCAAGGGCCTCGTGAGCCGCTTCGGGGTCCCCAACCGCATCATCACAGATAATGGCTCGCAGTTTACTAGTAACCTCTTTAAAACCTACTGTGCTAACCTTGGAACGCAGATTTGCTATGCTTCGGTGGCCCATCCCAGGAGCAATGGTCAGGCTGAGCGCGCCAACGCTAAGGTCCTGAGGGGCCTCAAGACCAGGACCTTCAAGAAGAAGCTGGAGGCCTGCGGCAGGGGCTGGCACAACGAGCTCCAGTCTATGTTGTGGTCCATCCGCACCACCGCTACCAAGCCAACGGGCGAGACTCTGTTTTTCCTCATCTACGGAGCTGAAGCAGTCCTCCCTCACGAGGTCAAGCATCGCTCCACGTGGGTTCTGGCATTCGACAAAACGCAGAAGGACGCCATGCGGGGGATGGATCTCGTGCTGGGGGAGGAACGTCGTCGCGAAGCTGCATTAAGGGCGGCAAGGTACCAACAAGCGCTGTGGCGTTACCACTGCCGCAACATTCGCTCCAGGATGCTCGAGACGGGTGACCTGGTCCTAAGGCAGGTCCTCTCTAGGGAAGGGTTGCACAAGCTTTCACCCATGTGGGAGGGCCCGTTCAGGGTCGTCCACATCTCCAGGCCTGGCGCCGTGCGCCTGGAGACGCAAGAAGGGACACCTATCCAAAACGCCTGGAACATCCAGCACCTCCGGAAGTTCTACCCATGAAGCAAGGCCCAGAGCCAGTGAAGAAAGGCCTAGAGCCTGTGAAGAAGGCCCGGTGCCTGTGAAGAATTGCCGCCCGTGACACTCTCATGTAATAATGAGTTGGGGCTATAGACGCCCTGGAGTCTCAGGAGCTCCGGCCTCAGGCCCTGGGGCTCCCTCCCACGCCTAGTGGACAACACTTAGCTCTGCGCTGGTGAGAAGCGTTGAAGACTAGATTAGGTGCCGGACGCGGCTTTTCATTTGCTTTCCGCAGTTGGCTCGCTTCTCCTTAATCAAAGTTTGCCTTTGGCGTTCCTTGCCGATTTGATTCCTTCGCCTTTTACCGCATTTTTCGGCTCTGGTTTGCTCATGATCTCTCTCTCGCATACCTCAAGAGGGGGCTAGGCAGGTGCCCTCGAGGGCATTTTTCTTCTCTCCGCCTTCTCGCGAGTTTCCCTTGTTCGAGCCTGAAAGCTGGCACATCTCTCCTAATCCGTGCCCCTCGGGTACCGCAATACAAAGCGCCAAGTCAAAGTTTGGGTGAATGGCAAATCCTCTAGCGCACCCGCTAACAAATTTTTTGTAGTTTCTGAGCAAACAAAGACATCTCGTGAAGGAAAGGGCGTCCTGAACGCGCCATGTTAAGTTATCTTTGCGCAAAATAACAACAAGGCATGGGAATAACACACACGTTGCATTAACCAACAACCACAGTTTGATACACGCCCCTCTGGGCCCATACTGGTTTCATTTTCTGATGCAGGAAAAAAGCAAAAAGCTAAACAACGCAGCGTTTCAGCAATCCGCGGAGGCAAGCCCTTGGCGACGCCCCGAGCCTAGCCAGACCCTCCTCGCTCTTCACGGAGGCGTGGTGACGAGATGACCCGCTGCCTCCTTCGAAGCGGGCGTGGTGGTGCGGCGGCTGGTCGTAGCCATCGCTGCTGGAGCTGTCACCGGAGGAAGAGCCGCCATAGCTGGAAGAGATGAGGTCGCCGCTGAGGGCAGGGTCGCCCTCATCCTCGTCGTGACCGTCACCAAGGCCGAGCACCTCCTCACCATCGTTCGTCTTCGGGCAGCACCTGGCGCGGCGACTATCTTCCTCGAACACCCTCACATAGAGGGTCGACCCACTGTCATACTTGAAGTGGAGCGTGCATCGCCTGCCCAAGCCGCGCGTGCGGGCGAACGTGTGCCAGCCACGGCCAGGGCTATGTTTCCCGCGGCGGAAGTCTCGACCGCGACCCAGGAGGCCTTGCTGCAGCAACCATCCGCCTACAACCAGAGCCCACCTGGACCAGGGACCAACATTTCATCGACAACGAAGCGCGGAAGCGGGAGCCAGTTGCTGGTCGGGTTCTCCGACCAGACAACAAAATCAGGTGACACCTCCGTTGAATGGAAGCACGGGTGGGGAGGTCGCGCCACCATCGCGCGCCTCCCCTCGTTAGTTGGACCGCCATGGTTGGGACGGTCCCCTCCGCGTGCCGCGTTGCCGCCTTGACGGTGGGCCACGGTAGGGGTCGCAGCGTGCTTGCGCGGATGGCTGCGACCGCGCTTGGGCCCCGGGGAACCGGGGCCCTCGCGAGGGGCCTTCCCCTTCTCGGCGGCAGAGAACTTCCTTCGTGGCGCCATCGGAGGCACTGCAAGCAATGAAGCAAAGAAGAAGCAAGCAAGCGAGGAAGAGATGGGCGACGGGGGCTCCGCCCTCCCTCATTTATAGCAAGAGAAGGCCAACCGGCGTCTCCCACGATCGCAGGTAATGATGGTTTTCCTTGCATGTCGCAGGGACTTGTCAAGTCATCCAGTCGTCGAGGTAGCGTGGGGAAGCGGAGACGCCCACGTCCAATCATACACCACGCGTCAGCCAAGGCTGCAGGCTTTTGGCGCCCGCGGTGCTCTGAACTTGACCCTTGGCTTCGCTGCGAAGCTAAGCCCGCGCGCACCTTGGGCCCGGGGGCTACTGTCGGCGTTCTAGGAACGGGGGTCCCAGACCTGCCTGCCTGCGGCCCATGGCGTGGCTGAGCCAGCAGGCCGTACATCCCATCTTCGTCAACAAGGCACCCAAGACGCTCAGGAGGCGGACGACGCAAGACCTCCTCTGGAGCGGCCTAGTCAGGAAGGCTCACGAGGAGCGGAGATATCAAGGCAGGGCAAACCTCACGAGATTCTCGTGATGTGAGCCATAACGCACAACACCAGGCGGGTGCCAGGCAGGCGCCAGCGCACGCAGCATCCTCATTTCCTCTTTGGTGCTAAGGAGGCAAGCGCAGGCGAGAAGTACCGAGGCCCTAGGCAAAGGTTGCCATTTCGGTGCAACGAGACCAAGGCCAGAAGGACGGCAAGACAGAGGTAATCGTGGAGTCCAAGACGGCGTCACCACCAGAGCCTTTCACAGGCAAAGACCGCTTTTGTCAGGATAGCTTTTACTAGCTGTCCCCCTTCAAATTAGCCCACCATTGTTGGCTCCCTTCCCGCTCAATATTTGGGAAGAGGACCAGGGCCTCTATAAATAGGACTAGCCACCACCATAGTATGGGCATCTCATCTTAGCTTGAGGGAATCTACACACCACAAGTTCATACGCACAAGAACACCTCAACCTCAGGAGGCTGTTCTTCCCCTTGTATTGTTCATCATCAGCCCAAGAGGCAATCCACCACCACCACACTAGGGTAGGGTATTACACCACAACGATGGCCCGAACCAGTATAAACCCTGTGTCTTTCTGTGTTGTGAGTTCGTCGAGTTCGTCCGCAAGATCTTAGTGAGCTAGAGCGTCGATCGGTAGGAGGGAAAGACTTCGCACACACCCCAGTGTTCGAACCTTAAGGGTTAGCCGGAACCCCACATCTGATAGGTGTGAGTGAACAAGTCTGGTACCAATTCCACTATTCTTTCATCTCACATTGAGTGAAACGGGATACATCCTCAACTTTGGGAAAAGGTAACTTGGTATTGTTTATCACATTTCATACTCACCTCTACTCGAGCCTTGTGATGGTGTCGGTGTAATGGGACACGGATACCCCGAAGACGGCGAGATGATATTTCAAGACATCGGGGCTAGCAAAGCCCCTCAGTCCGACTGCCCGGCCGGCTACCGACTGCCAGCCGCCGACTACGCCACCCGGCCGGCTACCGACTGCCGGCCGCCGACTACGCCACCCGGCCGGCTACCGACTGCCGGCCGCCGACTACGCCACCCGGCCGGCTACCGACTGCTACCCGACCCGACATCGACGAGACAACCGTACCGCGGCGCCATCATCTACAGTGTACCGTGTCCCCTGGGTACTGATTTATAAAGTATCCCAGGGGACAGGCATGGCATGTGCCATGCCACTAGCCATGCCTACTTGGCTTGGCATGTAAGCTACCCCAGGTAGCTTACATCCCACGCCACAACCCATGCCACTAGCTAGCTAGCTAGCTACATGCCTACATGGCTTACATGGTAAGCCAACTCCCACTATAAATACCACCACACATCCATCCATCCAGGAGGATGGCCACTCACGCCATACACAAGCTAGCAAGCAAGCTAGCTTCCCATCCATCCATGCATATGAGCATATGTGCTCACGGCCATGAGTATGGCCGGAGACTAGCACGCCTCATACAGGCATATATACAGCCAGATGCCTACGGCACTGGGCTGAGATACAGCTCTAGGAGCGACTCTGTACCAGATATACCAGATATACTCAGACATGCAGGAGTAGGGGTATTATCTCTCCGGAGAGCCCCGAACCTGGGTAAACCACCGTGTGCTACTCGCATACCCGCTCCCGGTCCTATCAGCAGCAGTCCTACCCACACACTAAGCCCTTGTGGCATCTGTCGACTCGCAAGCACCCCGTGAGAAATACCACGACAGTTGGCGCCCACCGTGGGGCGGTACTATGCTACCGCGCTGCTGCTGGTTTCGCAGTCCGGGCGGGACCATCTTCATCATCTCCGTCGCGGTGTCGCGCCGTCTCTCCGGTAGCGCTCGGGGGCTCGACTTCGACCTGCCCCCGGAGCGGCCGCGTGGGACGGCGCGTCCTCGTCGTCGGCCTCGCCGGCTTCGTCACCACCGTTGCGACGCCGGCCGTCCATCCGCGCGTGCGTCGCACGCAGGGCCTCGCCTCGGTCGGCCGTTTCGCGTCCGCTCCCCTCCGCGCTGCGCCTAGTTTCCGGCCGGAACGCGCGTTCGCTCCTCCATATACGTCTATGCAAGCTAGCTAGATGCATGGTCAAACCATAGCCATACACAAGCCAGATAACGCTTGTACACTATCCAAAGAATGCCCATACTACACATGTTCGTTGGCCAGATGCTAGATATGCAATAGCCAGATAATGGCTATACTCTTCTCAGATGCGTCCCAGACGTAGCCTGTACACTGCCTAGATAATGGTTGGATATTGACCATACATTGGCCATACTATGCTCGCGCACGCTGCATTCTTCGCTTCTCTCAATCTCCTTGCTCATGGGTGCTCGTCTTCTGCTCATCTCTGTTCGCACTGACCACCAAAGCGAATCAAGCGAGCTGCTCCACCAGGCTTTGGCCCTCTCCGGCTCCGTCCACACCCAGTGGACGCTGCCGGCCTCCTTGGGCTCCCTGCAGCTCTCCTCCACTCCGCCCGCTGACGGCCATTTGCGAGCTCGCCCACGGCCGCGCGTCTGAGACCACTAGCGGCTCCCCGCGGCTCTGCGGGCTGCCCGGGACCGGCCTCCAACAGCACTGAGGCACCAGCCCTGTCGCCCTCCGCCTACTCCACCGCGCGCACCGACTCTGCCTGGCCGCCGACTCCAGATCTGGCTGCGCCAGCTGCCGCTGTCCCGGGCCGGCCTACGCTCCTCTCTGCCTCGGGTCGCGGCCGGGTGCTCCGCACCCACCCGGCTGCGCCGGGCCGACTCCGCCCGTGGCCGCCAGCTCGGCGCTGCAGCCGGCCCCGGCCGCATCCCTACTGCTGCCGGCTCCGCGCCGTCCCGTCCCGCCCTCCGCCTGCGCCGCCCCGCATCCTCCTGTCCGCGGCTCCACGACCCGTCCGCCTGTGCCGGTCCGCCCGTGGCCGACTGCCCCGCACGCCTCTTCTACACCCGCGCCCCGCCTGCCGGCTTCCCCAACCGACTGGTCCCGTGCGCGGCCCGGCCGGCTCCCGCCCTGGCCGACTCCCTGGCCACCCAGCCGGCCCGGCTGCCTGCCGACTGCGCGCTCCCGCGCCGCCTTCCGCTGCTCGGCAGCTGCGGCCGGCTACTCGTGCTGGGGCCGACTGTCCATCCGACTGAAAGAAACAGAGTCCTACTGTTGGAAAAATGTGTAGCCGGATGTTTCTACTAAAAAAAGAGAAAGAGTCTACGCATCCGGCTGCCCATAGCCAAAAGAAAAAAAAGAGAGAGAGAGGGAGCCGGCTGTCCAAGCCAAAGGCCGGGTGCCCACGCCCGGCTGTGCAAAAAAAAAGATGCCTGCGTTGACTACAGTCCGGCCGACTGCTCTGATCAACAGCCTGCGTCGCCGCTCGGCCGGTTGTTTTGTCTGCCCGCTTTGCCACCCGGCCGCCCGACGAGCTGGTCCGGCTGCGCATGGCCGGCTGACGAGAAAAAGAAGAAGACAAAGTAGTTGCTGGAAGATCCGGCCCGACTGCTCAGCAGTCGGCCCGAATCTCGGGGGCTACACCCAGCGGGTGCGCTGACGCGCCCCCGCGAGAGATAAAGACAAGGTAGTCGCCGGAAGATCCGGCCCGACTGCTCAGCAGTCGGCCCGAATCTCGGGGGCTACACCCAGCGGGTGCGCTGACGCGCCCCCGCGAGAGAAGAGAAGACAAAGTAGTTGCCGGAAGATCCGGCCCGACTGCTCAGCAGTCGGCCCGAATCTCGGGGGCTACACCCAGCGGGTGCGCTGACGCGCCCCCGTGAGAAAGAAGACAAGACAGCTGCCGGAAGATCCGGCCCGACTGCTCAGCAGTCGGCCCTACACCCAGCGGGTGCGTCGGCGCACTCCGTGAGCGCCGAGTCGCGCCGGCTATCTTCGACGACCGCGACTACGCGAAAATCAATGTGAGCTCCTCACCCGCATATTTTAGCATTACGCTAGCACGGATAACCCCGAGCGTTGCTCGGGGGCTGCCTCCGCATTTTATTACAGTAGCATCACTGTTTGCCCCGGCGCCAGCCAGAGTTGGCTCGGGGGCTGGCCGCTTGGCCTGAGACGTTAGTTCCCGCAGACGGCTTAGTACCGTGCACGGTACCAAAGGCCCACTCTTAGTCACAGACCGCAGAGCGGTTGCCGACTAGCAAGAGTGAACGCTGGAGGCCACCCACGCGAAAAACGTCCGGGAAGAAAAACGTTCGGGCGACCCGACCGTTTTCCTTTACAAGTATCTACTCGGTTGAATCTGCTCCCAGACTCTGAGTACGGTACACTCCACTTCGCGGCCCACTCTCAGCCATGGACCGCAGAGCGGCTGTCCGGCAAGCAAGAGCACAAGCCAAAAAGCGGAGGGAACATGAAAAAGATTAAGGGGGCTCGGACGAAACCGAGTCGGCACCCTCCGCATCAAATTTGCAATGATAAAAGCAAGCATTTGATATATCTGCATGGACTAACTCTGTCCTTTTTTATGACTATTTTCATGAACATTTGCCAAAAAACCTCCGCCCAACTTTGCCAAGTTGCCCGGAGGCTCGGGGGCTACTGTCGGTGTAATGGGACACGGATACCCCGAAGACGGCGAGATGATATTTCAAGACATCGGGGCTAGCAAAGCCCCTCAGTCCGACTGCCCGGCCGGCTACCGACTGCCGGCCGCCGACTACGCCACCCGGCCGGCTACCGACTGCCGGCCGCCGACTACGCCACTCGGCCGGCTACCGACTGCCGGCCGCCGACTACGCCACCCGGCCGGCTACCGACTGCTACCCGACCCGACATCGACGAGACAACCGTACCGCGGCACCATCATCTACAGTGTACCGTGTCCCCTGGGTACTGATTTATAAAGTATCCCAGGGGACAGGCATGGCATGTGCCATGCCACTAGCCATGCCTACTTGGCTTGGCATGTAAGCTACCCCAGGTAGCTTACATCCCACGCCACAACCCATGCCACTAGCTAGCTAGCTAGCTACATGCCTACATGGCTTACATGGTAAGCCAACTCCCACTATAAATACCACCACACATCCATCCATCCAGGAGGATGGCCACTCACGCCATACACAAGCTAGCAAGCAAGCTAGCTTCCCATCCATCCATTCATATGAGCATATGTGCTCACGGCCATGAGTATGGCCGGAGACTAGCACGCCTCATACAGGCATATATACAGCCAGATGCCTATGGCACTGGGCTGAGATACAGCTCTAGGAGCGACTCTATACCAGATATACCAGATATACTCAGACATGCAGGAGTAGGGGTATTATCTCTCCGGAGAGCCCCGAACCTGGGTAAACCACCGCGTGCTACTCGCATACCCGCTCCCGGTCCTATCAGCAGCAGTCCTACCCACACACTAAGCCCTTGTGGCATCTGTCGACACGCAAGCACCCCATGAGAAATACCACGACAGATGGATAGGCAAGGTATTTCATCTTCGGTCTACAACAACAACGACGAGTTCGATGCCACGAACAACTCCAACAACGCCAAGATGCAAGCTCAAATGGAGGAGATCAAAGCCCTCATCAAGTCCTACAAGCGGTCTTCCTCATCTTTGAGAAGACGCTCATGAGCACATGTCTCCGAGCTACCATCTCCGGCAAAATCACATCGGCATCGACACCAGCACTACCACGAACATGAAGGTCAAGAGCTCAACACCAACAAATGCTCAACGACTTCACCATCTCCCTTGGCATCATCCCCAAGCGACTTGAAGGCATCTTCGCCTATGGACATCCAGCATCTTCGCCCACAAGCACTTCAAGAGAAGCTCCCCAAGCTCAAGTCTGCGACTTCCACAAGCTACTACGACCTCGACATCGACCACGCGATTCCTTTCTATGGGACTCAAGAACCCAAGGAGTATCTCGAATGGGAGCATTTGATGGACGACTACCTCAAGCTACATCAAGTTCCTCCCGAAGATCAAGTTAAGTGCGCCACAAGGAACTTCCATGACTACGCGTCCACATGGTGGCTTCACGCACCTTCGGAGACCTACGACATGAGTTGGCTGTAACGCCCCGAGACCGTTGTGGCAGGTGTCTTCCAGTTATTCGCTGTTGTTGCCTTGTCATGTGCTTGCGTGTCATGCATTTCATATCATGTCATCATGTGCATCGCATTTGCATACATGTTCATCTCATGCATCCGAGCATTTTCCCCATTGTCCGTTTTGCAATCCGGCGCTCCTATGTCCTCCGGTGTCCCCATTTGCCTCTTTTCGTGTGCGGGTGTTAAACGTTCTCGGATTGGACCGAGATTTACCAAGCGGCCTTGGTATACTACCAGTAGACCGCCTGTCAAGTTTCGTGCCATTTGGACTTCGTTTGATACTCCAACTGTTAACCGAGCAACCGTATAGGCCTCGTGTGTGCTGCAGCCCAACACCCTTCCAAAGTGGCCCAAAACCCATCCAAAACCCCTCCATCCTCTGGGTCGTTCGATCACGATCCCGTGGCTGAAAACCGTGCTCAATTTGGAGTCCCCTAGATCCCTCTACCTATATATATGTGTGCCTCCCGGATTTTTCGCGCAGACGAAACGCTAACCTCCTCCTCCGCGCGCCACCGGACATGTCCACTTCGCCGCCGGACGCGTCCGCCGCCCAGCAGCCACCTCACTCCGGCCAATCAGACGCCGCCACATCAGCTCTGCCGCCTCTCCCCTCCACTCGCACCCCGCCACCTGTCCTTTCCGGCTTCCCCGCAGCCGCGCGGGCCCGCGAGCCCACGGCAGGCCCGCCAGGGCCCGAGCACCCGCGCCGCCGCCTCGAGCACTCTCCTCGCTCCGCCGCCGTGCCACTGCATGCGCCGCCGCCCTTCGCCCGCACCGGTCACCGCCACCTCGCCGGCTCCGCCACGCGCCGGCCGCAGAGTGCCTCCGTCGGCGTCGCCGAGCTCCTCCGCCGCCAACGCCTCCTCGAGCTCCGGCGCCCTCTCCCTCACCTCCGGCCGCTGTCCTCTTCTTCCCCGCCAAGTCCGGCGAGGAGCTCCAGCGAACTTTGTACCGCGTGCACGAACCCTAGATCTGAGATCCGGATGGTATATTTTCGTTGAAGTCCTTTTCCCCTAATATTTTGTGCCCATGTTCATCATGACATAACTTTGCATCCGTAGCTCCGGTTTGGGCGTGTAGCATATCAAATTGTTTGTCTAGTTGTCCTCTTCATTTCATTCCATTGCACAAGGTTCATTTGAGTTCATCTTGATGCCCTAAATTCTGTTGCAAGAGTGCTATGTAATGTTAGTTTCAGATTCTTATCAGATTATGGACATTTGTCATTTTTGCCATGTTTAATGTGTGCCTCCTATGATCTTGAGCCCTACATGTGTTTTTATATATGACATGTCATCTTTACAAGGGTGTATGCCATGTATTTTTGTGATCAATGTGGTGACTAGCACAAGCATGCAAATTAGCTCACATGATGTTGCTGATATTTTTATGCCATGTATTCATGTTGCTACAGCGTGATCCATGTCTCTTTTGAGCACGTTCAGTAAGGATGATTTTGAGATATTATTATGCTCTATCCATCCATGTCTTTGTTTGCAATTATGGAGTGCCCTAGCATGACTCAATCTTGCTCTACTTTTGCTATAAAATGTTCCTCGCAGATTGTTTACGTGTTAATAAATTTTGCCGAGGTTGTTGTAGTTGATCCATGCATGCTATGAGTTTGTTCCTGCCATGGTTAGCTTATTGATCATGTCTTCTTGCTGGGTGTATGCTTAGGTTGTCTTGCAATGCCTTGTGGTGAGTGCATCGAGCTCGCAAACATGCCTACGTAATTCTGTTCATGCCATGTCCAGTTTTCTACTAAGTCTGAATCTGTTAACGAAACTTGCTATGTTTACATGGGTGCCATTGTATTTTCTGATCCCTTTTAGCTTATGGTAAGTAAGGGACTTTTTTTATATGCTTTGAGTACTTTCATGCCATACCTTTCTTTGCCATGATATTTTCATGTAGCTTGTTGTTATCTTGCTCTAAACTTTGCTTCCTGATGTGAAATCCTGGCATCTTGTTAATTTCACTAAGTTTGTGAACCTGATATCTTTTGCTCTTTTGCCATGCTTGTTTGAACCTGCTATTGTGTGATTTAGCCGTAGCTCAGTGTTCATATTTTTTCAAGCATCTTGAGTGGATCACTGCCATGTGCTTTGTTGCTATCTTAGAGTGCAGTAGCTTAGTTTCTTGTTGCATTCTAGATGGCATCGTGCTGTTAATCGCAGGATTGTGCCATTATTGTTTTGCTTGCCATTTCCAAACCGTGCATCCGATTCCGGTGATCTTTATATCAATTTCGACCGAAATCAACTCATCTTTCCAGCAGCACTCTTGGTTTTCCAAGTTGAGGCCTGGTTAAATCTTTCTTTTCTGAAGCATGCATATGCATTGCATATCACATCCCGCATATCATGCCAGGTTTTGCATCATGTTGCTTGCACATTGCACGTGGTTGATGGTTGTTCCCTTTGCTTGTGTTCTTGCTGTGGGTAGAGCCGAGAGACGAGTACGTGATCGAGGACCCGTTGAGTACGTTTTCTAGGATCAAGCTTTCGTCTTCTCGGAGATCTTTGCAGGCAAGATGACCATACCCTTGAAATCACTTCTATCTTTGCTTGCTAGTTGCTCGCTCTATTGCTATGCCTATGCTGCGATACCTACCACTTGCTAAGTCAAGCCTCTAACCCACCTTGTCCTAGTAAACCGTTGTTTGGCTATGTTACTGCTTGCTGAGCCCCTCTTATAGCATTGTTAGTTGCAGGTCAAGATTGGAGTTTGTTCCTTGTTGGAACATGATTATTGTTGGGATGTCACAATATATCTTATTTACTTAATGCATCTATATACTTGGTAAAGGGTGGAAGGCTCGGCCTTATGCCTGGTGTTTTTTTCCACTCTTGCCGCCCTAGTTTCCGTCATACCGGTGTTATGTTCCTTGATTTTCTGTTCCTTACACGGTTGGGTGTTATGGGGACCCCTTGACAATTCGCTTTGAATAAAACTCCTCCAGCAAGGCCCAACTTTGGTTTTACTGTTTGCCACCTAGCCTTTTTCCCTTGGGTTCTGTAGACTCAAGGGTCATCTTTATTTTAACCCCCTCGGGCCAGTGCTTCTCCAAGTGTTGGTCCAACCTGAGCGATGTCCGGCACCCCCTGGGCAACCAGGGTCTATGCCAACCGGACGTCTGGCTCATCCGGTGTGCCCTGGGAACGAGATATGTGCAGCTCCTATCGGGATTTGTCGGCACATCCGGGCGGCTTTGCTGGTCTTGTTTTACCATTGTCGAAATGTCTTGTAACCGGGATTCCGAGCCTGATCGGGTCTTCCTGGGAGAAGGAATATCCTTCGTTGACCGTGAGAGCTTGTGATGGGCTAAGTTGGGACACCCTTGCAGGGTTTTAAACGTTCGAAAGTCGTGCCCGCGGTTATGGGCAGATGGGAATTTGTTAATGTCTGGTCATAGAGAACTTGACACTTAACTTATTTAAAATGCATCAACCGCGTGTGTAGCCGTGATGGTCTCTTCTCGGCGGAGGCCGGGAAGTGAACACGGTTCTTGTGTTATGCTTGAATGTAAGTAGTTTCAGGATCACTTCTTGATCGCTTCTAGTTCATGGTCGTGCTTTGCCTTCTCTTCTCGCTCTCTTTTGCGTATGTTAGCCACCATATATGCTAGTGCTTGCTGCAGCTCCACCTCATACCTTTTCCCTACCCATAAGCTTAAATAGTCTTGATCGCGAGGGTGTGAGATTGCTGAGTCCCCGTGACTCACAGATTACTTCCAAAACCAGTTGCAGGTACCGATGATACCGTGCAGGTGACGCAACCGAGCTCAAGGAGGAGCTCGATGAAGATCGTGTTTGTTATGTTGTTCTGTTTCCAGTTGATCAGTAGTGGAGCCCAGTTGGGGCGATCGGGGATCTTTGGCATTAGGGGTAGTCTTCTTTTATTTTGGTTCCGTAGTCGGACCTTTCTTGTATCTGGATGATGTAATGCTACATTTATGTATTGGTGAAGTAGCGATTGTAAGCCAACCCTGTATCTCTTTCTTATTCAGTACATGGGATGTGTAAAGATTACCCCTCTTGCGACATGCCTACAATGCGGTTATGCCTCTAAGTCATGCTCCGACACGTGGGAGATATAGCCACATCATGGGTGTTACATTGGCCCAAGACGAAGAGAGCTTTGTGGTGAGAGTTTGTGCCTCCAACCTACACATAACAACTTCTACGCCAATTGGAGAACACCACCCAAGGATCCAAGTCCATCGACGCGTACTTCAAGGAGATGAAGATTGCCTTGCGACGAGCCGGCATGGATGACCCCATTTTGATGAAGTTCCACTTCATGATGGGATTGCACAACAACATCTCCAAGACGATCTTCCTCGAGAACTACAAGTCCCTCGACGACTACTACATTGATGCTCTCAAGGAGGAACAAGAACTCATGAAGGCCAAGGCTTCTCCACCCCAAACTTGATTCACAATGACCAAGCTCCATGAGAACGAGAATGAGGATAGCACCACCAAGATGTCCAAGCCCGACGAGCTCCAAGACGATGCTCCCAAGTATGACTCCACCACCATCCCTCTTTGTGGCATTGACGATGCCGAGTCTACCATGACTCTTTTTCAAGACGGTGCGGCGATGAGTATGACTACGGAGACCCTCAAGGACGAAGATTTGGAGGCGAGCAACAAGATGGCGAGCAAGGATGATGCTTCCGTCTTAGGAGGCGAGAGTGATGATGTGCCATCTTCGGCCTTCATCCACGGCGACGATGACAGGATGATCGAGCATGGGATTTTCCCTTCGGTCATGGAGGAGAGTGATGATGTGCCATCTTCGATCTTCATCCATGGCGACGGCGATGAGATTGTTGAGTATTTCACCTCGACCATGACGACGTTTGATGACTTGAATGACCTGTGCCACCATACTGAGAGTGAGCGTGACTTCACCACTAGCCCCATATATGACAAGTTGCCCCAATTCCCATGTGAGGAGAGCCACAACCCCCACCACTTGAGTGAGATGAGTGACTCCACCAAACGTGAGATTGTGTGCACCTACCTTGAGGGAGGGAGTGAACCACCACACAGAGAGAGTGAGATAGTTGATAGGTCATGTGAGGCCACTTTCAACACTAACGACTTGACCTCAACCTCTATTGTGTCTTCTCATTTGGTGCTACGTCCCATCTATGATGACACACCGATTCGTGATGACTTCGTCCTCCCTTTGGACACGACGATGGCCATGGTGGAATATCATGCACCCCCACATGGTTCCATCAAGATGAAGATGACCACCATTTGGTCTTTCCCACCTCACCTACACCACTTGAGTGGAATGACAAAGGTAACATAGGTGAAGGTGATGCTCTAGTCCCACTAGCGGACATTCTTGATATTGATTGCTTACATGGTGTTGACCAACCTATTCCCATGTTTCATGCTAGCGCGACTTCCTCATGTCTTGACTTACCAATTTATGATGAATATGATGATGAGCATGTTGAGTTTCCTAGTTGTGATGCCATGTTACATAGGATTCCTTGTGACAATTCTCTAGGTCACATCATGTTTGACAATCCGCTTGACTTGTCATATGCTATGCATGAGATCCATCATATGTCATATTTGCAATCTCATCGTAGTGACTATGCATATGCTATTAAAATAAACCCAATATGCACTTATGGCATAGATGACAAGCCCATGGTTATTGGCATTTGTTTTTCTTGTGATGATATTGATATGCTCCCTTTGCATTCCTTATCTCATATGCCATGTCAGGACCACCTAGCTTTGGATATGCATTGTTGTGGATGTTGTCCATTTTCTCCATGTGATGTTTGCGATATTTCTCATGTGGAGACCCCCATAGTTTCCTCATACATTTTAGGAGATTTTGATTCATCCCATTCATTGCATGATCCCAATACTTGTGTGCACCATATGCTTCCCATGAATAAACATGCTATTGATGTGCCACACACTTGCTATACTTGTATGCTCAATTTGCATCCCCATTTTGTTATACACAATTACTATTCTTTCATGATGGATGACATGTTCTTATACCATGCATCAAATTTCTTTGACTGATGCTTATCTTGTGCTAACTCACACGTGCACATACACATCATGATGGATGATGTGTACATTTGCCACACACACAATTTCTTTTGTTTGTGTCTCTTTTGTGTAGGTACCCATGAATACTTGTCAACCTCACAATCCCATGAGTTGACAAAATGAGCGATAGAGAGAAACGATGATTTGGGATCTCATGGATTGTCGTTCCCACCGCTCTCTTCGTGCAAAGACTTCGCGCATTTCTTCTACATGGCCCTCACTTGGCTATGGGTTATTGTCCATTACATATCATTTGCCCATCTTGCCATGTTCACTTTGCACGATATGTTCATTCATATACCTTTGTCATGCATTTGTGACGCATGCTTTTCATTACACATGATGATTGATTCTACTACTTGTATGTGTATTTGCAAGATTTGTGGAGATATTGCTTGCTATTGCCATGTTTTCTTTGTACCCCATTCCTATGATGATACTTTCATCTTGCTTTGTGTTCGTGCTTGCGATATGTCATGTACATTGCCTATGACTACTATTTGCTCACATGACATGATTGCCATATTTCCTCTAGTATGTTGCATCTTCGCACTACTAACTTGCACGACTTGACTCCTATGACTGCTTGCCTTGTTGCATCACCGATGATTCATACTTCCTCATTTCATGCGGTTGATGGCATCTCTTTCCATGCTTTCACATGATTGTTGTTGCTTCTTGTCATATATCTCCATGTGTTGCCTCTCTCATGCTAGATGATTTGCCATGTATTGAGTGCAACTATGCCGTTAGTCTTGATAATGAGTTTGCCCCCATAGCATTCTCACATATGATTGGAGATTTTGACATATTCCTTGTGAAGCATGCTTGTCTTACCTCTTTGCACCATATTCCCCATGCCATGAATATTTCTATTGTTGCATCATATTGTTCATGCACTTGTGCTTCTAATGGTTATGTGCAAGAGAAGAGAACCATCATGATGGATGATGTGTTTATCTACCATGCACATACATTCTTTGTTTTGTCATGTGCATGTGTAGGATACTTGGACTTTGTGTCAACTTCCACGTCACGTGAGTTGACAATCCGAGCTCTTGAGAGCGAACCATCTTCTACCATGACGATTCTACATCGCACTTGCTTGTGTTTTGGCATTGTTAAGAATGCACAAGGACACGCCTTCAAGGTGACATCTTTCTTGAGCATGGATATTGAGGATCATACTACTTGTGTTGCTTGCACCATGAGACTTATTGTTCATCTTGGACCACTTGATTGCACACATGTTAGAGATCTTGCTTCGACTTGTCACTTTCACCGTTCAATGCATCAAGATATATATGTCTTGTGTGTTGCATCCAATTCTTGGATTACATGGTCCTATCACATGTTTGGTTGCAACAATATCATTTCTTCACATATGCCATGTCCCATTGTTTGCTACATGCTTGCCTTGATTGTCTCACACATTATGAACACTTGCTCTTTATATTGTGTTGAGTGCCTTACTATCTTCACTACAGCCTATGCACGTTATGCTTGGATTGTCTTGCACTTGGCACATGTGATTAGACACTTCATTTTATTTGGTGTTGTGAATGCTTCTTATGCCTACCATTGACCTTTCATTGAGCACTTTGGCCATGCTTGCTATAACCTTGAGGTAGATGCTTATTCTCTTATCACACATATTTGCATCACTACCTCATATTTATATGATTGTCCCCATGATATCTTTGCTTGTGCTCAATTTATCTGCTTACATGCCATGTCACTATCCTTTGTCAAACCATATGCTTTGCATGATGACGACACTTGTTTGGTGAATCACCTCTTGAATGCTTGGTTTGGCACTAACACTAACCACATTTATTTTTCCAAGTGTTTTTGTCTTTTCTCCTTTGGAAGGAATCACTAGACGTTGCGACATTGGAGACTGCCCATTGCCAGCTTGAAGATGATGACTACTTGGTGAACGTCCACTTCTACACGACGAAGCCCTCTCTTTCCCATGGTGATTTGGTTTTCGATCCAAGGTGCGATATTTCCCAAGGGAGGGGAGATGATGCGGAGCGTCCTATGGACATCACCATGTCAAGAGTCCGTTAGGTGAGTGACACGTGTGACATCTACTTCACATACACAAAGGTGAATCATCTCCTTTACACGTGCTCATTTGACCCCTTCGAGGATGGTATACTATTGACACTTCTCCCGTGTGCATGCATTGGTATTGTCGAAACTCTATGGATGACGTGGAGGAGTGCAAGCGCCAAGGAACACCTACACCATCCGTGAGGGAAGCGTGGAAGTGGAGACAGAAGAAGAAGGAGCTGCGGAGTCTACAGCAACCGGACGACCGGAAGCCACCGGACATGCGACACTCTACAGCACCCGGACAACTGACGTCCACCGGACGTCCGACGTGACCACGCCAGGACCAGCCAGGAGATCTACAATGGCCGGACGACCGGCAACCTCCGAACGACCGGTAATATTAACAGAAGTCCGAAGAGACCGGACGTCTGTTGCTTCTTCAACAGAACAGTTTCAGCGGACGTCCTACGACCAGCGGACGACCGGTCCGTCTCGAGCCTCCGGATGTCCGACCCCCACCGGACGTCTGATACCTGCCTGTGTGCAGCTGGTCCTTTGGCCTTGTGTCTCTCTCCCACTTACCCATTCGTGGCTTAGACTATAAATAGACCACCTCCACCTCCTTTCTAGGGTTAGCAAAGTGATAGCTCATTTGTATGTGAGCTTTGCTCCTTGTACCACTCTACTCTTGAGAGAGAGAGAGAGAGATTACTACTCCATTGGAGGCCAAGACCTCCACCTAGGAGAAGATCCTGCGGGATATGTCGTCAAGACCCCTTCATGGGAAGATCCGTCTAGGATATCATCAAGACCTCCTTTTGGAGATGAACCTTACCTTGTATCTTTCGCTTTGTTGTTCATGTACCTTGTGGATCTTGTGTGTTTGATTGTCTAGTGGATGTGTGATTGGACTTGTTCTTGAGTGTTTCCCCTTGTGATTTCTCTCCGTTCTCCCCCGTGTTCTTCGTGTTCTTCGAGGGATCCCACTCCAATCGTGAAAGATCGGCCTACATCGGGTTAGCCCTGTATCAGAAAGTCTATGAAGGTCAACATCGATGGAGGGAGTTGCCATAACTTAGCAAGTGAAGAACTATGCTCCTAGCTCCAATTTGTCAAGATGAAGCACCCACATCCCTACAAGGTTCAATGGCTTAGCAACTCCAACACTATCCAAGTCAATCATAGGGTACAAGTTTCCTTCAAGATTGGAGCTTACGAAGACACTTTGGAGTGTGATGTCGTTCCAATGTACGTTTGCCACCTTCTTCTTGGGCGACCATGGAAATTTGATCGAGGTGTCATCCACAACGGCCAAACGAATCACTATAGCTTCAAAATGAAAGGAAAGGAGTATGTACTTCGACCTATGTCTCCAAGCCAAGTGTTCGCAGATAAGCAAGCCACCCATCGTGGAGAGAATAGTGAGAGAGCGAACCACCAAAAAGAGAGTGAGCACCACAAGCCCAAATTGAGTGCCTCCACGATGAGCGACAAAAAAAATCTAGTCCTATTTACCACCAAAAGTGAGATGAGAGAAGTGTCTGCGAACCCATCAAGTGTCATGCACTGTGTCCTTGTGTGGAAGGATGAGGCACAAAAAGCTAATACCTCTAACAATCTACCTTTAGTGTTATCTTCTCTATTGCAGGAATTCCAAGATGTTTTCCCCGACGAGATACCTCCGAGTCTACCTCCACTACCAGGAATCGAACATCGAATCGACATGATCCCCGGAGCACCCCTTCCTAACAAGGCTCCCTACCGTGTCAACCCCGAGGAAACTAAGGAGATCCAACGGCAAGTACAACAACTCATCGACAACAGACATGTACAAGAAAGTTTGAGCCCTTGTGCCGTCCCGGTAATCCTTGTTCCCAAGAAAGATGATACATATCGCATGTGTTCCAATTTTTGTCCTATCAATTCTATTACCGTGCGTTATCGTTACCCCATTCAGCGCCTAGATGATATGCTAGATGAGCTTAGCGGAGCCACCATTTTTCTCTAAGATTGACCTTAAAAGTGGCTACTATCAAATACGCATCCAAGTAGGTGATGAATGGAAAACCGCATTTAAGACCAAATTTGGCTTATGTGAATGGCTTGTTATGCCAATGGGTTTATCCAAAGCACCCGATACTTTCATGAGAGTCATGCATTTTGTTCTTCGACCCTATATTGGTGTATTCGTTGTGGTCTACTTTGATGATATTCTTGTTTTTAGCAAATCCCTCAAAGATCATGTCACCCATCTTAGAACTGTGTTGCAAACCCATAGGAAAGAGCGCCTTTGTGCTAATATGGACAAATGCCTTTTCGGTGCTGATAAGCTTGTTTTCTTGGGTTTCGTTGTGTCTTCTAAGGGTGTTCATGTTGATGAATCTAAGATTAATGCTATTAGAACTTGGCCCCAACAAACCAACTAGCAACAAGTGCGTAGTTTTCTTGGTTTAGCCGGTTTCTATCGTAGATTTGTGAAGGATTTTAGCACCATTGCTTCACCTTTGCATGCTTTGAGTAAGAAAATGTGTCTTTTGTTTGGGGACCATCGCAAGATACCACATTCAATGAGCTTAAGAATTTTCTTACTCATGTTCCTATGCTTGCATTAGCCAACTTTGACAAACCATTTGAAATTCATTGCGATGCTAGTGGTAATGGCATAGGAGGTGTGATGAGGACATCAATACCATTGTTACACCCACAACCTGTGCTACTATACATACTGGACCAATTACTAGAGCTCGCGCATGCCAATTAAATTATCAGGTACTTTCGTTTGTTGGTAATGATTCTAATGTTCACGAGAATATGATGCTGCCTAAATTGGATACATTTGTTTTGCTTACAAATGAAGGGCCTCGCATGGATAAGAGGGATGAACACTGGAGCAAGACCAAGCATGGAGATGATGGCATGCGCAAGGGGATCAAGAACGGAGTTACAAGTGATGATATCAGGACTTTGAAGCCAACATAAGGAGTGCATGAAGCCTTGGACGAAATATACAAGATGCCACTTCATAAATTTCTCCTAGAGGCTATTCTAGGTGCTGCATCACCTTATTATTGGGCCAGGCCCATGTATTTTCGAAATACCTAAGTATAGGCTGTTTTTAGAGTCTGTATGTGTGGGGAAACAAGAGTTAGGGTTGGTTTCGGACCCCTCCTCCAAGGCCCATGAAATCCCTCCCCCCCCTCTTCCTCCATATATACAACCCTTAGGGCATCGTTTAGACTTTGCAGTTTTGTTTAGATTAAAGTTCGCCATAGCTACAACTTCGCGTACTTCATTTGTGTTCACAACGACCAGACAAAGGCGTCACAGAACCCCACCTTTGATCAATAAACCTTTCCTCTTATATTCGCAATATCCAGATTGCAATCTTAGTTTCTTGCTTGTTCTTCGTTTGCCTGTAGGAAATAGACCTTTGTGGTCACGTTGATCGTGCTCCGGCGTGGTCAATAACCTCTCGGAGTTGGTTTAGCGATTGCTAAGGCGCGACGTCCTCGCACGTTCGTAGTCGGATCGTCAAAGTCGACTTCCTCCAAAACG